>LR990626.1:23575308-24865308 GCA_905147815.2 Phalera bucephala | reverse complement strand
ACAAGACTGCCATAAATCAATATTTTGGCCCTGAACCCGCAAAAAAAAAATTTGATATTCCTTATGACATATTCCAACATACGAGATGCCCTTCTTATAATATTATCTTGGTGAGGCAACAACGTTAGCTTTCTATCGAATATGACACCTAGTCTCTGATTTGGTCCTTTTCTAGTATAACATTGAAGGCTATGTGGTAAGTTGTAGGGAGTAAATTTTGTTTGCGTAAAAATTTTACGTGCCAGCATTTATTCATATTAAGACTCATAAGATTAGCTTCACACCGTTTCGCGAGCTTATTAATATCTTTTTGAAGAAGATACGAGTCATTAGCGGATTCTATTTCCCTGCAAAATTTTAAATCATCGGCATACATAAAATCTTTGGAAAAGCTAAAAGTATTCGTGATGTGATTGATGAAGATGTTAAATAGAACCGGGCCAATGTGGGAACCTTGAGGAACACTTGAGGTGATTTCATGATATTCTGAATGAAAATCATTGGCTACAACAAAAAAGCTGCAATTTTCAAGGTATGATTTCAACCAATCAAAAAGATAACAAAAATTTGTAGAAACAATCAAGCATATTGTTTGCATCTATTTGTTGATTAAAAAAAGATACCAATTGATGATTATTATCAAGTTCTTTACAAATGCTTACGTAATCTGCTTTGTAAAAATTTGGTTTGATGTTACGCTCCAGGATTGCTTTAATGTCAATTTTTAAGTGGAGGATGTAAATTATCAGTACGGACCAGTGCATTCTGTGAGCGACATACACAACAAGGGAGATACAACAAGAAGGGAGTCAGTATACGTTCGTCAGTACCAAGTCAAGTATGCGTTCAGTATTATTGGTTATATGGTTGCGTTGTTTGAGTGAATTAACGTGTATGAAATCAGAGACAATTTGACATACACCGATTACCGTATAATTGTTTGATGAGTCGATGAAAGACACCCAATCAATAGTCCCTAAATTAATATCACTAACAATACAAGATGGCAGACCAGACTGCTCAAACACATTATTACAGGAGTCAAAAAAGTCTCCTAAGCTTGTCGATATACAGAAGGAGGTATATATACTACGCATAGGGCTATTTTATGTACAGATTTCGATATTGGTAGATCTACAGTCACCCACACATCCTCGCACTGACTCTCCCACTTGTGAATGTGCCTGGAGTTTATTTTGTTCGATAAAGCTATTAATACACTTCCACTGTCCTTCTTTCTGCCATCTCTATCTCTCCTATAGACAGTATACCTATTGTCAAATAGCTCAGAACTTGCAACGGAATCATTTAGCTATGTCTCCGTTAATATTATAATATAGTTTTGGCAGCACAATTGACTATAAAATCTATGGGGTTTTGTACGTAATCCTCTCATTAATAATATAATTAAAATTTTTGAATTTAATAATTTTGTAGTACAGTGACACTTTGTAGGAAATAAGAAGTAAGCTAATTGTTAATACTGACCATACTTTTAATTAGTTTATAATTAGAACCTTCACATTTTCATACGAAAATACGTTCACCACGTACCCAGACGTACTTATAACCTATTTGCCTTGCTTTTATTCTTGCGGCAGCATACAAAGCCTTATTAGCTGGAGACAAGTGTTCCGTCACGTAAATAGGTGTTGGTGAGCCGGAGTATACAAGGTGTGAGCTGTTTAGCTTATTTTGAGGATGTGTTTTATTATAGGCTATAGTGCAAGCTAAAAACTCGTCGCGGACCCTTGGAGATACTAGTTGAACTACTATTGATATTGTATTTAATATAATAATAATATTTTGTTAATTATAATGTACCAATTGCACCCAATAATAATATTCTCTGTTCTTATAGGAAGGCGAAGGTATCTGTCATACAGTTTTTCTATAACTAGTACAGATACCACCGCACCACAAAGTTGTTGCTCTTGTTCCCTATTATTAAGTACATATAATAACTGTGATGTAAAAAATGCCTCTGAAACATTGAATAAATTTATTATTATTATTATTATTATTGACCACGACCAAATAAACCGAGTCTTATCTGATGGAAAAGTCAAGAGTCTCCGTAACCGGCGAGCGTGTATGAGACGAACTATGAGAGTCGAGGAAGCCAGAGAGGTATGTAAGGAAAGAACCTGTTGGAACTCTGTACTCTCTGCCTACCCCGCAAGGGATCTGGCGTGAGGTTATAGATAGATAGATAGACTACTATTGATCTCGTTCTTGAGTTATTGCAATCAAGCTTGTCAACCCTGTACCGGTACTGGATGCCATTATCACTAATTTTACATCCAACCACTTTTGATAGATTAGAAATCATTTGGGAAATATGTTCTTGTTTCTTTTCGGAAACACATTGAATTTGATCCATCCATGATTCATCTTACTTGAGAATCGATTCTAAAGTGATGCTTTAACTCGTATTGAAATCGATTTTTTTTATTACAAAACCCATTTCCATACAACATGGATTAAGCACTCTGCCAAAAAAAAACGTGACAACAAGGATGCTCACCTAGAGCCCTATGTATGTCTCTTTCTATGTAGGATGATTATACATGGGTATGATTAGGAATTAATGATTAAATTTAAGCAAGCTTTTTATTTTATCTAACAGCTTGATACATGCGGTAGATAAATAAATGCCGAATAACATTGGAAGTAGCTATTTTAATAATTAAAATTCATTGTTGTGACTGTGAGTTAGAGTTTAATTTTCTCTAGCAATAAATTGCCATTACTCAGTCCGTTTTAGATAATAAATCCATGCTTATACTAAGGTGCAAGCATTATATTCTAAGGAGTAGAGCTACGGGTGGTAACTGAAATGTATAACGCTGTCGTCGATTTTCTTACAATATTTTTTCGGTATTTAATATATTAAAATATAACTTATGGTAACATAAGCCTGCAGGACAGCTTGTGGCAAGTAGAGATGAGTCGTATTTATTAGAACAGATCCGTAGAACAGGTATTTTACGAGAATAGGCGGCACCTAATCCAATTCTGACAATACTTAATCCACATAATATTCATATTCAATAAAACTATAACCTAATGTTGAGCCGTTTAGCGCGCTCACTCATACCTGTACCCGCGCTATCTCACTCCCTCATATGCTATAAGTTTTTCGCTATCCCGCTTACGTGTAAAGGCGGAGGGAGCGAGACAGCGCTATACAACGCGTATTGATATAAATTTAAATACACCATCTGGCGAACGCTAAACTTTTGCGGAATATTTAATTTTGCAAGACTCAAAACTTCATACATTCATAAGGTAACAGTCCTAATCCTGTAAAAAGTATGAAGGGGAGATCACAAATATATCATTGAATAATAAAATAGAAAACAAGTATTAGTTTATTCAACCAATTTCGTGCAAAAATATTACTAATGAAAATAAAACATTTTTTGATTATAACTTCTATTTTATTAAAAGTGTGATTGTACCCGTACCTAAGAAAGTAATTTAACATTTAATTAATTCAAATATTAATAATTCGATATCAGGATATATATATAATAATATTAGCCCTGTTAAGAAACTGTCCCACTGCTGGGCACGGGCCTCCTCTCAAACTGAGAGGGTTTAGGCCATAGTCCACCACGCTGGCCTAGTGCGGGTTGGCGAACTTCACATGCCTTCGAGAAACTCTTAGGCATGCAGGTTTCCGCACGATGTTTTCCTTCACCGTTAAAGCAAGTGATAATTATTTTTTTAATACGCACATGCTTTCGAAAAGACAGAGGTGCGTGCCTGGGTTTGAACCCGAGACCTTTGACTTTGCATTCCAACGGTCTAACCACTAGGCTATCACTGCTTTTTTGATATAGAATAGGCGGATTGAGATCACCAAGTAACAGTATGTGTATTAGATCATTGACATTAGGTGAAATAGGTATTTATGCAGACTAGGAACAGGTGGACTTAGTACCTGATTAACCTAATACGACCCATCTCTAGTGGCAATGTGTTGATGAGTGATAACACTACGTATCGAAGAACTCCAAGCCACGGATATACGTTATATGTCTTTGTTTCTCTGCTACATTAGGTATGAAATGTTGTTAGTCGAGTTTTACATTTGTCTTAAGGGCATCACTACAATTAAAATATGACCAGTGCAAAAAAAAACCGCCGTCAAACTGCGAGTGAGCTGTCATGTCAATTCAAGCAAAAATGTCAATTTGCTTTGTGGTGTCGTATTTGTGCAAATAAATGTAATTTTAAAATAAAATATAAATTATTGACAATATAATGTGTGACAATGGCTTCGGTGAAAGTGGCTGTAAGGGTTCGCCCATTCAATCAAAGGTTAGTTTGTAACGTAGGTTAAAAACCTTAAGATTTTAATCAATGTTTTGGGGGAGTTTACATATTGTACGAAATTATGATGTTTCGCTAACTGGTTCGTTTGATAACCAGATAACGGGCCGCCTATTATTGTTTTGTGTGTGAGCTAGCATATTAAAAGCGTTTTACGAGCGTCGATGAGTCTGTGAGCTTTAAAACTTTCGTACAATTTGAAAGTGCAAAAAAGGAATGATGTCATTTAAATGACAATGACTTTCACGGTTCAGTTGCATTTAGAGCACAACTGTACCTCGGGCTTGCCGTGTAGATGAAAGTTGTCGAAAAAGTTTAAAAAAAAGTCAGCGACCTAAATAAACATGGTTAAATCACAGATAATTCTAATGTGAATGCTTGGTGGAATGCCTGTTTGTCTGTTTATCCGCTGGCGGGTTGTAAACAATGATACATCAGTTGAGATTGTTTACAATTTAAGTTGTTGATATTTTTAAGTTCAATGCATCTAAAGTGCTTCATTATTTTTTATGATTACCATTACAAATTAAGAAATAAGTAGTATTAAAAAATTATCATATCTTTATTAGAAAACAACTTCTGATCAGTGGTGTAATCTTTATTAATAATACATTCATTAGGACACTTGTCTGGAAAAGAACCTGTAGGAACTCTATATTCCCAATGGGACAGGCACTGCAAGAGATCTGGCGTGATGTTAAATTGAATCAAATATTTTCCTGTTAATCATAGGTAATGATAAAAATAGATTTATTACATTCTAGAGAAGAAAGAAATAGTGTTAATTTTGAAAGGTTGCCCATTCCAGGAGAACACCAGCTAAGTCTTTAGAGATCAATTTTGTTTGGCATTATGAGAGTAATTATATAACAAAATGGCATCCTGTGAGGAAAAACACATTGTGTATATTTCTGTTTTGCAACTATTTTACTTAATATACACATATATAATATTGGCACTGCATATCATTTACCTACAAATAAAGTCAACTTTAAGTAACAATGTATATAGTTTAATTTAAAATTCATAGTTTTATTGACATATAAGTTATTTAACAAAAGCCTGAATTTTAAAGATTTTTTGTAGATGTAATCAGATAATTTTTTAATAAGGTTAACTTTAATAGTACTATAGTATCATTCATATAGGATGGGTAGAGACAGTTCTAATTGCCAAACGAAATTATACTTTATTCAATGGCAATAAGAGGCGTGACCCGTTTCTATACTTATGGTTTTATGCCTTAACACCATTGAATTAAATATTAATTTCGTTTGGCAATAAGAACTGTCACTACCCATCCTATGTAAAAAAATACTATAGTTTTGCTGTGGTGGTCATTGTTTAGTACATGCCAAAAGCAGAAAGTATACCTACCTGCACTAATTCAGACGGATTTATTTTTATTTATGTTTTACTGCTATAAAAAGTATCCTACATGATAAACCAGATGTTAAACTGTGTGTCAAATATCCAAATCCATTAAGCTGTTTTCGCGTGATTGAGTAACACAGATCTAAATATACAACCTTTCACATTTATAATATTAGTAAGATGTGCTTGCGTGTGTGTGTGAGTGATGTACGCTGTTGGCCGCGAGGCGTTTACAGCCTCACCGGACTTAAAAGGCCCCAACAGTGAGACATTATAGACTAATTTATATTATTATTGATAGCTTAACATTTATCCAAATGGATTTTACATGAAAGATGATCCATTTGGCCAGTTAAACTTTGGATGCCATGCCACAAAGTAAAGTTATTTCCTAGGTGATGAAATTGTATAAATTTATAGTCTGAGATTTTAATTTTAGAAAAAAATATATTCTTGTAGTTAAGGTGGCAGTACATTATACAAAAAAAAAAACAAACCAAGTATTTTGATTGGTTTTTTAGGATAAATATATTATTTGTATTTTATAAAAGTCTATGGCATTGAAAAGGTTAACAAGATAATTCAACAATGCCATATAGAAGGTTGGTAACTAATGGACTAAATTTCAAGCAAGTCATTATGGTAATTGCCATCATCTTGGCATTATATAAAAACTAAGAATATAAAGTGTGTAAAATATTTCATCCGTGCTGCCCACAACTTCGAGAATATTAGCATAGTCTATGCAATACATACCTATGTTACCTGAATATGTTCACAATTTATAGTAATATTATCGAGAGGGAAGTTTGTTTATTTGTAATCAATAAACTCTGAAATTACTGAACCAATTTTAATAGTTCTTTCACCATTAAATACCTACATTATCCAAAAGTGACACAGGCTTTATTGTATCTATCTCTCTCCGTTCTCTATCTATCTATCTATAACCTCACGCCAGATCCCTTGCGGGGTAGGCAGAGAGTATAGAGTTCCAACAGGTTCTTTCCTTACATACCTCTCTGGCTTCCTCGACTCTCATAGTTCGTCTCATACACGCTCGCCGGTTACGGAGACTCTTGACTTTTCCATCAGATAAGACTCGGTTTATTTGGTCGTGGTAAGATAGTCTAGGTCTTCCCCGGTACCTGCATCCTTCCACTTTCACATTGTATATCTGTTTTGTCATTCTTTCCTCTGGCATTCTTTCTATATGCCCGAACCAACGGAGCATGCCCTTTCTCATCTTTACACCGATACTATCTTTCATACCTACTCGCTGTCTTACTATGCTGTTGCTAATGCGGTCGGTCAGCTTCACTCCGCACATCTTCCGCAGAGCTCGCATTTCTACCGCATTTATCCTACTTTTATTCTCCTTCTTACATACCCAGCTCTCGCTACCATATAACAGCGTTGGGACAAGAACTCCGTTATGTATGGCCAGCTGCGCCTTATGGCTTAAGTGCCGGCTCCCGAGTAGCTTTCCCATCGCACCATTCACTCTGTTCCCTGCACTCACTCTTCTCTCTATGTCAGCGGTGTATTTCCCATCCTTACTGAAGGCGCATCCAAGATATACAAACTCATTCACTTGCTCCAGCACATCGTTACCAACCACAATCCTTACATTCGTTCTGGTTTCTTCCCTTTCAAAAACCATAATCTTGGTTTTCTTCACATTCAAGTGTAAGCCATTGATCATGCAGTCGTCTTTCATAACTGTGACTAGTGTTTGCAGATCAGTGGCTGTTGGCGCTATTAAAACCGCGTCATCTGCATAAAGTAGATGGTTTACCACTAAGTCACCCATTTGTACACCTTCATTCATCGCTTTCAGTCTTTGAAGACTTTTGTCCAGATATATTATAAACAGTCTAGCGGACAACACGCAACCCTGCTCGACGCCGATTTTAACGTCAAACCAGGGTGACCTGTTACCACCCACCCGTACGCATGCCTTGCAGTCCACATAAGTGGACTGGACGGCTCGCAACAGAGTGCCATCTATACCATACTCTGGCAAAATGTCCCAAAGTCTCTTTCGCACAACTCTGTCAAATGCCTTCTTCAGATCTACAAAACCGCAGAAAACCTTCCGCCTCTCTCCGTTCCGTTGCTTAAAGCATATAGAAAGAATGTCAGAAGAAAGAACGTCAAAACAGATAAACAATGCGAAAGTGATAGGATGTAGGCATTGGGGAAGAGCTAGACTATCTTACCATGACCAAATAGACTGAGTCTTATCTGAAGGACAAGTCAAGAATCTCCGTAACCGGTAAGTGTGTATGAGACGAACTATTAGAGTGGAGGAAGCCAGAGAGGTATGTAAGGAAAGAACTCTGTACTCTCTGGCTTTATTGTATTTCAGTAATAATAAAATAATATATAGATATTACAAAATAAACGCGTGCGCAGCGACATATGACAGCTAGTGTCTTATAGACCTAGACATTTGATATTGAGCTTTATATCATCATGAATACAATTTAATTTGTATTGTGGCTTGTATTTTTTTTTTCGCCTTTGGCTTCGAGAACAGCTAAAGCGTCTCAGGAGTCTATTGCATAATAATCTAAATTTGTCTTCATCTTCTTTGCTGTTAACCTGGTCTCAATTTTAAATAATAAAGGAGATAAAACATTAATAAATTGATAATAATCTACTAATAATTGTTATCAATAGATTACATCAACATGGTAAAGCAATATAAGGAATCAGAACAAGTTTCCAAACTTCACAAACATGTTTTCAACACACCCATCACTATGTCACTAATAAAGAATTGATGATGAATATGGACCAAACTGTCCAATTTGTACCTTATATTTAGTTAATTAAAGTTCATTTTTATACAATTTGTTCTAATACGAGTATCCTGATATTATATTCAGTTTTCCGTTATGCCATATTTGATTGTGTTATGTAGTGTTTTAAGGCTAATTTATATTTTGTAACAGTGGTAGGTGAAAGTTAATTCTCTTATCAGTCTTTTATCTTGCATTTTACCATTTCGTAATATGACATGGTTAAGTGCATAGGTAAAACCTGATTGAGATAGACCTAGGATAGAGATATAGGTGCAAAACAAGAAAAAAACACCTTTTTTAATCTATCTATATCTATCTACACCATCACGCCGGATCCCTTACGGGGTAGGCAGAGAGTACAGACTTCCAACAGGCTCTTTCCTTACATACCTCTCTGGCTTCCTCTACTCTCATAGTTCGTCTCATACACGCTCGCCGGTTAAGGAGACTCCCGACTTGTCCTTCAGATAAGACCCGGTCTATTTGGTCATGGTAAGATAGTCTAGTTCTTCCTCGGTACCTACATCCTTCCACTTTCGCATTTTTAATCTTACAACAAAAATGATAAAATAACAATTAACACAGTAACATAAATCATAGGTCGTTTGGGGTTAAATAGGATTATGCCTGCTGTTGAACCATGAAGTCCTATGGCACATTGCTGATATTCTGGTAGCAAGGGGATGGTGGTTCCCTGTAGTAGAATGAGCTGGTAATGACGATAAAGTTGATGACGAACAGAAATTCAACGAAAAGTTGATTACTGCACTATTTATTACGAGGGCACCATAAACACCGTCACGCCTATAATCCCCAAGAGGGGGTGGCAGAGGTGTACTGAGTACACCCACTTTTCGCCGAAGATTTTAGGTCATGTAGGGCGATTTTAGGGCGAGTTTATTGCCATATACCGGGCACAATTCCAGCCCACCCCCCCCCCTCGGGAGGGGGGGGGGAGCCTATGGACCCCTGCATCATCGCGGTGCTCGTTCTCCTCGGGACATTTGTTCGACCCAGGATTAGAACACAGGCCCTCGTGATAGCAACGCGCATTCGCTAGATCATCGAGGCAGTTATTGCGAGGGCGATACTCGTATAGGAGACTGAAAGCAAATAAACAAATCTTCGTGTTAAATATTTTCTTTTCGTAGTAATAACACCTGGAATTCTTGTCGATTGCCCGGAGATTCAACCTGAAGGACGATTATTTGTTTATCAAGATGCAGATGTCCGATCTGATAAGACTATAATATAAAGAATATTAACAACTGTTTATCATAGCTATAAAGCTATGATAAACAGTTGATTAGGCAATATACAATACATTTTCATCCTTATTCCAGTAACATACGGATCATCCGTATGTAATTGGAATAAGGTCCAAAATGGTTGCCTGTGTAAATTCTAAAGACTTCTGTTTAGAGTCAATTTTATTCGCAATCATAATTGATATTTCCACACTAAGATACGGAGTTATATTCTGGGGCAATTCGACTAACAAAGATCTCGCTTTTAAAGCCCAAAAACGATGTATTAGGTCTGTGTGTAATCTGTAACAAACTGAATCATGTCTGCCTCATTTTAAAAGAATAAAAATTCTATCGTTGCCGTGTATGTTTATTTATGAATGTTGTGTTTTTATAAAAACTAATTTAGATTTATTTACATTTCAAACTAGAGCGAGACACCAGGACAAACTTTGCTTGGTACCTTCAAAAACAAAATTGTTACACAGCAGTGCATTTTGCATCATCATCATCATCATCATCTCAGCCTATACTTGTCCACTGCTGAACATAGGCCTTCCCAATCGCTTTCCAGCGTAACCGGTCCGATGCCACCTGCATCCAACGACTTCCTGCGATTTTCACAAGATCGTCGGTCCATCTGGCAGGTGGTCGTCCCACGCTGCGCTTGCCAATACGTGGTCTCCACTCTAGAATCTTTCTGCCCCAACGCCCGTCCGATCTTCGCGCTATGTGGCCCGCCCATTGCCACTTCAGCTTGCTAATCTTAACGGCTTTGTCGGTGACCTTGGTTCTTCTACGAATCTCTTCATTCCTGATTCGATCACGTAGAGAAACGCCGAGCATAGCTCTCTCCATAGCTCGCTGAGCAACTCTGAGCTTTTTTATGAGACCTATTGTAAGAGACCACGTCTCTGATACATATATCATCACTGGTAACACACATTGACTAAAAACTTTAGTCTTTAGGCACTGAGGTATATTGGATGAGAAGATGTTGCGCAGTTTCCCGAACGCTGCCCAGCCGAGTTGGATTCGTCGATTGACCTCTCTCTCAAAGTTGGACCTACCTAACCGGACTACCTGTCCCAGGTAAATGTATTCGTCGACAACTTCAAGAGTAGAGTTCCCAACGGTGAGTGCGGTGGGTACGACATGGACGTTACACATTATTTTCGTTTTGTCCATGTTCATTTTAAGACCCACTTGTTGAGATACTCTGTTGAGGTCGCCGAGCATTCGTCCTAGATCTTCCAGCGACTCCGCCATGACCACAATGTCGTCGGCAAATCGAAGGTGAGTGATGTATTCGCCATTGATGTTGATGCCAAGTCCTCGCCATTCCAAGAGCTTGAAGGCGTCCTCTATGGTGGTCGTAAACAGTTTCGGAGAAATGACGTCTCCCTGTCTTACTCCTCTTTTTATGGAGATCGTCTTCGTGCACTGCCCTTGTACTCGGACTGACATGGTGGCGTTATTATACAAGCACTTCAACACTTCGATGTACCGATAGTCAATGCGGCATCGCTGGAGAGATCTAAGAACCGCCCAAGTCTCGATCGAATCGAAGGCTTTCTCATAGTCCACAAACGCCAAGCATAGTGGCCGATTATACTCCTCGGTCTTCTGTATAATCTGCCGCAGCGTATGTATGTGGTCTATGGTACTAAAGCCTTTCCGGAAACCGGCTTGTTCGGGAGGCTGGAAATCATCAAGCCTGCGTTCGAGACGATTCGTGATGACTCTGGAAAACAACATGTAAACATGGCTCAGCAGTGTGATGGGCCTATAGTTCTTTAATAAAGTGTTATCACCTTTCTTGAAAAAGAGTACCACCACACCCCTGTTCCATGCTTCCGGCGTTTTTCCTTCGAGCAAGACGGAATTAAACAGCCTCTGAAGGACTTTAAGTACCGGCGATCCGCCCGCTTTCAGAAGCTCTGCAGTAATTCCGTCTTCACCCGGCGCTTTGTTGTTTTTAAGTTGGTTGAGAGCCATCCTAATCTCGTACAGTCTGATGTCCGGGATATCTTCAGTGTAGTGTCGGGTTAGCTTGGCTCTTGGGTCTTTTACCAAGTCAACAATAGGATCAGCTACTGAGGTATACAACTGTCCATAGAACCTCTCTTATCTCCCTGAGCACCTCTGACCTATTCGACGTTACGTTTCCGTCCTCCGTCTTCAGCTTCGTCAACTGGCTTTGCCCAATCGACGCGGCTCTTGCGAACACTTTGGAGCCCTTGTTCTGCTTTATGGTCTCCTCAATACGTCTTGTGTTGAAGGACCGTAGATCGTGTCGCAAGGACTTCAATATCTGTCCATTGAGCTGCCTATAGGACTTAGCATCATCGGAGGTTTGGAGTCTCATGGTACGTCGCTCAGCCATAAGGTTTCGGGTGTAGTCGGATAGCTTTTGAGGCCTATTTTTACGGTGGGGCTTAAAATGCTTAGACCCGACCGTATGGACAGTCTCTACCAACCTATTGTTGATTTCGTCCACTGATGCGCTGCTGTCTAGCAATTCGAAGCGGTTTGACAATTGGAGTTGAAAGTTCTCGGGGTTTTGGATATGTGTATTAGAAGGTCGGAGCGTAGACTTCATCAGACGCGATCTTTCCATTTTGACATTAATATTTAATGTGCCTCTGACCATTCGGTGATCACTGCCGGTTTTTACCCTGTGAATCACGGAGACATCATTAAATATTTGTCGCTTGGTGCTCATGATGAAGTCTATCTCATTTTTTGTGAAACCATCAGGGCTCATCCAGGTCCATTTCCTATGAGACCGCTTCCGGAAGAAAGAGTTCATCATAAAGAGTCCCTCCTTCTCCAGAAATTCGGCCAGCCTCTGACCCCTGGGGTTGCGCTGCCCATATCCAAATTGCCCCACTCTCAACTCATCATCGCCCCGTTTGCCCAGTCGCGCATTGAAGTCACCCATAATTACTGTAAAGTGTGCTTTGGAAGTATGTATGGCTCTACTAATGTCCTCATACATAACTTCGACCTCATCATCTGAGTATGCCGAGGTCGGTGCGTAGACCTGTATGACCTTCAGCGAATATCTTTTGGATATTCTGAGTATCAGGTACGCTACCCTGCTCGACACACTAGTGATGGACACAACGTTGTTTATGAGTGACTTGTGGACGATAAATCCGACACCACCTTGGGACTGCTGTTCGCCCTCCCGGTAGTAAAACAAGTTGCCGGATTTTAAGGTTATCGTGTCCTCGCCCTCTCTTCGGACCTCCGATAAACCAACAATACTCCACCGCAACTTGTTTAACTCTTCTTCCAGCTCAACTGGCTTCTCATCTGTCCTCAATGTGCGTGCGTTGTATGTCACCAGGGCCAATTTTCGGTTTTGGTGGTAGCCAAATCTCTGCCGGAGATTCTTAGCACCCCTTGTCCTGTCGTTACCATGGCTGCTACCGTGGCCAGGACGAACAGGACCGCCGGGGACTAGGGGCCTGGTTTTCTTGCTTTCTTCCATATTGGTTGGGGGTGTTTGCCATACTCGCCACGCTTGGCAGGCGGGTTGGCGAGCGCAGTTTTTGGTTGTAAAAGTGTTAAGGGAACGCTGCTGCCCATTCCCTAGTTTTCCCTTAGTCGCCTTGTACGACACCCGATGGGATGAGATGGGTTGGTCCTATTCTAAGCCGGGAACCACGCGACCGTTTTGCATGGCCCCAAAAATTTATAATAAAATTCCGTCCACGATCCGCATAATAAATAAAATACAAAGCTTCAAAAAGGCTCTTCGTAGCTTCTTGATTGATAATTGTTATTACACAATTCAAGAATATATGGAAGATAAACAATAACACCCTCTCAGTTTGAGAGGAGGCCCGTGCCCAACAGTGGGACAGTTTCTTAACAGGGCTAATATTATTATTATTATTATTTTAAACAATAACACTCCGATTTGTTCAACATAATTAGAATTTTTGTCATATATATATATATATATATATATATATATATATATATATATATATATATATATATATATATATATATATATATATATATATATATATATATAATGACATAATACATACCTAGATTTTTATAAGTATTTTAGCGATATGAGTAACTTTGTATGCCTTTATGGCAGGACATAGAGATCTGTAACCCTATTATTAAATACCACTCACTTGTACCTATTGTTCACAAATAAAGACATTGAATTGAATTGAATATTACCGACAGCGACAGAAAGCAAGTGATAATTAAAAATTAATTATCACTTGCTTTAACGGTAAAGGAAACATCGTGAGGAAAACCTGCATGCCTAAGAGTTTCTCGAAGGTGTGTGAAGTTCGCCAACCCACACTGGGCCAGCGTGGTGGACTATGGCCTAAGCCCTCTCAATTTGAGAGAAGGCCCGTGCCCAACGGTGGGACAGTTTCTTCGCAGGGCTTATATTGTTGTGTTGTTGATTCAAGATTAAAAGTGTAATCGTAATCGTTGAAGATTACAAAATGTAATTGTAATCGTTAATCATTAATACACCATCACGCCTATACTCCCCAAGCGGTGGTAGTTAATCATTAATTTGATTACATTTTGCCCATCTCTGCCTGCAACTATAAAGTAAGTTGAGCGGTCCACGTTTTGCAAAAACGACTAAAAAGTCAATCTATATCATCATGCCAGATTCCTTGCGGGGTAGGCAGAGAGTACAGAGTTCCAACTGGTTCTTTCCTTACATACTTCTCTGGCTTCCTCCACTCTCATAGTCAACTCATAGTCTAAAAAGTCAACTTAAAAATTTTCGTTGTAGAACAATTTTAACAGCTCCCTAGGTTTCCAGCCACATGTGAAGGAAGAGGGAAATCGAAGGATTGCAGGGCTTTTATTAAGCCAAAATAATATTGATATCTTTGGGGCTTCATGCAGGCCGGTAAAAAAATCAAATGCATGTTGGTGTGATTTTATATATCACTTATACGGGTAATATTGGCATGATCTAGTGTATAAACAGAGTACCTATTTGTATTAGTATTTCACGACGTAAGATAATTTCATACTAAGTTTTTTTTTAAATCCGTTCAACCGTTTTAGTATGAAGAAATAATGGCTATTCCGCAGGAGCCGTGCTATTTTTCGGGATATAAAGTGTTCTGTTTATTATTTTACGATGTAAAACCACATCATATAAAGTTTCTACTAAATCAGTTTAGCCATTTTAGTATAAATAACAGCTATCCCGCAAGAAACGTGTAGCGATAACTTTTTTATTTCCACCAGATTCATTCTATATATTCATCTCTACCAGCAATCTCTATCACCGGGTTCAGTCTTAGCCCGTACAGGTGGTCTTTGTAAAATATAAACAAATCTATTGCACGATGTTATTAAACGCTAACGCCGTTTCATAAAAAACATACAATACCTGGGTACTTTCTTTTATTTATTTATATATTTTATTTAGGTATTTTATTTTTGAGAAGGAAGTTTATCTATTTATTATAATATTATTAGTAAAATGACTTATTTAAACTTTTTCTACCTACCCTGCCAACGATCGTAATCTGGCGTAATAAGATTTATAAAAGGTACATTGCGAGCTAAGTATGTAAAAAAGTTTTGTCAGTACATTTCACGTCATTTTCTCGTAAGAATATACAGTTCATGTTCATGATCATAATTATGTTTAGATATCTTATATAAATGAATTTGCAAAGTTTCGTGTTCCGAGCCAGTCATCGGTAAAGAGTTCTCTCAGGGAAAGACAATCGGGAATGCTTCATCGGTTCATGCACGAAATCATGTTTGAGTGTTTAAATCAAACGCATATGCATAATTTCAAGTAAGTACTTTTAACTACCGAAGAGTTTTTCGTAAGGAGACGAACCTGAGTTCAATATCAGTCCATGAAGGAATTCATGTGTAGGCAAAATAATACATTTTAACGTAACATTGCAGCTCGAGACTAAAAATAATAAAAAATATATTTTTTTGTGGTTTATACCGCGATTATCTCGAATTGGTTCTTGTTTCCGGGATAAAAAGTATTTATAATTTTAAGTTAGGGTATAGGTTATTACCATACCAAACAAACCCAAACAGTAGTTTTTGCGTGATAGAAAAGCAAACAGACATAATTCCAAAAAAAATTGTTTCGGCCTCTATATCGATAAGGAGATCTACCACAATTAAAATTTTCAAAAATATACGACCTTTATTTATCTATTCGGCTCGGTTATAGTTTTATTATATGTATAGACGCTAAAACCGTATTCATGTGTTTTCGTGTTCTATCTATAACCTCACGCCAGATCCCTTGCGGGGTAGGCAGAGAGCAGTGTTGGGCACTAATTGTTTAATTGTTCAATTGTAGGATCAAACAATTGAAATTTCAATCGCAGAAAACATCAATTGCAATTGACGATTGAAAAATTAATTGTTAATTGTAGGTTTTCACAATTAACAATTGATCAATGGTAATTGTAAAACGTTGCAATTACCATTGATCAATTGTTAATCGTTTTTTGCATGTTTACAATTAAACAATTAACAATTAAACACAGGACAGAATATATTTTAAACACATCCAAGATGGCGGACGTGACTTTTGAAGTAAAATGGGTGTCACTTTTGGGGTTTCGGAAATAATGATTGCGAATATGGCGTGAATTTTTGAAATAGATGTCGCACGCGACTTTTGAAGTTAAATCAATATGAGTGTCACATTTGCGATATTAGGGCATGCTGATTACGAATATGACGTTAATTTCTGGATCTAAGATGGCGGACGTGACTTTTGTAACAAAATCAATATGCGAGTCACTTTTATGGTTTTGAGGGATGTTAATAGCGAAAATAATGTTAATTTTAAAATCCAAGATGGCGGCCGCGACTTTTTATGAAAATCAATATGGGTATGGACTTTGGGGTTTTAGGGGATGCTGATAACAAATGTAAAGTTCATTTTAAAATTCAAGATGGCGGACGCGACTTTTTATGTAAATCAATATGGGTATCGATTTCGGGGTTTTAGGGGATGCTGATTACGAATATGGCGTTAGTTTCTGGATCCAAGATGGCGGACGCGACTTTTTATGAAAATCTATATGGGTATCGATTTCAGGGTTTAGGTTATGCTGATAACAAATATACCGATAATTTTAAAATCCGAGATAGCGGACGCGACTTTTTATGAAAATCGATATGGATATCGATTTCGGGGTTTTAGGGGATGTTGATTAAGAATATGGCGTTAGTTTCTGGATTCAGGATGGCGGACGCGACTTTTGAAATAAAATCAATATAGGTGTCACTTTTAGGGTTTTAAGGGATGCTGAGTAGAAATATAACATTATTTAAAAATGCAAGACGGCGGACGTAATTCTTGATGTAAAATCAATATAGGTGTCACTTTTGGGGTTTTAGGGGATGCTGATAACGAATATGGCGTTAACATTTGAAACCGAGATGGCGGACGCGACTTTTGGAGTTAAATCGATATGGGTTTCATTTTTGGGGTTTACAGTTTATCATATTTTGTGCAAATTTTTCTGTGTATGTGGCTGGACCTCTTCAACTTTTCTTAAGCCCCTTGTCGGTAATTTATTTTGGAATTTTTGCACCTTTTTTATTTTTTTTCTTTGTTTTTATGTATCTTTTATATTCATTTACACAATGTTATCCATGTTTCCGTTTGAGGTGACTCAGAAAATTGGACGTACAGTTGTCGAATCCTCTGATTTTAGTAGTGAAAGGCGAGCATTTAGTACACAGAACTGTGATTATATGTGCAAGTGCAAGACGCGGGGGTGAAGATATTGACGTGATTGAGTTCGGCCCTGAAGACTGCCCATCTCGATCTAACTGTTCATTGATGTCCGTATCCGACGTGTTATCTGATATATAACTATATTCCTTTTCATCTATAATGACTATAATATCCAAAAAGGGTGGAAATATTCGTTGAAATATGCGAATATACCTAATAGAAAATTCGTAAGTTTAAATACCTACTACTATAAGTACACACACAAAAGTACTCTGAAGTGAGATCGTGTTGAAATGTAGGCGATACTTTGCGCTCCGAAAAAAGTTATGACAATATAACAACAACAAGTTGTTTGTACCTGAGTGTAAATTAAATATGTTTTTAGATGAAAATATATGGCCTCAAGGAGTATCATTTAGGCGTTATGTGCAACTAAAGTACAATAAAAATTATGGAAAAACATCGAATCGCGATGAGTGAGTGAGTGAAATGATTATTTTAGTATGGATAAGACGAATACAGGAAATAAAATAACATTTGCGAGCTTTAACTGCAGATCAGTTAAACGATCTATTGATGATGTACGTAGACTTTGTCTGATGGCGGACGTAGTTGCGCTCCAGGAAACATGGCTGCTCCCTTATGAAATACATTTACTGGGGACCATACATAGAGAATACGAGTATGCTGGAAAATCTGCGGTAAATATATCTGATGGTTTGTTGAGAGGAAGACCGTACGGTGGTGTGGGTTTTCTTTGGCGTAAAGGTACTTTTAAATCTGTATCCGTTATACCGTGCGATAGTGTAAGACTGACTGCTATAAAGGCAGTATTGACTGATTGTTCGATTATTATAGTCAACGTCTACATGCCAACTAACTCGCTTGAGAACTTAATAGAATTTACACAAGTGCTTAGTGAAATTACTGCGTTAATAGAAAATAGTGATGTACAAGCATTTTACATATTAGGAGACTTTAATGCGGACCCAAAAGAGCTTTTTGGACAGGAGTTGTCTAAATTCTGCTCAGAACAGAGCTGGATTTGTGCTGATGTAATCAAGCTGGGAATGGATTCCAGAAACTACACGTATATCAGTGACGTGCATAACAGTACCAGCTGGCTGGACCATTGTGTGTTAACTGAGGCAGCATGGCGAACAGTTACTGATATACGAGTGGTGTACGGGGTCTATTGGTCTGACCATTTACCACTTATAGTCGAATGTAACCTTAATAGTGTAGCATATAAATTGCCACCTACAAGCCATACTCTTATATCTGATGGCACATTGTGGGGTCAGAGAGATAAAGAGCAAATAAATGAATATTTTAAGCTATGTAATAGTGGGCTAAAACTTATCAATTTTCCACAAGATTTTAATATATGTGCTGATACTAAATATTGTAATAATTTGTATCATGGGCAAGTGCTGAGTAGGATGTATGCGGATATGGTAACTGTTCTCACCGAGGCAGCTAAAATTACTTATAAAAAACGACTTCATAGGAAACCTGGGTATACCATGGGTTGGAATAAATATGTGGCTGGATCCCATCGTGAGGCTCAAGAGAAGTATAAGATGTGGATCCTACATAATAGGCCCCGTGAGGGTATGGTATATAAGGATATGGTTGAAAGTCGTAAAGTATTTAGAGGGAAGCTAAAGTGGTGTCAAAACCATCAAGAGCAGATACGAATGGATATTATTGCGGCTCAACATGCTTCAAATGACTTCTATAAGTTTTGGAAATCCACTAACGCACTTAATGCAAAACCAGCTCGACCTGCATGTGTTGAAGGGTGTTCGGAGCCTGTTGATATAGCCAATATGTTTAGCAAACATTTTAAGGTAGCGTCTCCTTTGGCACGGCAGGGGGGGATGGGTGATTTCGAGACCTGTTGTGGACCTAGTGAAATTCAATTCTCTTCAAAAGAAATTGCTAATATAATCCTAAAAATGGAAAGGGGGAAGTCACCCGGCCATGATGGTTTAAGCATCGAACACCTTAAACACGCAGGACCACACTTGCCGCGAATTTTATCCATGTTTTTCTCACTGTGCATGACTCATTCGTACCTACCACATGACCTAATGAAAACCATTGTTGTACCAGTAGTTAAGAATAAGACTGGAGATATAGCGGACAAATGTAATTATCGACCTATCTCGCTGGCAACAGTTTTAGCAAAAGTCTTTGAGAGTTTGTTGGATTCGTGTCTAGATAAATACTTACATCTGCATGATGCACAATTTGGTTTTCGAGCTGGGCTTTCAACGGATACTGCAATCTTGGCTCTTAAACATACCGCTCGTTATTATACGGATCGAAGGACTCCTGTGATTGCTTGTTTTCTGGACCTTTCAAAGGCTTTTGATCTCGTGTCATATGACAAGTTATGGAGGAAAATGAGGGAAAGAGGTATACCGGATGCTTTGGTAGGAGTCTTTCGATTTTGGTACAGTAACCAGGTAAATAGTGTACGATGGGCTGATGCCTTATCTGATGAGTACAGCTTGGACTGCGGAGTGCGACAGGGGGGTCTTACATCACCCAAACTCTTTAATCTATATATGAATGACCTAATTGTTGGTCTCAGCAACGTGCATGTCGGATGTTACATAAACAATGTGTGTTTTAATAACCTGAGTTATGCAGATGATATGGTACTGCTGGCACCAACAATTGGGGCTCTCAGGAAATTATTGCTTATCTGCCAGAACTACGCACTGAGTCATGGATTGTCATACAATGTCAACAAAAGTGAATATTTGGTCTTTAAGGCCGTTGGAATAAAATCGGATACGCTTCCACCCGTTACTCTAAATGGCGTACAACTAAAAAGGGTCAGTGCTTATAAGTATCTAGGGCATTACGTCACCGACGACCTTAGGGATCAAGTAGACATTGAACGGGAGCGCAGAGCATTGGCGGTGAGATGTAATATGCTGGCACGCAGGTTTGCTCGGTGTGGTGGGGGGGTCAAAATCACCTTGTTCAAAGCATTTTATCAGACTCTCTACGCCGGCAGTCTGTGGGTTAGCTGGACATTGAAATCGCTAAATGTCCTGCGCGTACAATACAATAATGCTTTTAGGGTGCTGATGGGGTTGCCGCGATATTGCAGTGCATCAGCTATGTTCGCTGAAGCGAGGGTAGATGGTTTTGATGCTATCTGGAGAAAACGAACTTCCTCCTTATTGAATCGCATTCGTGGCAGCAATAATAGCATTCTAAAAGTAATAGTTGAACAATACGACTCCTTTATAGTGGGCAGGTTAGTAAAGAGGGTGAACTCTCCACTCATCACATATATAAATTGAAGCACGGTTATATACAGGCTGAACTGATCAGGTAAGGGTATCTAATTTGGATTTATATTTGTATTGTGATAATGGATTCTATATTCAATTGTAATTGTATGTTACTAACACTTAGACCTTAAGCCTACTAACCGATAATGGACCATATTGTTGTCTGATAAAAATAAAATAAATTAAATTAAATATGTAGGCGGGGTATGTGGTGTGCCCTACCACACTGTACTATAACACAGTAAAACATCTTAGTACTTACGGTCCGGATCAAACTCACGCACACAGACGCGCGCTCTACACGCCTTCGCGATAGTTTTCCGCATGTAATAAGCCGCGGTGGCATGCACGTCCGAGACGGACGTTTTTTTTAAAACTAACATTAGAACGTTCTGTGAAGAAATAACCTGTTCGAACTCTTTACTCTCTGCCTACCCCACAAGGGATCTGGCGTGACAATATAGAGAGATAGAAAATTAATACAAATTTAAATATTTTGGCTTTTTGTGCTATTAGGCCTTAATATTTAGAATAAAATGACCACTTTAAACTTATTAGTTACTACATCGCTATTTGCTTACTGCTATCAAAATCGATACATGAGGGCTTGAATGGTTTCTCAATATGTATCTATTATTAGAATTAAAATAATGGCCACTCGAATCGCCAAATTGATATTTAGTAACTCATGTGGTTTTTAACATATATCATAACATATATAAACTCTCAATAAGAATGAGATACGAGAATACTTATATATAATGAGAAGACTTATTCGTAAAAGGAGAAAACGTGTTTCTAGAAACAATTTGCAATAAAGGTAAATAATATATTCTTGAGCATAAAAAATAAAATTATAAACGTTTTCATTATGCTGTTATTGCACAATGTCTATGTTAAATTGTATTACTCTGCACTCATATCGAAAAAATACAGGCTTATAACCACTGCAGTAGATTAGTTTTAATAAATGACAAAAAGTAAATCCAATAAAAGGTGCTAAACTTAACAGCGTTCTGACGGGAGTGTTATTATGCCACTAAAACGGCTTAGATGAGTTACTGGATAGATATATACTGTGGCACTACCGACCGACTTTACCTACCTACGCACGTGCACTTTGTCGGCTCGTGTCGGTGCCGAAAGGCGACGAGTATCTAGGGTTGCCACCCATAGTTTATTCTAAAGTACGTATTGTACGTTATTTAGGGTAAGTATACTTCATACTTTATGAGAACTGTAAAGTACGCGAAAATTGATTTTTCAAGATTTATTTTACATAAATCATTGAAAGGAAAATAATTGATCGCATTAAAAGCAAAGTGGATGATACTGAGTTCTTAGATTTACACGAATATTACACATGAAATAAAACTATTTTTTCTGATTCTATCGCGGTTTATAACGGTTGCTTAACGTCGGGAACTTAAAAATCAAAAATAAACCGTGATAAAATCCGAAAATTGTTTTTTTTTTTAAAGTGGATGTTGTCTGGTGTTAGAATCCGAATATATGGTAAGCTAGATTTAAGAAAAAAACATTGTTACATGTACAACTTCGCTAACTTAAAGAAAATAGTAAATACTATAAGCACTTTTAAATTCTTTCTCCAATCTATTTAAATTATCATAGACTGTTAACATGCTGTGAAGGTGTTTAGCAATGATAATAGTGATTGAAAAGTTCTAAAAGTAATAAAACATATGTTTTTAAACAAAATAGTAAAGTGAAATAAATAATATTTTATTTAGATACAATGTAATTTTTTGCCTTCCTTTAAAAACCAATGTACTTTATTTGCTCAAATAATAGGTGGCAACCCTACTACTGACGCGCGCGCACTTGTCGGTTCGTGCCGCTGCCGAAAGGCGACGATTGCGCGCGCGTTTCTTTAAAGTTTAGGTACTTATTTATAAACAAACATATTGATAGCACGGGGGGTTGGCAGAGGGGTGCAGTGTATTGAACGAATGTCGAATGCTTTTATATGGAACTGGAACTTGTAAAATATTCAATTCTTATAGGGACAAAATAGAAATACTTAATTTTTTACAAACTTTTATTTAACTTTCGTATGTCTGTCTGTCTTTCCGGATCAACTCTTCTGATCCTTTTTTCAAGCACTTACGGTATCCGAATCAGCTGAAATTGGCATACGTATGTAAGTTCGGTAACAATACAATAATATGGTACCATGAGGTTGGTCTGATGATGAAGTTGGAAGGTGGCCATAGAAACATGTGAACTGGACAAAACCCCTCGTGTTTAGGCTGGTTAGATTGATACTGACAAGTACAAGTAAATTGATATTGGTGTTAAATTAATATGGATATCATTTTTGGGGTTTTGGGGGTGCTGATAACGAATATAGTGTTCGTTCATGTTTAGTTTGTTCGTAATCAACCCATATTTATAATCAGCATACTCTTAAACCCCAAAAACGATGCTCATATTGAATATTCATAAGAAGTCGCGACCACCATCTTTGATCCAAAAATTAACGCCATTTTAGTTATCACCATCCCCTAAAATCTCATAGATGATTGTGTCTTGTTTTGTCTTGAGTCTTTTTAGAAGGCAAGCTTTCACTCAAGCATCGTACTCCCGATTCAAGGCTTACAACACCAGACAGAAGTGTACATTGTACAATCCCACATTGCGCCAACGTTAAGTGTGCTTTTAACACCTACATTGCGCCGACGGTTTTTTGATGATTAATTGTTAATTGTTTAATCGTAAATGTGCATAAAACGATTAACAATTGATCAATTGTAATTGCAATGTTTTGCAATTACAATTGATCAATTGTTAATTGCAAAACATTGCAATTACAATTGATCAATTGTTAATTGCATAACACTGCAATTACAATTGATCAATTGTTAATTGTCAATTGTTTAATCAATTGATTTTTGCCCAACACTGGCAGAGAGTACAGTGTTCCAACAGGTTCTTTCCTTACATACCTATAATATGTAGTAACATTATAACAAGTCCCTTTTTCCCAACAGCTGTATGGAATAATATCTTTAGGGTTCGAAAATTTAATGACTTAAATTTGGATGATGAGTGACAGAAAAGGTACATACACCTTATATCCCTTTATACAATGCCATTTTATTTTGCTTATTTCTCCACCATCATATCGTGCCATATTTCCTATGTCAAAAGGGATTTATAAGTAGTACACGAAAGAGCTTGGGTATTTGTGTATGTGAATTTTTATGTTTGTGAACGCACCCACGACACAAAAATAAATCCTAGTGTGGGGCTACGTGTTTAAAAAAAAGAAAGTACAAATCTTAACGCTGTTTTAGCAGAATTTTGGCTTAGATCAGCACATTGCCAAGAAAAAGAAGTCCCTGGCGCTACAGATAACTACAGCGTTTTCAATAAACTAGTTTGTATCACGACTATTTTAGAGGCAAGTGGGCGGAGTCGAAGGCGCGACACACACTATCAACGACTTCTGAATCACGCGAGACAATAAAAATAAAAACATTAACTCTATTATGTCCCCGGCAAGTGACTCATTAGCTGTTTTATCTATGCTACGTATTTTTGCACTACACCAAGGAGGAAGTTAATCAAGGCGATTTTAATTACGGTTCAATTCGCGGAAAATTAAACAGGCGATACCTTTAAGAATTTTAAGGATATTGGGAAATTACTTTTATTAGAAATAAGGCCTTTTAAACTACTAACTTTAGTCGTCCACTGCAAGAGAGACCTCCCTGAAACTGCAAGCACGACGGGCCTTCCAGTCCTATCCTTACTTACGCCAAAATAAAATGCGACCAAGAGAAATAACAAACTGCTTGACTCGTTGCCTAACTGACTGCCTCGTTGGTCCAGTGGCTTATAATGCGCGTAGCGATCACGCGGTCCTACATTTGAAACCTAGGTCGGACAAAGTGTTGTTTTCCTATTGTACAATTCTAATGACCGGTTTCAATATTCAACTCGAAGATAGATTTGAAAGAAAAGAAAGAAAGAAAATAAAGTTTATTTTTGCAACAGGTAAGCAAACAAGTAACATATTATTATTATACTAATAAAACGTTAATAAACATAAAAAATAATAATAATAAAAAAAGAGATATAATGAAATGACTTCGTCACAAATAACTATCCCAACTCAGCATAATGCCGGCTACTTAAAGGTTAAGCAACCAGCGCTGGTCTTCCGTTGGGCCGGTTGGTGACGTCACGGATGCCTCCAAAACAAAAAAAAAGAAAAACAAATAATGACAAATAAAAGCTAAGGCTAATAAATAGAAAAAAAAAAACAAAAACTTACTAAGAAACAAACAAATACAACCAACAAGCCATAACAACATAGAAAACGTTTGCTTACTGTCAGTAGAATTTTGACAGATTTTCCATACAAAATATGTCAAAATTCTATCCGTACTAAGCAAATCTATCCTTCAGTTAAATGTTGACACCGGCCGTAAGTAGCAGTCTGGAGTTTGGATATCCCTACTGGATTGAGACCTAGCATCGTCGGCGATATGTGGGTCATGATCGTGTTTATTACAGGGGTTGAGTAAGCTGTGTCTGAGCTCCTCCAGTTCAAAATTTGTAATCCATTTTCCAAAAACCTGTTTGTATTCAATAAAACCAAAAGGACATCGTCGAAAATGACCCCAGAACCAACAAACATGTGACCTATACCATTATTATTTATCTGTTTTATAATAGTAGTTGCAAACATCCGTATCTAACGGACAATTTGCAATCCAAAACGAATATTTCAAAGTACTAAAAGTCATCATCATCATCATCTCAGCCTATACTTGTCCACTGCTGAACATAGGTCTCCCCAATCGCTTTCCGGCGTAACCGGTCCGATGCCACCTGCATCCAACGACTTCCTGCGATTTTCACAAGATCGTCGGTCCATCTGGCAGGTGGTCGTCCCACGCTGCGCTTGCCAATACGTGGTCTCCACTCTAGAAGCTTTCTGCCCCAACGCCCGTCCGATCTTCGCGCTATGTGGCCCGCCCATTGCCACTTCAGCTTGCTAATCTTAAGGGATATGTCGATGACCTTGGTTCTTCTACGAATCTCCTCATTCCTGATTCGATCACGTAGAGCAACGCTGAGCATAGCTCTCTCCATAGCTGAGCAACTCTGAGTACTATAAGTACTTAAATCAAATTCGCCAACGTCTTTTCCGAATCTCAACGTTGTTAACGAATTACGGTTGGAGATGTCAATCCTATCAATCGGTTATATTTAATCGATTACATACAATAATGATCGAATTGATTATTGCTAGTGTATTTGTAAATAACGATTTTACAAATGTATTGTTGACTACTAAATTATAACCTCAAAATCTAATACTCTTTTTGCAATAATGCAATTCCCCCGCTTGTCCGTTTAATAATTTGCAGGTAACTTGAAATCATACACGTATTTTTCATTGCTCTTGGTTCTGGGGCAGATCATGTACGGACGCAGAACAATGTCCTTTGGCATACTTATGTTATTTTTATTTCGGTGACATTAAAACAATATGAAGGTAGTCTGATATTGGAGCCAGAAGATGGCCATAAGAACTCCTTAACTACACCACTATCGTCATCTAACTATTTATATCACCACGCCAGATCCCTTGCGGGGTAGGCATAGAGTACAGAGTGTAGTTTCTTTATAGACCTATGTTTATTAATATTAATATTAGCCCTGTTAAGAAACTGTCCTAACGTTGGGCACGGGCCTCCTCTCAAACTGAGAGGTTTTAGGCCATAGTCCACCACGCTGGCCCAGTGCGGGTTGGCGAACTTCACACACTTTCGAGAACCTCTCAGGCATGCAGGTTTCCTCGCGATGTTTTCCTTCACCGTTAAAGCAAGTGATAATTAATATTTAATACGCACATGCTTTCGAAAAGACAGAGGTGCGTGCCTGGGTTTGAGCCCGAGACCTCTGACTTTGCAGTCCAACGGTCTAACCACTAGGCTATCACTGATTTTTACCTATGTTTATATTTATTTAGAAATTATAAATGCTGTGTTATATTGTTACAGAGAAAAGGACATGGGCGCCAAATTGATTGTCCAGATGGAGGGCAAGAAAACACGGCTGCTTACTGTGAAAGTAAGTTTTTTGCAATCGACTTGCCTTTGTTCAGTCGGCGGCCGAGGTGCGGCGCTGTTGCAACGTTGAGTCTTGTTGATGGACACACTCTTTTATTGTACAACAAACTATTTGGGTAGAATAGAAAATTAGTGCGACTGTCTCGTTGGTCTAAAGGTGCATAATACGGCTGGCGATCACGTCTTAGGTTTGAATCTTAGATCGGACAAAGTGTTATTTATTTTACTGCGCCAAAGTCTATGTATGTTTATATGTATGTATTGATCAACGACGTGGCGCATAAACTACTTATCCGATTTTGATAAGTCATTTATTAGTCTTTCCTGCCCCGCAAGGGGTCTGGCTGGCGTGATGATATAGATATACGGATTTATCAAAATCTATCTATATCATCACGCCAGCTCCCTCGCGGGGTAGGCAGAGAGTACAGAGTTCCAACAGGTTCTTTCCTTACATACCTCTCTGGCTTCCTCCACTCTCATAGTTCGTCTCATACACACTCGCCGGTTACGGAGACTCTTGACTTGCCCTTCAGCTAAGACACGGTCTATTTGGTCATGGTAAGATAGTCTAGGTCTTCCCCGGCACCTACATCCTTCCACTTTCGCATTGTATATCTGTTTTGTCATTCTTTCTTCTGGCATTCTTTCTATATGCCCGAACCAACGGAGCATACCCTTTCTCATCTTTACACCGATACTATCTTTCATACCTACTCGCTTTCTTACTACGCTGTTGCGAATACGGTCGGTCAGCGTGACTCCGCACATCTTCCGCAGAGATCGCATTTCGACCGCATTTATCCTGCTTTCGTTCTCCTTCTTACATACCCAACTCTCACTGCCATATAACAGCGTTGGGACAAGCACTCCGTTATGCATGGCCAGCTGCGCCTTTTGGCTTAAGTGCCGGCTCCCAAGTAGCCTTCCCATGGCACCATTCTCCGTTGAATCCGGTTAACATAAGATCACTTCATATAAAACAAAGTCCCCCCGCCTCGTCTGTCTGCCTGTCTGTGTGTCCACCGAATGGATTTTCATACGGTTTTCACCAATGGTCGGAGTGATTGAAGAAGGTTTGTGTATAATTAACCCGTGCGAAGCCGGGGCGATTCGCTAGTAGGTAATAAAAATAAAATAAAAATATTATTTATTCTTTATTGTACAATAGAACACAGAAACAACATTTACACAGAAGATGTACAAAGGCGAACTTAACTCAATTTGAGTTATCTTCCAGTTAACCTTTGAGGAAAGAGAAACTATGTGGAAGTGAGGGCAATTGTACAATCACGGAACTAAAAAATAACAGAATCAAAATTCAGAGTTGACAATGACAAGTACATAAATATATAAATTATACTAATAATATATAATATCGAAACTGAAAATAAATATTTTCATATACTTACATGAACTATGCAATACCTATTTACATATACACAACTATAAATTAATAAAATAAATACACAACACATATATACAAAATAGTGGATGTTCTTTCCAAAAAAGTGGCAGTCTTTTTGGCATTGTATCGTGTGGGATGTCAAATAAAAAGGACCAAAATTCTAAGTTCATTAATATAGATACATATAGTAAAATACAAACTATACTAAGTGACAGAATTTTGAATTTTTATATATTTTAACGTTTATTCCGTAGTCGTTTTTTATTAGTTATCGAAAAATTGTCAGTAGCAGTCTATAGTTGAAATTATAGTACTGTGCTCGTCGGCCGCCCTACGTACCATTTTTTTTAAACGTAGCCCCACTCTAGGATTTATTGCTGTCGTGGGTGCGTTTACGAACATGAAAATTTACATACACAAATATTCAGACCGGAACAAATAATTGTAGATCACACAAAGATTTGTCTCGTGCGGGAATCGAACCCGCAACTATTAGACACAGTGGGCGATGCGGCTTAAGCTCTAACTGCGCTAACCACTGCGCTAAATCGCCCGAGAGATTAGTACAACATTAGTAAAACAAGGCATTATAAACTTATAAATTCCCTTTAAGTATTTAGATGGCACGGAACTACGGAACGTGTTTCATTGTCTGTGTACTCATCTAATCAAAAGTGTCAATCATTGTTAACAATTTATGAATCTCGAACGACAACCCTGTATTCCCACACTTTACACTAGCTATAAAAGTTCTGTGTGAACTGTGGATTATGCGCGTGAGGCGATCCAAATGTGTTTCCATTATTGTTAATCCATCACGTTGACCTTTGCTATTGAGGTTCAATGTCGGCTGCCATTCACTGTACTTCCCGATAATACTGTATTGTTAATAGGAATTTGAGTACATTATATTGAGACAAGTTGCGTCCTCTAAATATTTAAAACCAGCGACCCGCACCGGCATCACACAAGTGAATTATACACACAAACCTTCTACTTGAATCACTCCGTCCATTGGTGAAAACCGTATGAAAATTCGTTTGGTAGTTATTGAGTTTATCGCGTTTAGAAGACATACGCTCCGGGGGGACTTTGTTTTATAATATGTAGTCATAAATCACTTTTGATAAAAAATTTGATTTACGAGGTTTTCACGCGTCGCCTACGATATACTTGTTGCGACCCCTATACATCGCTACATAGTTGCCGACTACCTACCAATAGATGGTGCTGACGATTCGTTATACATGTCTAGAACGCATATTAGAGTGCGCACGACGTGTAACATATACAAGCCCCCGACACCTCTGAGGCAGGAACGTTGTGGCAGGATTTGTAAACGGGATTTGCAGACGGGTGTTGTGTCTGGCGGGGCCTGCCACTTTCCCCGAGAGTTGTGTGTGTGTGTGTGTGTGTGTGAATGATGTACGCTGTTGGCCTCGAGGCCTTTACAGCTTCACCGGACTTAAAGGTGAGCGTGCAACCACTACGCTCTAGCCAGCCAGGAGGGCAAGAGGCGACATACCGAGGGCGCCTCTTCGAGGCGCCCTCGGTTGGGACAGTCGCTGTAGGGGGACGGGTGCACTACTAAGCGCACCGGTCAACCGCCGGCTATGGGAGGGGATCTACTACTACGTCGTCGTCGTCGCCCGTATTCTGAGCGGAAAGAAGGGATGACAAAGCATCGGGGGGGTCGGTGAGAACATGTCGCGGCCGGCGGTGGCGGCAGGGGTCGGGGGGGAGATCGTAGTCGGCGGTGGCTACGATTAACGGATTCGCATGGGTATCCCCGAGAGTTGTCGGAGTCTTGTATATATGTTACACGTCGTGCGCACTCTAATATCGCGTTCTAGACATGTATGGCGAATCGTCAGCACCATCTATTGGTAGGTAGTCGCAACTATGTAGCGATGTATAGGGGTCGCTACATACTCATTGTGGTTCTGGTCTGCCCTTTAGCAACCTTGCTCTCCATTGACTGACATATCTAATTTTGGGTTCTAATATGGTCGAGGGAGGTGATGGCTGCTCAAGTATTCGTACTCGTGAACGGGTGCTGCTTGTAGAGACTGGTCCACGCAGAATCCTGTAGCTTTTCATAACATATATTTAAAAATAGTCTTATATCTCAGTCGTAGAGCATCACACTGGAGCTGGAGCGCATTAACGATTTTGAATAATATAAAAATGTATGTATCTATACAAAAAATGATGAAAAAAAATTAATGGAGGATTAACAGAAAAGACAAGGCCGCTGAGTTTCTCGCCGGATCTTTTCAGTGGAGGTCGCGTTCCGAACCGGTGGAAAATTTGTAAGTTAAAAAAATATGTAAAAAATACTCTTTGTAAACACCCCCGCAGGGTTTATGCAAAATTAACGGTTTGAGTTTGAAAACTTTGCGACCATACCGTGGACGTGTCAACCATTACATGTTACTTTATACGTCCAACAAGCACCAAATACTAAACCCATGATTGGGGTTTCATTTATTTAGAATATCTTTACAACAAAATCTAGATCACTACCAGATATTGTTACAAATTATCATATATAAACCAGACACCATCGTCACGATGAGATAAAAACACCTGATTACACAGATGAAGCACACATATGAGCTTTGTTGAAACTATAATTGCTAAATGATTGCAAAAATAGTTGACCTTGAAAAGTAGTGGAATATCGGTAGTAATATCGAAGTATCGATACGTTATCGGACAATAGTTCCAGATTGCAGACAAAACTAAGGATACAGTATCGAGTTTTGCTATCGGTACCCTTAGCGGGGGTAGGCTCGGACGCATTTTTAACGTGCGGTGCTACAGTGCTGTACAGCGCTTTGAAAAAACTTACTGTTACCCATTTATATTACTCCAGCGAAAAAGAATCCATGCAAAGGGTTACTATTATCTGAGGTCACGACAGTATCGATAGTGTATTGATAATTTCAATATTGCTGTACAACTCTAGTCGAAACTTAGAAGTACCATATCCATATATTTGTACCTCTTCGGCTAAATATATTTTTTTATACTTTGGATACAAGGCGGAGATAGGCGAAGATATATTTATTTGTAAAAACCTCTTCCAAAAATCTGTATTTTCAATGTCTCTTAATAATAGCATCAGCGGGATACGGAGCGTATTTGTTGTAAGTAATCTTCGGTGCAAATTTACCCTCAATTGAGAGAATTGGGTTAACAAACGTAGGTGTCGATCGCATTACTGAATTCAAGTCTGTCTCAGCTCTAATACCTGCACAGTAGCGCCAGGGCCTGTAGCCAAGTTGACTTTCTATAATCTTTAACGCTAATAGAAAAGTCTGTAAGAAAAGAACCTGTTGGAACTCTGTACGCTCTCCCTACCTCACAAGGAATCTCTCGTGGTGATATAGATGCCTAGAAAATTGAATAATGTAAGTGAATTACATTTTACAACAAAGTGCGAGATCAAAACAAGGCGTTATCGATTGTGGAATGAGACTAGGAAGGAAACGCTTGCATCTTGGTTAGGTCTTCAAGTAGTCTATCCATTAACTAGACAGTTTCAAGTAGCTCATCTTCTTCCCTTCAATGGCGTAGATTTGTCCTGCCGAGGTTGATGTAAATTTAATCGCATTGTCGCCATCTGCGTTAAGTCTTTCCATATACGAGGTATGCCTTTTGAGTTTTGTCGTTTGAAGAAAAAAAACACAACTAGAACTTTATAGTACTTGTTATTGTTTTTCAAAGTATTCACCACGTAGCTTAATACACTTTTCCATTCGCTCGAACCAGTTATTATAACATTTATTCCACTCTAGAGTGGGGGTGTTCAAAATGGCTGACTTGAAAGCGTCGACTGCTTCTTCACCGGACTGGAACCTTAACCACGAAGACTTTTCTTAATTTTAGGAAATGAAAAGAAATCGTTAGGGCTTAGGTCAGGACTGTATGGAGGATGGTCAAGAATTTCTACTTTTTCCTGCTTCAAATACTCAATCGTTTGACGAGCGCTGTGTGAGCATACGTTGTCGTGGTGCAGGATGATGCGTCGCTTTGAGTTAGATTTTCGAAGTTCGGCGATGACTTGTGGTAAACAAACTGTGGTATACCACTCTGCGTTAACCGTTCTACGATCTTCAAGTGCAATAGTCGCAACATGGCCGGTTTTTCCAACGAACGTGGCCACCATCTTCTTTGAAGTGCTTCGAGAACGAACAACTTTAGTCGGCTTTGGCTCGTCTTGAAAGACCCAGATTGTTGTTTGGAATCAGGATCGTAGGCATAGATCCAAGATTCGTCACGACTGATGATATCGTAGACGTGATTTGACTCTCCTCGGTTGAACCTTTGCAGAGTTTTCTTACACCATCTGACGCGGGCCGCCTTGAGATCGTCGGAAAGCAGATGCGGTATCCAACGGCAAACTAGCTTTCTCACACCAAGCGCTTCATGCAAGATCTGAATGGCTGTCCCTGAGATGCCTAATAGAGCCTCTATCTCTCGGTACGCCACATGACGATCTTCGAGAATAAGTTGCCTCACAGCAATGATGTTATCTTCAATGAAGGCGGATTTTGGGCGTCCTTCGCTAGATTTGTCACTAACACTAGTATGTCCACGCTGGAATTCTAAATACCAGCGTTCGACAGTCCGCAGACATGGGACTTCATCACTGAATACAGATGTTAGCTCTTCAAAACACTGAAGCCGTGTCAGGCCTATTCTAAAGTTGTAGAAAATTATTGCACGAACATTTTCTTTAGTAAGTTTCATTTTCGTACGTAACCTGACAGATTCCAATCGACGCTGTGACTAAACAATAGCATTAATACTTTCAATTGTTTTGAGATTCAAAATTTAAACACATTCGAATATAGAATAGTTCCAAATTCATAATTTGCCGGGAAATATGGAAACGACAGAACTTAAAAGGCATGCCTAGTACAAATGTTGGGGACAGGTTGCTATCATCAACAAAATTGTCAACACCGGATAAAGATGGCCAATAGCCCTGAAATTTGTGTAAAATCTGGATTTTAGAGTGAGTGGTTTTTAAGAGGACGCCTTCCAGCACAGCAGGACAGAATAGGTTGATTTATTTACTTGAATAGAAGTGAATTTGGAACATATTAGCCAACAAACGTCAGTCCAATTCAGGATAAAGACTCTGTGGTAGACACGCCTTCTTTTCATGTCAATTCATACTAATATTATAAATTCGAAAGTAACTCTGTCTGTCTGTCTGTTTATCTGTTACCTTTTCAAGCCCATACCGCTGAACAGATTTTGATCAAATTCTGCAAGGATATAGATTTTATCTAGGGGAAGGACATAGGCTACCTTTAGTCTCAAAAAAGCTTAAGGGTGTGAAATACATGCCTGAAAATAACGCGAACGAAGTTGTGGGTACAGCTAGTGATGCGTAATTATCCCGCCAAGGGCGCTAAGTGACTAAATCTCCTGACATGTGCATAGTACACCATATTATAATACTAATAGTGAGCATTATATCCATTGCAAATTCAAGGGTTAATGTTCAAAAGGTCTACAACCCCCTGACCTTATGGAAATGTTAGTCTGGGTCGAGATTAATAGCCTCGTGGACTTAAGGTCAGGGTCGACGAACTCGCTTGTTAGATACAACCCAGTATCTCCACACCGCCTTGCCTACTACGTGGGTGCTGCGGGCAAGCACTGGCAGCAAGACTTTTCGCACGGAAAAATGTTGTCAGCCCGTGATTCAAGTCTTGTATACAAGTTAAAATAGTCTTGTCTATACATCAATACAATGCAATTCTTGAAAGGAGCTTGCTTGTCACGAATTTTTATCACAACATGCCGTACTCGTACGTAAGACAAAAAGCATATCTCACGCCTAGGGCGTCAAAATCCATGATATTTAAGTCTTCTTGCGCCGCCTGTGCTGGCAGAACTGGTGGAGTGATTGACTGGCCCTCGGGATGCGTCATGAACGTGGCACAAGAGAAGAAACAGCGATGGGTCCCGTGTGGAGTTCCAAAAAAGAAAGAAATGTTGGTAACATCGAATTTCAATATAAACTTTTCACAAAATATTCATAAATACAGGTACCTAAACGTATCTCCTGAATATATTGGTAAAAACCGAATGAAAATCCGTGTAGTATTTTCTGAGATAAGGGCGTACATTCGCCTGTACTAAGATGTATACGGTTCATAAACTAAAATAAATGTAACTTTAAAGTTTTGCCATAATCATCTGAACTACTAAACTAAAGTAAAGTTGTTGAAATTGTATACATAATTATGTGACGTAAGATGGTTACATCATTTTTAAATTCTACAACGTATACATATTATGAAGGAATTTAAATATTAGCCGTAACCGTCGAGCGTGTTTGAGAAGAACTATGAGAGTTAAGGAAGCCAGAGAGGTATGTAAAAGAAGAACCTGCTGGAATTCTGTACTTTTGCTTACCGCGCAAGGGATCTGATCTGATGATATAGATAGATAAATATAATTAAAATTTTATTACTGTGTGTGTAATGATCTCACTGTAGGCCGCGGGGCCTTTACAGCTTCACCGGACAAGAGGGCGAGTGTGCAACCACTACCTTCGAGCCAGAAGGGCAACGGGGCTACTAGCTCAAGGGCGCCTTAAGGAGGAACGTCCTCTGCTTGAATAGTCGATATGGGGAGGTCATATACTAAGTGTCTCGCCGTGTTGCTCTGCACCGGCCGGCAGGCAAGGGATTTTTCGACCTCCCGGCGAGGTCGGTGTCGGATCCTGCGTGCGGTATTTGTATTCGAAAGGGCATCGGGAGGGTCGATGAGAAAATGCTGCGGACGGCGGTAGCGGCTGATAGGAGGGGAGTTAAGTTCGTAGTCTCCGACTACGAACGCGTCCTATCATTGGACGTGTTCGCGAAATATCGGGTTGTCGCCTTTTTAATAAAGGCGCGAATTGGTTCGAGACCGAGATCGGAATATAATTACTGTTCACAAGCTCCTGAATTTAAATCCTAGGTCGGACAAATGTATTTTTTCTATCAAAAAGTCTGGAGTCTGGGATTGTGCCGGATGTATGATATTAGGCTTGCCTTCTACCTACATCTGGACCTAACATCGTCGGCGAATAGTGGGTGTACACAGTACACCTCTGTCACCCTTTAGGAAAATATAGCGTGAGGGGGTTTATTTATTTATTTCTGCTTATTATTTGTGTACTCTACGTCCACGTCACGATATACCCCAGCGTTACTATAATTATGTACGCCACATGGCAGTTGCCGCAGTCAGTCTGATTTAATGCCGTAATCTGTTGGTAGATAGTAATTGTACACTCATTAGATGTTTACAGTACTAATTTGCATCAGTATCAAGGCTAGGAAGATTTCAACTGACGTTGAGTGTTAATGACGTATCTTGTTTGTAACGACCTGTGCGAAATAAAAAATCTACCGTATATCGATGTTGCTCTCAGTTCTGTGCATCATCATTAGGCTAAAGACGTTCTCTGCAAAACAAATGCCTCCCTTAAAGATTGCCATGAGGATTGCGTTACCCCTGCCAGCGTTTACCTGCAACCTTCAAGGTTTCGCCACATAGCCGTCGCAGCGAGACGGGAGCGCGACGGTGGCGCGGTTTAGGGAGTTGTTATGTACTGAAATGTACGGGAGACGCCACACAGCGCAGCCTCGCTCGGTGCGATAGAAAACGTCACGACCTAACGTAGCCAAGCGCTTCCGTCGCGCTCCCGTCGCGCTCCATCGGCTATTTGATGAAACCTTCACCAGGTCATCGGACCACCTTGTAGGGGGCCTGCCCACTCCACGTGTTCTGGTACAAAGTTGCCACTCGAGAAACCTTCTGCCCCAACGGCCGACAGTTCTACGAGCAAAGTGCTCCGCCAATATCGGTGAACTTGGTTCTCCTGCGGATGTCCTCATCTCTGATTTAATTTTGCAGAGAAGCTCCGAGGATACTTCTTTCTCCAGTTGTATTACGACGACAATTTTGAGTGCGCAACTGTACGTGAGATCGTTGAGGCACCGCCCACCTAAGATTAGTCTTTCTCTCGCTTATGTCCCAATCTCTGCAATAGTCCTTTGGCCACCTTGCGACTCCAGCGTCAGACCCGTCAGAATCGGATGTCAGCAAGTGCTTAGTAAATGGAATACAAATTTTAAACCGTAAAGAGCACTTACAAACGAAACGAGTTAAAAAACAGCTTGTAAAGACTATTATAACGTATTCTCAAGCGTGCAGCTCAGTTTTACATTTACACTTACCTACAGTTGAACAAGTGTTAATTATATTCTGATTTTAATCTTCGCGTAATTTCAGAAAATGCAGCTATCGAACTTAATCCTCTCGCGGTGAATGTTGACTATCACACTCTGTGCTAATAATATAGCTGTAAATAAGAATTGGTATTTTTAGTTAGTCATAAAACAGTTTCTGCCGTGTTTTCCTAATTGGCAACGGCATTCCGGGAGTTGGCAAAATTGCATTCCAGAGGTTTTAACTCTGAGGCGACGTGAAATCTTAATTGAAGTTTGATTTATGTGATATGCATTGGCATTGCATGCCTTAATTGAGATTTTCAGTATCGCATTAAATATAAGACAGAAAATAGTGTTATAAAGCAAGGCGTTCTTAGAGCCGGGCGACTTTGGTGGTCATAGCGGTTACTAAGGTTAATCAGCGTTCGACTCGTTACCGGTTCTGACATTTTCATTTTCGAGCGTCTCCGTATTTTGGAAGCCACGTTAAGCCGTTGGTCTCCGTTATCATTTCACGTGGTAGTTGTTAAGCCAATTTAAAAGCCTTAATAGGCGGCTTCATAGGTTGCTGCTGCATGTAGCTACAAACCTGCCTCCGACATCCGTACTAAGTTCGTGTGGTGGACTATGCCCTAGATTTGTGAGAGGAAACCTTTGCCCAGCAGTTAGACAGTATATCTTGATTTATATAATGTTACAGTGAAAAGCACTTAAGGTTTCGCCACATAGGCGACGCAGCGCGGCGGTAGCGCGACGGTGGCGCGGCTTGGGGACTGAAATGTACGGGAGACGCCACACACCGCAGCCCCGTAGCCGACCGCTTCCATCGCGCTCCCGTCGCGCTCCGTCGGCTATTTGACCAAACCTTTACAGTTACTTTTTTACAATGATCGTTTATGAAGGCAGATTGGGGAGGAGGAAAACAGCATTATTATGTATAAAAGCCATGAGGCTAAAACGTATCGTATTTATAAAGATACGGTTTGTCTTTTGCAGAATAGCAAAGACCAAAATGACGGCAGCCGGGAGAAGTACAAGGACTTCACGTTCGACCATTCGTACTGGTCGTTCGCGCACGAAGACAACCACTACGCGGCGCAGGAGCAGGTACTCTCACAGCACAGCTCTAATCAAAATCAAAAGAGTTTTAATTGTAGGCCAAAAATATATAGCGAGAGAGATCTGACAAGAAAGATCCTGTTGAAACTCAGCACTCTCTGCCTAACCCGCGAAGGATAGGTGATGATATAGCAGTAGCGATAGACCAATAAATACTTATGAATAGTCAAGAAAGAAAAGGCTAGTGATTACGTAAAACTACCATTCATATGTATGGAGAAGAAGGCTAAGTTAGGGTACGCCCTAATCAACGCGTCCAGCCGCGTTCGCGATGGCGTACACGGTGGCTATCAGTTCCTGTACTAGTATTTTATTTTATTATATTTAGGAAACTTACAGCTAGCGTAATATAATATAGAATATAAAGATCAAACAAAAGAAACAAGTTTGCACAGGTAGCAAAAGAATAAAAGAAAAGAACAGTACAGTCTGTATCCAGTACATTTATGACATATTACTATGAATTTGTACCTGCGTTGTGTGCTAGATACCAAGTATCAGACGATGAGCTGGTAAAAACACAAGATTTATTATATGTTATATTTGTATGTACGTGTTCACACCAATGCGTCCTGCGTCTTGCACGCGTTGTCTGTGCGACCATATAGAGGTACTGATCACCACCGCGAACATAATCGCAGTCGCGGCTGGATGCGTTGGTTTGGCCGTACCTTTACTCTTTAAAGAGTAAGAGTTTTACAATTGTTTTTGTATACAGTGTGATTATGGGTTACCTAAAGGAGAATAATGCAGAGCGAGCTAATGATCAAGTATTGTTAAATTGTGCAACTGTTATATCCGATTCTCTTAATTTCCAGGTATTCTCAGATCTTGGGCTGGACGTGATCGACAGCGCGTTCGAGGGGTACAACGCGTGCGTCTTCGCGTACGGACAGACCGGCAGCGGCAAGACCTTTACGATGATGGGATCACCTGTAAGTAGTCCTGAAAATTGTGGGGAAGGGTGTGTGTGAGATGGTTATCGCACTGCGCTATAACGGCTCAGGAGCTACTTCTGGCACGACACCTGGGCTATTTACGCTATGATAATTTAAACATGTAACGCGACACGTTATAATAACTTTGTAAAATGATCGTTTAATGGTACTCCAGTAGCACACAGAATACCATTACACGGTCATTTCATAAGCTTATTGTAACGCGCTGTGTTTGGTCATAGCGGATAAGTGCTCTAAAGGCCTAGCCAGTGTTGGACATTTTTCAATTGTAGGATCAATTAATTGAAATTTCATTTGCAATTAAATTAGTTCACCTGTGGTACTCCGGAATAACAATCACTTTTGGACCTCAAACCCCTCAATTCCTTTCATGACCATGGGTGCTGTAGAGCATTCGAACGTCAGGCACTTTATTTTAACTGCAACCTAATTTTTTCATAATTAATTTTTGCCGAACTCTCGGCCTAGCTAAGTGACAAGCGTTTTGTTTTTATTCTCTTGCCGTCATCGATGTTCGCCTTGTTCTAACCATGTGACTCGTCCTTACCAAATGTCATTCTCGTACGCCTTTTTTCGTTTTCTATTAGAGGTAACGACGGTAGAAAGTCCACTTGGCTACACTGATGTGAGTTAGACTTTTTGAACGTTATATTCTCGATAAATATCCATTCGGTTGCCATTTTGTCACGCTATTATTAATAGGACTATATAATAATAAATTATAATAATACATTTATTTTCAAGTTGGTATTACATTATTACAATAAGAAGTTTTTACATCAACAATAACACTAAAAGCAATTTTCAGAAAAACCTCTATGTCTGCATTAGACAAAATCATCTGTATTACAGACATCAGCGCTCTTCCCTTAGACTGAAATATTGCAATGATGATAGTTTAAGTTGACCCATTAATAATACAAATTATTATAATGTTACACATATTTTTTTAAATGCATATTATAATTAGTAAATAAAAAAAAATAAGAAATTTACAATAAAATAGAATATGAAATTAACAAAAGAATTAATAAAATTAATTTAATGTATTGATGGGACCTCTTTGTGTGTTAAGGTGAATATGAGTGAGTGTGTGTGAGGAGATACTTCGTAAGCTTAGCTTTACAATTTCTAGAGCTTAAGGTAACAATACCAATTTTGTTATTAATTTTATTATAAAGAAATGGGCCTAGGTGACAATAAAAATAATAATAGGTCAAACTATTATTTGTGTATATAAATTGGTAGGTATATTGTCTAATAAGACCTATGTGAATAGGTTTCTAATAGTATTCTAACCTGTTGACATAAGTCTTTCATAATAGCATTCCACAAGTGCTTTGGTATTATGCTGAATATGTCCTACTAATATAAGAAATGTGAAGGATTGGAAGTTAGTTAATCAATCACGCAAAAACGGCTGAACGGATTTAGATGAAATTTGGCATAGTTTATTACCTGGATTAAGACAAAGGATACTTTTTCTCCCGGAAGAATATTAGGTTCCAGTCTAAAGTCCACGCGGACGAATTCACGGGCAGAAAATAGTATATAATATTTGTTAATAATATCAGCCTATACTGCCCACTGTTGGGCAAAGGCCTTCTCTCACAAATCGTGGTGAGAGAGATTATAGGTCATACTCCACCACGCGGACCCAGTGCGGATTAGTGGAGCCAGGTTTGTGGCCACCTGCTGTTGGAACTTATCAAGCCGCCTTTAAGGCGTCCAACTCGGCTTAACGACTACCGCTATAAGTGGTAGCCGGGACCAAAGGCTTAGCGTGCCTTCCGAAGCACGGAGACGCTCGAATATGAAAATGCCACCAACGGTCACCCATCTCGGGCCAACCAAGTCGAACGCTGCCTAACCTAGGTAATCAGTAAGAATACCGCGGTCGTACAGCGCTACGAGCGCCTCTAGAATACCGCGATCGTACAGCGCTACGAGCGCCTCTAATCTATAATATTTGTTACATGTGTTTTTATCATAGAATTGACTGCTGTGTAAATAAATAGTGTCCCTGAATAATGTTTTATATCTTTTGTTCTATTCTTCGAATCTATCTTATCTATCTATATAATACTATCTTCTCCGAATTTGACCTCTATTGCAGGAATGCCAAGGCCTAATTCCCCGAATCTGCCGGCAACTTTTCTCCCGGGTTGCCGCCGGCAAGGAATCGGGAGCTTCGTACCGCACTGAAGTCAGCTACTTGGAGATTTACAACGAGCGTGTCAAGGACCTGCTAGCGACTGACGCAGGTCACTCCTTGAGGGTCCGAGAGCATCCGAAACTGGGGCCGTATGTGCAGGATTTGTCGAAGCATCTAGTTTCAGATTATGATGATATACAGGTTTGTGATGGCTTATTTCAGTGGAAAGTTTTGTTGCTTAACCTGAAGGTTGTGGAAACACTCAAAATCTCAAAATGCCGTAACAAAGCGGCCGAAAGGTTAACTCACACACTGCCCACTTTCGCGTAAAGTGAGCGAAGCTTAGTCATATAAACACGACACTTACACTCTCCTTCCCCTCTCACACTATCATTGGTCGGCGCTCCCTACGATGACAGTTTTTGAGCGGTGTTAAAAGGGTAGGCCATGTCTACTTAGTTTTGCCGGTAAAGAAACATTTTTGTAATTATGGGACAAAAATAAATTAGAAAAGAATTTAAGTGACATCAGGAAAAGCTTAAGAAAGGTAGCGTAAACATTATTTAAGGGGTATTATAATCAGGGAATTAGACTATGTATGGCGATAATGATAATTTATCTCCCGATATTAACTGCCTGGTTGGTCTAGTGGCAAAGCGCATCGCTGTGTCGTCACGAGGTCCTGGCTTCAAATCCTAGGTCGGACAAATGTGGTTTATCTAACGAAAACTTCCCAGTATGAGTCCGGAGTCTGGAATTGTACCCGGTATATGGCAATATGCTCGCCCCGTATTACATAGGACCTAATATCGTCGGCGGTGGGAGTACTAAGTACACCTCTGGGTGGCAGAGGGCCGCTTAGGGAATATAGGCGTGACGGTGTTTTATCAGCTGCCAAGTTGTCCATGCGCAGGAGTGCATGCACCGCGGCAACCAGCAGCGCACGACGGCGTCGACGCAGATGAACGACGTGTCGTCCCGCTCGCACGCCATCTTCACCATCACCTTCGTGCAGGCCAGCTACCTGCCGCACAACAACATGCCCAGCGAGACCGCCTCCAAGGTGCACCTCGTGGACTTGGCCGGCAGGTGACGTAACCGATTGTTATTTAAAAAATCACTGTCAATTTCCCAAGTGGTACGCTTGACGACGCATTCATCCGCGCATTTGATGCCTACAAGTGTGCGTGTGAATGATCTACGTTGTTGCCCAAAGGGCCTTTGGAGCTTCACTGGGCAAAAAGGGCGTGCGTGCAACAATTACTTTCAAACTCAAATCGTTTATTTTGCATAAACCCTGCAGGGGTGTTTACAAAGTGTCATATTTAAATTTTTTGAACTTACTCATCTACTAATGGATCGGAACGCGGCCTCCACTGAGAAGATCCGGTGAGAAACACAGCGAGCTTGCCTTTTTTGTCTAATTCTCCATTCATTTTGTTTTTCGTCATTTTTTGTATAGATACATACGTTTTTATATTATACAAAATCATTAATGCGCTCCAGCTCCAGTGTGATGCTCTACGACTGAGATATAAGACTATTTTTAAATATATGTTATAATGAAAAGCTAGAGGATTCTGGGTGAACCAGTCTCCACAAGTTGCAAGCGTAGTTCTTACAAGTGCCTTTAGAAGAAGTTACCGCCTCGGGCTATTAAAAAAACATACATAACACTCGCCGTGAGAAAACAGCAAAAAATAACAGTTACAAAATAAATATCGAAACATCAGAGCAGCAGTATTTTGCTGAAACAATGTTTTTTTTGTGGTGCAGTTGGTATTTTGGCAGGATCAAAATAAAGGCCAGCCAGCGCAGCTTCGAGTCACTGCCTTTTCACGGCACGTAATCGGCACGGCACGGCTGGCTAGCGGACGCGTGATATCACGCTGTGTGAGAAGCTAGCATGACAGTGGATCCAATAAATTATAGTATTATGTTTGTGCATGTACAGTGAGCGAGCGGATGCAACAGGTGCGACGGGCCAGCGGCTAGTGGAGGGCGCGCACATCAACAAGTCGCTGGTTACACTCGGCTCCGTCATCTCGGCGCTCGCAGAGTCCAGCCAGCCCGCCGACAGTAAGTGCACCACCTAATCAGCTTCTATTACTGCTGGGCCTTCTCTCGCAATTCGAGGTAAGAGAGATTACACGCGGACTTAGTGCGGATTGGTGGAGGCAAGTTTGTGGCCCCCAGCTGCTGTTAGATCTGATCAAGTCGCCTATAAGGCATCCAACTTTGCTCAATGACTACTACCATAAGTGGCAGGCGAGACCAACGGTTTAACACGGTTACGTTTGAAAATAGAACTGCCGTAAACGGTGATTTATCTCAGACCGACCGAGTTGAACGTTGCCTAACTTTTCCGATCGTTAGGACCACCATACTCTCCGAGTGTCTCGCCTAGTTATTAATATTTCGCAATTATCTTCCACAGACCGAGTACAAAAAGGCAACAAAAAGGTATTCATCCCGTATCGAGACTCTGTACTAACTTGGCTGCTCAAAGACTCGCTCGGTGGAAACTCCAAGACCATCATGATAGCTGCTGTAAGTACCTAATAGTGTGTAATGTACGTAAGAATATTGTAGTGGAAGGAATTTCAAAAATGTATGCAACAGGTATTTTTTATACAAAGTGATGTATATTCTGCCGCGTGGTTCTTGGCTTAGAATAGGACCAACCCATCTCATCCCATCGGGTGTCGTACAAGGCGACTAAGGGAACACTAGGAAATGGGCAGCAGCGTTCCCTTAACACTTCTACGACCAAAAACTACGCTCGCCAACCCGCCTGCCAAGCGTGGCGAGTATGGCAAACACCCCCAACCAATATTAAGCGATTGGGGAGGCCTATGTTCAGCAGTGGACAAGTATAGGCTGAGATGATGATGATGATGTATATTTGGTTTTAATAATTTTCCCCTTTCGAAAATCCCTCCCTACCACCAAAATTGACCTTAGTGAGTCGCCCCGCCATCCCTATCCCCAAAAAAACTCAGATAAGGCTATCCCCTTATACTGCCTCTTCTTCTATAATATATTCCTAATTAACCTCACCTCTCCCTCCTAATAATTCTCATTCATAAAGCGGCTCCTGTTAACTTCTTATCCCCCTCTCCCTAAAAGCGGGTCGGGTTAATCCCAACGCCAATCATCCGCCCTCACTAAAGATCAGGGCTTATATTTGACTTGTAGTTTTCCCCCCGTAGATCTCCCCGGCGGACTGCAACTACGGCGAGACGCTGTCGACGCTGCGCTACGCGAACCGCGCCAAGAACATCATCAACAAGCCCACCATCAACGAGGACCCCAACGTCAAGCTTATCCGCGAGCTGCGCGAGGAGATCGACAAGCTGCGCGCGCAGATCGCGCATAATACCGTTAGTGATGCTCCTTTGTTGTTTAAGTTGTTTATTTCATTCATTTAAAACTTTTCATATTTCATTTTTAGTTTTACATTAATCCAATCCTTGGTTGTTCATTTTTTATTCTTTTAGTAGACCTTATTTTAGATTTTTTATTCATTTTTAGGACTTACTATTTTATTCGTTTTTAATGAATTTTTTTTTGAGGACTTATCTGATTCCTACTCAAGTTGGTCCTTCAATTATTCTTGAAAGTGTTTATTCATTCCTTGTTTAAGATTTTTATTCAGTCCTACTTTGAGTTGTTTTTCTATTCATTCTTTGAAAAGCTCATTCATTAATTCTTTAGTTGTTCATTCATTCTTTGAGTAGTTCATTAATTAATTATTGAATGGTTCATTAATTATTCATTCATACTAATGTTCGTTCATTCATACTATGAGTGCTTTAATTATTCATTCCTTGGCTTGTTCATTCACCCATTAATTCGATCCATTTGATGATAGGTTGATCTAGCTGTTTAAGAAAAGTCCTCTTTACTGGATCAGATAGTCATACAAAAATAATGCCCCATATATTCATTCCCCACAGGATCCAGTGGAAACGGAACCAGGTGTACTAGCAACACTTCAGCGCAAGGAGGCCCAAGAGAAAGTGCTCACGGAGAAGTGGACTGAGAAATGGAGGGAGACCCAGCAGATCCTGCAGGAGCAGAAGGCATTGGGGCTCAGGAAGAGTGGTCTGGGTGTGGTGCTGGACTCGGACATGCCGCATCTGGTCGGCATCGATGATAACCTGCTGTCTACTGGAGTCACTTTATACCATTTGAAGGTCAGTTGTTGAAGTTATTATTTAATTATAAGCCTGTTCTATAATATTACCATAAGACTATACTGTCCCACCGCAAGCTAAGGTACAGAGGTACTCCGCAAGCAAGGGACAGGGGGTGTTGGAGTATGAGAATATGAAAGTCCGTGAGCAATGCTGTGGGTTGTGTTTATATTTGCAAACTCATTTAGTGATGAAATTATAGTGTACCATAACATGTAACTGCTTTTTATTCAAAATAAAATAAACACTGTTACGCCTTTATTTCTCAAGCGGTGTCCACATATCGAGAACGACTTAGTTGCCAATGAAAGGGGGGAAAAGTGAATCTATTGGCATTATAGTGGGCACAATCCGTAGTCTGGACAGCGACTAAGATTTTTTTAAGGAAAAGGCAGGTCGTCGTAGGATTTGAGCCAGGATATCCTAATTGTCACGCGCACTATGCACCACTAGACCAACAAAGCAATGAAAATAAATTTACACCGATTTCTGTAAGGCTCTTGACAAGGTGGACCATGGCATACTACTCACGAGAATCGCTTACAACGGTACTTCTGGGAATTCGGTGCGTATGTTTTGTTCCTATATAAAATAGAACTTAAGGTTTGTATCATGTCTTTGCTCACTAATATACAATTTACACTACCTTCGGAGTCCCACAAGGCTCGTTATTGGGGCCCTTGCTGTTTATGTTGTTCTTTAACGACAGTAACTTCTTTTTTAAATGCTCTTTATACTGATGGTCTTAAGTTTTATCCGTATTGGTTATATTGACGATTACAATAAGCTTTAAGAGGACCTCAACCGTCACAACAACTATTGTGTAGTCAACAATCTACAGTCATAATTTTTTGCAGCCGCTGGCTCACTGAGGAGGTTACGTAATTTTTTTCCTACAGCCACTAAAATTGCATTCGCGCAATCCCTTCTTCCTGTAATCGATTATGTAGACGCCAGCTATCTAGATCTTACCGAGAACCAACTTAACAAACTTGAGCGACTTTAAAATGTTTGTATAAGGTTCATATTTGCTTTGCGCAAATAGGACCATGTTTCTAAATTTCACTCAAAGCTCAAGTTGTTACCAATTCGCCTTCGCGGGATTGCTCATATGTCATCTCTTCTATACAGTATCCTGTTTAATCCGTCAACTCCCTCTTACCTCAAAGAACGATTTGAATTCTTTTACTAGACACATTTGAGGTCCCTAAAGTCGTCGGAAAATCTAAAACTAAAAACACCAATGCGTTCCACAAATTCCTTTAATAGATCCTTCACAGTCCAAGCTGTTCCCTTGTGGAATGCATTGCATCACTTAAAAGTGCACAGTCTTCAGCTTCTTTCAAAAAGATAGTCAAAGCCCACTATCTCTCTGCTTGCTGATAAAATAAGATACATCATAGTCATTCCCTTTTTGTTATACTTATCTGTGAGTACGACAGCCACTACAACGCCCTCTACAAGGTCTGTTTAATAAAATTTTGCAAAACCGAGAAACCCCACAACAATGGTCAAAATCTTCTACCATTCTACTGTACAAAAAAGGAAATCGAGGTGACCTGGGCAATTACAGACCAATAAGCCTTATGTCCAATATATATAAGATATTCTCAAAAATTATACTAAGAAGATTAGCAAAAATCTTAGATGAAAACCAACCGAAGGAACAAGCGGGCTTCCGCAAAAACTTTTCAACTATAGACCAAATTCAAACAGTTACACAAATAATTGAAAAAAGTAGAGAATACAATAAGACTATCTACCTATGCTTCATTGACTATACAAAAGCTTTCGACTCCTTAGAATTTAACGCTATCTGGAAAGCATTACTACAACAGGGAATAGACAGTAAATATGTAGAGCTACTATACAGCATTTATTCAAAAAGTGTAGCTAAAATAAAATTAGAAAAGTAAGCGCCACAATTTCCAATAATGAAAGGAGTCAGGCAGGGAGATCCACTTTCACTCAAAATATTTTCAGCGTTATTGGAAATGGTTTTCAGGAATTTGGATTGGGAAGTTAAAGGTCTAAAAATAAACGGCGAATACCTCAGTCACCTACGATTTGCCGACGATATTGTAGTGTTTGCTGAGAACCCCGCAGAGTTAGAGAACACACTGAATGAATTGACCAGCGAAAGCAAGAAGGTCGGCTTATCATTGAATGCCTCAAAGACCAAAATACTAACAAATGGTGAATTGCACAATATAAATGTAGATGGTCAATTCATAGTCAAAGAATATATTTATCTGGGCCAACTAATCTCATTTGAAGATCTTACAGAAAGGGAAGTTAATAGAAGAATAGCTTTTGCATGGAAAAAATACTGGAAGCATAAAGAGATAATGAAAAACAAAGATATTAATATTAAATTAAAAGTAAAACTTTACGAAACTGCTATTCTTCCATGTCTAACATACGGATGTCAAACGTGGGCGCTCAGGAAAAAAGACGAAACTAAACTTAATGTACAACAGAGGAACATGGAGAGGAGCATGTTGGGCATAAAGCTCTCGGATAGGGAAAGCAACGACGAAATTAGAAAAAGAACAAAAATGGCAGACGTTGTCAAAAGGATTCGCCATTTGAAATGGAAATGGGCTGGCCATGTTTGTAGAATTAATGATAATAGATGGACAAGGCTAAGTACAGAATGGATACCGCGCGATGGAAAAAGGAAAAAAGGCAGACCACTACTACGATGGGAGGATATATTCAGGAAAAGATGTGGCCCAAACTGGATGAGACAAGCCAGGGATAGGGAAGAATGGAAGAGTTTGGGGGTGGCCTACGCCGAAGAGGCGACTTCCATAAATAAATAAACCAAACAAAATGTAAAAAACACAAAAGAAAATATAAATTGTATTAAAGGTACTGGAAAAGACGAAAAATAATTATATAAATTAATAATCAAATGTAAAACATGTAATTGGAAATGGTAGAATAAAAGGTTATTATTATTATTATTATCTGTGAGTATGTATGTGGTTATATATGTATGTACTTATTTATGTATATTAATCTTTCATATATTTAAATACTTATATATACTAATAATAGCGTACGCCACCAACTGCCCTGATTACTTTTCTTTCTTGTATTTTGTATCTAACCAGGTTGTCTGGAAGAAATTGCTCTTAGCAATAAGACTTTCGTATTGTCTTAGCAATAAGACTGTTGAACTAGTCTATTGTATCAGAGTTCAAACGGAACGTAAACGCGCCCCTGTTAGGATCGCTTTAATTTGCTCCGCAATTTTATTAAATAAATAGTAGTAAAAGGGTAAAATATTGACGAAAAAGATACAAATCCAGATAGTGTTCGACTTAGACAGTGTTATAGTGTTTATTACTCTAAAATTCATCCAGTAGTTCTCAAGATATCAGCAAAAACATTTTAAAATTTTAACTAACGATTTCGGACCTTGACCTACGACAACCCGCGCACTGCTTGCTTACTCGGAACACCGGGTGAGTCGCATTGAATTTAAGCGTGCACCTGCAGCGCTGTAGCGCTTACAGGCAGTGAGTGTATTAGACGGGTCGCGTATATTTGGTAAAATTATTTAATTAACAATTATTATTTGAATTGCTGCAACATGGAAGATGTTTGTTTGGGATGTATGCTGAACATAACGGATAAAAAAATTATTAGGTGCACAATATGTAAGCAAGCATGCCATCAGCTATGCGCTGGCTCGCTACCAAAAAAATCTAATTTGAACTGGGTGTGTCCTAACTGTGCCAGCCAAAGGCCTAAGGGTGATAACACGAATACTCCGGTACGTCATGCTAATAGCAATAGCCAGGGTACGCCGTCGTGGGTCACGCAACGCTCTATTATTAATACTAATACATCTCCTACATTATGCATAGTTGATCCTGAACCTATGCATCAATGCCTCACTAAAGATGATATTCGAAATATTATACAGACTGAGATACGCATGGCACTGACCCAAAATGTAACCGACTTATTAAAAACAACCATCACCCCCGAGCTGCGTGATATTAAGGCAGACATAGCTGGTTTAAAGATGGAAATTACTACGTTTCGGGATTCATTGGAATTTATAAACGATCAATTCGAGAAAATCAGGTCAGAAGTCAATAAAAAATTTGAACTTAATAACCGTCTTGAAAAGGAAGTCATGGAGTTGAAAGCGACCAATAGCCTACTGTGCGGCCGTTTAGCAGAAATTGAACAACACGCCCGTGCCTCTAATATAGAACTCCAATGTGTACCTGAACACAAATCAGAGAATACTATGACACTCATGAAACAACTTTCTCGGGTAGTATCTTACGATTTGAAAGATGGTGATATACACGTGTGCACTAGAGTCGCAAAAACTAACTCTGCTTCAACTAGACCTAGATCAATCATAGTTAAGTTCAGTAGTCCGTTAGTTCGAGATGGTGTGCTTGCCGCAATAATAAAATTTAACAGAACTCACTCATCCGAGAAGCTCAATTCTAGTCATCTTGGCATCGCCGGAGATAAGAAACCCGTATATGTGACTGAACACTTGTCATCCTATAATAGGGAACTCCACAAAGCTGCAAGACATCGGGCTAAAGAACTTGGGTATAAATTTGTTTGGGTAAGAGGTGGCCGTATTTTTGTAAGAAAAACTGAAACTACCCACGCAATAGTGCTTAAGGATTTGACATCTTTACAAAACATGAACTAAATATCCCTCAACAGCGTGATCATATTTGCTATACCGTTTTAAAATTCACCTATTTAAATTGTTACTACCAAAACTGTAGGGGTTTAAATACTAAAACAAATGATTTTTATATGAATGTGTCTCTCAACCAGTTTGATATTATAATAATTACAGAAACCTGGCTCCAGAATAATATCAGTAACTCTGAATTATTTGATGATCGATATGTAGTGTTTAGGTGTGATCGTGACCTTAATCGTCTTAATACAAAAAAGACGGGAGGAGGTGTTATGATTGCTGTGAACAAAAAGCTTAACCCAATGAGATTAAATGACAATGAAAGCAGTTGTAGTTTCGAAGAACTATGGATTGTTGTTAATGTTGTGGATGTTAATAAGATTAAGAAACTTTGCATATGTGCCATTTATATGCCACCTTCTGTCAGTATTGCGGAATATGAACAGTTTGTGGATGTAGCTAGTGTCAACCTGTCTAATTACGAGCACTCTCTTGTGGTAGGCGATTTTAACCTTTCCAGCTTGACATGGGTCACCAGCGACAATGATACATTTACTACGTTAAAGAATTCCTCATGTGCATTCTATCAACTTCTGTCCGAATTTATGGCCTTGAACGACCTCAAACAATATAATTCTATTAAAAACCACAAAGATAAAATCCTTGATTTAATACTGTCATCAGAGTCTAAAATATTAGTGACTGAAGTCGACGAAACATTAACCTTAGTAGATAAATATCATCCTCCATTAGAATTTGTGCTCAAACTGAACTCTAACAATTATCTGAAGGCATGTCAAGTACCTAGGCCTAATTTTTATAGGGCGGATTATGATAGCATTATGGTTAAGCTGAATGTTATCGACTGGTCTGCTTTATTTTCTTCCTGCAAAACAGTAAACGAAATGTTAGAACAATTCTATGGTGTCGTAAATACCATAATAGCTAGATATGTGCCGTTGTCTAAACCAAAAAATGGAAAATATCCTGTTTGGTTCTCCAGGGGGCTTATCAAATGCCTGCAGGAGAAGAACAAAATTCGACAACGTTTTAAAAAATATAAAAACCCAATGGATAAAATATCTTTTGACTTACTGAAAAACAGGACAGAGAAATTGTCGCACCAATGTTACAGAACCTACTGTGAAAATTTAGAAAATAGTATATGCCAAAACCCTAAATTTTTTTGGACATTCATAAAACACAAAAGACACGGCAGTTGTAGTTTACCTACGTATATGTACTTAGAACAAGAGAAAGCAACTGATAAGGTAAATATAAGTAATCTGTTTGCCAAAAACTTTTCTTCTATTTACAATATAAACCAAAATTCAAACTTCAATATGACAAACACCATGAATCATTCCAGTATCGGCTCAGTCTCACTCGGCTCAATAGTTCTACCTGAATCAGCAATTCTCACAAAATTAAAGAGACTTGACCTCAATAAAGGCCCAGGCCCGGATGGTCTTCCACCTATATTTTTGGCTCGTTGTGCCAAACAAATATCTAAACCACTTGCTCATATTTTTAACGAATCGCTTCGCACTGGATTGTTTCCTGCATGCTGGAGAGTGGCCAAAATTGTTCCCGTGTATAAAGAGGGGGTTAAAAATAATATTAAAAACTACAGACCTATCTCTATCTTATCCATATTACCTAAAATTTTTGAATCCTTGATTTATCCGTATTTGTACAGTCTTGGAAAGATCGCGTCTGATGAAGTCTACGCTCCGACCTTCTTATGCACACATCCAAAACCCCGAGAACTTTCAACTCGAATTGGCAAACCGCTTCGAATTGCTAGACAGCAGCGCATCAGTGGACGAAATCAACAACAGGCTGGTAGAGACTGTCCATACGGTCGGGTCCAAGTATTATAAGCCCCACCGTAAAAATAGACCTCAAAAACTATCTAACTCCACCCGAAATCTCATGGCTGAGCGACGTTCCATGACGCTCCAAACCTCCGATGATGCTAAGTCCTATAGGCAGCTCAATGGACAGATACTGAAGTCCTTGCGTCACGATTTACGGTCCTTCAATACAAGGCGTATTGAGGAGACCATAGCACAGAACAAGGGCTCCAAAGTGTTCGCAAGAGACGCGTCTATTGGGCAAAGCCAGTTGACGAAGCTGAAGACGGAGGACGGAAACGTAACGTCGAATAGGTCAGAGGTGCTCAGGGAGATAGAGAGGTTCTATGGGCAGTTGTACACCTCAGTAGCTGAACCTGTTGTTGACTTGGTAAAAGACCCAAGAGCCAAGCTAACCCGACACTACACTGAAGATATCCCGGACATCAGCCTGTACGAGATTACGATGGCTCTCAAACAACTCAAAAATAACAAAGCACCAGGCGAAGACGGAATTACCGCAGAGCTTCTGAAAGCGGGCGGAACGCCGGTACTTAAAGTCCTTCAGAGGCTGTTTAATTCCGTCTTGCTCGAAGAGAAAACGCCGGAAGCATGGAACAGGGGAGTGGTGGTACTGTTTTTCAAGAAAGGTGATAACACTTTACTGAAGAATTATAGGCCCATCACACTGCTGAGCCATGTTTATAAGTTGTTTTCGAGAGTCATCACGAATCGTCTCGAACGCAGGCTTGATGACTTCCAGCCTCCCGAACAAGCCGGTTTCCGGAAAGGCTTTAGTACCATAGACCACATACATACGCTGCGGCAGATTATACAGAAGACCGAGGAGTATAATCGGCCACTATGCTTGGCGTTTGTGGACTATGAGAAAGCCTTCGATTCGATCGAGACTTGGGCGGTTCTTAGATCTCTCCAGCGATGCCGCATTGACTATCGGTACATTGAAGTGTTGAAGTGCTTGTATAATAACGCCACCATGTCAGTCCGAGTACAGGGGCATTGCACGAAGGCGATCCCCATAAAAAGAGGAGTAAGGCAGGGAGACGTAATTTCTCCGAAACTGTTTACGGCCACCTTAGAGGACGCCTTCAAGCTCTTGGAATGGCAAGGACTTGGCATGAACATCAATGGCGAATACATCACTCACCTTCGATTTGCCGACGACATTGTGGTCGTGGCGGAGTCGCTGGAAGATCTAGGACGAATGCTCGGTGACCTCAACAGAGTATCTCAACAAGTGGGTCTTAAAATGAACATGGACAAAACGAAAATAATGTGTAACGTCCATGTCGTACCCACCGCACTCACCGTTGGGAACTCTACTCTTGAAGTTGTCGACGAATACATTTACCTGGGACAGGTAGTCCGGTTAGGTAGGTCCAACTTTGAGAGAGAGGTCAATCGACGAATCCAACTCGGCTGGGCAGCGTTCGGGAAACTGCGCAACATCTTCTCATCCAAAATACCTCAGTGCCTTAAGACTAAAGTTTTTAGTCAGTGTGTGTTACCAGTGATGATATATGGATCAGAGACGTGGTCTCTTACTATAGGTCTCATAAAAAAGCTCAGAGTTGCTCAGCGAGCTATGGAGAGAGCTATGCTCGGCGTTTCTCTACGCGATCGAATCAGGAATGAGGAGATTCGTAGAAGAACCAAGGTCACCGACATAGCCGTTAAGATTAGCAAGCTGAAGTGGCAATGGGCGGGCCACATAGCGCGTAGATCGGACGGGCGTTGGGGCAGAAAGATTCTAGAGTGGAGACCACGTATTGGCAAGCGCAGTGTGGGACGACCGCCTGCCAGATGGACCGACGATCTTGTGAAAGTCGCGGGAAGTCGTTGGATGCAGGTGGCATCGGACCGGTTACGCTGGAAAGCGATTGGGGAGGCCTATGTTCAGCAGTGGACAAGTATAGGCTGAGATGATGATGATGGATGATGTACAGTCTTGTAAAACCTCATCTTACTAGCAAACAACATGGATTTGTAAAAAACAGAGCAACTACTACAAATCTTGTAGCCTATGCAGATACCATAATATACCATTTGGATCGAGGAATTCAAGTAGATGCCGTATACACGGATTTTAGCAAAGCATTTGACAAGGTTGATCACGATATTCTCTTATTGCGCCTGGCTGATATGGGAGTAGGAGGACCACTTTTGGTTTGGTTCTGTTCATACTTGTCAGACCGCAGGTCTCATGTAGTAGTGAACGGTGTACAATCATATGATTTTATAGCAACCTCGGGTGTTCCACAGGGTTCACATTTGGGACCTCTCTTATTCCTGATATTGATCAATTCTGTAGTTGAATGTTTCCATAACACAGAGGCATTTTTATATGCCGATGATCTTAAAATCATAAAACCTGTAGAATCTATCGAAGATTGTCACTTGATTCAGGAAGACTTAAGAAGGCTCGCTGACTGGTGTGTACGCAATAGGATGATTTTGAATGGAGACAAATGTAGTCATATAACTTTTACAAGAAACAATAGGGCCATTCAGTCACCCTATGTAATAAACAAATCAGTTGTCAAAAAAGTGGAATGTATACGTGACTTAGGTATCTTATTTGATGCAAAATTATCTTTTAGTAAACACATAGATCTTATATTGAACAAAGCGCCCAAAATGTGTGGGTTTATCGCAAGAAACACAAAACAATTCAAACTGTGGAAAACTAAGCTTCTTCTATTTAACTCTTTGGTTCGTAGCATTCTTGAATATTGTTCGCCAGTTTGGTCACCCTTTTATGAAGTACATAGAAACAGAGTTGAAAGAATGCAAAAGAGGTTCCTTAATCTTCTAGCTTATGATTTAAAACTTCATCACTCTCTAAAGTCTTACTATTCTCGCCTAAAACACTTTAACATGCTTTCACTTAACGATAGACGTAAGCTCTTGGATCTTTTATTTCTTCGTAAACTTCTCAACAATGAGATTGACTGCCCGGAATTGTTGGGACAGATTAGTATATCGGCTCCTACTAGATTGCCGCGCTTAAACGTCTACAAGCTGTTCAATGTACGTAGGTATAGAACAAATTTAGGTCTAAACTCGCCTTTAATCCGAATTCCCAAATTGTATAGTGATCTCTCAAGACAGATAACTGACCTCGATATCTTCTGTAATAAGCATAATTATTTCAAAAAATATATTACAAAACACTTTTTGTCTAGAGTTAGCTAACTTTTTGATTGTTATTCTTTTGTTATCTTATTTTTACTTATAAAAATTTAATTTTTGTTTATTTATAATTACATACATACATTTAATTTGAACTCAAAATGTTTTAAAATTTATAGAATAGAATATTTGTTATTGTATAATTATAAGATTTTTAATTTTAATCTTAAACTGTTACCAATTTATCTGTGTGACTATTCACTCTGCGCAATGTATGTTATTTTTTGTTAGCTGTGGTTGCCTATAACTGGGTGAGCACGTGGTATGATATTTAGTATTAGTTAACTGTCCTTGTGTGTGTATCATCTGTTGGCAACCCAAATAAAATAAATAAAAAAAAAAAATAAAAAAAAAATCAGAGTCTTATTTCACATTTTGTTTTATGATTTTATTGTTGATTTTTTTTGATGAACATTACACCTTTGATTACAACTTCTCGCTCTCCAATTTTAACTTGACAAAGTTGTAACTGTGATAAAAGATTTAGGGGTACTTATAGACTCAGACCTGCATTTTGTTTCTTATATTAATAATATCGTTAGTAAATCGTATCAATTTTTCGTTCTGTTTTATTATGCGTATTCGTTCGTTCTTTAAACGTCCCTTTCCTTACCCATTACTATACAAACCATGTCATTTGCAATGTTTCTGTTATAAGGAGCCCGTTTGTTACTACAGCGTGAATTCCTTCGATTCTTCGATCTGTGTGCGTGGTTCTCATTCGGACCGTTAGTACTAAGATGGTATACTGCTGTGGTAGAATAATAAAAAATAAAAATGAGTCGTGCCATTATTTGAGCGATGGTGCGGTATGTTGTGTGTGCAGGAGGGCGAGACAGTGATCGGCAGCGCGGAGTACTCGCCGACGCCGGACATCGTGCTGAGCGGAGCCGGCGTGCTGCCGCTGCACTGCCGCGTGTCGCTGCGCGCCGGCGTGGCCACGCTGCAGCCGGCCGCCGGCGCCCAGTGCTGGCTCAACACCGTGCTCATCGACAAGCCCGCCAAGCTCAGCCAGGGTACGCCATTACCTTAGTACCGCTGCACTGCGCGTGTCGCTGCGCGCCGGCGTGGCCACGCTGCAGCCGGCCGCCGGCGCCCAGTGCTGGCTCAACACCGTGCTCATCGACAAGCCCGCCAAGCTCAGCCAGGGTACGCCATTACCTTAGTACCGCTGCACTGCGCGTGTCGCTGCGCGCCGGCGTGGCCACGCTGCAGCCGGCCGCCGGCGCCCAGTGCTGGCTCAACACCGTGCTCATCGACAAGCCCGCCAAGCTCAGCCAGGGTACGCCATTACCTTAGTACCGCTGCACTGCGCGTGTCGCTGCGCGCCGGCGTGGCCACGCTGCAGCCGGCCGCCGGCGCCCAGTGCTGGCTCAACACCGTGCTCATCGACAAGCCCGCCAAGCTCAGCCAGGGTACGCCATTACCTTAGTACCGCTGCACTGCGCGTGTCGCTGCGCGCCGGCGTGGCCACGCTGCAGCCGGCCGCCGGCGCCCAGTGCTGGCTCAACACCGTGCTCATCGACAAGCCCGCCAAGCTCAGCCAGGGTACGCCATTACCTTAGTACCGCTGCACTGCGCGTGTCGCTGCGCGCCGGCGTGGCCACGCTGCAGCCGGCCGCCGGCGCCCAGTGCTGGCTCAACACCGTGCTCATCGACAAGCCCGCCAAGCTCAGCCAGGGTACGCCATTACCTTAGTACCGCTGCACTGCGCGTGTCGCTGCGCGCCGGCGTGGCCACGCTGCAGCCGGCCGCCGGCGCCCAGTGCTGGCTCAACACCGTGCTCATCGACAAGCCCGCCAAGCTCAGCCAGGGTACGCCATTACCTTAGTACCGCTGCACTGCGCGTGTCGCTGCGCGCCGGCGTGGCCACGCTGCAGCCGGCCGCCGGCGCCCAGTGCTGGCTCAACACCGTGCTCATCGACAAGCCCGCCAAGCTCAGCCAGGGTACGACACTACCTTAACATGGACCCAACGAACAGCTATGGGTGTGCGCACGATCGGTGTGCATCATACCTTAGGAAAAACCCGAAACAGTACACTTGACAAAGACAAAGCCTTGGCGTCAGAAAAAATTTAAATTAAATTACGCCTTGGTTATTTTTCTATTAGCGCATTTTCTAACCCACGGCCAAGGCCACCATAAATATCGATGACTAAATTTTTTTAACAATTTTAGTCTCTTCGTAATGTGACTGCGCGTAAATTCGTCAAGTGGCCCAAAATACAATCATAATAATAAAAAAAAAGTTTAATGGTACAGATAAATAGATATATAATAATTTATCAAATCTTCAAGCTGTGCTGTTCCAACAGGTTGCATCTTACTCCTGGGACGGACGAACATGTTCCGGTACAACGACCCGGCGGAGGCGGCCAAGCTGCGGCAGGAGGGCAGCGCCTCCGTCATGAACCTGTCCCGCTTGTCCTTGCTGTCCTGGTCCACCACCGACCTCGCAGCTAGCACCGAGAACCTCAACACCACGCTGTCGTAAGTCTGACCACTATCATGAGTTTTACCACAGCTTGCGTATCAAACGAACACCTAAGCACAAGGAACCTTTATCAGAATGTGCTAACAGCAAATTACTGTTACGACTTCACTACACCCCGATATCTCGTGGACCCTTTATCGGGGGATGATATGTTTTAATTGCATTTCTTGCATAAAAGGTGCCTTCCCGAGTGACGTATCTTATGAGCACCCGTACGTCCGGCGCACCCTGGTAACAATCGGCGGGTTCCCTACGCTGATTGGCCAATCCTTTCACCACTTTGGCAAACACAACCAGCCCAGCCCTAAAGCCGGCGCTGTGTGTAGGCTCTATTAACATCGAGGGTTTTTCACAGGACAAATCAGATATTCTTTCTGAGTTCTGTCGCAAAATGCACTATGACGTTCTGTGTGTCCAAGAAACCCATAGAGACGAAACTCAGTGCCGGCCACACATTCCTGGACTCACGCTTATCGCCGAGACCTGCCACCCGAAGCACGGTAACGCAGTGTTTGTTGCTCCCGGCGTAAGCACAGTCCTTTTACTCGCCAGCGCGCGAGCGTAGTGGTTCCACGCTCGCCCTTAAGTCCAGTGAAGCTGTAAAGGCCTCGCGGCCAACAGCGTACATCACTCACACACACACACACACACACACACGCGGTGATCAAGTACCTACTTGTTTATGTAGAAGTAGGTACGTAATAATAATACCGCTTTGTGGAATGTGCCGGCTATTGTTTGATATACCTGGGTTTTTCTATCGATGTACTTAGGGGTTTCGGGTCCGTTCTAGAAATTTCATACGAGTAAAAAAGCAACAATCAGCGCGGCGACGCACACAATCTCTCTTCGGAAGCGACAGCGATCAAATTGAGAACAAGCGATCTAAGTGGAATACATCGCGACCTTTGCAACGATATACGGATTCAACGAGTGACTCAGCGACTTGGAAGAAGTAATTGGGTACTAGCGGTAGTAATTCTAGTGCAAGTTTAGTACTTGTGTGCATTCCACGTAGTGTTTTGTTCATACAGCGCCTAATAAATAACTTTGCACGTTATTCGGCATTTATTTACCCCGCTACATAAAATACTGATATACCAATATACTAATTATGCCACAAAGGTCGACGGGCCGGCAACCGTCAGGCCCTGTCGAGCAGACTCGTTAAGCAATGGCTTATCCCGGTGGTCCCCGGTTATCACTTCATGTGGTAATCGTTACGCCTAGTAGGAAGCCTTAGCGATTTGTCAAGTTCCAACAGCAGGTGGTCACAAATCTGTCTTTACCAATCCGCACTGGATCTGCGTGATGAGGTGCTCTAGTAGTGAGCTTTTTCACCTCGTGAAATGAGAATATGTGGGAGAAGTTATTTGCCCATCAGTGGGATAGTATAGGTATATGAAATAAAACTATTTATCGGATTTAATAGCGGTTTATTTTTGATTTTTAAGTTCCCGACGTTTCGAGTGCTTTGCAGCACCCATGGTCACGGGAAGGACTGAGGTGTTAGACGACCAAAATGCATAGTTGTTCCGGGGTACCCTCAAACTTCTTAATTATTTTTGTTGCTCTGATCTACGCAGAATGAGCTCACGGTGTCTTGAGGCCTTGCAGTGTTATGTTTGGTTTTGGATTTGATTATGTTTATTACCGGGTCCCAAGTCGATGGAATTTATGTGTAATATTCGCGTAAATCTAAGAATTCAGTATAGGTTTATTACAATATATATCTTTGGTTGAACCAGTGACTTGGAGAGCGAGATCCGTTGCGAGCGCATTGAAGCCCAGCGCGCGGAGCTGGAGCGCGAGCGCCAGCAGTTCCTGCTGCAGCAGGAGGAGCGGCAGCGTCGCTGGCACGCCGAGCGCGAGGAGCTCGTGCAGGCGCAGAAGAAACTAGACGAGGTAACCGCATGACAACACCGACACCATAAAATTCAAATTCAATTCATAATAACATAGGACCAGTGTGCAAAAAATGTCCAAATTAATAATAAAATAAATCATTATAGTCTTTTACGAGACATGGGTAGGGTGACGTTTTGGAATTTGACGTTTCTAGATAAAATTGGGTGAAATAGAATCAATTGAATTTCGTATCGAGATATTTAAACGAAGAATGAATCGATTTTAATACCAATAATTTTGGAAAAAAAAAAAATAAACTACAATTTCATTATTCATTTACGAATCAAGCGATTATAAAACAAATTATAAACCAAAGTCCTCTCGCCGCGTCTGTCTGAACGCGATTAACTCAATAACTACCGAACGGATTTTCATACGGTTTTCACCAATGGACGGAGTGATTCAATATGATGGTTTAAGTGTATAATTTACCTATGCGAAGCCGGGGCGGGTCGCTAGTAATGGTACAATTACAAGTATGTGACGGACGGCTTGTTCCAGTCGTTACGAGCTTGAGTCACTCCGCCCACTGGAAGGAGAATAATATAGTATATTATAATACTAGTATAATATAAAAAAAAACACCGTCACGCCTATATTGCCCATGCGGGAGTGGCAGAGCTGTACTATGTACACCCACGTTTCGCCGACGATGTAAGTTTTATTTTTATTTGTGGATAAATCTTTGTGTGACACACAATTATTTGTTTCGGTCTGGGTATTTGTGTGTGTGAATTTTCATGTGTATATGAAATTCAGAATCAGAGGTTTATTTGCAAACATAGGTACCTAGGTTGGTGGTTGGTAAAATAAATAGTTATATCTATGTTTTGCTCCACGAGCATACAAATATAGTCAAGAGTAATAAAATCTATACATTTAATAAAATTGAAACATCGTCGAATCTGATAATTACACGAGAATAATTAAAACTTTTTATGTCACTGTCATTGGTCTGAACTTCATAGTTAAGATCACGTTTTTTTATAAAAAAAAACGGTAAGAAAGATCAGAAGGCCTATTCTCGTAATTAAAAGTGCAGCATCGATCTAATCTCAATGTCATAAATCTCACAAATGGTATTCTCGCGATGAATGATGTTATTACCACTTCAGATACATATAATATTATTCTATTATGAGACAATCTATGAGAGTGGACGAAGCCAGAGAGGTATGGAATGAACAGACGATTTAGCGCAGTGGTTAAGAGCTTGAGCTGCTCCGCCCACTGTGTCTAATAGTCGCGGGTTCGATTCCCGCACGGGACAAATCTTTGTGTGATCCACAATTATTTGTTCCGGTCTGGTATTTGTGTTTGTAAATTTTCAAGTTTGTAAACGCACCCACGACACAGGTATTAATCCTAGTGGGGGGCTAAGTTTAAAAATAAAAAAACCTGTTGGAACTTTGTACTCTCTGCCTACCCTGCAAGGGATCTGTCGTGATGATATAGATAGATTAAATTACAAGCCTATATTTTCCCAATGCAAGAAGAGGGCTTCACTTCTTCTTCTTCAGATAAACTCGGTGTAATTTTAGTCATCCCGGAGTAAAAGCCCAGGTGTTGTATCCAATACCTACTGTTCACAGGTATCAACAAATAGCACTTCAATAAGTAACATCTCCATAACAATACTAATTTAGTGCATTGAAAACACATACCAAACGCAAAATGACAGTGAGGAGCGGCGCGTCAGATACCTTCGGTGTTCCGGATTTTCATCCAAGCTATGATATTAGTCGTACGTACTATACACGTCAGTAGGTAGATGCTACTTCTTGAAGTGTTCTTTTTATTCATTTATTGCCAGTGCACAGTAGGCAGTGAATACATTAGCTGAGCTTTCGCTCTAGGGCGACAAAAAATACACCGCGTAGGTAGAGTTTGTCTAAAGAAAGTACAGAGTGCAAAAGAGCGACAAATTTAAATAAATTGGGTCGTGCAACTCCGGATGAACTGGGAATTAATGGATACTTGATGGTAATGATAATGGAATGGATAATGAATACTTTAGTAAAAAAATTTGTAAATAAGTTTCATGATTTTAAGGAACACAACATATACAGCCAAGAGAGTGGAGGAACGTGGCAGGAGAAGGATTAGGGAGGGATTTGGATAGAAATTACATTCTTTCGTGTCGAAGGTTTATAAGTTGTTTGTTTTCTGCTATGAGAACCTGATACTTATTGGCTTTCTTATATTAAATCATAGATAGTTATTCTTGCAATTTTTTAATTAAAATACGGATTGTCTGAAGACTCAGTGCCTCATCTATAGATTCCACCAATGCAATGCCACGGAATTTAATAAGATTTTACATTTAGAAGGGTTAAATTTAATTCTTGTGAAATTATATGGAAAGATAGCACAACAATAAATAAATCTAGCGAGGATCAAAACCAGTTCGTCTGTGTCTATGGTTCACTAAAACAATAGGTGACATTGATTTCAGTGTAAGAAAGAAAGAGCGAATTATTATACAGCGTGAGTATTATACAACATGAAAACAAACATGCTAGCAATGAATTTCTTTCTTTCTTTCTGATTTCAGTGTTGCCAGTTCTTCTTCTTCTTCAAGTTATGGCTTCACACTAATTATAAGTGTATTTTGCCAGTGTCCAGTGAGATATATAATCGTGTTTGTTTAAAATTATTTGACTTCCCGATGAATTTGATGACAACGATGATAATAAAATTAATGAAGTACCTCACCCTGGATAGTAAAGCGGAGGATACTTTACATACCAATTGCCACGGCCGTTTTGAGGGAAGTCGAAAAGGCACCTTCACTCATGCACATATAAGAACACATAATGGTTAATATTCCACCAACATTACACATTATTAGTCGATATAACACAAGTTTTGGAAATTATAACAAATTTACAACATCACTCTTCGACTTCCCGCCAAAACTCGTGTTGCCAGTTTATGAAAACGTAAAAAAACTCAGCTTTCATTAGACAGACTATATATAGATTATGTTTATATACAGGAACGTCAAGCAATGGAGAAGGAGTATGCCGCGGCATGTCGAAGACTGTCCGGCGACTGGCGCGCATTGGAGCGCGGCTGGACGCACCGCAGACGCGCGTTACGCTGCCGCCAGCGAGAACTGGCGCAGCGCACGCAGCGACTGCGGGCGCTGAACGATACGCACAAGGGATGCGTGAGTATTATACACCACGAATATATTACTAGCAGTGTTGTTTAGGATTTTCTCTTCGCACATTATGGCGACCACTATACTGCCGTCGACAAGAACTGGCGTAGCGCAATCAGCGACTGCGGGCGGGCGATACACACAGGGGATGCGTGAGTATTATACACCATAAATATATTGATAGCAGTGTTATACAGTTGCAAAGGTAAATCAATGGCAAACCTGGCTTGGCACATCAGTAGTGACTACTGGGCTGCCGTCAACGAAAATTGGCGCAGCGTGTATAACGCCTGCGACTCAGATATATACAGGGAATGCATGAGTACTATACATCATCAGTATATTATTAGAGATATTTATATGTGATAAATATTGCAGTACGACGAGAATTGGCACAAATATGGCTTTTTACATCCACGGTGACCATTACGTATTTAATATTTAAATTGGCGAATATATTTTTTTAGCTAATAATTTGGGATTTTATTTGTTTTTCCACATTTTAAATATAAATCTATTATTACCTATATCTGCAACCCAGACAAACATCTCCATTTTATTTGAAAGAAAACAATAATTGTAACACGGTCTGTAAATTATCTCTCTATAACATGTGCAATTACGTGTATGACGTCACTCGGCACGTCGTGTGCAATCAGCCAGTGTCGTTGGCCTATATGCATAGCTTTGCGGCGCTACATCTTGTACTCGATCGTTTATCACGCTTTTAAATCACCTGGTATAGTTTCAGGCAAAAGTTTGAGAAATTATTTTTAATCATTTGAAGATGGCTTAGTAGGCCGCTTAGCTTACTGGATCAACAAGTGAGATCGATCCCCATACGGGTTTAATCTAAAACCCCATATGTACGCAAAGAGTGCTCATTTTCATACACATTTTTTGCTTATATGTATGAGGCGTTGTATAAACTTTAGGCTCTCTAAACAGCAAGCCCGCCAACATGTCAGCGGCTTGAGTAACGCGGTGCGTAGAGCGCACTGCATGCCCCTACTGCACATTTTCATTTCCATATCCTTGCACACTATCTCGTGAGTGGCGACATTTTTTCTCGGTGCAAAGACTGATTTTGACAGGTTGCCCAAAACTATATAAAAAAAAAAAAAAAAAAAAAAAAAAATTCCTAGTGTGGGGCTATGTATATAGTCGTGGGTGCGTTTACAAACAAGTAATTCATATGCACAAATACCCAGACTGAAACAAATATTTGTGGACCACACAAAGATTTGTCCCGTTCGGGACTCAACCCTGCATTTGTGTGTGTGTGAATGATGTACGCTGTTGGCCGCGAGGCCTTTACAGCTTCACCGGACTTAAAGGCGAGCGTGCAACCACTACGCTCTAGCCAGCCAGAAGGGCAAGAGGCGACATACTCGAGGGCGCCTCGAAGAGGCGCCCTCGGTTGGGACAGTCGCTGTTCAACCCTGCAGTCGAAGCGGCTTAAGCTCTTAATTACTGGACCAATCCTTCTGTATAATTGTTTTTGTCGAAAGTTTCACGCGCTCGTGATTGTTTGGGTATGAACACCGTGTTTGCGCTGAACGCCATTTGTACGTGATTTGTGCATATCCGTACCCCGCTCATACTTGTTTGTGTTAAATATGTAAATGGGATTTAAGGGTAATAAATAGCGCGCGTAGTATCGAGAACATTTAGTATACCTCCAGTGCTTAAGCTAGCGCAAACAATGAAATTATTGTTTTTATATTTCCCACTATGTTACTTTTAGTTTTAGCACGATTGCAGTACAACGCCGTACTGCCACCCGCACCTTAATTATTATGTTCATTTTAATAGTATTAAGTAGTGTGCTCAGTAGATGCCGCTGTGGTATTTATTTTTTGTTTATTGTGGAGCTCTGAATTACACGTGGAGTGGTGTGTAATGTTGATTCTTGATATCAATACTATATATTGTGTGTTCGCTCTAGGTCATAAAGGGTAGGCACTAATAACTATTTAGGCTGTACTTCATATTTTGTTTTATATTGGGAACGTAATAATATATTATACATAACATTATGTATAGTTTTTGCTGGTTAGGTAGAGAGGTGGAGTGTGAGTTCTATTCATAACACACTCTCGCCCTCGCCACTTTTATAGTCTGTTTTATACACACTTTCTAGCTTCGGCAACTCTTGAATCTTTCTTCAGATCACCATAATCTTGGCGCCAATTAAATTTTTCATATCCAACGCAATAATAGTTCCTACCTATTATACTCATATCTTGCTTACCGCAGTCTCGTAATTCATCTCATATACACTTTCCAGTTCCGATAACTCTTGAATCTTCCTGCAATTTATCATGATCTTGTCAGTAATAAAGTTGAAAAAGATGATCGTAGATTTTTTTTCTTTAAAGAATAATGTTGAATTTGCATCAAAATATTATGTACTAGGCATGATTGCGATTCATCTTTCTTCATATTACCATGATCTGGGCAACAATAAAGTTATTCATACTCCTTGCAATAATAAATTTAAACTCTATTATCTAATATATAAAGTTTAATTTACAACAAAATATTTTGAATACGGACCATATGACCACCATCCCCACACAGGAATAAATCCTAGAGTGGGGCTATGTTTTAAAAAAATAAAATAAAAAAACTGGGTACGCGTAGTGCAGTATGACCAATTCTTTATCTCCTCGATCTGTGAGAGAAGACCTTGCCCTGCCCTTGATGTAATAGCTTAGGTTAGACTAGTCTGCTTTGTTGTATGTAACATATTACACTTATCCCGCAAGGGATCTGGCGTGATGATAAAGATAGATAGATATCACCCCAGTTGTCAATTAAGCCAAGCATTGGCATATACATAGTAATTTGTTATAGCAGTTCTCAATTAAACCCAACAATCGGTTCGCAACTAAGTTCTATACGCAACGTAATTACAAAAGATTTCATTGAGATTTCCAAAACAGTCTCGAAGGTCATTCAGAGCTCCATGTTTTTATTTTCGGTTGCTACCCGCGTAGGCTGAGAACGAGGAAGGTCACGTGAGTGCGCTGAGGGCTCAGCTCAGCGGCAAGAAGGCGGAGCTGGACGAGTTCGTGAGGAGCAGCGTACGGGAGCTGGTTGCCCAGGGTTGCAGGCTAGACGAGGTACGTACTGGGTCGAGGCTTTGGTGATACAGTTTGAGGCAAATGTATAGTATGTCCAAATCTTATAAGCTGCACAAAGTCACCGGTGCAGAAATTTATAAGCGTTTTGTCGGGATCCATGCATCCACGGTCCTCGTAACAAACAACATTGTTGTATATGTGGCGACAGAGACTGCATAATCGTTATTACCACAAAATTTCTTGGAAAACCACAACTACATTTCATGTAGGTACGGTAAGTGGCTTAACATTCTAAGTTTTTCAAATCAATAATACTGTTTATTTTACAAACATTGGTGAACATTGCCAAAGCCAAATCATTAGCAACATATTCAAATATATTTAGATCAAGAAAAATGCCTACTGCCTCGTTGGTCTAGTGGCAAAGCGCATCGCTTGGTGATCACGAGGTCCTGGATTCATATCATAGGTCGGACAAATGAAGTTTTTCTAACGAAAACTTCTACAGACAATTTGTCCGGAGTCTGGAATTGTGCCCGATATATGGGAATAGGCTCGATACCTATTACATGGCACCTTACATCGTCGGCGAAAAGTGGGTGTACTCAGTACACTTCTGCCACCCCCGCTTGGGGAATATGACGGTGTGTGTAAAAAAAATAATGAATTTGATGCTTGACAAAAGTGTGCAAGCGATTTGAAAAATTGATAATATTAAGCTATTTATGTTGCTGTCTGTATATCACCTACTGCTTCAATGATAAAGGCGGCAAGGGCATTATTACAGTTTTTTGGGAGCAAGCCCGTCACACATTCCCATCGCTGTAACTCCTGTACGCCAGGGAGGGTGTGTGATCACACATTATATACTTATAAGGGTCAAAAGGTTTACATTTTAATCAAATCGTATCAAAAGTTACGCCCAGTTACTGATATAAGAATTTCAACATAAGAAATTACAGAGTTCTGCAACCTGAAGCTACACTTAAGCCTATCTATTTCATCACGCCAGATGTCTAGCGAGCCATACTTAAGTAACGCGTTTATTGAAGTTCTGAAACTAGGATAATGCCGCTAGTGTAGTTTTAGTTTATCTGTAAACTTTTTTTAAATGTTATTTCAATATAAAAACATAAAATTACTGCAGCGTTTCGTTATTAATATGTAAGAGATCTTTCCTGCTTTGTTATAGCCTCTGATATATATTTTTTTAATATTCAATTATATATTACACGAAAGTGAAAGGATGTAGGTACCGTGGAAGATATCTTATCTGTCTGAACAAGTCAAGAGTCTCCGTTACTGGCGAGCGTGTATGAGACGAATTTTGAGAGTGGAGGAAGCCAGAGAGGTATGTAAGGAAAAAACCTGTTGGAACTCTGTATGATATAGATAAATAGATATAATATTTTAGTTACATAAACGTATGTGTTGATGTTAGGAAAAAGGCAAGGAGAAATGTTGGCTTTACGCCAATAATATTTTTTCTCCGAAGTAGAGTCGGATGCGGGTCAAGAGATAGCCATTATAATTGACATAATCCAGTCTCTAAATTGCTACTGAAAATGTGTCAGTAGCAAAAACTCATTACAATTTTCGACCTAGGACCTCTTGATAGTTGATACTATAGTTCAGAAGCCAGAGTAACATTCACATGTACAAACATTTTTTGATATCAATAAAGTTTTTATTATTATTACTATACCAACGATGCAAACAAAAAGTAATTATAAATGTATAATATCAACAGTACACGTCAAACAGTAAGCTTATCTTGTGTGAAAAGCATCTTGTGTGCTAAATAATATATTGTTATACAACTAATATATGCTTGATAAATATCTTGGTATGTAGGTGCAATTAACTACCGTCAAAGATCTGACTATAGTGCATAGCTGCCAAAGGAACTTGAAATGTATTATTTCTAATTTTAATGTTCATTATTGAATGGATACGATTTTTCTTCGTTGTATATCATTGCCAAGTCTCCAGTATCTCTTTCAATAAAGTAGCATTCAATTTTGAACTTAATGTTGTATAGCTTAAGTTGGAATTTGAGTTGTCCCATTTAAGATACCATGCTATAGTTGCCGATGTACTTGGTGTGATCTTAACATACATGTATTTTTCTTGGTATAAAATAATTACCTCTAGAATTCTAACTATGTTGATGTAACCTTCAGAAATTGAAATAATTATATTATTATGGTTCGGTATGAAAACATTTGAACAAATACATCTTGAATGTTAATATTTGTTTTAACCTATTTCACTTAATACTGGATATGTTCTATCTACAAGCTGTAACATAATAAACGCAAGACCTGAAAGTAGTTTGTTCTAAATCGATAACTGAATTGATGCCAACTATTTTTAATGCACGTTACATTTCTTTTAAATTTGCAAAATATGCTTTTACTCCTTCAGTGCGCTATAAAAAGCTAAATTTATTCTTGATTCATAGCAATAAGGAGATTACAAATGCATTCCTAACCCGTATTTCTCAAAAAGCACACATACACATACTAGTTTCATTGTTAATTGGGGTATAAAAGTGCTTAAAAAAGGGGTAAAAACCTTTTAATTTGGAAATTTGGTATTCGTTTTGAATTTATGAAGCAATTCTCTAATCGGGGTGTCTGAGGTCTTGCGTTTATTATGTTACACCTTGTATATAATATATTGTTACAACAAATCCCTTGCGAGGTAAGCAGATAGTACAGAGTTCCGACACGTTTTTGCCCTACCAACCCGTCTCGCCTTCTCCGCTCTTAAATCTCATCTTATACACGCATACCTTAGATAAAACAAAAAGAATTACGGCTACGGTTAGGTAATGGTTACGGTCACAGCTTGAGTTTAAGGTGTATTATTGTTTGGTGATGGCAGAGTTCCACCCCGAGTCCAGACAGCCCGGCATCAGAGACGAGCACCGAGAGCCTGATGCATCTGCTGCAGCAGTGCGAGCCGAAGGTGGCCACCAGCATCAAGGATACAGTCGAGAGACACGTGAGTAACCCTAATGTGTGAACTAAGGGATTGCTCATAATAATAATTAGTGATATGAATTTCACTTTAAATACATCATGAGTGATTTCTCCTGAGTATGACTGCTAGGCAAAGGTAAAACCTTTGCCCAGCTATTAGACGATATAGTTTATTAAAACAAGTCATTACGAAGATATCTCTGTTGTCCGAAGTATCCCTTTAAAGGGTGTACGTAGTACATTTTTCAATGCTGACTCTTTATTTATTAACACGAGCCTGCCTGGAGGCAGGTTTGTGCGGCCCAGTGCATTCGGGTCCACCGCACCGGACTGGGCCCGTTGTGGGTGGAATGTATTCCATTCTCTCCCTTCTCGATTTATGAGAAAGGTCTTTGCCCAGAAGTGAACAGTATAAGTTGATTTAGTATGTTATATTTCAAGAATTATTTAATAAAACTAATTAAACTAAAAATTTATTTCTGAACTCCACTAACTATTCTGGTCCTTCGATCAGGATAATGATTTTGCTAATAATCAAAAACAGGCCGCAGGAAAAAGAGCTAGTAGAGTTAGGAGAGCTATAACGTAAAGTAGCTTCGGTCATTTCACGTCATCGAGATCGAGAGGTTTTATTTCGAGCTCTGGGTAACCGGGAGCTGGGGCTCAAGCACTGGAACGGGTTATAAGCGAAAAATAAAAGGCTTTAAATACAAAATATTTGTCGTTGCGTATAAGGGCAATAGGTTAAAAGACGGAGCAGTATCACATTGATAGTTGTTGTTTATTTATAAAAAAGTATTCACTACATTATTCTGGTCCTTCGAGCCAGACTGGTTTTATTAAAAATTACGAAACTTCACAGAAAAAAGAGCTAGTAGAGTTAGAAGGAGAGCTGCAGAGTAGAGTGGCTTCAGTGGCGTCTCACCGCGTCAAGATCGAGCGGCTGCAGGCCGAGCTGGCGCTGCTGGGGACTCAGGAACTTGGGCTCAAGCACGCGCTGGCCTCCGACCTCAGTCCCGGCGCCGTCAGGGGTGAGTCGCTTCACTATTAGAGCACGGTACGACGGGCAAGCTACAATCTAGTAGTTAGTGTGCAAGTAAAGTGTTAGCAAAGGACGGTCATATTCCGTGCCCCCGCTGTTCGTTCATTGTCTTCTGATAAATAACCCTAACTAAGTTTGCTTGAGGCAGTGAAGACGAGTAAAAGAAAACCGCGAGTGATGACTTTATACCAGGCATGCCTTTTAAGTTCTGTCGTTTCCATATTTCCCGGCAATTTTGAATTTGGAACTGTTCTATATTCGAATGTGTTTAAATTTTGAATCTCAAAAAAGTTGAAAGTATTAGGATTAATGCTATTGTTTAGTCACAGCGTCGATTGGAATCTATCAGGTAACGTACGAAAATGAATCTTTCTAAGGAAAATGTTCGTGCAATAATTTTCTACAACTTTAGAAGAGGCCTGACACGGCTTCAGTGTTTTGAAGAACTAACATCTGTGTTCAGTGACGAAGCCCCATGTCTGCGGACTGTCGAACGCTGGTATTTAGAATTCCAGGGTGGACATACTAGTGTTAGTGACAAATCTCGCGAAGGACGCCCAAAATCCGCCTACACTGAAGATAACATCATTGCTGTGAGACAACTAATTGTCGAAGATCGTCATGTGACGTATCGAGAGATAGAGGCTCTATTAGGCATCTCAGGGACAACCATTCAGAAGATCTTGCATGAAGCGCTTGGTGTGAGAAAGCTAGTTTGCCGTTGGATACCGCATCTGCTTTCCGACGATCACAAGGCGGCCCGCGTCAGATGGTGTAAGAAAACTCTGCAAAGGTTCAACCGAGGAGAGTCAAATCACGTCTACGACATCATCAGTGGTGACGAATCTTGAATCTATGCCTACGATCCTGATTCCAAACAACAATCTGCAATCTAGGTCTTTCAAGACGAGCCAAACCCGACTAAAGTTGTTCGTTCTCGAAGCACTTCAAAGAAGATGGTGGCCACATTCGTTGGAAAAACCGGCCATGTTGCGACTATTGCACTTGAAGATCGTAGAACGGTTAACGCAGAGTGGTATACCACAGTTTGTTTACCACAAGTCATCGCCGAACTTCGAAAATCTAACTCAAAGCGACGCATCATCCTGCACCACGACAACGCAAGCTCACACAGCGCTCGTCAAACGATTGAGTATTTGAAGCAGGAAAAAGTAGAAATTCTTGACCATCCTCCATACAGTCCTGACCTAAGCCCTAACGATTTCTTTACATTTCCTAAAATTAAGAAAAGTCTTCGTGGTCAAAGGTTCCAGTCCGGGGAAGATGCAGTCGACGCTTTCAAGTCAACCATTTTGAACACCCCCACTTTAGAGTGGAATAAATGTTATAATAACTGGTTTGAGCGAATGGAAAAGTGTATTAAGCTACGTGGTGAATACTTTGAAAAACAATAAAAAGTACTATAAGGTTCTAGTTGTGTTTTTTCTACAAACGACAAAACTTAAAAGGCATGCCTCGTCTCACTTAACAATCCTTGCTTACCGCACGACACATATCATATCAAAATCATTTTCATTCATCAAAAGACACTTATGAATAGTCAATAATAGAAAATTATTGATTACTTAAGACTGCCACCCGTCCGAAAGGTCATTCCTGTGGAGAAAAACTGCAAGAAACTCCAAGGTTACTCTTTTTAAAAATGAGAGTTTTACAATTCTTTTTGTATATATTGCATTCGTGGGGTATGGGAGAACAGTGCAGAACGAGCTAAATAGATGTGTTTAAGTATAGATTAAACGTAAGTGTACTTAGATTCATGGTATCAGTCAGTGTCTACAGTCCTCTCGTTTACAAAATAGGGACTTTGTAAAGTTATATAATAATAATAGTAAGAGAAAAGGTTACTATAAAATATGTAAAGAGTGCGTACAAAATAATTGATTATAGCTCCAGTGTAATGTCGAACGAGACAAAATTCAACAGTACTACGGTACATGTTTAATCAGTCAAGGGATACAGGACGAACCAGTCCCCACCAGCAGCACCCGGTCACGAGTATGACTTGAGAAGCAACTATCACGTCATGTCACATGGGGTGTATTGCGCGTTGTTTATTACAAAGAGTGGTCATGAAACATGTACCGTCCCTCTCGCTTCATGCCTTCTTAAGCCTGCAGTGTAATGTGGTTGGCAGGCGAGGGCGAGCTGACAGTGGGTGAAGGCGTAAAGCGCAGCAAGTCTGAGCTGGTGTTGCGCCGCACGCCACGAGAGGATGTGCTGGAGCCACTGTCAGCTGACGAACGAGAGGAGTTCCGCAACAAGAGGATCAAGTCAGTATCCAGAATTAAGTACTAAATGTAATAAAAATAAATACATTCTGGTACCAAGCGACACGACGAAAGACCAGCGCTGGTTGCTCGTGAAAGTTTCCAGCACTATGCTGAGTTCGGGTTCTTTCTTGTAACGAGGTTAGATAAGTATTGACTGCCTCGTTGTTCTGGTGGAAAAGCGCATCGCTTTGTGATCACGAGGTCCTGGATTCAAATCCTAGGTTGGACAAATGTAATTTTTCTAACGAAAAATTCCCAGTATGAGTCCGGAGTCTGGAATTGTGCCCGGTATGTGGCAATAGGCTCGCCCCCTATTACTTGGGACCTAACAGTGCTTTGTTATTTAAATATCGAATTAATTCTTCCGTTTGTAATTGTCATAGTAAAAGACACGTCCATTTTGTGAGTGTTGCATGTATAACTATTTAATTTTCCCTAATTTCATTTGCTGAGGACTTTATAAATTTTAGTATTAAAAAAAATAAAAAGGAAGCCAGAGAGGTATGTAAGGAAAGAACCTGTTGGAACTCTGTACTCTCTGCCTACCCCGCGAGGGAGCTGGCGTGATGATATAGATAGATAGATAGAAAAAATAAAAACTCCGTCACGCCTCTATAGGCGTAAACGTGTACACACATGGGAACTAACATCGTCGGCAAAACGTGGGTGTACTCAGTACACCTCTGCCACCCCCTCTGGGGACTATTCCCCAGAGGGGGTGGCAGAGGTGTACTGAGTACACCCACGTTTTGCCGACGATGTTAGTTCCCATGTAATAGGAGACGAGCCTATTGCCATATACCGGCCACAATTCCAGACTCTGGACTCATACTGGGAATTTTTCTTTAGAAAAACTACATTTGTCTGACCTGGGATTTGAACCCAGGACCTCGTGATCACAAAGCGAAGCGCTTTGCCACCAGACCAACGAGGCAGTCTAGTATTAAATGGTATTAATATAGTTAACTACTACATCACGGTTTTAATATTTAGTTAACATGATGAAAATACATTTTCCCTACATTGAATTACTAAAAACCTTAATAGTTGAAGTATATCTATTTCTTGAGTTTAATATGCATTAAAATACACGTTACGGCAACAATGATTTTATTGTCATACTCTAATGTCATTAACATTTACCCCTAAAAGTGGTAAATAAATTCAAATCATTCCGCGCTGCCAACATTACGCGGGTGGGAAATGCGGTGAGTGCGGGGCGTTTGTTAAATTTTTGGCTTCACCGCGCGACGTGCAATTATGACTGGACGCAACTTCTCGATATATTTATTCTAAGCTCTAGCCGTACCTAAGGGTGATAGGATATAACTGTTGGATAGATAGACTGACAACAAAAGGGATACTACAAGGTATCCGTTTTTACTGATTGAGATACCGAACCCTAAAAATCGCACTTCATCCGACGTGCAACGTACAATTAATGCGACAAGCCACTAATTTAATGACGTCTGCACAGTCTCAGCCTTAGCCTAGACCCACTAGCATCCCCAAATTGCACCGTGAACACCGAAGACACGTTCCACACGGCCACGTCGAGCTCGCCAAAGCGCTTCCCCGAGTGGTGCGCGTCGCCGTCGCCGGCCGACAGCTCGGCGCCGGCCCGGCCCGACGGCTCGGACCCGCCGCCTCCGCAGCCCCAATTCCGGCTCGGACCCGTGCCAGTAGCCGATGACAGCGATGACATGTCCAGCACTGAAGATTATCACAAGGTAAATACAAGGTGTAACATAATAAACAAATACACAATGCGAAAGGGGAAGGATGTAGGTACCGGGGAAGACCTAGACTATCTTACCATGACCAGATAGACAGTCTTATCTCAAGGGCAAATCGGCAGTCTCCGTAACCGGCGAGCGTGTATGAGACGAACTATGAGAGTGGAGGAAGCCAGAGAGGTATGTAAGGAAAGAACCTGTTGGAACTCTGTACTCACTGCCTACCCCGCAACGGATCTGGCGTGATGATATTGATATAGATAGACAGAAAGATTTGAATAGGGCATATACCCTGTTCAAATCAGATTGACACAAGGCACACAAGAGAAACTTGTATTAAAACATTTTTAACTAAATACTTATATACTAATAAGCTTACAACATAAATGTTACAACAAGTAACAAAAACAATGTATTTCTCGAACTAAAATAACACTTGCGTCAACGAGTCAACCGAGGTTAACAGTGGCGAATGAAACTGGACTGAAAATGGGCTGGCTAACTTCAAAATCATTTAAAGCGTATAAGCAATACTCCTTGATTTGAAAGGGTTGTATGATTTGTTTGCATAAAATCCCACGGTAATGTAAATATATAGCTTTTTGGATAGTAGTACATATATATTATATATATGACAGTCGGTAAGCCAAGTTTGAAGTAGTATGGGCTTGATAAGTACCAACAGCAGGTGGTAAAAAACCTGCCTCCATCAATACACACTGGATCCGTGTCATAGAATCTTTTTTTGAGAATAAGCCTTTATCTTACAGTGCATAGTATAGGAAGATTAACCTGTAAGTTGTGACGAAACATGCCACCTGACATTGGTTTATTTTACAGCCTAGAATAGTGGAGGGCCAGTCGTCGAGCTCGGTAGAAAGATCGCCGGAGGAAAGACACCAAAGGGCCAAATATAAGAGAAGGAATTTAGGTAATTACAATATCTTGAAATATATTTTCTTCAAAAGAATTACAGATCGGTATTGAGTTGTATAAAACCACGCTCTTGAGGGTTCCATAGAAGTGATACTAGTTTTCGTTATTTTAATATTTCTTTAAAAAGAAGTGATAGCCTAGTGGTTAGACCGTTGGACTGCAAAGTCAGAGGTCTCGGGTTAAATCCAGGCGCACCTCTGTCTTTTCGAAGGCATGTGCGTATTAAAAGTTAAATATCTCTTGCTTTAACGGTGAAGGAAAATTTTGTGAGGAAACCTGCATGCCTAAGAATTTCTCGAAGGTATGTGAAGTTCGCCAACTCGCACTGGGCCAGCGTGGTAGACTATGGCCTAACCCCTCTCAGTTTGAGAGGAGGCCAGTGCCCAACGGTGGAACAGTTTCTTAACAGGGTTAAACATTTCTTTCGAGCATTTTTGGAAGACACGTTAATTCGTTAGTACCGGTTACCATTAAATGTGGTAATCGTTAAGCCAAATTGGTATTCTTGTGTCAAACTTGCTGCGCGTGGTGGATCTAATCTCTCTTACCTCGATTTGTGAGAGAAGGCCTTTGCCCAGCTGTGGGGCAGTGTTGACTGATTTATTATCATTACGGAGGGATTATACAAATAAATGATTCCTTCTTTTTGTGTTAATGGTCCATATTTATTCCACTAAGTGAGTGGCTAGCCAAACGCGCCATTTGTGGTCGTGCTCAGCTCTCCCCTTGTGCAGGTGGCGGGTCACAAGTGGCAAATTATTCATAATAATAATATTGGCCCTGTTAAGAAACTGGCTAACCGTTGGGCACGGGCCTCCGCTCAAACTGAGAGGGGTTAGGCCATAGTCCACCACGCTGGCCCAGTGCGGGTTGGCGAACTTCACACACCTTCGAGGAACTCTTAGGCATGCAGGTTTCCTAACGATGTTTTCCTTCACCGTTAAAGCAAGTGATAGTTATTTTTTAATGCACACATGCTTTCGAAAGGACAGATGTGCGTGCCTTTGTTTGAACCCCATACCTCTAACGGCAGTCCAAAGGTCTAACCACTTAACTATCACTGCAAATGTTTGGGTGGATGCTATTCCACTTCCACTGGAATAGTGCAACTTGTTCAATTGTTATTAGTTAACATTCCCTCTCTCCCTTCTATTAATTTAACATTTTTTTCCTTTTTTTTTGTAAATGAGTGAACCACGTAGCCATTATCATGAACAGTATAATTCGCTTTATTTAACTTAGAACCACCTGTTAAACGTGTGACCTTTATGGCGAATAAAATGGCACAAAAATATGTCGAACTGCTGGAATGAATAGTATTACTATAATAATAATTACACGAAAACAATTTTTGACGATAACTTTCTAATTCTAGAACAGAACCGTCAAAATAAGTAATTAAAACATCAAAACTATTTCGCATCAAAGAAGAACGAACTGAACGCGTCGCTAACTAACACCACCTGATGTCCAACCTGCATTGTTTGCCCATACCCCACAACAAAATGTACATGAAAAAATTTAGCGTTTGTTACTTTTCCTACGATTTTTTTAAAGCCCCACACTAGGATTTATTTTTGTGTCGTGGGTGCATTTACAAACATGACAATTGATATACACACATACCCAGACCGAAACTAATAATTGTGGGTCTCACAAAGATTTTTCCCGTGCGAGAATCAAACCCGCGACTATTAGACACAGTGCGCGGAGCGGCTTAAGCTCCTAACCACTGCGCTAAATCGTCCGTCAAGTTTATGAATATTAAATTAGTAAAATGAATAAAAAAAATATTCTGATTCAAATCGGGAGGTGCGAAATAGTCTTGAGGTCGCATCACAATTGCTGGGTGTTTAGTTTGAATGATTCGATTTGCTTGGCATGTGGCGGCGCAGGCGAGGGCAAGGGCCGGCGGCAGGTGACGGAGGTGGAGGCGCTGCGCGCCATGCAGCGGCTGTGCTCGCGCATCGCCTCGCAGAAGATGCTCGTCATCTCCTCGCTCGAGAACGACTGCTCCAAGGAGGAGCTCAATCGGCAGATCGCCGTTAGTATACCGTTATTCTCCCATTAACGAAGCATAGGTAAAGTTGCTTGTAGGATAATGGATTAAACCTTTAACAGGTTCTGTTCATAAAAAGTGGTACTTCATCTTCTTCAAGTCATGGCTTCACACTAATTATAAGTGTATTTTGCCAGTGTCCAATGGGATATATAATCGTGTTTGTTTAAATTAATTCGACTCCCCGATGAATTTGATGACAACGATGATAATAAAATTAATGAAGTACCTCACCCTGGATAGTAAAGCGGTGGATACTTTACATACCAATTGCCACGGCCGTTTTGAGGGAAGTCGAAAAGGCAAGTTTTATCACTTTGTTACAACTACCTTCACTCATGCACATATAAGAACACATAATGGTTAATATTCCACCAACATTACACATTATTAGTCGAAATAACTCAAGTTTTGGAAATTAAAACAAATGGACAATATCATTTTTCGACTTCCCGCCAAAACTCCCAAAGTGGTAGTTGTAAAAAAATTAAATAATTTTTGACGTTTATAAGCGCTCTTGTCGCCCTATACAAATCAAATATATTGACTTTGAAAATAAAACTGGTCTTTAAAACTTTACTTAACACAATTCAATTCAAATCTTGTCCATGGTCCATTAGTGATTACTGTCAAGTGTTTTTTTTTCGAGGTCTTCTAAATGTTTTCGTTTATCAATTTTCACGAATTTTCATATTTTTTTGTTTCTTCTACTCTGTACGTTATTAAAAAGAATATTTTCTTGACTTATATTATCCCACAACTGGGAAATAACCTTCTATGTGTATCTGTAATTAGCGACCTTTAACTAATTTTTATGAAACGTATCCATGTCGTCCAGCGTTTATTAAAATAAAAGTAATTGGTTTTACCTATAGAAATCGCTGCTCGCCTTTTATATTAGGACTTCATGGTCAACAATTTAATATAAAAACATTAATATCAGCCTAAAAAAAAAATTAATATAAAATTTAATTTCTCCTATTCTTCCTGTTTTAGATATGCCTCTAATTCATTTAGCCCGAGATAAGTCTCCTCTTACTCAGTGTCTTTGTCCACCAGGTACTCCAAGAACTCCAAAAGAAATACGTCCGCCTAGAGATGGCGTTGCAGTACTCGTTTTTCGACCAGTCCAACAGGCGGCCCATGATGGTCACCCCCATACAGGAGACGCCCTCCCTCACGCTCTCTGAGAGCGACATGCAGGTCACCACCGAGCCGGACACTGATGACGTCACCGCTGAGAATGGACACGTTATGGACCCGTTACTGCACAGGTATAAAGATATTGTCAATCCAACAGGTAGGTAGCCATGAACGTCATTCTCACACAGGAGACGCCTTCATTCCATCCGAGAGCAACATGCATGTCACCACCGAGCCAGACACCGATGACGTCACCGCCAAAAACGAACACGTGATCGACCCATTATTACACAGGTAGTAGAATAATAAGAGCTATAGAGATTTTTTAAATTCGGTATAATGTTCTCTCCTCTTCCGTAGACGATGTGAATGAAATATCCAATTTTCATGGTAAGATTTTATTAGGAAGACCTGACCGATCTAAACAACTCGTACAATAGTGTGCCACATGAGAAATAGTGCTTATTCATCTAATTATGTTTAGCTACACAGCGTTTTCCCTCTTACTACCATGCAAAGACCTCTCTCACAAATCGAGATGAGAGTGGTTAGTTTATACTGCCTTTCAAATTTATCAAGCCGCCCATAGACCAATCAACTTGACTGAACATCTAACACATGAGCCGGTTCAACGCCTTAACGTGCCTTTTTAACATCGAGTTTAAAAGGCTTATCTGAAGGACAAGTCAAGAGTCTCCGTAACCGGCGAGCGTGTATGAGACGAATTATGAGAGTGGAAGAAGACAGAAAGGTATATAACGAAAGCACCTGTTGGAACTCTGTACTTTCTGCCTACCCCGCAAAGGATCAGACGTAATGATATAGATATACAGATTAAACCACCTAGATGACCAAAAATGAAATCACCACTAACGTTTACCAATTGAAGGCTGACCAACCAGAACCCCTATCAACTTTGTTTCTGGGATCGCAAGAACCCCGTTATCCTGTAGGGCAACGAGCGCCTTAACGATGACTAAAGTAATGAAAGAAGAAAATAATTATTTATATTTGGTTTTATACAGGTTAAAAGAGCAAGAGATAGAAGCGTCGGACAACGTGTCCACCTCCAACGACGAGCTACCTTCCGACCATCAGGAGCCTCATTGGGAGGACCCGCTGCACGCCAGATCCACCTTGGACCTCAGTAGGAACCACCACGATAGACCCGTCATAGAGGTTCCCATCATACCAGTAAGTGTCTTACTACAGGTATCTGTATATTTATTGAAAAAGACTATATACTATATACAAGCCGTAAATCGGTAACTTCCAACTATTATAACGTAACTTACATTTTGTCTTAATTTGCAAAAAAATGCTGTTACTCCTTCAGTTCGCTATAACCAACTTATTTTATTCTTTATTGAAAGCAATATGGAGATTTCAAATACATTTCTATAACGTATTTCTCAATAAGCACTCATTCACATATAAGTTTAATTGTTAATTGCGGTATAAAAGTACTTAAAAAAGATTTATATGTATTTATGTATATTTTCTAACGAAAATTTCCCAGTATGAGTCCGGAGTCTGGAATTGTGCCCGTTATATGGCAATAGGCTCGCCCCCTATTACATGGGACCTAACATCGTCGGCGAAACGTGGGTGTACTCAGTACACCTCTGCCACCCCCTCTGGGGAATATAGGCGTGACGGTGTTAAAAAAGATTTAAAACATTAAAATCTGAAATATATACTATAGTCTTTTTCACAAGATTCCCTATTTTAAAAATTTATTAAGTACAGTATGCGTGAAATGGAATATCATCAAATGTCACTGTACCCATATCTCGTGAAAAAGAGTTTAGGATAAGGTACTAGCTGATACCCACGGTTACGCCCACGTTTCTTTTCTAATATCTTTGTAACTTATTCTTATTACTGAAATAAAATATATGTTACGTCTGGATAATGTAGCTTTGTAATCGTGAAAGAATCATTATAATCCGTTCAGTAATTTCATAGTTTATCGATAGCAAATAAATCTTTCAGCTTTATAATATTAGTATAGACTAGCCATTTCCCGCGGCTCCTCACCCGGTCGACAATAGCTCCATACCATCAAAGTGACTCCATAAACACAAAAAAAAAACCATCACAATCGGTCATCACCAAATACACCGTGTCTTATCTGAAAGGAAAGTCAAGTCTTCGTAATCGGCGAGCGAGTATGAGATGAACTATCAGAGTGAAGGCAGCCTGAGAGGTCTGCAAGGAGAGAGCCTGTTGGAACTCTCTCTCTGTTGTACTCTCTGCCTACCCCGCAAGGGATCTGGCGTGATGATATAGATCTAAATCGGTCATGCTGTTAAGGAGGAACAGAATTACGAACAAACGCACACCGGAATTTTATATATAAAGATATATCTGGTTGTACTGTTCCATTACTGTGCAAAGGCCTCTCACAAATCGAGATGAGAGAGATGAGGTCATACTCGACCACGCGGACCCAATGCGAATTGGTGAAGACAAGGCAGGTTTTTGGCCACCTGCTATTAGAACTTATTAAGCCGCCTATAAAACATCCAACTCGGCTTAACAATTACCAACATAAGTGGCAGCCGGGCTAAGCGTGCCTTCCGAAAGCATGCAGACATTCGAAAATGGAGTTTTCAAACGGTCGCTCATCTCAGACCGACTGAGCCGAACGCCGCTTAACCGTGGTGATTGCTAATACACAGTGGTTGAGACGACGAGTACGAGCGCTAATTATATATAACATTTGAACTGTTACATTGCGTCTGTAAACTCAAGATTTTAGCGTTAAGACAGGCAGGGTCTTGGTTGCTTACGCGTTCCCGTAACCCGCCCCAATCACAGTGCGAGTTGGAGTGGGTGGTTGACGAAGGTGGGGGTTTTAGCCGATAGGAGTCTCGGCATAACCCCTCGCTTCTCCCTAGCGAGCAGGTATCCTATGTAGGATTTCCTCCAACCCCAAAAAAAAGGCAGCAGTGGCAGTGGGCAGGCAATACTGTTTCTTATGACCCTTACAGAATTGTAATATTTCAGGATCCCTCGATGTCGCCTGGACTGACACATCCTATAGATTTTAGTAAGTATTTTAAATTGATTTGCCGTCATCGATATTGTATTTGTCTCTTAAGACCGGTTTTCTGTAGAACGATTAAGGTAGCTTACTGCCCCGTCTTAAAAATCCAACCTGTCTAAGGAACTTCTATCGAACATTTCATGCTGTCAGACCCACCAGTTAATAAAGTAAAAAAAAAATAACGTATGAATAGAGGTTTTCTTTTGAATACATACAGCAGGGACAGTTCGAGCATGAAAGTATTTGTCCGATAAATCCGTCTGAGTCGGTCAATAGATTGAGTCTTTGTGTGGCAAGATTAAAAAAATGTTTTGTTTGAGCTCCTATTCAAAAGGTCGTAATCAATATGCTTTGTTTTAATTTAATCTTGCTTTACCTTGAGGCTTTTGCCGCCGTCATCAAAAACATGCAGTGAAAATAATGACGCCCTTGGCGCGCCACATTCCAATCAAACAAACCAACAGATTTAAAAATATTTTAAATCAGAAACCTAACTTGTGAAAGTGATACACGCCAAAATCATTATTAACGCCAAAATACGTTCAAAGTGCGTCAACCTTTAGAAGAGCGAATAATGTAATTGTATGTGGCTTGCGTAGTTCTTTTTTTCAGGAGTTTTATATGATAATGAATCGGTTAATAATCGAATCTGCCTTAATGATAATAACTAATATAATATAAGTTCAGAGAAAATCGAACAGGCATCAAGTTACAAAGTGATTTTGAAAATCATTTAAATTTACAATGTCGAATGATTGGATTATAATCATTCGTAGTCGAGCATTGCTAAGTCATTGCATATAAAGTGGTGCCTCAATTTAATTCACCTAACACCGGGCCGAGTGTCACTGGTGGAACTGTAAATTATCTATAGCATACTTTTGTATGAAATAATTGATTCTCGGCCGCGTTGAGTCCGCATTGCGGCCGGGGTCCGGCGGAATCGGCGCGGTGTGGAGACGTCACGGTCGGGGCACGGCTTTACTTTGGTGCGATGTAGCGTATATCATGCTTTATCGTGAATTTAGTGCGGTTTAACAAATGGTTGTTCACCAGACGAGGTGGTGAGCATTCCGGGCTGGGTGACACGGGGAGCAGGCACTTCCACGCACCACGAGTACGAAGTGCGGCTGCAGCTGGGAGCGCACTGCCGCTGGCTGTTGCTGCGCCGCTACCGCCGCTTCCGGGACCTGTACCTCACCATGCGCCGCCTCTACGGAGCCAAGGTACAGCTGTCCACGCACCAGCAGTACGAGGTGCGGCTGCAGCTGGGAGCGCACTGCCGCTGGCTGTTGCTGCGCCGCTACCGCCGCTTCCGGGACCTGTACCTCACCATGCGCCGCCTCTACGGAGCCAAGGTACAGCTGTCCACGCACCAGCAGTACGAGGTGCGGCTGCAGCTGGGAGCGCACTGCCGCTGGCTGTTGCTGCGCCGCTACCGCCGCTTCCGGGACCTGTACCTCACCATGCGCCGCCTCTACGGAGCCAAGGTACAGCTGTCCACGCACCAGCAGTACGAGGTGCGGCTGCAGCTGGGAGCGCACTGCCGCTGGCTGTTGCTGCGCCGCTACCGCCGCTTCCGGGACCTGTACCTCACCATGCGCCGCCTCTACGGAGCCAAGGTACAGCTGTCCACGCACCAGCAGTACGAGGTGCGGCTGCAGCTGGGAGCGCACTGCCGCTGGCTGTTGCTGCGCCGCTACCGCCGCTTCCGGGACCTGTACCTCACCATGCGCCGCCTCTACGGAGCCAAGGTACAGCTGTCCACGCACCAGCAGTACGAGGTGCGGCTGCAGCTGGGAGCGCACTGCCGCTGGCTGTTGCTGCGCCGCTACCGCCGCTTCCGGGACCTGTACCTCACCATGCGCCGCCTCTACGGAGCCAAGGTACAGCTGTCCACGCACCAGCAGTACGAGGTGCGGCTGCAGCTGGGAGCGCACTGCCGCTGGCTGTTGCTGCGCCGCTACCGCCGCTTCCGGGACCTGTACCTCACCATGCGCCGCCTCTACGGAGCCAAGGTACAGCTGTCCACGCACCAGCAGTACGAGGTGCGGCTGCAGCTGGGAGCGCACTGCCGCTGGCTGTTGCTGCGCCGCTACCGCCGCTTCCGGGACCTGTACCTCACCATGCGCCGCCTCTACGGAGCCAAGGTACAGCTGTCCACGCACCAGCAGTACGAGGTGCGGCTGCAGCTGGGAGCGCACTGCCGCTGGCTGTTGCTGCGCCGCTACCGCCGCTTCCGGGACCTGTACCTCACCATGCGCCGCCTCTACGGAGCCAAGGTACAGCTGTCCACGCACCAGCAACAACTTCTTAGCGGTCAACAAGATCAGCGTAAAGCTTAGTCGATCAGAGTTGAGTAAACGTTTGTAGCAATGTCATTTGCTTAGGAAGGCAGTTAAGTCAGGCCCCGGCTGTCACTTAATGCGGCCTTACAGTCAGGCATCCAATTTGCCTTAACGATTACCGCATTAAGCTTGATAAGTTCCAGCTAAGGGAAAATCCGCTAGATGTATGAGTAGAGTCCTTTGTTCAGCAGTGGGTCAGTGGAGATTGATTTATAAACATACCCCAGGTGGCGTCCATCCCATTCCCGGCGCGCCAGCTGTGGTCATCAGAAGCCGTAGCCCGCAGTCGCCGCGCGCAGCTGGAGTCGTTCCTGCGGCGGCTGCTCACCGTGTGCTCCACGGACCGGCGCTGCCCCTTCCACGACAAGCCGCTCACCCGAGACACGCTCGTCAGCTTCTCGCCGTTCTTCCGAAAGGTACACCTTGCTCACGAATTCTTCTATTTATATCGACACGCTAGATCCCTTGCAGGGAAGATCCCTTACAGACCCCTCTGGCTTTCTTCACTCTCATAGTTCGTCTTATACACGCTCGCCTGTTACAGATACTCTTTGACTCATGAATACATCTTGCCTCAATAATCTTTTATTTAGGTGTTCATCTTGTGTGTTACTTTCGAAGGATTTTTGACGAGGTCTATAAAATCGACAAAAAGTGCGGCGCGGGATGATGCGCGGCGGAGCTCGCCACGGCGCGTGCGCTGGTGGTGGCACTGTACATTAAGAGAGTGTGTGTGTGTGTCAGGGCGTGTTCGAGAGCGGCAAGTGCGGCACGGGATGATGCGCGCCGGAGCTCGCCACGGCGCGTGCGCTGGTAGTGGCACTGTACATTAAGAGAGTGTGTGTGTGTCAGGGCGTGTTCGAGAGCGGCAAGTGCGGCACGGGATGATGCGCGCCGGAGCTCGCCACGGCGCGTGCGCTGGTAGTGGCACTGTACATTAAGAGAGTGTGTGTGTGTCAGGGCGTGTTCGAGAGTGGCAAGTGCGGCACGGGATGATGCGCGCCGGAGCTAGCCACGGCGCGTGCGCTGGTAGTGGCACTGTACATTAAGAGAGTGTGTGTGTGTCAGGGCGTGTTCGAGAGCGGCAAGTGCGGCACGGGATGATGCGCGCCGGAGCTCGCCACGGCGCGTGCGCTGGTAGTGGCACTGTACATTAAGAGAGTATGTGTGTGTCAGGGCGTGTTCGAGAGCGGCAAGTGCGGCACGGGATGATGCGCGCCGGAGCTCGCCACGGCGCGTGCGCTGGTAGTGGCACTGTACATTAAGAGAGTGAGTGTGTGTCAGGGCGTGTTCGAGAGCGGCAAGTGCGGCACGGGATGATGCGCGCCGGAGCTCGCCACGGCGCGTGCGCTGGTAGTGGCACTGTACATTAAGAGAGTGTGTGTGTGTCAGGGCGTGTTCGAGAGTGGCAAGTGCGGCACGGGATAATGCGCGCCGGAGCTCGCCACGGCGCGTGCGCTGGTAGTGGCACTGTACATTAAGAGAGTGTGTGTGTGTCAGGGCGTGTTCGAGAGCGGCAAGTGCGGCACGGGATGATGCGCGCCGGAGCTCGCCACGGCGCGTGCGCTGGTAGTGGCACTGTACATTAAGAGAGTGTGTGTGTGTCAGGGCGTGTTCGAGAGCGGCAAGTGCGGCACGGGATGATGCGCGCCGGAGCTCGCCACGGCGCGTGCGCTGGTAGTGGCACTGTACATTAAGAGAGTGTGTGTGTGTCAGGGCGTGTTCGAGAGCGGCAAGTGCGGCACGGGATGATGCGCGCCGGAGCTCGCCACGGCGCGTGCGCTGGTAGTGGCACTGTACATTAAGAGAGTGTGTGTGTGTCAGGGCGTGTTCGAGAGCGGCAAGTGCGGCACGGGATGATGCGCGCCGGAGCTCGCCACGGCGCGTGCGCTGGTAGTGGCACTGTACATTAAGAGAGTGTGTGTGTGTCAGGGCGTGTTCGAGAGCGGCAAGTGCGGCACGGGATGATGCGCGCCGGAGCTCGCCACGGCGCGTGCGCTGGTAGTGGCACTGTACATTAAGAGAGTGTGTGTGTGTCAGGGCGTGTTCGAGAGCGGCAAGTGCGGCACGGGATGATGCGCGCCGGAGCTCGCCACGGCGCGTGCGCTGGTAGTGGCACTGTACATTAAGAGAGTGTGTGTGTGTCAGGGCGTGTTCGAGAGCGGCAAGTGCGGCACGGGATGATGCGCGCCGGAGCTCGCCACGGCGCGTGCGCTGGTAGTGGCACTGTACATTAAGAGAGTGTGTGTGTGTCAGGGCGTGTTCGAGAGCGGCAAGTGCGGCACGGGATGATGCGCGCCGGAGCTCGCCACGGCGCGTGCGCTGGTAGTGGCACTGTACATTAAGAGAGTGTGTGTGTGTCAGGGCGTGTTCGAGAGCGGCAAGTGCGGCACGGGATGATGCGCGCCGGAGCTCGCCACGGCGCGTGCGCTGGTAGTGGCACTGTACATTAAGAGAGTGTGTGTGTGTCAGGGCGTGTTCGAGAGCGGCAAGTGCGGCACGGGATGATGCGCGCCGGAGCTCGCCACGGCGCGTGCGCTGGTAGTGGCACTGTACATTAAGAGAGTGTGTGTGTGTCAGGGCGTGTTCGAGAGCGGCAAGTGCGGCACGGGATGATGCGCGCCGGAGCTCGCCACGGCGCGTGCGCTGGTAGTGGCACTGTACATTAAGAGAGTGTGTGTGTGTCAGGGCGTGTTCGAGAGCGGCAAGTGCGGCACGGGATGATGCGCGCCGGAGCTCGCCACGGCGCGTGCGCTGGTAGTGGCACTGTACATTAAGAGAGTGTGTGTGTGTCAGGGCGTGTTCGAGAGCGGCAAGTGCGGCACGGGATGATGCGCGCCGGAGCTCGCCACGGCGCGTGCGCTGGTAGTGGCACTGTACATTAAGAGAGTGTGTGTGTGTCAGGGCGTGTTCGAGAGCGGCAAGTGCGGCACGGGATGATGCGCGCCGGAGCTCGCCACGGCGCGTGCGCTGGTAGTGGCACTGTACATTAAGAGAGTGTGTGTGTGTCAGGGCGTGTTCGAGAGCGGCAAGTGCGGCACGGGATGATGCGCGCCGGAGCTCGCCACGGCGCGTGCGCTGGTAGTGGCACTGTACATTAAGAGAGTGTGTGTGTGTCAGGGCGTGTCCGAGAGCGGCAAGTGCGGCACGGGATGATGCGCGCCGGAGCTCGCCACGGCGCGTGCGCTGGTAGTGGCACTGTACATTAAGAGAGTGTGTGTGTGTCAGGGCGTGTTCGAGAGCGGCAAGTGCGACACGGGATGATGCGCGCCGGAGCTCGCCACGGCGCGTGCGCTGGTAGTGGCACTGTACATTAAGAGAGTGTGTGTGTGTCAGGGCGTGTTCGAGAGCGGCAAGTGCGGCACGGGATGATGCGCGCCGGAGCTCGCCACGGCGCGTGCGCTGGTGCGCTGCTCGCTGGCGCTGTCGCGCGCGCTGCTGGCGGCGGCGGCGCTGCTGTACCACTGCGTGGCGCTGCTCGTGCTGCTACTGTACCTCTGCGCCTGCCGCCGTCGTCGGTAGCGCACCACCACCAGGTACATGCCCTCACTACGTGATCTTGCCGTATTTCATGCATACATGGACGGAGCTCTATGTTAAATGGGAAAGCACTTTGCTTCAAATTCTATTATAATCGTTGCAGATGTGAAATATGTTTGTGGAGAATTGACATTTTCGTGAAATTAAAAAACTATCGGTGTTAGAACGAAATAAGGGATGGAACAAAACTCAATGAATTGTTATTAATTTGTTAAAAAACGATGAGATATTTTAAATTTGCAGCGAAGATGTTCACTCTTTAACCTATGAGTGTCCGTTTCTGCATGGCATGCAGCTTGATCGTGTAGTCAGAGCATTAGAGGTATAAGGAACTGCTCGCTCATCATCTACCAAGGACTTGGATAAGCGCATCGACAATGAGGACCAGCAAGGTTACGAGGACAAACACACACGTACCATGTGTCTTAAGTCACACTGGTATTTAAGACTCCTGGTCACTGGTCTTCAATGCATGTAGTGTTCTGTAATTTCCAAAAACACAATCAGCAAAATGGTGTTATGTATTCTGGCAGTGCAGACGTTTTATAGAGCAACTCAAGGAGCAATTTATGTAACTGCCAGACGAAAAGGCAGCATGTAAATACAGTGATAAAAACCTCTGAGTTCTTCCGGTTGTCCCTGTAGTTGATCTGGAGACGTAACATTCATAAGACCCTTTGTCCTTATTAATAAAGTTGAACTCAAGTGTGATTTCAATCTTACGGCAAACCCGCCTATTTGCGCGGCATTGAACAAGGAAGTAGACATGAAATTGTCCTCCGTATGAGTTACGCAACGCGTTGGAACAACTTTGGATGTTGCGTGTAAATATATCATTTGTATGACAAAAGTGACACGGTCAGTAAGCAAGAGATACAGCAATCACATGCTCTCATTTCAACACAAAGACATGTTTATCTGACTGACAGTCACAACTGGTCGTGTAACCTTTGTCTAAGACACGCCTACACTGTGATCTCCTTGATCGCACATTACTCACATAGGACAACAATCAGATATTCCTGTCGAGTTGCGTCAACTTCCCGAAACAATACCGAGCTAGGCATGTCGATTTAATATCCCTTATCGAAAAACGAATTTTTCAAGGCAAATAATCAATTTTTAGATCGATTTGAATCACTGAACCGATTCAGTAGATCGCTTCCGAAAGCCATGGAATCGGATCGATTCACAATTCAATCATAAAAAAGTGGTAATCGAAAATATGACCTAAGTAGGTTGTGTAAATCAGGAATATAAATAATGGCAAAACACGTTTATTGTTAAAAAATACTACGTTCCAAACATGCGTTTATTTTAAGTCAGGTGTCTTTTTAATAATCTCTAAATTGAACGTATTTATAAATTATAAAGAGGAAGTAATCAAAAAAAAAACTTATTTTTATCGGCAAAATAATAAGAATGGACTTCGAATCGATTAATCGAGAATCGATCTTTTAATCGTTGATTTAATCAAGAATCAATTCTTTCGCGTTCGATTCGAATCGATCCAAAGATCGATTTTTCTTTTAATTAATCGACATGCCTATACCGAGCAAGATGGCCCAATGTAAATGAAGGATAAAATAAACTTGTTCTCAAATACTTAAGATGCAATCTACACTTGAGTTAAGTCCGTAGAGTGAGTAGTTCCACTCAGCGTCATAGCGCAGGCGCGGCGCAACCACGGGTGCCTTTGTGTATAACTCTATTCTTATTGTAGTAAGTAGGGAGTGTCCTTAATTGATAGCTTCGGTTTTAAGTAATGACTTAAGTACGCGTTTTAATTGAGGCGTGTCGCAGACAAGATCACGTGCGCTGAGTGTTCTGGTACTGGATATTTTTGAGAGAAGGAAGATGCGGTTTATAATATGTTGGAAAGAGAAGTAACGTTTCTCATTTATATTACTTTCTTGACTATTATGACGATAATCCGAAGAATTGAAGTTAATGAACAGTTTTTGATTGTTATACTTAATACAGATGTTATACGATTAGATTGTTAGTCTGAGTGAGAGGACGTTATGTGTTGAAATGAGAAGGTATAATTGCTTCTCTTTTTAACGTATACTAGTGTCTCTTTCTATTAGTCGGACTGATCCTGTAACCTCCGTCTTACGGTAAGAAATAAAAACTTATTGACATAAGTTCCTAATAAAGATGATTCTTGAATAGAAAACTTTATGAGTTTTCTATTCCTTATTACGTATTCACTTGTCTGTCTTTTAATTGTGTTCAGTTTAACTTTAAATGACATATTTTCACGAATATCCACGTAAATTGCTCAAAACAAAATATATCTTATGCATTTCAATTTTAGGTTTGTTTTTTTTTTGACATATATGACGCAGATATTTGTGCAAATACGCCATGTTCAGTTTTACATAATAGGATTAATTTGACGTACTGAACCTTTCTTTGATATGACCAAACGAGGCGCGTTGACTTCTTGATCGTTTAATGGTACTCCACTGGCATACATAATAGAGTCTGTCTAATGAAAGCTGAGTCATAATTTAACGTTTTCATAAGCTGGCAATACTGAAACTAATGTCACCTATTGTTGTAGTGTACTATAGACCTAGACGAAGTGGTTTTGATACTGATTTAGGTTTATTTTATGTTATGTTATCATATCATATGTGAAATGGTATTAAGTTTAGTAGCATTGCGTTGATAGATTGCATAGATGATACTTTGAGTCTTCACATAATTCTTATTTAAATTAAAACATTGAAAGACTTACAAGAATTGATTAAATTTCTGAAAGCCGATAAGTATCAGGTTTCTATAGTAGAAAACCATGGACTTATAAACTATTAACACAAAAGAATGTAAAACTACTGCTTCTCCTCTCTCGTTCCTCCACTCTCCAGGGTTTATATGTATTCCTTAAAATCATAAGTTTATTAACACGGTTTTTTACTTATGCTCTACTATATTTTAGTCATAAAAGTATTCAATTATCAAATCCATTTATTCCCAGTTATAATTTATTTAAATTAGCCGTCATTTTTCACTTTCAGCTTTTATTAGACTGACTCTACCATTACGCGGTCATTTCATGAAGTTATCATAACGCGCCACGTTTGATCATGACGAATGAAAGCCTTGCTGTATCTACTGCGACACGCTTCTTAACTATGGATGCAATGTTTCGCTGGATTGTTTGGCCAAACGTTGGCCGTGCGACGTTGGTTATCTTCAATGTTTGTGAATACTCATTACAGTAGATTTTATATTGCTCCGTTCCATTTCTAAAAGACATTGTTTTCTTACTGATTATATTTAGTATTTATTTTTTCGTAATTATATAAACGGTCCTTGATGTGTTAATTGGAATCTTATGAATTTGATTCGCGATTATCTAAGGCTGGTTTGATAGAAATTTGAAATCTATATTTCATGATACATGATCATGCAGATGGCGATGTTTCAACTATATATCAAGATATTATTATTAATAGTTGCTGTAAAACCATTAGATAAGGCTTGACATCAGTATATCAAAACCGTTGATGCTTAGTAAGGAAGTACCATATCTATTATATACAGATCCATGGATGCCTAAATGGAATAATGACACATCTAAAAAGCATAAACAGGAGAAATGAAGCTTTATTGTACAGAAATTAGATTGCAAATTCAATTGAGCCAAGGTTTTAAGTTAGGCCCCTATAACATCCGGCCAGTGTGTGTTTCCATTTAATACAATCATAAGGACCATTTTCCTAATTCCTTAGCGACATATCGTTTTGTTATGAACATATTATCTGTATATCGTGCAATGATAGTCGATAAGCCGTGCTTCCCTCAGTTTCCGCATCTCCGTCATTTGAGGACATACCCCCTGTTTCACGTTTAGAGACGCATTGCTTTCAATTATCTGTCTATACCCATGCTGGATTTAAATGTCGTCTATTTTGGCACTAACTTCTATAAAATTCTTGTCTAGTTTATCCGCGGACATTAATTGGCGCTCTTAGAATTAAGTAAAATTAAGACTCTTGGCATCGCAGGCCAATATTTCTGGCGTTGTGATGGGATGGTGCCGCTTCTCAGAATATCTCTTTCGCCAAAATGTTTTCTTTACACGAAATCTTCTATCCCCTTTTTGGCGAGATTTCGCGATATAGACCACTTATGTAATACACCTAATCCTATATCTACTTCAATGGAGGATTCCCTTCTAAATAGTTTACATATTGCAAATGTAAGGCATAAAATGCCCATTCCATGCGTTTAATGAAGCGAGTCAACTTCGTAATATTTAAATTATTTGATTATTCTTTAGTTACTTCAGTAGGTTAGTTATTAATTTTATTACTAATAAACTTCTTTATGAAGTTGACTCACTTTCACTATCATCATAATATATAATAGTAGGTACTCTTAAAATTTGAGAAATCAATTTTAATATTTTTTTTATCTCTCTTTGTATTAACTTTGTGTTCGTGTTCTCTCTAAGGGTCTAAACCTCTAGTTTACACTCAGTCCAAGTCGGGGCAGTAAAGAGGCAGGACGACTTAAAAGTGGGGCCGTCTACGTTACCGGAGTTTCATAACCAGTTACGATTTAGGGTATTTTTACTTGTACGTAACTAGTTTCGGTAGAGGCAGCGTGACTAAAATATTAATATTCTCGCGTTGCTCAGTTCTATATAGACTATGCTTCTCTGACACGCGAGTGGGTGAATCTAAAGTGTAAAATACTTTTTAGAAACTTTCCTACCAACCGGCATGACGGTACAGATAGACGAATAAATATCCGCCGCTTTTTTTAGAATTAATAATCTGTGCTAACATTCTTTATACAAATTATTTAATCTGCGATTCTCCTAGCGTTTCCCGGTGTCTCTAGACGTGAAACCACCCCACCATTAGCACCCAAATATACTTTACGTATATTTTTACACGTGGCGAGTTCCGGAAAAATTAAACTCTCCGCCTCATAAGTCGGAGAGTAATAGTTAATATTAGTTAGTAATAATGAAATTGTACTGAAATGTATGACATGTGTGATTTTTTTTTGTTCGTAGTTAAGTTAATACTAACATGCACAATTTTTTATGTTAACACGCGAGTTTAGATTTTAGCTGCTGTCCGTACCGAGTAATATATACGGTACCTAATTTTAAATATTGTCTTAAAAAGAAAAATGTTTAATGTATTGGAAAGTGCTACATGATATGCTCATCGTTATAGTGCACAATAGTAACTTAAGTTAAACTTAAGCCCGTATAAAAGTAGGTTTTTTATCAAGCCATTCTTAAGAACTTAAATTTTAAGTGACAATTACAACACAGTTCAGTCTTTTGAAGACTAAATTTGATAACTTTGAGACTTGATATCGTAGAATGCGGGTCTCAAAAATACTAGAGCGAACTTATTCTTGCGAAGGCCTTTAAGATTTAAAGGAATGTGAAGCTTAGGTTGTAATAATAGGAATCTATTTTCCCTTCTTGTCATACCACTAAATGTATGAAAAGGACGGCAATAATATTTATATTTCGATCGTTAAATAATGGGCGTCGTTCACAAATGAATTATAATAAAAATAGGTACTAATTTTAATTACTCGTAAGTTGTGATACCAACACCCCACACAAACAAACTAAATACTAACATATTGTTACATTTCAAATGTGATATTTATTGACTGTCGCAATGGCCTAGCAAAACTCCATCAATTTCGATACACTACTTTCCGATATAAGTATCATAATAATTTATTTTTTCTTTTATTTTTAAACATAGCCCCACGCTGGAATTTTTTCCTGCATCGTAGGTATGTTTACAAACATGAAAATTCACATACACAAATACCCAGACCGGAACAAATAATTGTGGATCACACAAAGAGTTGTCCCGTGCGGGACTCGAACCCGCGACTATTAGACACAGTGGGCGGAGCGACTTAAGCTCACAACACACGCTAAATCGTCCGTCTAAATAAAATCAAAATAATGAATATCGTACATGTTTTAATGTCTTTTCATCCAAAGATTATAGAACTTATATAAATATTTTGCTAAATAAATATTGTATTCCCATGTACCTTCAGTATACTTTGAGTGTAAGGGACAGGTGCGCAAAACCTGAAACAGAATACTATCAATTGTTAATGACCACCACCAAAAAAGGTTTCATACAAATTTGTATTAGTTCAACCAAAATGTATGAAATTCCTTTATTTTTCATTTACTACAAGTGTCGCCACGATCTATTTTAGGGTTTGATCACTTTTCCTTACATCTTTTATATTAACGGGTCAATTTACAAAACAATGAAACCAATATTGAAATGAAATACAACTTTTTGTCGGATATATCGCGGTTTATTTTTGATTTTTAAGGTCCCAATGTTTCGAGTGCTTTGCAACACCCATGGTCACGGGAAGTACTGAGGTGTTAGACGTCCAAAATGACGTCGACGAAAGACGTACAAAAATAAACCGCGATAAAATCCGAAAATTGATTTTATTTCATGTGTAATATTCGCGTAAATCTAAGAACTCAGTATGTGAACCAATATTGAAAGTTATTACTCCAAAATCTTTAAAGAAAACATATTTTTTTCTCTTATAGCGTTGTTCTTAAAAGGGACACTTTCCACAAAGTTGCAGTATGCAAGTTTAGAAGCAAATTATAGGACCCATTCTAAATTTTGTAATTTAAATAACTACTACAGTAAATTTATATCCAAGAGTGATACCCAAATAAATACTGAACAGCATCTCTCTATACTAGCTAGAGTGAAATCATTCTTCTGTATTAGCGTATAAACGTTAGTTTGTGTTTACGTCAATCCACAATTGTCCTCTCTGAATCACAATTGTAGTAGTTCAAACGCGGCTTTGGTTGTGATTATTTATTTTGACTTTAAGCTTATGATTTAAATATCGTTATTATGGTCACAGTTAAGTCTAATCACGTTGTATCTTCTGTCCTGCTTGAGAACATTCTTCGCAGTGTCTACAAGAGTGGGACAGATGTCTAAACTAGACGTTACTGTGGCCATAGTATTATACAAGGTGTAAGGAACAGATGCAGAAAGCCTAAAACAGGTCACAGTTCTTAGCAATACGAACAAATGAAAAAACAGAATAAGCAGTTTCATACATTACCGTAGAATAGATTTAATTGGAAAAAAAATAACATTGTCAGTGCTTACAATTTAGTACATTGTCATCGGAACGTCAGTATTATAAAAACAGGTCTTGATAAACATAACGTCATTGTGACAAAATACTTAAGGGGCTTACATATTATATTGCTCGTGACCGTAGAGACAGCAACGATAATCGCTAATCATTCTTAGTTATTCAAATCAATAATCCTTTTTATTTTACAAACGTTTATGAACGTTGTCAAAAAACAAATTAATAGCAACATATTCAAATTTATTTAGAACTAGCAGTTTCCCGCGACTTCGTACCCGGTCGACAACAGCGCCACCTACCGGGTCTATGTTATATAGCCTATGTTACTTCTGTATAAGGTAGCTTTCTAATGGTGAAAGAATTTTTGAAATCGGTCCAGTAGGTTATTAGTTACAAACATACAAAAATACAAATCTTTTCTCTTTATAATATTAGTGTAGATTAGATCAACGAAAATAACGGATTTCATGCAAAACAAGGTGTAAGCGATTTCAAATACTGACAATGTTAAGCGACTTATGTTGCAGGCCGTTTTTTGTGTCGTGGGTACGAACCCACGGGTGTAAACGATTACAAACATGAAAATTCACATACACAAATACCTAGACCGAACAAATAATTGTGGGTTACACAAAGATTTGTCCCTTGCGGGTATCCAACCCGCGTCTATCAGACAGTGGGTGAAGCGGCTTAAGCTCTCAACCATCGTTTTATGCACCTTTTCTTTACACCTTGTATAATTAATTTATATGTGTATATTCTGCAAAAGACAAAAACGGAATGTTGAAATATTTTCTTAGTAGTGTATTTAATCCCTTTTTGTTTGGTAGAGGAATTGAACAGGGTTCTATCGCTGATAATAAAACATTATTATATGTATATGGAAGATAACATAGTTTCTAGGTGACGTAAATATGTATTTTATGATATTTTTTTTTTGTAATTTGTGTATCATAAAGAGTATATATTTCATATATCGCCGTTGAAACTCAATTAAGTATTTGATGTAAATGCGAAAGCAATCGAACGCCACCCTGCCGCTCGTATTACAAATTAAGCGAGCGAAAGTTTATGGTCACCTACTAACTTTCGCTAATATGGTCTCTACTCATGATACTTTCTAGAAATGAATTACAAATATTGTGAATTTTTTTATTATAACTGCACCTTATGTTTCATAATGGTACATGCAATCGTTAACTTGATTTTTTTTGTGTGAAAGGCACATAGAATAATTTTGTATTTTAAGTACCTTCTCGCTGTTTCTTATCCCTGCTTTAAATTCAGGCTGGTCGTGTGGTAATGAATGGGGACATGACAACGCGACAATGCTACACCATTTATCATTCTCGCGTTGCCCACTTCCCTGCTCACTGCCTTGCAAATGGACTGAATGTAAGCCAGAGGATAGCTGCATAGCACTATATATGTTATATAATATACATATGTATGTGTATACCTCTCTCGCTACGGTACTGCTTCTGTGCGCTTTCCTCACAACAGAAAGCCATCACGCATGCGTACTTGAGTATCGTGAGGGGATCTTGGTGACGTCACGCGACATACAGTTTTCTATTTTCACTTTGCCAACCTTCACGCTACCGCCAAAAAATCCTTCCGTGAAATTTGGATTATTCGTGACTGCATATATTTTTTTATCTATTGAATTGACTATACCTAATCACATTTCATCATGAGCTTACAGTTTTCTCTTCCGACATGAGACATATTCTAAATGTAATTATAAATAGGTATTGAATTAATATTACCATAGTCAATCATAATATAAAAAAAAAATGCCTAAAAAAATCGGCTTTCGCGCCAAACCCCTAGCAATTAATGGCCTTGTAGATAGACCTTTATAAAATTAAATAGGTAGTTAGTTATTCGAATCCGTACGTTTATAATAATAAAATAAATTTCGTACTGTATAATGTTGAAAGGTGACGTTAACATTTTTATTTTTAGTACAAATTTATTTTCTTTTTAAAGGATAAATACTTTCAGAATTATTCGTCCATTTAAGACTGGATATAATTTAAAATACCAGTTATTAAATCTCAAAAATTCTTTTTCGATCTGTTAATGTTTTCTTTCTAATATTTTTGTTACTCAACCAACGTTTTGGTCTAATCTAAAAATCGAACTAATAGTTAATAGTGGGCTATGAGGAACCGATACTTAAATCGGTTTAAATCATATTTTATTTGATCAAAACACGAAACCGTGAATTAAAACCCATATAGTCCGACAACGATCTTTTGGCTCATGTATGACATTAATTATTATTAAAAAAAAAAAAAAAAATATATATATATATATATATATATATATATATATATATATATATATATATATATATATATATATACACATTAAAAAAAAAATTATCACTTGCTTTAACGGTGAAGGAAAACATCGTGAGGAAACCTGCATGCCTAAGAGTTTCTCGAAGGTGTGTCAAGTTCGCCAACCCGCACTAGGCCAGCGTGGTGGACTATGGCCTTTAAACCCTCTGTTTGAGAGGAGGCCCATGCCCAACAGTGGGACAGTTTCTTAACAGGGCTAATATTATTATCTCGCTGTGATTCACGGGCTTTACCAGGACCTTTGAAAGGCTTGCATGGGGACATGGGTCCATATTATTCTTATTATTATGACATTTACGGCGAGGCGATTGTGTAAAATTAGTGTTACCATTTAATAAAATGTTCGTACTTCCAAGAAGACATTTCAACAGGTGGGTCCGCACTAATTAAAATAAGAACTTGGGTAAATTTCATAGCAAACGGTAACTCTGCGACTGTGATGAAGTGACACTGCTTTGTAGACACAATCTGACCACCGTCTTTGGGATTCTGGTTTGGTCATGCTCACTATAATGTGTTTGCTTGCGGTGGCTGTCTGGCGCGGGTCATTTCCTTCCCTCCAATATGGTCGAGGGGATGATGGCTGTTCCAGTAGTCATACTCGTGAACGGGTGTTGCTTGTGGGGACTGGTCCATCTGGAATCCTTTAGACACTCTTTATAAATAACACCATTAGTCTCATATCTCGGTCGTAAGGCATCACACGAGCTAGATCGTAAACTATTTATTTGTAACCTGAACATTGTATCCACAAATATGATTAAAAAAGTAGAAAGTAAAAAAGAGTAAGAGAATTAAATAAAAAAGACAAGCCCGCTGAGTTTATTCGCCGGATCTTCTCAGTGGAGGCCGCGTTCCGATCCGGTGGTGAACTAATCTACCACCGGATCGGAACGTTTAACTAAACTACTAAAGTTTAATTAGATTTAAAAAAAATGTTAATTGACTATTTGTAAGCGCCCCGCAGGGCTTATAAAAAATAAATTATTTGAGTTTGACATTTCACTTCATGACAGCGTTGGTTCCGATTTTAGCCGCGGGCCACAAGTTCCTTGTCGCACTGTATTTGAGATAACCGGCTGGACTGGTCAACCAGTCATGCTAGGCTGGTTATTATTTACGAATAAGAATCGGTGCATTACTTTAATGTGACAAGCATTAAAAATAGATACCTACTTTGATAATCTTATGAATTTATTTGGTTGGGTACTAAATATGAAGTATCGTCTATGGAATGTTTTATTTTCTTTATTAACACTTAGGTATTTAAACACCAAAACCTTATTATTTCAATTAATTTATAAGATGACAGTTATAATTTGTAAAATATTTATTTATTTAATAGTGGTAAGCGAAGAATTTATAAAATAAATATAAGAGTGTCCATTCATATTTTAATACGTCATCAAATACGGCCTCTTAGCTAGAAAAAAAAATGTTAAAAAGCAATATTTGTATCGATGTCAAATGGTCTATTACTAAACCTAACGACGTCCTATTTGTTGGTGATAAATCAGTAAAAGATAATTTTGTTTACTAATTTTCTAATATTTAGTCATTTTCTCGGATAGGTAGAAACCTACCTTCCCCGCAACGCACGGGCGGGTGGTCCCCCAAGGCCTGTCAATAGAAACTATCACGCCTATAAAGCCTTTAAATGTTTCAAACTTGGCCTAACGACTGCGTGCCTAGCAAAACACAGAAACCCTCCAATATCGAAAATTTCAAAACGGTAACAATCCTTGTTGAGCCGTAAGGACACCGTGGTCCTGCAACATTACGAGTGCCTCAGACTCGAGCAACGGCACGTCGGAATGTTATGTGGCTTACTTCCTGTTCAAGAGCATTACATATATAGAACTTTGACATCGATATAAGCTTGTATCGCATAAAAAATACGATGTAATAATTGTAAGTTATGAACGTGACTTTCAATAATAAAATTGTTGTGTATGAATTCAAGTATGGCGACTTACTTTTATTTGCATAATGCAAATTATTCCAATAGGACTTGTTTGATTTTCAACATTGATTTATAATCTGATAGCTTTTATCCTACGTTCGCAGCGTTTTTTCAGCGCGCGTTAGTAAAGCGCTGGGATGAAATAAATGGCTAACAGTAAATTTTTTTTGTTGCTTGCGATGTACAGCGCTTTAGCACGTTGAAAAAGCGTCCGTGCGAAAGCAGCGTAAAACTTACTTTACTTTTATTAGTCTACATTTGTATGCTTAAATTTCTTTTCTTCATATCTTATCCAAAGTGGATAAAAACCACTGGTCCCAATCTTTTCAGTGCTACTGCAATCTGTATGGTTTAGAACCATACAGATTGCAGTAATATAAAAGTATGTCCACATTCTTCGGAATATGTATGTATATTGTTTCAAAATAGGCGAATATATATATAAACTTTATTCGATTTATTATCAAATTGAGAGAATTAAATAAAATGAATGTTAACCAGCATAATGTAATGTAACAAATTAGTTTTGTTAAGGATGAACAATAAAATGCGAAATGTTTTACTAAATCGTGTAGTTTTATTTTATTTTGCCTATTTATACACAACTAAAACAATGTACATGTACATTTATGGATAAATGTGGGCCGTATGTACTGTCTATGGGCATCCCACCAATAGACAAGCTAGCCGCCTATCACATGAAAATATCTGCTAGAAATCAAATTATAAATCATTACCAATGTCGTCCATGGGGCCAAAATATGCTTGTGTTACAGGCATGACATTGACAGGTGGCCGTTGGTGTGAAATTAGGGTTATCATTTAGTTAAATTTTCCTACTTTCAGGGAAATATTTCAAAAGGTGGGTCCGCACGGTTACTAACTGAAAAAGAATTTGGGTAAAGGACATTGTTCTGCATTGGCAAATACATGATAAATAATATATTGATTGATAAAAATAAAATATTGATTGATTGATGATTTGCCCCAGATCCAACATCAATGAAAAAATGCATGTATGATTTCAGGTTGCCTACAAATTATCTTAATGCATTTATTATTTAACGGACAAGCGGGGGAATTGCATTATTGCAAAAAAATATTAGATATTGAGGTTATAATTTAGTAGCCAACAATACATTTGTAAAATCGTTATGTAAAAATACACTAGCAATAATCGAATCGACCATTATTGAATGTAATCGATTGAATATAACCGATTGATAGGATTGATATCTCCAACCGTAACTCGATGACAACGTTGACATTCGGAAAAGACGTTGGCGACTTTGATTTAAGTACTTACAGTACTTTAAAATAATCCTTTTGGATTGCAAATTGTCCGTTAGATACGGATGTTTGCAACTACTATTATAAAACAGATAAATAATTATGGTATAGGTAACATATTTGTTGGTTCTGGGCCCATTTTCGACGATGTGAAAGGTCACAGCAAACAGCAACTCTGCGACTGACATTACATGTTTTTCATTCAATATTCTTGTAAGACTGTACACTTCCGGCTCCCCTAGTGAAAATACAACTCCTTATAAGTTAAATTAATTCGTATTAATCTCTAAACTTAATTTAATCTATCAACACCCCATCACCTCAACGCCTCATCCAAATCAAAATTAGCGTAACAAGAGAATTCGTTCGCCAAATTGTTTCTATGGTGCGGCTGGAATGTACACAACTCTAAATTCAACAAATTCTCTACTTTTTCCCTCATTATCGCCCCAGTACACACTACAATCTTGTCTTTAGCTAGCAGTTTTATTGTTTGCGAGGTTTTGGTGATGCATTCTTCTGAAAGAAAAGGTGGGTCGGCCACGACTAGGTCGTAGGAGCCGAGGGTCTCCGGAAGCAGCTTGTCTGGTGTGTTGTAGTCATAAAATATGAAGTTCGGCGCGTGCACTTCGAATCTTCGGTCATATTCGAGAAGAGACACTGAAATGAGATTGGTTTTATTAATTTTACATAGTCCCAGATTCTTTAACGATGTTAGGTCCTAATTGACGGACTTAGCGCAGTGGTTAAGAGCGTAAGCCGCTCCGCCCACTGTGTATAATAGTCGCGGGTTCGATTCCCGCACAGCACAAATCTTTGTGTGATACACAATTATTTATTTCGGTCTGGGTATTTTGTGTATTTGAATTTTCATGTTTGTAAACGCACCTACGACATAGGAATAACTAATAAGACTGCAAGTTGCTACTGAGAATTTCTCGATACTAAAACCCCAATAACAATTTGTCTAACCTAGGATTTGAACCCAGATCCTTGAGATCACCAGCCGCCATGCGCCAACAGACCAACGATAAGGTCGAAGTGTAAAACGTATCTTTATAACGGCGCTTTGGTTTCCTGGATGGCCGTTTCAGTGTTGGTAACATCGCTTCACAACTAAACACACTCGAGCTATCATAGAGTATGTCCATGACAAGATTACAAGGTTACTAAAATGAAAATAACTGCTCGCCATTCCATTAACTGATTTTCAAATATCCTATGACACGACATATTTCATCACGCTAAATCGGTTGTGGGGCAGGAAAAATAATTTGCGGGTTCGATTCCCGCACGGGACAAATCTTTGTGTGATCCACAATTATTTGTTCCGGTCTGGGTATTTGGGTATTTGTGTATGTGAATTTTCATGTTTGTAAACGCACCCACGACACAGGAATTAATCCTAGTGTGGGACAAAGTTTTTAAAAGAAAAAAAAATAAAAAATTATAAAAACATACGTTTTCACTTATCTCTATCATAATCTTTATAATATGAAATTCCCGTGTGCGTGTGTTCGTAATTTTTCCCTTCCTAAACGATATTGTTTTTTTTGTGTCTATTGTTTGTATTGGTCACCTGGGCCACAACTCTGATATTTTTACGTAATTTGTCATTATTACAAGCTTTAATAACCATTCAGTTGATATTGTGCGAAAAGTTGGTACTCTAATATCAATAGTATTATATGTTTACGATTTTATTGTGTGAAAAACATCATCAATGCGTTTAATTTGTAAAAAAAACGTCAAAATACTAACAGAGTACCGAATAAACAAAAAAATAAGTTGTCATTGTTTACCCGATTACCAAATAACAATAATTTTTCAAAATCATAATTAATAGTTTTTTTTTCATGTACCCCAAAAGACACTTATGAATAATCAAAAAGAGAAAATTATTAATGACTTAAGACTCTACCACCCGTTCGGAAAGTCATTCCTGTGGAGAAGAAGGGCAAGAAACTCCACGGTTACTCTTTTTAAAAATGAGACTTTTACAATTCTTTTTGTATACATTGCATTCATGGAGTATGGGAGAACAATGCAAAACGAGCTAAATAGATATGCTTAAGTATAGATTAATCATAAGTGTACTTAGATTCATGGTCTGTCAGTATCTACATAGTATCTCTCATTCTAAAATAGTGATGTTGTAGAGGTATATAATCAAAAGCATAATAAAAATAGTAAGAGAAAGGGTTACTATAAAATATGTAAAGAGTGCGTACAAAACCACTGGTTATAGCTCCAGTGTGATGCCGAACGAGACAAAATTCAACAGCACTATGGTACACGTTCAATCAGACAAAGGACAGAGGACGGACCAGTCCCCACCAGCAGCACCCGTTCACGAGTATGACCTGAGAAGCGGCCATCACTCTCCTCAACCATTTTAGAGGGAAAAGAGTGACCCGCTCCACAGAGCCGTCACTAGCAAAGACATTTTAGTGAGCATGACCAATCCACGACCCTGTCGACATCGTTCGAAAATAATATTTAAAATCAATGAACGCTCGCTAGGCACGACACGCCGCATTTAACATTATATTCTTGTGAATTTCAGGTAATTTGTGTAAAGGCATTTTTATCTGTCAAGTGGCAACTCTAACATGGGCTTCAGTATCTTATCGTAGCAGCGAATACCGACTCCTACGATGGAAGTGAATACTTTTTTAAGCCTAAGAATTGGTAATACCAGTTTATGTTTATTTCTAGTGTTTAATTTATGAACGTCGCTCACTTTATCAAATAATCTTACGTATTTTTTTGTCTTTTTTAAACGCAGCTTTTTAATAAGGGTTGCATGCTCAACACAGTCGAATGCCTTGGAGAGATCACAGAAAATACCAATGGCATTCTGCGATGCCTCCCAGGCACCGTAAATTTGCTGAAGCAGACCTACTCCCGCGTCTGTAGTTGAACGTCCTTTACTAAAACCATATTGATCTCCGTGTGCTTATTCTCATTAAAGTAGTTAAGCAATTGATTGAGGAGGAACTTTCATAAATTTTACTCAAGGCCGGCAAGATGAAAATCGGTCTAAAATTAGAAGGGTCGCTTTTAATCCATGATTTAAAAATCGGTACAATTTTACTAAGTTTCATTAAGTCGGGGAACCTACCCTTCTCTACACATCTATTAAATATCTTCGCCAGCGCAGGTGCTATAGCCATTTTCTTTTATCTAGTATTTTTAATGATATACCCCAGAAGTCGACAGTGTTTTTAATGTTTAACGACTTCAAGGTTAGATTATGTCTGTCGGGGTCACATATTTAAACTCAAACAAGACATTGCACTTCAAGTGGTATGCCTATGGAAATCCATATTTACACCTATTAGTTATAACTACCAAATTACCAAATCTGTCGAAAATCAACAACGTCAATGAACTAAATTTTATTTTAAATAGCAATAGCAGAGTTAAGGCCCTAGGCAACCAAGTCTGCTATAGCAATTTTTGTAAAATTGTTGTTCATTAACTTCATAATCGTTGGTTTCGATAATCTATCAAATCAATGGTGTCCTTATGGTTTTCCATAGGTGTACCACTTGAAACATTTTTCGGTATTTTCTTTTGTATAAATCTTTTTCTTTAAAAAAATAACGTAGACCCACACTAGGATTTATTTCCGTGTAATACCCAGACCGGAACAAATAATTGTGGATCCCACAAAGATTTGTCCCGTGCGGGAATCGAATCCGTGACTTTAGACACAGTAGGCGGAGCAACTTAAGCTCTTAAACACTGCGCTAAATTGTCCGTCCTAATCTATTTGATAACAAGACCATATAGAATTTAGAAGCTTACCAACTTAGGCATAATTGTAATTGAACGAATGTTATAGCATGTCATAAATAGAAATCACGTAAAAATAGCAAACTTGGGGCCCTGGATGTTTCTTAGCTATGGTTGGACCCTGTAGATGGCGCTGTTGTCGACTATAAAATGAAAACGTGCGAAGCCGCGGGAAACTGTTAGTATCTATATTTATCAACACAATGTAATCTACTCTGATAGAAAACAACATTAACCTGTAGCCCTGTGTCCAACTTGTCTCTTGATCGGCACAAACAAAGTGGGGCAGGATATAAGCGCGACTCGGCTGCCATCTTCCAGAATTTTGTCTATAACTTTCACGAGAGCTTGGACTGTGGCCTCGTCATACCAGAACTGGCTCAGTTGCTGGAATACAAAATATGAAGTCACAATTTGCATACATGGTCCCATTTCGCTCTAGATAACTGTAAAAGTACTAGTAAAATGTAATTGTTTCTTCTAGTATTATGATTGAATAAGTGTTTTTATTTCTCTTTTTTTTTATCACGTCAGATCCCTTGCAGAATAGGTAGAGCGTCTGATAGGCTTTTCTTACCCTTTAAATATATATTTTTAATATCTTTAAATGCATAGTTAAATAACATTTCATCTATCTATTTATATCATCACGCCAGATCCCTTGCGGGGTAGGCAGAGAGTACAGAGTTCCAACAGGTCTTTTCTTACATACCCCTCTGGCTTCCTTCACTCTCATAGTTGGTCTCTTGCCTTGTCCTTCAGATAATCTAAATATATTGTTATAAATAATGTCATCAAGGGCTAGGGAGACAACACAGTCTACACAAACACATAACACTCTATGATTCAGGTAGTATGTTATTACATAAAAAAAACAACACCATCACGCCTATATTCCTCAAGCAGGGGTGGCAGAGATTTATTGTACACACCCACTGCTTGCCAACAACGTAATTGGGGGCGAGTCTATTGACGTTTTACTGGGCACAAGGCAGGACCTCTTGATCCTTATGTGCATTCACCAACAAGGCGGACATGTCATGTTTTTAAAAGCTTTTATTCCAATTGCAATGTTCATCTATTTGTATGTCTTTCCAGTTCAAATCTTGTGATCCATTTTTGAAGCACTTGCGGGCAATTTGGCATACGTATGTAAGTTGGGTGACAATGCAATAATATGGTACCATAGAGCTGGTCTGATGATGGAGTCGGAAGGTGGCTATAAATGCTTAGGCTGTATTGACAAGTACTGTACAATCAGATAGTTAGATAGTTCATGGTCTGATGATCAAGCCAAAGGGTGGCCAGAGGAACCACCCAACTACACAATATTACCTTGCTGTGTTTGGGCTTGTTGGATTTGCCTTAACAAGTATGTTAGACCCAGATGGTGTACAGGGTCTTATGATGGACCCAGAAGAAAACCATAGGACTCCTCAACTACATATCTTCATTGATTTTTTTGCTTTAAAAAAGACTTTTTAAATTAAAATTATTATTGTTAACAATTGCCTCTCTGCCTACCCTGCAAGGGATCTGGTGTGATAGTATAGATAGATTGTTACATAATTATAAGATCTACCCAGTTTTCATCAAAAAGTATGTTTTCTGTCAGTTTATTATCAGCTTCCAACTTTTCAAGGATCTCTTGGCGTTTGTTCTGCTCGGCATAGAACTCTTGGAGTGCTGCGAAGGTCTCAGCAGACAGACTTGGCACATCATCATCTTCTTCCATAGTTTTCCTGGCATGAAGTGAGCATAGAATATGAATGAATCGTATATTGTGATTAATTTATATTTAATTACATCTAGGTACTGTGTTTAATTAAATAAACCAACGTTATAAAATTAATAAACATTAAGGTAGTGAAAGTATTTTAAATATGTGCACATGATGATTCATTCAGATGGTTCAACATGGAGAATTGTCAAATTGCCAGAAATATATTCATTGTTTAAAGAAGATAATTGAATAATGTAAATATCAGTTTTCTCTATAGAAACTAAGTAAGTACCTATTGGTGTTTTTACATGTATATACACATCAAAATGTAATTTAAATTTCCTTATATAAGTACATTTTTATATTATTAAATTACCTATATCCACCTAAAGAAGATCCTTAGACAAAATTTAACATCACAATCTGCCTATATAGGTATATCCTTTATTATGGTTAGCAGAATTTAAAGGTACAATATTAAACAAAAAATTACAATGAGAAATGTGTATTTTCACATGCAGTAAGTATTCATTATTCAATCGTGTTGCGGTACATAGTATCATAACACGTTAGGTCATACACAAAACAGGCGCGAACCGCCGTTTTCACGTGTGACAGCTATTAATAGGTTAGTTTACGCCCGTCCCCGGAGCGCACAATATGTATATCAAATTCATAATACATAAAAAATCTTACCTTGTGCCAGAGGACCAGATAGTTTTAAAAATGGATTGAATTTATTAGGTGAGTGAGTGAAAGATATACTTTACTCAACAGCGACGCGTTTTTGTTGTTATTTTCTAAATAATTCACTTATTATGAAGCAATTTATAACCTCTTTGAAATTATTTGACAGCAGCTGTCACATCACTGACGGATAGAGGGCTGCTGTGTAAGAAATTAAAATTCTACTACAATTGTTTTATACATTTTTCAGATTCGACAATGGAACCAGAAAACCTACAAGTATTACGGTTACACGAGCACCCACAGTATTTGAGGCTGTGCTGTGAGTTAATAAATGACGAATGGCCGCGCAGCGAAACGGCCAGAATGATGTCGTTACAAGCATCCTGCGACAACCTGCCAACTAGTTTAATCCTTATCAACGACAAGAAACATTTACTTGGCCATTGCAAATTAACTGCAATACCGAGTATACCAGAAAGTTGTTTTATTGAAACTGTAGTTATAAGTAAAGCATTACGTGGCAAACGATTTGGTAGCCATTTAATGCGACAAGTCGAAGAGTATTGTAGAAATATATTGAAATTAAAAATGCTTCATTTGTCAACCAAAGGGCAAGAGAACTTCTACGCCAAGTTGGGATTTGAAGTTTGTGCACCTGTCTCCATTTATGGAAGATGTGTTTTAAATAATGAGTCTACACGAATTAGTTATAAGGTTCAAAATTCAGTGCCAGAAAATAGAGTTACGCAAGCCGGAGCGCCACCACCGCCGCCCCCACCGATGCCAAAACCTGACAATTTGATTATAAATAATTCTTTGAAATCTAATAAGACTTACATGTTCAAGTATTTGTAAATGTTTTTGTGTTATTACAATTTTAAGTACAAAAAAAACATCGTTTATTTCAAGTGAGGTTCGGTCGAATATTCAATAAAAAAATCCAAAAAGTCAATACATGTATTATTATTACTTAAAACTTCGCCTTTTCTATATATTCCATTGCTCGCGCTTTTATTTTGTCGACTTGCTCTTGATCTCCAATTTTCTCTTCCACTTCTATCCACTTTTTGTACAGAATCTTCATTTTTCGCGCTGGTAACTTTTGTGACGTCATACGTTCCATAACTTGCCTGCAAAACAAAATACCAAGGATGAATGAATAAGGGCCTTTGTACTGCAGTGGGCGTGTTTCGAATAATGATGATAGCTCTGTCTCTTCCACAAGGTAAGTAGATATCAATAATAATGCTAATCAGGATTATGGTAGCCCTCATGTGCAACTCAACACATTTTATTAGCGACTCACCGAACATGTTCAACATCTCCGCTCTTCAGCAGCATGTCGACGTAAGAGGAGCAGACGTCAACACGCTGCGGGTAGACTGCGAGCACCTGCTCGAACAGTGCCTCCGCACGTTCGCGAGCGCCGTGCGAGCGCTCTAGCAACGCGAACTGGACCAGCACTGACACATCTGTGACAGAATTTTGAGATAAATGTTGAGATAGGTAAAAGTTAAATATAACGAAATAAGTAATGTAGTAAAGTAATAGCCTGAAAATATACTGTAAATTGGGATTTTTGTTATGCGTACGTATTGGTTGGTACGCGTAACAATTTACAGTATATTTTAAGGCTCTATAGATTTATGGACATGGAAAAATCTTAAGAGTGCTATTATCAAATGTTTTTGTAGGCGAAATGTGGGTGTACGCAGTACACCTCCGCTTAGAGAATATAGGCATGATGGTGTAAGTGTACTTACGTTCTTTTTTCTCCAGGACGGAAATTGCTTTTTGCATCACCTGTACAAAAACATATTAATCATTATTTGTTTTTCAATAATATCGCATATGGCTGTATCTAAAAACACCCCTTTCAAAAACGCATTTGTTAGAAGTTGGCGGGGTGCGGGGCAAGAGTCCAATATTGACAAAAGTTCGATAGAACACTGACATTATTAGAATAGGCAGTGCACAAACTCGACTTGGGGTTTCACGACAATATTTTAAGCTATATGTGTTCTGTAACACAATACTCAACAATTTCATACTTCTCAAGTCGACCCGCACTTCGTTAATTAATTAAGCATAAATTAACAGTAACGTAACGTAAGTTTAGTGTTTAGTTTAGTTAAAGCATTAATTTAACAAGTTTTTGCTGTATTATATCATTTTTGCCTAAAGATCACCCACCTGCCTAGCTTTATCCACCAGTCCAAGCTTAAAACAGGCAGCTCCACATTGAATGTAGGAATTGGGATCTCTCTTATACTTCCTCATCATGAGGTCTACCAGCGCCGCCAGCTCCTGCTGCTTGCTCGTCTCCACGTAAATGTCCAGGAGTTTGGAGTGGACCTTGTAAGGGTCGTTCATTTGGAGGGCCTCTTCTAATGTCTTTTGCTGAGACTCCTGTGTGAGAGAATTTTTGTAATGTAGCCGTGTTGAGAAAAATCTACCATTTTAAAAGATATTTTGAAATTGAGTCGAATCAAGCGGTTTTCAAGAACGTTTTAGTTCAAACGGCAGACCATGGATTCAATACAAAGGATTGAGCACTCTGCGAAAAAAACGTGATGACAAGGATACTGACTAAGAGCCCTACGTCTCTTTCTAAGTAGGGTGACCAAACATTGGTGCCATTATGGACTTGTTGATATATAACTAACGTATAATTCTCGGACACTGTTTATCGCCGTAATTCTTTCTTTCCACGGATATGCCACATCTTCAATGACCTAGTGTTATATCTTTACTAAAACTTATTATTGCTTCTGCCGCGGACGACTATGAAAGGGAAGATAAATCCACCTTTCACCGTTACCAGCATTGAGACGGCCATCCAGAAAACCTAAGCGCCGATATATTTTTTTATGAGACGGCGTTAGCGTTGAATAAAATCGCGTATTAGAGATCTGCCTAGCTATGTTAAATGACAAAATAAACGCGTGCGCGGCCGTAGGTAACAGCTAGTATTTTTATATATGTATTAATGCGTAATGGTCATAATATTATACCATAGCAATACCAATGAAATTAAAATGAGATCATCTCGTAGCTATACGAAAGTCAATGCAAAAAGAAACATCAAAATCGGTTCATAAATTAAGAAGTTATGTTATGTCTGAACATAAATAGGATATATACAGGATAGAATTTTGTGAGGGGGCAGTAAGGGCAGCTACCTCAACCATTGTAGCATTAGGAAATTGGTCTTACGGCCGGTTTCAATATTCAACTCAAGGATAGATTTGCTTACTACGGATAGAATTTTGACATATTTTGTATGGAAAACCTGTCAAAATTTTATTGACAGTAACCAATACGACACGATATATCGCGCAAAAATGCAGAATTAATAAACTACAATTTACGTGCGCGGTTCAATATTAATAAAATTTCTAATTTTCACTACTTGTGTTACACATCCGCAATAATTCAGAATTTTCAATTCACTCCCATCCCCCCTTCGGTCGCCGGCGTTTCCTTTGCAGAGTGAATAAATTATTCATTCCCTGTGGGAATACTATTTAATATTGTTTGAACAAATATTTCAGCTGTTGCGTCGTACTTCCTAGTCAAGGTAGATAATTTGCACCGAGAATTAAAATTTTCATTTCACCCCTCTACTCGTCTCGTCTGCAGGAAATGCACCATAATAGTTATCTTACCTTAGTACCAAATCTGTTCTCAAAGTTGATCATCGCGAGCCACACGTTGAGTTTCTCGAGTTCTTCGCGGAAGGATATGGTGTTCAGTGCTTTACGGCCCACGGCGCGCGCCTTGTCGATCTCCGTCGACTACAGGCAATAAATTCAGATATTATTACTTCAAGCAAATAAATGTAATAGAAATTTAGACGATACGTACGATGTAATAGGGACTACATTGCCAACGTAAACATTTTAAAAAACAAAGCATTAGCAGGTTGCAAAAAAAATGTAAATGAGTACATGATAAGGACAATTAATTGTGAGAAAATTATATTGGAAATAAAATATTTTAGATTTTATCGCGGTTTATTTTTAAATTGACTGCCTCGTTGGTCTAGTGGCAAAGCGCATCGCTTAGTGATCACGAGGTCCTGAATTCAAATCCTAGGTCGGACAAATGAAGTTTTTCTAACGAAAACTTCCCAGTATGAGTCCGGAGACTGGAATTGTGCCCGATATATGGCAATAGGCTCGCTCCCTATTACATGGGACCTAACATCGTCGCCGAAAAGTGGGTGTACCCAGTACACCTCTGCGGTGGTCGGAAAATTGTGGAATAGGCTAGCACAGGACTGGAACCAATGGCGTGATAGAGGAGAGGCCTACACTCAGCAGTGGGTAGATACAGGCCTATTGATAATGATGATGTAATTCGTACCTGTAAATGGAAAGCCATGTAAGCGATCCACAGCTGGCTGCAGTTGGGGTTGGCGAGCAGCGCGCGCTCGAACTGGTCGCTCGACCGCGGCTGTGATTCGCTCTCAATCGCTCGCTTCTCCATTTCTCTAACGCGCTCCTCTTCTTCACGAGCCTTCGCCAATTTCTCAGCCACCGTCAGCTTCTTGCGTTTCTTTTTGGGTTGGACTTGTTCCTGATTAAATGGGAAGTCACGTTTAACCCAATGAGGCGTCGAGGTCTGTCTAGCTTCTGAGACTAGAATACGGACTTTTTCTTATCAAAGTGAATAAGCCATATAAAGTAAATAATATAAATATTTAAACTAAATATGAAGTATTTGTATTTAATGATGATACACAAATCTTGCTGGCAGCGCTTTACTACCGCTGTATTCTTAGCGTAGATTAAGCAGCTTTGATCTCGGTTTTCTTTTTTTAAACTTAGCCACACTCTAGGATTTATTCCTGTGTCGTGGGTGCCTTTACAAACATGAATATTAACATACACAAATACCCAGACCGAAACAAATAATTGTGGATTTGTTCCGTGCGGGAATCGAACCCGCGACTATTAGACCCAGTGGGTGAAGCGGCTTAAGCTCTTAACCACTGCGCTAAATCGTCCGTCATCGTCCGTCGGTTGGTCTAAAATGGGGGACCGTTTGTGGTAATTTTCATATTCAAGAGTCTCTTTACTTCGGAAGACACGTTGGTCCCGGCTACCACTTAATGAGGTAATCGTTAAACCAAGTTGGAACCGTTTCGATAAGTTTCAACAGCAGGTGGCCACAAACCTGCCACTACCGCACTTCACTGGGTCCGCGTGGCCTAATCTCTCTCACCTCGATTTGAAAGACCTTTGCCTAACAGTGGAACGGTATAGGCTGATATTATTATCTATCCCTTGCGGGCTAGACAATTCCCTTACATATCTCCCTGGCTTCCTCCAGTCTCATAGTTCGTCTTATACACGCTCGCCGGTTACGGAGACTTATATTATTATCTTTCTAATATTATAAATGTGAACGTTTGTATGTTTGGATGTTTAGATACTTGGATGTTTTTTACTCAATCACGTAAAAACGGCTAAACGAATTTGGTTGAAATTTGGCACTCAGATAGTTTATTACCTGCATTAACACATAGGATACTTTTTATATCCCGGAAAAAGTAAGGTTCTTGTCTAAAGTCAACGCGGACGAATATCTATCTATCAGCTGCCTCGCGAGGTAAGCAGAGGGTACAGAGTTCCAACAGGTTCTTTCCTTACAGACCTCTCTGGCTTCCTCCACTTTCATAGTTCGTCTCATACATGCTTGCCGGTTACGGAGACTCTTTACTTGCTGCGACGTGACGTGACTTTACGCTTGACGCGGACGAATACGCGGGCAGAAACTAGTTGTATCCAGTGATCCGAGTGGGCTCCGCTCAAACAATTAGACTAAAGCATTGATAAATCTAGTCAATAAATCTATGTACTAACCTCATCTTCACTGCTACTAGACTCCTCTTCTTGTACAGTCTTAGACAAACTCTCCGCATTCGCAGACCAAAAGTCCTTAGCACTGGGCGCTTCTAACGCGGGCTCGAGACTCTCCACCACTTTAATCTCTCTCTTTTTATCTGTTTTCTCCACTTTTACAGCTTCTTCACTCTTTATTTCTACCTTTTTCTCTTTTTTCTTCCTATCTCTCTTAACATCCGTATCACTATCAACACCAACCTCTTTTAATTTTTCTTGAGCTATTTTCAAAGCTTCTAGTAATTTCTTTATCCTCTCCTCAACCACAATTTTCTCGCTATGCATGGCCGTGTGAAATTTCTTGTTATCTGCATTCAAACCAATACTTTCTATTTTTATTATTTTTTTGTCAATCTTATCCATTCTTCTTGTTCTATTATTGACGGCTCTGAGTAGACTCACTATGCGTTTTCGTAGGTTTTTCGCTGTGGTGCAGTCGGATAGATCAACAAGGCCTAGTTCTTGTGGGTTTAATACTTCGTCCGTGTCTTCGTAAACGTCTGTTTCTATGGCGTCGCTCTCTTCAGAGATTTTGTCCTCTTTACTCTTCGTTTTCTTATCTTTCTTTTTTCTTTTCTTATCTGTCAGTTGTTCTTCATGTTCTGTGTTGGACTCCTCAGTACCTTCTATAGTGGCTTTCTTTTTCTTCTTTTTGCTTTTTTTGTCCTCAGTCTGTTCTTCTGTGACTTCATCTTCGATTTTCTTTTGTTTCTTTTTGTCCTTTTTCTTTTGCTGTGTGTTATCTTCTTCTGTTTCAGTTTCTTCTATTGTTTTATTCTTCTTTTCCTTCTTCTGTTTCTTTTTGTCTTTCACTTCTGTTTCTTCATTATGTTTTTGTTTTTTACTCGGTATATCCGCTTCATCATCTGTATCATCCTGTTTCATTTTGCGTTTCTCAGTAATTTCCCGATTTTTCTGTTATTTAAATATACATTATTAATATAACTGTAAAATAGACCTTATATTGGATTCCATTCAAATTACAATACACAATACTTACAGCAGGCCAAAATGGTACAGTCACTAGACTACCAGACATTTTCTTTGTTTCCGCGTCCACTCTTAATATTGTGCAATTCACCTGAAAAAAAACGTTAATCAACAATAGGCTTAAAATACAATCATACTTTATTAAAAAGTAGTATTTTTTAAAAATTGTTTCTGAATGTATGTGACAGAATAAAGACTCCAACACTCTCTGGTATTGTAGAGTCTTGTTCAATCCAGTACGTAAACATACGTTCAGCGCCAGCCTTGGGGTAAAGCGATTGGAGCGGTCGCGGTCGCTAGGCGCCGGGTGACAAGGGGCTCCAAAAGCCAAACGCGAAAAACAATTTCCAGCTAAAAAAAAATTGGATGGCTTCTTTGGAGGCGCAGGGGCAGTGTTGCCAGATCTGATAGGTGACGCTGAAAATTCCGTGGATTTCCGTAGTTTGCCTCAACATATTTCGCGAACGCGTCCATTCATAAAAATCCGCTAATCGTAGCCGCCGCCGACTACGGACCTAACTCCCCTCCTATCAGCTGCTACCGCCGTCCGCGGCATGTTATCACCGACGCTCCCGATGCCCTTACATCCCTTCCTTCGGAAACAGACACCGCACACAGGATCAGACACCGACCTCGTCGGCGAGGTCGAAGAATCCCTTGCCCGCCGACCGATGTCTGCATCGGCACCACGGCGAGACACCTAGTATACGCCCTCCCCCATAGCGACTGCCCCAGCCGAGGCCGTTCTTACTTGAGGCGTCCTTGAGCTAGTTGCCCCCTTGCCCTTCTGGCTCGAGCGTAGTGGTTGCACGCTCGCCCTCTTGTCCGGTGCAGGTGTAAAGGCCACGCGGCCAACAGCGTAGATCATTCACACACACACAAAGATCACTTCGCAAAGTTACAGTATCGCTACGTGTTTGGTCATAGCGAATCAAAATCAAACGTTTTTTATTCATGTAGATCAAAAAGTACTTATGAATACTCAAACAAAGAAAAGCTCTTGATTACTAGGCTACCACCCGTTCGGAAAGTCATTCCTGTGGAGAAGAAGGGAAAGAAACATCACGGTTACTCTTTTAAAAAAATGTGAGTTTTACAATTCTATTTGTATACAGAACGAGCTAAATAAATGTGCTTAAGTATAGATTAAACATAAATGTACTTCGGTTTATAGTACCAAATGATATAAAAGGTGGGCACTTACAATCTGGCCGATGTGGAAGGCATCAGAGATGTTGTCGAGCGGTTCCTTCGTGACGTAGTGTTTCGGGACGTAAGCTGTCACATTGTTGAAGAAGGTCACCAGCACGAAGTCACGGATTGTCTGCGAACATACCTATAACTTAGCAAACTGGATCTATCTCTCGTATGAAGATGGAAGTTACGAATAAAGTTTGTTTTTTGCCATTCTAAATAGTGTTATCTTGTTTTTAACAACACCCAACCCAAATAAGCCCTCCTACGATGAGACACCAGAAAATCTCTTCGCATGAATTACAATTATACAGTCTTCGTGATCTTAGATACGATTAACATCGAACATACGCGCGACGGACGACTTTAACTGTCTGTTAGTTATTCTATCTATCTATCTAAATCATCACGCCAGCTCCCTCGCGGGGTAGGCAGAGAGTACAGAGTTCCAACAGGTTCTTTCTTTACATACCACTCTGGCTTCCTCCACTCTCATAGTTCGTCTCATACACACTTGCCGGTTACGGAGACTTGACTTGCCCTTCAGATGTTAGTTATTAATGTTTATATTTAATTTAAAATAACTTACGGACGATTTAGCGCCGTGGTTAAGTGTTTAAGCCGCTCCGCCCACTGTGTCTAATAGTCGCGGGTTCGATTTCCGCCCGGGACAAATCTTTGTGTGACCCACAAATATTTATTCCGTTCTGGGTATTTGTGTATGTGAATTTTCATGTTTGTAAACGCACCCACGACACAGGAATAAATCCTAGTGTGGGGCAACGTTTTAAAAAAGAAAAAAAAAACACCCCAGAACCCCGTCTGCTTCCAGCCCCCAGCTTCGTTCGGGCAGGAGTACAAGATTTGGAAGCATATCGGCGGATACGCGTGGATATTAGGGCCTTCGCACGAACGCAGGTCGGAGTAAATCGTACCTTAAAGAACGTATGTATATCGTGCCGTACCTTTATAACCCCGGTGTATGCCTTCCCAATCTGTGCCTGCTCGTACTGGTGCAGCACGGCGAGGTTGGGAGCCAGCAGGGACGGCTTCAGCGTGAGGATCAGCGACTGCCGCGACGGATCCACGCTCAACACGCGGGCTTTCACGGCTTGCCCAACCTAGTGGTACAAGGAAATAGATAATAGAAGAAAAGCCCACTTATTTACTCGCCGGATTTTCTAAGTGATATATATGATAAAAGATAAGAAAAGATAAGAAAAAAAAACGAATATTGGCAATTTGTATACATCCCTTTAAAAATTAGCGATTTGACTAAGTTTAAGTTTGTAGTCTAATAGTCAGAATTGTCAAACGATTCCGATATTTTAAAATCTTTTAATATTGCATACTCAATCTTATATTTTAAACAAACAACATTACATAATTTAAACGTGACCTTAAATGCCATTTTAATGCGATGTGAAAAACGTACCATAACTATATAAAGTACAGCCAAAAATACAACCTTGTGGAATACTCTTTTATATATACTATTACATATTTGAAATGTATAGATTAGTATAATTATAAAATCAGTACTAAAAGAGATTATAATATTAAAGCTTAACGTACAATATATAAGATAATATTAAAGTTTATTACAGATAATCTATGTATCAACACAATCAAAGGCTCTAGTAGAATCACAAAGTAAGTTGTTAAGGGCTCAACTTCTTACCTTGAATTTCTTTTTAGGCAGTTTGGATGTAGACGACTTCTTTGGGTGTATGAATATACCCGAATCAAACATGTGTATTTGAGGCACGTAACCTAAAAAAGAAACACAAATAGAAATGATTCTGATCACGGAAACACACGAAATATCGAGTCATTTTGACAACAAAGTCAGTCCGGAAATTACTTTATAATACACCACCTCATAACAGAACCTTAAATATTAACTTAAGCTTCAAGAGACTATCAATCATCGCATTTAAATTTTTATATAGTGATCCTGACAGACGAATTTTCAATTTTTAATTGAATAAGTGGACATTCATCGTACATTTGAAAATTCCACTGTATGGAACACGATATAAAGCTCACATTTCTATGCTTAGCTGCGAGTCGACATAAAATGTGATGGCAATTATACTGACCACGCAATCTTCCCACAGTCAACACGAGATGGTTGTCGGTGACGGTTTCAACGGTCGCGTCCACAACCTCCCCGACAGAGAGCTGGTCGTGGCTGAAGTACTTCTCGTCCAGCACGGAGCGCTGGTCCGTCACCGAGTACACGTAGTCGCACAGGTAGTAACCCAGCACGCGGACACGGTGTGTACTGCCTGCGGTAGCACGAACGAATCATAAGAGAACCACAGACCATTAAATAATAATAATAATAATTTATTTTATTCAGGCAACAGAAAATGACAAAAATATTTTTATACAACTTACATACATATAATGATATACTGAACTTATAATCTCAATAACATGTAATTTCGGCGACATGTTGCGCTATACAGGGGTGTCTCCCAGACTTCAACGAAATCTTCTGAATACGACAAAGGAACGACGAAAGAAAGACACCAGTTTATTCCAATGACGTAATATTATATATAGACATGCCCTAACTACGGGAATAACGTACCAGTATCGAAACCAATCAGGTTTTTGGCGAAAAGTGAAAAAGTGATGTCGTCAATTTGTTGGTATTAAACCCTAAAATAACCGTCATAATTAGTCTATAAAGTATCCACCGCTTAAGTGTCCAACATGGGGTATTTTATTGATTTTGTTAACATTTGCTACAACCTATAATATACTACTTCACACTAGCACTATTTTCTTACAGACCTCTCTCAAACTAAAAACTCAAATAATTTATTTTGTATAAGCCCTGCGGGGGCGCATACAAATAGCCAATTTATATTTTTTTAAATCTAATTAAACTACTAATCTACCACCGGATCGGAACGCGGCCTCCACTGAGAAGATCCGGCGAAGAAACTCAGTGGGCTTGTCTTTTTTATTTACTTCTCTTTCTTTCCTTCTTTTAATCATATTGTGTGGATACAAGGTTTAGGTTACAATTGCGATCGAGATATGAATCTAATGTTATCTGTTAAGAGCGTCTAAAGGATTCTAGATGGACCAGTCCCCACAAGCAGCACCCGTTTACGAGTATGACTGCTGGAACAGCTATCAGTCCCCTCGCCCATACTGGAGGGAAGGGAAGTGACCCGCGCCAGACTCTGGGCTTTCTTCACTCTAGTAGTTCGTCTCATACACGCTCGCTGGTTAAGGTGACTCATGACTTGCATTTCAGATACGCCACAGTTTATTTGGTTATGGTAAGATAGTCTCGGTATGACCTAATATTAATTTCCAAGATCTAGTGATTGCCAGCGGCATCATGCGCCAGGAAATCTGCGAAGCAGTCAATATTGCATCCTTAAATTCAAAAGATGATGATGGCATACCTATAGGATAAGACTTGGCGACCACCTCCTCATCAGTAAGGTCTTCGTCGATGTGAATGCGCTTGAGGCTCATACTGCCGAAGCACCCGCCACCCAACTTGAAGTGGATCGACCTTCCTGTTATCTTCAACACCTAAACACCAATTCACGTAATTAAGTGTCAAAAATCTAGCAAATGGTATTCTAGTAAAGTATTCAATCCTTCAATGACATCTACTGAATCGAGATCCGACCGCATGTTAAGTGAAATGTAAAATAGTATTCTGATTGTTGGAGCGCCTGCTAAAATTAAGGAGCAACAATTTAAATTTGTTATCATTGTAATGCAAATTAGCCGGTCAAAATTAATTAATATTATTATGCTTACTGTCCGTGAATTAAAATACACATTTTTTAAATCGTTAACAGTTTTTAAATTTTATATATGCCTGAGGAGATCGGGCCATGGTCCTTCGAGGTGAATAATTATTGCAATAAATACAGAAACCAGCGCCAATCAAGAAATCATTACAAATATTGGGCAATTGCACCACAAAATTTGAAAATGACATAAATAAAAAACATAAAACCAGCAAAGATGTACATGACAGTTCGATCTTTATTATTTAGACTAGCAGCTGAGATTAACGTGTTATCAACGATAAAGTTTAAATTGAATTAAATTCAGATTATATTGAGGTTAGAAGACTGATGATATTGAAATCGGACCGATATTTTGTGAAGCCGAATACCTAGATTATGAATTAGCCAAGGGACTTTTTTCAGTTGTCTGTTGGAAGGACTCAGTTATGTAGGACTTTTATAGACAGGTCTTGTCCTGAGTATAAAAGTTGCAAGTTTTATGTTTCTGAAACAGGGTAGGCAGAGAGTAAAAAGATCCAACAGAACCTTTCCTTATAGACCTCTTTGCCTTCCTTCACTCTCATAGTTCGTTTCTCTTGACTTGCCCTTCAGATTCAGTTTTGTTTTTTTTATATTCTTTTTTTTTTCTTTTCATATTAATGAACTGTCCTATACATACCTGTGCATTCTCAATGATCTCCCCGTCCCTGAGGGTCTGCTCCTTCTCCAGGTCAGGGTATGTGCTCTCGAAGATGTTCTTCATCGTCAGAAACGGCGTGTTGCGCGTGGGCATCACGTAAAGGAGACGAGCACGAACCTACACCATATCGCAGTCCTTATTATAAATTAACCGATTCGTGGCCACTGCCGATCAAGGGGTATCAGCAAAAACATCGGGACATCCAGTGTTAGCTAGAAAGCGCTTCTTGCGACATATTCAAAATGGAACAAACCTCTGTAGGTTTGTTAAAAATATTTAAAACAAAAAAAGTAACATTAAAAGTGATATACGTCAAAAAATATCCATAGAGGTACTAAAAGCATAGAGGGAGCACTAACAAGATTATATAATTCGACTGCTTGCATTTATATCAGTGATAAGAAAGGTGAAAAATCTATCGTAATCAGTAACACTCTTGTACACTTTATTTTGACATTAATTCTTCCTTGAAAACAAATAAAAAGTCATCGAGAACACAGTCATTAAACGAACAAATATTAACCGAAAAAAATTGCGTGGAGCCTACGTCAAAATGAAAAGCCATAATATTTTGAATAAAAAGGAACGACGCACCATGTAGGAACAAAGATTTTTAAATTAGTTACCCAAATGGTATCAAGTGTCCACTAAAAGTGTACAGTTGAAATGGGTTTAAATCCCCCTATGCTTAAGACTGCCTCGTTGGTCTTGTGGTAAGCGCATCGCTTTGTGATCACGAGGTCCTGGGTTCAAATCCTAGATCGGACAAATGTAGTTTTGCTATCAAAAACTTCCCAGTATCCGCCCGGTGTCTGGATTGTGCCTGGTATATGGCAATAGGGTCCGCCCATATTACATGGGACTTAACATCGTCGGCGAAAAATGTCTCTGCCACCCCTCGTTTGGGTAATAGTGGCGTGACGATAACTCTTTAAAATTTAAATAAATAATGGTTTGATTTTGGTATTGAATTTGTAAAGAAATAATCTAATTGGATTGTCTGAGGTCTTGCGTTTTTAATGTTACACTTTGTATATCGATATGATAAGGGATATCCCTTGCCATGATGGCATGATCATATATATACACAGATAGAAAGCCCTCTTGATAATACTAGTTAATAAACTGTTTCATACCTTCTGCCCTAATGTAGGTTTCTTGCCCTTGACGGTGTCTGCGTGTTGTCTCTGAACGTACGACGTCATGTCTTTGAAAACATGGCCCTCGATGCCATTTAGCAAGGGCTGGAGATGGACAATAAGATATAGAGATCGGTCGACACTTAAAACATACTCGTAGGTTATAATATAAATCAGCCCAGTTCTGTCTGTCCTCCTGGAATCTTCTCTCGCAAACGAGAGAGATTAGGTCATACCCCACCACGCGAACCTAGCGCGGTTTGATTGAGGTAGGTTTATGACCACCCCGAGGAGTATAACGGCGTGGTGTGGCCCACGACGCCGTGAGCACCGCGACGGTGCAGGGGGGGAAGCAAGCTACAAGTTTCCCCTCCCGAGGCGGGCTCTTCGGAGCGCGGCACAAGGGGGGCACCGGCGCGTTCCCGATCTCGGAGCCCTTCTGACACGTGCCAGTGCCGGCCACCATGGGGTTTTAGTCGGTAAGAGTCCGACATGCCCCGCTTCCCCAGAGGCTGGCGGAAGTCCATGCGAATCTCCCCACGGGAAAAAAAGGTTTATTACCACCAGCTGACGGACGATTTAGCGCAGTGGTTAAGAGCTTGAGCTGCTCCGCCCACTGTGTCTAATAGTCGCGGGTTCGATTCCCGCACAGGACAAATCTTTGTGTGATCCACAATTATTTGTTCCGGTCTGGGTATTTGTGTTTGTGAATTTTCATGTTTGTAAACGCACCCACGACACAGGAATAAATCCTAGTGTGGGGCTACGTTTTTTAAAAACAAAGAAATAAAGCTGTTGTTTCAACTTGCCTTGCTAACTCCCTTATGATGTGATAACCAGACCCAATAACTTAAGGTGCTTTCCAAAGCATGATAAAGATGAGTAGTGGTATTTCCACAAATATATGCAATAAGGAATAAATATTACGACTACAGACAGTATTGTTGGCCCAATAGTTAAACTCTTCGCTATTACTCCGAGTAATATGACAAAAGATAGGAGAAACACACACAGGTAGACGAGTTCGCGACCGGCAAATATGTCCTTGTAAGGTAAGCGTTTTCTTGCTTTATAATCCTTATAAACTCTGGAACTGGAACTCTGTACTCTCTGCCTACTCCGCGAGGGAGCTGGCGTGATATAGATAGATAGATAATCCCTATACATCGGCGCGACAGAGTAACGTAGTCGCTACATAATACCTTCAACTCGATAATTACCAACAATTAATTAGCAACAAGAAAACACTGCGTATATTCGATCCTAGGACGAGAGCAACTTTTTGTGACCCACTATTATTTGTTTCGGTCTGGGTATTTGTGTGTGTGAATTCATGTTTGTAAACGCACCCAGGGCAGAGGAATAATTCATAGTAAGGAGTCATTAATCACATGAGGCTCGAAATTGGTTTCGGAAAAAATCACTAAGCTAAAACCATCACGTGATTAATGGATGACCACTAAAGGTCTAAGTTTTAAATAAATATATATATTATAATACGTTTGGCAACGCTTTAACAATCTAGTAGAAAAATTAATAATACATAGTAAAATTAATAAAACATTAACATTGGCAGTACTACCCATATTATTATAGTTTTTATTATCTTCGGTGTGTGTCTATGAAACTAAGTGTTCTTACTATGCATGCATTTGGGTATAAAATAAAATGACTAAAAATAGAAGATTGCCTTTACTGAAGAGACCTTAACCCAATACAATCGCCTACCCCTGATCAACACCCAATACAAAAAGGCTCTTAAAAGTACAAACATACTTACAGTTTCAACAAGGAACTCCAGCGCAGACCCCGGTAGTATCGGTGAGCTGGGTTTGTGCTTGAGGAGGGTGTTTTGGAGGGAAGCCAGCTCGTTGCTCAACGTCACGATGCTGTTGTCCGAAGATGGAGCCACCGACTTGATGCTGCACCAGGAGACCATGCCTGTGTCTTTGGGAATACCGTGAAATTTAAGTTTTGACTGCCTTGTTGATCTAGTGGCAAAATGCATCGCTTTGTGATCAGGGCCTCGTGATATTTTCTAATCCTATGTCGGAAAAATGGAGATTTCTAACAAAAAAATCCCAGTATGAGTCCGGTGTTTGAAACTGTGCCCGGTATATGGCAATAGGCTCGCCCCTATTACATGGGACCTAACATCGTCGGCGAAAAGTGGGTGTATATAGGAGTGACGGTGTGTTTTATGAAATTCCAAAAGTTGGTCAAGTTCTGGCCTTATAGTTTTCGATCAGGTATGTCACAAATATTTAGGAAAATATTTTCTTTTGCAGAACTTAAATTCAAAGTAAGGCGAATTTCTGAGTGCGATGTCTCTAAGCAAAACTGGGCCTTTAGACAAGTGGACTTCCCTCCGTCGTTTACGCTAACAGAAAACGAAGAAATGTATGGGAATAACATTTTATATAGAAAAGTCACATGTTCAGAACTATGCGCTATCGATTGAGTCAAGAGACAAAACGATTGCCACTGGGCATCCCCTCAGGAGTGAAGTATAAATAGGTCTTAGCCACAGAAATCATTATACAACAAGAGAAATCATACAGCCACTTATGGAAAAAAAATATCACCTAAACTTTAGTACTGCAAGGTTTGTTGTATATGACACAGTGGCTAAAATTAAAATTAAAACTCAAACTCAAATAATTTATTTTGTACCAGCGACCCGCCCCGGCTTCGCACGGGTGAAATATACACATAGACATTCCTCTTGGATCACTCTGTCCATTGATGACAACCGTTTGACAATCCGATTACAGATCGTTATTGAGTTTATCGCGCTCAGACAGACAGACAGACGCGGCAGGGGGGAAACATTGTTTTGTAGAGAAAAACTCTGCGGATACTTCCAAATTGTCAAATTCAACATTTTTTTTCTTATCTAACTACTAATGTACCACCGGATCGGAACACGGCCTCCGCTGAGAAGATCCGGCGAAGAAACTTGGCGGACTCATCTTTTTCATTTTCCTTTTTCTTTCTATTTTTCTTCAATAAAATTTTGTGGGTACAATGTTTAGATTACAATTTAGAAGTATACGATCTAGCTCCAGTGTGATGCCTTCCGACCGAGATATGAAACTAATAATGTTATTTCTATGCAGTAAAGGTCTGAAGGATTCCAGATGGAGCAGTCCTCACAAGTGGCACCCGTTCTCGAGTATGACTACTGGAACAGCCATCACTCCGTTCAATCATATTCATATTTTTCAAACTATTCAATGGTGAAAAGGCCAAAAGTTGTAAATATACATATAAGTGTATTACAATTCATTGGAAAGTATTTTAACAACAATAATGTGTGTGAGAAACTGTCTATTTGTTTGGCGAACTTTACCAAGCTTGATGTCTGGATTGCAGTTGCTCTTGGGCAGGAATGCTCTCGTGTTGGGCACGCCGATGTCCATCATATACCCGTGGTCTTCATCTGATGACACAGCGCCTTGTATGAGAATCCCTGAACAAAACAAGATACTGAAAATACCAATATTTACTCTCTGCGCTCTCTGCCTACACAAGAAATTTTGGCGTGATCTTATAAATAGATATGATGAGAGACTGCATCGTTGGTCTAGGGACGAATAATGCGAGTAGCGATCACGTGTTCCTCGGTTCGAATCCTACGTCGGACAAAGGAGAATGCCACGAGACGGTATCAATTACGTCACAATGAAATTATTTCATAATAATATGCCAGAGGCGGTACCTTCATATAACCCCAAAAGTCCAGCATGCCTTACTAAAATGCTGAACCAAGAATATTAACTTTAAACGTTATCGTAGTATTTAGAAGTTCGCGCACTTATTTCTAATCGAATAAATTTCTACCTAATAGCGTTACACATTGCACCGCGCGCACAAGCTAGCAGTATCTATCAGTATAATAACTACAAATGGCGGAAGTAGATCTCAACAATATTTAGTTATATAGAAAATACCTTAGATTCCCTTCAAAATAGAGGACATTTGGTTTTGACGCAATGACTTAAGGTTTGGTACGGAGCGCCATACGTTAGACAGCATTGGCCTTTAATTTTTCGATAGAAAATTTCCAGTATAAGTCTCCCATTGTCCCTGGTACGAAGGGAATAGGCTCACCCCTATTACATGGGACCTAAATCGTTGGCGAAAAGTGGATGTACACAGTACACTCGTTTGGGAATAAAGGCGTAAAGGTGTTTCTTTGTTTTTAACCGACTTCAAAAAGGAGGAGGTTCTATGTTCAGTTGTATGTATACTTATTTTTATTTTTTTTATGTATGTTCAGCGATATTTCCGTCAATTGTGGACCGATTTTGATGATTTTTTTTGCATTGGGTTCAGTATAGCTCCAAGGTGGTCCCATTTTAATTTCATTGGCATTGGACCTTGGACTTAGAAGATACACCAGGGAAGTCCTTAACGAAAAACAATAGGCATGTGTAAATTGAGATATTATGGGTATTACGTCACTCCTATAGGTACCCTACTATAGAACTAAGCAGTATATTAGCCAACTTCAAAAAAGGAGGTTCATAATTCGTCCTTTTTTTAGAACTCCTTTGCTTATGAACCGATTTGATGATTCTTTTTGCATTGGGTTCAGTATAGTTTTGAGGTGGTCCTATTTTAATGTTATTGGTATTGGACCTTGGACTTTGAAGATACAAGAGGGAACTCCTTAACGGGAAACAGCACGAATGTATAGATTCCGTTATTATAGTCATTATATTAATCCTGTAGGTACCTTACTGTAAAACTCAGCAAAATAATATAATATCGGTATATAAATATTACTAAATATACTACTCGTCACTTAGAAATTGAAAAATAAAAATCTTTAAAAAAAAAAGGTAAAGCGACTTAAAAAAGCAAATAATAAATATTTGAAGTTGGTGCTAAGTAACCGACTGCACCAACCAGCACCGACTTCAAATATTTATTTTTTGCTTCTTGAAGTCGGTTTACCATTTTTTTTAAAAGATTTTGATGTTATATTATTGTATGAGGCTACATTGTAACAATATCAAAAGACATATGAGAGTGGAGAAAAGAGAGGTCTTTGCAGGTCTTCCAAAAATCACGTCATGTTTTTAGCAACTTTTTAACCCCCCTCCCCCCGGTGGCAGTATCTTATAAATTTTTAAGGCAAGTCGAATGTCACGCGCAGTTTTTCGGATGAGAAATTGCGCGTTTAACGGGAAAATAAATACACGTGATATCTCACTATCCAACCCCCCCCTTGCCCCTTAAGATATTTCGTGATATTTTCCGAACTCCCTCCCCCCTTCCGAACCTCACGTGATAAATGGACGATCCCATAAGAAACAGATCTTGTTGGAACTCTGTACCCTTTGCCTACCCCGCAAGGGATCGTGCGTGATGATAAGGACTAGATAGATCAGGATAAGGGGATAGATAGATTGTAAGGGTATTGTTATTGCAAGTTCAATATTAAAATACCTTTCTGCAAGTCCTTATGAGTTTTCCCATTGTTAACGTGTTGTGGCATGACGGACAGCATGATGACAGTGTCTTTCACCTCCAGAACCTTGCAGGCGATGTACTGGCCTGCTCGGAACATCTGCTGCAGCTCTGGCACCTTATCTATCTGGAGGTAGAGTATTATGTTAATGATAACATGTAAAAGACATTTCCTTTTCAATTCATTGACTATAAAATGTCTCAATGGGATGAGCTTCTTGTAGGACCAGCCACTGAACTAGACAAATACACCATGCTTCAAAATTTGCTTATTGTGATACTTATATATACACCAAACTCCTAGTTACCAGTGTCTGTAGTCAAATGGAGAAAGTCCACTCATTAACATTAATTCCACTATTTGGCAAAATATTTATTTTTCAGAACTTAAATTCAGAGTAATGCGAATTTGTGAGTAGAATATTCCTAAGCAAATCTGGGTCTGTAGCTAAGTGGACTTTCTACAGACGTTAACGCTAATCGAAAAAACAAATGTAAGGGAATTACATTTTACAATGAAAAGCCACAGTCAGAACAAAGCGCTAGCGATTTCGGCAATAAAATAGAACAAAATGCTTTTTGTCTAGGGCTATCCTGGTATTCGTAAGGCATAGACTCAAGGCCTTAGTAATACCAGTATAGCATAAGCCTTTCTTTCTGAGCATGACGTAAAATGAGAATATAAAATTAAAATCCTTATAAGTTCTAAACACACCCAACACTTTTAACAGGGGACAATATTGAAACCACATCAAAACTGACTATTGATATCGGGTGGGAGTCTCCACGTTTTTCAACTAAGGATTGTCACATCTAACATTGCGCAAGCATTGTGATGAAACATTACTGATCAAGGGAACATTAACGTTTTTAAAGGACATGTAAAATGATGTACCAACAGAACGGCAACATGCTTGTCTATCAGATTGGAAGGATAAATAACTCGGCGAAATATGAGTGTGTAGGTGTACGGTTCCTTGTTGAATCGAACACTAATAAAGTGATAGTTGTTAAATAATACACCAAAGCTTGATAGAAAATTATATTGTCCGAAAAAGTAATGAACTGTAATTAATTGTTTGAGAAATGCTAATGATATGCGAGCACGCGCGACCTTTGTTGGTTGAACGCGAACAGATGTGCACTTTCGTGATAATGAAGTAAATGGTGTCGCACGCGCCGCGTGTAATTGCTGACCATAGAAAAATGTACGGTTGTACCGTACAGAGTGTTTTATGTAGGGCTCTGCATATTTCTTAAAAGAATATTGGTGTGAGAATGTACGTTTGACTGACAGAGACACAAGCGAACAGACAACCCCATACTCCTACCACTTCACTTGAATCCACCAGCATTAATGGACACCACTGATAGCAGTTTTCTATTTTTTTATTTTATTCATAAAGCATTAATTAGTGATTGACTCCTACCTCACCTTATGGAAAGTGATTATGGGGCTGAAGAAGTGGATTGCATTTAAAAAACAAAATCGTCTCAGGAGTTATTCCTGTGTTGTGGATCCATTGCCAAACATGACATTCACATACAAACAGACCCAGACCAAAACATATGTCTATATTTGTAAGTCACACAAGACTTGACGGACGATTTAGCGCAGTGGTTAAGAGTTTAAGCCACTCTGCCCACTGTGTCTAATAGTCGTGGGTTCGATTCCCTCATGGGACAAATCTTTCTGTCTGGGTATTTGTGTATGTGAATTTTTACTTTTGTAAACACACCCACAACACAGGAAGAATCCTAGTGTGGGGCACACTTAAAAAAAAAATTGACCTATGTGGAAATTTAAATCTCAACTACTAGATCCCGTGGGCTGAACGGCTTAAACTCTTAACCACTGGCGCAAGCCAACAGTCGGCTTGCTGCCACAGTAATAGCCTATTCATGAAATAAACCATCACTATCGTACAATTTAAATACACCTTTTAATATTGTCTGTGACTCTTGATTATTTCACTGGGCTAGGGACCAATAATGACTGTGTAATGATTACCTTATCACTAACATATGCTTCAAGCAGCTTGTTATATGCCTCACTGATATGACAGGCCATCACAGAGCCTATTATCCTACACGGCAGGCTCACCAATAATTTAGTTTCCATTATACTTTTAACTCGTCCGAGTACAAGCAAGCCTTCTTTGATTGTCTGAAAACAGAATATTTATTCGATGATAACAGTTATTTAAATGGTCAAAAAACATTAAGTCCACGGAAAGTAGAGGTGGACAATATTTCACAAATGAATTCACTGATGTGTGATAATATAGATCGATAGCTTTTACAAATATTAAGTGTTATAAGTATAAATCTTATGAATGTTTCTTTGTAATACATATTGTGGAATGTGAACAAAATTTATATCAGCCTATACTGCCCACTGCTGGACAAAGGCCTACTCTCACAAATCGAGATGAGAGAGATTAGGTCATACTCCACCACGCGGACCCAGTGTGGAATGGTGGAGGCAGGGTTGTGGCCACCTGCTGTTGAAACTTATCAAGCCGCCTTTAAGGCTTCCAACTCTGCTTAATGACTACCACATTAAGTGGTAGCCGGGACCAACAGCTTCACATGCCTTCCAAAGCACAGAGACGCTCGAATATGAAAATGCCATAAACGGTCCCCCATCTCGGGCCGACCGAGTCGAACGCTGCTTAACCTTGGTAATCGGTAAGAACACTAAATCCTACTATATCCTACTAATATTATAAATGTCTGCATGTTCAGATGTTTGGATATTTGTTACTCAATCACCCAAAAACGAATTTGGATGTAATTTGTAAACACACAAATAGTTTATTATCTGGATTAACACATAGGATACTTTTTGTATAGCCGCGTTGATAAGTCAACGCGGACGAAACGCGGGCAGAAACTAGTATGAAATATATATTACAGTCTATCTATCTATCTATCTATAACCTCACGCCAGATCCCTTGCGGGGTAGGCAGAGAGTACAGAGTTCCAACAGGTGCTTTCCTTACATACCTCTCTGGCTTCCTCGACTCTCATAGTACATATTACAGTAATTGTATATTATAAGTAAATAGATGTTCGTCACAAACAAACTAATAGTAGATAATCGTCGAAAACATTACCTTATAACTAAGACCAGAGGCACAGTTTTTAATAGCCTGGTCGATCTCTTTAGTCCCTTCGTCAGACAAATATCCATCGTCTCCCTCTTGCTTCTTCTTCGGTTTCCTTTTTTTCTTCTCAGCCTTCTCAGGAGCCCCTAAAAACTATTTAAAATTATTGGTAAATAAGGTGCCATTTTTCATAGTGTTTTATAAGCTTATTTTTAATTGCTTACGTTAGCGCTCTGCTTGAAATGTGTGAGGGTCGGTTTTTTTCCACCTCGTGGAAAGTATTCCTCTGTGTCTGCCATTATTTCATAAATAAAATCACAATTCAAATGAACACGACATCTGTTTACGAATTTCGCGTGACAATTTAAGGTTATCTACGTGTGGTTATTGCTTTCATATTTTGACATAGGGTCTGTCAGCCATCTTTAGCAGGGCCTTTCCAGCTTCATGGGACATCTTTATTATTGCACACCATATAATGGGGATGCGAATTTTGTACTCCTCTAATAATAGAAATAATTACCCAACCTACTCAGGTTTATTCAATAATATTTTAGTTATTATGTAATGTCTATTCTTTAACTTATAATTGTAATAGTTGTAAAATCCTAGATCTCTGTTGTGATAACAAAACGCTAACAGAATAAAAAACTGCATGAAGTTTTAGATTCAGCTTTTTCTACCATACCAACCAAAGGGCTGCTGAAGATTAATTAACAGAAAAGGTAATGATTTGTATGTGTGTGTGTGTGTGTGATTTACGCTGTTAGCCGCGGGGCCTTTACAGCTTCACCAGACAAGAGGACGAGTGTGCAACCACTACGCTTGAGCCAGAAGGAGGAACGGCCTTGGCTTGGCCAGTCGCTATGGGGAACGCATATACAGGTGTCTCGCCGTGGTGATCTGCACCGGCCGGTGGGCAAAGGATTCTTCGACGGTAGCTGCTTATGAGAGGTGAGTAAGGTGCGTAGTCGGCAGAGGCTGCGATTAGGGGGTCTTTCATATAGGCGTGAAAACGCTAATGATATGCGCTAATTGCACTATGAAAAAAGTAATAATGATGAAATAGAAAATTTATATGCTGCGGTCCGAATGACGATAATATCGCTTACGAAGGCGTGTTGAAAGGTGCGTTAAGGTTTTGGCGAATTTACGTATAGAACACAAATAATAAGCGTTAATACTGATAAGATTAGGACCTTGGCTGTAGTCCTAATAGTTCAGAAATAAATTAAAATGTAATAAAAACTACTATTATAAAATCGTTTTTGTTACACGTTATTATTATTATACGACAAAATTAAAATTCAGTATGAAATTAATGAATTTTATCTTTGACGTTTATAGATTTTGTTTCTCGCTCATACATAGTTCCTACACGTAGGAGTAAGAGTGATAGATAGTCTATTTGATAACAATCTCCTTCGTAATTCAATCAAATAATATCTCTACTTATATACTCTTTGATCTCTACTTTGCGCTTACATCACGTCGGTACGTCCGTAATTTATTTACATTTAAATTACATATACATTTCGTAAAAAAAATACAATGACATTGAATTTATACACTTGTCATTCGCACCTACTCTAATTTGCATTAATAATTTCGTTGAACAATTTAGTACTTCGTACAATTTGTGCCAAGAAGTTGTATCGGAAAGTTCCGTGCGGTGCCGACACTTCAATTGGATAATTCAGAGATATTATAATCTTTGTAAGTGGTGCTTGAATTATCGAAGGCGAAATGTATACTTCTACATGAAAATTTCCAAAACTCACGGTAACCAAGTCATAAGTACATGTATTTGATAAAAAAATTGGAGTGGTTCAAAAGTGTCACACGATAAACTGGCTTTCGAAATAATCTGTTTATATATCGCATAGCTATAAACGTTGTGATAAACTCGTCAGACCAGTTCGTTTGTGTACTGATTGCAGTAACGTCATGTTAAGGAAAGTTTTTTATTAACAGAAAATGAAGAAAATCGTGATCTTCGGTTCGACCGGCATGACCGGCCTCTGTGCTGTGGAGGCTGCCCTCAAGAAAGGTAAAATTGTTAAATTATAGCAGACTAGTTTCTGCCCTCGACTTCGACCGCATTGATTTTAGACAAAAATTCTAACATTTTTCCAGGATAAAAAGTAGACCATGTGTTAATCCAGGTAATAAACTATCTGTATGCCAAATTTCATCCAAATCCGTTAACTGTTTTTATGCAAAAACAGTTAACGGATTTGGATTGAGTAACAAACATACAAACTTTCACATTTATAATATTAGTAAGAAGTAGCATATGATAAGTATATCACTTTGCCCATATTCTGTAAGAGCGGGTTGCAGAGGTGTACTGTGTACACCCACTTAATTGCCGACGACGATGATTGCCAATGTAATAGGGGGAGAGACCATTGCCATTATACCAAGCACAGTTTCAGAATCAGAGTATTATTGAGGAATCTTTTGATAGTAACATTTCCACAGACTGCCTGGTTGGTCTAGTAGCAAAGCGCATCACTTGGTGATCACGAGGACCTGGGTTAAAATCCTAGGTCGGACAAATGAAGTTTTTCTAATGAAGTTCCCAGTATGAGTCCGGAGTCTGGAATTGTGCCTGATATATGGCAATAAGCTCGCCCCCTATTACACGGGACTTAACATTGTCGGTGAAAAGTGGATGTACTCAGTACACCTCTGCCATCCCCCTCCGTGGGGAATATAGGCATGACTGTAACATTTCCACAATAAGTATTATATCATGGCTTCGTTTTTTTTTGCTGTAATTGAGACTAAAACCTATTGAAAATTTGTATTTTCTACCCATTCTATATATTCCAGATCCATAGCACAGTAGGTATAGAATATTGAATATGTAGAGAGAAAATAGAATTCAGTATATCATATTTAATTATTATACTCTGTATAAGGGAGGATCTAAATTCAAATGCAGCCATAGATAGCTTGATTAAGGTGGGCACAAAAATTGGCGATTTAAAAAAAAAAAAATTTACATTCAGCAAGAAAATAGGCAGTTCACACTAAAACTTTTTTGATGTCAATCAATCCTGTTTTTATTATAAGAATAAAAAAAAAGAAATCGTAAACAAGTTTTCCCACACATTTTCTAGGATATCATCATGGCTTGATGATATCCTAATAACTAAATAAGGAACTCCATCGATGAGCATTTAATATTTTTTGTTTGTGTAGATACTCCATTTAATTCTGCCGTCCAAATCATAAACACAGTAACTATGTTCGAGTCTAGAACACTGTATTTATGATTTGGACGGCAAAATTGCTGACTGTAAATCTGTAAACGCTACTCAAAATGACGCAAAAAGTTAAGGATATTATTTTTTTTTTCAAAACGTAGCCCCACATTATGATTTATTTCTGTGTCGTGGGTGCGTTTACAAACATGAAAATTCACATACACAAATACCCAGACCTGAACAAATAATTGTGGATCACACAAACATGAGGAAACCTGCATGCCTAAGAGTTTCTCGAAGGTGTGTGAAGTTCGCCAACCCGCACTAGGCCAGCGTGGTGGACTATGGCCTAAACCCACTCAGTTTGAGAGGATGCCCGTGCCCAACAGTGGGACAGTTTCTTAACAGGGCTAATATTATATTATTATTACACAAAGATTTGTCCCGTGCGGGAATCGAACCCGCGACTATTATACACAGTGGGCGGAGCGGCTTAAGCTGACTTAAGACTGTTTTCCTGTAGGTACAACGGTTGTGGTAGCTGCCCTTACTGCTCCATCTCAAAAGTCCACCCTGTATATTATTCAATGTGAAAAGAAGAAAACTCAAATCGAAATTTCTAATAGTGTGCATGCATTTTTTGCAACCTTTCCCAGGTCATTGGTTTGAAGGGTATTATTACAAGTTTCTTAACTACTGCATCTAAACTCTTCAGAAAAAAGATAGGTATTTTAAATTCATGTACCTTAAGATAACTACCTACTAAACCGGTATTGAAACATTTTTAAAAGTAGAAGTCCGATGGAATGTTGTGCGAGGCACAAGGGGGTTTCAGGTCTGGAAGAGGATGTTCGGATCAAGTCTTCTCACTCCGCAACATCGTAGAGAAGCATCTGGCAGTGGGCCGGAAGGTTTTCTGCGGTTTTGTAGATCTGGAGAAGGCATTTGACAGAGTTGTGCGAAAGAGACTGGGACATTTTGCCAGAGTATGGTATAGATGGCACTCTGTTGCGAGCCGTCCAGTCCACTTATGTGGACTGCAAGGCATGCGTACGGGTGGGTGGTAACAGGTCACCATGGTTTGACGTTAAAATCGGCGTCAAGCAGGGTTGCGTGTTGTCCGCTAGACTGTTTATAATATATCTGGACAAAAGTCTTCAAAGACTGCGATGAATGAAGGTGTACAAATGGGTGACTTAGTGGTAAACCATCTACTTTATGCAGATGACGCGGTTTTAATAGCGCCAACAGCCACTGATCTGTAAACACTAGTCACAGTTATGAAAGACGACTGCATGATCAATGGCTTACACTTGAATGTGAAGAAAACCAAGATTATGGTTTTTGAAAGGGAAGAAACCAGAACGAATGTAAGGATTGTGGTTGGTAACGATGTGCTGGAGCAAGTGAATGAGTTTGTATATCTTGGATGCGCCTTCAGTAAGGATAGGAAATACACCGCTGACATAGAGAGAAGAGTGAGTGCAGGGAACAGAGTGAATGGTGCGATGGGAAAGCTACTCGGGAGCCGGCACTTAAGCAATAAGGCGCAGCTGGCCATACATAACGGAGTTCTTGTCCCAACGCTGTTATATGGTAGCGAGAGCTGGGTATGTAAGAAGGAGAATAAAAGTAGGATAAATGCGGTAGAAATGCGAGCTCTGCGGAAGATGTGCGGAGTGAAGCTGACCGACCGCATTAGCAACAGCATAGTAAGACAGCGAGTAGGTATGAAAGATAGTATCGGTGTAAAGATGAGAAAGGGCATGCTCTGTTGGTTCGGGCATATAGAAAGAATGCCAGAGGAAAGAATGACAAAACAGATATACAATGTGAAAGTGGAAGGATGCAGGTACCGGGGAAGACCTAGACTATCTTACCACGACCAAATAAACCGAGTCTTATCTGATGGAAAAGTCAAGAGTCTCCGTAACCGGAGAGCGTGTATGAGACGAACTATGAGAGTCGAGGAAGCCAGACAGGTATGTAAGGAAAGAACCTGTTGGAACTCTGTACTCTCTGCCTACCCCGCAAGGGATCTGGCGTGAGGTTATAGATAGATAGATTTAAAAGTAGTTGTTATTGTAAAATTTAAATTATAAAAACCATTTTAAAAACAAGCTTTTATAGCAAACATATAAATAGGATATCTTGCTTATTTGAAAAGTTTCTATGGCTCCTTTCCGGCTCCATCATCCGACCTTGGACACCATCCGGGTCTAAAGTACTCGTCGAGACAAATCCAACAAGCCCAAACACGGCGGGGTTATATTTAGTAGTTGGGTTGTTCCATTGGCCACCTTTCAGTTACATCATCAGACCCCGAACGCAATCCGGCTGTATAGTACTTGTCAATACGAATCTAACAAGCCTAAACACGGTATCTACATTCTTCCACTTTGGCATTGTATATCTGTTTTTGTTATTTTAAGTGATAATATGAAAGCTTGTTAAAAAAGAACTGAATAGGTATCTCTAGGAATAGCTAATGGTAATAGGTGTTGCTCCTCTGTTGTTATCACCCAAGTAAAAATCATCGTTATATAAACAATGAGATTGTTTGTTGATATCACTACATTTTATAAAACAAAGTCTCGTCACCGTCGTGTGAATAAATAATTGAATTGAATTGATCGTAAACTTCTAAATTGTAATCTAAATATTGCACCCAAACAACAATTTTAAATAGAAAGCAATTTTAAATAAAATAGAAAGGAAAAAAGAGAAAGGGAAATAAAAAAGATGAGCCCGCTAAGTTTTTTTCGCCGGATCTTCTCAGCAGAGGCCGCGTTCCGATCCGGTAGCAGATTAGTAGTTACATTAGATAATAAAATATGTTATTAGACAATTTGTAAGTATGTTTAGGTTTATTCCTATATATTATAAAACAAAGTCCCCTCCACCCCGTCTGTCTGTCTATCTGAACGCGATAAACTCAATAACTACGGATTTTTATACGGTTTTCACCAATTAACTGCCTCGTTGGTCTAGTGGCAAAGAGCATCGCTTTGTGATCACAAGGTCCTGGGTTCCAATCCAACGTCGGACAAATGTAGGTTTTCTATCGAAAATTTTCCAGTATGAGTCCGAAGTCTGGAATTGTGCCCGGTATATAGCAATAGGCTCGCCCCTTACACGGGACCTCACATCGTCGGCGAAAAGTGGGTGTACTCAGTACACCTCTGCCATCCCCGCTTGGGGAATAAAGGCGTGACGGTGTAACCAATAGACGGAGTTATTCCAGAAGAAGGTTTATGTGTATAATTCACCCGTGCGAAGTCGGGGCGGGTCGCTAGTCAACAAGAAAGTTAAGTTGCATGTAACCACTTACTGCAGTGTTTTCTGAAGTCAGCAACTTGTGGTGTGATACTTACCGACTTGTGGCCAGGAATCCAATTTGCATGAATATTTGTTTATGCAAATCGTTCATACACAGCTCCACATTTGGTGGAGGTTCTCAGAATAACGTTTCATTTTCAATACCTTATGTGGCTGTTCTAAATATCTATTAAGAGTTGTTATTGTTAGCATAAAATAACAATTATCAACCTTATATGGTGTAGTTATAATATGATTCAAGCGTAATCTCTTTCGGGGTCTAATGGGCTAGGGCTCATGCAGATGACGCGACGCGTTGCGCGAATTTAGGCGTCGCGACTGTTCCGAATGTGGTAGTTTATCAGACATGTTGTACACATCCTTTTTTTTGTAGCCATCCGTATTCGTTTTGTGGCGACAGATTGATCTAAGAATATGAAAAAAAGTATGGGAATGACGTTTTATCAACGTAGAGTTACGTACAGTCAGTACAATACACTATCAATTATAATAATAATAAGAAACGTTTCCACCGTTGGGCACGGGCCTCCTCTTAAACTGAGAGGGTTTAGGGCATAGTCCACCACGCTGGCTCAGTGCGGGTTGGCGAACTTCACACACCTTCGAGAAACTCTTAGGCATGCAGGTACCTACACGATCTTGTTACACTATCAATTGCGACAGTAAAATAGAATCAAAACGCTTGCTACTTGTGCATGCCCTTGGGAACGGATAACAAGTAAACACAACTAAACTATTTAATTAAAAATACCTACAGTACTAAATCACCAAATGTGGCATGATTCCATTAACCGACGAAAATGGAAATGTAACCATCGGTCAAAGATCACGGTCATACACGCCGACAGGGACTAACGGGCAAAGAGCGAAAATTGTAGTATCAGTAATCATATTCGCAGATTGTAAAACAATCTGGCACATCATTATAATCTAGGCGTATCGAGAGAACGTGCCTGCGACTAGCAAAAAAAGTGGTGCTGACCAAAATATCGCGACTTGTCGCCCTTGTCCGCCGGCAGGTTGTATGAGTCTTAATCGCCAATTCTCATTAACGCTTTTTCAACGCTCGTTAGTACAGCGCTGGAATAAAGCAAATTGCTAACGCTACATTTTTTAGTATGTACAGTTTTAAAAGTATGTACAGCGCTTTATAAACGCGCGTTTAAAAAGCGCTTCTTCGAATGCCCGCTAATTGATTCACATTTCACGACCTTGGCTGCAGCAGTAACAATACAGGAATTAAACTGCGCTTTAACGATAATGTCAACTGTACGTGCACATACTCGAAGTGTTAAATTTGTACGAAAGGAAAAAAACTGGATATTTATTTATAAGTTTAGAGGCAACTGTAGCTTGTATTATGTTTGTACTGTAAATACTTTTATTTGGTTGACATATTAGTTACTAGTTTCTGCCCGTGACTTCGTCCGCGTGGACTTTAGACCGGACTCTAACATTTTTTTTGGGATAAAAAGTATCCTATTTGTTAATTCATTTATATCGTTCTAGCGCTTCACCGTCGCGCGCTGAATAACCATTGCCAGGAAGCAACCGGTTAATATCCCACCCTACCCATATCTTCCAAAATTTGATCAGACATTGGTATTATGTTTGTGTAATCCTATTATCCTACTAATATTATAAATGTGAAAGTTTGTATATTTGGATGTTTGTTACTCAATCACTCAAAAACGACTGATCGGATTTGAATGAAATTTAGCACACAGATAGTTTGTTACCTGTATTAAACATAGAATACTTTTTATCCCGAAAAAATGTTAGGGTCCGGTCTCAAGTCAACGCGGACGAAGTCGCAGGAAAAAATTAGTCTTCTATAAAAGTGAAATGGGAACGGAATTCTTGATCTAAGAAATTTTACTAAAAATATCTTCTATCTATGAATACCTACGTATTCAAATATCAAGCAGGTATACGTAACAATGTCGTCGTGCTTACGTGAGCACACAATTTGGATAATTTACAATATTACGAAAACACTATATAGTCTATTCCAATGAAACTGTTAAACTTTAAAAAAAAAAATTCATACATCATATAAACGTCGATATCTTGCGAGAGCATTTTCATTTCGATGTCTTCGGAAATACTGTCGCCTTCATATTACTCATGTTATACATTGCAATAACAACTAAAAAATCTAAAAATGGTGATGGTTTGTTTAAAAAGTTTGAAAGCTTGATTGGCACAGACTATAATTACTAAATTGTATCATTTATTAAGTGATACTAAAGCAGCTTATTTAACAGAATTGTATTTAATTCCCCACAAGATGCCCTGGTGAATGTCATGGGTATCAGCTCGATGCTGAACAAAACCGGTCGCGTTGTGGCGATCTTTGGGGAAGACAAAGGTTCCTGTGGACGTCTTTCGACTGATCTGTAGTTATATGTAATCAAAATAGCTTTGTGTGTGAGTGATCTACGCTGTTGGCCACGGGGCCGTTACAGCTTTACTGGACGAGAGGGCGAGCGTGCAACAACTACGTTCGAGCGAGAAGGGCAAGGGGGCATCTAGCTCAAAAGCGTCTCAGGAGGAACGGCCTCGGCTTGGGCAGTCGCTATGAGGGAGGGCGTATACTAAGTACCTCGCCGTGGTGCTCTGCACCAGCCGGCGGGCAAGGGATTCTTCGACCTCGCCGGCGAGGTCGGTGTCTGATCCTGTGCGCCCTCGAGTATGTCGCCTATTGCCCTTCTGGCTGCCTAGAGCGTAGTGGTTGCACGCTCGCCTTTAAGTCCGCTGAAGCTGTTAAGGCCTCGCGGCCAACAGCGTACATCATTCACACACACACACTATAAGTATTGCGAAAATCTTCTAAAAATCTTTATCAACGTTAAATCATTTTTAATCAGGTTTAAATAATTCCAATCATATTTATTGTTTTTACCCGTTTCCATTACGTTTAATGGTTTTTAATCATTAAACATCAATAAATCAGCCTTTTATGATAATAGTCCAATCTTCTATTCCTTAGGCTTGTAAGCTATTCTATGAAATGAGTACAGTCGGCTGCTACAAGAGAGTTTTGCACAGTTGAACTGTGGATTTTTTGGGTACACACACAGGGAAACTCTAAAGCCAAAGGACGGTCCCAGAGAGCTAGTAAGAATAGGGAAGAGGTTTTAGTCTGTAGGTCACTGAGGGACAACACCTATCTCAACAAGCCCGACGCTTGCTTTTTGTTACGGGCCATACAGTATCTATGAGGATTTCCTCCTTCCAAGGGAAAAGAGGGTCAGGACGCCTGAACGGTTTGCATATCCTTGCATTTCGCAATATCATCATCATCATCAGTCTATCAACCCACTGCTGGGTACACACCACTCCACATCTCTTCTCTATGACGGCATTGGTTCCAGTCCCTTGCTAGTCTATTCGACGATTTGTTTGCTTACCTTCATAATCCATACTTCCATACCAATATTATAAAATAGTTTTTGCTGCGCGACTTAGTCTGCGTTGACTTTAGACAGGAACCTAACATTTTTCCGGGATAAAAAGTATCCTATGTGTTAATCCAGGTAATAAGCTGTGTCCCAAATTTTATCTAAATCCGTTCAGCCCTTTTCGGGTGATTGAGTAACAAACATACAAACCTTTACATTTATAATATTAATAGAAAATACGATTCGAAAGTAACTCTGTCTGCCTGTTTGTCTGTTATCTTTTCACGCCCAAACCGCTAAACAGATTTTGATCAAATTCGGCAAGGACATACATTTTATCCAGGCGAAGGACATAGGCTTCATTATGTCTCAAAAAAACTTAAGGGTGTGAAATACACGCTTGAAAATAACGGGAATGAAGTTGCGGGTGCAGCTACTTCACAATAAATGTAACTTATTTTTTTACAAAACCAGGTCTCTCCGTGCGTGCATTCGTCCGCGACCCAGCGAAGGTACCAGAGAGCCTTAAATCCAAGGTCGAGGTCTTCCCTGGGAATGTTCTTGAACCTGACTCTGTAACGGATGCTGTTGAAGGCATGGACGGGGTGGTTATCATCCTAGGAACCAGGAATAGCTTGGAGCCGACCACGGATATGTCTGAAGGGACGAAGAATATTATAGATGCTATGAGAGCGAAGAATGTTAAGCCAGTGTCTGCTTGTCTATCTGCCTTCTTGTTTTATGAACCGGCGAAGGTGCCTCCCAGGTTTGTGGACCTGAATGAGGATCATAAGAGGATGTATGAAGCGCTGCAGGAAAGCGGTCTGGATTGGATCGCTGTTTTCCCGCCACATATTGCTGGTGAGTTATTTTGTCTTCTTTTTTTGAGTCTTGTACAGTTTGTGATATCTAGAGTTGGGCAAAAGTTAATTGTAAAAATATTTCGAAATTCATCGAGGTATATTTTTGGTTTTTATGTTCCCGACGTCGGAACTAACGCTGTCATCAAGTGAAATGTCATTACATGACACTCGCAGAGTTGCCGTTTGCTAAGAAGATTTTCCCAAGTTCTATTTTAAATTAGTAACCATGCGGTCCCAACTGTTGGAAATATCTTCTTGGAAGTAGCAAAAGTGGGCATTTTGGCATGGAAATTATTAACTCTCATTTTACATAAACCCCCTGTTAATGTCATCCAGCTTTTGTGTGTGTGTGTGTGTGTGTGCGTGCGTGCGTGGGCGTGGGCGTGGGCGCGCGCGCGCGCGCGCGCGCGCGCGTGTGTGTGTGTGTGTGTGTGTGTGTGTGTGTGTGTGCGCGTGCGTGCGTGCGTGCGTGTGTGTGAGAGAAAATGTCATCCAGCGTTAGTTCCGATCAAAAAGAATATAATTACTACGTTTTAAGAGGCAGACCTTCATACTAAACCACGAAATTGCAAATTGTATGAAACAACTTACACACATTGTTCTACCACCATGATAACATTAAATGTTATTGCTACCAACATGAAATTATGATATGCTGCCAACCTAATAAAACAATACTGCCAACATAAAATAAAGAATAGGGATGTAGCCTTGACGTTAAATTTAATAGATCTATCGATATGTAACATTTTTAGGGTTCCGAAGTTTACCAGTGTAAGCAGGTAGTACTGCCGCTTACAATGAAATAAAAAATATAATAATGATTTTACATAATCATTGAACTGAATTTTGCAAGTATGTGAATATACAGAAAGATAAATTTATCATTTTAAATACAAAACTAAAATTTTATACATGGAATTAATTTATTTAATAGATACAGCTTTTTATAGATATAAACAAGTCTTCCACGTACCGCCGTACTCATTGTTTATAACAGTAAAAAAAAGTTTGCGTGTCAAAAAAAAGAAAAACGCATAGTACTAGAACCTTATTAACATTAAGAATGAGAGGTAACATGACTGTACATCAGTAGTGTTTTTAATATTTTTATTTATCTGAACCGCAAGAACTATAATCTATATATTAATACGTGAAGCAAAAACTTTGTACACCTTTTTACGAAAATTGCGCGCACGGAGGAGTATGAAATTTCCCACACTTATAGTTTATATAGAGACTGAGTGCAGAATGCTAATATTTTTTTTTAAATTATGCATATAACATACACTAAATCAATGAAAAAAACATTACCCACACTACCATGTATTTAACACAATACACGTCAAATTGATGTTTGTCTTTAATATTATTTGTCTATAGTCTTACTGAATGTCAAACATACCAGCAAGCGATGAAAGAGTAGGTCGAATATCGACCTATGGGCGACCACTAGTGCCTATAAATGAATGTAAAATATAGTATTATAACAGACACATACTTACCGATCTTTATCCAGTGGAAAATTAGCCATAAATATTATTTTCTGGTCACCTACCCGACTTGTTTTTACTTGGCATATTTCGAATTTAATTTTGCTCATTTTGGAATATGCATCGCCACAGAGAAAGCAACGCTATTAAATACGGATATCAAATTAACATTTATTTTTAAATTAACAATAATAATTTTATATTTTCCAAATGACAATTTGAATTGACATGTCCGATTAAATGTCAGAACAGTATAATGCACCTAAATTGAAAAGTAGACAGTTATATAGTACGTATTAAGGATATACGGCTTTTGCTTACAACAGGTTTAAAAAGACAGCAAATCCATTATAAATCGTTATTTCTACAAGACTTTGGCTAGCCTCGTTCAGATTTTGGCTGCGGGCCAAAAGTTCCTTGTAGACCTATATGCAGGTATTAACCGCATGTGGTATACATATTTACCCATAGTAGGTATACAGTTTTATCCCTGTTGAGATAAATATCCAACAGTTCAATTTTCTTGTAAAGTAACCTTCGCACATCGTAGGTTTTTACCTTAAGGCGATGTTATTTATTCATGTTACGCTTCAGGTTTACAGTTGATCAAAGTTTTGTCCCCAGATGAACCACAACGTGAATGCACTGTGACAGTGAATCCCACGAGTTCCCCCGGCCGGTCCATCTCCAAATGGGACCTTGGAGAATTCCTGGTCACCTCCCTCAGTGACTCCAAGTATTATAAGACGGTTATTGGTATCGCTAATAAATAGATTATCAAATCAGCAATCGTGTGTTGACCATCTTAGGTATATTTTTGTATATTCATCTAATTTGTTTTAGAGATAGTGTTTGAATTGGAATGGAGGATTTGGTCTGGTTGACATGCTGTTGCGTATTGTGTTAGTATTAATATATATATGGCCGGATTTAAATGCGTAGAGTTGTACCATTGAACTGGAAGAATAACATTTGCTTTTTCTGCTGATGCTGTAAAAAATCCATTTAGCCTTTATTGCTTAAGTGGGAGCGGCAGTAGTGTACGTTAAAAAATTAAAGTCACAAAACATTATTTTTACACCGTCAACCCTATATTCCCCAAGCGGGGGTGGCAGAAGTGTACTGAGTACACCCACGTTTCGCCGACGATGTTAGGTCCGTGAACACAAAGCGCATCGCTTTGTGTTCACGAGGTCCTGGGTTCAAATCCTAGGTCCCACTTGTAGTGATCACTATCACGACAAGGAAATATCTATACGTATTTGGGTTTCACTGGCTCAGTACTACACTCAGCCCGAGCGCAGGCGCACGTCAACCCGCACCGCGTCTAGCACCGGAATGCCAGATTGACGGCTACCCCCTCTACTGGTGTACATGAGACAATGTATTATATCTATTGTATAGATACAAACACTACAGGACAAGTGTAGTTTTTCTAACGAAAACTTCCCAGTACAAGTCACCCCCTATTATATGGGACCTAATATCGTCGGCGAAACGTGGGTGTACTCAGTACACCTCTTCCACCTCGGCTTCGGGAATACAGGCGTGACGGTATGTTACCTTACCTATTTTGTTTTTATTATAATCTAAGCAAGTAAAACTACATTCCGTTTGCCTCGGGTAGTGATTATATTATGCTGCTTGGTTTGTCCCACCTACGCGTTTTTATCCGGTTGTTTCGAGCAACGCAAATAATAGCCATAAATAAAATATTTATTATGTAGTTATTTTTCCTATTAGAATGTAAAAAAACAAATTTATTTTTATGTAATGGAACCATTTAGGGTTATATACACTGCTTATAAACAGAGTTTGGCAAAAATTAATTCTGTAAAATTTAATTGTAATTTAAATAATTCCGATTTTATCGCGGTTTATTTTTGGTTTTTACGTTCCCGTTTCGAGTGCTCTACGGTATCCATGATCATAGGCGGGACTGAGGCGTTTGAAGTCCAAATGTAATTGTTATTGAAGTGGAAACTTCTTTAGACGCGTTGGGCATTTTTTTAAGATGGGAAAAAACAATTGAACTCGCGACACGGTTACCGACACCTCTGTATATATGTATGTTTTCACTTCTGTCAGCACTCCCGGAGTGCCACTGCTGATTTTTTCCGGAGAAATTTAGGGGGATTAATTTTATTTCAATTGATTGATCCTTCAATTAAGAAATTGATCTAATAATGCCCAACACTACTGATCATATCACGACCGATGCTAAATACATGATCTGAAACATAGTTCTGTTGTCAATGATAAAATTTATCAGTTTAAATCCCATGGGTGCCAATATAAAAATGCTTGATCATCACAGACACTCTACAAAATTGTAATCGAAAAAGTAATATGTACAAATAATGTTTTAATAAATTTAAATTATTTTATAAATTTGAAATGCAATGTAAATTTTATGAAAGGCCAAAGTTGCTTTGTAAACGCTTCCGCATATTATATTATCTCCAGTATATGCAATTATATAATGACCTGTGAATGTGAACCACGATATATCGTTCTCTATTTTTAATTGTTGACATTGAATCGTATGTAATATATATGAAGTATTGTTTCAATAGATTGTTGGATGAGCAGCTGATGTTATTTTTGGGGTTTTTAACAAAATAAAATATATATCTATCATAAGATTACATATTCCTACAATGGGTGAAATATACCTCATTTTACGGTAGTCATGTGGAAATAAATACATATATTCTGATGCAATAAATTTTTTTTTATCGTTTTTCTTTATTTTTACACCCTCGTATCAATCACTTCAGGAGCGTCAAACATTCCTCTCTCCTTGACGGTGAGCCAATCCAGCGCGGGGTTTTCCTCAAGATTTGCGCCGAGAACCAAATAATTCATTGGGGTTAAGTTCTTCGAGCTTGGGGTGTCAAGAGTCATGTTTGTTCTACTACCCTTCCTCGAGGATAGGGTCTCTATGCTACTCGGATAAAAATCGGTACAACTCAAGAATGTGTTAGGACTCCAAGGGTACCTGGCTTTGACGACATTTGACCTCTTTAACGACAGGCCTGGACTGGTAAAGCTTTCTACCGTCGACGTACTCAAATTCTCCATATTCGTGTGCACGGGAATTTCGTTCGTATCTTCTGATAACGACAGAGCGTAGTCTATAAGTGTGACTGTTATTCTACTGTGTGTCCTAACAGTAGGGGTTGAGGTGCCATATGAGGTAGTCGATTGTGGCAGAATCTCATCAACGCTAATGGAACTATACGTTGTATCACTGTTCCTCCACTGAAAAGACGTAGAATCGGACAAGGAAGATACATTAGAAGTCATATTGGAGATATTCCGTTCATTTGATTTCAGCATATCTTCAGAATACAAAGACGCCATGCTCCAAGGACTGCTTACCATGCTTAAAGTGTCAGCGTTACAGTAATTGTCGTTGCCGACAGCAATGGTCACTGTAGAGCGACTTGATAAACATTTATTATACGATAATTCAAAGCTCAAAGTAGTTTCTACCGAAGTAGCTTTTCTGATAATTTTTTGATCGCATACAAGCTTGTTATTACGGTCCATTTTCCATCATGCTGTGTGTAATTTTGACATTACGGAGATGGGGCAGCAGTCATTAGCGATATCTATTAACCATCTGTACTGCTGAATGGAAGTCACGAATGATTCAATGTATGTTAGAGGATCCATGTTTTTTCGGATGAGGCGTACTCATCCTTTCCGTTTTTAAAACAAATTCGACATGCTTCTTATTGTCTGGTTACAATGATTTTTTTAAATATATATTTGTTAAGAATTTCTATGTAAGTTTAAAGCTTGCAAGAATTTTTGATGTATTTTTGTAACCTGTAGGTACCGTTTTGTCAGTGTAGATACCTACAATTCTTAATATTTTAAAAAACGTAATTTTTGTTTTGGTGTGTATGAAGGTCGAACTACAAAAAACATTACCTTCTTCATAAAATGATAATTAAACGTCCGTTCACATAAACTGGTTCGAAGAGCACCGGAGAGCGCTTATTTTTAGAGTTCCGTACCTTATTCGGTAAAAGCAGAAAACTTATAGGATGTATGAGACGAACTTTGAGAGTGCAGGAAGCCAGAGAGCTATGTAAGGAAAGAACCTGTTGGGACTCTGTATTCTCTGCCTCGCCCGCAAGGGATGTGAAGCGATGATATAGATAGATAGATAGACTTATAGGACTGGAAGCAAGCTTTCACAGTAGGAGTTAAGAAAAATAACGAAAATCAATAATTTGTAACTAAATAACAGTAATCATGGCCGTGGCTGATCACCACCCTCCCAGCAGTCATGCCGCCAGACGACTGAGTCGTGTTTTGACATGTTGCCCGGAGTTGCCATACGAAGAGGCGGTCGATCTAGAATCAATCATTCCGGAACTCGGTCTAATTCCCATCTCTTTAGGGTATTTACCCTCAATAAGTTATAAATTCACAATAAATAGGGGGTTGAGTCAGCGAGCCACATCTTCGGCCCCGTCGTCGGTGAGATAAATCGCGGACCAGTCCTCAGTGGCGCATTTACCAGCAGGCTGGAACCCAGGGCGGCAAAATTGGCTCAAAAATTTTTTTGTAAGTAATATATGATTGAGCTTTTCTTAGCTCAAAAATATACCCAAAGACTATTTCTTGTGTAAACTTCACTAAATCGTGAGTTTTGGGAATATTCTAGAACTGACACAACTATCCCTTAGTCACAATCATACTATTAATGAGAAAAAGCTGATGTAATGATGACGATAGAGCACAAATCATAAAATTGCAATTTCATTGACAAAGAAAATGTAATTAATATGATTGTGAACTAGGGTATTAAATTGCAGACGTTAGGAGGTGCGACAAAAATTTGAATAGCCTACTCGCGGCAAATGTGTAAATCCGACACTACCACTTACATATTTTTTCTCGAACTACATGATAAATAAAATAGTGCCATCTAGTGACACTTTTATAGAACCCTGAAAGCACAAGTTCTACTCGCACTTGCCCAGTTATTTCAATACACAACGCAAACGGAACCGGTTGAGTATTATTATAATCTTTAGCTGGTTGGTTGCTCAAGCGTTGCTCGCGAACTGGGCGCTTTTTAATGTTTCACGGCGACGGTTCTCAAGTATGTTACGTTTTCTTTAAATTTGCAAAATATGCTGTTACTTCTTCAATGCGCTATAAATAACAAATTAATTCATTCTTGATTCAAAGCAATGGGGAGATTTCAAATGCATTTCTAAAACGTATTTCTCAATACGCACACATAAACGTAGTAAAGTGATACCGCTCTCTACGTCTCGCATAGGTATAAGGGTTTCATTACCAGAAACCTTCAGGCATCCGCCAATTCCCTAGGGAATTGGTTCAGGAAGTGGCGTATTGAGGTGAATCCGGACAAGACCGCTGCGGTGTTCTTCTTCAGAGGTGCCACCCCGCGCCACTCCCTGCGCCGCCCTAGAAGTAATCTCGGCCAAGTGACCATGTTCGACCGACCCATTCCCTGGGTCAAAGAGGTCAAATACCTAGGGGTCACCCTAAACAGTACTATGTCCTTCGGCCCGCACATCAAGCGGGTCCGTCAGCGAGCATCCTTTGTGCTCGGTCGTCTCCATTCGTTAATCTGCAAGCGGTGTAAAATGTCCCTTAGAAATAAGGTGACACTTTACAAAACTTGCTTTCGACCCTTCATGACTTATGCGTGTGTTATGTTCGGGCATTCGTCCTCCTCTCAAATCGATAAACTCCAAGTGGTTCAAAACCGCTTCCTCCGTAAAGCCGTAGGAACCCCCTGGTTTGTACGGAACGTCGACCTCCACTCCGATCTAGGTCTCAAACCTATTCGCGCCTTTATTAAAAAGGCGTCAACACGTCACTTCGCGAACGCATTTACCCATGCGAATCCGTTAATCGTAGCCACCGCCGACTACGATCTCCCCCCCGACCCCTGCCGCCACCGCCGGCCGCGACATGTTCTCACCGACCCCCCCAATGCTTTGTCATCCCTACTTTCCGCTCAGAATACGGGCGACGACGACGACGTAGTAGTAGATCCCTTCCCATAGCCGGCGGTTGACCGGTGCACTTAGTAGTGCACCCGTCCCCATACAGCGACTGTCCCAACCGAGGGCGCCTCTTCGAGGCGCCCTCGAGTATGTCGCCTCTTGCCCTTCTGGCTGGCTAGAGCTTAGTGGTTGCACGCTCGCCTTTAAGTCTGGTGAAGCTGTAAAGGCCTCGCGGCCAACAGCGTACATTATTCACACACACACGTAGTAAAGTTTCATTGTTAATTGGAGTATAAAAGTGCTTAAAAAGGGGTAAAAAACTATAAATTTGGTTTTCGTATTGAATTTGTGAAGCAATTAGCTAAGCGGGGTGTCTGAGGTCTTGCGTTATTTACGATACACCTTGTAGAACCCTGAAAGCACGACTTCTACTCGCGCTTGTCCAGTTATTTCAATACACAACGCAAACGAAACCGGTTGAGTATTATTATAATCTTTAGCTGGTTGGTTGCTCAAGCGTTGCTCGCGAACTGGGCGCTTTTTAATGTTTCACGGCGACGGTTCTCAATTACCCTGTTATTATTAAATATTAATAATAATATCAGCCTCTGTACTCTCTGCCTACCCCGCAAGGGATCTGGCGTGAGGTTATAGATAGATAGAATATCAGCCTATACTGCCTACTGCTGGGCAAAGGCCTTCTTTCACAAATCGAGGTGAGAGAGATTAGGTCATACTCCACCACGCGGACCCAGTGCGGATTGGTGGAGGCAGGTTTGTGACCACCTGCTGTTGGAACTTATCAAGCCGCCTTTAAGGCTTCCAACTTGGCTTAACGTCTACCACATTGAGTAGTAACCGGGACCAACGGCTTAACGTGCGCCTCTATTAAATATTATGTAAACAATAAATATTATTTTCAAAGTTGCAAAACTATTATATAGTAGGGTTAATATGCTCCGCTCTCCGAGCCTAAGTGTAGAGACTTATGGTTTTCTAACTTTAGCTACGAATGGAGTCATTCACAGACCAAAGACAGTCTACTATATTCCGTGGTATCACTAGTAATAAAATCCACATACACAAACATTTTTATAATTTTTCAGTCAGAAGAAAGAATGACAAAACAGATATACAATGCGAAAGTGGAACGATGTAGATATCGGGGAAGGCCTAGACTATCTTACTTTGACCAAATACACTCTTATCTAAAGGACAAGCCACGAGTCTCCGTAACCGGCAAGTGTGTATGAGACGAACTATGCGAGTGGAGGAAGCCAGAGAGGTATGTAAGGAAAGAACTTGTTGGAAATCTGTACTCTCTGCCTACCCCGCAAGGGATCTGGCGTAATTATATAGGTAGATAGATAGAGAATTATAAACATCTCATCAGGCTCAATAAAAATAAAAAACCGTTAAATTGTATAATATTTTTTGTATTTATTTACAAATACCTAATTTACTTACATACGTCCTCTAAATAATAACCGTTAGGTTATCATAAAACTAATGAGATTGTCAACAGTCGAAGAGTCTGAACCAACAGTTATATTTACAATATGACATTCCTTTTCGTTAGTTTAATTGGCCCGTTAACCTAACCTATTTTAAGTTACCTTAATGGTTAGGTTAGATTTGTGATAATCAACAAAAACGAGAGCGAGTTTTATGAGAGATATTATCCGTTCACAACCTTTGGAATGTACAATCTCGCTAGATTTAAGTATCATAAAATAACGGTGCTTACAATTATCCGGTGAAATTTGTAAAGAATACCTACCTACCAGCTTTAGCGTCCATCTTTGTTCATGCTTTGTACAATATTTATTTACACTCCTACCAATGGAAGGAAAACAATAATATACTTGTGTCCCTAGCACCTAATACTATTTTTTCACACATATGTTTTTTTCTTCTATCTATCTATCTATACCATCACGCCAGTTCTCTTGCGGCGTAGGTAGAGAGTACAGAGTTCCAAAAAATTTTTTTCTTTGTAAAATTATTTACTTTTCAGTTCGTGACCACAACGATCGAGCGGTGAGCTTAGCCTGTTTACACAGTTCGTGACAGTAGACAAATTCTACTACTGTGTGTTATTTTTTTTGAACTGGCATACTCGTATGCCAGTTCAAAAAAAAACAAAAATTCAAAATACGTCATTTCTATAAATGTGTTACAAACATGTTAATAATACAATGGTTCTTCTAGTAAACTAAACACCTAAAACACTTGTTTCAGAAAACCCCGCTCTTCTATACATCAAACCTAGGAGTAAATATTTGAAAATATGTCAGTAAGACTATCTTACCATGACCAAATAAACCGTGTCTTCTCTGTAAGGCAAGTCAAGAGCCTCCGTAACCGGCGAGAGTGAATGGGACGAACTATGAAAATGGAGGAAGCCAGAGAGGTCTGTAAGAAAAAAAACCTGTTAGAACTCTGTACTCTCTGCCTACCCGCAAGTGATCTGGCGTTTTGATATAGATATATAGATGTCGGTCTCGACTTACCACACTCGGTCACACAATGAGAGCTGTAGCTGCTTACCCAAGTAAGTAGTTACTGACTCGAGCATACGAGCTAATGAGTTCGTAAAATTGTGCCAATTGACGTCCAAGTCGTAAAATATAATAGTAACTGGAATGCGAGTTATTGACTGATTCCCATATGACTGCAGCTCGTAAGATGAGATCATATAGTGCAAGTAACTACACTGCAGTACTGCAATAACTAAGATATAGTCTTATACCAAGTTAATACACTGCTTGGTACTGCCGTCACTTCCCGCCAAAACTAATGAGTAGTACCGCATCGGCGTCGACTGTTCACATACTCCCTTCGCACTTCAAACATCGCTCTGTGATTCTCTAATGTTTGCGAAGAACCCCCGACATCAGATTTTCTTTTCCCCGAAACGTTTTCATATTAATATCCCCAAGGCAATTTTTATACTAGCTTTCCCATGGGTTTTCTGATACACCACACTCACATTTTTTTTGTATTTCATATATTTCTTTACTGTTTTTTTCCAAAATTATTTTTTCCAATCATTCCAAAACGATTGCTAAACCGATCGCACTGAGTGGGCATGGCCTGTCAGTCTTTTGAATCTCGCTCAAAAAACCGCCAACGAAGGGAGCACCCGGCAGTGATAGTGTAGGAAGGGAAGTAGAGCGTATATGGCGCGTTTATTCGAACTAGTGGTCGCCCATAGGTCGATATTCGACCTACTCTTTCATCGTTTGCTGGTTATGTTTGACATTCAGTAAGACTATAGACAAATAATATTAAAGACAAACATCAATTTGACGTGTATTGTGTCAAATGCATGCTAGTGTGTGTAATGTTTTTTACATTGATTTAATGTATGTTTTATGCATAATTTAAAAAAAATATTAGCATTTTGCACTCCTTCTCCTTCTTCCTCCGTTCGCACAATTTTCGTAAAAATGTGTACAAAGTTTTTGCTTCACGTATTAATATATAGATAACCTTCCTTCACTTCACGCGGAAGTGAGCAGTATGTAAATTGGGTATAAAACATAATTACTGCACATGCGTATCAACGGCACAGTAACTGACTAGTCCAGCTCGCGTGCTAGCTCGCACTGTATGACCAGGCCTTTACTCAATCCTTGCTAAGGGGAGGGCAGTCACTGCTCCTTGTGTCTAACTCACGTCCTTGTATTCATACATTTCCTACACATATTCACAAATACACTATACATATTCCTATAATTCACGCTAACAACCTCTCCTTTCCAACTGGCTCATGTTTTTCACTCAGCAACTCCACGTCTAAGAGTATTCTCCCTAGTTCTCCAGTCCTGAAAGCCTTTATCATAGTCCTTGCAACCTCGATGAGGTCGGGAACCTCTCGCACGCGGCCGTCAAAGTCGCGTGTTCGGCGTATGCGATTATACTTCAGCGCGCCGGCAATAAGCACCTGTAGGCAGAAAGGTCAATTTTAAACGGTATTAAATTATTATTTCGTTCTTTTACCTATCTATGGGGGAGGGGGGGCACATAGCGCGAAGATCACACGAGCGTCGGGGCAGAAATAGTCTAGAATGGAGATCACGTATTGGCAAGCGCGGCGTGGGACGGCCACCTGCCAGATGGACCGACGATCTTGTGAAGATCGGAGGAAGTCGTTCGATGCAGGTAGCAACGGACCGGTTGTGCTGGAGAGCGATTGGGGAGACCTATGTTCAGCAGTGGACGATTACCTATTGGCTAAGATGATAATGATGACGATGAGCAATTTTAATTTGAAAGAGGAGCTCGTAGCGCCGTGCGACCGCGGTCTTCTAACCAATCACCAAGGTTAAGCAGCGTTCGACTCAGTCGCACTGAGATGGGTGACTATTTGTGGCATTTTCATATTCGAGCGTCTCCGTGCTTCGACAGGCACGTGAACCCGTTGGTCCCGATTACCACTTAATGTGGTAGTCGTTAAGCCGAGTTGGAGGCCTTATAGGCGGCTTGATAAGTTCCAACAGCAGGTGGCCACAAACCTCCCTCCGCCAATCCGCACTGGGTCCGCGTGGTGGAGTATGACCTAATCTGTCTCACTTCGATTTGTGAGAGACTGCCCAGCAGTGGGCAGTATAGGCTGATATTATTTTATTCATTATTTAATTTGACAGGAATCGATATATTATTCGGACTAGATTAAGAGTGACAGTCCGAAAAACGACCCTAAAACTGATTGTGGTCCTATTTCGAATTAGTTCGATCCAACCTTAGCCAGTATGAGGACGCGTTCAAATGCCACAATTTGTGCCCTTGCCCGCCGGCCGGTGCAGAGCACCACGGCGAGACAACTAGTATACGCCCTTCCCCAGAGCGACTGCCCAAGCCGAGGCCGTTTCTCCTCGAGGGCCCTGGAGCTAGTTGCCACCTTGCCCTTCTGGCTCGAGCGTAGTGGTTGCACGCTCGCCCTCTTGTCCGGTGAAGCTTTAAATGCCCCGCGGCCAACAGCGTAGATCATTCACACACATACACACACACGCCACAGTTTGCGGTAGGAACGTCGTGGCTGGAATTGGCTAAGGGAAGATATACCAGCCAGGCGGGTGTTGTGTCTGGTGGAGCCTGCCCCTTCACCGAGAGTTGTTTCGGGGGCTTGTACACATGCTACGTAGTAAACTCATCGTTTCTGTCTAGAAACAATGAGTTGTATGTAGATGAGAGAATGTATGGAGAATTGTTATCGATTTTATATTCGGCGCCATCTGTGGCTAGGTAGTCACAGCTTTGTAGTGATGTATAGGGGCAGGGGCGTAGTTACAGCTGTAGAGGCCCCGAACCCGTGTAGGCAAAAATTCGTAAAATGTTATCAACAATCTCACTTAAACACTTTGGCCGTATTCTAAGCTTTCCGGATAAAAATAAACATATCTTATCATACACCATCATATATGGATTCCCACACATGATCAATAGCAGTAAGGATTCTTGAAACGATATTGCAGACGCAATTTGTAATGTTTTGATAGATAGAAATCGTCTTCAGCTATGGATGATTTAATAAACCGAAAAAAAGGCGAGAAAAGCGTGTATTTAATTTGAATTGTTTGGCTAACATAGCTCCTAGGATCATTTATTGTAAGTAATAACTTATAATCAATATATGTTTATATCATTCAATGCAAGTCATTTTTTCTATCTTCCATTTGGGTTTCGCCACAGTTAGGTAGCAGATATTGATACAGGGCCCGTCTAGGATAAGCTACGCCACTGTATAGGGGTTTCTTCAAATATATCGATGTTGACTTATTCCTGTGGGATGGGTGCTTTTACAAACATGAAAATTCAAATACACGAACACCCAGATCGAAACAAATATTTGTAGGTAACTTAAAGATTTTTCGCGTGCGGGAATCGAACCCGCAACTATTCGATCCAGTGTGGAGCGGTTTAAGCTCTTAACTACTGCACCAAATCGTCCATTATCAATAGTATCAATACAATCCATAGTATTAATATGCAATAGTATCGATAGTATGAATACAATTGTTGCTTATTACAACTAAACTAAATAAATTATTAATATGAATTTTTTAGAGTATTCCTAATGATATTTGCATACCTGACGACAGAATATAGCGTACGAGCAAATGTAATAATTTTTTATTTATTTTTTCTAAACCTCCAATATAGTCGAGGGGAGTGATGGTTGTTCCAGTAGTCATACTCGTAAACGGTTGCTGCTTGTGGGGACTGGTCCATCTGGAATCCTTTAGACACACTTTATAAATAACATCATTAGTCTCATATCTCGGTCGTAAGACACACTGGGGCTAGATCGTAAATTATTTAATTGTTACCTAATCATTGTATCCACACAATATGATTGAAAAAAAATAGCAAGGAAGAAAGACGTTGTGCGAGGCACAAAGGAGTTTCAGGTCGGGAGGTGGATGTTCGGATCAAGTTTGCTCCCTCCGCAACATCATAGAGAAGCATCTGTCAGTGGGCCGGAAGGTTTTCTGCGGTTTAGTGGATCTGAAGAAGGCGTTTGACAGAGTGGTGCGAAAGAGACTTTGGGGCATATTGCCAGAGTATGGTATAGATGGCACTCTGTTGTGAGCCGTCCAGTCCACTTATGTGGACTGCAAGGCATGCGTACGGGTGGGTGGTAACAGGTCACCCTGGTTTGACGTTTAAATCGGCGCCAAGCAGGGTTGCGTGATGTCCGCTGGACTGTTTATAACATATCTGGATAAAAGTCTTCAAAGACTGAAAGCGAGGAATAAAGGTGCAAGTGGTGAAGAACAAACGGGTAACCTAGTGGTAAACCATCTACTATATGCAGATGACGCGGTTTTAATAGCGCCAACAGCCACTGATCTGCAAACACTAGTCACAGTTATGAAAGACGACTGCATGAACAATGAATGTAAAGAAAACCAAGATTATGGTTCTGAAAGAAACCAGAACGATTGCAAGGATTGTGGTTGATAACGATGTGCTGGAGCACGTGAATGAGTTTGTATATCTTGGATGCGCCTTCAGTAAGGATGGGAAATACACCGTTGACATAGAGAAAAGAGTGAGTGCAGGGAACAGAGTAAATGGTGGGATGGGAAAGTTACTTGGGAACCGGCAAAGCCAAAAGGCGCAGTTGGCCATACATAACGGAGTTCTTGTCCCAACACTGTTATATGGTAACGAGAGCTGGGTATGTAAAAAGGAGAATTAAAGTAGGATAAATGCTGTAGAAATGCGAGCTCTGCGTAAGATGTGCGGAGTGAAGCTGACCGACCGTATTCGGAACAGCGTAGTAAGAAAGCGAGTAGGTATGACAGATAGTATCGGTGTTACACCGATGAGAAAGGGTATGCTCCGTTGGTTCGGGCATATAGAAAGAATGTCAGAAGAAAGAATAACAAAACAGATATACAATGCGAAACTGGAAGGATACATCCCTACCGGGGAAGACCTAGACTATCTTACCACCACCAAATAGATCGAGTCTTATCTGAAGGACAAGTCAAGAGTCTCCGTAACCGGCGAGCGTGTATGAGACGAACTATGAGAGTGGAGGAAGCCAGAGAGGTATGTAAGGAAAGAAACTCTGGAACTTGGAACTCTGTACTCTCTGCTTACCCCGCAAGGGATCTGGCGTGATGATATAGATAGAAGAGAATGAGAATTAAATAAAAAAAGACAAGCCCGCTGAGTTTGTGGCCGCGTTTCGATCCGGTGGTTGATAAGTAGCTAAACTAGATTTAAAAAAAACGTAAATTGATTATTTGTAAGCGCTCCGCAGGGCTTATACAAAATAAATTATTAGAGCTTGAGTTTGGGCATCCACTGGAACCCATTTTCGCAAATCAATTGATTTGAATTGATCTGTACTATAAATAGCAATAATATCGATATTATCGATAGTCTGGATTCATGGTCAACTATCGATAGTCAAGCTATCGATAGGTTTGCAACTCTACTTCCGTGTTTTAAACCAGTCCAATAGCAAGTAAACCGCCGTGGGCACACAGCATAGTGCGGTGGCAGAGCGGACACGGAAGGGACGTAACTAGAATAATAGATACTAGATAGTAAATAGATACGGATTTTATTTGGATCCACTAGACAGGCAGCTTACACGGTAAGCTCACTCGATAATGTCTGACCGGTGAACACTCCTGTTCTTAGTAACTGTACTTATTAAGTCCCGTAAAAATCAATCAATCATCAAATAAATCAATCTAAATCAGGCATGAAACAAACTGAGAGGTCTGTAAATAGTACGCAGAATCAGTTTGAAGTCTAGAATTGTGTCCAGTATAATAGCAACGGCCTCGCTCTCTTGGAATCATTGGTACTCTCCATCGTCGGCAAAAAGTGGACGTACTCAGTCCGCCTCTGCCACCTTGCATTGGGAATACAGGTGTGAGGGTGCTTTATTTTATAAATTTTATTTGAAATAAAACTATTTCTATTTTGTCTTTCTTTTCCGGGAGAAACTATGAGAGTGGAGGACGCCAGAGAGGTCTCTAAGAAAAAAACCTGTTGGAACTGAGCACTCTCTGCCTAGCAGAGCCATTCCTATGATACTTCCGAAATCCCAAGGGTCATCCTTGCCAATGAGCAATGGAGCGCAGCATTCTTGGAGTCAAATTAACAGATCGTATCAGGAACTTGATCCTGCGCTCCAAAACAAAAATCGCTGATGTAGGCCAATCAGCTGCAAGGCTCAAATGGAACTGGACTGGACATATCTGTCACATGTCGGATACGCTCTGGGCAAAAATTACCAGTGTGGGTTTCACCTGTCAGGAAACGAAGGCGCGGCAGGCCCAGAAAGAGATGGCTGGACTCCTATAACAAGGATTGGCACCAGCTTGCACTAAACCGAGATGAGTGGAAGAAGGGAGGGGAGGCCTTTGCCCTGCAGACAGTATAGGCTTATAATAATAATAAAATATGATACTTGCTTTGTTAATATCGTCACATGGTTCGTCCAAGCCCATGTACTCCACGTATCTGAACTTGCCGTGCTTGTTGAGCCAATACAGCAGGTAGTCGGCAATGGCCTCCTCGCCAACCAAGTGGTCCTGTAGCGACGCACAGAGCGCCAGCTTCAGACCCATCTCTACGTCAGACACTGATGGCTCAAGAATACCTAAAAAAAAATTCAGTATTTTTATATTTTCTCCAGTATCCATAACGTCGTCTGCAAATTATTATTACTGGATGAGTAACTTTTGCGTATGTTATAAATGTAAGTGCATGAATAAGAATCAGAATATTTTTTATTCATGTAAACCATTATAGTATTTATGAATCGTCAAAAAAGTAACAAAGAATCTACCATCACTTCAGAATGTCATTCCTGTGGAGACGAAGTGCAAGAAACTCCACGGTTACTCTTTAAAAATAGTATTTTAACAATTTTTTTTCGTCTGCATTATGTTGTGGGATATGAGAGAACAATGTAGGCTGGTCTATCAGGTGGGTCTAAGTTAAATTAAACAAATTATACTAATCATGTGAATGGCTACATGGTACCCTCTTTTACAGAGAAAAAAATGAGAAAAAAAAGATTAATTTTACTAAATTAATAGAAGGAAGAGATGGAATATTAAATAATAATAGCTGAACAAGTTAACCATATTCAATCAAGCGGAGCTGAGACAGTCCCTATTCAAGTATTTTCGTGTTTTAAATAATCATCTAGCATATAATAAGTTTGCTTACTAAGCATACGTTTAATACAAGCTTTGAATTTATTGTCACTAAGCTTAGTGACGTCAAGAGGAATTTTAATATAAAATCTAACACAGTACCTCATGAAAGATGTGTGAGTTTTCGACAGACGTAATTGTGGTTGATCTAATTTATTTCTACATCACGTATTATAGCAATGCCTATCGCCTGATCTATATTTTTTCTTGTATACATTATGTTTTTATAAATATACTGACACGGGATCATCATAATATTGGCTTCTTTAAACAATTCTCTCAGCGAGTCGCGACTACCTAAGTTATAGATGGTTCTTATAGCCCTTTTTTTTAAGATAAAAAAAGACTCAATGTCATCCGTCATGGTCTATTAAACCAGAAATGGTGGCCACTCCATAAATTATAAGTATTAAAGTTGAGAAATCTTATTTACATATAAATTTTTAAATGCAAATTATTACAAATGTTTCTAATGCCCTTGTATTGTTTATGCCAGGGCAGCGTTGATGAGTTCTAAACCTATTTTATATCACATGAATTAAATAAGCCAGTATTAGTAGGATGAACTCTTAACAAAAAGACTGGTATCATCTTACACTAGACCAGGTAAAGTGGAAGAAGACAGGATGGACCCTCACCTTGCAGTGGAACAATGTAAGCTTATACTGATAATAATGAGCCACATAAACCTTATGATCGACCTTCATATGAGTAAAGAATCTCCATAACGTGCAAGCTTGTATAAGGCAAACTATGATAAAGATCTGCAAGGTAAGAACCTGCTGGAACTCTGTACTCTCTGCTAACCCCCAAAGGGATTTGGTGTCATGATAAAGATTAACTTTATGACTGACCTACACTTACACTAAATTCAAATATATGTTTATTTACCAGGTGTATCCAACATAAATATAGTTGGATCATTATTGATCCTGATCTTCATCATCACACTCCTTGTGATCCCGGCCACAGCACCCACGGGCAACGCATGCTTTATGCTCAAGTTTTTAGACCTAAGCATGTTTATAAGCGAAGACTTCCCAACATTAGGAACTCCAATGATCATTACATTGTAATCCAGCTCTTCAGTACGATTGTACCTATTCGAGTCCTTAATAAGATCCACCATTAATGGCTTAAGAGTCTTCAGACCCCGACAATGTTGGTCCTTACTGTTCGTAAACACAACATTGCTAAGATTCTGCTCCTCTTTCAATTGATCTTTTATCCGAGGTATTAACGACGGTATCGTCAAATCCTTCTTATTTAAAACAAGTATGTGCGGTTTACCACCAACTAAAGTCTTCGTGAAGATCGGATTTCGGCCTGTAAATGGTATTCTTGCGTCGTGAACTTCGATCACGCAGTCGACACTCTTTAATTTTCGTTGCATTTGCTTTAAACCTTTGTTCATGTGGCCGGGAAACCAGTGGAGGAGTTCCTTGTGAATGTAGGGACATTTCTTTCGGAAATTATAGGCTGCAGCGTCGAATTTCAAAACCATATTGATGAAAACTGTGTTTGTTTTGGTATGTTTTTGAGGTTATGCGGATGTTATGAAACACTTAAAATGTCTTTCTGTAAATGGATGTTGTGAAAAAGCGTTAATATAACACGATAAATGAATATTCTTAGATTGATTTCTTTGTTTCAGCCATGTTTCAGCAGCACAAAGGATAAAAAAAAAAAAATATGAAATAAATTCTCTCGAATGGAAACGTTTGTCAAATTGACAATCATATGACAATTGACAAATACGTTTCGTTATTTGTAAAAATCATGTAAAAATCTTCTAACTAAAGTTTCTACTTTCCCGCATGGTTTTAATTATAAATTAAGCTAAATAAACTTCTTTGCCTTTCTCCAATCTATGTATTTTAAAAATATATACGACATTGACACTTGACACAAGTTGATGGAGTACTCGATTTACCTTTTATTTACTAACTAACAATATTGCAGCCCAACAATGTCTCAAACCTTTCTGTTAGAGCCAGATATAATTGCAGCAGCAGAAAATGTTATGCCAGATCTAAACACGGACTTGGTTCTGGCCAAAAACTTTTTGAAGCAACAGAGCGCCGCTACAGGGGATTCTTTGTAAGATTACAACTGAAACTCTAGCTATTGCTCTATCCTCTATCTCTTGCTCCTTAAACCTGGTTTATTGTTCACGTGGTATCTAGTCCATTAAGTCATTATTCGTATTATTACCTAATAATATATATATTAATATGAGATATAATAATATTTATATGAGACGAACTATGAGAGTCGAGGAAGCCAGAGAGGTATGTAAGGAAAGAACCTGTTGGAACTCTGTACTCTCTGCCTACCCTGCAAGGGATCTGGCGTGAGGTTATAGATAGATAGATAGATAGAATATATATATTAATAATAATATATATTAATAATAATAAGTACCTAACATTAAATTTGTCACGCGCGTCATTGGTTCAGCAGTCTGGGGGATTTATGGTGCAGTGCAGACTACGAGAGGTCTCGAGTTTCGATATACATAAAACCTCATGTTAAAATACATCATCATGCTTATATTCGTCAAGCAGGGGTTGCAGAGGTATATTGTATAGAATATAGATACACTCACCTATTGCCACTAGATATACAATGCGAGACACCAGCCTGTTACTGGGTATTTTCAATCTTCGAGCGTATCAGCGAATTATATAATAATTTTAAAGCATTCATGTTGGTAAAATTTTAGCAATTAATAATAATAAATAATAATAATAATAAAGCTTTATTTAATTCCATGCATAGTACATATTGAACGATAACAATTGGTAACTTATTAACCTATAATATTCAATTACAATTCTTACACTTAGATGAATTTAATTTCTAATTATAAATTCTATTTTGTAATTATTTTAATTATTATTTACTTTATTTATTTATCAACTACCTAATTATTTATTGCATGGACCCCGTTCGGGTAAAAGCCTCCCCAAGGAATGCCATCCTTCTCTGTCATTAGCTCTGTCTAGCCATCTTCCACCCGCGCACGCTACGATTTCGTCTGCCCATCTGGCCTTTGGTCGACCTCTTGATCTGGTGCCTTTTGGCCCAGACCACTTTGCTGACCGTAGAGTCCATCTATCGTCCTTGTAACGGGCTACGTGACCCGCCCACTTCCATTTAGCCCTCATTGCAAACGTTAAGGCATCGCATACTTTTGTCTTCTTTCGAATGTCAACGTTCTTTACCTTATCCTTCAATTTTATACCTAGGCAACTTCTTTCCATTCTTCTCTGGGTAGTCTGAATTTTGTTCCTGGTTTTGAGATCAAAGGTCCAAGTTTGGCATCCATAGGTGAGGCACGGTAGAAGTCCTGTATCCATGACTATTTTCTTGGTCGGTAGCGGAAGTTGCGATTTTAGTATTTCCTTATGGTGCCAGAACTTGATCCAGGTAATCGTCACTCTTCGGTTAAGTTCTTCAGTGTTTCTGTCCTTACTAAACGAGATTTGTTTTCCTAAGTATATGTAGTGGTTGACAAACTCGAGAGGTGTGTTATTTATTAGGATGGGCGATGCACTGCGGTTAGACATAATTTTAGTTTTTTCCAGATTCATTTCCAAACCAATTTTTATACTAGCCTGGTTTAATTCATTTACCATTTTGTTTAATTGGTGAGAGGTTTATGAAAATAAAATTATGTCATCGGCAAATCTGAGATGACTTAAAAAATTCCCATTTATATTAATACCTTGATTAGACCATGGCAGCTCTCCCATTACGTGTTGTAAGACGGCTATGAATAATTTTGGTGAGATCGGGTCTCCTTGCTTTTAGCAATTACGTGATACAAACCCTAGACGTGTTTTACTCTTCTAGGGTTTGTATTACGGCCGATGCTCGCGATCTACGAGACGAACGCGCAACATTACGATGTATCTTACCAACTTCTATTATGAAATCAGACAATGTAGGAATAATCAAGAAATCGGAGCACGCTTCGGAAGCTCTACATCTCTATAGAATTAAGAATCTTTTATATTGTGTAAGTAGGTGCAGGTATGTAAGGAAAGAATCTGTTGGAACTCTGTACTCTCTGCCTACCTCGCAAGGGGTCTAGCGTGATGATGTAGAGGGTGCATACTTATTTACACAATAAATTAGGTTAATTATTATTTTCGATGTTTAAAAACTTCCTCGCGCGTGCTCCTTTGTAACCTCGCGCCTCTAGGCACGTGTATAGTTTGCCTTAGGGATAATCCGCCTATGGCGTAAATTCTTATAAAATGAATTTGCAAAATCACAGGTATGACCACCTAGTGGACATCGTCCAAAAGATTCTATCTCAGAAGCCGCCTGATGTGGTGGACAACTTCGAGCAATACTCCTGGGAGGTGAAGCAGGAGAAGTTTCGCCCGAACTTCGACCTCCTCAACGATGTGTACCTGTCGCCGCAGCAGTTGGCTGTGGTCACACGAGTGGATGAAATGTTCAGGGTATGGCTTAACCCTTCTTTAACCCACCTTCAACATTTTCATGCTAGCAACTGGTCCTTAAGGTTTCCCCTCAAAGCCGACGCAGCGCGACGGTGGCGTAGCTAGCGAAGTTGTAATGTACTAAAATGTAGGAGAGACGCCACACAGCGCAGCCCCGCTCGGCGCGACGGCAAACGTCACGACCGAACGTAGCCGAGCGCTTCCGCAAACCTTTATTCTGAAGTCTAATGGTATCCTGTATGCTATAGAGTAAGGATTAATGGATCATTTCACGAAGTTATCGTGACGCGCCGTGTTGCTTGTTTTATTGTTCAAAACGAAGGACTCCCAGCCCTTGTTTTCTCAAAACACCTACCAGCAACGCACCAGGCCCGTTCTTATAAATTGCCAACCAGCATTTTGCCAATTAATAGGATACATAAAGGCTGTTTACCGAAGGTTTTTATCTCCAGATATCGGAGACGTGCAAGCCGCGTTAAAAATGTTTCGATTGTATTTGAGCAGCAATTTTGGTTGCAGCATCATAAAACTTGGTAAATGAATTAAACTTAGAAATTTCCTCTTGAATATAATATGAAAGGAATCATTTGTCTATAGTTCAAGCATCTTATAGTTGACTCGATAGTGGCGGATTCTTGAAAAATGTAGTTAATAACCTAAATGCCTTATTAATTGTGCAGTCATTTGGCCAGTAACGTTAATAGTAATTTTCAGTTCAGAAGGCTTACCACAATGAATATATCGGTATTATTATAATCTTACTTTGCCACGAGAAAAAGACATGGGTATACGGAATTCATAGCTTCGTCGCTATCACACAGCAAAGTAAGGTAACAATAACACTGCTGTAGTTATCCTGTTCAGTGTTCGGTTGAATGGTCGTCAGTTGTTTTTATTGCATAGCTTAAAAATATGACCATTGCAGTTGCTTGCAAGTAAAGCCCAAAAGCTGGAGAACATGGAGGAAGAGGAGCAGGAACTGGACTTGGAGGAAGACATCACCAAGCCCAGGATTTCAGATATTATTGAGCACAACTATTACTTCAAAGAGGTAATCATTTTGTCGGGTCTAATTGATATTAAGGTTTTTTAATCGATACCTCAGAACCTACTTAGTATCTACTCCTAAGTCTATACGAATCGTGTCTGAATTGAGTCCGAATTATGCTCGGCAATAGAGCCTCCCATCCTATTTATAACCTTAGGGTATTATATAGTTAGCCAAATAACACGATGTGCCACTCCTGCTAGGGGAATATAGGCGTAACATGTTGACGTTATTTATCTTTAATAATAATAATAAATCAGTTTATTCAAATCAAAAGAAAACACAAGTAGCAATGACCCCCGCACTAGGCGAACATGTATCGCGGGAGACCTCAATAGATTATACAAAGCAAGATTTTCTCAAAGGAGTGAGCAAAGTAGTCAATCATTAGAGTAAAAAGTAAATAGAAACTTATTAATTACGGAATAAGATAATTTTAACAATATATTGAAGTCTGAGAATTTGGAACTAATTAGAATAAAGGAAGTTAAAACTAATAAAAAAGAACTATAATTAAAACTTATAAAACACGATTCAAATTAAAACTGACTGAATACTCTTATGATTAATTTAAGGTTAGAGTTTTTTGCCTATCGTGATCTTGAGCGATCAGTAACTAAATCAAACTGTATTTTATGCTTTCCATGATTTGAACTCTTTTCTGACTCTATCCATACTCTACCCATACTCTATCGGTATGAATGCCGAGTGATGGCTAACTCGACCATGCATCATATCTATCCGGGCAGTTGAACTGTTCCATGTGCATTTCAGGGCGGATACGGTCTTCCGGACAGCGAATGCTATTATCTGTACATAGCTCTTAACATGTTGGCTATCAAGGAGCCGGTTGCTACTGTCAGGTAAGGTTCCTTTCTATAACTCTTCGATGGTAGTCGCATTCCAGTGCATTGTCTCACAAATTGAGTGAACCGGATGATTACTTTTACTTTTTGGTACAGGATTACGAAGGATGGCATGAATGCCACAAAAGGGGAGGTTTTAAAACTAATGATGATGATGACATTTTTTGACTAGTCTAGGAACCTTGAAGCAATGACCAACTATATACATGTAGTCTGGCCTTCATTATTCTTCACACTGTGTTCTTTTGTTACTATAGACATATTTTACATAATTTTTCCTTTCCCTACTTAGGGAAATTATATTTCGTTAGAACGAGATCTACCGTCTACCGACCTACCTACTGACCTACTGATATACCTACCGTCGCAAGTATATCGCTCGTAGCCCTGTGAGAGGCACTCGTAGTGTTGTGCAACCGCGGTGTTCTTAGCGAACACCAAGGTAAAGCAGCGTCCAGCTCAGTCGGTCTGAGATGGGTGACCGTTAGTGGGATTTTTCATATTTGAGGGTCATCGTGCTTCGGAAGGCATGCTCAGCCGTATGTGCCGATTACCACTTAAGCTTTATAGGCGGCTTGATAATTTCGAACTGCAGTTGGCCACAAACCTGGCTCCACCAATCCGCATTGGGACTGCGTAGTGGAGTGTGACCTAATCACTCTCTCCTGGATTTATGAGAGCCTTCACCCAGCAGTGGGGCTGTATGGGCCGTTTTAGTTGTGTACACTGTTTGATATAATATCTTCTATGTTCCATAAACACAGGTTTTTCGGTAAGATTTTCGGAACCAAAGCTAATTATTACGTTGCTGAAACTGACCTTACGATAGAAGAGCTCGACCGAAGGATTCGGGTATGACCTGCATTACTCCAACAATTTTACTCTCATACTCTTCTCTGGCCCCGAGTATTTCGATTTTGTACTACATATTTCAGGAGTTCGAGCTGAAGGACATGCCTGGTGAAGGCGAGGGTGAAGGCGAAGGAGGTCCTCCTATGGAGGCGGAAGAGCAAAAGGAACTTAGTGAGCTAATTCGATATGCATCATGATCAATATTGTCGCTTTGGTTTTCAACAGCAGCACTTATTTAAAATAAAAATAAACACCGTAACGCCTATGTAGGTGCTTATATCTGTAGGAGAAGATTCCCCAAGCGGGAGTGACAGAGATATTCTGATATTCTGTCGATCCGCTGGCGATGTTAGGGCCCAGCATAATAGTCGGTGCGCCTTATGCAATTACAACAGACGCGATTCCAGACACCCGATTGCTACTAAGAATATTTTTATAGATAAACCTCAATAACCTCAACGTAGTCGAATCGTTGGACCCAGAACTTTGTGATCGCCATCCGCACCACGCGCTTCTAGACTGACGAGGCAATTTTTAAAATTAAAAATTCAACACTATTCTTCATAGAGTCGGAGTAGGTAAATGGTACTTTGTCTGTCTGCTGCAGTGGGGGAGGGTGAGGGTATAGAACCCGTCTCCAAAGAGCCAGTGCCTCCCAAGCTGCCCCCAGAACCGGTGTCCACGTGGCAACCGACCGCACCCATACCCGTGGAGAGACCTGGCCAAGGCATCAATAAGAAGGTCCGTCTTCCTCAACATTCTCAATCTTTGATTTTTACTTTTATCAGGTCTTGTCGCATTTTTCTGTGACATACTAGTATTACTTACTCAGGACGGGTCTTCACCAAAGCCAATCACGATTAATTTTCAGATGCCTAAAAAATTGCGTCTTAGTAAGTGGGCACCAAAAATTTACGTGATAATTCTTATTGTATCAACAGGAAGAACAAATCCAAAGAACTTATGATATATTTATTTACGGACTTATTATGGACGGACGATTTAGCGCAGTGGTTAAGAACTTAAGCCGCTCTGCCCACTGCGTCTAATAGTCGCGAGTTCGAGTCCCGCACGGGACAAATCTTTGTGTGATCCACAATTATTTGTTCCGGTCTGGGTATTTGTGTATGTGAATTTTCATGTTTCTAAACGCACCCACGACACAGGAATAAATCCTACGTTTTTAAACAAAAAAAAAGAACTTTCAAAAGTAAGTAGTTTATATGAGTCCACGTGAATCCCGTCAAGTATTTGTTTTGTGAAGACCCCTTTCAGAACTTGTTATATTGTGTGAGTATACTGCAGATGTTGTACCAACTCTTAGTGCTTAAGAAGATTCTATTTGATTCACCTACCTCATTTCACAAAGACCTCATTATCCAGGTGTACTGGGTGTGCAACTCGCTGGGCGAAAACTGGATCTGTCTGCCCGACATCACTCCAGACCACGTGCGCGTCGCCAGACTCACCGTTCGATGTATGACTGGGGACTTGGACGCTGAGGTTACAAGCCAAATCTTTAAGATCAGCAATAAGGCTTGGTCTAATGGTCTGAGGGTAAACCGCTCGGGTCACTGGACCGAGTAGTCGTGGTTTCGAATGCCGCAAGGGATAGATCTAAGTGTGGACCCACAAATATTTGTTTCGTTTTATGTGTTTGTGTCATATGAAATTCATGGTTGTCAACGTACCGAAGTTGTAAAATGTATGTTTTGCTAGTTGTTGAAGTAGCAGGACATACTTGTCCCCGGCCAGTTCATAATCGTATTGGCTCAAACAAGAATGATTTAGTAGTCCATCATTCGATCAATCGAACCATGATCACTTGCAAAATGTATGTCCTGCTAGTTCAACTATGGACTTGAATAAAAAGGATTCAGTAGTCTGCATCTTTCGCCTAATCGTAAAACAAGAACGCTACAATCTTCAAAGTTCGATGTGCCAAACCGGGCTGTCGAGCCACGCTGCTCCAAGGCAAATGGTCACCCGTATCAGACCATTATTTTTTTTTATCTGGTGAAAATCCTGCATAGGACTTCCGCGAGCCTCGGGGGAAACGTGCAGGGCGTGTTGGATTCCTACCGACTAAAAACCCCAGGGTGGCCGACATCAGCACTTTGGAGAGGCTCCGGGATCTCCGTATGGAACGCATCGGTGCCCCTCATGTGCCAAGCTCTTAATAGCCCGCCATGGGGTTGAGACTTGAACAACACGCTTCCTCCCGCACCGACGCGGTGCTCACGGCGACGTGGGCCACACCATGCCGTCGTCTTCTTCGGGGTCGCTCGTGAAGGACTCTCAGAGCCCCCGCCCCTTGAGTCCGCGACCGCGAAGGCGCCCCTGCTGATGTTCGTGCAGGGGGGGTCCCCCGCCATATATTATGGCGGGAGACGTGAGTTAGCCCGTATTCTTAAGCCCCGGGCTATTGGGCTGGATATCAGATCGACCAAGCTGAACGCTGCTTAATCTTGGTGATCGGTAAGAACAACGCGGTCGCACAGCGCTACGAGCACTACAAAAATGGCGTACATTAAAATATACTCTATCTATCTTATAATTGAGAACTTCTTCACGGCGCCAGGTCCAAACGTTCCCTCTATTCGAGGGCACAGAGCGTCATTACCTGCGCGCGCAGATCAGTCGCATCGCGGCCGCCACGTCCATCTCCCCGCAGGGGTTCTTCACCTTCGGCTCCGGCGAGGAGGAGGAGGACATCGACCTCGAGGAGGGTGCCGGTGGGTAATCCACTGCGTCCGAATTCATAAAAGAATCTGGCCTCCTGGGAGCTTCCGTGGCGTGCGTTGCTAATAATAATAATAACAGCCTATACTGTCCCATTGGTGGGCAGAGGCCTTTTCTCACAAATTGAGGTGACAGAGACAAATTGCACCACGCGGACTCGGTGCAAATTGGTGGCTTGTGACAACCTCTTCCAACTTGGCTTAACGATTACCACATTAAAGGGTAGCCGGGACCGACGACTTAACATTCCTTCCAAAGCACGGAGACGCTCGAAACGGGTCGACGGATCGCGTATAATTCGTACTCGTTCATCAATTTTCAGGAGATATGGAATTCAACCCGAACCCGTTCTATCAGGGGCACACGCTCAAAGACTTGCTGGACATGAACCTGACGTACTGGGTGCACCACGGCCGTCACATCCTGAAGCAAGGCAGGACTATTTGGTGGAACACTAACGCTGAGATGGTCAGTTATTAGGATTCTATACATGGATAAAAGCTTGTAATAAATCATCCTATATTGTTCTACTGTTGGGCAAAGGCCTTCCCTCAAGTCCAGGCGAGGAAGGTAAGGTCATAATTCACATTGGGTTCAGTGCGGATTGATGGGTAAGTATGGGTATCTTCTGTTGGAACCAATCAAGTCAAGGCTTATAACTCGGCTTAACGGCTGATATCACATTAAGTGGCAGCCGTAACAAAGGCATAACGTGCGTTTCAAAGCACAGAGACGCTTGGAAATGGAATCGTCTCAAACTATAACTTATCTCAGACTAATCGAGCCGAACACTGCTTAACCTCGGTGATAGTTAAGAAGACCGGGACGGTGACCAGAACTATGACCAACTATCAAAATTTATTCTTCATTATATTATCTATTCAATTATGATTATCCTTCATGCCTTCTTTATTTGATCAACATTCCTGACCACAACTCGTGGATGCCCTCAATCATCATCGTAATCAACAACACAATCACACAATCAAATCCTTCTAAACTTGAAAAAATCAGTAGATAATTAAGCTTTCCTCGTCTATCGCTAACAGGAAGAAGGTCTAGAAGAAGAAGACGACGAAGGGCCTCCCCCAATAGAGCCGGAGACAGGTCCGCCGCTGTTTACCTCGCTGTCGGAGGACGCGAGGGTCGAGGGGCTCAGCGCATGGAGCACCCGGGTCAGCTCCACGCTGGTGCCGGACCGCGCCGTGGCCATCATCAGGAGCAACGTCTGGCCAGGGGCAGTGGCTTATGCCACCACTGGCAAGTGAGTAAGATATGTACGGTCAGCAATATAAGCCTCTTAACATTCTCAGTTTTTCAAACCTCTTGAACGCGTTTTAATTTGTTTTTATGATTTATGAAACGTAGCTCCACAGTAGAATTTATTTCTGTGTCGTTGGTGTGTTTACAAACATGAAAATTCACATACACAAATATCCAGACCCCAACAAATAATTGTGGCTCACACAAAGATTTGTTACGTGCGGGAATCGAACCCTCGACTATTCGATCCTGTGGGCGGAGCGGCTTAAGCTTAATCCATTATTTGTTAATCTAAATATATTTGAAAATGTTTCTAATAATGGGATTTTGACCATGTTTGTAAAAAAAATAGTATCATCGATTCGAAAAAACTTGAATATTACTAAGTTACTTATATTGCTGATTGTGAAGGGTTACACGGATATGGGGTATCATACCGAAAGTTGCTACATTTGTTCCGCTGCTTGTTAATTTTGCCAAATTATTTTCAATAATAATTGATCAACTGATTGAGTGAACTCGTTAGGGAAGGTGAAAAACAATCGCGACGAAATTGGTGTGGAATACATTTAGTTGTGCGTGTGTATGTGTGTGTGAATGATCTACGCTGTTGGCCACGGGGCCTTTACAGCTTCACCGAATAAGAGGGCGAGCGTGCAACCACTATGCTCAAGCCAGAAAGGCAAGGGGGCAACTAGCTCAAGGGCGCCTCAAGGAGGAACGGCCTCGGCTTGGGCAATTGCTATGGGGGAGGGCATATAATAGGTGTCACGCCGTGGTGCTCTGCACCGGCCGGCGAGCAAGGGATTCTACGACCTCGCCGGCGAGGTCGGTGTCTGATTCTATGTGCGGTACCTGTATCCAAAAGAAGGGAAGTAAAAGCATCGGAAGGGTCGGTGAGAACATGCCGGGAGTTAGGTTGTTAGTCGGCGACGGCTACGATTAGGGGTTTCCGATGATTGGACGCGATCGGGTTGTCGCCTTTTTAATATAGGCGCGAATAGGTTTGAGACCGAGATCGGATTGGAGATACATTCAGACCACTCCATATTACACTGGGCGGAATGTTGTCAACAGCTGGCCAATTTCATGTTCGACTAAACTTGGCAAATTGAGTTTAAGTTTCCAAGAATAATTTATACCTACTATAATTGTAAGCTCGAAACAAGATAGTGTGACTTGGCCACTTCCGGGAAAGACATGGATACTACTGGCCCAGGATCAACCTATGTGTAGACGTCAAAGGGAGGCCTTTGCCCAGCAGTGGGACACAGGATATTATTATTATTATAAGCCTATACTGTCCCACCCACTGCAAGGCGAAGGCCCCTCCTCCCTTCTTCAACCTGTCTTGGTCTAGAGCAAGCTGATGCCAGTCCTTGTCGTAGGAGTCTAGCTCGTCTCGCCACCTCTTTCTGGGCCTGCCACGCTGTCGTTTTCCGCCTGGTGGCACCCACTGTGTGGTTATTTTAGCCCAAAACGCATCCGGCATGCGGCCGATATGACCGGCCCAGCTCCATTTCAGTCTTGCAGCTGAGTGGCCTACGTCAGTGATTTGTGTTTTGAAACGCAGATCCAAGTTTCTGATACAATCTGTAAGCTTTATTCCAAGAAGCTACGCTCCATTTCTCGTTGGCAAACCCCAAGGGTGGACTTTTGACGATCAGTTAATGACAAAGTACACAGGATAGGCTATTAAAAAAATGCAAGCTGTCGGTAGAACGAAATGGCAAGGTTTTAACCCTAAAAACTAATGCTTGATTAAACGGACTGTTTGGTCCAGAGGTTAAGCCACTCCTCCCACTGGATCAAGTAGTCGCTGGTTCGAGCCCCGCACCCTTTGTGTGACCCACAAATATTTTTATCGGTCTGGGTGTTTGTGTATGTGACATTCTTGTTTGAAAACAAACTACACGGAATTAATTTTAGTGTGAGGAAACCACAATTTTTTTTTTATGTCCAACTTATTTGTGGGTTCACAGGAGATCGGAGTGCATGTACATAGGCTGGGGTCTCAAGTTCCAGCCGCCGAACTTCTCGCCCCTGCAATTGCCGTGGCCTCAAGACGAGTACCCTATCGGCCCCGAGGTCATGGAGATGGCCGACCCCACGTTCGCTGATGAAGAGGTATATTCGATATCTGAGGTCAAAACTTCGTACGGTATCAGGACGCGTGTAATTCTTAAATACCTTATTATCTATGAATGGATGTGGACAAGAGACTGAAAGAATCGAAACTATTCAACACCGTTGTGACAGCCATTGTCAGCATAATAAGTTATAGCAGCAGGTGGCCACAAACCAGTCTCCATGAATCCGCTCTGGACCCGCGTGGTGGAGTGTGACATATTCTCTTGTACTTCAATTGATAGTATTTACCCAACTGGGAGACAGTCGGTATAGGCTTAGGCGGTATAGCTTAGGTATGATTTACACTGAACGGCGCGTAGGCAAGGTATAGGCACTCAACAACGACGACAGCGGCCGAATGGTCTGGTCCACACCGACTTGGTTCCAAATTTCTTAAAAAGAAAATTTAATAGCTACACAGACACTATCCTTTACCGCATTGTGAAATGCGCTCCGTCGCGCGCAGTTCGATGAAAATAATAATAATTTATTTATTTATTGACAATCATGTCTTACTGTATGCATTATCGGAAAATGGTGCGTTCACAGCAGTCCACTGTCTTTGTGCTCGTGTGTTTTGTGTCGATAGGCTAGGATAAACTGATATCTTGCTTACTTTTTATGTCAGGCATACCGCATCGCACATTTGCCGCCACAGCCACCACCCACGCTTATGGGAGAGGGGGAGGGCCTGTTCGGCGAAGAGGAGGAGGAAGAAGACTGAAAATTTTACAATTATTGTTTTATTTTGCTAATTAATATGTTGTGTTCTGCTTTAGTTAGTTGGTTGAATATAGATTGTTATTTAAAAAAAATCTATTACAACATTATTCGAGTCTCCTTTTAAGTATAAAATACCTGTAGTAGGAGACCCCGCTCTTCCACATCCAGTGAACATATACTAATAGTATTGATTTATTACTTAGTAAGAAAAAAATAATAAAAAAACATATATAATTAACGAACTTGATCTAAAGTGTAAAATAATTTAAGTATGCAGGTGTATGTGTATGTGTGCGCACTCGCGCGCGCGTTTATATGTGTGTGTGTTGGAGTGCGTGTGTGAGAGAGAGTGTGTGTGTTAGTGCTGTAAATAGCGTTACGTTAGTTATGATACATAAAGCGTTAACTTCTCAGTCTCGTGGTAGGTCAACGTGCTTGACCATTTCATTATTATTTTTTTACATTCGTAATACTTTTTAGGATCATAGTAGCTCGGTAACCGGCCGACTTAACGCACGCATATACTCGTTACGCACGTAGTGTTCCGTACGCCTACGATTCTCAAAGTTTTTGGCATTATCCTTAATTAATTATTTTGATTGTTACCCTCGGCATTCGACCGTACTGTCACCACTGCTATAATGCTCTCCTGTAAAACTTGTACATCGGAGCTCAGGGATGGAGCTCTCTGCTCAATCTGCCACAATCACTATGACTTCGCTTGTGCTGGAATCACGGAATCTGGATGGCGTAAACTGGGAGATCGAAAATTAACGTGGAGATGCCCTAGCTGCAAAGCTGCAAGTCCGCGACCATCAACGTCGTCCAGCCTTACATCTGCTTATATGGATAGTATTCTCTCTGAGTTAAAGCTATTATCAGCTCGAACCGCATCTATACCAGACATCGTAGAAAATGTGAAGAGGATCCAATTCGAATTGGCTGAACTTAAAGCCATAAAAGACGATGTGGCAAGTGTTAAATCCTCCGTAGAGTATGCGCATCACTCTATAGAAGAACTCTCAACGAAAGTTACTAGTTTGAGCATGGAGGTGGAATCGCTAAAGAATACAAGGGAAGATGTTGCATCACTTCACAAGGAACTTACTAAACTCAAAGGGTTACACCAGGAAAATGAGCAGAGACTGCGAACGAACAATATAGAAATCAAAGGTGTTCCCATATCCAATTCCGAAAACTTATTTTCGATTATGTCAAAGATAGGTGAACTAATTAACATCAATATCCCCAAGCAGCAAATAAATTATGTTGCAAGAGTGCCGACGCGGAATAACACAGGTATCAAATCTATTATCTGTTCAGTCCACAATAGGTATATAAAAGAAGATTTTGTTGCTGCTGCGAAGAAACGTAAGATATCTGTGAGTGACCTTGGCTTATCTGGAGCTGGCATGATTTTTGTCAATGATCACTTGACCCTTGACAACAAGATGTTGCTGAACAAGACGAAGTCACTTGCCAAGGAGCGGGGTTTTGCCTATGTTTGGGTCAAGAACTGCAAAATCCTCATAAGAAAGAACCCAACATCTCCAATCTTAAACATAAAATCAGAAGAGGACTTAAGAAAATATTTAACTTAGTCTTAGTTGAGTTCTCTTTATTTAATTCGTCACTGAAAAAGTTTGAGAAACACACTCACTATTTTTTTCTATTCACTCAAAGCGCCGGGCCCTATTGTTTGCTTATCGCTTATTGTTCGAACGATCCTTCGCTGCCGCTAACGCATAAATGCACTTTATTTACGCCACGCTTACGTCGCTTCTTGCTTACTAGTTTGCATATTTTTTTGCTAATAGTCATTAGTAGTATTACCCGCTTTTATTGTTTTGTTATTTATACCTTACATTATTTGTATTCAGCTGCTAATTATTTTATTGCTTTCTAATGATGCCAATTAGTATTTATTATCAGAATGTTCGGGGACTGCGGACGAAAACATCCACTTTTTATAGGAACTTATGTTTAAACTCTTTTGATATTATATGTTTGACTGAAACCTGGCTGATTGACGGTATAAGTGACTGTGAACTATTTGACGATCGCTACTTAGTATGGAGGAGAGACAGAAATTATGCCAGCACGCATCAGGTATTGGGGGGTGGTGTACTAGTTGCGGTACGACGTGACTTGGTGGCCGAAATGCGCAGCGACTGGTGCTCTTCAGCTGAAGACATATGGATAACTCTGACGTTACATCACAAAAAGCCCAAGATATCGTATAAAATGCATTTATGCGTTGTATACATATGTGGCCAAAACCAAGGTAATTCTATGTCTACCCAGTTGCTGCACTTCTCGGATAATCTTGTAAACATCTTTCTGAAAAACTCTGTGGACAAATTCGTCATTTTAGGAGATTTTAATATGCCGAATATTAATTGGTCTTTGTCTGACGATGGCTGCTCTTGGCAAGCAGATAGTATTGCTGGTACAATTCAGTTAAATTTTTTTGACAACATGGATACATGCAATCTACTGCAGTATAATTCTCATTTTAATTGCAATAAAAGACTACTGGACTTAATTTTTTCTAATGAATGTATAGTCACATATCGTGGCGACCCTCTAGTATCCGAAGATCCTCATCACATGGCGGTATGTGTGTCAGCGGATTTCGTTCAACTTCATACGTTACATTCTTCACCGTACACAAAATTTCTTTACAATCTTGCCGACTTTACTGCCATCTCAGCAGAGTTAGACCGGATTGACTGGCATAAGGAATTTAAAGATAAATCGTTGGAGAAAGCTACGGATTTTTTATACAATATTTTATATAAACTACGTTCTGCCCACATTCCAGCCAAGTTAGTTTGCCCACAATCCAAATATCCCGTTTGGTTTAAAAAACCACTGATTAAGACTCTCAAAGAAAAATCTAAGTATCATTTAAAATATAAAAAATACGGTAATATATCTGACCATACATCTTTTGTCCTGTTGAGAGAAAGAGCAAAAATCCTGGAGCGCGAGATGTTTGCTGAATATATCTCCAATATTGAAAATAACATAATAAAAAATCCTAAAGCATTTTGGAAGTTTGTTAATAGCACTAGACGATGTGACTCTTATCCTTCTACCTTCAAATACGGGCAAGTTTCCTCCAATGATGGCGAACAAATATGCAACATGTTTTCTGATTATTTTAATTCTAATTTCCTTCAGGTTTCTACAGCAAATGATAGTTCCTCGAGCGTACAAAACTCTGCTGCTACTCCCACAAATTTCCCACACTCTTTAGCAGACATAGGATCGATTACCATCCAAGATGAAGAGGTATACAAACTATTAAAAGAAACAGACTTAAACAAATCATCTGGCCCCGATAATGTAGCCCCAGTTTTTATTGTAAATTGTGCGAAAAGTCTAACTACACCCCTGACTCTCTTGTTCTCCCGGTCTTTAAGTGAAGGATTGGTTCCTAAAATTTGGAAAGCAGCGTTTGTCACACCGATCCATAAAAAAGGGCCCAAAGATATAGTCGAAAATTATAGACCAATCTCCAAACTCTGCATATTTGCAAAAATACTGGAAAAAATTGTTCACAGTCAACTATATGTCTCGCTTAAACACACATTCAGCGAAAATCAACATGGTTTTCTTAGCGGCCGTTCTACTACCTCAAACCTCCTCGTTTGCAGTGACTTCCTATCCTTCAATATGTCTCTACGTCATCAGGTCGACATAATATATACTGATTATTCCAAGGCATTTGATAGAATAGATCACGTTCTACTGCTTCGGAAATTACTAGCTGTTGGTATCAGAGGAAACCTGTATAGATGGTTCTCCTCTTACATCGACAATAGATGTCAAACTGTTGTACTCAACGGATTCTCGTCTAGAGCGGCATTTGTACCATCCGGTGTTCCCCAAGGATCCTTACTAGCCCCGTTGCTGTTCGCAATATTCATTAATGACATCTCTAAATGTTTCACAAACTCAAAAATAATCATTTATGCAGATGACATGAAAATATTAAGCTGCATCACGACTGAGGCTGACACCTTGGCCCTACAAAACGATCTTAACAGCTTTACTGAGTATTGTACCGTTAACAAAATTGACTTAAATGTGTCTAAGTGCTATATTTGCACTTTTACTCGAAAACCAAAACCCATTATATTCACATACACACTTAACGGTACTGCTGTAACAAGAGTAAGCTCAATAAAAGATCTAGGGGTAACATTCGACTCTAAACTTGTATTTGATCTTCACATTACTAATATCGTCAAAAAAGCTTCTAAAGCACTGGGACTCGTAATTAGATTATCGTCTCATTTTAACAATGTTAAAACAATTAAAATACTATATTGCGCCCTCGTCCGTAGTCATCTCGAATATTCATCTCAGGTATGGAATCCAAACTATAATATCTACACAGACAGAATTGAAAGGATTCAAAAAAAGTTTGTAAGGTATATTCAATATCGATCTAAAACATATTTACCGAATTATATTACTCGATGTAAGAAATTTCATCTATTACCATTACAAGAGCGAAGGCGTATTGCTGACTTAGCGTACTTATTTAAAATAGTGAACGGTTCCGTAGATTGTCCAGAGCTGCTGAGCAAAATAGGGCTTCGGACTCACTCAAACTTGTTTAGAAAACCCTGCCTTTTAAATGTCCCTAATGCGAAATCCACCTATCATCAAAATTCCTTTTTTATTCGAGCCTGCAGACATTTTAATACAGTGGTGCATGACACCGATATAGATCTTTTCTGTACAAGTGTACCAAAACTTAAAAAAACCCTAAATTGTTTGTTTTTCTGTGAGTAGTATTATGTGTGATATTTTTAATTCTATGTTTTATATATTAGTCTTAGACGTGCGTACTGGTATACTATTCATGTGCTAATCTTTTATTGTTTTTTTTTGTGAAACTATTTGTGAAAACTTGTAATTGGCCTTCTGTTATATATTACTATATACTATCTCTGTTCTAGCTGTAAGTTTTCGAAATCTGAAAATAAAATAAAAATAATTAAATATTTAGTTTTTTATTAATTGAGTTATATAAAAGGGAAGATTGTCTAGCTTGCTGTCGCCTGGCAAATATTGAATTTATTCTCTTACTCGGGGCTACATTATGTATCTTTCTCTTCTCGAGTAATGTTGGGTCGTATGTAAGGGTCTTATGAAGTTTTAAGACTGTATGTAGGATATATAGTTTACGAACTGTAAGAAGGTCACATAACCGATATAAATCCTCTGTTGGAACCTGAAAAGTTTTAGATACATGACATTTAATAAACATCTTTGGGCTTGCTCCAGATCCAAGAACTTCATTTTAGTAGCACATATAGGTATGCAATATGTCAGGATCGATTGAACCAATGATATGTAAATTTGATTAATAGTTTTACACGTAGCCTTAGCCTAGTCATAATGAGTTTAATGTGCATATGCCAGGACAATCGTTAGGCGATAATAACTCCAAGGTATTTTTCATTGGTCACTTTTTGGATTTAGACAAATGAACAGTCGTTGTGTGGGTTATTACATGTATGAATTTTTACACTAAAAGTTGGTTGCGACCGGTTATATTTTGTAAAACATATATAGTTTGATTTTGAGGTGTTAACCGTAAGTAAATGTGTATTAAGCCAACTAGCAACTATAGCCAGACCCTTTTCAGCGTTGAGCCGCACATTCTTCCAGGTGGTACCACTAAATACTATTGCAGTATCATCCACATAAGAGATAATGCGGCCCCTGTCTAAGGGGAGATTGCAAAGACTATTTATGTAAATCAGTAAGAGTGTCGGCCCTAGTACACTTACTTGTGGGACACCGTATGTTATGATAGTTTCTTGACTGCGATATTGGCCTATATTGACTTGCTTTTTGCGACCACACAGATAATCCTTAAATAATGCCCAGGGCATGCCTCTTATACAGACTTTCTCAAGCCCTTTGACTAGAATGGGTACACACACAGAGTCAAAGGCTTTTTTTAAGTCGCATTTATTTTTATTTAAGAATAGCGGGAAAAATACCTTTCCTAAAACAAAGATTTGCTAAGTGCGTTAAAATTGAGACGAGTACAACATTAGGATATTTTAAGAATTTTATGGGGAAATTGTCATATCCAGGGGCACTATCCGATTTAAGATTCATAAGTATAGATCTGGCTTCTATGGGATTTGTTTCTATCAGGGCAAATGAAGAAATCGGACGGTTAAGCGGGTAGGTAGCGGCTATTCAAGTGAGAATAATTATTTAAGATAATATTTCATTTGTTGGGTCTGATCGTAGCTTCTTCTGCATATTATTTCTATTTTGTATGCATCGTAGTATTCCTAGCGTGATCCAAGGCTTTATTATACGATTTCACCGTGGGACTATTATATATATTTTTAAGAATTTAATTTGATAATGATGGACATAAGTAACTAAACTTTTTTTTCTGGCGCCAGGGCGTCTACTCATCAAAAAGCTAATTTCTCATTCCGATTACATCTCAAAGTGAATACTACATTCAGTGCCAATTTAGCAAACAGCCAATGTTTTTTCCGACTACTTTTCAAAGTGACTGCTTTGCCTGGTGTATATATTACATCAAATAGCCAATTTTTCATTCCGAAGACTTCTCAAAATGACCAGTCTCATTTCGCCCACATCTCTCTACTTTGCAGTGGTTGCGTTTATTGCATTGCGTCACCATTGGACAATCATCAGTCCCTGAAGCGTTTAAAAAACTTGAAACTTTCACGTTTCTTTCAAAATCCATCGTTTTTTTTATGTTTCATTGGAAAAACCAAATGACGGCTGATGCGGAATAAAACATGTTTTTCCTAATAACACTGACTGAAACTCAATTTTCCACGTTTATATTTGTGATTTTCGGTAGGTAGTCTATAAAATATAATCATTAACCCCAGTCAAGTGTCCTAAATAGCTAACACCAGCAGAGCTAGCATAGACAGTGCGACTCGACAAAGCTCGCAGATTTTGTGTCCCTAGGGGTAACATAACCCGACTTGGTCCCACAAAGATCTTTTGGCCCGAGGCCACAATCGAAACTAACACCGTCATCAAGCGAAATGTCAATACATGACAGTCGCAGAGCTGCCGTTTGCTATAAAATGTACCCAAGTTCTTTTATTAGTTAGTAACCGTGCGGATCCACCTGTTGAAATATGTCCTTGGAAGTAGGAAAATCTTACTAAATGTTAACTCTAGTGTCAATACCATCCATGGGCCAAAAGATCCTTGTCGCACTAAAGGTGCTAGCATGGCGTGCCATGTCATAAGTTTGACATGAGCAAAATTGTTTCAAGAATTCTATCTCAATAAAAATTGAGGTTTAGACAAGACTATTTTGAGTTGCGTACAAGACTAAATCACGGGCCGACTAAGTATTGTGTCGAAGTCTTGCCCTGCTAGGGCTGCAGACCTCTAGATAACATACTAATCTAACTAGACAATGTCTGATAGCGCAAGGGTTAAATAGAAACAAAAACTTAACAAGTTTATTTATTTCCCCATAATTCATAAGTTCGTAGCCCACTGTGCAACAGGCCAAAATCTTCCTATTTCTTATGTTTGTGCAGCTGTGGGGCTGACAGCTTGACCTTCCCGGGGAAGTTCCTGGCGACGTTCTCCTCCTTCACCGCCTTGAGCAGGTCCCGTTCCCGCGGGGTCCCGGCTTTGTCCCGGAGAAAAACTTGTACGGCCGTTTTGGCGGCTTTGCCTCTCTTGCTCCCGCCCGGAGTCAACTTTACTTTGTACCTGTGATTTGAGAGGATTTTAGGAAATCGTGAGTGCCGAAACAGTTGATTTTTGTTAGATATTTTGTACTATTTTTTATGACATTAGTATTCTTTGCCAGTATGATATAAATTACTTTGGATATTGAGGAAAAAATTAGCAGCAGCTTTAGCGAGCGGGCTGCCCGTCAGCTGACACAGCATCTCTGTGTCCAGTCCGGATCTCGTGTCCGTCCGTTTGTGTCACTTACTTGTAGTTGTGCAGCGCGGAGTACGGCGCTACAACAGGCACGGCGAACAGCAGCTCGTCCTCAGCGAGCGGGCTGCCCGTTAGCTGACACAGCATCTCTGTGTCCGCGTCCGGACCTTGTGTGTCCGCCTGTTGAATCAAACAATAGTGTTAACCTATCGCCTGTCAAAACAAACAACAGTAACAATAGTATTATTAACCGGTTGTCGTATTTATTCGACAGAAAACTTGTGTTCATAATTTGTTTTTCGTTTTTTCATCTACGTGTGATTACGTAAAATCATTTTTCTAATTTTTATTTCTTTGTAAGCGGCAGTACTACCTGCTGAACCTGCTAAGCTACAGAACTCCTTAAAAATTTACATATCGATATCGATAGATCCATTAAATTTTACGCCAAGGCTACATCCCTATTCTTTATTTTATGTTGGCAGTATTGTTTTATTAGGTTGGCGGTATATAATAATTTTATGTTGGCAGCAATAATATTTAATCGTATCATGGTGGTAGTACTTTGAGTGTAAGTTACATACAATTTGCAGTTTCGTGCTCTACGATGAAGTTTCACCTCTTACGAGTATAACGTAGTGATTATATTCTCTTTGACGCAGACGGTTACATAACGATATGGTTTTATAACGTTTCAATTTTTTTAAATCATTACGCAAATTTATGAACAGTATATGATTTAAATGAAAACTAAAGTAGATTTTAAAAGTATTTTTAATTCCTGTTTATTTTATGGATTCTATATTTTCAATATTCTTAAATACAATATGCGCGAAATGTAATATGTTCAACGTCACCGTACCCAAGTGTCGTAAAAAGACTATAGTATTTTAATAAATATGTAGGAACCTAGGTTGGACAAAAGTAGTTTTTCTAACGAAAAAATCCCAGTATGAGTCCGGGGCCTGGAATTGTTCCCGGTATATGACAATAGGCTCGCCCCCTATTACATGGGACCTAACATCGTCGGCGAAACGTGGGTGTACTCTGTACACCTCTGCCACCCCCGCTTGGGGTATATAGGCGTGACTGTGTTTATGTAGGAACACTGTTTTCTCATTCTTCATTTATCGTTTATTTTATTAGGAAAACATTTACTAGTAACTATCAGTTTCCTGTGGCTTCGCTCATGTCGACAACAGTTTTCTAATGGTGAAAGAATTATTAAAATTGGTTCAATATTTTCAGAGTTTATTGATTACAAGTATTTGCTCTTTATATTAGCTTTGATGGATTAAATGGTTCCGCATGGTACTCACTTCTGGCTCCGGCTCATCGGGTTCGGAGTCGGCCTCAAGTATGAGCGGCGCGGGTTGCGGGATCTTGGCAGTCTTCGGGCCCTTGCCTTTGTTGCTTTTGCTGTTGGCTGCTTTCTTCTGGGCCTTCTTCGATTCTTTCTCACCTTTTGCTGACTAGAAAAAAATATTTTATGTAAAAAAACACCATCACGCCTATATTCCCCAAGCGAGGGTGGCAGAGGTGTAATGTGTACACTTATTTTTCGCCGACGACGTAAGGTCTCATGAAATATGGGACGACCCTATGGTCATTGTACCGGGCAGTGCCAGACTCCGGACTCACTTTGGGGACCATTGAGAACGTTGGCGATACGTGGCTGGACACGGTACACATTTGTCAACCCGCTTGGCGAATAAAGGCGTGTCTGTGTTTTATTTTTTAAGGTTGTTCTTTGTCTGCTATGCTTGATAATATCTATTTTTCTATATATATCATCACGCCAGATCCCTTGCGGGGTAGGCAGAGAGTACAGAGTTCCAACAGGTTCTTTCCTTACATACCTCTCTGGCTTCCTCGACTCTCATAGTTCGTCTCATACACGCTCGCCGGTTACGGAGACTCTTGACTTTTCCTTCAGATAAGACTCGGTTTATTTGGTCGTTGTAAGATAGTCTTGGTCTTCCCCGGTACCTGCATCCTTCCACTTTCACATTGTATATCTGTTTTGTCATTCTTTCCTCTGGCATTCTTTCTATATATGCCCGAACCAACGGAGCATGCTCTTTCTCATTTTTACATCGATACTATCTTTCATTCTTACTACGCTGTTGCTAATGTGGTCGGTCAGCTTCACTTCGCACATCTTCCGCAGGGCTCGCATTTCTACCGCATTTATCCTACTTTCATTCTCCTTCTTACATATCCAGCTCTCGCTACCATATAATAGCGTTGGGACAAGAACTCGCGTTATGTATGCCCAGCTGCGTCTTATGGCTTAAGTGCCGGCTCCCAAGTAGCTTTCCCATCGCACCATCCACTCTGTTCCCTGCACTCACTCTTCTCTCTATGTCAGCGGTGAATTTCCCATGCTTACTGAAGGCGCATCCAAGATATACAAACTCATTCACTTGTTCCTGCACATCGTTACCAACCACAATCCTTACATTCGTTCTGGTTTCTTCCCTTTCAAAAACCATAAAAAATATCGGGTTAAATAAAGAATTAATTACCTAAGTAATAGTTGTATGTATGCGCGGAGCGAGTCTGCCCGAGCCGTGGATGAATGAGAACTCTAGGCCGCGTTTGGGTAGCAAGCGGGCAGAAGGGCGACAGGATTGCGCGCAGAGGGGCGACAGGGTTACGGCCAGAGGGGCGACAGGGTTGCGGGCAGAGGGGCGACAGGGTTGTGGGCAGAAGAGCGTCAGGGTTACAGACAGAGGGGCGACAGGGTTGCGGGCAGAAGAGCGACAGGGTTGGGGGCAAGGGGCATCAGGGTTACGGGCAGAGGGGCGACAGGGTTGCGGGCAGAGGAACGACAGGGTTGGGGGCAAGGGGCGTCAGGGTTACGGGCAGAGGGACGACAGGGTTGCGGGCAGTGGGGCGACAGGGTTACGGACAGAGGGGCGCCAGGGTTACGGGCAGAGGGTCGACAGGGTTACGGGCATAGGGGCGACAGGGTTGCGGGCAGAGGAGCGACCGGGTTGGGGGCAAGAGTCGACAGGGTTGCGGGCAGAGGGGCGACAGGGTTACGGGTAGAGGGGCTACAGGGCTGCGGGCAGAGGGGCGACAGGGTTGCGGGCAGAGGGGCGACAGGGTTGCGGGCAGAGGTGCGACAGGGTAACGGGCAGAGGAGCGACAGGGTTACGGGCAGAGCACACAAGTGAGGTGCATGCTAGAATAAATATTTTTTTTATAATTTATTTAAATCGTGCAACCTGCAGCAGTTCCATCATGATGGCTCTGTCCTCATCGTCCTGGTCCTTGTACTTTTCTTTAATCTTCTTGAGCTTCGCGCGCTGGCCTCGCTTGAGGCCCTCCTTCTTCTCTTGTGGCTTCTGCTCCTTCTGCTGTTTCTGAGGCTTCTTGCCACCTTTCTTTGGGAGGGACGGGAAAGATGGGACTTTGTCTTCACCTGTGGAGAGAGAAATTAGGCTGAATAAAATAAAAAAATCCGCTCTGGGTCCGGTGGTGTAGTATGACCTAATCTCTCTCATCTCAGTTGGTAAGAGAAGACCTTTGGCTAGCAGTGAAACAGTCTATACCTGATAAATCAGATTTTACTATACAGACTGTTACTTCTTCGGTAGCAAAGTTCTGTAGCAAAGCGACAGACGATTTAGCGCAGTCGTTAAGAGCTAAAGCCGCACCGCCTACTGTGCTGAATAGACGCGAGTTCGATTACGATTTTTATCTTTGTGTGACCCAAAATTATTTATTTCGGTCTGGGTATTTGTGTATGTGATTTTTCGTGTTTATAAACGCACCCACGACAGGCGCAAATCCAAGTGTGGGGTTTTCGAATTTTTTTTAAGTTTTTTTTCTACATACGTTAACGCTAATAAGAAACGGAAAATTTACGGAATTATATTTCACAAGAAATAGTCACATGGTCAGAACAAGGCGCCATCGATTGCGGAAAGAGAATAAATAAAAAATTCTTGAAACTAGGCTAAGCCTGCAGGAATGCTTATATCTATATATATTATTACGCCGCATCCCTTGCGGGGTAGATAGTATAGAATTCCAACAGATTTTTTGGTGAAAATATGGTCTAAAAACAAAACAAGTCTGTATATTTACTCTTGTCCGATGTTTCCGAATATGTCCGCGATTGTGTTCGCATTATCACTTGTCCGGTGCCATGGTCCACCTGTGAAACAGAAAGGTATTCATAAGACTAATAAATATTACTACTTGCTTTGGTAAGCCCGTCCAATACCCCTAGAGCTACTGCGGAAGCCCGTGCTACCGATTTTTTGGGTTTCACAAGGGAAATACCTATAGAAGTCTCTTAATACTTAAGACCACATGTGTATGTGGGACTTTGACCATTCTAAAAGCCCCCTGTGACCGCGTAACTGCTTAGTCGTCTGACTATGGATTGGACCGTTAAACCCTCAGCGGTGGTCTCCTTCGATATCAAGGATCCGAGATTCAAAAAATACCCTGGTGCTCTTTTCTTCATCTCGCTCGATTGAACATGTTTTTGGGGAATCAAAATAACTTCCTCCACGAGGTTGTGGATACCAATCTTAGGTCAGACAAAGTGTGATTTTTCTATCAAAAGATTCTCAGTACTAGTTCAGGGCGACTAAAACACTTCTTTCGCAGTCTATCTATCTATCTATATAGTCACGCCAGTTCCTTTGCGGGGTAGGCAGAGGACAGGATTCCAACAGGTTCTTTGCTTACAGACCTCTCTGGCTTCTTTCACTCTTAAGTTCGTCTCATACTGGCTCGCCGATTACGGAGACTCTTCACTTGCCTTTCAGATAAGACACAGTCTATTTGGTCATGGTAAGGTAGTCTCTAGGTCTTCCCCGGTACCTACATCCTTCCACTTTGGCATTGTATATCTGTTTTCTTATTCTTTTTTCCGACATTTTTTTATATGCCTGAACCAACGGAGCATACCCTTTCACTTCTTTACACCGATCATATCTTTCACACCTACTCGCTTTCTTACTACGCTGTTGCGAATACGGTCGGTCAGTTTGACTCCGCTGAGCTCGCATTTCGACCGCATTATCCTGCTTTCATTCTCCTTCTAACATACCCACCTCTCGCTGCCATATAACAGCGTTGGGACAAGCACTCCGTTATGCATGGACAGCTGCGACTTTTGGCTTAAATGTCAGCTCTCAAGTAGCTTTCCCTTCGCACCATTCATTCTATTCCCTGCACTCACTCAGCAGTGATACGCACTTCAAGTGTGCGTATCACTGTAATCTTACTTTACTAAGCGAAAAAGAATAAACGGTTCTCACGGCAAAATATTATTATAATATGTCAAGGAGATGGTGGTAAGAATCTCGAATTGTGCCTGACATAATAGCAATAGACTCACTCCCTATTATATTGGGATATAACAACGTCGGCGACATTTGGGTGTACACAGATCACCTCTGGATCTCCGTTAGGGAATATAGGCATAACGATTCATTATTTACTAGCAACCGCCCGCGACTTCGTCTGTGTATGTAACTTCATAAATTATAGCCCGTGTTATTCTGATGTATAATAGGACTAAGCCCGCCACTCATTCCTACCATTGTAACTCCTGTATGCCAGGATCTACAATGGTCTCCTTACATGACACTAAGGTTTGAACCTTGAGGTGTCCCCGGAAGCGCTTGAATTGTCTTGGAAACCGCAAAAAAAATTAATTAGAAAGAAAAACAGGAGGAGTAGGAGTAGGAATAATAAAATAAAATTCCACTTCCTTCCTTTGCAAAGCGGGAGAGACAAAAAATTGGCAGATCAGCCATAGATAAGGAGACTACAACTAGGAAAAACCCAGTTGTAATGCACCAAGGAAACGAAAAAATATTAACAGGACCTATTCGTGAATCTCATGTTTGATCCCAGTAATAGGTATGGCAAAAACGCTTGAACGCACGGGAATTATCCCGAGTTTCTACAAGATCCGTGTAGTAGATTACCCCAGACATATTTCGCATTCTGATGTATGAGCTACATTACTGTAATGTTTAATCAAAATCCGTTTTATTTATTCTGACGGACGATTTAGCGCAGTGGTTAAGAGCTTAAGCCGCTCTGCCCACTGCGTCTAATAGTCGCGGGTTCGAGTCCCGCACGGAACAAATCTTTGTGTGATCCACAATTATTTGTTCCGGTCTGGGTATTTGTGTACGTGAATTTTCATGTTTGTAAACGCACCCTCAACACAGGATTGTTGGATTTGAAATCTCCGTATTGCTTTGAATCAATAATGAATTTAGTTTGTTATAGCACACTGAAGGAGTAACAGAATTGCTTGCAATATTAAAAAAATGTAAGCAACCGATTTAGAACATACTACTTTCAGGTCTTGCGTTATTTATGTTACAGCTTGTATATAACGATATTATACATACATACATTTATATATAATAATAATATCAGCCTATACTGCCCACTGCTGGGCAAGGCCTTAGGCCTAGGCCTTCTCTCACAAACCGAGGTGAGAGAGATTAGGTCATACTCCACCACGCGGACCCAGTGCGGATTGGTGGAGGCAGGTTTGTGGCCACCTGCTATCGGAACTTATCAAGCCGCCTTTAAGGCTTCCAACTCAGCTTAACGACTACCACATTAAGTGGTAACCGGGACCAACGGCTTAACGTGCCTTCCACAGCACGGAGACGCTCTAATATGAAAATGCCACAAACGGTCACCCATCTCAGGCTGACCGAGTCCAACGCTGCTTAACGTTGGTGATCGGTAAGAACACCGCGGTCGCACAGCGCTACGAGCGCCTCGTATACATACATACATTTATATATATCACAAATATATACATATATAAAATTAGTTAATTCCGTTCCGCACTTTTTGCGTGAAAGAGTGACAAATATCTATACATATGTATATTTGCCCTCACAAACTTTCGCGTTTATAAAATAGGTAGAATTTGTACCTTAATGTGTGTATCAGGAAAGTCTTCAGAAGAGTCACTGTCCTCCTCCGAATCACTTTCTTCTCCCTTCTGCGTATCTTCTTTCTCCTGGTCTCCTTGCGTTTGCCGCTCCTCTTCCGCGCCCGGCTTCATTTCTTCCTCTATTGTTCCTAATTTCTGTTCTTCATTGGAAGGTTTGTCTTCTTTGTCTGATGTTTCATCTGTAGGGGATTGAATGAAGGTGTAATTGAGATGTGGCTACGAGAAACTGTATTTAAAGGCGTTTACAATAAGAGGGATAATAAATGAATTACATCATCGCAGCTCAACCCACCCATTTTTGCTTGGCCAAAAGCCCGCAGAAAATGGTATTACCCCAATCACCTAGGAGAAAAAGCTTAAATAAAAAAAAAAATAATAATAATTTATTTATATTTCAAGTTCAAGACTCATATTTGTTAGTAATATTTCACTTATAAACTATGTTAGTATTCTTATTATCTATGTACAGGTATGTGAACCACCCCTCATCCTAGATGTTGAAAGCCAGCATCTGCGGTTCACATACAAGCAGTCTAGTCTGCTCGCTATACAGCTTAGGATGCTGTTGGGGCTGGCCCGCACACGGCGCACCAGGGAAGCGCATTTCTTACGCATCGTTGCAAAGAAACAATCGACACGGGCATCAGCAAACATCCCCGATGCACTGCAGAAACGGGGCAGCCCCATCAGAACCCGGAACGCATTGTTGAATTGGACTCGAAGAGCGCTGTACGACTTTTGAGTATAAGTCGCCCACAGGCTGCACGTGTAAAATGAAGTGCAGTACGCACGCACGGTACCTTGACCATAGCGAAATTAGAGCTCGTAAGGTTCCATTTATATTGGCTTAGAGGACAGAGAGCTTAGCATGAACAGTTTGACTTTGGCAGTGCAGTGTTCTGGCTGAAAACAGAAGAGGTTATCATGCATCACCATAATCTAATGTATATATCAATATCATCACCTCAAATCCCTGCGGGGTAGGCAGAGAGTACAGAGTTCCAACAGGTTCTTTCCCTACAGACCTCTGGCTTCGTTCACTCTCACTCTCACACTCGTAGTTCGTCTCATACAAGCTCGCCGGTTATGGAGACTCAGCTAAAAGTTTATTTTGTAGTAGTTACCATCATCAGACACGACTATTTCTTGGTCTTCTTCCTGTTCCTGCAAGGACGTGACGTTAGAGGCGGTGTCCTCGTTCGCTATGGCTTTCCGCTCGTCTCGGTGTCGCTCTATGCAGCTGTCTTCTAACTGATAGAAAAAAATCGTTTGTAGCTAAAATAGGGAGGTTTAAGATAGGGAATAGGATTTATTACCTTACACTTAGGGATTCATTTTCAAAAATCCTTTCCTAGTTGTCATCCACGTTATATAAGGCCCTTTTTGAGCATTTTTCTCAGGAGGGCTTTGTATAAGGTGGATTATATTACACGTTACTAGACCTACCGGTTTAGCACGTTCAGCGCTCAGAATTAACAAGCAGTGGGCGGGGACATCGTTTGCCTTTCTGTCCGACTCTTTGGGGAAGCCCTATATCTTTCTATGGGTAAACTTGCCCGACTCTTTGGGCAAGGCTTTGTCCGCCTCTTTGGGAAAGGCCTTTGACTCGTTATTAGAAAACTTTTGTACGACTCTTTGAGTAAGGCTTTTGTCTCGCTATGGGGGAACTTTTGTCCGACTCTTTGGGGAGGCTTTTGTCAGACTCTTTACGGGGATCTTTAAATGACGTTTTGGGGAAGGTCGTTGGCACACTCTTGGGGGAAGTCCTTGTCTAACTTTTTGGGGGAGCCCCTTGTGTGGCTCTTTGAGGTAGGCCATTATATGACTCTTTGGGAAAGGTCTTTGTCTGACGTCTTTTGCCTGATGATAATTTGGCATCCTATAAAGCGTGACTTTATAAGAGAACTCACCCGGAACATAAAGCTGAATCCAAACTGCAGGTGGTCGGGCAGCAGGTAGTTCTTCTTGCCGCGGATCATGAAGGAGCCGGTGGTGAGGTACTCGCCGGTGGGCGCCGACTTGGACACCTGGTGCGCGTGCACCCACCACGCGCGGGTCAGCACCTTGGCCTCCCACGCCACGCTGGGGGAGGATCAGCTCTTATACCCAATTGGCACACTGTTTACTTCCGCGTGAAGTGAAGGAAGGTTTATTTATTTATTTATATAAGGATCGCCAACGAGTGATACACATTCAATGTACAACATCGTTTCGGGGAAAGAAAATCTGATGTCGGGAGTTTTTGCAAACGTAAGACAAACACATCTTACGTTTGCATGCTTTTACGATCGAAGGTGAGGGAAAATAAGTGATACTCCACTACCCGGTGCGTATTGATGGAAGCAGATTGTGGCCTTCTGCTGGAAGTAATCCAAAAGGCTTTCAATTCGTCTTAAAGATTACCTTACCACTTAATTTAGTAATTGGGACCAATTTCTTAAAGTGCTTAACGCAAGAAGTCCGATGGAGTGTTGTGTGAGGCACAGGTTTCAGGTCTGGAAGAGGATGTTCGGATCAAGTTTTCTCCCTCCGCAACATCGTAGAAAAGCATCTGGCAGTAGGCCGGAAGGTTTTCTGCGGTTTTGTGGACCTGGAGAAGGCGTTTGATAGAGTAGTGCGAAAGAGACTTTGGGACATTTTGCCAGAGTATGGTATAAACGGCACCCTGTTGCGAGCCGTCCAGTCCACCTACGTGGACAGCAAGGCATGCGTACGGGTGGGTGGTAACATGTCACCTTGGTTTGACGTTAAAATCGGTGTCAAGCAGGGTTGCGTGTTGTCCGCTAGACTGTTTATAGTGTATCTGGATAAAAGTCTTCAAAGACTGTGTGCGATGACTGAAGGGGTAAAAATGGGTGATCTAGTGATAAACCACCTATTGTATACAGATGACGCGGTTTTGATAGCGCCAACAGCCACTGATCTGCAAACACTAGTCACAGTTATGAGAGACGACTGCATGAATAATGGCTTACATTTGAATGTGAAGAAAACCAAAATTATGGTTTTTGAACGGGAAGAAACCAGAACGAATGCAAGGATTGTGGTTGGTAACGATGTGCTGGAGCAAGTGAATGAGTTTGTATATCTTGGATGCGCCTTCAGTAAGGATGGGAAATACACCGCTGATATAGAGAGAAGAGTGAATGCAGGTAATAGAGTGAATGGTGCGATGGGAAGGCTACTTGGGAGCCGGCACTTAAGCCAAAAGGCGCAGCTGGCCATGCATAACGGAGTGCTTGTCCCAACGCTGTTATATGGCAGTGAGAGTTGGGTATGTAAGAAGGAGAACGAAAGCAGGATAAATGCGGTCGAAATGCGATCTCTGCGGAAGATGTGCGGAGTCACGCTGACCGACCGTATTCGCAACAGCGTAGTAAGACAGCGAGTAGGTATGAAAGATAGTATCGGTGTAAAGATGAGAAAGGGTATGCTCCGTTGGTTCGGGCATATAGAAAGGATGCCAGAAGAAAGAATGACAAAACAGATATACAATGCAAAAGTGGAAGGATGTAGGTGCCGGGGAAGACCTAGACTATCTTACCATGACCAAATAGACCGTGTCTTATCTGAAGGGCAAGTCAAGAGTCTCCGTAACCGGCGAGTGTGTATGAGACGAACTATGAGAGTGGAGGAAGCCAGAGAGGTATGTAAGGAAAGAACCTGTTGGAACTCTGTACTCTCTGCCTACCCCGCGAGGGAGCTGGCGTGATGATATAGATAGATAGATAGCTTAACCTACCACGGAAAAGCTCAGCTCAGGCTGACCAAGTCATGAACTATGTCTATGTCTATGAATTTTCATATTTTAAACAATTGTGACATCTAAATAATATAATAATTGCCCCGTTAAGAAACAGTCCTACCGTTGGGCACGGGCCTCCTCTCAAACTGAGAGGGTTCATGCCATAGTCCACCACACTGGCCCAGTGCGGGTTGGCAAACTTCACACACCTTCGAGAAGCTCTTAGGCATGCAGGTTTCGTCACGATGTTTTCCTTCACCGTTAAAGCAAGTGATAGTTAATTTTTCATACGCACATGCTTTCGAATACACAGAGCACGCACGCACGTGCCTGTGTTTGAACCCGAGACCTCTGACTTCGCAGTCCAACGGTCTAACCACTAGGCTATCACTGCTTTTTTCTAAATCTACATAATATTATTAAAAAATGAATGAAAATGGTATTGTGCCGTTTTGCTTCCCGCTATCTACACAAGTCCTAAATACACAGGATTTACAACAAAAATGCTTAAAATTATGCTCTTTAAACTCTCTCTACCTGTACGCAACAGCCGCTTGTCCGGCCTCCGACAGGGTCCTGGGCGGGACTTCGCCCCCGCCTGGGTTCTTAACGATGATCGAGGCGGCGCCCGTGACCTCGGCGTGTACGTACAGGTCACAGGACTTCATATAGCGCTTCACCAGCAGTTCGTTCTGCTGCTGGTCCCGCCCACCGATCACCTGGGAAGTGAACGGGAATTTAGTTTTAAATTGTGCATTACGAACATACATCACTATCTTGTAGAGGCTTGTTCATGCCGCGTCTCCCGGTAAGTGATCTCCACTCGAGAACGTATGTGAATATTCATGTTTGTGAACGCACCCACGACACAGGAATAAATCCTAGTGGGGCAAGGATTTAAAAAAAAACTATAATAGCACTTAAGTTTAGCTATTTTAAGCATTATAGAAGCACTCATAGCGTTGCACAACGGCAGTGTAGTTAGCGATGACCAAGATTTGGTTTGGTAGGCCCAAAATGGGTGGCCTATGGCATTTTCATATTCCAGCTCCAGACTAGTCTCCGGGCTAGGCACATCTATTCAGTTTCCGGGCTAGGCACATTCTTTTTTTTTTCTTTTTTTTTTTTTAAAAACGTTGCCCCACACTAGGATTAATTCCTGTGTCGTGGGTGCGTTTACAAACATGAAAATTCACATACACAAATACCCAGACCGGAACAAATAATTGTGGATCACACAAATATTTGCCCCGTGCGGGAATCGAACCCGCGACTATTAGACACAGTGGGCGGGGCGGGCTAAGCCCTTAACCACTGCGCTAAATCGTCCGTCAAGTCAACGTCATTAGGCCGTTGGTTCCAGTTACCACTTAATGTGTTAGTCATTGAGCTAAATTGGAAGCGTTATGGCCAACTTGATAATTTCCAACAGAAAGTGGAACCTGCTTCCACTAATGCACGCTAAGTCCGCGTGCAGTGGGAGAGAAAAAGCTAATTTATTATAATTCTGAGTGCTTTCCTCATTCCTGCATGATACTCACCAGGTAGTTATCAGAAGATATGAACCAGAAGAACTTCTCGAACCAGTACGTTTTCCGCGCCTTGATGATGTTGCTGACGGTGTGGGCCTCCTTCAGGGTCTGCTTGGTCTTCCGCTCGGCGCTCTTTAGAGCTTTCCCTGCGGATTCCAGCGTCTTCTGTTGCTTTTTAGCTGCGGTACGCTTTTGGTCGTAGTATCTAGAATAAGAATATAAATTTACGGAAAAGAAAGAAGGAAATAAGCTATTACGATGCTTGTAGTGATCACGAAAGTTAATTAGAGTTCCAAAATTGTTTCGTTCCTGCCTGGTTGTTACACTTTCACTCACTCAAATCAACTATGATTCACTCTCTGACTCCAAGAAATTATCCGCAATGAAACAATCTCACCTAGCATTAGCATTCTAATCTCCTAGCATTAGCAAATGCTGTGAGGCAAGAAAAATATACGAGCACGCGGAAGGAGCTCTCGTTATCTTCGTTACAGAGACACACTATCAATCTTTTCCACTCTCAACAAAGCATATTAATTCTCATTTACTCTTTCTCACTCCAACAAATTATCTGCAACGAAATATTCTTATTCCTTACTATACCATCACTGCCTAACTTTCTTTCTATTACAGTCTATCATATTACCTCTCATTCACTCCTATGAACTCTAAATAAATTATCCGCAATGAATTATATTCACCTCCTAGCATTAGAGGTACACCACCACTTTCTTACGCTCCCGCTCACTCACATCTCACAACTCTCATCTCATTCAGGGACTACTCTTATTCGGAGAAATAATTCTCAATGAAATATTTCTCACCTTCTTGCATTAGCAAACGCAGAGATCTGACCGTGAAGGTGCTTCTCTGTTCGGTTCTAGTGTGTTTCGAGTGAAAACTCACACTTGCTCTCATTCACTCGCATTAACTCTCACTTATTCTTTCTCACTCCAATAAATAATCCGTAAAAAATATTTCACACCTCCTAGCATTAGCAAACGCAGTGAGAGACAGGTCAATATCGATGAGCATGGGGGCGAGCCTTTCGCTGTCCTCGTTATCCTCATCCCCGCTGCCGTAGGGGTCGGTCAGCCACAGCGTGATGTGGTTGGTGTTCAGCTTGAGTTGCTTGATGTAGGAGGCCACTGGATCCTTGTTGTCTTGAGCCGTTTTGACCAGCAGGTGGATATCATCCCAGGACATCTGAGAGGATATTGGAAGATCTATAGGCGTTTATAAAACATTGTGACTAAAAAATTGTCCTAACATTTATTTTATTTATTTGGTGGAAGACCTACAGCGAATATAATAATATAGCGTAGTGTATGACCCCCCTACCTCACGGTAGCCCATATATAATTGGCTACACATAATGAAATAGAGGGCAGTTAACCTAATACACATTAAATATCAAGACGTTATCTATCATTCATTGATACCCCAACAACCCACAGAAATGCAATAGAAACTAAAAATCACAACAGAAAGCCAATTACTGTTCTTTACGGATAGTAGTGGATTATGAAAATTATATTCCGTGAGCTATATGCGTAAGAAGTTATATATTTGTTTTTATAAAAACCGTAGCCCCACACTAGGAATGATTCCTGTATCGTGGGTAACAAACATAAAAGTGACATACACAGATACCCAGACCGCAACAAACATTTGTGGGTCACACAAAAATTTGCCTCGTGCGGGGATCGAACCCGCGACTACTTGGCCCAGTGGGCGGAGCGGTTTGAGCTCTTAACCACTGGATCATTCCGTCCGTCACATAATGCGGGTAATTTACTAGTTCCATCAAACAGTTTTTGTTACTGTTTATAAATAAATGTAAACAGGCGCGGGTAAACTTTACTCGCGCGGGACAAATTTTTTTCGGCCCGATATTAGCGTCTTGTAAGCAAGTCTTGTCTACACCTTAAGACAATACAATCCTTGGACTGGTGTTCAATTTTCTTTACGTTATGGTGGCTTGTATTATCGATAGTTTATTTATCGATAAATGCCGCTAAAAATAGTAACATTATCGATAGTGCTATTAGTATTGATCCTTTATCTGGTTGGCAAAGGCGACTTGTGTCATCGATACTTTCATTATCGACAGATGACCAAATGTAACAGACAATTGTTACATCTCATAATAGATGGATAAATAGTTTTCTTCCATAAACTCTTTGTTGTTTTAAATATAGAAGAATCATTTTAAAATTGTAGTGTCACCAATGCAATTCGACAGTCACATAGAACAGAGTTACATATGCCAAACAAAATGAATGGCATTTACAACTTTCGTGTCCGGCGATAAGGTTACTCATGCCAAATATAAATACTGGAGTATAGGACTTTGTTGGTTGGACACGTGGAACTGTTTGTTGTTCTTGCTGGTCTGCTGTGTGAAACTGACTAAAGTGGACCTTTGCTGCTATCCTGGCGACTTTTTATTCACAGATTCTACTTCTGAGTTAAAACAATAATGCCATTAGAATTTTTTTTCTCTTTGTTTTGAAGAGTTTGATCACTAAGTGCTTATGTAACCCTAATAGTTGCAGACAGTTACATTAAAGAAATTAAGTTCGTACGTTTAACATGTGTACGATTGACCTGAAGTCAATTAATGCCATTAGTATTTCTCACCTGGTTGGCGATGGCGGCTTGTATGGCGAGCCGAGCCTGTTCGACGAGCGGTTCATTGCGCGAGATGAGCTCTGCGGCGTGCTTGTCAGCGGACTGCGCGTGCAATAACTCCGTGACGCGCTTCTCGTGGTCTTTGCGCACGTTCTGAAGCTTCTTCATGGCTTCCCTTTCCACTTGTACAGTCTGGAAGTGAATAAGGGTATATATACTCAACCAACGTCTACACCAAACCATCATCCTTGGCCACCCTCACTTTAAGGTGATTACTAATGTGAATGACCTTGAGATTTTTTGTTTGAAAATTTCCCTTGCTTGGTGACCTTAACAAGAGTGAAAAGTGTGCCCGAACTACTAAAATTACAGGTTTTGTTTTTAAATAATTAGGAGATAGTAAATCCAAATGAATTAGTCATCACTACAATTTGTAGCACATATTTTTGGTTTTCTTGAGTTTATATTCTATACATATCTGCTCAGCCGTGAAATAGACAATTTTTATAATTAAAAAAAGGTTTGTTAAGTTGTGTTGTATTTTCGTACATCTTTAAAGTGAACTCCAGAACGGCAACTTGGGTACAGGATAGCTATAGGAGAACGAACCTTCATATCGATCTTCTGGCCTTCCAAAGTGGAGAAGAACTCATCCACAGCTCGGTCGAAGGTCTCGTATTCTGCATATGGTTGTAACCGGTGTTGTGCGAAAAGTAATGGGTGGAACTCCACGTTGGTGAGCAGGTAGCTGGTTTCCTGCCCCTCAGGGTTCGGACGCTCTTCCCTCTTTTGGGTTATGTAACCCTGGTGGTTGATGAAACAAAACCCTATTATGATAATTTGTAATCAAGAGTCTTCGTAACCGCCGGAAGCCAGAGAGGTATGTAAGGAAACAGCCTGTTGGAACTCTGTACTCTCTGCTTACCCTGCATGGGATCTGGCCTGATAATATAGATTGGAATATCACCCTTTGCTGGTCATAATATAACAGGGTGATGGGCGGGTAATGTGACATTTTGGTGTTTAATTTTAAGTTGACTTACGTGTGGCCTCTGCTAAGTTAACGACCCATGATTCGCAGAACATTATAAGCCGTAATAACAAATAGTCGCAATCAACACAACTGATATATTTTAGAACACTATTTTATACCTGCATGCAAATATGAAGATACTTTATTTAGTCACTGCATGAAGAAGTGAATCAGAAATACATTCGCTGTAATCTTAGTTAAATCTATCTATCTATCTATAACCTCACGCCAGATCCCTTGCGGGGTAGGCAGAGAGTACAGAGTTCCAACAGGTTCTTTCCTTACATACCTCTCTGGCTTCCTCGACTCTCATAGTTCGTCTCATACACGCTCGCCGGTTACGGAGACTCTTGACTTTTCCATCAGATAAGACTCGGTTTATTTGGTCGTGGTAAGATAGTCTAGGTGTTCCCCGGTACCTGCATCCTTCCACTTTCACATTGTATATCTGTTTTGTCATTCTTTCCTCTGGCATTCTTCCTTTATGCCCGAACCAACGGAGCATGCCCTTTCTCATCTTTACACCGATACTATCTTTCATACCTACTCGCTGTCTTACTAATCTTAGTTAAACTTATGTTTAACTTGGCCGCGAGACAAAAGATCTTTGTAGCTAGTTACTTTAGCTATTTACTATAGAGCCAGCGGGGCAAGGGGGCAATTAGTACAACGGCGCCTCAAGGAGGAACGGCCTCGGCTTGGGCAATCGCCATGGGGGATGACGTATGCTAGGTGCGCCGTGGTGCTCTGCACCGGCCGGCGGGCAAGGGATTCTTCGAGCTCGCCGGCGAGGTCGGTGTCTGATCCTGTGTGCGGTATCTGTATCCGACTAAGTGAAATATCACTTCATGAGCTTTGCTATGTAATTTACCCAAGTTCTTTTTTTAATTAGTAGGAATGTCTTAAAAAATATATTTTTTTTTAAATTTTGTTCTAAGTCCACAAGCTGCAGCTTGATTGAATTCGTTGAACAAGTGTGTCAAATCTCTTGAGTTAGTTACATCGTGCGGACCCACTTGTTGATATTTCCCTTTGTAGTAGGGAAAATTTACTAAATGTCAACCCTAATTTTAAAAATTTTCCGCGTGCCAAAAGATCCTTGTCGAATTATTTGAACTTCAAACTCAAATCGATTATTTTGCATAAAACCAGAGGGGGTGCTTACAATGTCATATTAATTTTTTTTTTAACTTACTAATCCAACACCGGATCGGAACGCGGCCTCCACTGAGAAGATCCGGCGAGAATCTCAGCGACTTGCCTTTTTTGTCTAATTCTTTGTATCATTTTTTGGATAGATACATACATTTTTAAAATATACAAAATCATTTATGCGATCCAGCTCCAGTGTGATTCCTTACGACTGAGATATAACACTAATAATAATATTTTAAAATAAATGTTATAATGAAAAGCTAGAAGATTCTGAGTGGAACAGTCTCCACAAGCAGCAACTTACCTTAGCCACTTGATTCCTGGAAGCATCCAGCAGTTGTTCTGCTAGCTTGAGTGCCGTGGCCAGCTTGCCCAAGTCCTGTTCGATATGGAAGCCTTTGCCGGGCTCCTTGCCAATCTTCAAGTTGCCAGACAGCCCATTCTCTAGGAGCACATGGTCTATGATAGCAGAACCATATTCTGAGAAAAAAAATAAACATGATTTGTATGGATTGAAAGTCTTTGCCTTGGAATGATTCTCTCCTTAATCCGCAAGGGATCTGGCGTGATGATATAGATTTAAAGTACAGTGATTTCACCTGTTCAGTTAGCTCTTGGAACTCTGTACTATGCCTACCCCGCTTGGGATCATGCGTGCCGAAATAGATTTAATTTCATCACGGTTGATGTTTGTAGAGAGAGGTATGTAAGGAAATAACCTGTTGGAACTCTGTACTTTCTGCCTACCCCGAAAGGGATCTGGCGTGATGATATATATAGGGAATGGGATGTATTACTATCAGCAAGAGGCGGAATCCTGCAGATTCGCGGCTGTGTAACCACTATGTTCTTAGCGAAAGGTTGAGCAGCATTTGGCTCAGTCTGAGATGATGAGCCCATGCTTCAGAAGGCCCTTTATGCAGTTAATCCCAGCAATGGGCAAAATGTAATCAGATTAATGATTACAATTGCATTTTGTAATATTCAATCATGATTCAAGATTAAAAGTGTAATCATAATTGTTAAAGATTACAAAATGTAATTGTAATCATCATCATCATCATCAGCCCGTGTCAGTCCACTGCTGGACGTAGGCCTCTCCCATGGCACGCCACTGAGCTCGATCTTCAGCTCTCCTTCTCCAATCCCTGCCCGCTGCCTTACGAATATCGTCGCCCCACCTAGCTACAGTTTAGCCTCACTACACAATTGTAATCGTTAATCATTAATACCATTACGCCTATATTCCCCAAGCGGGGGTGGTTAATCGTTAATCTGAGCTACCACTTAATTGATCATTGTTGGATGTCTTGTTTGGCTTGATAAGTTCAACAGGTAGGTTCCAGTTTAACAGGTAGAGTGCGACAAGAATATTTTGGTCAGTTGACATTGACAGGTAACTGTGAAATATGGGGTTATCATTCCGTAAAATTTTCCAACTTGCAGGGAAATATTTTAACAAGTGTGTCCTTACGGTTACTAATTAAAAAAATAACTTGGGTAAATTTCATAGCAAACGGCAACTCTGGGACTGTCATGAAGTCACATTTCACTTGATGACAGCGTTAGTTTGGATTTTGGCCGCGGGCCAAGAGCTCCTTGTATTACTGTAGGTACAAATCTACCTCCATCAATTCGCAATGAGTTCGCGTGGTGGCCTACCCCACCACCTAATCCTTTTCATTCTCGATTTGTGAGAAAGGGCGTCTGCATAACAGTGAAACAGCGCTGAGAGTGAGGCGCTCGTAGCGCTGTGCGAACGCGGTGTTCTTACCGATCACCAAGGTTAAGCAGCGTTCGACTCGGTCGGCCTGAGATGGGTGACCGTTTGTGGCATTTTCATATTCGAGCGTCTCCGTGCTTCGGAAGGCACGTTAAGCCGTTGGTCCCGGTTACCACTTAATGTGGTAGTCGTTAAGCCGAGTTGGAAGCTTTAAAGGCGGCTTAATAAGTTCCAACAGCGGGGAACAAACCTGCCTCTACCTATCCGCACTGGGTCCGAATGGTGGAGTACGACCTAATCTCGCTCACCTCGATTTGTGAGAGAAGGCTTTTGCCCAGCAGTGGGCAGTAAAGGCTGATATTATAACAGTGAAACAATAGGCTGATTTATTGCCAGTTCTTTGTTTTAATAATAAAAAAAATTATTTAATAATCGCCGAAGTAATATTCCTTAGTGACAACTTTGAGTTTTTCTATAGTAAGATGGTAATTTTTTAGTTTATACTTGTTCTTACCTACGTTAGGATTAAGTATCTTCTTCAAGTTATCTCCCGGCTTGCTGTTAGCTAGTATTTGTTGCAGTGTGTCGTTAGATGGCGCTTCGTATGTTGTCTTTGCTCTATCCAACGGATACTTTTCTTTCACTGCAAACCTGTGCATTTTTTTGTTAGATTGTTGTTGGTCACACATAATATGAAGAAAATATGTAAAGAAATGCTCTTGATTATTAAAAGACATATAAATTATATCACTACCTGGGCATGTCGATATAAAATCGATTAATCTAAAAATCGTTATTTTCGTGTATAATAATCGATCTTCAGTGTTTCAGATCGATCTAATCTGAAACACTGAATCGAAACAGTGGATCGATTCTGAAAGCCGTCAAATCGGATCGAATAAAGAAGTGGTAATCGAGAACATGAAAGAATTCATATTGAGTAAATCAACGATTTAAATAATAGCAAAACACGTTCAGTGTCTATTTGATTATCTCTAAATTGAAAATACCCAGTAATTACAAAAAGACAGAAATTAAAAAAAAATTGTCTATCCGCACATTAATAAGAATCGACTTAGAATCGATGTTTTGGTCCTCTCATCGAGAATCAATTTGTGTGCGTTCAATTCGAATCGATCCAAATATCGACTATTACTACCTCTATATCTTACTATATGTAGCATTACGTTTTCATACCTAACTTTATCACCTTCAACATGAGGCCTCAGTACGTTAAGTATAGTCCACTCATAGTCAGTGAGCACAATATTGCCTCTGTCATACAGTTCCAGGATAACATGGTAGGCAGCCTCACCGCTACCGAACTGCAGGTCAACTATACGGTCTATGCCAAGCTGTGTGAGCTTCTCAAGGCGTTTGTTTTTAAGATGTTTACGGAGCTGAAACATAGATAATAGATTAGTGTTCGTGGGAAATAACGACACCCTCAAGTCAAGTCTAGTAGTCTAGTGGCCTTGACAAATGTATTTGGAAAAATGAATGAATTTAGAAAAATCAAGCCTTTATTAGAAGATCAGTGGTAGGGAAAAAAGTAATCATTTTGACACTCTTAGGTGCTTTTTTGACTTATTTAAAAATAATCGTCTATACTATATATAATGCAGCCTATCAATGGTCTCGCACCTGTTCGCCCCCTGTAATATAAAAGCGTATCTCGCCCCCTTTTACGCGTTCGCCCCTCACCATGGGGCGAACTTAATATTTGTGAAGTACCCGTTCATCCCTCGTTTTTAACATTAAGGTTTCGCCACATAGCCGACACAGCGTGAAGGGAGCGCGCGGTGGCGCGGCTTGGGGAGTTGTAGTGTATTGAAATGTACGGGAGACGCCACACAGGGCAGCCCCGCTCGGCGCGACATTAACGTCACGACCGAACGTAGCCGAGAACTTGCATCGCGCTCCCGTCGCGCCCCGTCGGCTATTTGACCAAACCTTTATTGTTCAAAGCAAATGTATATTGTAATATGAATTTTATTAAAACTGTAATAACACAAATCTATTGACACAGACTACAGGAGGAGCTAATGGGACTATTTTAAATATTAAGGGGCAAACGGGTTAAATTGGAGATGGGCAGGACACTTGATGAGGCGTGAAGATGGCAGGTGGACCAAGGCCGTAACAGAGTGGTGGCCCAGAACAGGACGCCGACCCATAGGCAGACCATCGGCTAGATGGAGCGATGACATCGTAAGAGTGGCTGGCAAATGGTGCAATAGATTTGCACAGGATCGGAACGAATGGCATGATAGAGAAGAGGCCTACACTCAGCAGTGGGTTGATACAGGCTGATTGATGATGATGAAACGCGTTCAGTTAGGCAATCAGGGGCGAAACATACGGGGCGAATGGATGCGAGACCCTATCAATCATAGTGACCTCAAATAGTCATTTGAGCTAGCTAATGAATTTGATTATAAATTAATCCAACTAATAATATTACAGATTTTAATTATATATACCTTCATTGTGAAGCCGCTTGGAGCTACATTCTTTGGCCATTCAAATTGTGTGGTATGGAACCGGTTTCCTGACTCCAATAGCAGAACACTCTTCTCCTCAGATCTTTGCAGCCGGATCACATATGTCTTGTTGTCTATGTCATACACTTGGTTTACTCGCATACCCACCAATCTAGAATAAATGAATGCCAATAATAAATAAAAAAATTGAAACTTATAAAGGTCAAAATAATCAATCAAGGCAATATACTGGTGATCTATGGTTTATCAATCTATCTGTATCTTGACATCAGATCCCTTGTATATATGGTATAGAGATTTAAAAATGTTTTGATCCTACTAATATTCTAAACTGGCAGATTCCTGCGACTTCATACCCAGTTGACAACAGCGCCACCTACCGTGTCTATGTTATATAGCCTATATTACTTCTAGATAAGGTAGCTTTCCAATGGTGAAAGAATCATTAAAATCGAATCGTAGTACCGAAGATTACCCCAAACATCCAAACTCACAAACTTTACCTCTTTATAATATTTGTATAGATGTGAACGTTCCTATGTTTAGATGTTTGTTATTCAGTCACGTAAAAACGGTTCAATGGATTTGGATGTAATTTGGTACACAGATAGTTTATAACTTGGATTAACATAACATATTGGACTATTTATACTGGAAAAATGTAAGGTGCCTGTCTAAAGTGAACATGGATGAAGTTGCAGGCAAAAACAACTAGAATATAATACATTATAATAAGTAAAATAGGTTGCTGATATACTAGACATATATTCACATACACTTCATATTGGAATAAATACAGTAGAATCTGTTTTTATGACTCCGGCTTATTGACTAATTGCCTAATATGAGATAATTGCAGTGTGAAGTTTGTTTCTATATAAACTTCTATAAAACAAAGTGTGGATATAATGACTTTACTTAATGATATATCGCTTATTTCTATTCTATATCTATATTTTAAGTTTGTTTATTTCTTACGTAAAAAGTACAACTATATTACAATATTTCTTTTTAGTTCCAGGTCATAGATCCCATATTTGAAGTTAAAAAATGTTACAAGTTCTACAGATTTACATACATTTTGTAGTAATTTTCAACAAAAATAAAAAGTTTAGATATTCTAAGATTATGCTTTGTAAGATGGCCGCTTAGTACGACATATTTTTCATTTCCCTTCAATGTCATTAGCAGATTCAATTAAGCAGATTCTACTGTATTTGTAAGTTACACAACGATTTGTTCCATGTAGGGATTGAATGTGGGTCTAATTTACCCAGTGACCCAAGTTGTATATGCTCAGACCACTTGACTAAGGCATAATCAAGCCCCCATAGTGACTGCCCAAGCCGAGCCCATTTCTCCTTGAGGCGCCCTTGCGCTAATTGCCCCCTTGCCCTTCTGGCTTGAGTTAGTGGTTGCACATTCACTCTCTTGTCCGGTAAAGCTGTAAAGGAAGCTGTTGGCCGCGGGCCAACAGCATAGATCATTCGCACAAAAAAAAAGTCAGTTACATTTTTAATAACTAAAAATTTTACTTAATTTCTGTTTATTTCTCCCTACCTTTTTAGGCATTGGGTATATGTTATCAATATAATAATAAGGCAAGCAATTGAAACACTGTATATCAACATGGATAGTAGTTTCAAACAATTCTGTCTATCTTCCTTTTTTGTTCAAATTGAGTAATTTGGTTAGTTTCTTTAGAAAATAAAAAAAGGTAAGTGCTACAATGAAAATGAACTGTTTATGCAATGCCCTAGTATGTACCAAGAGTTGTGTCCCAACCAAATAGTTGCATATGGTCACTTGCATCTGATGCAGACAGACAAACATTTTGCAAGTGGGAACAATGTTTGATCATTACTTACTAATCAATTTGAACTATTTGCAAAAGATATTGCGTATGTATGGCTCATTTTTGAAGTAAGAAGTTTAAAAAAATACCATAAATGCTATGAATAAGCATGCTTTTTTCGGATTTTTTCGCAGTTTATTTTTGAATTTTAAGTTCCCGACGTTACGAGTGCTTTGCAGCACCCATGGTCACGGGACGGTGTCTGAAAAATAGGTTTATTCAACCCGAATATTGTGTTAATCTAAGAACTCAAGTGTGCTTATTATTTTAAAAAAACCACTATAAATACCTTTGTAATTCTGTGACCATGCACATAATATCATATGTGTTGAATCGAGTCTTCATTTTTGCGGTTTAATATCACTCGGTTTTACGACATTTAAAATTGTTTTTGGTTTTAGATCCACTTATTTCATGAAATTATTGCTTGATGAATTGTCACGATTTTCTGGTTACTAATGTCACAAATATCTTCTTCAAGTTGTCACTTCTAAGTTAATTATATTGTGACTCTTTCTAGCATATGCCAAATAACTGGTGTGTGAAGAAGAAAATGTCTTAAATACAAAAGAAAAATCATCTAATTTACATGGTATCCCTATTGACATTTGACAGATCATCTGTTTGCGCAGTTTGACATGCATTTATGTGACGTTCCTCACAAGATGCTGCGTTTTATTAGCAATATATTTAATCAAAGTATATTTAGATAAAATCTAAATGAACTATCTAATTAAAAATTTTCATACTTTTGCTCGTTAATTGTATTCATTTGTTCATTAAAATGTAGTAATAAATTGATTTAAAACCATATAACATTTCATTTTCATAAATACAAAGTACAATAATAAAACGTTTATTACGTTTAGAAACCACAACCTTCTGGAAATGTGGATCTTAATAACGAGTAGGTATAGCTCTTACTAAACTATATGAAGAGAAAATTATGGCCATGGTTAATGCAACTTGCATGTAATGTATCAATTGTATTGTATATAAAAAATTCATATAAAACATATTGTTAAATAACCTTCATTTAACAATATGTTTTATATGAAATTTTTATGTGCGTTATGTTTTGATTCCGATTTTAGCCGTTAATGTCAATTATTGATAAACAGCACGTTTTCAAAACATTAGAGTTGATTACAGTTTTTTTCACAAAATACTGCTAAGATTATAATCATGGGCGCAGAAGATACTAATCTAAAAGATTTCAAACTTAGGCCAATGAAGTGCGAGTGTAATTTCCTTAGCAAATCAGATGGATCGGCTATTTTATCACAAGGTTCGAAAAATATCATTTTGATTATAATTACTGCAAATTTCATGCCCCTAGCATTCCCAGTTAATGTCATAAGCATATTTAAGAGTGCATTTACTGCTAACATCCACAAAATACCATAAATACCTTGGTATTTTTAATATTAATGATTAGAGGTTAATGCTTCGCTGATTGACTAGTTGGAATCAGACACCGACCTTGCCGGCGAGGTCCAAGAATCCCTTGCCCGCCGGCCAGTGCAGAGCACCACGGCGAGAAACCTAGTATACGCCCTCCCCCATAGTGACTGCCCAAGCTGAGGCCGTTCCTCCTTGAGGCGCCTTTGAGCTAGTTGCCCGCTTGCACTTCTAGCTCGAGCGTAGATGTTGCACACTCGCTCTCTTGTTCGGTGAAGCTGCAAAGGCCTTGCGGCCAATAGCGTAGATCACCCACTTACACAAAATGACTAGTTGGTTTAATGCTGTAGCGATCATGGGGTCCTGAGCTCGATTCCTAGCTCTCTAAAACTTACTTTTCGTAACCAAAAAACTTTAATATCAGTCTAGTGTGGAATGGAGCCCATTATAGCAATAGGCTTGCCCCCCATTGCGTTTGGAGCTACTATCATTGATTAAATGTTTGAAATCAGTGTAAACATGACACCTCACACCTCTGCCACTGTTACACACATATTAGGTGTAATGGTGTAAGTATTATTATACAACTCGTTGATTGAGGAACCTGTTAGTTGAAAAACAACACACAAACACGCACACACGCAAGCACACGCATACAAAATTGACACAAAAAATAATACACATTTTTTAAGAACAATTGATAGTACTAATGGCATCTACATTATTTATGTTACAGGTGACACAGTGGCTTTGGTGAGTGTCAATGGCCCTCTAGATATCAAGATGCAGAGTCAGAGTATTGAAAAAGCTACATTAGAAGTACTTTTCAACACCAAAAGTGGGAAACCATCTGTTGGGGACAGGTAACCATAAAATTATAAGATTACTTATAGAACTTGCGGTTTCGTCTATCTTCTATTATGGTTTATCTAGGAGGAACGGCCTCAGCTTGGGCAGTCGCTATGGGGGAGGGCGTCTACTAGGTGTCTCGCTAGTTGAGGAGTCCCAATTGCTGCCTTTCGGCTTTCATTTAAGTCTAAAGTACTGGTCAAGACAAATCCAATGAGCCCAAACATGAGGAGTTATATACTGAGTTCTTAGATTTACGCGATTATTACACATGAAATAAAACTATTTTTTCGGATATTATCGCGGTCGCGGCAAAACCTCGGAAATCAAAAATAAACTGCGATAAAATCCGAAAAATACTTTTATTTCATGAGGGGGTTATATTGAATAGTTGGGTGGTTCCATTGACCACCTTTTGGCTTCATCATCAGACCCTGAATATTATCTGGCTCTATAGTACTGTCAATACCAATCTAACAATTTCAAATGTTTCTATGGCCACGTTTCAGCTCCATTATCAGACCAGCTCTATGATATCATGTTATTGTATTATCATCAACTTTACATACATATGCCAAATTTCGGCTCAATCTGATACCTGCAATTGCTTGAGAAATGGAACACACGATTTGAACCGGAAAGAATATTAAAAAACTTGTAGTTGCTGCCTACCCCAATGGGATGAAGGCGTGAGTGTACATATGTAAGAACTGAATAGGTTAGGTTAAACTGCCTCATTAGCTTAAAGCCTAGTTTGATGTGGTTGTTTTATCAAAAATGTCTGTCTTAATCCAGATTCTGGAATTATGTCCAGTATAATTTCAATAGGCTTGCCCCCTATTATTACTATTACACTAGAATCTGATATTGCCAACAATATCCTCAAATATTTCAACGGTCCCACAGAAAAAAGTTACATATATGCCAAAGAAAATAAATGGGATTTGAAACTTTTGTGCTTGATAACTCTTGGAATGGCAAGGACTTGGCATCAACATCAATGGCGAATACATCACTCACCTTCGATTTGCCGACGACATTGTGGTCATGGCGGAGTCGCTGGAAGATCTAGGACGAATGCTCGGTGACCTCAATAGAGTATCCCAACAAGTGGGTCTTAAAATGAATATGGACAAAACAAAAATAATGTTTAATGTCCATGTCGTACCCACCGCACTCACCGTTGGGAACTCTACTCTTGAAGTTGTCGAAGAATACATTTACCTGGGACAGGCAGTCCGGTTAGGTAGGTCCAACTTTGAGAGAGAGGTCAATCGACGAATCCAACTCGGCTGGGCAGCGTTCGGGAAACTGCGCAACATCTTCTCATCCAAAATACCTCAGTGCCTAAAGACTAAAGTTTTTAGTCAATGTGTGTTACCAGTGATGACATATGGATCAGAGACGTGGTCTCTTACAATAGGCCTCATAAAAAAGCTCAAAGTTGCTCAGCGAGCTATGGAAAGAGCTATGCTCGGCGTTTCTCTACGTGATCGAATCAGGAATGAGGAGATTCGTAGAAGAACCAAGGTCACCGACATAGCCCTCAGGATTAGCATGCTGAAGTGGCAATGGGCTGGCCACATAGCGCGAAGATCGGACGGGCGTTGGGGCAGAAAGATTCTAGAGTGGAGACCACGTATTGGCAAGCGCAGCGTAGGACGACCGCCTGCCAGATGGACCGACGATCTTGTGAAAATCGCAGGAAATCGTTGGATGCAGGTGGCATCGGACCGGTTACGCTGGAAAGCGATTGGGGAGGCCTATGTTCAGCAGTGGACAAGTATAGGCTGAAATGATGATGACCTACGTGAGCGTTTTGACTTTTTTGTCCCTAAAGTTAGGCCCTGTCCTAGTGCTACTTCTCTCCTTCGTACTACTCTTCATTTTTACAGTCGATATGATAAGTCTTTTACTGTTCGTGGTGTGCGTCTGTGGAACTCACTTCCACACGAAGGCGTTTTTAAGAGAAGAGTCAAGGAACTTTTCCTATCTGTTTGCTGATTGATACATATATATAACTTTTTGTACTATTTATGTATGTTTAAGTAGGTTTATTATTTTTACTATAGGTATTTAGTATTTGTATAGTGTATTTATATTTATGTTTATATTTATTTACGCCTAATAGAACATGGCGACGTGTTTATTTGTTTATATTTTATTGTTATTTTATGTTTTAGATACAAAGAGCATGTTGTCAGGCAGACATGTGAGACAGCCATTCGTAGCAGCTTGTACCCACGGACTGGCGTCACGGTGACAATACAGGAGTTGGAAGATTTTGGTGGAGTGAGTATTACAAATATGCGGTGCTACCTCAAACTGTAACCTACTGAGAGTATCTTGTGTTTATTTATACTCTACTAGCGACCGGCACTGGCTTTGCATAGGTGAATTGTACAAATAAATTCTGTTCTTGAATCACTCCAATCATATGAACATTTATTCGGTAGTTGTTGAGTTTATCGCGTTCAGGCAGACCGACAGATGCGGCGGGACTTTGTTTTATAATATGTAGTGAAACATCAAGAATATCTATGTTTCATCTGGAAGTAAATGTTAAAATTTGCATACATTTAAGTAGTCGAAAGAAGTCAATATGGTGGACAGCTTTCCCTCTGCCCACTGAATAGAGTAAACACACTGTCACGCCATATTCCCCAAGCCGAGGTGGCAAGAGGTGTACTGAGTACACCCACTTTTCGCCGACGTAAAACATAATTTTGAATAGAGTAGTTGCATTTGCAACAAATATTTGAAGGTTACACAATGATTTGCCCCATGCGTATCAAATCCGGGACTACGAGATCCAAGGAGCGGACCATCAATAATTGTATTCCTATAAATTCATTGTATAAATTATAAAGTAATTCCATATAATCCAGTTCCTAGCGTGCTGTGTGAACTGCGTGTGCCTAGCGCTTCTCAATTGCGGCATCGAGCTACGGCACACGTTCGCCGCCGTCGTGTGCGCAGTGGACGAGCACGGCAACATCGCCGTGGACCCGGCGCGCGCGCAGACGGAGGCTGCCAGTGCAGTTATGACGTTTGTTTTCGATGGCCAGAAGAAGTCGCTTGTTACTGGTTAGTAAATAAACACCGCCTATATTCCCCAAGCGGGTAGGGGTGTACGATGTACCAAATGTTGCCAATGTTGTAAGGTCCTGATGTAATAAGGACAATCTTGTTGCCTATATCGTGTCTGTGTTCGCGGATATGGAAAAAATGCTGCAATATATTATAAGGACCGACTCTCATAAGGCTGGCGCGGCACGGCGCGTTGCGGCTGCCACGGCATTTTGTTTAATTGTACCATGGATTTTAAGGTTCCACATCTCAATCGACAAAACATTTAAACAAGAATGAAACCTTTATAGTGCCACTTTGTTGCCTGTCTGTCTCTCTATCTGTCCTAAAATCAGACCCTAGTTCCCGGGAACAGGTAGGAGTAGCAAGTTGAAATTTATTATCAAATACTAACGTATGCAAAGTAAAGCAAAATAAAAAGATTCGAATTTTATTAATTTGCAATTTCCGTCGAATTCGATGAAATACTGGCGTACAGAACCCGTTTCGCCCGGTTTCGCCACCTGGAGAGTTGTAATGTACTGAAATGTACAGGAGACCACACACAGCGCAGCTCCGCTCGCCGCGATGGCAAACGTCACAACCGAACGTAGTCGAGCGTTCACGTTGCACTTTATCGGCTATTTGACTGAACCTTCAGATGGCGAGTCCGACCCGCACTTGTAGATTTGTTTCTATGTAGGACGCCGCAGCAGTACTACACAAGCTACGCAGCGACGTCGCAGTGTGTCTTGTGGTATCGCACTGAGTTATGTCCGTTGTCTGCAGGTTTCACGGAAGGTATCGTGAGCGAGGCCGCGTACAACGAAGCCTTGGAACGATGCCGTGCAGCCAGCGACATCATTTTCACTTTCTACCGGGACATTGTCGGGAAATACGCGCGGGTTATTACGTGACAATAAACTTTTTAAAGATAATATGTTGTGCTTTATTAAAATTTTCGCGTCTCACTACTAGGCAACGGTGTCTCCCTCCTCCCCCCATAAATCAGTTTAAATAGCCATCGCTAGCCAAGCATATGGCTATTAAGGCTGATATTACAGTTTTTTTTATTGCGCAGCGTAGGTAGACCTCGAGGTTACAGATCGTTTAATCCACACAGACGCTTCTCCTTTCTCCTAATCGCAGTGCTCTGCTAGTGTGGAAGAGAATAACAACGATGGTCGCCTTAGTCCACTAGTTAAGAGCTTAAGCCGCTTTGCCCACTGGATCGAGGAATCGCGGATTCATCTCCGCACGAGACCACTTTGTGTGTAACCCACTAATATTTGTTTTTGTTCTGGGCGTGTGTGAGTTTCATGCTTGTAAACGCACCTACGACACTGGAAATTATTCCTTGTTTGGAGGTTCGTTTGCTTTTAAAAGAAGAACAGAAAGTCATACTGCGCGAAACACACTGTTACTTTACACGTCAAAAAGTATATAATCACTTGTATATTTAGGTTTCCAAAATGTGTCGGTGTATGAATGACCTACGCTGTTGGCTGCAGGGTTTTAGAGCTCCACCAAATAAGAGGGCGAGCGTGCAACCACTACGCACGAGCCAGAAGGGCAAGGAGGCAACTAGCTTAAGGGCGCCTTAAGGAGGAACGGCCTCTGCTTGGGCAGTCGCTATGGGGGAGGGAATATACTACCGCAAAATGTGACTTGTTTTCTATAGTTCGAAACTAGTAATTTCTTTCTATTGACTGTTTGATTTAATGGTTAGAGAGTAGACCGTTCTGGTCACTGTATCTCTGGTATGTTCCTGGTAATGGGCAAATCTTTGTGTAACCCCAATATGTTTGTTTCAGAACCAGAATTCATTTATTGCTTGAAACATGGTTACACAGATATTACAAACTTAATTATAGTTCAACATGTTTCGACAAATAATTGGCATGCAATATGTAATAAATTATAAGAATACATTAGCTTTTCAATCAATAATTCAGATTCAAACATACATGTCAATCACTCACTAGTAATATTTACATGGATGATCCATGTCGAAAAGAGTAAAAAAATCATGAATAAAATAAAATTAGTGTATGTTTAAATGAATGAATAAAATGTCATTAATATATATTTGGTATTTTATACTGTAAGAAATGGTGTGTACAAAAAAAATCGGAGCCTTGCTTACAGACATCAGAATTTATAAATTATTTAGTCAAGTATTCATTGTCAGAATAGTATGCTTTTACTACCAGAAAATCGAAGAGTTTTCTTCTAAATAGTACATTAACGTCCTCTGTTGATTTAATTTTTTTGGCAAGTTATTAAATAATTTGGTCGTCATCCCAAGAATACTCTTTGCGAACAGTGCAGTTTTATGAGATTTTACTCTAATATTGTTTGGATGTCGCTTAGTGTTTAAGGTCTCAAATAAATTGCTGTTACTTTTCACAAACATTATTACTTCGTATATGTATAAGGCGGGCATGGTCAAAATTTTTAGTTTGATAAAGTTCCGTTTGCGTCTGCCTGTGGTTTGCAGATTACACACGGCTCTGCAGCACCTCTTTTGTGCCTTGAACGCTAAGTCTCTGTCTGGTGAATTGCCCCAGAACATTATGCCGTATCTTAATCTTGTTGACACATAGGCATGATACGCTGTGAGTGCAGTTTTTTTTTTCTTTTTTTGAAATGTAGCCCCACACGAGGATTTATTCCTGTGTCGTGGGTGCGTTTACAAACATGAAAATGATGGTGAATCACAAATACCCAGACCGGAACAAAATAATTGTGGATCACACAAAGATTTGTCCCGTGCGGGAATCGAACCCGCGACTATTAGACACAGTGGGCGGAGCGGCTTAAGCTTTTAACCACTGCGCTAAATTGTACGTAGTTTGTATAGAGCATAGTAAAACTGATTCAATTTTTTGATGACATGATCAATATGGCTCTTCCAACTCATTTGTTGATCTAACCATAGTCCTAGAAATTTGGATTGTTGAATTTCGTTTATTTCCTTGTCAGCATGCTTTTGTAATTCTTATATCCTGTTTGTAAACGCACCGTGACATAGGAATAACTTTTAGTGTGGAGCTACGTTTAAAAATCTTTAGCGGTCGCGTAAAAAAATCTTTAGGAATCAGTCCATTAGGGAAGGTATCTCTTACGAGGTCTGCCTCCGCGTTTCCTATCCAGGGATCCTTCGCATATAACATTCCCTCTAAGGTCCCTAAGCTAGGTCCCCAATTAGCGACAGCGCGATAGCCATCACTTGCGACGGCTCGCCATAAACAAGAGTAATAAGAATCATCGGGCTCCTTTGCTGCGCCCGCGCCGCTACCGAAACCCATGTTAAAAAGTATAAACAGAATTGTTGGTGCGTGTAGCGGGCGTGTGGTACACTGAGATATGATGCTATCGGTCATGTTTGATATAATTTTCCTACTTATATTATTTCCTACTATAATTATAAATGTAAAAGTTTGTATGTTTAGATGTATGGACGTTTGTTACTGAATCATGCAAAAACGGCTGAATGCTTTTGGATGAAATTTGGCACACGGATAGTTTATTACCTGGATTAACACATAGGATAGGACAATTTATCCCTTTAAAATATTAGTCAAGGGTCTCCGTAACCGTCGAGCTTGTATGAGATGAACTATGAGAGTGGAGGAAGCCAGTGCGGTATGTAAGGAAATAACCTGTTGGAACTCTGTACTCTCTGTCCACCCTGCAAGAAATCTGACGTTATAATACAGGGAGAGAGAGAGAGAAAGAGAAAATATTAGGTTTCTGTCTTACAAATCAACGCGGATGAAGTAGTGGACAGAAGTTGGTACTGTGAAAAGCCTTTGTTTCCCAAGCGAGTGTGGCAGAGGTGTACAATTTTTTTTAAATGTAGCCGTAAACGTAGCATTTACAAACACGAAAATTCACATACACAAGTACCCAGACTAAAACAAATAATTCTGGGTTACACAAAGATTTGTTCCGAGCGTGAATCGAACCCGCGACTATTAGACACAGTGGGCAGAGCGGCTTAAACTCTTAACAACTGCGCTAAATCGACTGTCATTCCCCCACATTTCGTTGTTTTCTACTCCAATTGAAATTACTTACATTTAAGCAGCGTATTTTGCCAATGTTAAGTAGGTAATTATAAAATTATAAATACGAGTGGGCGTCCATAGGTCGATATTCGACCTACTCTTTCATCGTTTGCTGGTTATGTTTGATATTCAGTAAGACTTTAGACAAATAATATTAAAGACAAACATCAATTTGACGTGTATTGTGTCAAATACGTGGTAGGTGTGTAATGTTTTTTTATTGATTAAATGTATTTTATATGCATAATTTTAAAAAAAATATTAGTATTCCCCACTCCTTCTCTATATAAACTATAAATGTGGGAAATTTCATACTCCTCTGTCCGCGCAATTTTCGTAAAAAGGGGTACAAAGTTTTTGCTTCACGTATTAATATAATACGTGAAGTAAATTGTAGTGTGACGGTAAATTGTAAAAACGCCATTGCGCCAAAAAAAAACAAAAAGCTCACTTTTCGTAGCTGAAGACAGGTACCAATGTAAATGGGGGCGAGCCTATTAACATGTTTGTTCTTTTCAGCCAAAAACATTTTCACTGCGGATGTACCTACAAATCGCCACGACGCGACGGCAGCCTTCGTGCTGTACGCATCCAGCTATTGTGCCGGCACAAATCTAGACTTTAGACTGCTACTAAGATTCGTTTATAGGAAATCCCCCCCTTTGTTCGATCTCATTCAAACGTAGGACCTTGTAATCGCCTACCACACTATACCTACTCCGCTAAACCAACGAGGTAGGCGACTAATACTAGGTATTACATATAGGTCTATTATCTACTTTGAGGACCTATGCTATTATTGGAAGGTAATCGGTAAAGGTACCTACTTATCTTACTAAACCTACTTTCTTTGGGAAATACCCTGCATAGAACTTCCGCGAGTCTCGGGGGAAGCTTACGTGGCGTGTAGAACTTCTACCAGCTAAAACCCCTACGGTGGCCGGCATCAACATTTCGAAGAGTCTCCCGGAAGGAACGCACCGGTGTTCTTAACCTACCTATAACGAAAACTAGAATCTCAGTGTGTCCAGAACTCGCGAACATCGCGTTTGGCGGCAAAAAAAAACTCAAGATGGCCGATCGACGCGATCTCGGATGCAAATGGCGACCGCAAAAGCGCCGCCGCACATTTAAATGTCGCCAACTGATTCTGATTCGCAACCAAGAATGATTTTTGCTCTATTTAACGAGCCACTCCATTGTGCCGCTGTGAATCAAACAATTGTTCTCAAATAGCGGCGGTTGGGGAGATGTTAATGATATTTTAGTTGAATGGTAACTATAAATAAGGAGGTATTGTTGCAAATATCTCTCTATTTTTAGTAAATATATTGAAATTTTATTTGCCATCTTTCTTTAATACTATCAGCCTATACTGCCCACTGCTGGGCAAAGGCCTACTCTCACAAATCGAGGTGAGAGAGATTAGGGCATACTCCACCATGCGGACCCAGTGCGGATTGGTGGAGGCAGGTTTGTGGCCACCTGCTGTTGGAACTTATCAAGCCGCCTTTATAAGGTTTCCAACTCGGCTTAACTACTACCACATTAAGTGGTTACCGGGACCAACGGCTTAACGTGCATCTTTCTTTACCTATACTATATTATAATACATATCAAAAGGTGTGTTGATGCTCCTGACGAATGTCGACAGGCTCTCGCATAACGGGAAACGGGTATCATATGTATATTTTATATTCAATCAGTGACCAGTACAAGTGAACTGGTCCGGCAGTTCAACATAGCTACATAGGATACTATGTATTTGGTGGATTAAGTTATACTAGGTGTAGTACCTATGCATATTTGATTAATAAAAAGGAAACTGGACAAAAATACTAGATGATTACTATACCTTAATCTACCAAATACCACAAAAAAAATTAATAAAACCCTTAAGTGCAACAAAATACAAGTCAAATCAATACATCCATGCATCTGCGTTAAACAGAATGTTTATCAATACCGAAACATCCCATTCATCTAATTCAATATCTGAACGCGACATAAATCGCAGCGCGCGAACGCGCCCGACCCGAACGTAAAATATGGCGGGCCGCGTGACATTCGTTCTTTCCCGCGCAATTTACATACTTGAACATTTTCGCGCGGCATTCCCACGGTTCTACATCTTAATTTTATGCCGGTAAATTGTTGTGTATTTTATCTATATATATTATCACGCCAGATTTCTTGTGAGGTAGGCAGAGTACAGAATACAAAGTTCTTTCCCTACAGACCGCTCTAGCTTCCTCCACTTTCCTAGTTCTCATAGTGTATTTTATAAGATAGTTACGATGTAGTTGGCAATCACGACGTTCCTGGACTTGAGTTTTAGGCCGGACCAAGTGTGTTTTTCTATCGAAATATTCGCAATCCGGTGTCTGGAATTGTACCCGATATCGTAATAGGCTCGTCTCCTATTACATTGAGACTTACCTATCGTCCGTAATCCATCTTAGCGTCCGCCATTTATGTTGGTGTACACCTCTGCCACCCCCGCTTGGGGAATACAGACGTGACGGTGTTTATTTGGTAGATAAGTGTAGGTATGATGGGCTTCTTGTATTGCAAATGAAGGCTGTGAATTTATACAATTGTTTCTAAAGGTACGCTCAAACCAACGCGTCCAGCCGCATCGGCGATGGCGTCTGCTGTGGCGTCCGCGGTGGTGATCAGTATCTCACTATGATCACGCGTGCAGACGCCGCACTGATAGCGCGTGCAGGATGCAGGATGCGTTGTTATGAAGACGTCCATACAAATACTACTGCACGAAATTATCGCCACTGAGCACGGTTCATTACCGCACGGGCATGTAAGGTTTACATCACTGAAATCATAAAAATAAGACAGATTGTCTTATTACGATTAGTAGTCCATGTATCTACATCATCACGATAGATCCCTTCCGAAGTAGGCAGAGACAGAGTTACAACAAGTTTTTTCCTTACAGATCTCTCACGTTTTTGACTCTCATAGTATTAATAGTCTAATTAAATTATTGACCTAACTAAGTACTAGATCATTCAAAGTATATATTACAGAATAATATTTAAATGGCTATAAACGTCATACCATAGATGTAGTACAAACTATGCACTCAATCAAGCCGCAGGTGGGTGCGTTCTGCAGGGCTAGCATGGGCGGCAAGTCTTTTCTCGCTCTGGACGAAGTTTTGTCGCCCCGTGATTCGAGTCTTGCACAGAAGTCAAAATAGTCTTGCCTATACGTCTATACAATACAATTCTTGGTCAAAACTCACAAGGACGTGCTGTAAAACCTGCCATATTAGGCGGCTCACCAATCAATGCGGATGGCTGATGTTGAAGTTGAATATGATGCTGATGTTGACACTCGCAACAACCCGGTATCAACCCAACAACGTATCGAAGTTAAGCGGCCATAGCTTCTTAATTCATTTAGGTATATAAAACGTGCAGTACTTATTTCAATTTTTATAATACCAGTCATCATTGCGGTGTGATTACTGGGCCCAGCTTGATGGTGACCCCACAGGGCGGCACGGCCGGCGCCGGGGGTGTTCAGTGGTAGCTCGCATTAGCATGAGAAATTACATGTTGCGGCATGCGATATGGCTGACGTGGTACCGTGCGCAAAATAATCAATATTAAACTAAATAATTTAAATCCTCGTTCTTTTGTAAGGAAGTCTTACTACTTGTAGGTCCGGGTGAAATCTGTAATTTTTAGCGAGCGGGAGAGAGACTGCTATACGTTGATGACGATGAAAACGAGATGCGTTATAATAATAATAATAAACTGTCACGTCTGTATTCTCCAAGCGGAATCAAAAAAAAATATTACGGTAATTTTTCTATAATAAAATTTCATTTCGTCGACCTAGGATACGAAGTCAGGACCTCGTGGTCGCTTCGGGCATTATTCACCACTAGACAAACGAGGCAGTCAAATAATTATAAAAAAAACAACAGTGGCACTCTGGGAGTGCCGACAGAAGTGAAAACTTGAATGTGCATGTGTATCTATGTACGTACTCGTACATACAGAATATATGTACATACTTATATACAGAGGCGTCGGTACCGGTAAAAGTGTCGCGAGTTCAATGGTTTCTTCCCATCTCAAAAATGCCCAACGCGCCTAAAGAAGTTTTCACTTCAAAAATATTTCTAAAAACGGACTCTGAACGTAAAATAGGTTCCTACATGTACAATTTTACTTTTCGAATGACTCAATAGTTAGGTTTGTTATAATATTTTTTACATAAGATGGGTAGTGACAGTTCTATGTGCCAAACGAAATTAATATTTCCTTTAATGGTATTAGGGCATTGAACCATAAGTATAGAAACGGGTCATGCCTCATATTGCCATTGAACAAAGTATAATTTTCTTTGATATTTACAACTGTCACAGTACCCATCTTACATGAAAAATACTAAAGCCTAATTTATGTGGGGCCACGGGCGAAATGTTGTAGATTATCATGGTTGTAAATCAATAATAATATCAGCTAATACTGTCCCACTGCTGCGCAAATGTCTTCTCTCACAAATTGAGGTGAAAAAGATTAGGCGATAATCAAACACAGGTTGTACAGTTTTGTGAAGCTATGATTTAACATTGTGCAATATGTTGTTTTCCTTAATAATAAAATACTCCACCACGAAGACCCAGTGCGGATTTCTGGAGACAGGTCACCTGCAGTTAGAACTCATGAAGCCGCCCATAGGGCTTCTAACTTGGCTTAAACATTACCACATTACGTAGTTACCGAGACCAACGGCTTCACGTGCCTTCTTCAGAGTGCCTTCTTTCAACACGGAGACGGTCTAATCTGACAATGCCACTAACAGTAACCCATCTCAGGCCGACTGTTTCGAACGCTACCTAACTTTGGTGATCGCTAAATTCGCTAAGAACCCCGCAATCGCACAAAAGATATAAACACCTCGTTTAAAAAATGATTAAGTGAATTAAATTAATTCGCTCAAAACACGCATTGCCATATAATAAAACGCTTAGCAGTTTTCAAATAATGATAGTTAATTTATAGTTTTACCCGCCAATTAAGAAATGTTCGCTATAATTAAATAATTGTTCTGCTGTCGGTCCGTCGGCGCGGGCGCAGCAGCTGAGTTACTGGCGGCTTGCGATCGACAATTAAAACTAAGGACACCCGCGGATAGCCAGGTTTGTAGGCAGAAATGTCGGAGTTATGAAGAATGTATCGCGGAAGCCTTCCTAATTTCGAAGTAATGGTCCATTTGCACGTAGTTCATATATCAAGTAGTTAACTAAATTTTAATTTAATAAACCGTGCAAACGTTGCAACTTATTACTTAACTAAATTTTTACACGCGACTAAATGTGACTAAATGTCACTTAAAATTAAGTTAACTACTTCTATTTATAACATGTGGGTGGACTCAGTACACCTCTGCCACCCCCGCTTGGGGAATATAGGCATGACGGTGGTATACATATTTATATCATCGCACCAGATTACTTGTAGGATAGGCAGAGAGTAAAGAGTTCCTACAGGTTAAATTCTTCTTAGAGTTCTTACCGTGCGCACCGCGAGCGTGCGGACGCATTGGGTGTTCGTGTGTATATAATTATTGCTTTAAAATTGTATATTACCGAAAACTAAATGGATGCAAGATGTAATGGTTGTGGAACTATCATTTATGATATTTCTTTCATGGAATGTGCACAAGAGACCTGTAAGAAATTATACCACCTGAAATGCCTGGCGATGACGGTGGAGAAGTTCGAGGCTCTCACCCAGGAATATAAGTGCCAGTGGAAATGTCCGGAATGCGTAAGCACCGTTCCGAAGAAAGACAACTCTGATACACCAGTACGAGGTAACACAGTCACGAATAGAAACTTTACACCGAACAACTATGTAAATATGGAACGCGGTAGTCGTCAGAAAACACATACACTGACGATTAATGAAGAAGAAAATCTTATATTGAAAGAAATGAAGGAATTTCGTCTGGAAATGAGAGCTCGGTATGATAAACATTCAAAGGAAAATACATTACTACAAAATAGATTTATGAGGACAGAATTTGAATTACAAGAATTAAGGAAGGAATTGAAGGTAGTTCAAGAAAAAGCTAATAAAGTTGATTTATTGGAAATGCAAATTAAGACTTTACTAGATAAAATTGATCTAATGGAAATGCATCGGAGCAAGGAAATTCCCGTAAAAGAAAATAGAGAGAAACATCAAGAATACCTGGAACCAGTTTTATCATTTGCGGACGCAGTTAAGCATACACAAAATCAAATGCAGGTAGTTAACAATAACAAACCAAAGCCACGTATGGCTACGAAATCAGCGGAAACAATGGCGAATTTAAAAATGGATCAGCCAACAATAAGCCACAATAATAGTGAAAACTCTGTTATTGAAATTAGAAATGGAAAAGAGGTAAATGTAAATAAATGCCTCGAACATAAGACAAAGGATGAAAAGTGGACTTTGGTTAGCAGACAGAGAAGTAGATATCTCAACAATGAAGTAAAAAGGGGTGGTAACACAAGTGCACTTGAAATAAAAGGAACAGAACGTAAGAAATATTTGCACGTCTGGCGCCTGCAGAAACAAACATCCGAGAAAAATTTGGAGACACATATCAAGAATATATGTGGCCAAGAAGTAGAAGTAATGGTAGAAAGGATAAAACATAAAACCGAAAGAGATTATGCATCTTTTATAATAGGGATTCCAGAAGGGAAATACGAAACATTAACTGATCCAAAAAACTGGGCTGTAAATATAGAATTTTGTGAATGGGTTTGGTTTCGTCGATCAACCAAAAAAACAAGTACGTCAAACTAAGCCCATAGAAATATACTACCAGAATGTGAGAGGTCTTCGTACTAAACTAGAAGAATTTTATACTAGTATATCTGTTTCGAATGCAGACCTGTTTGTTATTACTGAAACTGGGTGTAATAAATCCATTCAAGATGCCGAAATAATACCACCTGGATGTACAATATTACGATGTGATCGAGCGGATGGGCGGAAGCAAGGTGGGGCGTGTCTTGTGGCCACACCGCGATTTGAACTTCGACGATTGCACAGTTACGACATAAACATTGATAACCATATGTTTGAAATTATTAGTGCTGCCGTCTATTCACGAGAAAAATTATTATTTTTAATTTGCGGTGTATATATCCCACCTAATTGTTGCGAGAATGAATATATGTTATTATTTAGAATTATAGAAAAATATTGTTATAGTTATCGCGATGTACTAGTAATCGGAGACTTTAATTTATATTCATGTTCTGTGGGTGTTGCTCATTATTATGTATACTTTTTAACATTTTGTGGATTCACTCAGTGTAACAGTGTAGGTAATTGTAACGAGCGGCAGTTAGATCTGGTGTTAAGTACGTCTGACGGAGGTAAGGGTGTTTGGGTTCGCGCGGCAGAGATGCCCTTGGTGCCAGTAGACGCCTATCATCCCCCGCTCGAGGTCACGGTGAGCCGGCGCTGTCGCGAACTGCCTACACCGGACAACTATTTGGATTCGGATAAAAACAAAGGCACTTTTGCGGGTTGGAATTTTAGGAAAGCAAATTTTATGTTATTGTATGAATCTTTAGCGGTGGCAGATTGGACACCAATGTATGAATTAGGATTAGAGTCGAGTCTTAATTATTTTTATCTCACTATTAATTCTATTATTAATGACTGTGTTCCAAAGAAAAAGCGTAGTAGTGTAAGCTCAAGGTACACTTACCCTGAGTGGTACACTTATGAAATAATACGCGACATTAAGGCGAAAAGTCATCTTCACAGGAAATACAAACTGTCAGGCTCTGCTGTTGATTACGAAACGTTTGCTCAGTGTAGGACAAGACTTAAGAAAATGATAGCATCAGCAGAGAACCAGTACCGGCACCGCATACAAAATCAACTCCTAAAGGACCCAAAGTGCTTTTGGAGATATGTAAGATCAAAAAGAGATAGTAAGAATTCACAAAAATTTTTAAAAAACGGTGAGGTCTTGTCTCCCGCACAGTGTGCTCAAGAGTTTGCTAGCTTTTTTCACTCAGTCTATAATATTGAGCGGGCACAGTTGTGTGTGGACAAAGCAATAGCGGAATCAGGCGGCGAGAATGGAGCGGCGCGCATAACCCTTGACAGATTGCGGTTAATCGACGTGCAAAGGGCACTTCAACAACTTGAGCCCAAGCAATCGGCGGGACCGGACAGTATCCCACCTTTCATCTTTAAGGACTGCCAATTGATTATGGCTGAACCGCTGCTCCACATATACAACTTAAGTCTAGAGACGGCTGTGTTCCCAGAGAGATGGAAATTAACTAGGGTCGTACCAGTACCCAAGAAAGAATCAGGCGACAAGGTACAGGGATATAGACCGGTAGCAATATTGTCTACACCAGCAAAAGTGTTCGAGGCTGCTATACATAAGAGCATATTCGCACAGGTCAGTGGACAACTCTCGGACGCTCAGCATGGGTTTAGACCAGCAAGAAGCACCACAAGTAACCTGCTTAACTATATGGCCGATGTGGTACCAACTGTTGACAATGGAGGGCAATACGATACTGTATACTTTGATTTTAAAAAAGCATTCGACCTAGTTCAAAATGACATATTGCTCAAAAAGTTAGCAGGGGTCGGTTTCACTCCGCACCTACTACAATTTTTCGCGAGTTATATGAAAGATAGACAACAGTATGTGGAGTACGCAGGACACATGTCGGAACCGTATTACACACGATCTGGTGTAAGTCAGGGTAGCAATCTTGGTCCATTACAATTTATAATAATGGTAAACGATCTGCCAAAAGTTGTAAGAAATGCAAAGGCTTTGCTATTTGCTGACGATCTGAAGCTATCTCTTACTATCAATAGTGAAGACGACTGTCAGAAGCTGCAAAGGGATATAGACAGGGTATCGAGGTGGTGTAACCATAACCTATTGGAGTTTAACATCTCAAAGTGTGTAGCTATCAGTTTCTCCAGATCGCGCTCACCGATTCTTTGGAACTACACTATTGACGGAAAAACAGTGTTGAGAGTTACAGATGTCAGGGATTTAGGAGTAAAGCTTAACACTGAGCTTACGTTTCGCGATCACATTGTTCAAATATGCAAAAAAGCTTTTAGAAACCTAGGATTTTTGCTTCGCATGGTTCGGGGATTTACGGACATGAAAGCTATTGAAGCCTTGTACAACGGGATAGTTAGGAGCCATCTCGAATGTAACGCAGTCATTTGGGCTCCACATGAAACTAAGTATAGTCTTATGTTGGAGAAGGTACAAAATAAATTTGTTAGGTATATATATATGAGACAGTACGGGGTGTACCCGTTTTACCCACTGATGTATCCGACTCTATTTATTTTGGGTATGGTCGGGTACAATGAATTAAGTGTTAGGAGAGACCTCGCACTTGTCTCATATGTTTTTAAAGTTTTAAGGGGTAAAATAGAAAATAGGGAAATATTAGTACGTATAGGAATAAGTGTTCCGAACAGGTTCGTGTGGCGGCGCCGCCGGCCGCCGCTAGTGGTGGTGCCGCGAGCTCGCACTAACTTACTAAAAGAGGTGCCGCTGACGCGCGCGCTCCGCACCATTAATCTTATTGACACCAAGATAGACTTATTCCACTGTGCTTTGAGTGAATTCACAAAGACAGCTAGCATGGTTATATGTTATAAATAAATATTTTTTTTATAGTTGGTAACACTACTGTATTGGAGTATATACTCTGTAAAAGTAGATGTATATGTGGAAATAAATAAATAAATAAATAAATCCTTGCAGACTTCTCTGGCTTCCTCTACTCTCATAGTTCGTCTCATACACGCTTGCTGGTTAAGGAGACTATTGACTTGCCCTTCAGATAAGACACAGTCTATTTGGTCATGGTAAGATAGACTAGGTCGTCTCCGGTACCTACATCCGTTCACTTTTGCAATGTATTTCTGTTTTGTCATTATTCTTCAGTGAACTAAGTAATTAGTACGTGTAAAACAGTCAGAGGATAAAATATGGAGTCGCGAGTATAAGCTGCGGGAATGCAATTATGGAAATTTTCATTCTATTTCATTTTGTTATGATAACTAAATTAATAACTAAATGAAATTCCACCTCGAATTTATTTGAAACACTGCTTAGATGACAAATAGTTGAATAAGCTATAATATGTTATCAACATTTAAGAGGGTGCAGGAAGCAGTTATTTTTCCTCTTTTAACGTTACCTCTTTCGCACATCTGAGGTTTCTCTTGACAACGAATTAGGAAGGCTAAAATTCAGCGTTCGGAACCGTACGATAATTATCGTACACATACGATAATTTTGTGCCTACGTACGATGTACGCTAGCATATTATTATCGTACGCAGATTGTACGATAATTTCTATCATGATGCAAAATTTGAGAATTTATATTATTCCACTCATGCGCTGATAGTCTAAATCACAGTAGCATGGTTTTATTTTGTCCAATAAACACTACCCATTCATATCCATTTCTTCTTTATAAATACAAAATTTTGGCGTGTTTCATACCCAACTTGCATGGGAACAGTGAAATTTTGTCTGAGTGAATTTTAAGCTTGGCGCGTTTATTGAACTTAAAGTGGAAAGGGAATCAGTTCAGGTCTGTACCACGTGTAAAACATTTGGGTTTCAGTGTTCTGTTGATTTGACAGCGGTGGTTTAAAAAAGATAAACTATAGAGTACTTGCATGCATATCAATATTACAATTTATATGATTTATTTATCTATAATAGACATTATCCTAAAAAATACGATAATTTCGATCCATGTACGATAATTTTACGCCCCTGGTACGATAGTCAGTCCACTTCAAGTTGCTTACGCTGCTAAAATTTTTTACCGGGCTCTCCAAGAAGGTTGTTGTGTTTTTCCAATGTGCCATACGTTTGGCAAGTTCTGTAGCATAAACGACTTGCTTGGTTTTAATATGAATGTAATATATGAGGTATGGTTAAAATCCTCTTAATTTTGGTAATGATATTGGTTGAAAGCATGGCTTTTGCAAATCAAAAAAGGGGGATTGAAAGAAAATGCAATAGGTACCTAGGGGCGTGTATGTTTTTTTCGTGTACCACAACTTACCTGATATGACAAAAGGCACCATATTACGTGGAATGTGTAAAATGAAACAAATTTTAAGCTAAGTTAATTTTACTCCTTCCAAAGTACAAGACCAAATTATGCGATAAGTATGCGATTAAGTTTTTACAATGTTGTCTGCACTTCTGTTATTGGTCGTTCGCAATGAGGAAATTTGAACTGACCAATCACCGTCTGGCAAGTACGTTTTTGCTTGCCGTTAATGAAGGGTGCATTTTTAAAAGAACAAATTTATATATACATTCGGGTCAGTTGATTTAAAGCTCTATTGCTCCGAGAAAAAGCTTGTGTGGTTAGTACATAATATTTTTGCTATTTCTGCGATATACATCACGTAAGTGAGTGGCCATTTTTCTTTGTAGTTTTTTTTAGTCGATTAATCGATGTTGTTGTTGCATGTTGCTTATCTATGCACAAGTCGGCATCGTATAAAATTATTCTGCAATTTTCGATAAAAGTCAAACACCTGCTTATTTCGACGTGGACTTATTAGCTCGCTGAAATTGGATTAAAAACTCAATAACTCTATAATTCAAGTGAGTTGTGAAATGTTATAAAATAGGATAAATATGTGTGAGGAAGGCAAAGATTATAGAGTGCCAACAGGTTATTTCCTGAGTTCTTTCCTTATACGGTTCTCTATCTTTCTCCACTCTTATATCTAGTAGATAGGTAGGTATGTCGCATACACACTAGCCGATTATGGAGACGCTTGACTGCAAATACTGATCATCAGATAAGACATGGTCTGTAGGGACAAGCAAAGATAGTCTAGGCCTTCTCCAGTATCTACATACATCTACCATCCATCTAATTCTCTTTATATTATTTAAATACTCTACGATAAGATAACTACTATACTCGGATGTGCCTCCTACTGATACCTTTCCTACTATCTATAGCCAGATTATGAAGACTGGTCCAACCACTACACCACTTTGTACCTACCTGCCTTTTGTGTAAAAACCATAAAACTTACAATTTATAATCTGTGGCTTAGAAAAAGAAATCATTTTTTTTTCAAATCAAAACGGGCGCTTTCAATTTACGGGCGCGCAGGCCAGTAGGCGCTCCGCCACGCCCCACTATTATCTTTTGCAGGTTTTTACGAACCCAACACGGGTGGCTATTAAATAGTAATAAATCTATACGTGATAAATAAAACATTATTTCTGTGGATATAATTTTATAGTACATAATATGGAATGTAATGGGTTAGATTCTTATGTTATATTTTGTTTTTATTGAAAGCGTTTTCAGGGGTATTTATTTTGTGGGTAGTTCATAATAGGTACATACCTACTAAAGTAGGTGTGAACTACCTTTCGCTTTCGAAGCTTTCTTACTAATATAAATTGTACTACTGTCGGTGCAGCTGATGTGTAGTATCATCTTTCTCAATTCACTTCTTCTCAAGGCGCACTCTTTAATTTCTTATACGACTTGACAGAAACTATCTATATATCTCTATATTCCTCTTCCTCTCGTTCCTTCTACTTTAAATTCCTAGTTTTTGAATAAAACTGTTATGTCGCATAAGGTGCCCCTTCTATTTCCATTTATGAGCTACATATATTTTTGCGTTATGATACATTATACCGGCTACCAATTTGTGAGGTCTAAAAAATGAGCGACAACCAGATGGAGACAATCTGACGAAATTAGTTTAGTACCTTTTTATAAAAGGGTTTTTGTTAAGATTTTTGCAACCTAGGCAGGCTCGAGGCTGCAACAAATTTAATTTGAAAGAAAAGAACAGGGTAGGTGTAGGCGTAGGTAGGTGTAGGAAAAAATAAATATGACTCTGCTGTTTTATTACGAGTGATCAATAGGAGACTGGATGTGTTAGTGATGAAAAGAAAAGAATGTTAGTGATCTCACTGGTTGGCACCAGTGAGGTCACTGGTGCACACCTTGGTGTCATCTTAGGAACCCATTGCTCCTGGTTTACAGGAGTTAGAGTAATGGGAATGTGTGGGGGCTTAGTCCCAATACGATATCTCACACACACGACTCGCCAAGAGCAGCAAGTTAGCACTGCAAAACAAAACAAAAAAAAATGAAGTGCCTTATTACCTACACAGTTGTCTTAAACCCTTATCTATATAATTCACCTTTACTCCATTAGGAAACCTGTATGAACACTAACCACCATACTAAATAGATGCCCAGCAGGTTTAGTCCTGGTGGCAAGACTTCTCACGCGGAACATAATTTTGTCGGCCCGTGATTCGAGTTTTGGACACAAGTCAAAATAGTCATGTCTAAACGTCAATACAATTTAATTCAACTCAATTCTTGAAATGAGTTTTCTCGTGTCAAAGTTTTGTTACTGCACGTCATGCTTTGACAGTATGTCCTTTCGATATTAGGACCATTTGCTCCTAGGGTAAGTTGCTAATAGTTTACGATTTACTAGTAGGTAGTTTTTCCATTTAGACGTTTTGATGAAAGGTCGTTTTGCTAAGGTGCCCTTTTGATACGAAAGCGCTTAACCGTAAGACAAGACGGTTATCTGACGCCAAGAGCGACAAAATACCTACTCCGCAAGAGATCTGGCGTAATGGTTTAGATAGAAAGGGCGATAAAATCCGTAACATACAAATGTCTTGTCGCGTCGCGTTACTGTGCTAGCCCCGCTGCAGCTTAGCGCATATAAATTATTATTCGGTTCACCATACTCTCAGAATACAGAAATTCCCTTAGTAATTACAGTCCGTTGTACGCGAGATCATACGTCGATAAATTCTTACATTTTACAACACCTATAAAACGCGGTATAAGTTTGTTGCGCGGGAGTCGCTGCATGGGGCCGGTTTGCGCCGTCGCCGATTACAGTGTATCATAGAGCACTAATCTTAGACTCGGCATTGTTGGTAACTCCTGAGCGCCTAGTATATGCGCTGCAAAAAAAAAAAGACACCGTAACGCCTATTTTCCCCAGCGGGGGTGGCAGAGGTGTACTGAGTACACCCACGTTTCGCCGACTATGTTAGGTCCCATGTAATAGGAGGCGAGCCTATTGCCATATACCGGGCACAATTCCAGACTCCGGACTCATACTGGAAATTTTTCGTTAGAAAAACTATATTTGTCCGACCTAGGATTTGAACCCAGGACCTCGCTTTGCCACCAGACCAACGAGGCAGTCAGTGTTCTAAATATATCAAATTAAGAAAATAAATACCGTCACGCCTCTATACCCCAAGCGGGGCTAGCAAAAGTGTATTATGTAAACCAAATTTTCCCAAGGTAAGCCCCATGTAAGCCTGTTGCCATATATTATTATATTTTTCGATAAAAAATCTACATTTTTTCGACCTATGATTTAATCTTAAAATCTCGTGATCACTTATAGCATTATTCACTACTAGACCAACGAAGCAGATCAAATTATGATCTAATTTAAATATCATAAGTACCTACTCATCTCTTACTATTAATATTATAACTCATCAGCCTACATTGTCTCACCGCTGAGCAGTAGCTTTCTCACAAATTGAGGAGGAAAAAAACAAGTATTCCACCATGCGGACCCGTTACGGTGCGGTGGAGATTAATAAAATACCATCTTTTCCTGCACTCCACTAACTTTTGGCAAAGGTGTCTTTCGATTCAGCAGTCTGTGCACTGTACAGAGCACAAATAATATTACCTAACATACCGATATTGAGTTGACGTACCATCCCATTCGCGCTTGATATTCATTTCTTAAGGACGAAAGTGACAGTTCAATTTTAAGACTGCAAAACGTGACGTGGCTAGTCACATTTATCCTCGATCTCGTTATTCTATGGAATTCAGTTGCATTCCTTTTATGAATGTTTAAATAAATTATTACCTGCTTTAATTAGAATGATTATTCTAACGGTTTTTTAAATGATGTAATAATAAAATTATTTGTGTGTGTGTAAATGATCTACACTCTTGGCCGCGGGGCCTTTACAGCTTCACCGGACAAGAGGGCGAGCGTGCAACCACGGGTTTATTTCAATACGCCACTTCCTGAACCAATCCCCTAGGTTGTTGGCGGCTGCCGGAAGGTTTCTGGTAATGAAACACTTAATTCTTGGATTTAACTAACGTCACGTTTTGACGGACGATTTAGCGCAGTGGTTAAGAGCTTAAGCCGCTCCGCCTACTTTGTCTAATACTCGTGGTTCGATTTCCACACGGGACAAATCTTTGTATGATCCATAATTATTTGTTTCGGTCTGGGTATTTGTGTATGTGCATTTTCATGTTTGTAAACGCACCCACGACTCAGGAATAGATTATAGAGTGGGGTTACGTTTAAAAAAAAGAAAAACTACTTGTGTTGTTAACGGCTATTAGAGTAGTGATTTACTGTACGAGTAACCGTTTGTGGTATGTATCAATCGGGCACGCCGCCAGCTCCCACATCGATAGACTCCAAACGCTTCAATCCCGTTTCCTCCGCAAAGCCGTCGGAGCCCCGTGGTTTATACGGAATGTCGATCTCCATTCCGATCTCGGTCTCGAACCTATTCGCGCCTTTATTAAAAAGGCGACAACCCGATATTTTGCGAAAGCGTCCAATCATAGCAATCCGCTTATCGTAGCCGCCGCCGACTACGAACCCAACTGCCCTCCTATCAACCGCTACCGCCGTCCGCGGCATGTTCTCATCGACCCTCCCGATGCCCTTACATACCTTCTTTCGGATAAAGATACCGCACACAGGATCAGACACCGACCTCGCCGGCGAGGTCGAAGAATCCCTTGCCCGCCGGCCGGTGCAGAGCACCATGGCGAGACACCTAGTATACGCCCTTCCCCATAGCGACTGCCCAAGCCGAGACCGTTCCTCCTTGAGGCGCCCTTGAGCTAGTTGCCCCCTTGCCCTTCTGGCTCAAGCGTAGTGGTTGCACGCTCTTATCCGGTGAAGCTGTAAAGGCCCCGCGGCCAACAGCGTAGATCATTCACACACACACGGTATGTATCAATCATTTAAACATGTTTTCGTACTTATCAAGAGACGTTGAACGGTGCTAACGAAAAAGAGCTAATCACAAGTTGGAAAAAAAAATTACCGTCACGCCTACGTTCCTCAAACGGGTGAGACAGATGTGTACCTATTGTGTACACCCACATTTCACGTTGTTAAGTCCCAATGTAATAGGGGCCGAGCCTATTGCTTAATGTATTAGGGACAATTCTAGATTCCGGTGTTACTGAGAATTTTTCAATAAGAAAATTCCAATAACTCTAATTCCAATTTTTCCCACCTAGTATCAAACCGAGATTCTCATGATCATTAGTCGCACCATATGCCATCATACAACTACGGAATCGCCAGTGTGGTCCCATATAAATTTTGTCTTGTTCTAATGAAAAATTATAGAAATATATTAGTATAATACTGATGATTTTACAAATTATGTGGGCAACAAGTTCCTGGCCATGCCGCCTCCGCCGGGTCCCGGAAAAAGAGGTAGACCTAGAATGCAGGCTTGATGTCGTCAGGAATGACATGCGTGCCAATGGCCTCGCAATAAAGGATGCCGAAGACCGCGCGAAGGGGAAAAGAAGAAGCAAGAAAGCGGACCCCGGGCTCCGAAGCAGCAGCTGAGGATGCTTCTTCGCTGCTTAGACGAAGAATACTGATGATAATGTTGATTAGTGGTTTTGAAGTATTCTTTTTTTAATTATTGAGTCGACCCTTTATTCTCGGCTTCACTCAGAAAAGACGTTAAAAAATATTCGAATGCATCGATTTAAGGATGTCCATAATTATAGAATAAACGCATCTCTATTGTCTGTTGGCAAAGTTGAACAAGCGATAACCAATTAATAATTACAAAGCTTCATAGAAATATAAACCTAAACATTTAATGTAAAAGTTCTATTTTCAATATAAAATAGTCTATTAATGACAGGTTTTTGCTAAACAATTTGGATGGATTCACTTCGTGAGTATTCAACTATGTTATTATTATAAAATCGACAATACCCTTACCTTTAATAATAGCGTGCACTTTTTAATTGCGGCAACAGTGTTTTGAATTTCGAAATTAGAATATTGCCAAGTTAGAGTTGCTTTTGTTTCCGGAATTATTTTATGCCACAATTGCATATATACACAAGTAGACATGGCAAAAGTGTCTCACTGTTCAGATTAAATCATTTGTATATATATATATATATATATATATATATATATATTATATATATATATATATAGATTCAATTTTCAATTTGGAATAAATTATTATATTGGAATAAATAATTATACTTTACACTTTATGGGAACTATACCTAAAGTACGAGAAAATACTTTATTTCGTACAGTATGATTATTCTGAGATTCATTTTACATAAATGAATGTAAAAATAAAAAATTGAATAAAAAGAAAAAAATTGATTGCAATTTTACATATAACGGCTGAGTGACTCAACTGGAGTATCCGCAATTAAAAGCAAAGTGGCATATGTCTGGCATTGAAATCTGAATCTAGGGTAAGCTAGATTTAAGATAAAAATATTCTTACATCTTACCTCACTAACTTAAAGAAAATAGTAAATACTATAAACACTTCCAATTCGCTACTATCTTTCTCCAATCTTTCCACTTCTTCATCTTTCTTTCGATCAACCTTCAGGAGGTCTCGCCTGTAAGCGACAAAGTACCGCGTTACCAGTGTAGTTTAATTGTGGAACAATAGTTAAATAGTATCTATAAAACTCGTTGATTTTTTTTATATAACAACGCGACGCGATATGGGTCAATGGACCGACTGTGTTTGAATTTAGCTGATTAAAATGTTCGAAATGAGATTAGGATTCGAATCTTTGCACTATTTCAGATACAAATGATTTAATCTGAACAGTGAGACACTTTTGCCATGTCTACTTGTGTATATATGCATAAAATAATTCCGAAAACAAAAGCAACTCAAGCTTGGCAATATTCTAATTTCGAAATTCAAAACACTGTTGCCGCAATTAAAAAGTGCACGCTATTATTAAAGGTAAGGGTTTAAATTGTCGGTTATATAATAATAACATAGTTGAATACTCACGAAGTGAATCCATCCAAATTGTTTAGCAAAAACCTGTCATTAATAGACTATTTTATATTGAAAATAGAACTTTTACATTAAATGTTTAGGTTTATATTTCTATGAAGCTTTGTAATTATTAATTGGTTATCGCTTGTTCAACTTTGCCAACAGACAATAAAGATGCGTTTTGTTTGTTTGTTCTGTACGATTAGCGCCTTTGTATACTGACTGGTGAATGTAAGATCCAGATTCAAATACTAATGAAGCATTTTTTTTGTACAACTGATTCGAATCCTGTAGTTTCGTTCATGTTTCATATCACTGTAACATATGAGTAAAGATCGACACATGTCTATGCACTAGCAGAACCGGTCGAAAGCAGCGCCACCTGCCGGGTCCAACTATAGCTTTGAATCATCCAGGTGACCTCTTAATACAAAAAGATCATTATAATCGCTCAAGCTATTTAGTAGAAGAATTACGAAGAAATAGAATATTCGTGATTATGATTATAAATAGTATGATTCTAAATAGAAGAAAAAATTTATCGCTTCGAGTGGGAATTACAATCCTATATACCGGGGCGACCGCTAAGTATAGGTTATAGGTACATTGAAATGCGATTAGAGGCGTAAGGGATGAAATTTGCTTAAATGTGGAGTTCCGAGTTGCGTAGTAGGTAGTTATAAATACGATTATGGAATGAATTACTGTTTCTTGAATGGTCTATTGTCGTGTCGTAGTAAAACTCCTAAGTAAATAATTGTGATAAATAAATATATCAACTACTTCATTCTCTTCATCGCTTGATTTATTTAATGGAATTACTTGATACTTTAAAAAAAAAATAGTAATTTCCTCCGCCATTTTAAATGTCAAGGCGACGATTACCAACTCAGCGTGTATCCGAACGCGGGCGGCAGTTTCCCGCGCACGCACCGCCCATTACCGGGGGACGCGTGTCACTTCCGTTGACATTTCGAATCACGAACTTTTTAAATTGACGTGCACAGGAGTTATGTATCAATGATTATTATTATTATTTTTTAACCGTTGATATTCGGTTGGGGATCTGGATGACCGATTTCAGCAGAATTTTAAGTTTTCTTTCACAGCTGTTTGTACAGATCGTCTTTAGTAGTCAGCAGTTGCAGCGACCAGAGATCATAAGCCGAAAGATATTTATTACAGAACAAGGGCCCTCTCTAAGATTGTTATAATGACCGGCTTTGTGTTGTGAGCGCGTACACACGCCATGTATCCAACTTTTCCCCCGAGATCTTCACTAAGTCTCCGGTCCATCTCGTGGATGGCCTGATTACTCTGCAAGCTATTTAATTATGACTTTTTCGAGAATTTTAAGTAAACTCAAAACTTTGAAATTATACTACTACAAGTTGATGCCCCGTATTAAACGATCATCGATCAATATTTAAAGAAGATGTGTAGGTATAAGCTACGCTTTGTACATGATTGTGAATCTGTCTTATCAACCCCATTTACAATCATTATTTAAGGACAGGACATCATCTGGACTTGATATGACTTAATTACTTTAGATTAGGTAATAATAAGTAGGAAAGTTGCGCGGTAGGCAGAGCTCCCTAATATTATTTCGCCGTAAAAAATGATCGAGCTATAAACTGCGTGTATCCGTGACTCTTTCTGACGTAAAAGTAAGATTATAATATTACTGCTAACGATATATGGCACTTTCCAATCCCTGGGGACTTCCCCAAGGATAAGATTCACACTGCCAACATTATGAATATTTGATAAATACAGACTCTTTGATTTAACCTATTTTTTTCTTCTTTCCATTTTCTGACATTTTACATCAATTACATTTATTTTCTTTCGAAATGGTACCGTTGAACATATTGCAGTTAACAAGAACATCCAGAAATATTGCCGTACGTGTTTATTATGTACCAAAAGTGCGACGAATAGAAGATAAGTCCAGAAAATATTCTGTGGACAATACAAAATGGCGTTGCGACCTCAATATTTGTTCGAGAAATAGAAATATTGCGAGATTGTTAAGGTCTCGAGAGTATTCATACTGGGGTGGTCTAGGTCTGGGGCGCAGGGAAGAACTGGATTGGCGCGGGGTGGTGTCCGAGGCGGAGCAGATAGTAGGCTACCCGACCTCCTTCCTCAACTTGAGATGGCTGTTTAACGATGAGATAGCCAACACCGCTATACAATTGAGGAAACTGGTTGGTGTATCTTTATATTATCTGTTAGGCTCGTGATGTTACTAGAAATACAACAAGAAAGTCGAAGAATCTGGCGTAACGACATAGATAGATAGGTTGATAATAATAATATCAGCCAATATTGGCCCACAGCTGAGGAAAGACCCTTCCTTACAAATTTTAGAAAGCATGTGCGTATTAAAAATTAATTATCATTCGCTTTAACGATGAAGGAAAACATCGTGAGGAAACCTGCTTGCCTAAGCGTTTCTCGAAGGTGTGTGAAGTTCGCCAACCCGCACTAGGCCAGCATGGTGGACTATGGCCTAAACCCTCTCAATTTGTAAGGAGGCTCGTGTCCAAAGGTGGGACAGTTTCTTAACTGGGATAATATTATTATTATTTTTTTAATCGCTGTTTGTTAGTTTGCTAAAGGTTCATTCGCATGAACCGGCTCACAGAGTAGAGTGAACTTTGTTCGTGTTTAAAATAGACTTGGGAAATGTGGGATAGTATTTAAAACATAACATAAGATGGTTTTCTAGAGCGCTTTGTTCCCGAGCTTAACCTATTCGCGAGATATTTCGTGCTCGAAAGCTAAATACGATAGCCCCTTTGGCGAGCTGTGCGGGCTTATTCCCGTATAAAAAAGTTTTGCGTATATGATTACATTGATATTAGGACCAACAACGCGGATGTTGATTAGGACCTACCCAATACCAGGTTTAATCTTATGATTAAGAATTTGTGTTGAGTTGAGATCCTACTGCTGGACAAAGTCTTCCGCTCTTTCCTTCAATGATCTCTATCGCTTGATAATAATAGCCATTTTGCTGCTTGCATGGGTTTTGGTCATAACGGGCGTTTACTTTCCAGGTAGGGACCAATCACCCTCTCCTGAAATCCGCCAAAAATCTTCTGATCGGCTCCAAAAGCAATCTGCAATCCGTTGGCCTTATTATACTCCTGGCTTCTAAAGCTGCTGGCTACAGCGATGACCACTTTACCAGGGATCAGTACGATTCAGGAGTTCTCCACACCCAGAGGGCGCTCGCTGAGATTGTGGAGATGAAAAGAACAGGCCATATGATACACAAGACGATGGTGAACCTTCAGGATAAAGAAAAACACGGAAATAAGTATAAGGACTTGCTGTATGGGAACAAGATTGTGCTCCTGACAGGTTAGTTTAATGATAGTTTTATTAATTATGTTTATGGCGACGGCGCGTATTTTGCCAATGTCAAGTATTACGAATATTCATTTCTAAATTAATTGAATTCCCCGATGAACTTGATGACAAAGATGATTATGAAATTGATGTGTCCCATCCTGGATAGTAAAGCGATGGATACTTTACATACCAATTGCTACGGCCGTTTTCAGAGAAATCGAAAAGGCACGTTTAATCACTTTGTTATAATTGTAACAAAGTAATAAAACGTGCCTTTTCGATTGACCTTCACTCATGCACATAAAGGAATACATAATGGTTAATATTCCACCAACATTACACATTATAATTCGAAATAACACAAGTTTTGGAAATTAAAACAAATTGACCACATCATTCTTCGACTTCTGGCTTCCTCCACTCTCATAGTTCGTCTCACTAGCTTAATGACACAATAAATTGTAATGATGTCGCTTGCAAAACTGACGGCTATTCGTACAGAAAGAATCTTGAGCGGCGACCGCGTACCGGAAGACGTGGAGTGGGTAGACGCCCACAAGATAAATCGATGACAGAATGCCAATCGTGGCGATCTTTGAGGAGACCTTTATCGTACAGGAGTTAATCAGTGGTTTCCATCAATGAATGAACCTTTCCGAGTACGTAGAGACATACATTACTTAGACATATCTACGTCTGCAAATTGAATGATGTTTCCATTAGGTATATGAAAACAAAATGCTTCTAGGTCTAGTGGCAAAGCGCATCGCTTAGTGAGTGTAGTTTTTCTAACGAAAAATTCCCAGCATAAGTCTAGAGTCCGGAATTGTGCTCAGTATACGGCGATAAGTTGGACCCCGATTTCATGGGAATCGTCCGCGAAAAGTGGGTGTACTCAGTAAGCCTCTGCCACCCCTGATTGGGGGATATAGGCATGACGGTGTGTGTAAACAAAATTATTCTCTAGGGCTTACGGGATCTAAAGAGGGAATGGGATGGGCATGTGGCTGTAATAAACTGTTGATATGCAGATGTTGAGCCCCCTTTCGTTGCCAAGATAAATTCTAAGTGGCTCTTTTTCTTCAGGCGATTATCTTTTGGCCATGTGTTTACAACATCTGGGTGGTCTACGGAATAATGAAGTGACCGAGCTGATTTCTACCGGTCTCAGAGACCTAGTTGAAGGTGACTTTTTAGGAGACCACGACAGCGAGAATAATCCGTTACCAAGTCAACCGAAAGGTGATATTATATCTGTGTTTACATGTACTTACAGTTAATACTCGTAATAAGCGATCAAATTATGTAAAAATTAGTCTTTAGGTTTTGTGTAAAGTATGTAGTAGATACCTATAATGACAAGATTTAGGTGATGCAGATAGAGTTTGTTGAATGCCGTGGGACGTCTTATGTTACGCTGGTTTTCTTGACTGGTGAAAACCATGTTACTTTTGCACGATATCTGATTTCCTCGAGATGTCCTTGAGCTAGTTACTATACTCTTTAAGCCCTATTATGGCATGGATGGAGCCATTTTAAGCGCTGGTCAACTCGTCCGATAAGTACATCTGTATCCAATGGCACTTGATCGAAAATAAATACTCTATTTACAGGCCTCAACGACAAAATACATTACGACTGGGAAAACGAGAACAATCTCAATAAACTCGGCTCCAGTGAATACCTGGGCCGAGGAATAGACGAGTGGATACTCAGGACTATGTTGCAATCTGGCAGCATGCTTGGCAAAGGCTGCCAGGCCGCCATGAAGCTTGCCAGACATGGGGAAAATATCGAAAAGAACGCGTACATCTTAGGCGGACACCTGGCACTGTTATGGCAACTATACTTGGATATAAAAGACTTTTTCACACATCCGTATTCGTACTCGTTGGTTGGCGCGCCAGTTGTGGTGGCAACCTGGGAGTACCCTCAAGTTTATGGCCATATATTTGAGTCTAAGTTGGAGAAGAAACCGGTGAATTTTAAGCAGTTGTATTATTCAGTAAGGGGTACGAGGTCTATGGATTATTTGACGGTGTTCCTTGACGAGGAACTGTCTAAGGTGATGAAGTGTAGTGAGTTGTTACCTGTGGATGATGCGAGGAGTGCGCTGCAGAAGATGGCTGTCACTATACATAGGGAGACACTGCAGTATATAGAGAAATAAATAAAGGTATTTAATTATTTTGGAATTATTAGTTTTGTACAAAACAATTTTTTACAGAATGGAAATTTGGATGAAAGTGAAAAAATATCTCAGAGCAAAATTGGTTGCTTATGATGTTTGTAATAGTAAAGTTCTTTTTTTTCTCTATTTTAATAATAATCTCCGTAACCGGCGAGCGTGTATGAGACGAACTATGAGAGTCGAGGAAGCCAGAGAGGTAAGTAAGGAAAGAACCTGTTGGAACTCTGTACTCTCTGCCTACCCCGCAAGGGATCTGGCGTGAGGTTATAGATAGATAGATAGATAGATTTAATATTAATTTAGCCCAACGCTAGGAATAATTCCCGTGTCATTGGTGCATTTACAAACGTGAAATACACATACACAAACATACAGTCCGAAACAAATAATTGTGAGTCACTCCAAGATTTGTGGCGTGCGGAGATCGAACCCCTGACTACTCGACTAACCGAATATTATTTTAATTTTATTATTAGCATGCATTTCTGGAAACCCTTAGCATGCACTTATATACCTGTGTAACTTGATTATTTTTAACTGAATAATGTTGCCATTTTTATTATTAACATGAACTTTTGTGTACCCTTAGGGTGAAACATATGAGACTGTTCTTAGTATTGAATACTTATTCCATACCTATGTTTTAACAAATTTATCATTCAAGGAAGGAAGGAATTAAGGACTATAGTCTAAGTTCTTTGTTCTGTAATTCGCACCGCACAGTCTGTATCCATGTGTGTATCTATATGAAAATTGAATAATGAATTTTCGAGATATCCAGTGTTTCAAAACATTCACTTGATTAACCGACTTCATAAATAGGAGGTTCTCCATTACACCCGTATGTATGTTTGTATGTCCGTGATTTTCTCAAAAACTACTGACCCGATTCGGATGAGGTTTTCGTTATTAAATGTATATTTATCAGGGAAGGTTTTAGTGTATAATATATTAGAATCTGATGAAGATAGACTATGGAACTCTTCAATAAAAACAGTAAATAGGAATTATGTGAATCTTGAAGGTGGTACTGTAAAACTAAGCAGAATAATATAGGTGTATGCCTATTAATAATTAATTTACTCAACACGTTAAATTTTAACATAAATGTCATAAAAAGAAATAAATCGACTTCAAAAAGCAAAAACTATTTTCTTGTAGTCGACCGACTGCACCGACCGACTGGCACCGACTTTAAATACATATGTTTACCTTATTGCAGTAGGTTTTCTTCTTTTTTAAAGTTATTTATTCGAGATACCTAGTGTTCTATAAATTATACTTGGTCGTTAACATTGAAGGTACGAGGCATGCCTTTTAAGTTTTGTCGTTTGAAGAAAAAAACACAATTAGAACCTTATAGTACTTTTTACTGTACTCTCTGCCTACCCCGCAAGGGATCTGGCGTGAGGTTATAGATAGATAGATATTACTTTTTATTCATTTTCAAAGTATTCACCACTTAGCTTAATACACTTTTCCATTCGCTCAAACCAGTTATTATAACATTTATTCCACTCTAAAGTGGGGTTGTTCAAAATGGCTGACTTGAAAGCGTCGACTGCTTCTTCACCGGACTGGAACCATTGACTACGAAGACTTTTCTTAATTTTAGGAAATGTAAAGAAGTCGTTAGGGTCAGGTCAGGGTCAGGACTGTATGGAGGATGGTCAAGAATTTCTACTTTTCCCTGCTTCAAATACTTAATCGTTTAAACGAGCGCTGTGTGAGCTTGCGTTGTGGTGGTGCAGGATGATGCGTCGCTTTGAGTTAGATTTTCGAAGTTCGGCGATGACTTGTGGTAAACAAACTGTGGTATACCACTCTGCGTTAACCGTTCTATGATCTTCAAGTGCAATAGTCGCAACATGGCCGGTTTTTCCAACGAACGTGGCCACCATCTTCTTTGAAGTGCTTCGAGAACGAACAACTTTAGTCGGCTTTGGCTCTTCTTGAAAGACCCAGATTGTAGATTGTTGTTTGGCATCAGGATCGTAGGCATAGATCCAAGATTCGTCACCACCGATGATGTCGTAGACGTGATTTGACTCTCCTCGGTTGAACCTCTGCAAAGTTTTCTTACACCATCTGACGCGGGCCGCCTTGTGATCATCGGAACGCAGATGCGGTATCCACCGGTAAACTAGCTTTCTCACACCAAGCGCTTCATGCAAGATCTTCTGAATGGTTGTCCCTGAGATGCCTAATAGAGCCTCTATCTCTCGATACGTCACATGACGATCTTTGAGAATTAGTTGTCTCACAGCAATGATGTTATCTTCAGTGAAGGCGGATTTTGGGCGTCCTTCACGAGATTTGTCACTAACACTAGTATGTCCACGCTGGAATTCTAAATACCAGCGTTCGACAAAACCGCAGACATGGGGCTTCATCACTGAACACAGATGTTAGCCCTTTAAAACACTGAAGCCGTGTCAGGCCTCTTCTAAAGTTGTAGGAAATTATTGCACGAACATTTTCCTTAGAAAGATTCATTTTCGTACGTAACCTGACAGATTCCAATCGACGCTGTGACTAAACAATAGCATTAATCCTAATACTTTCAACTGTTTTGAGATTCAAAATTTAAACACATTCGAATATAGAACAGTTCCAAATTCAAAATTGCCAGGAAATATGGAAACGATTCTGTCGTTTAAAAGGCATGCCTAGTATTTTTACGTCGGAAAATATCGTTGTCGTCGTCGGTTGGTATCGGCGGTATTGACAATTAGGTCATAGATAACCGCGATATAGAGCTAAATCGAAGTGGGTTTAAAAATTGATAAGATATGAAAATCAGACAAAAATGTGATATACATACATATTTAAGGTTATTAGAAAACGAACATTTACCTTCTTCATACTTCTACTATATCTAATATCTTCATGCCCATAGTCCCTAAGCAGAGGTGTTGGTATTTGTTTTACATTATTATCACCGGCGATGTTAGGACGATAAGGGGAGAGACCCTGCTGCATTGGGACCAAACATCGTCGACGAATAGTGGATGTAAATAGTACACCTCTCTCATGCATAGGGAATAAATACTTACAGGTGGAACCTGAGAGTAGTTTGTTCTAAATCGGTACTGAATTGATTCCAACAATTTTTAATGTATCTTATTTTTTTTTCTAAATTTGTAAAAAATGCTGTTACTTTTTCAGTGCGTTACAACAAACTAAATTGATTTTTGATTCAAAGCTATACAGAGATTTCAAATGTATTTCTAAAACGTATTTCTCAATTCGCACACATACATGTACAAATTAAATTTTTAATCGGGGCCTAAAAGTGTTTATAATCTATCTATCTATCTATAAGATCACGCCAGATCCCTTGCGGGGTAGGCAGAGAGTACAGAGTGCCAACAGGTTCTTTCCTTACATACCTCTCTGGCTTCCTAGACTCCGCACAGTGTTCATAAAATAGAAAAAAAATACAAATTTTAAAATTTCGTTTTCGTAATGAATTTATGACCCATAGAATTGCTATTTGCCAACGAGCAATGGAGAGAAGCATGGTAGGAGTAAAGAGGGGAGATAGAATAAGAAACATCAACATTAGAAAAAAGACCAAGATACAGGAAGTAACCCTAAAAATAAAACGGCTAAAATGGAAGTGGTCGGGACACATGGTCAGAGAAAAGAACAAATGGAGCAAAATAATAACACATTGGTACCCAAGGGAAGGTAAAAGGAAAAGAGGCAGACAACCAAAAAGATGGGACGATGATATCAGGCAGGTTGCAGGCATAGCATGGAGTGGAGTAGCCAGAGAGAGATCAGAATGGAATAGGTTGGAGGAGGCCTTTGCCAACTGGCAAACGGACCTACAGAAAGTAAAGAACAGTGCAGTAGTATAAGAAAAATAATTGTATATTTGTTGTCCGAATAAAAGGCTTTATTATTATTATTAATGAATTTATGAAGTAATTATCTGATATCTAATTGGGGTGTTTGAGGTCTTGCGTTGTTTACGATACACCTTGTATACCGGGCATTATTCAAGACTCCGCATTGACATTTTTTTGATAGAAAATACAATACACTTTGCCTAACCTAGGTTTTGAACCTACCACCTACCAACGAGCCAGTTCGTTTGCTGTTTAAAAGTGTTGGGCACGTTTCAATTGTAGGATTAATCAATTGAAATTGCATATGTAATTAAATTTGACGGACGCTTTAGCGCAGTGGTTCGATTCCCGCACGGGACAAATGTTTGTGTGACCCACAAATATTTGTTCCGGTCTGGGTATTTGTGTATGTGAATTTTCATGTTTGTAAACGCACCACGACACAGGAATAAATCCTAGTGTGGGGTTACGTTTTTTTTAAGAAAGAGAAATCCCCTTAAAGTACTCCGGAATAAAAACTACTTCTGGACATCAAACGCCCCAGTTCGTCCCGTGATCATGGGTGCTCTTGAGCCCTCGAAACGTGGGGAAGTTAAAAACTTAAAATAAGCCGCTTCAAAATTCGATATAATTTTAATTGCAACTTCATTTACTGAGTTCTTAAATTTACGCGAATATTACACATGAAATAAAACTATTTTTCGGATTTTATCGCGGTGTATTTTTGATTTTTAAGTTCCCGACGTTTCGAGCGCTTTGCAGCACGTCGGGACTTAAAAATACTAGATTTAAAACATCGGGAACTTACCAATTAATAATAAAGAGCGATAAAATCCGAAAAAAATAGCTTTATTTCTAATTTTTTTACAATTAATTTTGCCACTCTGCTATTTAGTTTAAGAACAACTTCTTCTGAACACACATCGCTATTTTTTTTTCGGTAAATAAAATGTAGCCTTAAAGTAGGAATTGACTCCTGTGTCGTTGATGCGTTTACAAATATGAAATTTACAAAACCTACCTATCTAAAATGCCTATACTCGTACAAGTACTTCGACAGAAATATCTGTGGGTTACACAAAGATTCGTCCAGTTTGGGGATCGAATCCGCTGCTATACGATCCAGTGTGCGGAGCGGTTTAAGTTCTGGATCAAGCCGTCTATCATTTCGTAGATAAATAAAAAAAGAAAACCTAGGTTTTTTTAATTTATTTAGCGCACCAAGTGTATAATTGCGTTAGTATTTATGCCTATCTATAATGTAGTTATACAAATTATAGGGAGGCATAAATAACATTTGCAAGAATATTATGAAGCGACAGTAAAAACAAGTGGGTAACATTTTAAATTTAATGCAAACTGAGGTGACGAACACATGACGTGTTATTTTTTCTGCTAAAGTAAAAAAAATATTATATAGATTATTAGGTATATAGAAAATAAAGGCTTAGAACATGAAATGAAATTACATTTCATTATTATTATTTTTTTTAGAATATTAAGTACCTGCCTGCCTCGTTGGGCTAGTGGCAAAGCGCATCGCTTTGTGAGCACGAGGTCCTGGGTTCAAAACCTAGGTCGGACAAGTGTAGTTTTTCTAACGAAAACTACCCAGTACGCGTCCAGAGTCTGGAATTGTGCCCGGTATATAGCAATATGCTCGCCCCCTATTACATGGGATCTACCATCGTCGGCGAAACGTGGGTGTACTCAGTACACCTCTGCAACCCCCGCTTGGGGAATATAGGCGTGACGGTGTTTTATTTGTGTTTTTTTTTTATTAAGTATTGATATTAATTGAGTTTTAAGGGTTTACCAAATATTTTCTAAAATTTCTGAAAGTTTTGGGAAAAAATATCAATTGATATTTTTGTTTATATATATAATAGAGCTACCTCTTGCGCTGGATCCCTCATTATACAATCTTGCCATACGAGTAAGGGGGCTATTAAAGGATGAGTTCAGGGTTGAGGTAGGAATGTGACTGGCGTATAAGTACGTTGGTTTGGCCTTAAATAGAGATAATTATAATTAATCAAAAACCTATCCATAGAGCCATTTATAATTTTAAGCCCTCGTGATCGCAAAGCACATTATTCGGCACTAGACCAACGAAGCAGTCAGTTATTATTAATTATCTTGAATATTAGAATATGAACGAATTTTTCTCATCATATATAAATTCTAATAACACATCAAAAGTTTGTAGGTATCAGTATATAGAAATTATTTTAATAAGAACAGCGGCATGTCATTCAACTGTCGAGCGCGTCTCGCGCAGTTGCAAATTAAATTAAAATATTTATGCATAAATTCGCAAAATGACCTCCCGCGTGATATGGCGCCGGAAATATTGGAGGGAAATTAATGCAGATGCGATGTCAATTACTGCGATTTTAAAATAATGACAAGTTCTAAAAATATATCAGACAGATTTTAAAATATATATTAATTGCAAATTGAACAGTTTTAGATTTAAAATACTTAAAAAAATTGCAAATTATTTCTTGCGTGATTGACATTTAAAATAGACAATTAAAACAAAAAGCTTTATAAGTCTATAGATGAGTGACGCCAAGGCAACTACTTAAGTTAAATCACCATAATAAAAAAAAATCTATTGTTTTTCTAATTATCTAGAAAAATCAAGATTGAAATTTACTGCTTCATTAGTCTAATAGGCAATGTTGATGGTTCAGATTTCGAATCCTGAGTTTGTCAGTTTTGTTTCGCTTTTTCCATCAAGAAATTTTAAGACCGCCTCGTTGTTCTAATGGTAAAGCGCATCGTTTTGTGATCACGAAGTCCTGGGTTCAAATCCTAGGTCGGAAAAATGTAGTTTTTCTAACGACAAATTCCCAGTATGAGTCCGGAGTCTGGAAATGTGTCCGGTATATGACAAAAGGCTCGCCCCCTATTAATGGGACCAACACACATCTGCCACCCCCGCTTGGGAAATATAGGCAAGACGGTGTTTATTTCTTTTTATTTTAAGCCGTTTAGAGTCTGGTATTGTGCCCGGTACAATGACATTTTTTGCGGGAGGCCTTTTACATGTAGTGGAAGAGTCTTCAAGCTCATGATGGAGATAACCGCATTAGGCTGGGTAGCTGAGACTTATATTGGGATCAAAAGTTGTTGGCGAATTGTGTATATTTTTTTGGTTTCGGATTATGCCCGCCACACATTCCCACCACTGTAACACCTGTAAGCCAAGATCCACAACGGTCTTCTTAGCAGACACCAAGGTTTGAACCTTGGGGTATCCCGGGAAGCGCTTGAGTTGTCTTGGAACCCGCAACAAATTTAATTATAAAGAAAACAGGAGGAATAGAAAATGTGGGTGTATATGTAAAATCGTACCTGCCAGCCCCGCTTTGAGAATATAGACGTGACAGTGTATCAACTTTTTTTTTTAAATATGCCTACAACAGTCAGCAAGACCTCGAGATATTTATTTTTCTCAAAGTCACACTGTAAAGGCCACCCACATTCCATAAAGTTTATCGCATGCAAATATTCTTTAGAAATTAAACAAAAAATGTACAACCATTAAAATTTATTTATTTTTGAAACTTAACAATCAAAAATGAAGGTCTAACGCTTAGGTAGCTAGGTATAATTAAAGGATTTGTAAAATCACTGAACAAAATGTTACGAATTACGTATAATTAAGTTAATAATCATTAGTACGAGAGGACTGTAAGGAAAGTCTGTCGGAATTCTATACCCTCTGCCTACCCCGCAAGGGATCTGGTGTGATGATATAGATAGATGAATAATCATTAGTTTGGAATTGTTCGTAGTATTGCGTACTACGACGCCCTTAGCGATCACCAAGGTTAAGCAGCGTTCGGTTCGGTCAGTATGAGATGAGTGACCAATTTTGGCATTTCATTTTCCGAACGTCTCCGTGCTTCGGAAGGTGCGTGAAATCATTGGTCTCGGCTGCCAATTTATGTGACAGTTTAACAAAGTTGGCAGCATTATAGGCGGCTTGAAGACTCAACTACGAAGTAAATATGAAGCAAATATAAACGGAAATATAAGGAGCAAAATTAGATTTTCTTATACAATCAAGCGTGTCACTGCGCGGGGTGGCGCGGATGAAGATAACGTAACATCCCGCCCACTTCTGTATTTGCCATCTAGCTGAGAATAACAGACTGACATAAATCACGCCCACCGCAACGACGGGCCTAGTTGGAAGACATAGTGCACAGTTTGTTAGACTCCTCTTTGTATTTGCTCCCTGGTTCTAACAGTAAGAGGCCACAAAACTGCCTCTGCCTATCCGCACTGGGTCCGCGTGGCGGAGTATGACTTATTCTCTCTCCTCTCATTTTATGGGAGAAGACGTTTGTCTAGCAGTCTGACAATAATGGATAATTTATTTAAAACAAAGTGTAACACTGCCAAATTGGAATCAAGATTTCACAGGGAGTAAATAAAATCACTGGCATAGCACTCAGAATTGCTAAAATTAAGTGGCAGTGGGCGGGGCACATCACTCTAAGAACTGAAGGCAGTTGGGGCAGAAAGGTTCTAGAGTGGCGACGAAGTACCGGAAGACGTAGAGTGGCGAGTCCCCGTACAAGATGGACCGATGACCTTTTGTAGATCGTGAGTAGAAGTTGGGTGCGTACAGCACAGAGCTTGTGGTCGTGGCGGTCTTTCGGGGAGGCCTTTGACCTGCAGTGGAAGTCTTTTGGCTGAAGATAGATAGAAATAAATTTGCTTACGGCCGGTTTTAATATTTCCCTTAAGGATAGATTTTCTACTACGGATATAATTTTGACACATTTTGTATGGAAAATCTGTTAAAATTCTACTGACAGTAAGCAAATATATGCTTGAGTTAAATATTAAAACGGCCATTAGAGTCTAGAAACATAATATGAGGTTCCTGAGTTAAATTTACAGCCTAACACTTAGGCTATTACTGACTGCGCGAGCAGATAGGTGTCGATCGCTGACCAGTCTTCAGTTAAAAAGGCAGGTTTTCCTTTAAGGTCACTGACGACACAGTTGTGAGTTAAAATAATATAACTCATGTTGAATTGATTTTTTCAAATTAACATTAATAATATCACTTGCATTTTAACAAACTCACGATAATATTTACATAATGTGTGCACACTTAAGTAAGCGTAAAATATAACAAATAACATAGATGCGCACGCGCAACTAAATCACAATTCGTGGTTTCACATTTGAAATTGCACAATATCACATTTGCGTGCAAATATGTACTTCCTTAATTTTGTTATGCAATAGTTCTGCAATTGCAACACCTAATAAAAAATAATGGTAGGTAAGGTAAAGAGTTATACCGTGAAACTATTTCTAATTGTACTATTTAGGAACTTAGAAATGCGGGACCGCATAGCTCTTGAATTAGTGCCAAACAGCCAAATATATTTTGCTTATTTTAACCGGTTTATTGCGAAAGAAGACTTTCTAAAAACAAAATAATTGATGACACGCCACGAGCGTCATGCGCTATAGAGTCGCGTCATCAGCCATGGGAGTAAAAAAACCCTAAAATCTAGATAAGTTAGATTTGTTCTAAAACTCGCAGTATTATGGAAATATTTATTGCATGCGGTAATTGTTTTGTGTAAATTGCTCTATTTAAAATAGTATTGGCAGGTAACACAGGACACAGAGTGGGCGGTAACATGTTAACCTGATGGGGCCTTAATAAGGAGTCACTTCCATGAGCAAATTACTCGCAGCGATTGTCTAAAGGTTTCGCCACATAGCCGGCACAGCGTGACGGAAGCGCGACGGTGACGCGACCTAGGGAGTTGTAATGTACTGAAATATACGGGAGACCCCACAGCTCCGACCCGCTCGGTGCGACGGCAAACGTCATGATCCGCTGCCGTCGCGCCACCAGCGATTGTAAACAAAGCACGGGGAGAGCGAGACGCCAATACGCGTGAGAGCGGGACGCTGTTGGGCGGCCGCCTGGCCAAGGTCCTGATGCACTAAGCATCAGGAAGCGATTCAAATACGTAATACATAGAGTACTTAATTATTTTAAATTACTTAAAGCATGCTATTTTTGTTTTTAACATCTTTTTATTTATTTTTCATGAATTCCACAAGGATATAAATCAAATAATATGTATTGATTTATAGGTAAATCTATGAATCAAAGTTTAGACGTACTGACATACTTTCATTGTTGTATATGTGCAAAGTTTAGAGACTTGGCCATGAGATATTAGTTGCTTGATACATACCGCAGTAACAAGCAACTTGCTGGCAAACCTTCATTTGTACAATGTAAAGATTCCTCAAGGAATTAGGAATTTCCTTAGGTAACTCCGAACCTCTTTTACACTTTACTCATGTTGCCAAACTGCGCGTCGATATTAATTCAAAATCGCTGCGAGTAACCTGCTTATGGATGTGGACCCTTACTTTACAAGTAGGCACATTTATCAAGACGTATTTTTAAAAATACCACTAATATAATTACCTACAAAGTATAAATTAGCCTTTTTATAGTCTCTATTGATTTACAATCACCAAACATTTCAACATATTCTTTAGCTTTGTTCGCATTTTCTAAATACAATAATTTTGTCTGTTCCACAGCATCTGTCTTTAAAATTTCTTCTTTTAAATTATCTAATTCTACATCATTAATACTTTTCTTATTTTCTATACTGTGGTACAGTTGTGGGTTTGAGTTTAAAGCGAATAAAACTGGTGCACTTACTAGCGAGAATGGGTCTTTTTCGGTTAGTTTTTGTATGTCCGTAGCAGCTTGCCATGCTAAGCATAAGTGACAACCGAATTTGTATGCATTCTCCTGCATTTCTTGGTCATGCTTTCCTAGTAAAAGTGCTCCTTGGCAGCCCCTACCTAGCAATGTTCCACCATTATACAAAGTTCTTAATGTCCACTCTCTAATTGGTGAACCTAACACATTCATCACTTCCAATGGTAATGTATCACTACAAATATCATACACATCTGTCTTTTTGTTGACTGGTTTCCCGGGTAATGGCATGTTCTGAACATCCCGTTGCCCAAAAAATTCTCCTTCACTCAAATCCCTCAATGCTGTTGATATCAAGTATGATAAATCTTGGTTTTTTAGTCTAGCAAGCATACCGTTTGCTGTTACAAGGAGATAGTCACCAATTAAGATGGCTATCTTGTTTGCGAACATTGCAGTGTCCGTGTTCTTGTCTCGGCTACCCACTGGTATGTTTAGAAGCCCTCGATGGACGTAATGTCCTGTTCGGATCATTTCTGTGAGTTCGGCGAGTATTCGTTGGTTCTGTGTCACGGTACTGGCTAGGAGTGATGTTGACGGGTTGACAGCTTTGGATAGCAGCAAGATGATAAGTCCCCAAGGCTGCAGGTTGTTGTGTTCGTTGTGGAGGAGCATTTTCGCCGTTTTTACAATTGGATGATTCATGCCAACCTGACAGATAAAAATATTATATAGCGAGCCAGCAGTCTTGCCATTAATCTATGTAGACACAATAAATAATTATTATCAGATTAGATTGTTATTTTATTTTTATAAATTAGATATAATTTTTTTTAATATATATGATCTCTTAAACAGGATTCTAAATTAATTTTCGGACCTTTTGTCACTACATGATGTATTTGTCAGAGGTTTTCCATTGAATTTATTATAATTTAAATTTACATAAAAATATATATATATTAAAAGTTTTTAGCTAAATGTCAAGGGTAGCATACAGAGTAGTTTAGGCATAGATTGTAATATTGAACATAATTTAACATTGACGAGCAGGAAGTAACCTTGCAGAAATGTTTAGTCACATGGTCACAGCACTTGCAATCATATTACATAATAATTAACTTAATGACATGAACACTATTTCTAAAACTATTTTTTCTATTACGGTAATAAATAAAACTATTTTCCATCGAAAACTAAGCCCAATCTTATTTGAAGAATGTTTAATTATAAACACAAAAATATTTTCGTACTTACAACAGTCCGCAGATGCATGGCCAAATTGGCGAATTCGTCGCTCAAAAGCCATCTTAAGTTCATAAAGGAGGTTGGATAGCCCACGATCTTTTCTGCTTCTCTGATAATTTTGCTCCATTGCGCCAGGGGAGGCCGAAATACAAAGTCTTCTGGAGTCAAATTAGTCATTGTAGATTCGTACCGAATTTGTTGCGTTAGCAACGCTGTTCGCCGTAATTGGCGGATTAACGCGTACGACATGGTTGCTACGGTGTGCTAAAATTTTATTCTACAGATTTTTAATTACCTTTACATTCAATATTAATTTAAAACACATTGTGAACACTGTACTTGGCCCACCGCGCTACGATTATGTCACTCTTTATTTTGACGTTTGCTTATTACGTTCGGAAATACGGATTCGTATTAACGTTTAGAAACTTTTTTATTTCCAGAAAAGTAAAATTGTATTTGTGGAATAGAACATATTCAATATTATCATAAGGATGCCTAATTATGTGTGATATATTTAAACCGTCATGTATAATAGTTTACTAAATATGCTTTTAATAAAAGTAGCAAGATATTGGATGCGCATTCAGTAAGGATGGAAAATACACCGCTGACATAGAGAGAAGAGTGAGTGCAGGGAACAGAGTGAATGGCGCGATTGGAAAACTACTTGGGAGCCGGCACTTAAGCCGAAAGGCGCAGCTGGCCATACATAATAGAGTGCTTGTCCCAACGCTGTTATATGGCAGCGAGAGCTGGGTATGTAAGAAGGAGAATGAAAGTAGGATAAATGCGGTGGAAATGCGAGCTCTGCGGAAGATGTGCGGAGTGAAGCTGACCGACCGTATTCGCAACAGCGTAGTAAGAAAGCAAATAGGTATGAAAGAGAATATCGGTGTAAAGATGAGAAAGGGTATGCTCCGTTGGTTCGGGCATATAGAAAGAATGTCCGAAAAAAGAATGACAAAACAGATGTACAATGCGAAAGTGGAAGGATGTAGGTACCGGGGAAGACCTAGACTATCTTACCATGACCAAATAGACCGGGTCTTATCTGAAGGACAAATCAGGAGTCTCCGTAACCGGCAAGCGTGTATGAAACGAACTATGAGAGTAGAGGAAGCCAGAGAGGTATGTAAGGAAAGACCCTGTTGGAACTCTGTACTCTCTGCCTACCCCGTAAGGGATCTGGCGTGATGATATAGAGAGCAAGATATTCAACGTGCAACCGTGGCCGGTGTATTGTCCATTGTGTGTTTGCGTGTGAATAGATATGTAGGTACGTTGTTGGTTGCGAGGTCTATATAGCTTCCCTTGGAGAGGACATTGAAGTTCGTTTACCCATGTAAGTAGGAGTGAGTTAGCTATAACAGATGACTGGATTTTCATGTTTAGACTCCTCCAGTTAGACATCAAATATCCACAGGCCGCGGCTTCATCTGTAGCTTTAGTTATATATTTACATTTGTAATTTGTTATTATCATCAATATCATCACGCCGGATCCCATGTTATCGTTTTTTCCACTCTCATAGTTCGTTTCATTCACGCTTGCCGGTTACGGAGACTCTTAACTTGCCCTTCAAATAAGACACGGTCTATTTGGTCATGGTAGCATAATCTAGGTCTTCCCTAGTACCTACATCCTTTCACTTTAGTATTGTGTATATGTTTGTCTGTATCAGAATCAGAATATTTTTTATTCATGTATTTATGAATCGTCAGAATAGTAACAAAGACTCTACGACCACTTCGGAATGTCATTCCTGTGGAGAAGAAGGGCAAGAAACTCCATTATTTTAAACTTAGGTTACTCTTTTAAAATAGTATTTTTATTTTTAACCAAGTTATACTATTGGGGTAGTTATTTTCATGGGAATGGAAGCTGAGCATGTTATCCACATTCAGATAGAGCTGAAACAGCACCTATCCAAGCATTTTTATCTTTTAAATAATCATCTAGAGTATAGTAAGCTCGCTTGCAGAACGTAAGTTTAATTATAAATTAAAGACATACGTGCATACACTACACATACAGATTCTTTAATAAAATCCCATTTGACGTCACTCAACTTAGTGAATATAAATTTAAAGCCTGTAAAGAAATTTCAACTGCCTCGTTGATTTGGTAGTGTATGGTGAGTTTTTCGATTAAAAATTCCTAGACTCGAATTTTAGGACGGACGTGTGTGTGAATCATCTACGCTGTTGGCCGCGGACCCTTTACAACTTCACCAGAAAAGAGGGCGAGTGTGCAACCACTGCGCTCGAGCCAGAAGGGATTAGGACGGACTAAGTTATTGAGGTTTTTCGAAAAAAAATTAATAGGAGATTATTGTGACCTAAAACAGTGAGCTGTCACTCCCATATCGTATTGTCTTCTCTTATTTGAAGCGCAAAGCAAGAGGCTCCTTAACCGGCGAGCGCGTATGAGACGAACTATGAGAGTGAAGGAAGTCAGAGAGGTCTGTAAGGAAGAAACTGTTGGTACTCCGTATTCTCTGTTTACCCCGCAAGGGGTCAGAATTAGAATATTTTTATTCATGTAAACCATTCTATCTATATCATTACGCCAGATCCCTTGCGGGGTAGGCAGACAGTACAGTGTTCCAACAGGTATTTTCCTTACCAACCTCTCTTGGCTTCCTCCACTCTCATAGTTTGTTACGACCGCCTGACGGCGGGTACAAATAAAAACACAACTATAACGTTACAATTGTTTATTGTAAAAAAATAAAATAAATTTAAAAAAAAAAGAATTAATTTGAAATAAATAATTTACAAAAGTCTTTAGTTATGACTACACCCGGGGTGTAGATTCGCGGCACAGGGAAGCTTTCTGGTCTTTAAAAAAAACCTATGTGCGCTGGGGACTTATCTTTGGTCCGTTCGGTCCCGTGACGCGTGGGGGTCTTCGGTGAGGAAGCTTCCACTGACTTAGTGGGGAACACGGAGGTGCCCTGTGGCTCACGGTGATACTATGGAAGGCCCTCAGCCGCAGAGGTCAGCTGGAGTCGACGGGCAGAAGTGTTGCCTGTTGGTTCACAATCCGTACTTGGACGTGCAGCCCGTAGTTCACAATCTGTACGGTGGACCCCCAGTTTCCAAGCGGGTTGAAAAATGATGCTATCCGCTTTTAATTCTCTTTTTTAAAAATGAGAACAAATAATCACGAATATGAATCACATATAGTTGTCGTGCGAACTCTCTGGCGTCGAAATTCTTCTCTCCCAGCGCGAATTCGTTTTTATATAGGTATTTATATCGGGACGGCCTACTTCCTCCCTGAGGCGACAATGCGTACGCCCCAGATTTCTAGATTTTTCGTATGAGACGAGACAGAGATATGGATAGAACGGTTAAACCGAAGCAAGTCACGCCCTAAACTATTGTCTATATTCTAGAAAATTCTTGTGGTACTGAGATAGCAATAATCGAACCGAGCGAGATGGAATCATTCACAGGTAGTAGACCCGTTGTTCGCTATTGTATTTTTTTTTTTGATATTTCTAGATATTTCTATGTTGCGGGCGTTTGTTATCAGATGTTCTAGAAAGAATTTGATTTCCGGTACCAACGAATATCTTATATGGTCGTTATGATGCTATCACTAGTTAGAGCGCGCGGTTTCCATTCGATTGTAACAACTAATTATTTCGGTTCTGTGCCTTCGGCCTGACCCTTTGAGATTACCTCTCCTATCCACGCTCACGAAGTGGTGCATGTATCCTATACCTATCGCACCGTATTGTCCATTGTGTGTTTGCGTGTGAATAGATATGTAGGTACGTTGTTGGTTGCGAGGTCTATATAGCTTCCCTTGGAGAGGACATTGAAGTTCGTTTACCCATGTAAGTAGGAGTGAGTTAGCTATAACAGATGACTGGATTTTCATGTTTAGACTCCTCCAGTTAGACATCAAATATCCACAGGCCGCGGCTTCATCTGTAGCTTTAGTTATATATTTACATTTGTAATTTGTTATTATCATCAATATCATCACGCCGGATCCCATGTTATCGTTTTTTCCACTCTCATAGTTCGTTTCATTCACGCTTGCCGGTTACGGAGACTCTTAACTTGCCCTTCAAATAAGACACGGTCTATTTGGTCATGGTAGCATAATCTAGGTCTTCCCTAGTACCTACATCCTTTCACTTTAGTATTGTGTATATGTTTGTCTGTATCAGAATCAGAATATTTTTTATTCATGTATTTATGAATCGTCAGAATAGTAACAAAGACTCTACGACCACTTCGGAATGTCATTCCTGTGGAGAAGAAGGGCAAGAAACTCCATTATTTTAAACTTAGGTTACTCTTTTAAAATAGTATTTTTATTTTTAACCAAGTTATACTATTGGGGTAGTTATTTTCATGGGAATGGAAGCTGAGCATGTTATCCACATTCAGATAGAGCTGGAACAGCACCTATCCAAGCATTTTTATCTTTTAAATAATCATCTAGAGTATAGTAAGCTCGCTTGCAGAACGTAAGTTTAATTATAAATTAAAGACATACGTGCATACACTACACATACAGATTCTTTAATAAAATCCCATTTGACGTCACTCAACTTAGTGAATATAAATTTAAAGCCTGTAAAGAAATTTCAACTGCCTCGTTGATTTGGTAGTGTATGGTGAGTTTTTCGATTAAAAATTCCTAGACTCGAATTTTAGGACGGACGTGTGTGTGAATCATCTACGCTGTTGGCCGCGGACCCTTTACAACTTCACCAGAAAAGAGGGCGAGTGTGCAACCACTGCGCTCGAGCCAGAAGGGATTAGGACGGACTAAGTTATTGAGGTTTTTCGAAAAAAAATTAATAGGAGATTATTGTGACCTAAAACAGTGAGCTGTCACTCCCATATCGTATTGTCTTCTCTTATTTGAAGCGCAAAGCAAGAGGCTCCTTAACCGGCGAGCGCGTATGAGACGAACTATGAGAGTGAAGGAAGTCAGAGAGGTCTGTAAGGAAGAAACTGTTGGTACTCCGTATTCTCTGTTTACCCCGCAAGGGGTCAGAATTAGAATATTTTTATTCATGTAAACCATTCTATCTATATCATTACGCCAGATCCCTTGCGGGGTAGGCAGACAGTACAGTGTTCCAACAGGTATTTTCCTTACCAACCTCTCTTGGCTTCCTCCACTCTCATAGTTTGTTACGACCGCCTGACGGCGGGTACAAATAAAAACACAACTATAACGTTACAATTGTTTATTGTAAAAAAATAAAATAAATTTAAAAAAAAAAGAATTAATTTGAAATAAATAATTTACAAAAGTCTTTAGTTATGACTACACCCGGGGTGTAGATTCGCGGCACAGGGAAGCTTTCTGGTCTTTAAAAAAAACCTATGTGCGCTGGGGACTTATCTTTGGTCCGTTCGGTCCCGTGACGCGTGGGGGTCTTCGGTGAGGAAGCTTCCACTGACTTAGTGGGGAACACGGAGGTGCCCTGTGGCTCACGGTGATACTATGGAAGGCCCTCAGCCGCAGAGGTCAGCTGGAGTCGACGGGCAGAAGTGTTGCCTGTTGGTTCACAATCCGTACTTGGACGTGCAGCCCGTAGTTCACAATCTGTACGGTGGACCCCCAGTTTCCAAGCGGGTTGAAAAATGATGCTATCCGCTTTTAATTCTCTTTTTTAAAAATGAGAACAAATAATCACGAATATGAATCACATATAGTTGTCGTGCGAACTCTCTGGCGTCGAAATTCTTCTCTCCCAGCGCGAATTCGTTTTTATATAGGTATTTATATCGGGACGGCCTACTTCCTCCCTGAGGCGACAATGCGTACGCCCCAGATTTCTAGATTTTTCGTATGAGACGAGACAGAGATATGGATAGAACGGTTAAACCGAAGCAAGTCACGCCCTAAACTATTGTCTATATTCTAGAAAATTCTTGTGGTACTGAGATAGCAATAATCGAACCGAGCGAGATGGAATCATTCACAGGTAGTAGACCCGTTGTTCGCTATTGTATTTTTTTTTTGATATTTCTAGATATTTCTATGTTGCGGGCGTTTGTTATCAGATGTTCTAGAAAGAATTTGATTTCCGGTACCAACGAATATCTTATATGGTCGTTATGATGCTATCACTAGTTAGAGCGCGCGGTTTCCATTCGATTGTAACAACTAATTATTTCGGTTCTGTGCCTTCGGCCTGACCCTTTGAGATTACCTCTCCTATCCACGCTCACGAAGTGGTGCATGTATCCTATACCTATCGCATTCTAACCTATACTTACTGTATGCTGTCTCTGTCTCATACTGCGTTTGGCGGCTAGGTGGCGGGCTGAGCCGCGTAAGGTGCGTTCCGCCATCTTTCCTTAGTACGCTTTTATTTTCGCAAGCGAATGGTGTATGTGCAGAGTAAAACTATAATAGAATCAAAAAAAACGTTGTGTAATGTTCGTAGTAAATGTAATGAATACATGTTAACCAAATGTGAGTTTGTAATGAATATTTTATTTTTTTAGATCTGTCTCTTGAATGAGAAAATTTTATGACCTATTATACGTCTCGGCACCATGTCAAACGTAGATAATTTATGGCAGACAAACGCAAACCCCTTTAGGTGGAGTACCTTTGACTCCGATCTTAATGGGATAGTCTCATCTCAATGGGACACTGTGGGCCCAGTCCGGCGCCTAACTTGGTCCGACCGGGCCCTGAATGTGATCCCCTTTGACACCGATCTCGGGTTCAAGCCCAGACGGTTGTAGCCAATCTTCAGTCAGATATGGCTGGCCCGACCAGGCCCCAAAGTTGGTCCGTCCGGGCGCAAGAGCTGACCCGACCGGGCGCCAGAGTTGGCCCGACCGGGTCCCAAAGTTGGCACGACCGGGCACCAGAGCTGACCCGACCGGGCGCCAGAGTTGGCCCGACCGAGTGCCAGAGTTGGTCCGACCGGGCGTCAGAAATGGTCCGACCGGGCGTCAGAGTTGGCCCGACCGGGCGTCAGAGTTGATCCGATCGGGCCTCAAAAATGACCCGACTGGAAGCCAGAGTTGGTCCAACCGGGCGCCACAATTGGCCCAACCGCGCGCTAGAGTGGGCCCGACCGGGCACCAGAGTTGGCCCGACCGGGCGCCAGAGTTGACCCGACCGGACGCCGTAGTTGGCCCGACCGGGCGCCAGAGTTGACCCGACCGGACGCCGTAGTTGGCCCAACCGGGCGCCAGAAATGGTCCGACCGGGCGTCAGAGTTGGCCCGACCGGGCGTCAGAGTTGATCCGACCGGGCCTCAAAAATGACCCGACTGGAAGCCAGAGTTGGTCCAACCGGGCGCCACAATTGGCCCAACCGCGCGCTAGAGTTGGCCCGACCGGGCACCAGAGTTGGCCCGACCGGGCGCCAGAGTTGACCCGACCGGACGCCGTAGTTGGCCCGACCGGGCGCCAGAATTGACCCGACCGGGTGCTGAATTTGGCCCGATCGGACTCAGAGTATCGCATAACCGGACCTTGTTTGTTGACCTAAGTGTCTGTAGATAGTGAATATGTCAGCTTAACTAACTGAATTATTTTCTACCAACTCGACAGATGGACACCTCAAGAGTTCATCACACTCGGAGAACTGTTCGGGAGGAACTACGAGGAAGAAGATGAAGAACCACTTGCTTGAGTTAAATCATTAATGAAGGAAACTCCCTCTCGCAGATGGTTGGAGGGACTGGAAAGACATTGATTGGTCCAAAGACGAGCTATGGGGCAAAAGAATAGATCATAAAGTTATAAATAAACTGCGATATGCTATTTCATCAGTGGAGCTTGTAAACAACTACTATCCTCAGCGCAACCAGAGAAATTCAACAGGGCTGTCGAGAAAATAAGAGGGTCCATTTATTCCAGGGAACAGATCTCATGCTCTGATAACGGATGTTGACTTACATCAAAATAGAATATTAAACTATTCTAGATCCTGTTCGAGAAACAGAACATAACCTTTGAAGCGTACAAGACGGTTATCGTCTTCTCAGGAATGGAGTAGATCAAGGTCAGCGAGATGCCTCACTTGCTCATCGTCGAAAGATAATCCACCTAAGCGCGGGTACTATTTAACATCCTCAAGTTCACCTGTAAAAATCCCGTTGAGTCAAGACTTGACAGAATGGAGGGCATGATACAAACGTTTTTTTGATATAATGAGCGCAAGTAGTGCTAATGAACATAAATTTTAAGAGTCAAGCTGGCAGGCCCTAATTCTACTGCCAGATTTACCCTCTCAAATTCCGAGTAAAGAGGACAGTAACAATTGGGACATTTTCTCACCGGACACAAATGAGTCAGAGCCAGCTATCCCCAGAGTCAATACAACTATTGCACACCAAGGCATAAATATGAGATGTCAGAGATTGAAGAAACAACATGGAATAAAATTCCCAGGAAATACTCCAGGCATCTCCAGTATTTCACTGTTGACGAGTGAATCCAACTATTTACCAACATTCAAGTCCGAGTAAATTGAAAGACTTACTAGGGTAATGCAGCTCAGCATTTGGCACAATTTCACATGGTCTTTTAGCGCAACGCCAAAGGCTTCAAGAAGCCCTTAAAAATGTAGGAGAACAGCACTCAGAGGCAATAGAAAGCCTGAAGGGGATGCTGGCCTCATGTAGTGAATATCGCACAATATAGGACGACCTGCTTCAATATAACTGCGGCAAACGTGCGGAAATTATCGATTTGCGAAGAAAATTTTATGAGCCAGAAAATGGCTATTACCGATCGATCCTTAAAGAAATCCTACCATCATCAACTCCACGGTATCTCAAAAATTGCCCCTCTCCCTCGTCGCCCACTTTTATGTAACACGGAGAAAGGAAACAAACAAAAACAATCTCGTGGCCTCTCTCGTGGAAACTCAAGTGACAAAGAAATATAAAATACCAGAACTCAAACGAGCTCAAAACCACCAAACATTTAAAGATCAGAGACCCGTACCCCACAGTTTCAAGGAAAGGAATGGGGGGGGGGGGAGGCCGAGACAGCGGTATCTTTGACTGCGTCAGTTTCCGAGCGGGACAACTAGCCGATCATATACCGGCTTAAAAAAGAAAAAAAATTGGTGCATTAAAATCCATCATAATCATCATACAGGGCTACGTCATCCCGTTCGTAAAAGAACCTCCAACATCATTCCTAACGAAGGAATCATTAAAGAAATTTCAAACACCCGTGTTCTCACAAATAGACAAAGAAACTACAAATATGATAAGGTGAGAGACCTTAAAAAGAATAAACTGCAGCACCGGTTTTCTCTCAAAAATGTTCCTATACCAAAGTCGGATGGAAAATGGAGAACTGTTTCCAACCTAAAAAGACTGGACAACTATGTCAATGTACAAAAATTTCGTTTAATGAACCACCGAAAACTACAGTTTTTTCTTCAAAAAGGAGACTATATGACGGTAATAGATCTATCACAGGCTTATTATCACCTACCAATTATAAAAAGACATTGGCGCACACCTGGCGCCACAGTACCGAAACACAACCTACTCAGTAGCGGGGCTTCTCTTTGGCCAGAGTTCCGCACCTCAAATATTCGAAAAAATAACAAACTGGGTAGCCAAGTTACTAAGGGAACGCAATATACGTCTGGTAGTGTACTTAGACGAGTTTTGAATTGTAAATCAAAATCCAAGGACTCTAAAAAAGGTGTTTGTAGTCTTAAAGACCCTCGCAACTTAAGGCCTTATTATAAACTGTAAGAAATCAGGGTTAAAGCCAACAAGAGAAATAACCCTTCAGGGAATAAACTGGAATACAGAGTCAAATCTGAAGAGCCTACTATTAGGAAAAATACAAAGCTAACAAAAATCAATTTAAACACTCTCGACAAACGGAAAATAGAATTGGCGACAAGCAAAATCATTATTAGGCAAAATGGAGTTTGTTTCGTTTGTGATTCCGCTAGGACGACTTCACTGTCGAAAAATTGAAAGGGCGGTGAACCGCTTACCCGAATTAAGACACTTTCTCCGGATCACAATAAATGCAGACATTATAGTGGAAATGCAATGGTGGACTGAAAATCTAGGTCAAGGTTCAAACATAATCATAGAGGAACCAGAAGTATATTTGGTAACCGACGCTTCGAACACAGGTTGGGGAGCAGAGTTGGGGGACAAACTATTAGCAGGAATATGGACTACTGTGCAAAGGAAATGGCACATAAACAGAAAGGAAATGTTTGTGGTTTACAAGATGTTATCAAGTTTCCATTCTTTACTCCAGAACAAAAGTATTCTAGTACAATCCGACATCAAAACAGTAGTCGCATACTTAAAAAACCAAGGTGGAACCAAATTCATGGCACTACTGAAACTGGCAGGTGATATCTTAAACCTAGCAGAACACAAAAACATAAGAGATTCGAACAGAACATATCCCGGGCCACTACAACGTAATATCAGATCATCTGTCAAGAGGCAAAAGCCTACCGGATGGCACCTATCCAACTTGGTGTTGAGGATGATTTTCAGGAAATGGGGTACCCCCTGTATCGATCTCTTTGCAACACTGAAATCGGCAGTAACTGCAAGATTTGTAACACGGTTCCCATGCAAACGGGTAGAATTCGTAAACGCCTTCACAAGAAGATGGCGTTACGAACTGGAATGGATAATTCCTCCACGACCATTGATACCCAGGATATTTCAGCACCTCAATCATTGTCAAGAGGCATTCATTTTGGTAGTTCCCAGATGAGTAGAAGGTCTTCTGGCGACCGAACCTCAAGAAAAGAGCATTCGAGAAACTTCTCTCAAAACGCAATCTAGACGAACATCTTACAGACCTCCAAACCTATCGGAATCCCCCCCAGAATACAAGATTTGTACTTGGAGGCATGGAAAGTACTGGATGGGCCAATTTGGGAGAAAAGTGGTCAATCAAAGAAACAAAGATCCAAGAAACATTATGACGTAAGTCATCTCTGCGCACTTATTCGACGGCATAGAAGAACTGGTGTCAGTGGGCTCAAGATAAAAAGGTCTCAATAAATGACCCTAATCCAACAAAAGTGGCACGGTAGCGTTTCCCATATTATAAGAAGAAATTAATATAGATAGTTCCCTATGACCTATCTACTTACACAAATCAACAATTGCAACGTTTTCGAATCCCCTTAACGCCGATAAGGTATCCAACAACCCCTTAATTAAGCACATCCTGAAAGGAATCTCAGTCTCAAATCCTCAAGTTCGTCGAATAAAAATCTGGGATATTAACGAATTATTAACTTGGGTACAGGACAACCCTCCAGATCCAAACAACCTATTTCAAGTCACTAGACATTTAGCAACTCTGCTGCTTTTATCATCTGGGAGAAGAGTGCAAGATTTGACACTCCTCAGGACATATTCTGATTTCCTGGACAATCAGAAAACGAAGTCATATTTTGGCCACGATATAAATCAAAGACAGACACGTCTAAATCCATACAATCAGGATGGAAATTATTGAAAAATGACGTACAGCTATGGGATATTACATTGGTTAAAACATTTTGAAATATCGCATCAAATAAGACACGCCAACGGTCAAATTATACCAATCTTATACCTCAAGACACCGTGAGCTCATTCTGCGTAGATCGGACCAACAACAATAAAAATAATTAAGAAGTTTGAGGGTACCCCGGAACAACTATGCCTTTTGGACGTCTAACACCTCAGTCCCTTCCGTGACCATGGGTGCTGCAAAGCACTCGAAACGTCGGGAACTAAAAATTAAAAAAAAAAATTAAAAAAAAAACCGCGATAAAATCCGTAAAGTAGTTTTATTTCATGTGTAATATTCGCGTAAATCTAAGAACTCAATATGCCAATCTTATTTGTTACAACACTAGGGCAAACTGGTCCAGCCTCCCGCTCAGTTATATCGAGTTCGGTTATATTTAATAATCATATGGCATTGGATGAAGTGTTAAAGTAAGGAAACTGGCAAGGCCCGAATAGTTTCTTCAGACATTACTACCAAGATATTGAAAAATCACCCGTTCTTGAGGGCAACATGAACATCGCCGATTCTTCTGTGCCATTGTAATTAGAAGTCTGATCTGGATTGTGGTCCTATTTGATAATTTTCTTTATTATTAAGCATCTTAGTTTTGATAATAATCGTATCAGCTTATTGCTGATAGAAGCCTTTATTTTGGTTACTGTTTCCTATATGTTTGATTTGTTAAGCTTATTCTATTCTATGGTTGATTAATATATAAGACATAGTTGATTTTATAGAAAATTATGTTGAGTAAAAAAAAATGTAACTGTTAAGTACTTGATCTTATTAAGATTCATTATGTTTTGTTAAGCTTATTGTATTCTGTGATTAATACATAAGACTGAGTTCACGTGATATATAAGAACAAAAGAGCATTGTAACTTTAAAAAAGAAATTAAATTACGTGCCTACTTACTTGCTAAGTGCAAGATTAAGAATAAAGATTAGCATAATAATATATATAAATAATAAGCTATAATTTCATTTCTTTGCTCCTAGATTATGTACGTAACATCTTGAAAATTACTTCCTATACCTATCCTAAGGCATCGTTATCCCTTAAGAGGCTTATCACAGTACGCTGCTGCGCTGTTAGATAACTAACATCTTGGCCGGCAGATTAAAGACACATCTCAAAGGGTCAGGCCGAAGGCACAGAACCGAAATAGACCATTTTTTCCCCCGAAGGGAAGCAAATTGATATTTCGGGTCTTGCCGTAGGCCTGACCCAGGCAATTACTTGCCGGCTGATATGTACTGAGGAAAGATGGCGGAACGCACCATACGCGGCTCAGCCCGCCACCTAGCCGCCAAACGCAGCATGAGACAGAGACAGCATACAGTAAGTATAGGTTAGAATGGGATAGGTATAGGATACATGCACCACTTCGTGAGCGTGAATAGGAGAGGTAATCTCAAAGGCCTACGGCAAGACCCGAAATATCAATTTTTTTCCCTTCGGAGGAAAAATTGGTCTATTTTGTTTGTTTGTGAGTAATGATTTTTTGGATTTATTTTATGCTTTTAGAACTTTGATACGACGTAACAAGTTCGTCTCATATACGAGTCTTGACTCGCCCATCACATTAGACACGTTTTATTTGGGCATGGTTCGCAATAGCATTGTGACAAATAGACAAACTTATTGTAGTTAGGGTTTGTAAAAATTAAAAAATGTTGACCGCGACTGGGCCTATTTGTAACTAAAGGATAAAAACACCCCCAACTTTAAAATAGCCTGCTAATTAAAACAGCTGCACCTATCCATCCTGCTAATGTCAGCTAGCGAACAAAAATAATCACTCTGTAATTAATTGAAGCTACGGAAGCAGCTCGGAAGCTAACGCCCGTATCAATAGACATTTAATTATTTAGTCTTAAGAATTAACTTAGCCAAGTAATTTTATGTGTTTAAAATTCTATACTTGGCTAAGAAAACTAACTTTTGAAATTTTTTACTTCTGACAGTTTCTCAACTATGTAATAAAAATTATGTACTAAGTAAAAACTTGTGTAAATTAACTACTTAGACATGTTTAAAGATACGGGCGTTAGATACAGGCTACGATAACAGCAGGCCTGGCGAGGATCTATTCTCTTTCCGAATTTGATAGTGCCTTGTTCTGACCATTAACTTTTCTTTATAAAGTACGATCCACATCTACCATTCCAAACTTTTTATAATAATAATTAATTTAATTCAGGCAACTGAAATTTTACAAAAAATAATTTTGTGCAACTTACAGGCCCAGAGAAAATATACCTTACAGACTAACATACATATAATATATAAAAACTTATAAACTAAGTAATGTGTCTCGCAGTCCCTCACGAAATCTTCTCAATACGACACCCCTCGGCCAGAACTCCTCGCTCATGAAGGTCTCCAGCTTAGCTGTGGGAACTCGCACAACAAAGGAATTAAAAGCCGAATTGTTTTGCGAGTCAGCTTCTCGACTCTTAGAGTATATAAGGAATTCTTGCGGGCATACTCCACCATGTCATCGGCTTTGGTGGTGTAGTGTAGCCGTGACACGTACAGCAGCGTCGTCGGTACTGCCGAACGCAGGGGTGTGCTATCGTCAACCGGTGCAGTCCTACCCCGGTTTCTTCGAGGAGGCTTCTTCTTCTTCTCCACCTTGATGAAGCTTTCCTCATCAACTTGACCCTTCGCAGTGGTCCGAGGCACCTTACGTGCCTTCCCAGTTATCCTCTCCGGTACGCAGGCGGCAACGACGGCGGCGTAATCACGACGAGGAGAAGTCGTGTTTACGTTAGACGTCACCGGCGGGGCCGCGGAGTTGACGGCGGGGCGCGGTGTATTGCGGGCGGCGGGGCGCGGTCTGCTTTGCTGACGTGCGATTTAGAAAGACTCTCTTCAACACTTTCCAACTTCAGCCTTAAGACAAGTACGATAGGATATACGAGTTCTATCTATATCATCTAGCCAGATCCCTTGCGGGGTAGGCAGAGAGCACAGAGTTCCAACAGGTTCTTTCCTTACATACCTCTCTGGCTTCCTCCATTCTCATAGTTCGTCTCATACACGCACGCCGGTTTCAGAGACTCTTGACTTGTCCTTCTGATAAGTCACGGTCTATTTGGTCATGGTAAGACAGTCTAGGTCTTCCCCGGTACCTTCAATTTCGTATAACCAACTTTATTATTATTATTATTATTAGAACTCGTATAGGGAAGAAACCAAACGAATGTTAGGATTGTGGTTGGTAACGATGTGCTGGAACAAGTGAATAAGTTTGTATATTTTGGATGCGCCTTCAGTAAGGATGTGAAATACACCGCTGACATAGAGAGAAGAATGAGTGCAGGGAACAGGGTGAATAGTGCGATGGGAAAGCTACTTGGGAGCCGGCTCTTAAGCCATAAGGCGCAGCTGGCCATACATAACGGAGTTCTTGTCTCAACGCTGTTATATGGTAGCGAGAGCTGGGTATGTAAGAATGAGAATGAAAGTAGGATTAATACGGTAGAAATGCGAGCTCTGCGGAAGATGTGTGGAGTGAAGCTGACCGAACGCATTAGCAACAGCGTAGTAGGAAAGCGAGTAGGTATGAAAGATAGCATCGGTGTAAAGATGAGAAAGGGCATGCTCCGTTGGTTGCCAGGAAAGAATGCCAGATGAAAGAATGACAAAACAGATATACAATGTGAAAGTGGAAGGATGCAGGTACCGGGGAAGACCTACACTATCTTACCACGACCAAATAAACCGAGTCTTATCTGAAGGAAAAATCAAGAGCCTTCGTAACCGGCGAGCGTGTATAAGACGAACTATGAGAGTGGAGGAAGCCAGAGAGGTATGTAAGGAAAGAACCTGTTGGAACTCTGTGTCCTCTGCCTACCCCGCAAGGGATTTGGCGTGATGATATAGACAGATAGATAATAAAGTAAGAATGATTGTTAGGACGATTGATATCCTATCGTCCTTGTCTTAAGCCCAAAGCTGGAAAGTGTTAGAGAGAGACCGCTACGTAAATCGGATATCCAAAAAGAGGTAAGGAAGGTTGGATCGTGTTTAAGATGTCATTCCTGTACATTTTTCTGTTTACTATTATTCTCTTACCCTAATGCGTTACCGTTATTGTTAACGCCTACGTCAAGATGCGCTTTAGGCATGGCGCTAAAAACAACAGTAAGCCACATCTCAATTAACTCATTAAATCGTCTAGATCTGCGTAATGTCTTTTTTAGCGCATTTTTTAACGAATTACGATGCAGGTGGAGCAGAAGCACTATCGTTAACGACTGTAGAATATCAACTTTAATGAAGGGCAGAAAGTCTTGAAGCTTAAAACCCCCACTTTGTATCTACGTTTAAAAACACAGTCTATCTACATTATCCTCAAATCAACCTCTTGACTTAACTAGTGGCGCGTGGTGCCGTCAGCGATAACGGTTAAAGTCCCGGGTTGAATCCCGGTCGGATCAAGTGTGTTTGGGATTTTCGGGGCCCGAATCAATTTTGAAAACATCCAGATAATGCGGCCCGCGGGCGTGTTTTGGTAATTTAATAAATACACTTATCCTTTAATGGTCCTTTTTTACGTTAAAATTTTCAGTAGTTTGTCTTCTTTAAGATTGGGCTATGCCTAGTCTACGGTCTTCATGCTTTTCGCCCACCAGTTACTTTGAGTTTGTAGCAAGGGTAACTTCCCTATTACCCTTGCTTGGGGTAGGTACGCACGACGGTGTTTTGTAGAATGGTATGTAAATAATTTATCAGTTCCGTAGCTACAATTTTATAAAGACTAAACTTAAAACACCCCTTTTTATCAAAGATCAAAAACACAACCTACCTATCTAAATCGCCCTCAATTCAGGCACTTATCAGAAATCGCTCACGATCCGCCATTGACGACCAAATGAAGGACGTATAATAAATACTCTCGCAGACAGCTCCGAACGCAATTAGGTATTCCATTTTAGATCTTATCTTCACCCTAAGAACGCACCCGTAATAAATACAAAGTACTGAACGTTAACGCTTCCACGCCGACCAATCACGTGTACGCGCGCCATTATTCATAAATAGAAGGGTCATGGAAGCCGCTGGCGAAGACGGTGGCGTCCTTAGCAATTAAAAATAAAAGCAATGTATAATTTGTTGGCAGTTTATGGTGGCCGGTGCCTCGGGCGGGAAAAAGAACAAAATGAAACGTAAATTTGCATTTTGATCGTTGCATTTCTGATTGAGTGAGGTCCGAACTCGCGGGGGTTTTGGTCTGTCGAATGTGCTGGATGGAAATAATATAAAACTTTTTTATATGACATATATATACTAGTTCTTTCCCGCGGCTTTGCCTGTCCGTATCGGGTACATTAGGGAAGAGAAAAGATGACATTGGTATATCTCTAATAATGTAACTAGTGGGTACTTAAAATAGATATGTTATTTTGTGATTTTGTAATAAAGATATTTTATCATATGACTATTAGCAAAATAATTTTTTTCTGTTTGTCCGTTAACATCCGGAACTAGATTATCACAATGGAGCATTTACAGAAATTGTTTAATGCTTCTTTTTAGCTCGGAAAATGCAAGACTCCCGCGGGATAATAATAATGAATATACTGAGTTCTTAGAATTACGCGAATATTACACATGAAATAAAACTATTTTTTCGGATTTTATCGCGGTTTCACTACTGGGCAAAGGCCTTCTCTTACAAATCGAGCTGAGAGAAATTAGGTCATACTCCACCACGCGGACCCAGTGCGGATTGGTGGAGGTAGGTTTGTGGCCACCTGCTGCTGGAACTTATCAAGCCGCCTAAAAGGCTTCCAACTCGGCTTAACGACTACCACATTACGTGGTAGCCGAGACCAACGGCTTAGCGTGCCTTCCGAAGCACGGAGACGCTCGAATAGGAACATGCCACAAACGGTCACCCATCTCAGGCTGACCGAGTCGAACGCTGCTTAGCCTTGGTGATCGGTAAGAACACCACGGTCGCACAGCGCTATGAGCACCCCAACTAAACTGATATAATAATACAATTAAGAAGATAATTTATACTGGCTCTATACAGTTTTAATTTTATCAATTTTCCGACCGGATCTACCCGCCAAAACTGTAGATCGGCCGTAGAACCATAAACAAGTATTTTATCCGCGCATATTATCTGCGGCGGGCGGCGCCGCGCAATTACAGCCTTTATTTTGCAGAAATAATTTACTAATACACATCTACTTGGACCACGCCCCGCGATTCAAGCCGCGTCTTCATAATCTATGCGTGATTGCGTGCTTGTGCGTAAGTGAATTAAAATAAAAAAATGTGTTGCCATTTTAATTTCTAAGTACCATTGAGCGAGGTGTGGGAATTTTATTCTATGGTTCATTTTCGACTGTCTCGTTGGTCTGGTGGCAAAGCGCATCGCTTTGTGATCACGAGGTCCTCGGTTCAAATCCTAGGTCGGACTAACGAAAAATTCCCAGTATGAGTCCGGAGTTTGGAATTGTGCCCGGTATATGGCAATAGGCTCGCCCCCAATTACATGGGACCTAACATCGTCGGCGAAACGTGGGTTTACTCAGTACACCTCTGCCACCCTCTCTGGGGAATATATGGGTGACGGTTCATTTTCACCCATTGCCTTCGTGCAGGCTGATTGATGTTTAATATTTTCTCCGAGATGTAATAAATAGGTACTTTAGAAGAATTGCGGCTGAGATACTAATCTCATAATATTTAGTCCTCGGAGCCCCAATTATATTTACTCTTTCCGTTTTACATATGTATTTTGAGTTGAAATATGTTGCTATTCCTTAATAATATAACTCATAATCGAAGCCTACCATAACTCAGAATATTAGAATCACAAAACATTAATCCCACTATTTACATCAATGAAAAAACTATAAAATTATAATACCAACGTGTTTACACACAATATTTATGTTATTACCTTTCCTACATCTCATTACGCCATCACTTTCCTCGCAATCATACAATCCTAATCAAAAAAGAAATTTATACATAATATACACATAAACATCGGATGTAAATAGCCTATCGCACAATAAAACTAATCGGAAAATAATTATTTGTACAGCATGCATAAGAAACAGGCTATAAAGGTATTAATAACACATCTGAAGCCACCAAAAGAATTCTTATAAATATGCATATTATGGTCGTTTTCGTTAATAACAGCTTCGTTCGGTGGTAAATTACTCCATGGCTTTATATCCCGACTGGCTATCGCCAATCCTATCCATTTAAAACCAATTATGTTTTATTACAGCGAGAGTGAGATGGTAGATGTTAAATGTTGTGGTAGAAAGGGATGGGTCGTGATTGTAGTGGACTATTTATAAAAACAGATTCTTATCAAATGTTTATTGATATTTTTCGTCCATTTCATAATTGAATTGGACGTGAAAATAATCAGAACTACTTTTAGATTTGTGGAAATTTTGAATAATGAATAGACAGATTAAGAATTTAATTCATAGGCAAATAAAATTACTTATATCAGCTGTAATCTCATACACACCAATTTTGGTACCTACATATAAATTAAGGTACCTACTGTGGAAGTCACGAAATAATAAGAGATTTTCAATAATTACCCAATACTATAGGAAACAATTAATAACCCTGCAACCCTAGTAATACCTAACTACAGAGAGTGCGCGCTTTTTTTTTCTAAAGTTGATACGCCGGCACGGGCGCGCTGTCTTGCTGCTCGATCTTGAATGGAGGTTTAATGGACGTCTCGGAAAAATATGAAATTAAATCCGATATAATGAGTAACATAGGCTATCAGCCGCGTGAGGACTTCGATGGGTCCTTGAAGGCTTTTGTTCTCGCGGTTCATCAACCCCGAGGTCGGGTGTCGTAATTAAAACAGCATTTTTTTGTGTTTGTCTTAATGGATGGATAAAATATTATTTTATGAGTCATGGAAGTGATGAAGGTGTTAAAATAACATGAGAGAGAAGAGTATAGATATCGAGTATAAAATATTATGATGGCAATTATAAAACCTTCTAATGGTAGAAATACATGATGAAGCGAACTTAAAAGCTTTTGATTTAAATCTAGGTTTCTTTTCATAAAGATTTTAAAACAGGCAATGGGGGAAAATGTAGAATATATGTATATTATGGTACTCTTTGGTGTAGAGTTAAACGCACTATGTGCGTTTAACTCTACACCTCAGTTACGCACTATGTGCGCGATGCCTGAGTTCGATTTTCGAAAATTTGTTCAAAAACCAATAATTTGCGCGTAGTACAATAAATTTTATCTTCCTTATGGGTAAATATTTTTTATGCCGCTTCCGCACGAGCGATGTTTCATCTAAGATAAATCCATTATTTTTAAACAGAAGCAATATTTTGGACAGCATGTTGAACCATTGCTTCTGGTTGAATGGTAGTTGTTATACGAAGTTGGACATATGAGGTTTGATAAGCGACCATGAACCTGTCTTTAGAAATCCACTCTGTGTCCGCGTGGTAGACTTCAACTTATTTACTCCTAACTCAAATTGTGTTAGTATATTTTTACTAGCCTATTTTCCAGTCCCAATTTTACAGTACAGATTTCGTAACACCAAAATACTCACTAAAACGGGGGTCGATGATGTGTTCAATAAGTCTGCAAAGTTCAAATGGGAGTGGGCGGGGCATGTTAGTCGAATGCATCTTGAAAGGGTAGAGTCATCACGCAATGAGTGCCTGCAGATGGACATCGTCATGAGAATATGGATGCGTTTAAAATGGATGACCACTCGTAGATTTATTGGAAAGGTTACGGAGACCTTGGCTCAGCAGTAAGTATGGGTTAACAAAAAAAACATTACATTCCCACTCCTGAGCAAATTCCTTCCCTTTCTATTTTCGCAGCTGTTCATCCATTGTTATTTCTGGCCACGAAGTACTCGCAAAAGTGTCGAAATCGTTGCGTCACCTATTTTTAGGTCTACTCGTCATCTGCGACCATCGTTGGGTATTCAGTGGGTGACGGCATTTTGCCCATTATTGCGTTATTATACTACAAATTATTTATTTGTTATCTAGTAAACATACAAATATTATCAAGAGGAATGTTTTTTTTTGTCATATAAACTCTGGAATTACTGAACTGATTTTAATAGTTCTTGCACTATTAGATCTATTAGAAATCCACATTATCCAGAAGTAGCATAGACCAGGTAGGTGGCGCTGTTTTCGATCGGGTGTGAAGCCGCGGGAAATAGCTTTTTTTTTTTATATTCTGTATCTCACTGTGGGGCAAAGACCTCCCCTTTATGTCTTCACACAAATCGATTCTCGGCCTGTAATATCCATGTCTTTCCCGCATAAGTGTTCAAGTCATCACGCCATCTTCGTCCCGGCCGACCACTGCGCCTGTGACTGTTAGGGGTCCATACGGTGACGATATTTGCCCACCTTTGCGGGTCCATGCGCACATGTCTCGCCCAATCTTAAATCAGCTTTGCGAACTTAAAGCCTAGATCCGTAACTTGCGTTATGGAACGCAGCGTGGTGTTCCTGACGCGAGAAATAGTTAGTATATTTATGTTTTAAGTGTTTTGCTGATAGTATGCATGGTGGATTTTTGAGCTGGGGCGGTAAGGGCAGTTTACGTAGTAACGGCTGTAGCTGCAGTAAAACGGTTTTAGGAGACTATATTTCTATTGCATTGGTCCAATTTGCTATGTCCAATTGAGCTTGGAGTACTAGAGTAGTCAGAAATCGCAAAAATTCGATTTCGTACAAAATGTATGGAAAAAGGTGTTTGCGATTTCTAACTTTTCTAGTTTTCTAACCTTAGTTAGTCCAACAGAAGTTTTTGATCCTTATAAGAACCTGATCAATTGGCATAAATAAAAGTTTTTATGTAATTTGCCACGGTGATCCCCTACTAATGGCCGGTTTCAATATTCGACTCAAGCATAGATTTGCTTACTGTCAGTAGAATTGGGATAGATTATTTATGCAAAATTTGTCATATTTCTATCCGTAGTTTTCTATGCGATTTTTGACTTTTTTAGTACTCCAACCTGAGTTAGTCCAATAGAAGTTTTTGATCTTTATAAGATACGGATGGATTGGCATCAAATAAAGTTTATGTAAATTGTTCCTTTTCCTTGGCTAATTGTATTTTTTTTAATCTGTAAATATCGTAGTCTCCTGAGACGGTTTTCCTGTGTATTCCAGTTGCGGTAGCTGGACTTACTGCCCCGTCTCAAAAATTCACCTGTATAACTACCCCTTCAAAGTTAGGGCTATGCTATCTAGTTCCTTTAATTTTTAGCTGGAGGTCTTTGGCCACCAACTACATATTACAAAACGTTAATCAACACAGTTAAACATTAAATATTTCCAAGTATAATTTACATAAAAATTGACTAGAATGTTTTTTGTGAGACAAGATGGAGGCCGATAATTATGAGATCACCTCCGGCCATCTTTATAATTAGACGTTAAGTTACCGGCGCGAGAGTCACAAAAAACGTAATTTAAATTAAAATAAGTAGTTAATATAGCATTCTGTGTTCTCTGGTTCATTAACGAGTTTCATGTTAGGTACCTATATCGTAAATTTTTATCGGTAATTATTTTGATGTTTGACAGATCGATGCGAGTGACGTTTATGTTCGCCAATGGCAAAGGCCAATGGTAATCACCATCACCATCACCAATGGTGATTACCATTGGCCTTTGCTACCATTTATTAATATATGTATAGTGCCAGGTCACCAAAATGGCTTTTTCGGTTATAGTGCAGCCCACGATATTCACATCTTTGACAGAAGATGCACTATTAATAGCTGCGTATTAAAATGGCCACAACGGAAAACCCTAAGGCTACGAAATGCAGGTATCTGGGTGTCGAATAAACCAACCTCTTGGATACCCTGACATGTTGGTCACCGAGTGCCGGAACAGTTTGATTATGCATGTAGGTATCATATATTTGATAGTTCATTGATTTTTACTAAATACCTACTATATGCAGAACGCATTTAGCTATTACCGGCGAACTTCGCCAAGTTCCCGGACAATAGTGTCCTACCAAAGCTGGATATGGTGAAGGTTTAATAACCCTAAGAATTTTGATTCATGATTGGTTTACTGTATTCCCTTAACGAGATGATTAAAATTACCCACAACTAGTCTAAAATAACAATACCGGAATAATATTATTTCGGTATTATTTATTATTCTGCCTACCCCGCGAGAGAGCTGGCGTGATGATATAGTAGTAGTAGTATAATATTAAAAAAAACACCGTCACGCCTATATTTCCCTAGCGGCAGAGGTGTACTGAGTACACCCACGTTTCGCCGACGATGTTAGGTCCCATGTAATAGGGGGCGAGCCTATTGCCATATACCGGGCACAATTCCAGACTCCGGAATGTACTAGGAAGTTTACGTTAGAAAACTACACTTGTCCGACCTAGGATTTGAACCCAGGACCTCGTGCTCACAAAGCGATGCGCTTTGCCACTAGACTAACGAGGCAGGCGATTTATAATATTATTTATTATTATTTATAATAGACCGAGTCTTATCTAAAGGACAAGTCAAGAGTCTCCGTAACCGGCGAGCGTGTATGAGACGAACTATGAGAGTGGAGGAAGCCAGAGAGGTCTGTAAGGAAAGAACCTGTTGGAACTCTGTACTCTCTACCTACCCCGCAAGGAATCTAGCGTGATGATATAGATATAATATTAGCCCTGTTAAGAAACTGTCTCACTGTTGGGCACGGGCCTCCTCTCGAACTGAGAGGGCTTAGGCCATAGTCCACCACGCTGGCCCAGTGCGGGTTGGCGAACTTCACACACCTTCGGGAAACTTAGGCATGCAGGTATCTTCACGATGTTTTCCTTCACCTTTAATGCAAGTGATAATTATTTTTTAATACACGCATGCTTTCGAAAAGACAGAAGTGCGTGCCTGGGTTTGAACCCGAGACCTCTGACTTCGCAGTCCAACGGTCTAACCACTAGGCTATCACTGCTATGATGATATAGGTAGATAGAGATAATATTTATATACCTAAAAATTCCTAAATCGTAATAGTTCGTTCAATTTCGGTGCTTGCTGGAAACCTTCGGCTTCTGGCAAAACTTCGGCCCATTATGATCGAAGACGAAGGATTGGCCGAAGGTGTCCGAAGCTTCGGTCGGACACTACCGGACAGCCTTGTTATGGGCCTGCCTAGTCTTCGTCTTCAGGCACGAGGTCGCCACTCAAGCCCGTCGTCGGAGATCTTTGAAGGAAGCATTTGTCCTGCAGGGAACATTCTTCGGCAGATGATGATGATGAATTACCCATGTACCTATTTTTATTTATTTGGTAACTGTGAAAGGCAACGTCAGAGATTTGGCGGGGAATGAAAGAATTATTAATTTTGTTTTCGTTCCCAAAAACTTTCCTTATTTTGATTAATAATGTTTTTGGAATACTCAACTGCCCCATTGGTCTAGTGGTGAACGAAGCGCTTTGAGATCACGAGGTCCTGGGTTCAAATCTTTGGTTGGAAAAATGTAATTTTTCTAACGAAAACTTCTCGGTATCCGTCCGGAGTCTGGAATCGTGCCCGGTATATGGCAATAGGCTCACCCCTACACTACACTACTATTACATGGGATCTAACATCGTCGGCAAAAAGTGACTGTACTGAAGTGTACCACCCCCACTTGTGGAATATAGACGGTATGTTAAACTTAAGGCCTAGGATCAGATCAAATCAGATAAGGGCAGATGCATCATACCCCACTATATTGACGACTGATTTTTATTCGCATGGTGGCGATTGTTTTATTGACTAGTTCGGATTTTACCCAGAAGACTTCCTCAGTCTACTCCGAACTAGTCAATAAAACAATATGGAATATGGATATGGTGTCCAGTTTGGTTTTATTTTTTCTAACAATGGACGCTAGAAATGTGTTCTTCCATGTACGTGAATCCGGTACGTGATAGCCCTCGAGAATCTTTTTGCATCAGCGGCCGTTAGTTCTGCGAGTGCCCCACCAACTGCAACTTAAGTTTGGTCATTCTGAGCGCTATGCTGGTGACTTTGGTACTCCTGATAAGCCCTTTATAAGGAAGACCAATGATCTTATCCGCGGGTACAAACTGGATGTAAACTGGTATTTGAGGAGGCTTTATCCTAACTTATTTCGACTGGCGATGACACGCACCCTGCAATCTCTTATTGCGCGATTCAGGTTTGCTGTTACAATAGTCTTATCTCCGTAATTAACCCCATCTACCTGCACATTTTATAAGTTAACACACCCTGATTTAACAATACCGTGTCACCTGTCGCCGTAGCAAAAAAAAAGAATAAAACCATAGTAAATACCGATATGAGATGACAGACAATGAGTGGTCTGATCGGATACGTGGCACAATGCTCGTCGGCGCATCAATGGCGCGCATTAGCGTACAATGTGCGCGCGCGCAGGCCCGCCGCTTTGATCGCGCCGACGCAGGATATGTTGGTGGACATGTATGTGGGTTTACGGGGGTTGTGTGGTAAGATAGGTATTAAGACTATTGAGAGGAGAAGGGCGGTCAGTAGTGTTTAGAACAGTGTAGATAAATGCGACAGTTTTTTATGTTAGTTGTGTTAACGGATTGACCACGACAGAACACTCTGCGTTACGATACCTGTATTACCGACGTACGTATAAAATCTTCAAAGCTAAAGTGGAAGTGGGCTGGCCTCGTAGTAGTAGTCCATGACTAGCAGATGTGGTCAAACGTTGTCACCAACTGGATGCCCAGCGGACGACGAGGCAGATCTAGAAAAAGTTGTCGTGGTGATTTCGACACTTTTGCGGGTACTTTGTGGCCCGAAATTGCAATCATAGATGAGCGAAATGTAATCAGATTAACGATTACAATTGCACTTTCAAACCTTTTTTCGTGTTGTTTTGTTATTATTACTCTATTACTTTAGTTTCTTTCTTTTTTTTGTTTGTTTTTTTTTTTATATTGTTGATAATTCTTTTGTTATCATTTTGTTACATTTAGTTATGTTATTTTCCTTACTTACTTGACTTTCCATTGTCTTTTTTTTTGTAAACGTGTGTGTGTTATTTTCTTCCTTTCTTTCATTTTGTAATATTCACTCATGATTCAAGATTAAAAGTGTAATCGTAGTCGTTGAAGAATACCAAATGTAATTGAAATCGTTAATCATTAATAGACTGTTACGCCTATATTCCCTTATTGTGGTCAATCATTTATCATCATCATCTGATTTCATTTTGCCCATCTCTGATAGCAATAATTCGACAGTGGAAGTATAAAGAGGAGGCTTTTACCTAGAAGACAGTCAAACAGGCAAGAAAAAAGTTGTTATAGTAGATTGCTTTGTGGATTTAGTGACGCAAGTGTGGCTTGCAGACATTACGACCGTTGTAAAGAAAAGAGTGGTCAGAGGTGTTTAGAACACAGCAGAAAATAATAGTTCTTTGTAAGTTGTGTTGTAGTATAGCGAAAGGTCTAGAGTATCTTGAGAAAATGTCCAGTAAACCAAGATCGCCAGAAACTAACGAGTTTAAAATACATGTGGAATATGGTGCCTGACCACCGATAATCCGCGCTGAGTCTGCGTCGTGGAATATGACCTAATGTTTCTTACCTCAATTTGTGAGGGATTCTGGTTTGGTCCTGCTTACTATAATGTCTTTGCTTGCGATGGCTGTCTGGCGCGAGTCACTCCCTTTCCTCCAATATGGTCGAGAGGAGTGTTGGCTGTTCCAGTAGTCTGCTCGGAAACGGGTGCTGCTGACTAGTCTATCTGGAATTCTTTAGACCTTTACTTCCTAGAAGCAACATCATTGGTCTCATAAGTCGGTCGGAAGGCATCACACTGGAGCTAGATCGTTAATTTCCAAATTGAAAATTGAAAGATTATGGTTTTAGATGGGAAGAAACCAAAACGAATGCAAGGATTGTGGTTGGTAACGATGTGCTGGAGCAAGTGAATTAGTTTTTATATCTTGGATGCGCTTTCAGTAAGGATGGGAAATATACCGCTGACATAGAGAGAAGAGTGAATGCTGGGAACAGTGAATGGTGCGATGGGAAAGCTACTTGGGAGCCGGCACTTAATCCCAGAGGTGCAGCTGGCCATACATAACGGAGTGCTTGTTCCAACGCTGTTATATAGCAGCAAGAGCTGGGTATATAAGAAGAGAATGAAAGTAGGATAAATGCAGTCGAAATGTGAGTTCTGCGGAAGATGTGCGGAGTGAAGCTGACCGACCGTATTCGCAACAGCGTAGCAAGAACGCGAGCAGGTAGATAGTATCGGTGTAAAGATGTCAGTGGAAAGAATGACAAAACAGTTATATACAATGCCGCCATAACATCAGATTTGATAGAGCATAAATGCTCGTGAAAGAACACCCGATTTCTACCAAGGATGGTTCGCGAGGCTATTGAAATTAAAAAACATCCTAATTTCAATAAAGAAGACGGCAAGTTGCTGCCATCGACTTGGGATCCGGTAATTAATATAATCAAATCAAAAACCAAGCATAACACGGCAAGGACTCAAGACACCGTGAGCTTATTCTGCATAGATCGGATCAACAAAAATAATTAAGAAGTTTGAGGGTACCCCGGAACAACTATGCCTCTAACACCTCAGCCCTTCCCGTGACCATGGGTTCTGCAAAGCACTCGAAACGTCTGGAACATAAAAAAATAAACCGCGATAAAATCCGAAAAATAGTTTCCTTTCATGGCTTGATCAATGTTTAATGATATTAACCCTGGAATTCAAACTGTTTATAGCAGTTTATTATTTATTTTAAGGCAGTATTTCAAATTTTTCTAGCACTCGTGGTCATGAGAAGAACTGAGATGTCTGACGAAACGTTGGTAACTTGAAAATCAAAAATTAACTGCGATACAATCCGAAAACACAACATTTCTAAATCTAAGAACTCTATGTGATTATTATTTCGTTTTTTGCCATCAATAAGAAGTATGATTACAGACATAAGATAGTAACGGAATATAAAAAAACACTTTTCAAAACGTTTAAATTTATTATTTTAATCTGCAATAGACACATAAAAATGGTTCAAACTTTAAACACATTGTTTACCGATATACATTTAGTGTTGCTATCGCATACTAGATGGCGATAGTTGTTTTATTTTAACACTTGTATTGTATGCCCATAAGTTTGTGGCAGTAGTAGAAATGTATGTAATCAATTAAAAAGGATACCATCACAATGATACATAATTAATAATATGCATAAAAAATCGTTGCATTAAAAACCTACGGTGTACGACCTAAAAAAAATACAGGTGGCCACTTAAGCTTATTGAAAATATAAAAAATCTAGTTTCTGCCGGCGACTTCGTCCGCGTTAACTTTTAACAGAAAGCAGGTATAGCAACCTCGATAGAGGTAATATATTTGAGCCGTTTGGGGTAAGATTTTGGGTCCCTGGGGTCATGGTGGCCATGCTGGTCGAAGTAACAGGTGACCAGAGAGCTGGCTCATACCTCGCACAAAAGTTAAGCATTGCCATTCAACGTGGCAATGCTGCCGAAAATTATTTTTTTCTAAATTTAACTAGAGTAAATAAGTAGAGTAAGAGTATTTAACTCTATATTATTTTTGGCTTATCTTATTTATCTATTTTTTGTTTTGTTATATACCTAGCTTTTTAGTTGTAAATAATCGTATTTAAGTTTTCTTTTTTGTTGTTTAAAAATCTTATAAATAAATAATTATCCTATCCAGGTAATAAATTATCATCATCATCATCATCATCTCAGCCTATACTTGTCCACTGCTGAACATAGGCCTCCCCAATCGCTTTCCAGCGTAACCGTTCCGATGCCACCTGCATCCAACGACTTCCTGCGATTTTCACAAGATCGTCGGTCCATCTGGCAGGCGGTCGTCCCACGCTGCGCTTGCCAATACGTGGTCTCCACTCTAGAATCTTTCTGCCCCAACGCCCGTCCGATCTACGCGCTATGTGGCCCGCCCATTGCCACTTCAGCTTGCTAATCTTAACGGCTATGTCGGTGACCTTGGTTCTTATACGAATCTCCTCATTTCTGATTCGATCGCGTAGAGAAACGCCGAGCATAGCTCTCTCCATAGCTCGCTGAGCAACTCTGAGCTTTTTTATGAGACCTATTGTAAGAGACCACGTCTCTGATCCATATATCATCACTGGTAACACACATTGACTAAAAACTTTAGTCTTTAGGCACTGAGGTATTTTGGATGAGAAGATGTTGCGCAGTTTCCCGAACGCTGCCCAGCCGAGTTGGATTCGTCGATTGACCTCTCTCTCAAAGTTGGACCTACCTAACCGGACTACCTGTCCCAGGTAAATGTATTCGTCGACAACTTCAAGAGCAGAGTTCCCAACGGTGAGTGCGGTGGGTACGACATGGACGTTAGACATTATTTTCGTTTTGTCCATGTTCATTTTAAGACCCACTTGTTGAGATACTTTGTTGAGGTCACCGAGCATTCGTCCTAGATCTTTCAGCGACTCCGCCACGACCACAATGTCGTCGGCAAATCGAAGGTGAGTGATGTATTCGCCATTGATGTTGATGCCAAGTCCTTGCCATTCCAAGAGCTTGAAGGCGTCCTCTAAGGTGGCCGTAAACAGTTTCGGAGAAATGACGTCTCCCTGCCTTACTCCTCTTTTTATGGGGATCGCCTTCGTGCACTGCCCCTGTACTCGGACTGACATGGTGGCGTTATTATACAAGCGAGTCAACACTTCAATGTACCGATAGTCAATGCGGCATCGCTGGAGAGATCTAAGAACCGCCCAAGTCTCGATCGAATCGAAGGCTTTCTCATAGTCCACATACGCCAAGCATAGTGGCCGATTATACTCCTCGGTCTTCTGTATAATCTGCCGCAGCGTATGTATGTGGTCTATGGTACTAAAGCCTTTCCGGAAACCGGCTTGTTCGGGAGGCTGGAAGTCATCAAGCCTGCGTTCGAGACGATTCGTGATGACTCTCGAAAACAACTTATAAACATGGCTCAGCAGTGTGATGGGCCTATAATTCTTCAGTAAAGTGTTATCACCTTTCTTGAAAAACAGTACCACCACACCCCTGTTCCATGCTTCCGGCGTTTTCTCTTCGAGCAAGACGGAATTAAACAGCCTCTGAAGGACTTTAAGTACCGGCGTTCCGCCCGCTTTCAGAAGCTCTGCGGTAATTCCGTCTTCGCCTGGCGCTTTGTTATTTCTGAGTTGTTTGACAGCCATCCTAATCTCGTACAGGCTGATGTCCGGGATATCTTCAGTGTAGTGTCGGGTTAGCTTGGCTCTTGGGTCTTTTTCCAAGTCAACAACAGGTTCAGCTACTGAGGTGTACAACTGCCCATAGAACCTCTCTATCTCCCTGAGCACCTCTGACCTATTTGACGTTACGTTTCCGTCCTCCGTCTTCAGCTTCGTCAACTGGCTTTGCCCAATAGACGCGTCTCTTGCGAACACTTTGGAGCCCTTGTTCTGTGCTATGGTCTCCTCAATACGCCTTGTATTGAAGGACCGTAAATCGTGTCGCAAGGACTTCAGTATCTGTCCATTGAGCTGCCTATAGGACTTAGCATCATCGGAGGTTTGGAGCGTCATGGAACGTCGCTCAGCCATGAGGTTTCGGGTGTAGTTGGATAGTTTTTGAGGTCTATTTTTACGGTGGGGCTTAAAATACTTAGACCCGACCGTATGGACAGTCTCTACCAGCCTGTTGTTGATTTCGTCCACTGATGCGCTGCTGTCTAGCAATTCGAAGCGGTTTGCCAATTCGAGTTGAAAGTTCTCGGGGTTTTGGATATGTGCATAAGAAGGTCGGAGCGTAGACTTCATCAGACGCGATCTTTCCATTTTGACATTAATATTTAATGTGCCTCTGACCATTCGGTGATCACTGCCGGTTTTTACCCTGTGAATCACGGAGACATCATTAAATATTTGTCGCTTGGTGCTCATGATGAAGTCTATCTCATTTTTTGTGGAACCATCAGGACTCATCCAGGTCCATTTCCTATGAGGCGGCTTCCGGAAGAAAGAGTTCATCATAAAGAGTCCCTCCTTCTCCAGATATTCGGCCAGCCTCTGAACCCTGGGGTTGCGCTGCCCATATCCAAATTGCCCCACTCTCAATTCATCATCGCCCCGTTTGCCCAGCCGCGCATTGAAGTCACCCATAACCACTGTAAAGTGTGCTTTGGAAGTATGTATGGCTCTACTAATGTCCTCATACATTACTTCGACGTCATCATCTGAGTATGCCGAGGTCGGTGCGTAGACCTGTATGACCTTCAGCGAATATCTTTTGGATATTCTGAGTATCAGGTACGCTACCCTGCTCGACACACTAGTGATGGACACAACGTTGTCTATGAGTGACTTGTGGACGATAAATCCGACACCACCTTGGGACTGCTGTTCGCCCTCCCGGTAGTAAAACAAGTTGCCGGATTTTAAGGTTATCGTGTCCTCGCCCTTTCTTCGGACCTCCGATAAACCAACAATATTCCACCGCAACTTGTTTATCTCTTCTTCCAGCTCAACAAGCTTCTCATCTGTCCTTAACGTGCGTGCGTTGTATGTCACCAGGGCCAATTTTCGTAGTTGGTGGTAGCCGAATCTCTGCCGGAGATTCTTAGCACCCCTTGTCCTGTCGTTACCATAGCTGCTACCGTGGCCAGGACGAACAGGACCGCCGGGGACTAGGGGCCTGGTTTTATCTTTTTCTTCCATTTTAATAAATTGGGGGGGGTTTGCCACACTCGCCACGCTTGGCAGGCGGGTTGGCGAGCGCAGTTTTTGATGGTAGAAGTGTTAAGGGAACGCTGCTGCCCATTCCCTAGTTTTCCCTTAGTCGCCTTGTACGACACCCGATGGGATGAGATGGGTTGGTCCTATTCTAAGCCGGGAACCACGCGGCGGCACGCACCAATAAATTATATGTATGCCAAATTTCATCAAAATCCGTTCAACATTTAGCGCGATTGAGTAACAAACATCCAAACATATTAACATACAAACCTCACATTTATAATATTAGTAGGATATGGTTTTTAAATATTTATTAATTTTTGGAATATTAATTAATTTTGTGTACATCATCAAAGTCTATCTCAATAAAAATGTCAATCTTCTACGTCTTACCGTTTCAGAGGAAAATGATTAGGTATGTCAGTTGAAATCCCTAGATCGCTTGTATATCTGTCTGTACAAGTGATCTACTTTTTTTGGCATCAAGCAATAAAAGCGGAGCAATTCCTCAAGTTACCGCGAAAAAAACGTTTTTTTTGTATTCCATGCACTTTAGAGGATTTATGGATTAGAGACTTAATATTTCGAAATATGATTTTTGACTGTATATTTTAGAATCTAGTATAACGAATAATATTATTTGACGAAATTTGCTCTGTAGAAAAAAAAATATTCATCTATATTACTTAACATTTTTTGATTCCAACGGGAAATGCTTAAGAACTAATCAAAAGAATTTACTTAAAAACATAGCAAATAATTGTAGCAAAGTTCTTGTAAAGCAGTTTTTTATTTCATAGTGTAGTTTTTTTAGAGAATGATAAAATTTGTTTTAGCACATACGTCGTTTATTTCCGAGCACGCGTTCAATATATCTGTCCCTTATAATTCTTTGGTAAAGTAACTACATTATAGTCATTCTCCCGGTCGATAAATGGTCGATAGCGGTAGATCCTTAAAACATTTACGGTCGCTTTCAACTCAAGGATAGATTTACCTACTACGGATAGAATTTTGACATATTTTGTGTGGAAAATCTGTCAAAATTCTACTGACAGTAAAGTGACAAATCTATCCTTCAGTACTTTTTTATGTTAATGGCATCACTACGACGCGTATTTTGCCAATGTCAAGTATTACGAATATTCATTTCTAAATTTAATTCAAGTCTACGATGAACTTGATGACAAGGATGATTATGAAATCGATAAAGTGCCCCACCCTGGACAGTATAGCGATGGATACTTTACATACCATTTGCGACGGCCGTTTTGAGGGAAATCGAAAAGGCACGTTTAATCACTTTGTTACAATTACGTTCACTCGTGCACATATAAGAATACATAATGGTTAATATTCCACCAACATTACACATTATAATTCGAAATAACACAAGTTTTGGAAATTAAAACAAATTGACAACATCACTCTTCGACTTCCCGCCAAAACTCCTATCTTGTTCCTATCCTTCATTTGAATATTGGAACCGGCCATTAGAATTTAATATCTATGGAAAAGAAGGCGAAGAAACTCAATGGTTACAGTTTTTATAATGTTCCTTTCAATCACTTTTACGTCCTATACTTATATGTGAGATATAAGAAAATATCTGCGAGAACCTAGTCTATTTTGAAAATTTGATCTGTGGTGATTTAATCGCGGGTTTGATTCCCCTTCTGTGACCCAACGATATTACACCGTCACGCCTACATTCCCCAAGCGTCGGCGAAAAGTGGGTGTACCCACCCACTTTTCGCCGACGATGTTAGATCATAGGGGGCGGGGGGACCGGGCACAATTCCAGACTCCCGACTAGGAATTTTTCGTTAGAGAACTACATTTGTCCGACCTGGCATTGGAACCCAGGACCTCGTAATCACAAAGCGATGCGCTTTGCCATTAGACCAGCTTAGCCCAAAGATATTAGATAAATTTATTTCAGTTCGGGTATTCGTGTATTTAAAATAGCTGGATCGGTCTAGTGTTCTGATCGTAGGCTGCTTGGCCTACGGAATCGAGTAATTACGAGTTTGATCCCCGCTCCGCACAAATCTTGTGTTACTCACCAATCAGCGTGTCCAGCGAACAAAGTCCTATAATCCATTATTTATATTCGGCATAAATAACCTTATCGACGGGCGCGAAGGTTGTAAATGACATTTATTTTATACTAGCTGCGCCCGCGACTTCCTCTGCGTGGAATAGTGTCTTTGGGTATCATTGCCCGTTCGGGTAAGCACACTTCCCTACTTCCTTCCTTAGGCATATTTCCCCACCTACACTGCGCCGTACCACGCCGCGCTTATACGCTGCGCGATACTTCCATACAACTTTTATCCCCCCCTTTCAACCCGTTACAACCCTTTTTTCGCTTGTAAAAGTAGCCTATGTCCTTTCTCAGGCTCTAGACTATCTATGTACCAAATTTCATTTAAATCGGTTCAGTAGTTTTGGCATGAAAACGCGACAGACAGACAGACAGTGTTACTTTCGCATTTATAATATTAGTAAGGATGTAAATTTGTTCTTTGGAACCGTCGAAATGTTTGTTAAGGTCTAAGTGTTTGTGAAAGTGAAATTTTTCATCCGGTCAGAGTGGAGAAAGCAATGGGAGAGTTCGGACGCCTCCCAGAGTTACATCAGCATAGCCTACCCCTCGAATGTGGTGCAGGGCTTCCAGGAGCAACGGCTGGTATGGTCCTCCGTCAACCGAATCAGAACCGGAATCGCAAGGTGCAATTTTCATCTGCAAGGGTGGGGCGTCACTGAATCTCCTTACTGTGACTGTGGAGACTCAGTACAAACTATCCAGCACATCGTGGATCACTGCCCTACTAGGAAATTTAGCGGACGATTCGAGGGGCTGCACCAGCTGACACCAGAGGCTAAGCAATGGATCCTTCACTCTGACATAAAATTTTAATCGTATTTCACATTATTGAAGTACATCGCCATACGATGATGATGAAAGTGAAATTCATGTCTGTAAATGCACCCACGCCCCAGGAATACACCCTAATGTAGAACAATGTCTAAGTTCAAAAATTAAAGAAAATTGTGACCAAATATGAGAGTGGAAGAAGCAAGACATCTTTTTTTTTTTTTCGTGGCAATTGCGTTTACATTATGCCATTGTACAAAGTTTACGAATATTCATTTCTAAATTAATTCAACTACCCAATGAACTTGATGACGAAGATGATAATGAAATTGATGAAGTGCCCCACCCTGGATAGTAAAGTGATGGATACTTTACATACCAATTGCGACGGCCGTTTTAAAGGAAATTGAAAAGGCACGTTTTATCTCTTTGTTACAATTATCTTCACTCATGCACATATAGGAACACATAATGGTTAATATTCCACCAACATTACATATTATAATTCGAAATAACACAAGTTTTGGAAATTTAAACAAATTGACAACATCACTCTTCGATTTCCCGCCAAAAAGTCCCAAGCAAGACATGTCTTTGAGGAAAAAAATCCCGATGCAACTCTGTACTTCCTACCCGGTAAGGTATCTGGCGTGATGATATATATAGAAAGAACGAAATATGTGTCTGAACGCACGTACGATGTACGCATAATTCCTAGTGAGAAGCAAAGCTTTATCCTACGCCTAATATTATAAATGTGAAAGTTTGTATGTTAGTATGATTGTCAACAAACTCACACAAAAACGGCTGAACGGGTTTGGATAAATTTTTCTCACAGATAGTCTTTTACCTTGATTAACACAAAGGATACTGTTTATCCCGGCCAAATGTTATGAGGCGCTCGTAACGCTGTGCGACGGCGGTGCTCTTACCGATTACGAGGTTAAGCAGCGTTCGACTCGGTTGGCTCGAGATGGGTGACCGTTTGTGGCATTTTCAAATTCGAGCGTCTCCGTGCTTCGGAAGACACGTAAAGCCGTTGGTCCCGGCTATCACTTAATGTGGTAGTCGTTAAGCCGAGTTGGACGCCTTAAAGGCGGCTTGATAAGTTCCAACGGCAGGTGGCCACAAACCTGCCTCCACCAATCCGCACTGGGTCCGCGTGGTGAAAGAAAGAAAAAAGGATGTTTGTTACTCAATAACGCAAAAACAGCTGAACAGGTTTGGATAAAATTTATCACCCAGATAGTCTATTACCTTGATTAACACATAGGATACTGTTTATCCCGGCTAAATGTTAGGTTCCCGTCTAAAGTCAACAGATGTTTGGATGTTTTTTACACAATCACAATAACGGCTGAACGGACTTGGATGAAATTTGGCACACAAATTGTTTATTTATATTTTATGCACTTATGTATAGTATAGGCGGACTTAATGCCTGCGGCATTTTCTGCCTGTCTACTTTAGGGTGGTGTGAGACAAGTGGTAGGTGCAAAATTACACAAGTTATACTGCCTCGTTGCTGTGGTGGCAAAGCGCATCGCTTTGTGATCACGACATCCTGGGTTCAAATCTTAGGTCGGACAAATGTAGTTTTTCCAACGAAAAATTCCCAGTATGAGTCCGGAGTCTGTAATTGTGTCCGGTATATGGCAATAGGCTCGCCCCCTATTACATGGGACCTAGTCGGCGAAACGTGGGTGTACTCAGTACACCTCTGCCTGCATAGGCGTGACGGTGTATATTATCTACTACTATTATCCCGGAAATATGTTAGGTTCCCGTATAAATCAACGCGGACGAAGTTGCGGGCAGGAACTAGTATGAAATAATGGCAGAAGGGCCTCTTTCACCACCATTATGTAAATTGTTGTTTAGTTACTTTTCGATTAGGGTACTCGGCAATTAAAATCCGTTAGTTTAACCGTCGGATAGGGCTACTCAGAGATGGTGAAATTCGTATATAAACTTACTTGCAACGGATTATCGATTAGTCTACTTTAGACTTTATTCGAGGAAGGCGAAATAGGCGTTTAGTGTAAGTACCTAAAATTTATTTTCAAAATATGCATCGAATACTTTTCCGGTTCTGAGGTGTTCAAATGTTTGAAATGAGGAATCGCTTTTAATGTCCTGTAACTTTAAAGAATTTTACACCCTTCTGGCGCGAGCGTAGTGGTTGCACGCTCGCCCTCTTGTCCGGTGAAGCTGTAAAGGTACACATACACAAAAATGTAAAGAATTTTTAAGGAAAGTTAAAAAGCCTGCTGCGAAGTAATTTCCCCCTTTAATTACCAATAGTACTTAGCTCTCGTTAGCTAGCTTTAGTCTCCTAGCTTTTGTTCTTAAAATATGATATTTTCAAAATATAATTTTCCTAAGACTGCCTCTTTGGTATATTGGCAAAGCGCATCGCTTTGTGATCACGAGGACCTGGGTTCAAATCCTCTTAATTCTTAATGTTTTATTGTACAAATAGTTACAAAATAAAAAATTAAAGAATAGAAAGAAATGTGCAAAGGCGAGCTTAACTCAAAGTCGAGTTATCTACCAGCAAACCTTTGAGTGATAGAGAAACATCATCAAAAAGAGGATAGTAATAAGTGTACAACACAAAAGATATTAGAGGTATAAACTACAGATATATATCCATAAATATACTACATACTATACAATACCATAAAATAATATACTACATAGATATATACAGACATACATACAAACATCTTACATAGATAGAAAATGTTGTCTAATTCTTCTCCTGAAAAGCTGTAGAGTAGGGCTATCACGTAAAGAGTGAGGGAGAGAGTTCCATAAACGCACAGCACGCACAGAAAATGAGCTATCATATCGACTTGAGGTATGTCGGGGTGTACTAAGTAAAAGAGAACAGGTGGAGCGACAGGGTTTTCCCCTGGGGACAAGATACTCAAAGCGTTCACGAAGGTAAACTGGGGAATTTGGATTATTAAGAACAGAGAAAAGCAAAGAGAGAATATGAGTATCCCGACGCTGCCGAATAGGCAACCACTTCAACCGCCTACGAAATTCTGACACATGGTCGAATTTCCGTAGGCCAAAAATGAAGTGGATGCACAAATTCTGCAGCCGTTCGAGTTTATTCAGAAGTTCCTCACTTGTATCGAGAAAGCTGACATCGGCATAGTCAAGAAGTGGTAATAGAAGAGATTGAGCAAGAGTTACCTTGGTTTGAATTGGCAGGAACTTTTGAGCCGTTTGAGAGATTGAAATGAGCAATAAACTTTCCTGCTTACTTCCGAAACGTGTGCATTCCACGATAGATTGCTGTCTATTTTGGTTGGTTGGTCTATCCTCGGTTGGTCAAATGTAGTCTTTCTGACGAAAATTTACCAGAATGAGTCCGGAGTCTGGAATTGTGCCCGGTATATGGCAATAGGCTCGTCCCCTATTACATCAGACTTAACATCGTCGGCGAATCGTCGCTTGGGGAATATAGGGGGTGTTTTTTGTGATATTTTATTCTCAAATTATTACAGATACAATTACGGACATTCTGTATTTTGTGCCTTGATGTGTATTTGCAAATTATGTTGTGATGTGTGTAATTTATTTAAACGGACGATTTAGCGCAGTGGATAAGAGCCTAAGCCACTCCGCCCACTGCGTCTAATAGTCGTGGGTTCGATTCCCGTTCGGGACAAACTTGTGTGACCCACAATTATTCGTTCCGGTCTGGGTATTTGTGTATGTGAATTTTCATGTTTTTAAACGCACCCACGACGCAGGAACGATAACTAGTGTGGGGATACGTTAAAAAAAAGCTGTCACACTTCCGGTCGATAAATGGTCAATCGCGGGCGTCAATTAAGGGCCTATTAACTCCTAGACTTAGCCGTCTATCAAGGTATCTTGTGTTGTCTTATCTATTTATTCAATAGGATACTTTCTAAGAAAGTTTGTACTTCTATAATATCATGCCAGAACGGATGTCAGTCCGTACTGGTAGTTAAACTAAGCAGTGGGTGCAATTTTTATAGCATCGTAAACGGCAACTACCCGTCTTAAATAAAATGCATCTGTTTGTCGGCAACACCTGTTTTTGCCGTAAAAATACTATTTCATTTATGTTTTAGTTTTTATTGGAAGTGGAACAAGGGTAGGCAGAGGTGTGTGGGATGGTTGTTGTATTGTTGGATTTGAGTATGTTTTGGATGTGAAAATATATAGTTTAAGCCTTCGCTAATGTCAAAAAACTTTTTTATTAACTTTACAGAAGAAGCAATAGAAATCTTATTGCTTCTTTTTATTTTATTTCACTTATAATTTCTCTGCCACCCCTACTTAGGGGGGTGAAATAATCACCTATTTTATAGGCAAGCCGGTTTTTTATATTATGTTTCGTTACCATTTATTATCAGGCAAAAATAGATACAGAGACTGAAACCATGAAGCACGTGCTATAGCTAAGCCACTGCGACGCTCTGGCGGCGCGGCCAATGAATCTACTGGGAGTGGCCTATCCAAACCCAGAGGAATTTCGGCTCTTCCCACCTGCTGGAATCTACAGCCTGGTACAAGGAGTATTTCTTTCTTCAGGTACGTAAGAGCATCAGGGCAAGGACAGCACAAAAGATCCCATCGGGTCGAAGTGCGCCTGAGGTCTCCTCGGTCCGATAAGCCAATAACAAGATAAGATAAGACCAGGCAAAAACGTTTAAAGCGTTAAATTATATTATAATACGGATACGGATTAAATAATTAAATACGGGTGTCCATACTTATAATATCAGCCTATACTGCCCACTGCTGGACAAAAGCCTTTTCTCACAAATCGAGGTGAGAGAGATTAGGTCATACGCCACCACGCGGACCCAGTGCGGTGCGGTGGAGGCAGGTTTGTGGCCACCTGCTGTTGGAATTTATCAAGCCGCCTTTAAGGCTTCCAACTCGGTTTAACGACTACCACACTAAGTGGCAGCCGGGACCAACGGCTTAACGTGCCTTCCGAAGCACGGAGACGCTCGAGAATGAAAATGCAACAAACGGTCATCCATCTCGGGCCATCCGAGTCGAACGCTGCTTAACCTGGGTAATCGGTAAGAACACCGCGGTCGCACAGCCCTACGAGCGCCTCGCATATATATGTACATACTTAAATGGACCTATACTGTTTCGCTGATAAACAAAAGTCTTCTCTCACAAATCTAGGTGAGAGCGATTAGGTCATACTCAACCACGCGAATACAGTGCGGCAGAGCCAGGTATGAGGACACCTGCTATTGGAAATTATCCATATAAGGATTCCAACTTGGCTAAATGACAATCATTCATTAAGTGGTAATCGGGATCAACGGTTCGTCGAAGCACGGGGATGCTCGAATATGGACATGCCAGAAACGGTTATCCATTTCAAGCTGACTACTGAGCCGAACGCTGGTTTACCTCAGTGATGGCTGCGAACACCGCGGTAGGTGCGAAGACGATACAAGCGCCTCAATAAAATAATATGTAATGTATTATTTATTAAAGTACATAAAAATAAAAGATCCTTGACCAAAACCGCAAATTAAAAAGCAAACATTCCTTACTTAAACAAGACCAAACAAAAAGTCAGCTGTCGTTTTTTTTTGGCGGGAAGTCGAAGAATGATGTTGTCAATTTGTTTTAATTTCCAAAACTTGTGTTATTTTGAATTATAATGTGTCATGTTGGTAGAATATTAACCATTATGTGTTCCTATATGTGCATAAGTGAAGGTAATTGTAACAAAGTGATAAAACGTGCCTTTTCGATTTCCCTCAAAACGGCCGTCGCAATTGGTATGTAAAGTATCCATCACTTTACTATCCAGGGTGGGGCACTTCATCAATTTCATTATCATCTTCGTCATCAAGTTCATTGGGTAGTTGAAATAATTTAGAAATGAATATTCGTAAACTTTGTACAATGGCATAATGTAAACGCAATTGCCACAAAAAAAAAAGACGGCTGTCGTTTTTTTTTGGCGGGAAGTCGAAGAATGATGTTGTCAATTTGTTTTGATTTCCAAAACTTGTGTTAATTCGACTAATAATGTGTAATGTTGGTGGAATATTAACCATTATATGTTCATATATGTGCATGAGTGAAGGTAATTGTAATAAAGTAATAAAACGTGCCTTTTTGACTTCCCATTAAAACGGCCGTCGCAATTGGTATATAAAAGTATCCACCGCTTTACTATCCAGGGTGGGGTACTTCATTAATTTCATTATCATCGTTATCATCGAGTTCATCGGGGAGTTGAATTAATTTAAGCAAACACGATCATATATCTCACTGGACACTCACTGGATCTCACTGGCAAAATACACTTAAAATTAGTGTGAAGCCATAACTTGAAGAAAGTCAGCTGTCAAATTTGCGGGGGAGCTATTTAAAAACGACTTCTTAAACTGTGCACCGAACTGATGTAATATTTAGCGAGTTGCTTCGCCGTAGTGTTGGCTGTGCATTGCTGTGGGGACACGGGTTCCATATGTTTTAAATATTCAATCTTTTTGGAATTGTATCGGGCGAGCCGAAGTGTGGAACTTGTCTTTGGTTTTAGAGATTGGCTGGTTAGAGTAAATCTTTTCACTATTTTATCCCCGAACGCCCTGTCTCTGGGCGTTCGGGTCTTTTAAGAGAGGTATCTTGCTTGAGGTAGACAATAGTACTAAAGCAGTTATACAAGATATATCGTAAATAACGCATGACCTCAGATACCCCAATAAAATAATTGCTACACAAATTTAATTTAAATTAATTTACCCTTTTTAAGGACTTTTATACCCCAATTATCAATTAAATTTGTTCGTGTATGCGTGCATATTGAGAAAAACGTTTTAGAAATGCATTTAAAATCTCCGTATGGCCCCGAATCAAAAAACTAATTTAGTGTCTTAGAGGGCACTGAACGAGTAACAGCATTTTTGGTAAAATTTAAAAGAAAACTAAGATACATTATAAATAGTTGGAATCATTTCAGTACCGATTTAGAACAAACTACTTTCAGGTCTTGCGTTCATTATGTTACACATTGTATATTATCTATTATAAACTAGCCTAGCCTCCAAGCCGAATTGGAAGCCTTATAGGCAGCTTGATCAGTTCAAATAGCAGGTGGCCACAAACCCGCCTACGCTGATGCGCATTTTACAATTTGGCGCAGTAGTTAAGATCTTCAGCCGCTCCACCCACTGGATCAAATAGTCGTAGGTTCGATCCCCGTATGGTACAACTCTTCGTGTGACCGTTGTTTCGGTCTGGGTGTTTGTATATGTGGATTTCATGTTTGTAAACGCAACCACGGCATAGGAATAAAAACCTAGTGTGGGGCTACGTTTTAGAATTTAAACTAATGCGAATTTGCACTAATCCTTATCTCTCTGTCTCCTAGATATGTGAGAGAATGCCTTTGCTTCAATCATAGCAGCCTATTGCAGTCCGCTGCTGGACATGGGCCTCTCCCAATTCGCGCCACAATACACGGTCCTTCGCCTTCCGCATCCACTCCCACCCTGCCATCTTTTTAAGGTCGTCGGTCCACCTAGCTGGGCCTACTTTACGTTTGTCGAGTCGCGTTCTCCACTTTAGAACTCGTTTGCTCCATCGGCCATCGGTACTTCGACAGACATGGCCAAAGTACCAAAGTAACTACTTTGGTTCTTTGAAGGATAACCTCATCTCGAAGTTTATCCCTCAATGAGACTCCGAGCATAGCCCGCTACATAGCTCGCTGCGCGATTTTGAGCCTATGGACTAGCTCTACTGTAAGTGTCCACGCCTTTGCTTACCTGTAGGATAGTTTAAGATGATTTATTTATTAAAATATACCCTTGGTTGGAACTTCTTAACCTGTAGCTTGCGGAAACACCCGAAATCGCCTTAACACGCCATTACAAGCGGACAAGAGGTGAAATCTAGATTCAACTGGTACTGTATAATTTATCAAGTAAGGATGGGTAAACCAAAAAAATATCGTATCGATATTTATAAAATTATTGATATTTATTCAGAAAATGATATCGACATTTTCATTAAATCGACATTAACAACAAATACCTCAGTATACGAAGTAACAAAATTTAACAACTTAATACATCAGCAAACAACTTAAAAACTTATTTTAATAAATATGTGGGGCTCCTCCACTTAAACGAGCAGAGAAACAAGACTGTTTCCCAATCGCATATTGTAATTGAATTTGTTTTGCGATTTGCCAATAAGCTGCGTTCAAATAAAAGAAATGTATTTAATACTAATTGATAAATATCGATATTTTATAAATCGAGACAAAAATTATTGGCGATAAATATTGATTTATGAAAAAATATGTACATAGGATTTCATAAAGTGAACCAACAAAGGTTGTTTCAGAAAAAGGGCGGTACTTTAGAAAAACTGAAAAAGTAAATACTTACCTATATACATTATACACGCATAAACAGAGTTCATTTATATGTTATACAAGGTGTAACATATTTAGCGCAACACCTGAAAGTAGTTTGTTCAAAACCGGTAACTGAATCGATCGAAAATATTTTTAAAATTAGTTTTATTTTAATTTTCAAGAAATCCTGTTACTCGTTCTGTTAGCTGTATTAAACAAAATTAAATAATTATTCAAAGCATTGCGGCTATTTTGAATGTATTTCTATTACACACACCTTAATACGCTTACAAAAGGTAATGAATTATTAAATTTTATGGTTAATTTCGATACCAAGCAGGTTAAAAAAATGGAAGAAAACTCCTTAAAATTAGAAGTTTGATTTTCGTATTGAATTAGTAACACATTAATCTAATTGGAGTGTCTGAGTTATTTAAGATACACATTGAAAAGTTATTCACAACTTCACATTGTTTTGATTGCCACCGTTTTTCTGGGACAGAATTCGCTGGCCAGCCTTTACATCGATGTATTCTGCCCAGTCCTAACTAGGAGAGTAGCAATCGCAAGGTGTGAAGTGCAAACGAGCACTGCACCTAATGTGTTCCTGATTGCAGCCGAATGACTGCGCGCCGTCGCTGCGAGCCTGGTGTCGAGTGGACCTTTAACTACTTGCCAATGTACGCTAGCTCTGATAGGATATTAATGTAGGTGTAAATTAGAGTATCTATCTGTCTTTATCATTACATCAGATCTCTTGTGGGGTAGGTAGAGAGCACAGAGTTCCAACAGGTTCTTTCCTTACAGACCGTACGTTGTAAATAGATTATATTTTAATGGAAATTATCGAACAGCCAGTAGGTACTCAATAAACGATCACATTTCACCAAAATGATCTTTATGATAGAGGGTAGGCATAGCCCACGTAATATTTAGGTTTTTATTTTTTTCTTTTGTCTAGCCCCTCACACTAGCAATTATTCCTGTGTTGTCGTTAACAAGAATACCGTACTTACAAAAATACCGCAATATCCCTAGAGATCACCAAGGTAAAACAGGGTTCGGTATGGTCAGTCTGAGATGAATTACCGTTTGTTTTCGTATTCGAGCGTCTGCATACTTCGGAAGACATGCTTAGACACCACTTAATATAGCAGACGTTAAACCCACTCTAAAGACTTAAAGGCAGAACCACAGATATAATATTTTATTTCTATAATAGAATATCTGTGGATGGAACGTAGGCCACTAACATACTTCCACCAAAGCCTATATGATACGGATGGTGGAGTATGACATATTTTCTCTCATCTCAATTTGTGGGTGGCCGCGGGGCCTTTACAGCTTCAGCAGGCAAGAGAGCGTGCAACCACTACGCTCGAGCCAGAAGTGCAAGGGGGCAACTAGCTCAAGGGTGCCTCAAGGAAGAACGGCCTTCGCTTGGGCAGTCGCTATAGGGGAGGGCATATACTAGGTGTCTCGCCGTGGTGCTCTGCACCGGCCGGCAACCGGCGGGCAAGGGATTCTTCGACCTCGCCGGCGAGGTCGGTGTCTGATCCTATGTGAAAGACGGCCTTTGTCCAAGGTGCCTCAAGGAGGAACGGCCTTCGCTTGGGCAGTCACTATAGGGGAAGGCATGTACTAGGTGTCTCGCCGTGGTACTCTGCACCGGCCGGCGGGCAAGGGATTCTTCGACCTCGCCGGCGAGGTCGGTGTCTGATCCTATGTGAAAGACGGCCTTTGTCCAAGAGTTATGCTCTCTCATCTCGATTTGTAAGAGAAGGCCTTTGCCCAGTAATGGGACAGTACAAATAACTTAAATCATATGAATTTATACTACAATGAAACTGATATCCGCAAGTTTCCTTCTAATATTAACTCTATATAAGACCGCACACACACACATTGCACGGACCAGGCGTTCGCACACTAGCGCCAGTGTTCAGAAACTAAAGTTAAATTTGCAAGTGATAGATATGCGAGGCGCTCTCGGAATGTAATTTTCACACGCCGAGCGCGTCACTGCAGCCCCCGCCCCGTGCGGGGCTGACACGCGCCCCACTACCCCCCTTTTAGGCTAGGAGTTACACACCACTTTGTTATTTAGGTAAAATATACTGTACATTGTTCTGACTGCCTAGGTATAGGCTCGCCCTCTATTACGTTGAGACCTAACACCGTAACAAAAATTGGATGTATACAGTACACCTCTGCCACCCTCGCTTGGAGAAAATAGGTGTGGCGGTGTTATTTTTACTATATTGCGAAAGTGGAAGGATCTACCGGGGACGACCTAGACTATCTTATAATGACCAAAAGACAATGTCGTATCTGAAGGGCTAGTCAAGAGTCTTCGTAACCGGCGAGCGTGTATGAGTGAACTATGAGAGTGGAGGAAACCAGAGAGGTATTAAGGAAAGAACCTGTTGGAACTCTGTACTCTCCCCTTACCCCGCAAGTCTGGCGTGATGATATAGATAGATTCCTATGCGGGGTTGCAGAATTGCTCACATTATTCCGGACGTCATGCTAATCTAATAATTTATTTCATCATCATCATCATCATCAGCCCTTGTCAGTCCACTGCTGGACGTAGGCCTCTCCCAAAGTACGCCACTGAGCTCGATCTTCAGCTCTCCTCCTCCAATCCCTGCCCGCTGCCTTACGAATATCGTATTTTATTTATTTTCTATTAATTATACTTGTTTTGTAATATGTGGAACTAGTTATCTGAATATACAAATAAAATAAATAAATAATCTGACATTTTGTATAACTTACGTCACCATTCTCCAACGGAAAATTTCTGAAGTTTTTCAAAAGCCTATTGGTTTCCGTAAATGCGAGAATGAAAGAAAGAAAGAAAATAAAGTTTATTTTTGCGACAGGTAAGCAAACAAGTAACATATTATTATTATACTAACAAAACGTTAATAAACATACAATAATAATAATAAAAATGAGATATAATAAAATAAATGTAAGGATTGTGGTTGGTAACGATCTGCTGGAGCAAGTGAATGAGTTTGTATATCTTGGATGCGCCTTCAGTAAGGATGGGAAATACACCGCTGACATAGAGAGAAGAGTGAGTGCAGGGAACAGAGTGAATGGTGCGATGGGAAAGCTACTCGGGAGCCGGCACTTAAGCCATAAGGCGCAGCTGGCCATACATAACGGAGTGCTTGTCCCAACGCTGTTATATGGTAGCGAGAGCTGGGTATGTAAGAAGGAGAATGAAAGTAGGATAAATGCGGTAGAAATGCGAGCTCTGCGGAAGATGTGCGGAGTGAAGCTGACCGACCGCATTAGCAACAGCATAGTAAGACAGCGAGTAGGTATGAAAGATAGTATCGGTGTAAAGATGAGAAAGGGCATGCTCCGTTGGTTCGGGCATATAGAAAGAATGCCAGAGGAAAGAATGACAAAACAGATATACAATGTGAAAGTGGAAGGATGCAGGTACCGGGGAAGACCTAGACTATCTTACCACGACCAAATAAACCGAGTCTTATCTGATGGAAAAGTCAAGAGTCTCGGTAACCGGTGAGCGTGTATGAGACGAACTATGAGAGTCGAGGAAGCCAGAGAGGTATGTAAGGAAAGAACCTGTTGGAACTCTGTACTCTCTGCCTACCCCGCAAGGGATCTGGCGTGAGGTTATAGATAGATAGATAAAAAAACTTCGTCACAAAAAACGGTCGCAACTCAGCATAATGCTAGCTACTTAAAGGTGGAATGAAATGAGTCTTTTTATATAATTTATCGATATATTTGGGGACCATTTAAATAAAAATATATTTGAATTAAATAACTTGTCAGTATCTGTCCTTTCTCACGATGTTTGTTTTCACCGTCAGCTAGTGACAATAATAGATTTGGAAAAACTCACGCGGTGCAAATCGATATTTGCAATCTGGCAACGAAATTTCCGTTTCTAATTAATATAAAATAAAGGAATTTGCGTAAAGCGAAAGAGAATTTGCTTTCTCTAGTGGAAATCAGGCGTCAGTATATCCAAATAGGTCACAATAAACCAGCTTTTACTGGCCCTCAACTAGGGCATCTTGAAAAATTGAGGTGACATCACGCGGTCCCAGTGCTGAGCTGATTGGTGGAGTGATCTTTACTGATACGATACAGTGAAATGAAACATGAACGAGAACTACAAGATTTGAAACAGTAATACAAAAAATGCTTCATTTGTATCTGAATTTCGATCTTACATTCACCTGTCACTAAACAAAGGCGTTAATCTTACAGAACAAATAAAATGCTTCATAGTTCATTCCAATCTGAACCTGAATTTTGATGTTACATTCACTAAACTTACTGTAGTACAGAACGAATGAATACGCGACGCGATTTTGGTCGGTCTGTCGACTATGCTTGAATTAAGCTGATTCAAATGTACCAAATGGGGCATATTGGGATTCGAATCTTTGCACTGTTTCAGATACAAATGATCGAACTTGAACAGTAAAGTACCTATTCCATGCTTAAGCTGTGCCACGTACAAAGAATAAGAGTAGATACTTAAGTATAAATAAATAATAAGACTTGGCATGTCGATATAGGAGTCGTACCGATGTCTGTCTCCTAGACCGCCGCCCCCGCGGCCTCTCACGACGGATGCCGGAAGATTGCTACAATCATTGTGAGAGAGAATCCCGAAATGAAGGAAACGTACTTAAAGCTGACTGGAGCCCCGACCGGGGGCTACACGTCATTGTCCTGGAGACACGGGGTCCCGGGGACTGTATGACGTGCGAATTGCATTGCAAGTGGAAGGCATTCCAGCTAATTTAAATTTTAATGCTATTATGTGTAAAGCTTGAATAAGTATCTGAATCGGCTGCTTTAGCTGATTTCCATAAGTTGGGGCAGAAAAGGTTTTCGCACAGCCACCACGTTCCGGAAGACGTGAAGCGGGTAGTAGACATGTGCGCCGTTCGGTGCGGAGCATGCCGCCGGTGATTTCGGTCACGCTGCCGCCGCCGGCTGGCATGGAGTGGTTGCATCAACACTTTGGAAGGTCTCCGGGAACGCACCGCTGCTCACCTGTGACGGGAAGACACCTAGTTAAGGCCTGCTCCTATAGCAACTGCTCAAGCTTAGGGCGTTCCTCTCTTGAGACGCCCTTGAGCTACTTGCCTGCGTAGTCCTTCCGGTTGGAGAATAGTTGTTACACGCAACTATTTTTAAATTTTATTCGAATTCGCGAAAATAATTATATTATATTAAGGTTTCAGTTATAATTGCGTACTAAAGGGAAACTATGGTTTTTGAAAGGGAAGAAACCAGAACGAATGTAAGGATTGTGGTTGGTAACGATGTGCTGGATAAGTGAATGAGTTTGTATATCTTGGATGCGCCTTCATTAAGGATGGGAAATACACCGCTGACATAGAGAGAAGAGTGAGTGCAGGGAACAGGGTGAATGGTGCGATGGGAAAGCTACTTGACAGCCGGCACTTAAGCCATAAGGCGCAGCTGGCCATACATAACGGAGTTCTTGTCCCAACGCTGTTATATGGTAGCGAGAGCTGGGTATGTAAGAAGGAGAATGAAAATAGGATAAATGCGGTAGAAATGCGAGCTCTGCGGAAGATGTGCGGAGTGAAGCTGACCGACCGCATTAGCAACAGCGTACTAAGAAAGCGAGTAGGTATGAAAGATAGTATCGGTGTAAAGATGAGAAAGGCCATGCTCCGTTCGTCGGGCATATAGAAAGAATGCCAGATGAAAGAATGACAAAACAGATATACAATGTGAAAGTGGAAGGATGCAGGTACTGGGGAAGACCTAGACTATCTTACCACGACCAAATAAACCGAGTCTTATCTGAAGGAAAAGTCAAGAGTCTCCGTAACCGGCGAGCGTGTATGAGACGAACTATGAGTGTGGAGGAAGCCAGAGAGGTATGTAAGGAAAGAACCTATTGGAACTCTGTACTCTCTGCCTACCCCGTAAGGGATCTGGCGTGATGATATAGATAGAGAAGAGAGAGAGCTAAAGGGAAAGAAATGGCTTGGAGTTTTGGGGGTATGTGAGATGGATGTTATTAATTTGTTTCAATTTACAAAACTTGTGTGATTTTCAATAATAATGTGTAATGTTGGTGGAATATTAATCATTATGTATTCTTATATGTGCATGAGTGAAGGTAATTGTAACAAAGTGATAAAACATGCCTTCCCGTTTTCCCTCAAAACAGCCATCGCTTTACTATCCAGGGTGGGCCATTTCCTCGATTTCATTATCATCGTTGTCATCAAGTTCATCGGGGAGTTGAATTAATTTAGAAATTAAATCTTACAAAAGAAGTACGAAAGAAAGAAAGAATGAACGAAAAAACCTATTGGAAGTATGTACTCTCTGCCTACCCCGCAAGGGAACTGGCGTGATGATATATATAGATAAATAGATAGAAATCTTACAAATATGATTATGCATCTCACTGGACATTGGCAAAATACACTTAAAATTAGTATGAAGCCATAACATAAAGGAAAAGAAGAAATGGCTTTATTTTGAGTTTCGGCGGGAAATCAAAGAGGGATGTTGTCAATTTGTTTTAATTTACAAAACTTGTGTTATTTCGAATATTAATGTGTAATGTTGGTGGAATATTGACCATTATGTATTCTTATATGTGCATGAGTCAAGGCAATTGAAACAAAGTGATAATACGTGCTTTTTTGATTTCCCTAAAAACGGTAGTCGCAATTGGTATGTAGAGTATCCATCGCTTTACTATCCAGGGTGGGGCACTTCATCAATTTCATTATCATCGTTGGCATCAAGTTCATCGGGAAGTTAAATTAATTTATGCAAACACGATTATGCATCTCACTGGACACTGGCAAAATATACTTAAAATTAGTGTGATGCCATAACTTAAAGAAGAAGAAGAAATGGCTTTATTTCACTTTCCTTGTATTTTCTGGTATAGTATGGTATATTTTCTTTTTCTTGTATGAATGATCTACGCTGTTGGCCGCGGGACCTCCATGCTTCACCGGACAAGGATTCAAAATGGCATTGGCTCACATCTCTAGTGGGTAGCCTTTCAAGTTGCCCCGATGACCTGGTTAAAGCTTAAAGCAGATCGTTGTTACGAATTTTGGAGAAGGCTTTGTCCTGCAGGGAACATCTTTCGGATGATGAAGAAATTAAACTACTTCTGCTATCACTAATAAAAATAGTCTTCCGAGATGATACTTTTTTGTGGCAATTGCGTTGACATCACGCCATTGTTAAGTTTACGAATATTCATTTCTAAATTAATTTAACTCCTCAATGAACTTGATGACAAAGATGATAATAAAATTGATGAAGTGCCCCACCCTGGATAGTAAAGTGATGGATACTTTACATACCAATTGCGACGGCCGTTTTGAGGGAAATCGAAAATGAAAAGTTTTGGAAATTAAAACAAATTGACAACATCACTCTTAGATTTCCCGCCAAAACTCCGAGATGATACTTCTGGTGACGCAGTTGGTTTTTTTTTAAATGTCAATCTAATTGTTGGTAGATACTGACACCCTGGTGTCAGATCCGGATTCTAACCTTTTTGTTTCGTCGGTACTTTAAACCACTGGCCCTGTTCTTATAACATTGTCATCAGATGTCCAGACCATCAGATGACTAAATGTTGGTTTAATTCTTAGATTTTCTGTAGTTGCTAGACCTTTAGCTGGCAATCCCTCAAAACAAGTGAAGCAGTAGCATAATGACAAGCTGGACGAAAATTTAAATAAAATTGGAAATATTTTGGAAGAAATAATTACAAGCCACGCGTGTTTTATTAAATCTAAATTTGTTGGCAAGGTAGCATAGCGATTTTAAATCATGGCACATAATTAATGTATGCGAACGTGCGCTTTTGGTATTCATGCCAACCACACATGCCAGAAAACAGGCATTACGCATTCGACAAATCGCAAAGCCCTACACGTTTGAAGTACCAGGCGATCATAAATCACCGACATGTTGATATCTTTCAATAATCCAATCAAAGCGGCTCGTATCCGAACTAATGTTATTGTCAAACCTACCAGCCATTATCTGGGCACAAGCGAACATCTGAATGTCCAGTCACGTATTCGAACGGGCGACGCGACTTATGCTATTAACAGTGAGTGCGAAAGGAATGGAGGATTGATGTAAACAATCGAACGGGATGAAATTCGAAAATGGCACATTTCAAATTTTAGGACAAAGGACTTTTAGTCTTATTTTATATACTATAAGCTTCATATTGGATTGCCTGTAATATTTTTTAAATTTCGACTATAGGTTTCAAGTATTCCTTGTTTACTGTAATAAGACTTTGAGTCATATTACTTTCTAAATAAAGTTCAAATTGAATAGAAAAATATTGGTTGTTACGTCAAAGTCAAGAATACGTTATTCAAGCATGGATAAGTGTCGTCTGTCTTATGTTTCTTATATTGACAAGAGCGCCACCGGAATCGAAATGAGATAATATAGAAATTGCAATCCTTTTATGTACTTCTTACCATTGCATATGGCTATAATGAATGCGACTTAATTGAATAATCCGTTTGAGAATCCCGGCTTATTTAAGAAGCGGCTCGTGCGAACGAAGAAATATTTGCAATGATTTCTTTTCTGATCTTATAAGCCTGGGCGTATGTTACTTTGGATTTATGTTAAATATATTTTGTTGCGGTAAAGGATGTCATTAATAAGGTTGTTTAAATAGTAAAATATAATATCTCAGTAATAAGACGTAAGGTATGTAGATGTATTTATTCAGACTACTTCCCTGAAAACTTTACTGCATGACATGCAATATGGCTTCCTTTCCGTTTGGTGAGTATTACATATTTTTCTAAATAATCTATTTCCTCCTACATAGTTAGGTGTTTACTCTTCATTCGGTGTTTAATAATATACGTTAAAGCTGCTTGAACAATCTGTTCACCTGGTACATTCATTCCGTTTGAGAAACCTCCTAAGATTACTAGGCGACTCGGGCCGTGTCGTCGACTGTCGCCCTAGTACTACAGAGCGTATCCATTACGGTATGAAACGGTAACTCCTTCAATGTCTGCCCACCTAGTATGTTAGCTGCCTTTAGTTTGTACTAGGAGGCAATTATCAGTCTATTAAATTTAACTCTTGTTTTTATTATCTACACATAACTCCTGCTGACCTAGTACTTGTGATACATTGTACTAGGATCGATATTGCTTATATCAAAATGCTCCCCGCATAATAAATAAACAAAAACAGTCATTTTTATCATCGAAACATGTTTTTTGTTAATTATCTACTAAAAACTCCTAGCTCCCTGGTACTTTTGCTGTAATGTACCAGTTATTTTTAATATTTGAAAAACTTTGGCTTTGTCTACCAGGAGTACATGTTTATTGTTTATATTAAAATGCTCCCTTATAATAAATAACCAAAGAACTTAAGATTACATTCACTTTTATCATCGAAACAAATGTTTTTTCGTAATTATCTGCTAAAAACTCCTAGCTCCCTGGTACTTTTTGCTGTAATGTAGCAGTCATATATATTTGAAAAACTTTGGTGTGGTCTACCAGGAGTACATGTCGCAGGAGCTACGTGTTACGTAGGTTATTTTTTCATATATTTCCTCTGGATTCATGTTTTCCTAGTTATTTTGGTACGTTGTACCAGGCTTGGAGTTGGTTACTACCATTATTTATGTCTAATCGTGCCCTAGGGCAATAAGGCACCTAACCTCCTTATTTATTAAGAACCAAACTAATATCGAAATGTGGGTGTTCGCAGTAAAACCTCTGCCACCTTAGTAGGTACATATACAAAAAGCAATTATTTTTATTAACATAAACTTCGATTTTTTTAAACTATTGATGTGTAGCATTACCGAAATTGGTACAGTCAACAAAATAGTCAGCGCTCCGGGTCGCTAGATATATTCCAACGGTAGTTGGCGAAATTTTTCAGCCGCCGACAGCGCAGCAAGCGATCATTGTTGCGTACTGTACGCCCGTAACGTCAGCACAATACGAGTTTGTTGCTGTTTATTGGATTTTTATTGTTTGTTATTAGTTTTATGAATGTACGGAATTTTCGGTACAAAACCTACTCGTCTGTACAGCTCGTAATGTAATTAATACAAGATCTGAAAGTAGTTTGTTTTCTTTTACATTCCTCAATATAGTAGATTTTTAAAATGTATACCAAAAATCTTAAGAACATAGTAAGTTTGGGTTTTCGTATTGAATTTAGAAGCAATATGTTCTCCCATATCCTGTAACAAAATGTAGATGAAAAAAATTGTAAAAATATATTTTGAATGAGTAATCGTGGAGTTTCTTGTCCTTCTTCTCCACAGGAATAACATTCTGAAGTGGTGGTAGAGTCTTTGTTACTTTTCTGATGATTCATAAATACTATGGACGATTGACGGACGATTTATCACAGTGGTTAAGAGCTTAAGCTGCTCCGCCCATTGTCTAATAGTCGCGGGTTCGATTCCCGCACGGGACAAATCTTTGTGTGACCCAAAATTGTTTGGGTCGGTCTGGGTATTTGTGTATGTGAATTTTTATGTTTGTAAACGCACCCACGACACAGGATTAAAACCTAGTGTGGGGCTACGTCTTTTTAAAAGAAAAGAAAAATAACTATAATGATTTACATTAATAAAAAATATTCTGATTCTGAATAATCTAATAGGGGTCTGTCGGAGGTCTTGCATTATTTACGTTAATCCTCCTAACATGATGTATTTCCTTTTTTCATACTTTTTGTGCATCGCAAGTTATTCTACACGTTTATGCTCTTTAGTCAGTATTCGGGGAGGCCTATGTTCAGCAGTGGACAAGTATAGGCTGAGATGATGATGATTTAGTCAGTATTCTAACTCTACGTATAACAAAGCAAAATAATATTTTTTTAATATCGATCAAATCATTCCAGACGGAATTCGGTATTCCCTAGTACTATCTTACTATAATAATTTCCCATTTAGGAGTAGAATTCCGTATTTAAACTGGACCTACATTTATTTTGCTATCGCTACCGCAACGTCGCGCAACGCACGAGCGACAATGCGACACGGCCGTTAGTTGTCGCGCGACCGAACGTTTTTCATAGCCGCGCCCGTGATAGATTCGATGTTGCGACCTAACCCATAGCGGGGCGGTCGCGAGCGCGACAGAGGCGCGATTTAGAACGCGGTTAGATCGTAATAGATGCGTTTGCAGAAATGTATGCTGCATTTTGGGGTTACATTCGTGTTTTGTTGAAAATTTTATGCTTTATAATTTCGGGAAGCTTAGACCGTTTCCTCCTTTTATTTAATAAATGCATATCCCAGAGGCATTTAGTAATCAAATTAATAACTGAAAAAAGCGACGGAGTCATCTGTGTAGAGTATAGTGGTTTTCAAACGAATAAACTATTGGAACGGGATAGTTTTCCTAGCTTTATTATTTAATAGTATTTATTACAAGTAGTTGGGGATGCTTTTAATTATATTGTATAGGTCAGAATATGTGTTATATCAAACTTAATCATCCTATAAATACATAAAATAGTACGGATAGAATGTACCAAATTACGTACATGTAGAAACAGCAGGTAACCTTAGAAGCCTGAACAGTTCTTAGGACTACTGTTCTAACAATACAAAAAAAAATCTCATTCAGCACCGCAACAATAACAATAATTTTAAACTAAAACCTAGGAAAACGTTGAGAAAAATCTACCCAAAATGGACCTAGTCCAGTTGGGCCGTCACGACGGCAATACGGTCCATTTAACATGAAATAGTTGCAGTCGCCGAGTACCAGGAACGCACGCACCGCAGGGAGGTTTTAAAATAACGATTTATTGGTCTACCAATGCTTTTGGTGTTGTAGATGGCGTGTAATTTGTAGATTCCCTATAGTTATGGTAGCCTGGTAGTACGAGAATGGAATACCAAGGAATGTATTCTATCTTTCTTAGAATGCAACAAACAAACAAACAAGTCTTGCTCTTCTTTTCTTGTCAGCCATTATTAAACTTCAGATCAATTTCAACCCATCTCTAACAAGATAAGTAGAGGGCATGGTGTCACCTAGGTTTCTTTACCAACAAACTTCACTCTAAACTACTATGAAAATTCAAGTGTTCATTCTCATAGAAACCATTCTCAATAATTGTTTTTTTTTACAAAATCAATTAATTCATGTTTGTTTATGTGATTCTGGTAAAACTCATTATGGTTTAGTTGTCCTCTGTTAATTACAAGGGCGGTAGGCGAGTGAGCAGGCGAGCGGCTGGCGTGAGCGAGACAGAGCGAGTAATCGGGATCGCGCGGATAAATTGTGAACTTGGATTATTGTTTTGCCAACGGTGGGCTGTTCAGGTGTTTTTGATATTGTAGCGTTCGCAAAATAAGTTGTATCAAAGAAAAATTACAATTAGCTTAATAATAATATTTGACCACTTCGTCTTTAATATTATTGTTTCTATAATTGTTTCTTTGCCATGCTGATAGAGGCTATCTATCACGGGGGAATCTTAGTGTAGCTAAAATTTTACATATATAACACATGCCTTTTTACATTTTTGAACATTAAAATGTGGATACGAGCATTGTGATTATTTATTTATTATATTCCCCAAATACACGATGATTATATTAAGCCAACTCGATATGGCCATTAGACTAGTCAGTCAGAGTGGTTATGTCGACATTACATGCCCACATTGCTCATTTACATGTCTCTGTGTACTACCGAGTGGGCATATTATATTGGGACTTAAATTCTCGATAATATGCATAGAAGGGGATTAGGGAGGGCGTCATGCCTATACTTTAAGAGAATCTCATTCGGGTGCGTAGAAGAAATATTTTTTTCTTTATTTGAACCAATTTAGCATAAAACACAGGAGGGAAATGTTTTAAATCTAATCTTTTTGCGAACGCTTCTAGCCTCTGCGTCCCTGGTACTGTTTGTTTCCGCGTAAAACTTTAATTAACCGATAAACATGTCGGCCACGGGCCCGTCTTAAATTAGCCCTCAGTGGAAATTGCTCGATTCCTCTGCGCTAGCCGTGACGCCCTGGTACCTATTGCCTACACAGCTGAGTTTAATTGCGTTTAAATTAGGCTACCAAAACTATTACAATACTGTGGATGTTTGAGCCAATAGGAATTGTGAAAGTTTGTAATCATTGTAGTGAAATAAAATGTGAGAAAGAAGTTATCAGTAATTTTAAGTAAAAGGAAATTAAGTTAAAATAACTGATATTTGTATGTTTGGCGCGTCAAGTATAATGTATTAAAAAGAGTTAAGAAACCTTAAAATATAATTATCTCTTTTACTCGATCATTTTATATTTTCAATCCTTTTTTCAGTTCGATTTAGCCTTTTGTGGCATTTCTCATGCAATAAGTACATGTGCACAATTATCAGAATCAGAGTATTTTTTATATATTTAAACCATTATAGTATTTATGAATTGTCAAAAAAGCACCACCAATTTGAAATGTTATTCCATTTTATCTCATTAAAAATAGTACTTAGACAATTTTTCCATCTACATTTTGTACTGGAGTATGGGAGAACGATGTAAGTTGGTCTATCAGGTGGGCCTATCATTCTGTCTAAAGACCGATTCTGGTAAAAACAAGTTTATCATTACAAATTAAATGAATCCTTATCCTCATTCTCCTCATCCTGATTTTATTGAATGCAACAAGCAGACGACATTTTAGTTTCAAAATTTATGATTATTGATTTTAACGTATTGTTGATTCATATTTTTTGTTCCCAAAATCAAATTCCACCTAACAAGCCAGTCTACATTGTACTTCTTATTTCTCTGGCAATTTTTTAATACAATATATAGTTTATATTAATAAAAAAATATTTAGATTCGATTCAAAAAAGGCTTTTCCGCCTTCACATTCCGAAAGGTCGCATTAATAAAATCAATAGTACCAAGAATCCATAACATCCACTTACATTCCACATACCAGGGTCGCATAAATCTCTATAGTTTCAGTGTTCATCTGAAGCTTTTCTTTTGTTGCTGTGGGGCGCGGGGTGCATGCAGGGGGATCGGGCCCTGGCCGGGGGGCGGGGGAGCTAAGGTTGACAAATGGGCCGCTCGGAGCATCCGCGAGCGATACAATCGGTGCGTTGCTTACTGTGCTCCGTTGTAGTAAAAAAGGTAGGGCTGGCGAATGTTGATTGTCGAAATATTTATTTATTTCATTTTATTTGGCGGTCCGCTTGATCCAGAGGTTAAGAGCTGGACCCGCTCAGCTCACTGGATCGAGAAGTCGCGGGGTCGATTGCCGCACGGGACAAATCTATGCGTGACCCACAAATGTTTGTTTCGGCCTGGATGTTTGTGAATTTCGTGTTTGTATACGCACCCACGACACAGGAATTGTTCCTAGTGTGGAGTTACGTATTTATTAAAAAAAATCGAAAGTGTAAAGGAATAATATTGATAGTCGTGAAAATAGGCAAAGGTCTAACTTATATATAAAATTTTGCGCTAATCTTTATATAAGTGGATCCCCGCAAGGTATCTGGCGTGATCATGTAGATAGATAGATGAGTGTACTAAAACTTAGTAGGTACCCACCTAACCAGTCTGTTCTGTTGAAAAGATCTATTCTGAGATTGACTGTGTTATTCAAGTCTCGCTGGTTTAATTTTTTCTGAGTCTCCTTTATCTCAACGGTTTTTGAGATAGGGATAGGTGATTTTGGATCAAATGAAAATTTGGACGGCTTGGTGCAGTCGTTAAGAGCTTCAGTCGAGTAGATGCGGGTTCGATTCCTGCATGGGACAAATCTTTGTATAGCCCACAAACATGCGTCGATTTAGGTGTTTGTGCATATGAATTTTATGTTTGTAAGCGCACCCACGAACAGGAGTAATTCCTAGGGGCTACTTTAAAAAAAATATATATGTAAGAGTTTTCTCTTGGATACTAGAACTGAGTTTTTTGAAGTAAGCAGTTGTGATTCACATCTTATTCTAAGATTTGGTAATTAATATGAAGTGTATTTTTGTCTGAAAACAATTGAATGAAAATATCTACTCATTTCGAACAATGGCAGCCCTAACGCACGCGTCACTGGACTCGTCCCAGTGTGCCATTACTCACTGTCGGCCGCCATTTTCGAGGCGCCCCGCCCGCTACGCTGCTACGGAGCGCTACGCCGTAGCGATGCCGTTTCGTAGCAACCGCTCGAGATTCTTGTTCTCCTAGTATTTCTTTAATTATTAGTTTTAATTATAAGTGCGAACTTAATTAAGTTTTTGCTTTGAGAATTCGAAGATAAAAGATACCTACTTAGACGCTAAAGTTAATTATGATAAAACAGAGCTTTTAGAGTTGCCCCGAAGTAATTAAAAAGAGTACTAAAATATCCAACTGACTTTACGTAAGACGAAACAGAACAAAGCTAATGCTTGTTTTATTACCTATTCTTTTACTCAGGTACATTAATTTACTATGTTTGAGGCAATCTATCTATGAACGGAAATAATTATGAAGTTCTTGGCTGGAGGTGCTTAAGAATATTTTATGAAAATTCATTCTCAAATCCTCATAGAATTGACTGGAAGAATGTTACTCAAGCCCTCGAATAACTCTCGAATCTAGTAAATCAAATAGGTATTTAAGCCGAACGAGGGATCTGAATCTTGTGTGTGTGTGTGTGTGTGTGTGTGAATGGTCTACGCTGTTGCCGCGGGGTCTTTACAGCTTTACCGGACAAGAGGGCGAGCGTGCAACCACTACGCTCGGCTCAGAAGAGCAAGGGGGCAACTAGCTCAAGGGCGCCTCAAGGAGGAACGGCCTCGGCTTGGCCAGTCGCTATGGTGGAGGGCGTATACTAGGTGTCTCGCCGTGGTGCTCTGCACCGGCCGGCGGGCAAGGGATTCTTCGACCTCGCTGACGAGGTCGGTGTCTGATCCTGTGTGCGGTATCTGTATCCGAAAGAAGGGATGTAAGGGCATCGGGAGGGTCGGTGAGAACATGCTGCGGACGGCGGTAGCGGCTGATGGGAGGGAAAGGGATCTGAATCAAAGACATAAGTTTTCATCCACTTAGCGTTTCGACGGCAAACATGACGGCCCAGAAGGTGGCCACTGACTGCATTGTCGTAAGCAGAAATCAACTCGTTTATAAGATACAAATTGAATTGCATTTATTTAAATTTAGTCATTTCTTTTGAAAAATAAGTGCCTTTGGGTAAACAGAAATAAACCAAAATCATACCCAACTAAGAGTGTCGGAAGTGAAATAAAAATTAATATCTTTCGCCAACTTTTTTGCCCTACATTCACTCGGATCAGTCAGGCGTTCTGACTCGTTTGAAGGCACAATAAACTTGTCGTATATTCGGAATAAATTCCGAAAGTTTCCAACTAGCTGGTGGTTTGTGAACACCTTGCTAAGTTGGACTGTCGACGGCTATTTTCTACGTTTATTTATAGGAAGTTTTCTATATTCATCGCTGCGGAAGTGTTGTAAGTTTTGCATGTGTTTTTGTGTATTTGTTAGAGTTTTATAAGTGTCGGGTAGGTAGTGGTGTTCTATATACGAGTAATATCAGAAGGGATAGGTTAGTAACAAATTACTATGAGAGTGGAGGAAGCCACGGAGGTCTGTAAGGAAAGAACCTGTAATTCTGTACTCTCTACCTACCTTGGAAGGGATCTGGCGTGATGATAAAGACGGACAGATACTAGTTTCTGACGGATATGTTAGTCAATACTAAAGTAAACAAACGATTATTCTTAGAGCGTGCTTATAGTATAGTATATATAGTTCCAAACATTCTATCTTAAAATAACGTTAGTTGTTTATATAAACGAGCGAGAGAGAGTGACTGGATAAGAAAGAAAGATAACATTCCTGTAATTTTTTTTTTGTATAAGTGTGTGTGTGTAACGAGGTCATGTAAAAATGAAACAAGATATTTTTTTAGGTTTTAATATTTTTTACACAATTCGTAGCATTCATAATGCCGACACAGTTTCGTCAGTTTCTCTGCAACGGCCCGTCAGCGTCGGTGTTGCCATTTATAAACCAGTCACTATTTACCGTTTAGTTTTATTATTTATAATATGTACCTCGCCGAAATTATACAATACAAATATATAATTAACATTTTTTTTCTCAATTGAATGTACGCTGACAGACTCAAGATGTCCACCATTTTAGTAGCTATATTTACAATAACTTGATGACTTTCAAATCATTATATATAATGTACATATACATATATAATAAAGAGAAAAATCAAAATAAAATTCTTCAATTAATACATTAATACCTAACAACTACTATTTAAGATTTTCCTCTTAATAAAAATATATTACACGCGATGCAAATAACAATAATAATTGTGTAGTGTCAACAAAGTCCGGTGTTGCCAGAGAAAAAATATTTATTTTTCATCCAAGTAATTTTTAATACTGAGACTTCATTGGGGGAAAATTGTATTTATACAAAGTAAAAATGACGTATGTATAATATTTGATGATTATTATTTACAAAAGTTAACAAACTTTCCTCTATAATGAGACGCTAATTTGTAAGACGATTGCATTTGCGACCAGCTGAGTTACCAGATACAAAAAAATATGAGAAAAAATTACACACTTTTTTAAATTAAAATAACTGTTTCTATATACTTACTATTGAATCATCCAACGCAATCGTATTACAATTTACAGCATGGTCTTAATTAGCCTAGAATAAAGCTTGTCCTTCAGATAACTTATTTCCGCTATCAAAGATTACCATAGTTAGGACCAATTATGACATTTTTAAAATCTCCCGTTCGTATACATGACATAAGGCTGTAATGCAAAGCATTACCTATAAATTGGTTCACGTGATTTGGGAAATATCAATTCATTTGGTACTTTACTGCGAATCACGTAACTGCGAAAATTCTTCGCCAGTTTTGCTAAATTTTTTAGGTTAGAATATGTTTTATTCTCATAATAAGCGTGGCTATTTTATATGTATGGGCTTTTAAATGATTAAGATATTTTATCTGTTTAAACACTCGCAGTAAAGTTCGTCTGTGGTGATTGACCGAATCATGTACAAAGTGATTTTTGTCTTTACTTTTTTGGTAAAAAAGTAGTTTTTTTACACCACAGAACCCGATTAATAATCTAGGAGAAGCTCACAGATTCTCATCAGTCATGAAGTTCACACAATAATAAACATTATATGTGTGAAAGGTATTACAGATTAAAAAATTTAATTGCATTTATTTTTTCATTAGAATTGAACGCGACCTTATCTTTTATTTAAATATTGATTTTTTAATCTGTACCTCCTTAAAGTTCATGGTCTCCTGGTAACATAGAAGGCAATCAATATCAGGTATCATCCACAAAGACAAAATAGACCCTAAAAATCTCATTTTTTAACATTGTAAAATATCATCTTGTGATTCGTATACATCGGTTACAAATTGTGCTACGTTATCGAACACCAAGGCAAGGTGAGAAACGATATTTCGACAATATACAATATCATTACAATAAATATATAATTCAAAGATATGTATTGAAAAATGTTTTCACCTGTAAATTAAACACGGTACTAATTTTTGTTTTTCAAGAAATTGACATTCGTTTTTGATGTACAATTTGAGCTTGATAATTACAATTAATAAATTAGTTGGTAGGTAACAGACACAAACGCAAATTACATTTATACTTTTGAAATTGTTAAGACCTGTGTACACGAGGCGAGGTCAGTCGACGAGGCCGAACTTCGCGCCGAGTGGCCGGCCGACCAGCGACCCGCCGTGTGTGTCGGCTGGCCTCGCCCCAACTCTAGTCTTATGTATAAAAAAAGTTGCTTCGAAAAACCTAAAATCTATTAATACAGCTCTTTTACACAAAAGTTAAATGTCCCATATGTATTACCTTTCTGTCGACAGCGACCCAATTACTTGTGATAGTTACAACTTACACAACTATTCAATTATTTATTTATATTTACGTAATAACAATACACAATTAGCTATAAATATTTATACGATAACTATCAAACCCCGTTATTGTTACATTCATCAACTTTGCTCCTATTGTTCCGAGTGATAAAACCGTTATTTTTTCATTTATTTATAATAGGTGATTGCACCATTTATGTTACAGCGTCCATTGTCACTTTACATTTACATTTTCATTTTATTTAAACATTAAAGTTGACTTCAAAACTTAATTTTAGGAGATCGTATACTGTTTCAAATATTACAAAAGTGTCGCGTTTTTTATTTTTCTTTTATGTACATTTAGCATCGTTCTCCTGTTATCACGTGCCAGTGGTATCACAAGAGGCGGTGGTGTGCCTCGCTTGGTGTCGGGAGTTCACGCCTCGTAGGAGGTCAGCTCGGCGCGAGCCTCGGACCGAGCGCAGTCAACGTTATTCATATCTGGAAATAAAAAAAATACAATTTATAGTACGTCTGTACCGAATAAGAAATTTGTAAACGCATAATTTGAGCATTAATTACGCATTTTATTATATTAATCGTGGAATTTATAATGTAATAAATTGACCTTCTTTGAAAGGGGGTACCTTTTATTTAATGAATAGCGAATGATTCTATTGAATGGAATTATTCATGACTGATATTTCATTTTCTTGGAATTGAAGAAAAGCGTCGTATGGTGGGAGCGCAAGTAGAATAGCGCATTTTTTCTTAATTTAGGTTTTGATAGAATTTTATGTACATTTTGTTTTATATTTCTTAAGAAATTTATTCATTAACATGGTAAAATAATGACGTTACACAATAAGTTTTTAATAAAATAATTTTACTTATTAAACTGCGTCCACTCCGTAAGATCCACAATGGATGGATGGGTTGTATAGGTACACTTAAGTCATTATAAGAAGACCTGTATGGCATATGACATAGGTACAGAAAAATAACATTAAATAAAAGGACAAATTCTATGTCAGTCAGTCAGATGTACCTACGAGATGTAAGATGTAATGCATCTTTGAACCTTACATCCATGTATCATTATTATGCAGATGCAGTCAACAAATAGAACTTCTGACTGCGCTACTTTAATACGTTTTTAAGACTTATCATAGACAAATATGCTAAATGTCAGATTGACAGCTGTCACTATCACTCTTTTAAAATGTCAAATGGAAGGTACTTACATGTACAATGATGCAGGCTGCATTAGAGATGGTGTCCGTAGTACTCCGCCGGGTAATGCGCGTAGCCCTGGTGGAAGGCGGGGTCCGTGGGCGGCCTGTGCATCATCTGCTGCCCGTCCATCATGTAGCCCATGGTCGCCTCGGGGCTGTATGCGCCGCTGGGCCCAGCGTGGGGGAACACTGACGGGTAGAAAACTGCACGGTTAATTAGGTCGGCTACTTTAACCCGTTTTGGTCGGGGATTATAATTGAACTAGTGGTCGTGTATGATGGCACCTTTGACTAGGTTTATAGAGTGTAAAACAAGCTTTTGTCGAGCTGAGAGATAGTACTGTCAATGTAATATAGTCACTTTTTTTTAAAATATAGCCAGCCACACTAAACCGAAAAACTCAAACAAATGAAATTACACCAATAATTTCTATTAAATTCGTGTTGTGGTTGTGTTTACAAACATCAAATTCATATACATCAACACCGAGACCGAAACAAAATAATCCTGGATAAATTCTTTGCAAGTTTGTCTGTTGTTTTCTACGATTTTAATGAGAGGTCTAGCTAACCTGAGGCAAAACTTATCGGCGAAAATGAAAACCTATTAGTATATATATTTTAATAATTGATACTACTAACAGTATAATACGTAATACAGCCCAATTGCGCTAAAAAGGTAAAATTAATATAAAGTGAATTTAAGAGTTCAAATCAAGGTTGCCTGCCTTAAAAACCAGAGCTTTAGAGCCTAGTATTGACCGCCTAGGCATATTTTTTTAAAAAAAGTTGCTTGAAGTGTCTTATTAAAATTGATTGAACTGATTATGGAAAGCCTGCCTAGATTAATAACAAGATTATATAATCCAGTAAATAGCCTTTATTTAGTAGTATAGCACAAATTCATAATAAATGCACTGTAAATGACATATTAATATGAAATAAATTTAGTTTCAAAAAAGTATGCTTGTCTCAGAAATGAGGATGTAGAGCCTAGCCTCTTGACATAGCCACAAGTCGATGCTAACGGAAAAACTATATCGGTACAAAAGTATCGATACATTAACTTGTGATCCCGTGTTTGTCCCGCGCTCTCGTGGCGCAATGGCCCGTGCCACCATAAAGACCCCATGAGGACGCCGGAAATCGCCGTCTATAATGGGCGAACACCATTACTTTGCGATTGATAATCCCATGGATATATGGATGCCGGAAGCCATAACAGTTTTGTGGTAAAATTGAACGGATTTCTTTGCTTTTTCGAATTGGGAAGTTGACAATAGAAGATATCGGGATAGATTTTTTTTTGTGATTGAGTTATGAGAAAATTTGAAAGCTGGGTAGAATGTGCTGAAATTAGCAATCGTCAGACAAGTTTGCGAAATATCCTAGGTGTAGTTTTAAATGTTTAGGATCTTCAGGATCTTCAGACATGACTTTCAAGATGATTATTATTAATGATGATACATTTTTTCACCGTCGAGCTCCATTTTTTTTATATGTATGTACCTAGTTGTTTTCCTCGGCTCTACGGATACAATTTTGAACTTATGGAAGCTTGGTCATTTTAGTTTTATGAATTTGCACACGGTAATAAATAATAAGGGTAATAGAAATTTTGTGACCTTTGATATAACTGGCTATGGTTTCATAGCGTATATTTCTGGAAATATTTATTTTTTCATAGGCTACAGGTATTTTTTTAGTTTTATTTTTACTCTTTCTTCTTCTCCTTCTTTAAGTTATGGTTTCACACTATTTTAAGTGTATTTTGCCAGTGTCCAGTGACTAGCATAATCGTGTTTGTTTAAATTAATTGATTTCTCTGATGAACTTGATGACAACGATGATAATGAAATTGATGAATGTACCCCACCCTGGATAGTAAAGCGAAGGATACTTTACATACCAATTGCGACGGTCGTTTTGAGGGATTTCGAAAAGGCACGTTTTATCAATTTGTTACAATTACCTTCACTCATGCACATATAGGAATACATAATGGTTAATATTCCACCAACATTACACATTATAATTTGAAATAACAAAAGTTTTGTAAATTAAAACAAATTGACAACATCGCTTCGATTTCCCGCCAAAACTCCCTTTTTACTCTTTATATCGAAGAAGACTAAGGAAGTCAAAGAGTTCTGTAAGGAAAGAACCTCTTGGAACTCTGTACTCTCTGCCTACACCGCTTAGGATCTGATGTGATGGTAAATAATAGAATAAAATCTAGAAAATATTAAGTATTTTTAGTTGAGCCGTGCAAATAGAGATCATTCCCATTTCTTTTTACGCATATAATGCAAAAGTCCTCTGATTGAGACGCATCCAGTGATCCGTGTCTCCTACCAGAGCCGCAGGAAGCAATAACGGTGTCCCCCGGACGGGGGTGCAGGCCCCAAGTACCAGGGAACTATGATTTACGAAGATGTAATCTTGACGACGATCGCTCAACTAGTATTCCGTGATTTGTGTGTGACGTGAGAGATGAAATTTTATACGTCTGTTGAGTCTCCTATTACTGCCATAACTTAGTGTCATAACTATTTGGCACACTATTTATGCCCCAAGATTTCATGCTAAATGAAGAATTTTAAAATTTAATTTTTATAAATGCTTCAATGCGCAGAGGAAAATTCGATTTAATCCCGTCGAAATGTTCAATAAACGATCGGTCGGCTCCAACGAATTGTAATTTACCGTGCGCGCGGTAATGGGAGCGCATCACCGACCAATTTATGCCCTTATAATAAATTCATTAGTTTGTGTGACATGCTCTCCTGGTACACGCCGAACGCGGAGATGTAGTGTTAATGCAGTTATAATGTCTGCGGATGTTAATAGATATAAATTTAATATGTTGTATTTATCGTATTATCTGTTTGTTTTGCTAGAATAGTGAGATATTTCTTGGGGATATAATAAAATCGGCTATGGACTGTTGGACATCGATCAAGCATGACGTAGTCATAGTAACAGTATAATAAACAGGGTAAAATAGCTACGATATCTTAGATTACATACAATTATAGGTGCAGTTATATATTAGATTATCACATATTGTAACTATAGAACAATCATAAAATTTAGTTCCTTTTTATAAAAAAAAACTTGTAATAAAATTCCATCTAACTAGATCTTAGCTTTAATTATTAAATATACATGAATAGAAATCGTTTAAGGTATACAAAGAATTCTCGTTTGAAAATCGATTGAGCAAATTGGCTTACAAGAGGGAAGCACACCGCACGCGTCAGGAATACATAAGCACCAGGCGGTTACGACAAATAATATACTGATTGGAAAAGCGCCTTTTGGCTTGACCGCAGGAAATGCGGTGGCCATTTTCTTTAGTCCATTGCCAAAACAATTTTCCATCTATCCTTCCACCCCTCCGGTTTTCCATTTTCCGTCGTCGGCAAACTTGGCCGGGCGACCACATCCGTTCGCTTCGCGAGATTTAGAACTCTGCTTGTTTTATGCTCTCCGGGTGTTTAGTCTCGATGTTTGAGTTCTGACAGTCCTAGTACTATTTTTATTGTTGGACTGGACTGACTTTGGACAATTGCATGACTTCAGCTTTTCGAAAGTTACCGTTCTTTAATAAAATAATATAATTGATTAAGAGGTAAAGTCTCGTATGTTAAGGCAGAATGAGCGTTAAGGCATGTAAAAATCTCATCTACCTAACCTATTATTTTCCCCAAGACTAAACACCCCGACAAACCTAATTTTCTCATAGACAAAATTAACAAGAAATAAAAGAAAAAACGTTTCTAATCTGGCAATAGAAAGGGGGCAACATCCACACATCTAGATAAAAGTACCGGACGAGCATACATTGGCGATAGTCGACGTAGGGGCGAGTGATGGATCGCCCGGGACGGGTCAACGAATTCGGACATTATTCTTTTTTACCCTTCTTGCGTTCGCAGGAGTAAGCCCTTTTTCTGCGACGTCCTTTTTTCCCCCGAACGGAATTTTTGTTAGCTGCGTGCGGACCCGGGAACGTTTTATGGACTGTGCTACAATTACAAAGTAAAAATAGAATTGGTCGTTTGTAATTCTATTCCATATTGTCGCCGGGATGGGTGAAAAAAAAAGAATTTTGGCGTCGGATATTTTTGTGGGTTTGTGTTTCGCGATGTCAGACTTAGTTAGCCCTTTGTGGTATAAACCCATGCTAAGTGTTGTTTTTATAAATTGAGATTTTTGACAGAACAAACAATTGACATAAATTGGTATGAAATAACATTTTCAAGAAAAGGACGGATGGTCTTTGATCTAAAAAACGAAAGGGGGTCTCTAAGAAATTAGTGTTATAAATATTGGATATTGTTTGGAAATTAGTGGTACACCATTTTATATGGACGTAATGATCGTTCTCTTCAAATTTCCTAGACTATTTCTGAAGCTTATCAGATAATATTAATGAAGGTATGTGTATGTTATAAAGTCATTCAGCATTTACCATTGATAACCTAAACGAAGCATTACTTAAAGGCACCTGCATTTTCCAACAAACAAACATACACACACTACTTTCGCCATTTTGCTGAACAATTCCATCTAATCCACTCATTACTTTCCAAACGCAGCTGGGACGGGTACCAGGCGGCCATAACTCGACGGGCGGTCAGCGCTAAAAGCTTAGAACATCCTCATGGGACGCTAGCCGTTACTCGCCGCATGCGACGTTGTGCATACTCTATGAAGCTCCGGTACTTTGTGGTCAGCAAACTCGATTTTCAGACTTCAAAGTCGGTTCGGTACTTGAATTTGAAACGATCTCGATACGTGATGTTGTCGTGTGTAATGGGATCTTAAATTTTTGATGTACGATGTATACCAATTCGAATTCTTTATTCCGTGTTTTGTTGTGGATTCAACGTATTTAAATGGCAGTACACAATGGGAAAAACTTGCAAAAAGAATTTGTCCACTCAATGAAATTAAAATAATAAATGTAGAAAGATGCAGATGTATAAGAAAAATGTTACCTGCTCTATTTGACTGGTCTATCATTGGTTGGACTATCCTACGTCTCGCGTTGATAAACCTGAAACAAACACATATTTATTAAATACAGGTTACCATGTGTTAAATAAGAAAATTGTAGAGAATTCCGATTCAGCATGATGATGAGATCTTAAAAATGTAGAGTCACCTCTATTTTGGAATTTTATATAAGCATGAGTTATACTTATATAAAATTCAAAAACTTACTTACTTTAATTGTCAAACTTAAAATATAAAATTCTTAAACTAAGCAAACCTAACTAATCGAAAAGTATAAGACACGGTTTGGAAAGGAGATCCCGCTGTCTATAAGTATTTTTTAAAAACGAATTATTCAGAAAAGTGTCAAAGAATAGTAAATTTAAGAGACACTACATGCTTTTCCTATAAATATAGGTTTTTGTTTTGTAAGCATACCGGTTTCCCGTCTAACAGTTGAAAATATCCTTTCTCCGAGTTATACGAACACAATATGTACACATAAGTTCCCATTCAATTACCGACAAAGATCTTAGCGCATCTCAGTTTAGTTTCCGCAAAAACAAGCGGGAAGGAAAACAAGTTGGTAATAATGAATTATGTCTTATTCTGCGGAGGTCGTATTTCGGTTGATCCATTAAATTTTTGAAGGGCAGGTTTGTGATATAACTAAAACCAAATTGTGATGACTATTTTATATGCGTGTATTGTGTAGAAGATGTTATACGATCCCTGGCCGGGTTCTATTCTTACAGAATCTTTTTATAATAATTTATAGGGTTTGTTAACAATAAGGTTTTGCAGGCATTATCATATATACAATAAAGGTTGTATTTACTAAACGTACAGGTTTATTCAATTAACATGCGCAAGCTAATTTGCGGTCCAGAACATGAATCTTATAGGCAAAATATTTCCCCAAAATGTTCCTAATCTAATCTTTGACCGTTACGCTATTGAAGTAACTTAAGCTTCGCTTATCAAAAAAGGTTTTAAATATCTTCGGATATATCAACGGATGTACTATGAGAGTATCCCTTAGAAGGGAGTGACCGGGGGCTATCTCGGGAGGCTTTATGAAAACTAATGCCTTCATTTGGCGACGAGTCCGGTCACCGGCGATAAGCTATGTCGCCCTGGTACCTCGGGATTACGATTTCGGGATTTACTCCCGGACTGAGAGGGGGAAGGGTGTTTTAGATAAAACTTTTGAGGGAAACTTTTCGGGAGTTGTGCGGGTAATTTGAATGTTTTGGAAATCGTTATTTTGGATGATGGTAAATTATGCAAATTTAACTAATATAACCAATTGACCATATTTGTAACGGAACTAATATGAATAAATCTAAGAGAAGGAAGGAGTCTGTAAGAAAAGAAACCTGTTGGGATTCTGTTCTTTTTGCCTTCTTCACAAGGGACCTGGATTTACTTGTGTGTAAAATCTAAACAGCTTATATGTACAATTTCTGTGCTTAAATGTTGCAGTAGCTTTCCGAGAGAAATATACTGTAATGATGATAAAAGCACTTTTATCCTCCGACTTTTAAATAAAATATATTATGAAAATATAACGAAGAAACTAAACTTTATCACCAATACCGCCTGAAAAATACGTGTCCAACATATTTAAATTGGCAACAATTTTACCTTCAAACTCAAAATTAACAACCAGGTCATTACCATAGCACGAATGTGGCAATACTTAATAAAATTGCGAGTGGGAATAAAGTTTTTCTCGTTGTTTAGGCAAGGCAAACAGCAGGTGGGCCGAGTGAGCTATTACCCGGGGGTAATAAATACCGTTTTTCCCTAATTAACGCTTAATTCGACCCGGGTCGCGCCGGCCCCCGACTAGGCTTAAGATTGTCCGTGCAATACTGTTATTTTTTTACAGAAGTCACCTCTGTGACAATGGAGAAATAATAGAATTATTTATTGTATTGTTAGTGGCAAAGATGGAATGGTTAATTAAGGTTAAGATACTGAGGTGTCCATAAGATCCAAGGGATTTTGATGTGTCCGTATAAAATGTGTTTAACCCTGTTCTTGATAATTGGTTATTTCTTCTTGCCCTTTTTTTTCTTTTCTCCTCGTACAATATTTTACCTTAACATGCTTTTTTAAGTTTTATTTTCTAGATTTTATTTAACGTGAAAATTTTACATAAAAATTTTTGATCGCATAATTCGTATTATATTCGTCAAATGTAATTCCCCGCGGCCAACAGCGTAGATCATTCACACACACGTAATTTTCTATGTAAGCTGTACTTAAAAAGTATAATATTATTAATATTCCATAATAATCACCTGCTTCATAAATTGTAAATTACAAAACCTGCCTCCCTAAAGGGCGGGAATTCTTGGCGTTAACTGAAGGAATCCAACCCTCGGCTGCTCGTTATTTAATTCGCCTTTCAGGTAATTAAAATCCAAAAACTTGGTAGTCGAAATTAAATTTTATACGCGAACGTACCACGTACCTTCCCCCGCCCCGCCGCGCCCGCCGGACGTGCCTCCCGGATCAAATCACCTTTTTAACTTTCTCTATTTAGGGAAAAGCCGGGGAAATCTAGCAATTGTAATAATAAGTTGGTACCAGGACATCATGGGATCGAGAGGGCCGCCCCTATTATCGTTACGTAATGTAATCCCCTTTGGCGAATGTGTTTTTGCTAATTGTAATACATGGTTAATATAGTTTCTAGTTTTGTTTTACTTCCTTACTATTTTACATTGTAGTCCAAAAATATAGTTTTATAGTATGATTTGAAAAATAAAATGTCCTACAATTTAACCATAACGAATGTTTCCATTCAATGTTGAAAGTAATAAAATAATGCGTCTAACACGACACCACCCCAAGAAGGGCGTCAGTTGACACGATAATGCACAAAATCTTATTACAATTAGCTGCCATTTGCATACAGAATAGATATATCAAACGCATGTGCAGTGTCGAACAATGCCGCTGTACATTTGACAGGCTGCACTAGCCAACCCTTCCGCGCGTTCTGGGACCGAAATTAACAAAATCCAGATGACTGTTTATGATTTATGCGTCCCCGGTTATCGGGGTCGCCATTATGTTACAAATAAAATAAATACAATTTTCTACTTATACAAATGCAAATTTTGTTATTACATTCTGTGGATATTTGCCGTGGTATTGTAATGTTTTGTGTTATTTTGTAATATCATAATGATTTATTATGTTTTGTAAGAAACGATTACTTAGTTTAAATGTTCTGCAGCGTAAATATATACGTATGTTGGTAGCTGGATCGTTTATTCCATTCTTTTGTATCTCGAATTATGTCTTCATTGAAAATTGTAAATGTAAGACAACTGTATGTTATGTGTATAGGTAAATTTATGGTCCATTATTCATTATTGATTCATAATTCATTTGTTCATATTAACTTTTGTTTTATTTGTACATATTAAGAAATGTTACGTATGAGGTTGTATGGCGTGTGGTTGCGTAGTTATTTATGTTAAGAAAAAACCCGCATACTGATTCTATAGTGTAATGCGCAAAGAAATACAACCTACTAGATATTCGTAAAATTGGCGTTCATGCAAAAATTAAGACTCGCAATAACAAATTTAATCAAGGAACAAAGATGTTAAACATAAAATCTTTAAACCTCAAAGTTAATTGCAGCAAAAACATCAAAATAACAGTAACAACCGCCGTCAAAATTAATACAAAGCGCGATTTAACAGATACCCTCCAAAGAGTCGTAAAATTTGCCGTTTTTGCGCCCGGCCCCTCTCCCGGCGGACCGGGGTATTACGGACCCCGGCCGGCGGATGAAGAGTTAATGAACTAATCTTGATATTAACAACACATTAGTTGCATCGGACGCGACGCCATGTTCTCTTGAAGTAATTACTCGGTCCCTTGCGAAGGGATAGTTCGTCCCGCTCCGGGTCGTGTGTGTTCGACAATTTCGAATGTCGTATTGCCGCGTTAAGGGTTAATTGAAGGTAATTTTGAATGTTCATTAAAATTGCACGAACTGCTAAAGCTATGGGGACGGAATATTTTAGTCAAAATCTCGATACGTTTAAATAGTCAGTTATTTTTATTATAGTTTTGAGTATGTTTTGTGAAATTGGTGTCATTTCTTCGTAAAGGACGATTAATCATGAAATTAAATCAAGCAGAGTTCTATTTCAGCCAAGCAGATCTATAAATTACAAGAGGACCAAAATAGTATTATTTATTAATTAGTGAGCACGTGCGAAAATAATAATTACAGCACAATTATACGCGAAAAACTAATCGAATCACAAACCAATCGGAAGGTTATCCGAACGGTCGTACAAAATTCATAGTGACAGTTAATTTGGAAATGCACCGCGCGGCACCGGGGGCCCACACTCGCGAGGAGATTACTTATTCAGCAGACGTATAACATATTGCCCAAGTAATTGGTTCAAAATATAAGCTTGCGCATCACCTATGGGGGCCTGGTACTCAATTATACAGAGGTGTGTGTAATTGTTTTATATTTTTATTATCTTCCTTTCTCGGGGTAGAAATGAGAATATTTTGGAGCATTTTCATCATGTTTTGTTTTTATCATCGTAGTGAAGTTAACATTGTACGTAACTTAAGTCATATATCATCTGTATTTTGGATGCCAAACTTGGACAAATACAAAATACGCCACAAAATTGCGGTTTGGACATCATCTAGCAGTCAGAAACCAGATATATCTGATATGGTCCTTAGTCCCATCCTGGATTGAATCTCTGAAATCAGACTGAGAGGCGATTCTCACTATCAGAGTCATAATTTTGTAGAACATTAAAAACTCTCTAATTGAAAAGTAGGTCTATAGGCAAATAACTTCAAAATTACAAAAACCAAAGCTACGACGCTGAGTTTAACGATAAAAAATTGGCATTGATATTACAATTTTGCCCAAATTTTGACCGAAACGATTTTGTATACGTGCAGTATAATACACACTGGAAAGGGTGAATAATACTTGGATTTGGCAACAAATGCTTTCGCAATCCAACAAATCCAGTCCGGATACCGCTCGACAGACAGATCGCGGTGTGATGTCTGAGATATCCGGCGAACCTATGCTAGCCTGGTGATTGATTGCTGGACACGAGGCACCTGCTTATTATTACATGTCGTCATTTCAAAGGTTTTATTTTTGGTTATCATGTCGATAAAACTTATCAGATCATCCATCGTTCATGACTTTGTCTTCGAGATCGTTGTATGTACAGATAAAATTAGTTATTTATGAAAAGCAATGTTCACTATCAGGTAACAAATTGCAGAGTATTAAATATATTGTGTATATATACGATATGTTTTGTATTTTATTTTGGGTAAAAATAAAGCTTCAGTGAACAAAAATGGATCTTAATTATCGATTATGAATGTACGTAAGTTGCACAAAATATATTTTATAAAGTTTTAGCTCCATTACGTTACCTCAAAAACACAATCCAAAAATAGGGAATATGCGTGTAATTCAAATAAGGGTCAAATATTTTTTCTTAAAAACTTTATCTCATTAGAATAATGTCTATACCAATATTTTTTAATAACATTCCTCTTTTATGAAGAAAATAATTATTAAAAGTACAAAAAATGAGTGGGAAATTCAAAGTAGCAGGAACGCGTGGGCGTAGCGTGGGCTATTGGTCAGATCGAATATGACGTCAAAGTCTACGATACAAATGTCAACAAGTGAATATTTGTGAGATGTTTGCTATTGAGGTAGTTTTATTGTTATTTTTTGCTGTCGATTAAAATTTTAGTTTAAATAATTCAGGTAAATTCTTACGTTAAAGTGATCTTCACAGCAATTTAAGCAAGTTGATGGAGATACCATGTCTCTTTTTCTGGTTTTACACCACTTTATCCTTATGGACATGCACCTATTGGGTGCATTTCTTATTGTATTTTTACACCTAGGCACAACACCGTGTTGTTCCATTGTATAATAGTCGCAAAATACAAAATAAAAATTAATTACAGAATAAAATACTTCTACAGCTGTTCACTAATTGATTTTTATTGTAGACTTTGACGTCACGGCAAGCGCGCCATAATGGCGGGCGTAAAAGTGCTCTTAAGTGTTTGCTATCTTCAACATTATTTTTTTGCCCTTTACATTTGTTTTTGACGCTTAAATTTTTTTTGCAAATATATATTGATGTAATCTATCGTATAAAATTATAAAAAAATACACGCATATTCCCTATTGCCTAAATCCGTCCACGGAAAATGGTCACGAAAAACAAAAGGTCCAAGCGATTTCGTCACGTACAAATAAGTCTAATCCAAGGCCCCCGGACGAACAATAAATATTTTTCATGAAATCCACCGCCGTCGCCGGCGCATACAAACTGCTCTAAATCAGGCAATTATAGGTGCGACCAGTAAATATTATAACCGGGGGATCAGGCGTTAAGGACGCGTGTTGTTAAGGATATTGGCTGCGTTGTTTCCCAAATGGACTCTTTTACGATTGCTGAATTCCTAGTTATTATGTGTGACTTAATGTTATTGAGATTGTTATTTTCAAAAATAACTGGTGTGTTGTATATCCTTTTATTTGAGATGTTATTTTATTGCTCGTTGCAAAAAGCTATTCACTTGGGAGGTAGACGGGGATAAACACACTTAATGTAAACTTGAACAAGTGGTACATAAATTTATATTAGTACTCGTTTCCTTTAAAAATAGAATCTGCGCAATAGTGATTAGATCAATACTGAAAAGGAAATTACTGCAATAAGATCAAAATTAACAACAGGCCGTGAACAATAAATCGCAGTAGTATTAATTCGCTGGCCGAACATAAAGCGGTGAGGCAAAAATCGCCTCTAATAAATTACGTTAGCGGAAAATGCTTCATTTTAAGGCGTATTGCTCCTTAATCCTATGGCAGCCTGGTACCCGGTGGGTGTAATTACCGGGCGCAATATATCGACACTTCGACCTACCGACCCCCCGAGTTTCTGGGTCCTCATCACGGGAATGAGTAACACATGGTACCTTCGTTAATTGTAGGGGCACACAGATTTGTTTTTATTCCGCCATTGTGAGGGGGACGTTTTGACGTAATCGATTCGTTTGCACTAGTGAAATCGGCGTTTTGCCTTTTATTTCAATCAAGCTATAAATAATCTTATAATGTAAATTGTATTAAAATTGATCTAAACATCAACTCACTGATGAAGTAGGTACTAGCAGTTAATACCTAAAGAAATAAACTTTCTTTAGTATCTCAATAATAGCCACGTTTAACCCGCCAAATGCTGCAATACTTAAGATAATATAGGCCGCCGGGGTCGCGCGTAATACCAACATCATCATTCGAACTGTCCACAAATAATTGCGTTTTCAAATTTAATACGGAATAGGTACAATTAACAGTCGACTAATTAGACACCGAGGCGGCATAAATCGGCAGTAAATATCTCAAAGTGTCGCAGATGGTGTCACAACGGTTGCTACCTCGGTGGCCTAGAGGCGGGCGGGAACGGCGGGAATTCACGATCGAAATTATCGGTTTTAATATCTACGTGGAATTTAGATTACTCTTATATAAACTTTATTTGTGAGAAAATGTAATAGAATTTTAAGTGGAAAATACAGGTGTTATATTTATAACACCGAAAAATTTGATATAGCTTAGTCAGTCACCGAAACGAAATGGTTTTAGTAAAATAAGATCGTATTTTACACACCGTCACGACTATATTCCCCAAGCGGAGGTGGCAGAGGTGTACTGAGTACACACACTTTTCGCATCGTATTTTAAACTCAAAATTGTAGTATTTTAGACTACTATTCACGGTATACTCTAGACATATTATTCCAATATCTTTGGGATAACTTTTTATGAATTAGGTACTAATTTTTCTTCAGTTACATTTACCATGGCGGTCCTCTTCTCAATGATTACTGATTTGAAACGTAGGTACCTCCAATTAATAGTTTTCCTCCAATACTTATATAATTTCTGTAACTTTTGCTCGCTACGCTATTATACCCGTGAATTCTCTGGCCCAATCCTAAGACAGGGTCGCGTATAACATGCAATTGCGATAATAGGTCGACCCGTGCGCCATATTGCGTTGATTGGTTGACACGAGCCGAATTTATTCTGTATTACGGGCAACGGGCCGAAGGGTTGAGGTGCGAACGCGATTATTTATAGCTCACATCTGGCGCGCTGGATTTGAATTTTGTTGCGCCAGGTAGTGACAAAGAGAGGTCCTGAAGAACTATGGCGGTAGTAGGATGGTTAACTTAATCATTAACTACAAATTATGGAGAACTAAAATGGACAAAATAGTAAAATATTTCTTTGGGTTGTAAAGATAGTGTTCAGAAGTTCGATGCGTGTAAGTTATATAAATATTGGATACATGGGGATTTTTGTCTATTGGTAGCACTAATTTGAGTGGTAGGTAGGATAAATTGGTAAGGGGCGATATTTCGGCCCTATTTTCTACTACCTCATAAAAACCGCATCAATAACCATTGTAGTCTATATTTCATTGATAATAACAATTAAATACCAGGAGATCATGGCTCGCAGGCGACCGCTAATGAGTGCGGCAGCAGCGCCGGCGCGGCCGCTGCGGCCGGCGCGCGAACTAATTTTGTGCGGTGATGGATTGCGCGTGGCTGATGCGGGTCGTCCCAAATGCTCATGTCTAATATGCTCTCCTGGTACTTTAGTTGCTAATTACGGATCGCTCTTATTTATTTTCGAGGTGCATTTGGAAGGTAAGACTGTAAATTAAATGTTAATTAATTCAGTCTAGTGGTTTATTTCTCCAGAGCAATGATTAACATCAAAATTACGCATATCTCAAGTGACTTGGTTCAAAACTACTTTTATTAGCGAATCTGGTGCTTATTTTGCAACCACATAAGATGATGAGATCGATAGACGCCTATTCAGATAAAACGCGACTTTCGCAACTGCACGAGGCATCAGAACGTCCAACTAGTTGCAATAAAAATTTATCTCAACAGTATTTCAACTACACCGTTTCTCTTGGTGTACCGTTAAAAGCTTGGTTGTTACCTTAACAATTTGCACAATGAAATGGTATGATCATCATCACCAACAACTGAAAGACGTCCGCTTCAAATATGGCCACTCCGACCAGCTGTACGCATCCAGCTGTTATCTTTGTTAGGCCATATTGTGGAGGATCTGCCCAATCACATAATATAATAATAATAAAATTAGCCCTGTTAAGAAACTGTCTCACTGTTGGGCACGGACCTCCTTGTAAACGGAGAGGGTGTAGACCATAGTCCACCATGCTAGCCCAGTGCGGGTTCGCGAACTTCACACACCTTCGAGAAACTCTTAAGCGTGCAGGTTTGCTCACGATGTTTTCCTTCACCGTTAAAGCAAGTGATAGGTAACTTTTAATACGCACATGTTTTTCGAAAAGACAGAGGTGCGTGCCTGGGTTTGAACCCGAGACCTCTGACTTTGCAGTCCAACGGTCTAACCACTAGGCTATCACATAATAATTTAGTGTTTATAATGGTAGATATCATCAATACGGTTATGCTAACGATGCCGTCAAAGATTAACGTTAAATTAAAACAAAACGTTTGTTTTTTTAGATTACAGTTAAATAATATTACTTTCCCTCCGTCGTTTAATATGCCTACGAAAATGATAACCACACGCAAAATGTGCAGTACGTATTGACAAGACTTTTAAAATGATAACTTCTAAAACAAAAACTAAACGAACGAATCGCACGTAAACGCAAAAACCAAATTGAAACAAATTTTCGGAACACGATCGGTGAACGCCACGGACCGAAACCAGCGCTGCCCATTTGTCACGCTAATGATGGACGAGTGAGGCCTGAGAGGCCACCTGGAGGGGCGGTGACATGCATTAAAGCCTATATTCTGAAGTGGACCCCGTGGAAATATGGCGGACGTTCGCGGGTGTTGCCAAGACAAAAAATATTGGTGTCATAATTAAATAAATTTTGACGAAAGTAATTTTACGATAATAACCTTCTTTGATTTGAATTGAAGAATTTACCAAAGCAAAATCGTTAATTTTTATTAATTGGGTTAATTATTTTTGTTTACGAATCGGTATGATCGGCTAAACCCACCTCATCTTACTTTTTAACCGACTTCAAAAAGGAGGAGGTTCTATGTTCGGTTGTATGTATGCTTTTTTTTTTTGTTTTTTTTTTTTTATGTATGTTCAGCGATATTTCCGTCAATTGTAGACCGATTTTGATATTTTTTTTTGCATTGGGTTCAGTATATCTCCAAGGTGGTCCCATATTAATTTTATTGACATTGGACCTTGCACTTAGAAGATACACCAGGGAACTCCTTAACGACAAACAATAGGCATGTGTAAATTGAGATATTATGGGTATTACGTCAATCCTATAGGTACCCTACTATAGAATAATTATTCTATAGTAGGGTACCTATAGGATTGACGTAATACCCATAATAATTCAATTCCCATAGGAATTCACTGGTCACTTAAAATTTTAAAATAAAAATCTTTTATAAAAAAAGGTAAACCGACTTCAAAAAGCAAAAAAATAAAATATTTGAAGTCGGTGCCAAGTAACCGACTGCACCAACCAGCACCGACTTCAAATATTTATTTTTTTGCTTTGTGAAGTCGGTTTACCTTTTTTTATAAAAGATTTTTAGTAGTAAAATACTACAAAGTTTGCTTTCAAATTTCCCAGACCGCTAATATTCTATACTGACTGCAAGAGCATTTCAAAGTCAAACTAACATTATCGGTCACCGATCTGATTATTAACCGCGACCGTAACGAGCAAATTCAAAACATTTCCATTTTGAATTGCAATCTGTTTATTGCATTCTGTGATGGCGTTTTCGCGTGTACGCTGGTCGAATTAGCCGTACGCCTTGCCTAATCTCTGTGTCGCAATCGTACACTAACAATGGTGGAGCGCGCTTTTGCATTTTTTTTTATAAGAAGCAATTGATTGGGTCGCGTTGTTTAAAGTGCATCAGTCGTTGATCACTGGAAACACCAAATTTTGAAGATCGAATACGTTTATTTAAAATTCGAACTATCTTTTACCGCAGTTTCCCCATGATGTATGAAAAACAGTTTTTCTATTTGAACTACTTTTTTCGTAGCTTTCCGAGCAAGATTAAAAAACCGAACCCGTTATTTTGGTTTTCAAAATTGATGATATTATGCGTAGCCAATAAGTTTGAGAATGACACCGTTATGGCTCAAGACTCTCTATAACTTTTCTTCTATACGGTTACATACCTACACTTATGTCAGCGGTTATTTACACTCGGTTGTGCCTTAACCCGCACCAGTTATTTGCATAGTGTACAAACGCCATTAGACTAATCGATCTCAGATATTAAATGTTACATTCGATATAACCCATTATTTTTCTATTCGTTAATGTTGTGTATCTTGATTTTTATCGTTTAATTATGCAAATTATCGGTTTTTACATTTACCGTAACTTGTTATCGTTGGTACATACCAACACTATCTATTTTGCATAATCCTTTCAGAACTTTGACATCTCGCAATGATAAATTATTTGTTTTTTGAATCGTTCAAAGGACGTTAGGTAGAGCACATAATTTAAATTCGATAAAATATCGACTAAACTGTACATGAATTTTAAATTAAATGTTCTAACCAATTTAAAAAAAAAGAAATGGTATTTATTGTTTAGCGACTTATTGGTCAAGTATCCACGAAAATGGAGGTGAAAAAGATAAATGATTGAATGGGATTAGGCCAAAAAACTCTGTCTTTAAGACAGAATTATATCTCCTCCATTATATTAACACCACATCAGTGCACAATAAACAGCGTGTAACAATAGATCTATTAATGCAATTACCACAAGCGTTTCTAATTGATGGAATACCAGAGCAACGCTAACGACCGGCGACGTACGACGCGACCGACAGATGCGACGATAAGACGCGACAAAACGCATAAATCAACCGGCAATTAAACGCACTGGACGACTCACCGATTTATGACGGAGTTTTAGAGTTATTTATGTAACTGAGTACTTGATTGTGGATGCCGAGTATTTTTTTTGGTGAAGATGTTGTGTTTTATTGTGATGCGTGTTTTTTTGTGACGCGTGTTTTTTTTTTGTATTTACATATTGATGGGTGTTGGAAGTTGGATAGTGTAATAAAGTTTGATTCATGGTGTTGTGTTACCGACAATTTTACAACAAGTGTAGTGGAAAACATTTTGAAATGATTATATGCAGGCCCTGTAAATGGGTATACTGCTGCGATGACGCGTTTGATCGATGTTATATGGGTTATTACTACTTGGTCAATAAATTAAATAAAATTTATTTATATTGACCAAGAAAACAATTACAATAATATATCACCGAATCAAAACACAACCTCCACTGAGAAGATCCGGCAGGAAACTAGCGGGCTAGTCTTTTAACCGTTTCGTTTTATTCGACTGGCTTTACATTTTTAAAAATTGATTTTGTTACATAACTGCATCATTATTTTAAAAATAACGGACCCCACACTAGAATTTATTCCTGTGTCGTGGGTGCGTTTACAAACATGAAAATTCACATACACAAATACCCAGACCGAAACAAATAATTGTGGATCACACAAAGATTTGTCCCGTGCGGGAATCGAACCCGCGACCATTTCACCCAGTGGGCGGAGCGGATTAGCTTTTAACCGCTGTGCTAAATCGTCCGTCGAAGTGCTCAGTATAGTGTATTTTCTACTTGTGTTATAATATTTATAATTAAGTTACCTAATTTATTTTATAAGACTCAAAACGATAACTTGGTACATACCATTATCTCTTTCCTACAAATCTTTGTCTTTCCACTTTCGTCTGCCTAAATGAAGATCAGCCGAGACATACATACGTTTGAAATAATCAGTTGAATATTAAATTTTATTACTTTTCAGCTACAGTTTGGAATCAAATGTAACACTGAAGTTGTTAGAATCATTTCAGCTACACTTCCAAAATAAGAAAGGAAATCTCGTATCATAACGAATAGATTTGAGTTCTCGATAGCTGTATCGTACCAGGGCATTATAAATAAGAGGATGGTTAAAATTTTAAGGGTCTGGAACTGAGTCGGAGGCCATTAGGGCCCTTAGCGGACGAGCGGCCCGGTCAGATGCTGGCGGATACCGGCCAATTGTTTGCTCCTCGTGTGAAATTCGTACTTGATGATCAAAAATAGTTGGCTTTTTCTGTTTGAGAGTTGAAGGTTCTTTCAAACTTTGAACAGAAAAAAATCAAGTATATATTAAAATTGCAGTAAAGGACTTGGGGCCGTGGTCTTTAAAAGCCGAAAATTGAACCGAATCAAAGAAGTGGAGAAGGCGTGTCGTCCTACCGTCAAGCAGAAGCAATGGCTGAATTATTAAAACGAATCTGTATGAAGTGTGTTCAAGAAATTGTAATCAGTAACTAAATGAACTGTAGATATACATTCCGTTTAGTAAACTTATAAAAACAGCAAAAATAAAGTAAAAATGCTAAGAAATTGTGTCTATTATTTATAATAATAACATTGTATCCGAATATTTCACATCATCAGAAAAAAATACGTAAGTATTCAAACACGAGTTGTAAAAAAACAATTTTAAAAAATCGAATATAATAACGTACACAGACTAGATCGTTTCGATTCGATTTTCGAAATTTCGAAACATTCGGGGGAATCGAATGCGACTTATGCAAATGGCGGACGTTACTGTGGATTATGATGATTTTTATATATTTAATTAAAGGTTAAACTTGACACTTATTAATTGTAGTGGAGTTGTATAAGGTTTTATAATGATGGAAATAATCAGTCAGGAACGATTACATCGATGAAAAGACCGGTTCTGTGACATGTCATGGTATTTTAAATAATCGTTACGATAAATCAAGCTAACTCGGGAATTCGATGTTTTCGGATATCTAGTTTTTGGGTCGCCCGCGGCTCTTCTTGTTATTAAACTGTTGCGTATTTTAATTTAATGACTGTCGGGGGAAATAAATCATAACGGTATTTAACCTTCCCAATCATTCAGAACGCTCTCACACGACCATTCTTTTCAAGTGCCGTAACAATTAAATCCGGTTAAACGTTTTTTCGAATATGGCATACGACAATATATCGAATCCGCGTTTCGTAGTATGGAGCGTGCTATTATGACACGGGTGAATATTTTTATTGTACTGTGCCACACTGGCCGATAATTCAATGCGCATAACGGAACGCGGCCGGATGTGACCGCCGCGTCTTCCTGTCACAATTAATTTCCGGGCGCGTTGAAATTGGCGCGAAAACTGTCGCGAGGGGTGAGTCGCGGGGCGCGGGGGGAGGCCTGCCACCGCGGCGGGAATTTTAATTACGCACTCGTATACCGAATACCAATGTCTTCTTGTTTAAATTAAATATAAATTATTCGCTCCTAGGCTCCGCTGCTCGCCTGGTATTGCGAACTGAGAGACGTTGAATAAACAACTGTTGGGTTTTAATTAGTAAAGATTTTGTTGATATTTTGTCTAATGTTTTTGGTATTATAAGGTATTCTCATTCATTTTGTTCATTGTATAAGTCTTCGTTAAATATTGTTTGGTTTACTTAACTACTTCTTTATCATTATTTCATGGTTGGTAAGATGAGAAGGCTTGTGCCGATTTCACCCATGCACTAAGCGCTTAGAAGATAAGTTGTCTGAGACTTAAAAAGCTTTTAATAAAGTTACCGATCAATAGATAGTGCGTTTTACGTTGAATTTGACAGATTATGGATACTGTTTCATTTGATTTATATAAAAAACGTTTTTGCAATGTTCATAATTGTTTCTTCGTTCCTTTAATCCAGTTGATTACTTCTAAAACCTATTTTTCTCTGCAATTAAACACTAATATATACCATCCATTCGAACATCGAAGCATTTAATCATCTTCATTATGCTCCAACATAACTAAAAACAGCTCCAAACTATTTAATCTCATAATAAAAGTTTGCAAACAAACTCCAAACGCAATTAGAGGGCAGATGAGGAGCTCAGAGAGACGGGTGCAGTTCTTATGCCATTTAACCAACTTTGATAAAAAGATTAAGTATGACAGTTTGAAATATAGCCACCGCAGTCGGAGGATAAAAAAAATAAAAAAACAGTGCAAAACTTGGCCCGGCCCGGCTCCATTGTTGCGAGCTCCGAGTTAATTTTGTAGGAAAGAAACAAGCGAGCGCAGGTGTTCCTATGGCCCGTTGTATTAATTTGAGTCCCGTCTAATACCTACGTATGACTGCGTTGCAAACAGACGCGTCTGAATTTATAAGCGAAGTTGAACGCGTCCGAACGCTCGCTGGGGATTTGTGTACGAATATGAACGCGGCCAGATTATGACGTCCCGCGGCCTGACAATCCGCGCGCGCCATTATGACGCTCCGCTTCACTGCGCGGGCTTTAATTGTGAAATATCGCGAGGACGCTCGTTACACATTAAGATAATTGTTTAGAAAGAAACTCGTGTAAACGATCTAGTCGCGATCGTCCAGATAAATACGTTTTCGTGTGTAATTATGAAATGTATTTGCATAGTGATGCGCGGATGACATCGCCTCGTCGCCATTTTTGGGCATTTTTTTATCTTATCGTTTTCTTAGAACAAGAAGGGGGCCCATTAACCAAGACGTAATGGTTTCTTGAGCTTTTTATTGCTTGTCTCGTTATACCGGTTCTGGCGTGTGTATTTAATAAATTAAGATAGTGCGCATTTTGATGCGTCCAAGCTAGTTAATTATCGTTTTTGAAGCAGTAATTTTTCGTTTATTACTTGTCGTACACAGTGTCCGAGCACGCCACGGAGAAATAAAAGTCTATTTTAATTGGAGCATTTGCGTTTTAAAGCTTAATTAATAAGGTAATGACGATAATTTTATATCAATCTCGTAATTAATAAGTACATGCTTCAAATATTGCTTTTGATAAACAGCTATGTTTCAGTTGGAATAAAATTATCAGTAATCGCGATAAAAATAACGAGTAAATTTTTAAGTATTCATAACAAAGATTCATAACGTTCTAATGACAATCCGTTTTTAAATCCGAGGCGCGAATACATCAAACCATAGAGATTACAAGTAAACTTTTCCGATCAGGACACCACAGACAAAAGCTCGAATTACGTACGGGTGGGTGCGCTGAGAGCCATTCACCCTTTGACAGCGAGGGATGGGGTGACGAACTGCCCGATAATACTGTTTGTATTTATTGCACCTGCTACTAAATCGGATTTTGCATTTTATTTGAATGGAATTAGCTGTGGATTAAATCAGATTATCTTTACGCTTTGCATGGGAGAACGATGCGGATCATTAGACGGAGAATTTGTATGCGTATCTCGTGGAGCCGTGACGAATGTTATGACTATGAAATTATGTGCATTTTAATGATTTATATAAGTTTAAAGATGGTTTAGTGTTGAATGGTTTATGTGCTAATGTTTCTATTCTCATTGTAAGCCTTGACATTATCATATAGAGTTGGCTATGGGTATGGAATATAAAGGCATTAGCGTCTATATCTCTGGGTACAGTAGATCTAGTAAAAAACCATTCTTTCTTTCCGGGAATGTGCGTAATTGGTAACCAATAGAGTGAAACTACTAATTAGAGAAGTAAAGCGTGGCGTCATGGAGAAAGCACCCTTCATTGCATGAGCCGCTGGAGCATTATGATAACATTTATATATTTAAAATAGATAACGTAAAACTCTGAATCACTCCTTGGCTTACAGAGATCTGAATATACCGCAATTTCTACCTAGAGAATTCGTACTGTACCAGGATTTTTTATAATGTTAACCTTCACCCACCCCCGTGGGAAACAAATTTACTTGATAAACACAATAAAATAATCTAAGCACCAAAGATAACACCGATTCCTTTATCAAAACACACATAATTATAAAAACATAACACAATTAAGTCAGAATAGCGGATATCATGACCGCCCCGCCCGGGGGATCTCAAACAAACGCCCATAATTCATAACCTCCGTTGATAAGGAACTTTCATTATAAGCCCGAAAATGTTGAATTTAAAACGGGGCCTTAATCAAGTGGGTTACCCCCCACTACACCTGTGTGCTTAGGTCGGGATTACTTTGCGAAAATTACGTAGCTATCGGTTGTTGCAGATTAATTCTGCGATCTGCGATTCTGCGACGGCGTATGTTGTGTGTGTATGAAGTTAATGTGCGCGGACCTTTGCAATTTTGTATAGCGTGTCGTGTGCGCGTAGAATTCGTAATTTGAAAATGGATTTAGAATGTCATTAATACTGGCAATACTAATGTGATGTTGCAATTAAAAAACTGCGACATAGACAAAATTATACTTTTCATTAGACAGATTAACCGCAATGGCCGTAAAACACACAAGAATCATTAACTTAAAAAGGAAAACATCCCACTTAGATATTAGTCGAAATTTTCAGTAATTTAAAGTCTATAAATTCAAATTTTGTCAATCAAGATATTTTAGGGGCTCGCTGTGAACAAGTAGTCTTAGGGTCTCTTTAAACACTCTCGAGTGAAGTCTGAAGTAGAATCGACACTTAAAGTTATGAGTTTATATACAAATTTCATTATCTGCGGGTAGCCCTATCCGACGGTTGGACTAGCCAGTTTTATTTGCCCAGTAACGCTAACCAAGATGTAACTAACCAGCGCTTTACTCGAGGATGCCCGGATGGTGAAAGTTCTAAAGCTCTGAAAAATTTTGGGGAAAAGTATTTCTAAACTCACATGGAGATACTGAATATTCTATCCTCTCTGCTTACCTCAGCAAAATTTCGCGTGAGATACTAATAAGGCAAGTAAACCATCAATATCACAATCAATAAATTACCTATATAGCTTTCTTATAAATGTGATGAAATGATTTTTATACTAGACTAAGTTGAGTCAGACAAAATACTGCACGAGGGTAAAAATTTCAGATTACCATTTTACTAACCTTACGGTAAAAGTAAAATAATTTTAACCATTATGTATGTACATAAAAACATACACATTAAACATTTTTAACGGCACTCAACACAAAATTAATAACTAAAACATACAAAAAACAATGTGTGTTTGTTTGTCATTTAAGCAGTTTCGCCGGCGCGGTACCAGGGCGGCAGGATCGCCCAGGAGCCTTCCCTAACCCCTTCACAGTTTGATAAATGGCCAATTACAGCGCCCGCTCCGTCCCTTCTGTTAGCTTGTTGCCTATTTTGAATTGCTTTTGCTTTTTCGTTTAGATTAATATCTAAATAGGATAGATATAGATCCCGGTTTAGGTATTTTACTGTGTTTTTAAACGTAAATTTCGGGTTGGGAACGCACCCCGGCTTTGTTCGGGCCCGTTTTTCGCCGCTCCGCCATTGTTTTCGTCTGTTAATACCGCGCGGATCTTTGTTCTGTCTTGTGTAATACATTCTTTTGTTTAATGGAAATTTCACGATTTACGGCGACGCGATTTTCATCTTGGGAAAATTTTCGTGTATTGGTTTTTGGGCGAGTTTGCAGTTGAATTCGTTTGGAAGATTTTGAGGTAGAGAGCTCTGGAGTAAAGAAATATTAATTCTTTTTACTGAAGATCGGTATTCAATAAGAAAGGGAACAATTCCCATAACACCATCGTTTGTTCTTCTGTTAAGCTCACACTTTACACACTAATTTTAGACACACGTTTTAGACACTAGTATCCTCACAACACACATTTTAGACACTAATATCCTGTTAGATGGATCGAAATAAGAATCAACAAATTGAAGCAACAGAGGCGAAGTTAGACTTTGGATGGGTAATAATCGCTAGTTAGATATTCATGATTAGATTGTCTTCGAGCTGCGCGAAAAAAGTTAACTAAGCAGTTTCTATTTTTTTAAAGGCGATTAACGAAATCAAACATCAAAACCAGTATTATCTTATCTTTCAAGGGTATGGTCAAGTCCATACGTATCATACATCATCACACATACGTACATCATCACAAATCTATCGAAACCTTGGACTGGTTACAGATGCGTCTCCAAAGGCCTCAGGTGCCTCAATTCTTAAAAACCCGTCATTATTTGATAAGGGATTGTACAGGGTTCGTGGGCCATAAGGTGGGTACAGACCAGGGTGCTCAGACTCCGGATCTCGTATTAAAACCACCCCCTGTTTATTTGTCCCGGATCTAAAGTGGCATAATTGCTTGCAGAGTTAAGCCCTTTAAAATTTTAACTCGGGGACAACGAATGGGGTTTTTTTCGGGTGCCTTCTGTTTGTGGTTGTGTTGTCGGAGACTTAATGTGGTGGAGGTAACAACTATACTTTTGAGGGGTAGTTTGAGGTATTCGGAATATCGAAAGCGTTTTGTATGTCTATCTGTATCATCACGTCAGATCCCTTGCGGGGTAGACAGAGGGTACAGAGTTCCAACAGGTTATTTCCTTACACGCCTCTCTGGCTTTTTCCACTCTCATAATTCGTCTCATGCACGCTCGCCGGTTACGGAGACTCTTTGCTTACCCGTCAGATATAACTTGTATGTCAATATTTAAAACAATCTTGATACAGTTTTAGTAATGCGTGGTGACTCCATTGTTTGTAAGTCACATTTCTCTGTTGTACCTTCTTGGTGTACAATAAAAAAATATTGTCGCACTGCTGGGCAAAGGCCTTCTCCCACAAATCGAGGGGAGAGAGAATAGGTCAAACTTCACCACGGAGACACAGTGCGGTGCGGCGGAGGCAGGTTTGTGACAACTCGCTATTGGAACTTATCAAGCCGCCTATAAGGCTTCCAACTCGGCTTAACGACTACCACATGAAATGGTAGCTGGGAGTAATGACTTTACGTGCCTTCCGAAACATGGAGACGCTGGAAAATGAAAATGTTACGAACGGTCACCCATCTCAGATTGACCCAGCCGAGCGTTGCTTAACCTTAGTGATTGCTAGAACACCGCGGTCTCGCTATTGGGCGGTGTACAATCTATACTGACTGCCTCGTTGGTCTGGTGGCAAAGCGCATCGCTTTGTGATCACGAGGTCCTGGGTTCAAATCCTAGGTCGGACAAATGTAGTTTTTCTAACGAAAATATCCCAGTACGAGTCCGGAGTCTGGAATTGTGCCCGGTATATGGCAATAGGCTCGCCCCCTATTACATGGGACCTAACATCGTCGGCGAAACGTGGGTGTACTCAGTACACCTCTGCCACCCCCTCTGGGGAATATAGGCGTGACGGTGTGTATCCTTTTTATCCCGGAAAAAATTGGATTCCTGCCTAAAGTCCACGCCGACGAAGTCGCGGGCAGTAACTATTTCATCTATCTATCTATCTATATCATCACGCCAGATCCTTTGCGGGGTAGGCAAAGAGGACAGAGTTTCATCAGGTTCTTTCCTCACATACCTCTCTAGCTTCCTCCACTCTCATAGTTCTCACTATTTCATAATAATATTAATATGGTTTACAAAAGAAACGCGTGCGCAGCCGCGAGTAACAGCTAGTAAAGTATAATTATTTATATCAGTCTACGTCATAATAATAGTTATTATTTACGAAAGCTCATTACAATGTAATATTACGTTGTAATATGTAGCCGTGTAATTGGTAATTACATGATAGTTCTGAGCCGTCGCGTGACCGCTAAACTAGCGGCGCTATACGATGGCACTTTTGACAAAATCAAATCAAGGTTTTTATTCTATCTATATTATTACGCCGGAACTCTTGCGGGATAGGCAGGGAGTGCCTACAACTTTCCAACAGGTTCTTATAGACCTCTCTGTGTATTTTTTATGTAGATAAAAAACTACTTAAAAGCCTCTATTTAAGAAAGAAAAGGCAAGTAATTAATAAGAATTTACCAATCCGTATGGAATGTAATTTATATGGCGAAGAAATGCAAAACACACCAGGTTTACTCTTTAAAAATGAGATTTCATTATAGTTTACACTAGTCACTTTTTACGGAACTTCATAAGCGCCCAAACGTCAAGCGCCATCCGTGCTTGTGGAAGAGCCCTAAATATTGACATTCGTAAGCTGTTAAAAGTGCCATCTAATGATGTAGGTAAATCATAGTTCAGTTATTCGTATTTTCATTCATCAATTCGTATTTAATGGTATTGCTAAAGGAGCAGTAAGTTGAAATAAAACTATTTTTTCGGATTATATCGCGGTTTCGAGTGCTTTGCAGCACCCATGATCACGGAGACGTCGGGAACTTAAAAATCAAAATAAACTGCCATAAAATCCGAAAAAAATAGTTTTATTTCATGTGTAATATTCGCGTAAATCTAAGAACTGAGCAGTAAGTTGCTGGTTTTTCATAGCATTCTGTAGATGTTCTATATCTATCTATATCATCACGCCAGATCCCTTGCGGGGTAGGCAGAGAGTACAGAGTTCCAACAGGTTCTTTCCTTACATACCTCTCTGTAGATATTACATATGCTTAAATAATTCTAGTTTTTTTTTTGTGTAGGTATGTATGAATTAGGACGATGTTTGGCAAGGAGCTTCTACAGCTTCCCTGGATAGGAGGGCAACCACGTAACACGTATTACTCTTTAGTTCCAAATCCACCTAATCTAATATTTATACAACATAAAACGGACGCCTCAAAACCATCAGACCGTTTTTTAAAATGGCCGCCATACCAATTTTCTTTATCTACTGGAATTGTTTTGTATGTCTGTTTTTACTAACGTGATTGGTCACGGTGGGCCAGTGAAACTGATATAAGTATCATTGCGGTATTCACAATTACGGTAATAGCATAATAATGGTAGCAATGTGAAAAAGTTGGAAGTATGGTATTGAGAAATACACGGGTAATTTGTGATGAGAAAGGATATGCTCCGATGGTCCGGCATATAGAAAGAATGTCGGAAAAAAGAATGTCAAAACAGATTTACAATGCGAGAGTGGAAGGATGTCGGTGCCGAGGAAGATCTAGACTATCTTACCACGACCAAATAGAACGTGTCTTATCTGAAGGTCAAATCAAGAGTCTCCGTAACCGATGATCGTGTATGAGACGAACTATAAGAATGAAGGAAGCGAGAGAGGTCTGTAAGGAAAGACCCTGTTGGAACTATGTACTCTCTGCCCACCCCGCAAGGGATCTGGTGTGATGGTATAGATAGATAGACATGAGTAATTTCTATGAGCTCTCGTTTGGTGTTGGAATCCGTAGTTGAAGAAATACTTTTCAATATGAATTATTTCCCTCAAAAGGACTCTCACGCCTATATTTCCCAAGCGGTGGTGAACTATATACATTCATATATCGCTAAATGTGTAAGTCCCAATTTAATACCTGGAAATAATCCCGTTTAGTCACTCCAGGTGTAGTTATTGTCATTCCTTTATAGTGTATAGTCATCGATCACGGCAACTTACTTTTGATAAAAACTCTGTGATAAATTTCGCTTCCACGAGACAGGTTTTGCCTAGTGTGGTAGACACAAGTTACTCCTAAATTTTACAGACTTACCATTCGTTAATTTTTTAGTTAAGAAGACTTACCTTTTGTTAATTTCCTAGTTAAGTACTGTGTTCTATATTTAGTTTTAAAATTGTATGTCTGTAATTTCTTTTCTCAGCAAATAAACATTATTATTATTATTCTCATGTCATTTTATCCACATCGTGGGTAGAAGGTGACTAGAGAAGAAAAAAAATCAATATTGATCGATCAGTCAATTAATCAAAAGGCTCACCCCCTATCACGTGATCCAGATTACTGGTGAGTTGTGGTCATATAAAATGTTTGTATTTCTTGGCCGTAACTAATCCAATATGGCTGACTCACAAAACAATACTTTATAATAACCGCATTCATCGATCAAATGATAATTATAACAAGACAATAGCCCAGTCCGTCGCAATCACAGCTTGAAGATGTAATGTCTTTGATGTTTTTGACAGCTTGTCAAAACACAAATACATGTTTACAAATACGTCAAACTTTGAACGCGTCCTGACATATCCGCCTGTCAGCTGGCGGCCATGACTGATGACGTCACGAGCGTTTAGAAAAAAGAACGTTAATATAATCATTAACACTATGGTTTGGTAATTCTATGTTTACGACTGGGCTTATCCTAGTTGTAGTCTCCTTTTTTTGGCTGATCTGCGAATTTTACTGTTTTGTCTCCCGCTTTGCAAAGGAGGGAATTGGAATTTAATTATATCCAACTACTGTATTATTTTCTTTCCAAAAAAATAATTGCGGTATCTAAGACAATTAACCGCTGGGACACCCCAAGGTTCCCCTAGGTGCCATCTATGGAGGCCATTGTAGATTCTAGCTTACAGAAGTTACAATGGTGGGATTGTGTGGTGGGCTGACTTAAATATAGTTCCGTGCTTGTTCCATATTTAAATACTATTGTTTTGTGCCAGTCTGATTAATCTCCTTATGAATACTCTAACAGTGATAGATCAAGCACAGTTTAAACCGGTGGGTTTAAAAGCATTAAATTTTGCTTATAGGTCCCTATATAACGTGGGTTAGCACTGAGAAAGGATTTTTTAATAATTTCTTGTCCTTAGAATTATCAATTATGTCCCATCGGGTATACGACAACTTTAATTTAAACCCAAGTATGGTTTTTACCCCTCCTTCTGTGTAATTACTGGCATAACATAATAGTAAGGGCAAGTCAAAAGTCTATCCGGCGGGCGTGTATAGGCGAACTATAAGAGTGGATGAAGCCAGGGAGATCTGTAAGGAAATAACCTGTTGAAACTCTGTACTCTCTGTTTACCCCGCAAGGGATCTGGCGTAATCTATCTATCTATATCATCACGCCAGATCCCTTGCGGTGTAGGCAGACAGTACAGAGTTCCAACAGGTTCTTTCCTTTCCATAGTTCGTTCTTCAGATAAGACACGGTCTATTTGGTCATGGTATGATAGTCGCGGTCTTTCCCGGTACCTACATCCGTCCATTATCATCTGGCGTGATGATATAAATATATAGATATAATAGCGTCACTTTTTTCTCGGAGGGAGATAAACTATTTACTTTGATGGAGCGAGTTGTAATCATGAAATTTGCAGTAAACGGTTTAGATTATTTTAGTGAATTATCTATTTTGAAAGTTACAAGTAGTGTTCACTATAATTCTAGCTACCCCTTCGAAGATAAGTTGAAAACAATGAAGAGCTTCAATAGTAATGTTCACACACTTAATCCCTCAAACACAGATAAACAGACTTAAAAAAAATGATCTACTGTTGGCCGCGGTACCTTTACAGCTTCACCGGATAAGAGGGCGAGCGTGCAACCAATACGATCGAGCCAGAAGGGCAAGGGAGCAACTAGCTCAAGGGCGCCTCAAGGAGGAACGGCCTCGGCCTGGGGAGTCGCTACGTGTCTCGCCGTGGTGCTCTGCACCGGCCGGCGGGCAAGGGAATTTTCGACCTCGAGGTCGGTGTCTGATCCTGAGTGCGGTATCTGTATCCGATAGAAGAGATGTAAGGGCATCGGGAGGGTCGGTGAGAACATGCCGCGGACGGCGGTAGCGGCTGATAGGATGGGAGTTAGGTTCGTAGTCGGCGGCGGCTACGATTAGCGGATTTCTATGATGGGACGCGTTCGCGAAATATCGGATTGTCGCCTTTTTAATAGGTTCGAGACCGAGATAGGAATGGAGATCACAAACACGCTTTGCATTTACTTTGGAAATAAAACTAAAATGTAAAACAATAGTTGTACAGGTTATTGCTAAGCAGTTTCTAATGGTAATTATAAACAACTTTCAGAAAATGCCTGTCCCATCGTAATTAGTTTAACTTTAAATAAATACTATTAAGGTAGGTACTAGGCTTTCATAAAACGACGCAGCTCCGCGTGGGCAAAAAGATCAATGGCCAGTCAGTTCAGATACACGCGAAATTGATGGCGTGAATGGGCGATAATAAGTAAATACACCGTTAAAGATAATAACTCAACGTTTTTAACTCACAGACGTAAAATAAATTCAATAAACTCGAAACGAAAATAAAAACGCAGAGTACAGATAACGTCAGTTGGAAGAAACGAAACGTCACTTTTATTTTTTTGTAATTTAATTGGAGTATTAACGGGGCATAGATAAAGTCACTCTGCTTCTAACTTTTTCTTTCTTTTTTTTCAAGTATATCAGATGGCTTACCGTTTGAATTTAAAGGTACGTCAAGTTTGTAAGAAGTTTTAATAGACTCTGGCCCGATTTGATCTTGAGGAAATACATTTAAATAAATTGTTTTATCTGCTTGCCCTGCAGAGGGACTTCTGAGAGCGTATGCTAATGTAAAGTCGATATTGGATAAGATTGGTTTATGATTTTTCCAAGTGTTACTTAATGAAAAAAGTGCATTAGACGGCATTACGAATTTGATCAATCTATGAATATGTACATACAAAATAAAAAAATGAAAAAACTATTTAGTATATTCAAGCAGCTTTACTAGAGAGAGATTCATTGCTTAAAGGTGTTTGAGATAATATCTTTGAAATGTAGACAATCGAAGTAGGTACATCGTTTTTGCTTTTAGGTAACGTAGCTCCAATCTAGGATTTATTCCTGTGTCGTGGGTGCGTTTACAAACATGAACATTCGCATAGACAAATACCTAGACCGAAACAAATACTTGTGGATCACACAAAGATTTGTCCCGGGCGGGAATCGAACCCGCGTCTATTAGACACAGTGGGCGGAGCGGCTGAAGCTCTTAACCACTACGCTAAATCGTCTGTCACATATTTAAGCGGATGGCGTCATAATTGGGAAGATTAGGAATCTTGTATTTAGGTTCGATAAATTCGATACTTAACTTGAAATTCTCTGTTCGGTAACTAACCAATAGCTTTTAAATCTCTGAACGTCATTTTAAACATCCAATTTTAAGGGCATTCAAAAATACAAATATTCAAAAATAGATCAGAAATCCAATTTTAGAACAACATTTCCTCCTTTCACACATCGATAACCGATAATCGGCCGTCAGTTTGTTTGCTCCCAATAACGGCACCGAAATACCGTACTACACCGCTGACACACGAACCACAATTCCTAATGTAATTTAATGGAATTAGCATTCATCGGATATTTGGGCGGGGGCAGCACTAGAGGGGAAAACATTCACATATTACGTCACACGCACCGCAGTCGTGCATATTTCTAATACTTTATTACATAATGCGACTCGATACTTCCTCGTAACCGTAACCGAATAACACGAGACCGTTTTCCCGTCTTTCCGGGCCAAAATACGGGTGGGGGGAAAGGAAAAAAAAGAGAAAATTTGGTCACTGCGACCGTCCATAAATTCGCGTCGAGTTGCGCGCACCGCTCTAATTCCTTTGTTTGCTGAAACCGAAAACTGCCGTGGACACCCCGGCGATGCCGATTCGATATTTCACTCGCTCCCACTTGACTGATTCCTCCGCGTTAGAGGGTGACAGATGTATTTGACGCGTTGCGCTTAGGAAACTTATTGTCGAGACTCAAAGGCGGTAATCGTTTGTCGGGTCGATCTGGTAAGTAATATACATATAGTGGATTTATTAGTCGAACGTTCGAATGTAATATTTGATTGTTTTTTCTTGCGCGATGGTGGCGCGATCTGGCGGCGGGTTGGGGGTTGTCAATTTGGCTGGCGGGTTGCCAGGCGCTTTGTTAAAAGGCTCGGCGTCGCGGGAGCTGCCGAGGAGCGGGCTAGCTTTAATGCAACCAGATAGCCGTCAAATAGTATATACTATTTGACGGCGCAATGTGTAATTTAAAATGTGCACTCTGTTGCTGGTTGTATAAATTGTTTGGTGGTTTTCAACTCGTTGTTAAATAACGAGAGGAATTAAGCTGCAAAAATGTTTGGAAGGACACGAAGAGTTTAAGTTAATTTAGTAAAATTTGGAGCTATTGCATAGGCAAGCGTGGATGCCAAGAATTAAAAGCTAAATCATAATTAAAGGTTGTGCACCTGGATTAATTCTGAGTATCTCAAATTAGTAATACTCTATTCGTTAACTCGATATTACTTGTTACTGGTAGCAAGTAATTAATAATAGCAATATATAAAATACCGTCACACCTATATTCCCCAGAGCGGGTGGCAGAGGTGTACTAAGTACACCCACGTTTCGCCGACGATGTTAGGTCCCATGTAATAGGGGGCGAGCCTATTGCCATATACCGGGCACAATTCCAGACTCCGGACTCATACTGGGAATTTTTCGTTGGTAAAACTACATTTGTCCGACCTAGAATTTGAACTCAGGACCTCTTGATCGCAAAGCGGTGCGTTTTGCCACCAGACCAACGAGGCAGGCAGTTTTTTTTTTATTTTTTTTTATATAAAATACAGTCTGATACAGCCGCTTCTATACAGAGATGGGCAAAATGTAATTAGATTAATGATTAACCACCCCCTCTTGGGGAATATAGGCGTGATGGTGTATTAATGATTAACGATTACAATAATATTTGTAATTTGCGAAAATTATGATTACACTTTTAATCTTGAATCATGATTGAATATTACAAAATGCAATTGCAATTATTAATCTGATTAAATTTTGCCCCTCTCTGCTTCTATATAATTATAGTTGTCTGCTGTCGAAATGATACATTAAAAAGGATACAAAAAATATAAAACATCATTCCCGCTATTACCTAACAACTAGTGTTGTAAAAAACCGCTCGAGGCGGCGCTTAAAATGCTCGCGTCTTCTACGTGCTTCAACGCTCGTAAGCGTCGACTCAGCGCTAAACGCTCGACTTCAGCGCTCATTTTTACAACACTACTAACAACCTATCAAGATCTATATCTAAAACCTAAAAAACAAAACAACAGCCAGACTATTTTTCTGGACTTAAGTCGATTAGGGGTAAAATAGTCGTAAGACGGTCCTAACCACTAGTGAGCTCCTAATCCAGATATTTTAAAAAGGTCCAATTCAACACTTTTACCGCGACACCGTCGTAAAATGAACACGTCAAAAATCCGCACACTTATCGCTCCCACAAAAATATATAACATCTGGGGACTTATTCGCTATGACCAGTTAACCACATAACGCGACGCGTCACGATACCTTTGTGAAATCATCGTGTAATGGTAATCCTGTGGTATACAGAATATTAGTAGTTACACGATCACACACACACACACACACCGTCACGCCTATATTCCCCAGCGGGGGTGGCAGAGGTGTACTACACCCACGTTTCGCCGACGATGTTAGGTCCCATGTAGTAGGGGGCGAGCCTATTGCCATATACTGGGCACAATTCCAGACTCCGGACTCATACTGGGAATTTTTCGTTAGAAAAACTACATTTGTCCGACCTAGGATTTGAACCAAGGACCTCGTGATCACAAAGCGACGCGCTTTGCCAGTTACACGATCCTTTCATGAAATTTCACAGAGAATTAAAAAGACAATCCCGCCGAGTTTCCCGCCGGATCTTCATAGCTGAAGCCGTGTTCCGATACGGTGGAAGATTCGTAATTAGATTAGATAAAAAAATCTAAATTGACAATTTCTAAGTGCAGCAGGTTACAAAGCTAGCTGTCATACGATATATTATTATCTTATTATTATTGAAACACAATAGCCTATATTACTTTTGGATAATGAAGCTTTCTTATAGTAAAAGAAATATTCAAATCGGTTCAGTAGTTCCAGATTTTATCGATTATAAACAAACAAACACGTCTTTTCTCATGAAATAAAACGATTTATCGGATTTTTCCCGTCATTTCGGGTGCTTTGCAGCACCCATGGTCACGGAAAGGACTGAGGTGTTAGATGTCCAAAAGGCATAGTTGTTTTGGGGCACCCTCAAACTTCTTAATTATTTTTTTTAATCCGATCTAGCAGAATGAGCTTACAGTGTCTTGCAGTGTTATGTTAATTACCGGATCCCAAGTAGGTGTTCTTTACGAGGATTTGAGGTCTACCAAATCTGATGTTACGTTATAAAAAATAAAACACGATAAAATCCGAAAAGTTATTTCATGTGTAATATTCGCGTAAATCCAAGAACTCAATATTTTACTCTTGATAATATTAATAAAAGTATAAATAAATGAATTGAGTTTCAAAGTTGTCGCCACGTACCGCGTTTTGTTATAGCGAATAAGTGTCCTGCCCGCCACCGTAACAAGCCCGCGTAATAATACCCCTGTACATTAGCCGGCTTCGACGCCGCGACAATGGACCTGCCTGATTTATCGCGCCCGGATAAGGCGCCCTGCCAATGGAAAAAGGATTTTCTCCGGGAAAACTTCAATGGGAATAAATTTAGGGGCATTGATGGATTTTAAAAGAATTTAAAACGTGTAATTGTGGTGGATGTGTTTAGTGGGAAATTAGACTGGAATTACACTTATACCTCTTTGTATTGCTCTTATTTTTCTCTGCGTATAAAGCCCAGAATAAGGAGGGGAGTTCATAGTACACCGACATTTCAACGACGATGTTAGGCCCAAGAGGATAAATTTATTGCTATTATTATAACCCAAACAGTTCCGACTCCGGAATGCTAGTGTCGAATTTTCGAAGTGACATAATTCACGTTTTTCTATGTGGTCTAATGTGGGCACATTTCAACAACCACTCCTCAATGTAACAGGGGATGAGCCTATTGTCATTATAATAAATTGCTACTGAGAAAGTTTGCGTAGGCAAATCTAAATAATGTGTGGCCGTATGGCTCACTGGAATAACAAGGGAGACCTAACCTAAGTAACAATGCACTCCTTGTTTGCATATCGAAATCTGTAGTTTTTCGCTTTATTGTTAGTTTATTTATATTGCTCAATCTTATTACGTAATAATGCCCTGATAATGCTTGTAAAAGTTAAGATTACGCCACGTAATCTTAACTTTTTTTCCAAATCCATTCAACGCAAGTGACAATTTTACGCTATTATTTTGTACGAAAAACATTAACCATTTTGTTTTTTTTTTTCAATAGATAACATACAAAACTTATCTGATATTTTACGTCTGATAACCCACGAATTATTACTTGATATATTCCCAAAGAAAAATACGTTTTCTTAGACTTAGCTCAACTGAAACTTGTCCGAAACTCGTAATGAAGTCTACAGATTTGGCTGCGAGTCAGCAATAAGCCCGTCTGAATAATCATTGGAGTGATACCCAATAAAACGGCGTAAGGAAGCCCAGTTGTTATTGAAGTGTGAAATAATACCCTCATTATGCGATGGACTGAATAACAATTATTACGGGCGGCACCCGAGCGCAGTGCAGTAAAAACGCTTGATCGCGCCTCCCGACGCTGCAGACATTTTCATATGCACAGATCTCTTGCCAATTTTTTAATTATTCAAACGTGAAGTGAACAGAAGCGGCATGGCGCCGCCCCGCACAATAAAACTACGTCGATCAAAGCGAACGGCGAAACTGAACATCCCACGTCACCGTTTGACAGCTCAGAATGTAGTCTATTAAATTATAAACGTCCCTTCTCACCTTCGCAGTTTTTTATTCAATGTAACTCCTAAACAGAAAGGATACATTATAGATACGCGGCGGAGCAGACACGTACAAAATGAAAATAGGGGAAAGGGAGCGAGGGTGGGGGCGGTATGGAAATGTTGGTCAAATATATCATCCGGCGTCTGACAGGCCAATTCTCTTATCTCACGCGCGCGGCACCGGCGCGATCTAAGCTAGCTTAGCTAATATAAAATGGTTTTAAATTCAAGTTTAATTCGGGCTATCTGCAGCTCTCCGCCGCGTCGTAAATACGACCCCAACCCACATACAAAAGGCGGGCGCGATTTACGGTTTTGACGGATTTCGAATATTTTAGCAGCAGGTCGAGGGATTAGGCCGAGTTACGCGCGCGCAGACCTCGTACATCGCGACGGGGGCTTAGATTTTAATAAGACGATGATAATTTACAGACGGGTAGAACTACCTAGAGTTGAGGTGAGGGAGCTTCCACCGCCGAGCTAATATTACTGCTTGTATGAGAAGAGCGATATACGGCCGGATAAAGTTTTTACCCTGCTATCGTGACGCCGCGTTATCTCGTTTTCAGAGAAAATTATTCTTTGTTTGCGCGGCGGGCGGCGAATCTGCACCGCATCAGTTTACAGCGCGAGGACATCATAAAGTGCAAACAAGGACGCCGTTTTCCATTACAATATGTTTACCGATCCGTGGAGCGGCGCATTATGTATGTTATCCTGGTAGGACGCGCGGGGCGCCGCTGAATTTATGAGACTTCAGCAAATATTTGGCGCTCCAAGTTCGGACGCTCACTGTCGGCTGACAACGGGAAGATTGTCGGCAACTGTTTACACAACGGGATATGGTAATTTTTCAGTCGCCTCGTTTCTCGCTCTAAGCGTATTCCGTTCACGGCGCGGCTCCTCTCTGTTCGCTTAACATTTAGTTTATTCCGAACATCGGAAGCGTATCCGGACTCGTCCGGGTGACGGACGACGTAAACAGAGCCGGCTGACGTTTAGTGTCATTAAATCTCGTAATAGGATATCATAAATCGCAGGAGGTCGGCGGTACCAGGCTGCCCGGGCGGCTGTCATCGTTTGTCAGAGCATTTCACGCATTGTTGGACAATAACGCAGGCAGGGGCGGGCCAGCATTGTGCGCGGCCGGTCGCGTGGACGCGCGACGCGACGCGTGCGCGATGCGCGACCGACGCGACACCCGTACGTCAAATGTACATCGCCGTTACAAAAGGAATTACACGCGCAAAGAATCGTATGAGAAATTCCTATCCCCGTTTCGGAGGATGTAAAGATGCAGGTACGCTGTAATTCTCACTTGCCACGTCTTGTTGTAATTCACTTGAGTCAGCTTAACCCGGCACCCGTATACGTACGGGCACAATCAAATTTATTTCTTCGGTCGCCGGAAAAAAAGCGAAAAAATAAAATAACATCAAATATGTTCGGTATGCATCGTCTCTGAGATTCACATCAGAAATTTAAGCTTTAAAGAACCGGGCGGGATAAAAAACATCGTGGAGTCAAAAAAAACGAGTAAGGACTTGACCCCTGCGAGTCGGACGCGTAAATTCGAATCAAAAGGAATCAAATGTCATTTTACGGAGCCACGTACGTGCTATGTATTTAAAAAGCCATTGTAGTATTTGGTTTCGAATGAAAATGTTTTAAAATTCGATTTAAAATTAATAATATTTTCTATTCAGACTAATGGGCGACATCAGTTAAAACGCACTAAAGTATAACCCAATAGATTGTACGATATTATTTAAAAATGTCAAGAACAGAAAAAAATAAGAAAAATTAATGACGCTTTATTCGAAAATTTGGACTTTCCTAAAAATTCTGGTAGTGATTTATCAAAACTACCGGTTTTAGTAAGTGACTGTCACTTTTTTATTATGAATGTAATACCAATATGGCGTCACCAAATTCTTCATAGTTTCCGGGACTTGATTAATAGCCTGGTAGTAGGATAGAACATGTTACAAACTTTGTACGCTCTGCCTACCCTGCAAGCGATCTGACGCGATGATAAAGATAGACAAATAGTAAAAAAAGCCACTTTCTCCTGTTGATATTAAAAAAAACGGCTAAATTGGTTGGAACTCTGTACTCTTTGCCTACCCCGCAACGGATCTGGCGTGATGATATAGTTAGATAGATAGATTTATTCTCCATTCCGATCTCAGTCTCGAACCTATTCGCGCCTTAATTAAAAAGGCGACAATTCTATATATCGCGAACGCATAGCCGCCGCCGACTACGAACCTAACTTCCCTCCGGATGCCCTTACATCCCTTCGTGTGTGTGTGAATGATTTACGCTGTTGGCCTCGAGGCCTCTACAGCTTCACCGGATTTTAAAGGCGAGCGTGCAACCACTACGCTCCAGCCAGCCAGAAGGGCAAGAGGCGACATACTCGAGGGCGCCTCGAAGAGGCGCCCTCGGTTGGGACAGTCGCTGTAGGGGGACGGGTGCACTACTAAGCGCACCGGTCAACCGCCGGCTATGGGAGGGGATCTACTACTACGTCTGCGTCTACTTCGTCGTCGCTCGTATTCTGAGCGGAAAGAAGGGCTGACAAAGCATCGTTCGGATACAGATACCGCACACAGGATCAGACACCGACCTCGTCGGCGAGCTCGAAGAATCCCAGAGCACCACGGCGAGACACCTAGTATACGCCCTCCCCCATAGCGACTGCCCAAGCCGAGGCCGGTCCTCCTTGAGGCGCCCTTGAGCTAGTTGCCCCTTTGCCTTTCTGGCTCGAGCGTAGTGGTTGCACGCTCATCCTCTTGTACGGTTAAGCTGTAAAGGCCTCGCGGCCAACGAGGCACACACACACACACGATATTATTTAGGTATGTAGTTAATTTTAATGATTTAATTTTTGTGCTTCCTCAACTTTAAAGAGTTTATTGTCCTCCGCCATTAGCGTCGTAAGAGGTAATTAATGTTTTTTAATTGCTTGTATAACACAAAATAAGCATGAGTAAGGATCAGCGGGAGGTCCGAAATCGGTAATCACTTTATATTATCGCAGTTTTGGGCCCAACGATGCGAAGCTTACAAAAATATTATTATCTTTAACATCAAAACGGAAATATTTAAATACCTGAGGGCTTACTTCAACCTTTACAGCAGTATTTCTTTAATACTACTTTGCCGTGAGAAAAAGACGGACATATAGATGGGTTTTCCATATTTCTTACGTAAGATACGAGTAATACTGCTAAGGATTAACATTGTTTATATGAGTAGGTTTTAAGGATTTTAAGATGCCCTCTGTCAACAATAAGTCATACAAAACTGCCTTATTAAACAGCATCTATCATAAAAATGTGACGATCTCATAATTATCTGACAAACAACTAAAACAACATCTGCCATTTTTATTAAATATGACCTTAATTTAGAGGATTTTAAAATAATTCATATCTATACTAATATTTTAAAGAGAAAAGATTTGTATGTTTGTAACGAATAAGCTCAAAAAGTACTGGACCGATTTCAAAAATTCTTTCATCATTAGATAGCTACCTTATTCAGAAGTAACATAGGCTATATACCATAGATAGGTGGCGCTGTTGTCAACCGGGTCCGAAGTCGCGGGAAACTGCTGGTCAATTATAAATTCGAAAATAACTTTGTTTATCTGTAATCTTTTCACTCCTGAACCACTAAAAAGATTTAGACAACGTTTTGTTTAAAAAACCCTGACGTCGCGGATAGTGGTTATTAAAAACATTTTTAACAGACAATGGACACGTTTAACCGGCGGGTTTAGAAGAATTTAATTTTATACAAGAGTTCCTTAATATAACTTAGGTAAAAATTAAGAAAAGATTTTTGGAAACATCCCCTGAGAAACGTGTCTTAACCCCCATCCCCGCCATTACAAGGATAACATTTGGTAAAACCAAAACAGAGTGTAATTTCAGAAAACGGTGGGCACCAATTACTTTTAAGACAAACAGACAGAGAGACAAATGCGTTCTCATATATCGAGATGTTATCGGGGGCGCATTCGATCCGAGCGGGCGCGGCACATCGGTTAATCAGACCACAATAGGATGAATTTCACGGGATAAAGCGCTCCAGTGTGTAACGGAACGTCTTTAAAAACGAAAAGATCTTAAAATATGGCGGCTTTATTTGGGTTCCGATTAAAGTTTTATAGTTTTTACAAGCTTTTAAAAGTTTCCATTTAAGGGCTTACCGCGATAGACGATTTATTGACCGAGAGAGAGAGATAGCGATGCAATTTTTTTTTACATAAGAATAAAAAGGGATGGTTATATTAAGAACGCGCGTTTGGAAATAAACGACGTATGTGCAGAAACAAATTTAATCTATGTATCTATATCATCACGCCAGATCCCTTACGGGGTAGGCAGAGAGTACAGAGTTCCAACAGGTTCTTTCCTTACATACCTTTCTGGGTTCCTCAAATGTACAAATTTTATCATTTTCTAAAAAACAACCCAGAAACTCCCAGTATGAGTCCGGAGTCTGGAATTGTGCCCAATATAATATAGCAATAGGCTCGCCGCCTATTACATGGGACCTAACATCGTCGGCGAAACGTGGGTGTACTCAGTACACCTCTGCCACCCCCGCTTGGGGAATATAGGCGTGACGGTTTCTAAAAAACAACTACACTATGAAAAAAATGCTTTACAAGAACTTTGCTACAATTATTTGCTATGTTTTAGGTAAATTCTATAAGTTAGTTCTTAAGCATTTCGTGTTGTAATCAAAAAATAGAGATGACTTTATATTATTTTTTCCATGGAGAAAATTTCGTTAAATCGTGTATTTCTTCTACCAGATTCTAAAATACACTGTCAAAAATCATATTTCGAAATATCAAGTCTCTAATTCATATAATTCTTGATGTGCATGGGGTAAAAACACGTTTTATCGCGGTAGGCCTTTAATTGTCTGTTTTTCCGGTTAAACGTTTGTGTTCCACTTTTAAATACTGCGGTTGTAATTCTTTTACGGCTTATCTATCCAGTGTTCCAGTGTTACGGAACGATTATTATCATTTATTATTCCCTCTCCGCCTTCTAGTAGTTTAATAAAATTGATCATTTTTCTCTGTAAATGAGAGAACCATGTAGCCATTCTCATGAATAGTATAAGTTGGTTAATTTAATTTAGGCTCACCTGATACTACATTGTTCTCCCATACCCCACAACAAATGTAGATGAAAACAATTGTAAAAATACAATTTCAAAAGAGTAACCGTGGAGTTTCTTGCCCTTCTTCTCCACAGGAATGACATTCCGAAGTGGTGGTAGAGTCTTTGTTACTATTGTGTCGATTCATAAATACTGTAATAGTTAACATGAATAAAAAAATTTCCGATTCTGAGTCTGACTCGTTTTAATTATGGAACAATTTTGAAATATGGCGGCTTTATTTTAGATTTAATTTTTTATAGTTTTTACAACTTATCATTTACTTTGTTCGTATAATTGTAAGTTGCTTCGGTTAGGTATTCTGTGATCCATTTTTTTAAGACTGCGGTTGTGTTACTATTGATGCTTGTTCAATGACCACCGCGCACTGTGTCTAATAGTCGCGGGTTCGATTCCCGCACGGGACAAATCTTTGTGTGATCCACAATTATTTGTTCCGGTCTGGGTATTTGTGTATGTATATTTTCATGTTTGTAAACGCACCTACGACACAGGAATAAATCCTACTACTACGGCTACGTTTTTTTATAAAAAAGAAAAAAAAAAGAATGAATTTTTAAGTAACATTATTTATATAGTTCGTTAGCAAGAAAATGTACTGTAATGTAAATTATGTTGGTAATAGATTGATCATACCTCATAAATGATATCCATAGTTTGATAAATTCTTGACTTACCTGTAACAAGAAATAAAATAATTAGTTCATATGAAAATAGTAAATAATTGTAGGTCGGAGGTCCGCTCCGCTCACTAGATCGAGTAGATAATCGCAGGTTCAATCCCCGTGCAGGACAAATCAATCCATAATCTCAAACATTGGTAGAGCGAACAATTACATAGAACTACCTACTTATATTAATAATAACGTGACGATCGCAATATACTGTGAAACTTTATTGTAATTGTAGTCTATTGTAATAACATAAAAAAAAGACACCGTCACGCCTATATTCCCCAAGCGGGGGTGGCAGAGATGTACTGTTGTACACCCACTCTTCGCCGACGATATTAGGTCCCATGTTATAGGGGGCCTACCTATTGCCATATACCGGGCACATTCCAGGCTGCGGACTTAAACTGAAAAGTTTTTGTTAGAAAACCTTCATTTGTCCGACCTAGGATTAACCCAATACCTCGTGATCACCAAGCGATGCGCTTTGCCGCTAGATCAACGAGGCAGTCGTTATAAATGTAATAACTTAACTATATACAATGCGAAAGTGGAAGGATGTAGGTACCGGAGAAGATCTAGACTGTCTTACCATGACCAAATAGACCGAGTCTTATCTGAAGGACAGGTCAAGAGTCTCCGTAACCGGCAAACGTGTATGAGACGAAATATGCGAGTGGAGGAAGCCAGAGACCGACAGCGTACATCATTCACACACACACACACACGAGATCTGTAAGGAAAGAACCTGTTGGAACTCTGTACTCTCTGCCTACCCCGCAAGGGATCTGACGTGATGATATAGATAGATAGATATTATTTCAATAATTTATGTCATACCTACTAAAAAAAATTATTACAGTTGTATTTGCAATATCTGTGAACGACCACTAACTCATAAGCACTCTATAATATTAAGATCTCATATTATTGTACACTTAGTCCGCAAATAAATATATAAATTTGAATCTTTATGTGACAAAGAATATTCTTTTTTTCGGTATGAGTATATTTTTAATGTTACTATAATATTTTTCACATAAGATGGGTAGTGATAGTTCTTAGTACCAAACGAAATTAATATTTGATTCAATGGTATTAAGGTATAAAACTATGGTTTTAGTATAGAATAGTTAGTATAGGAACAGGTCATGCCTCTTATTGCCATTGAATAAAGTATAATTTTCTTTGGCACTTACAACTGTCACAGTACGTCCTTCATGAAACTATAAACGCACACATGAATCGATTCTTGGTATGGGACATTTCAGTGAGAGTGAAGGAAGCCAGGGAGGTCTTTAAGAAAAGAACCAGTTGGAATTTTGTCCGCTCTACCTACCCCGCAAGGGATCTGGCGTGATGATATATATAAATGGAATTCCTAGTGAAAAGAAGGCAAAGTTTTTTAGAGAAAGTCTTAAGACATAGAGTGTTTTGTATTGTATGCCAGTGAAATTATCATAAATAAACAGTGCTTGGCTACCTCTTTGATCTAGTGGCAAAGCGCATTGCTTTATGATCACGAGGTCTTGGGTTCAAATCCTAGGTCGGATAAATGTATGATATTTAAAGTGGTCTGGGTATTTGTGTATGTGAATTTTCATGTTTGTAAACGCACCCACGATACAGGAATTAATCCTAGAGTGGGGCTACGTGTTTTTTTGAATAAAAAAGAAAAAAAATGAGTTTAGAGACTATACTGAATATTCTACTAACTTTTAAGTTATAAAATGGCTACCCTAACCGCCAAACAACATCTCACGAGTGACTCACAACCCAACCTCTAACTAATCTCCCAAATCTCGCGATGCAAAACCCACCGTTCACGAGCATTTATCTCGCATTTCTGATTGATACGTGCCTCCACCGCGCATCATGGGCCTCGAGAATCATTCCGAGAATCGTCTCGATGACGCCCGACTGATCCGAGAATGGATTCCGGGAAAGGTTACTAACCTCTAGTTGGATGTACCGATTTGTAATATTAATATCTTTTACGAAAGTTTTTTTATTTAAGAGGTGGGTTGTACTTTAGATATCCACAATTTGACGAGGTATTTTCGCCACAGTGTGGGTGCCCCTTCTCTGTTAATAGCTTACAGGGCATTTTTGTGTGTGTGAATGATCAACGCTGTTGGCCGCGGGGCCTTTACAGCTTCACCGGATAAGAGGGCAAGCGTGCAACCACTACGCTCGAGCCAGAAGGGCAAGGGGGCAACTAGCTCAAGGGCGCCTCAAGGAGGAACGGCCTCAGCTTGGGCAGTCGCTATGGGGGAGGGCGTATACTAGGTGTCTCGCCATGGTGCTCTGCACCGGCCGGCGGGCAAGGGATTCTTCGAGCTCGCCGGCGATGTCGGTGTCTGATCCTGTGTGCGGTATCTGTATCCAAGAGAATGGATGTAAGGGCATCGGGAGGGTAGGTGAGAATATGCCGCGGACGGCGGTAGCGGTTGATAGGATGGGAGTTGGATTCGTACGGCAATTTAGAAACAATATTCTACGAGTGTGTCTATTATAGATACTGCAATATATGATTATATTGTTTATATCCTATTAATATTATTAATGTGAAAGTTTGTATGTTTACATGTTTGGATGTGTGTTACTCAATCACGCAAAGACGGCTGAACAGATTTGGATAAAATTTGGCACACAGATAGTTTGTTACCTGGAATAACACAGAGGATACTTTTCATGATATAACATGAAGGACAAGTCAAGAGTCTCCGTAATCGGCGAGCGTGTATGAGACGAACTATGAGAACGGAGGAAGCTAGAGAGGTATGTAAGGAAAGAACCTGTCGGAACTCTACTCTCTACCTACCCCGCAAGGGATCTGGCGTGATGATATAGTTAGAACTAGAGATAGATACTTTTTATACCGGAAAAATGTAAAGTTTCTGTCTAAACTCAACGCAGATGAAGTTGCGGGCAGAAAGTAGTGTTAATATATGTATTTGAAAATCACATACTATACGAAAATGAAACGTGATACGTATTTTGTGATTTCTAAATAAAAATTGTGGGATATCAAAAAAAAAGGAAATAATAATCACACCTATATATTTTAAATGTAAAACGTAACCGGCGACCGTGTATGAGAGTGGAGGCTGAGAGAGAGCTCTGTAAGGAAAGAAGCCAGGATCCACAGTGGTCTTCTTAGATGACACCAAGGTTTGATTGAACCTTGGGGTGTTCCGGGCAGCGCTTTAATTTTCTTGGAACCGGCAACAAATTTAATTAGAAAGAAAAACAGGAGGAGCTTAGTAATCCCGTTTTTCTGTGCTAACTGTAGAGAAGGGACGTTACTTTTTAGGAAAAAGTTTTTAGCAAATCAAAAATGGAAGATTACCACTGCCTACCCCATACGAGTAAAGTGGTGACACGCAATCACTAAGGCTTCCCGCAACTTAGTTATTTAGCACATGTGTAATTTTACTCTGATGCGATGATTATGTCGCGAAGCACTTGTCAGTTCCCGCCATTATAGAGAGGGCTTCGACTGATTGGCGTTATTATATTAGGATAATGAGTGTCGATATTATATCGTTCACATAAAAAGAAGCATTAAGGTACAATGCGAAAGTGGAGGGGTAGGTACCGGGAAAGACCTAGACTATCTTACTATGACCAAATAGACCGTGTCTTATCTGAAGGGCTAGTCAAGAGTCTCCGTAACCGGCAAGCGTGTATGAGACCAACTATGAGAGTGGAGGAAGCCAGAGAGGTATGTAGGAAAACAACCTGTTGGAACTCTGCACTCTCTGCCTACCCCGCAAGGGATCTGGCGTGATGATATAGATAAATAGATAGAATAAGGTATTGACGATATAAAAAACCTCTTTAAAACAAGATTTTATAGCAAAATTACGATTACGATTAGCCTTATTTGAGGATCTCCTATGACTAGCATGCTTCCAGCAAGATCATCAGACCAGTTCCATGGCGCCACATTATTGCATTGTCACCAAAGTTAAAATACGTATGCCAAATTTCAGTTTAATCGGATCGAATCGGCAAATGCTTGAAAAATGGTTTATAAAACTGTCTGGGGTCTGGAATTGGTCATGCTCACTAAAAAGTCTATGCTTGCAGTGGTTATTTGGTGCGGGTGACTTTCTTCCCTCTAATATGGTCGAGGGAGTAGATGGGTGCTCGAGTAGTCATACTCATGAACGGGTGCTACTTGTGGAGACTGGTCCACGCAGAATCCTTTAGATTTTTACACTTTAAAAATATTATTATTAATCTTATATCAGACTGCAATGTTGGTCTAGTGGCAAAGCGCATCGCTTGGTGATGAAGAGGCCCTGGGTTCCAATCCTAGGTCGGACAAATAAAGTTTTTCTAACGAAAACTTCCCAATATAAATCCGGAGTCTGGGCTTGTGCCCGATATATGGCAATAGGCTCGTACATGGGACCTAACATCGTCGGCGAAAAGTGGGTGTACTCAATACATCTCTGCCACCGGGGAATATAGGCGTCACGGTGCTAATATCAGTCGTAAGGCATCACACGTGCGCTGGATCGTGTACTTAATTTTCTATGTCATAAATTTGTATCTATAAAGAAAATGATGAAGAAAAATCATGGAAGGATATTTTATTTTCAAGGATAACAACAAACGTACAAAAACCTCCATCACACCTACGATCTCCAAGCGGGGGTAGTAGAGGTGTTTTGTATCACATAGCGCCGACGTAGATTCCAATGTAATAGGACGCGAGCTTAACTCTATTATATCAGACGCAATTCCAAAATCTGAATTGATGATTATTTGATTAAAAAACTTTACTTAGTCTGACTTAGTACTGGAACCCAGGACCTCGTGATGACTACCTGGGCTTATCGCCAATAAATTTACAAGACAGTCCTAAATTGAAATATCATCACGCCAGATCCCTTGCGGGGTAGGTAGAGAGTACTGAGTTCCAACAGGTTTTTTCCTTGCAAACCTCTCGCTTCCTTCACTCTCATCTCATTCAGTGGCGCATTTACAAGCAGGCTGAGTAAGTTGGAGCCTAGGGCGGCAAATTTACCTCAAATTTTTTTTTGAAATAGTTAAAAATTGACATTTTCTTAGCCCAAAAATATACCCAAAGACTATTTCTAGTGTAAACTTCACTAAATCGTGAGTTTTAAGAATAATCTAGGCACTGACACAACGATCCCTTAGTTCACAATCATACTAATAACGGGAAGAAGCCGATGTAATGATGACGATAGAGCACAAATCATAATATTGCAATTTCATTGACAAAGGAAATGTAATTAATATGATTGTGAACTAGGGTATTGAATTGCAGAGATTTGTAGGGACGGAAAAATTGAATAGCCTACTGGCGGCAAATGTGTAAATCCACCACTGATCCACCACAACAAATATCAGAATACAACATTACACAGACAATACACTCGATCTCTTGTGGGGTAGGCAGATAGGACAGTTTCAACAGACCCTATCCTTACAGACCTCTCTCGACTCTCATTCACAAGAATACATCGTAGCATACCTCTTTCAGACATAGCGTGAGAGTATTCATGAAAGAAATTTGTATTACCCAATGCATACACAATTTCAGTTGTTGCGTGCCCCAAGTATCTTGCCCTGTCTGTCTGTCACTCAAGCCCCTCAGTTCGGTGATACGTAAATTGCTCAGAACGGTTTAATTAACCAATTTGTTCCGGATTCAATTTGTATCATACGTGACTCCATTGTTGTTGGTTGTAATTTTAAAATTATAGTTTTTTACATTGTCGTGTTTAAGGTAAATGGTGTTGAATTGTATGTGAATGTGGGTTATGATTTTTTTGTTGGGAAATTGCGTTTGGGTCATGTTTGTCGTATGTACCTAAGTACTTATGTAGCTATCTACTGCCTCCACGCTCTCTCTGTCTCTCCTTGGCAATTATTATTCCCATGTGATGGTGGGGTCTCCCTTCCTAATCGCCTTCCACTTCGCTCTGAATCAGAATCAGAATATTTTATATTCATGTAAACCATTACAGTATTTATGAATCGTCAGAAAAGTAACAAAGACTCTCACCACTTCGCATTGTTATTCCTGTGGAAAAGAAGGGCGAGACGCGGCATGTTCGGAGGCATTGCAGATACACAGATTCTTCTTGACCACATCTGTTCATCTTGTTTTCGGCCGCCCTCTGGGTCTGGGCCCAGTTATGTACTTCCTCAACGCTGTAATTTTTGTAATAACGTCCCACTCTCTCTCTTCTCCTCGTCCCACTACTGCATGTTTTAAAAACACGTGAAATCAACCCTCACGAATACTCATAACCGTCAATGAAGAGGGGGAGACCTTTTCCTAGTAGTAGGACACATTAGGTTAGATAAAAAACTTAGACCTTGCCCACACTACGAATTAAACAATTACCTATTCCTGTGGCGGGAGTGAGTTTACACACATGATGCCGTCCGCGGCATCTTCTCACCGACCCTCCCGATGCCCTTATATCCCTTCTTTCGGATCGCACACAGGATCAAACAACGACCTCGCCGGCGAGGTCGATGATTCCCTTGCCCGCCGGCCGGTCCAGAGCACCACGGCGAGACACCTAGTATATGTCCTCCCCATAGCGACTGCCCAAGCCGAAGCCGTTCCTCCTTGAGGCGCCCTTGAGCTAGTTCTCCCTTGCCGTTTTGGCTCGAGCGTAGCGGTTGCACGCTCGCCCTATTGTCCAGTGAAGCTGTAAAGGCCCCGCGGCCAAAATACACACATGAAATTTAGCTACCCAAACATGCAGACCGAAACACATATTTGCGGGCCATACAAAGATTGGTTTCGCGCGGGATCGAACCCGAAGGGAGCAGTCTATGCTTTGAATCTGTAGACTAAGGCGTCGACAAAACTAACTCAGTACCTACTTCTTGTTCATGCACCTAAGTTTGCTGATTTTTAGTAAATACAGGCATTCCGTATATAACTATACTTTAAGCTTAAACTGTCTCTTATATTTAGAACCTGAATTTTGAATCTACCTATAGGTAAGTAGGATTATAATCAAACGCCATAATCAAATCAGATCATATACGAAATAATCTAAGGTAAGAATTGTTACTTCTCGTCAAAATACACGGAAGACTTCACATCGCTTGCCCAAAATACCAACGCAGGCATTCGTGTAAACAGCAACTGATTTCATCTTACCCGTTTATGTCGTGTCACCGTTTATCACCCCGAAATAACCTTTATAAATTAACTCCAACTTACTCCGTCATTAAAATAAACTGTGCACACTAATTGCCATGTTACATAAATAATAAAACCTACTCCACCTAATTAGACGTCTATAAAACGAACTTCGCGGATACACAGCCTTTTTCTTCAGCTTTTCCGACCGCCTTTGCGTTTCCCACTTTAAAAAAAAGCAACAATCCGTCCCACTCTCTCCGCTTGCACCTTGCACCGGCCCATTATTTCCTTTTCACTCTTTTGTTTCTGCGATGCGGACGTCTCGCTCCGCGCTCCGCCCATTTATAAAATCGACTGGCCGCGGCGTCCGTTCACCTGTCCCTTTCCCGTCTAACTGATTTATGTGAGAGTGAACGGTTTGATCGATGCGTTGTTTTCCCGCTTCAACTATCACTGGACGTTCGTTTTTCGAAAAAAGGCGCGCACTGACCTAAGGATTAGGTTATATGTTATAGCCGGGTGTAAATTCTGATAATGCGCTGATTACGACCGAGACATTCTCGAAGCTCGAATGTCGCGCGGTGGGAATCTATATTTTTTCTCGTTTTGCGCGGTAGGTTACGGGCGTTTTGTAAAAACTATATTTACGATAATGTTACCGCGTGGTGTTGCGTTACGTACGGGAAAGTGATTAATGATTTACTCGTAACCTCTCGAGTCGAATAGTAGAAATAAAGGGTATCGATTCCCAGAACGGTGATATTTTTAGATGTCTTAAAGGTGATTAAGCTATTTACATGGAGGTGGACGGTTTTCTTCACCTTTTGTCTATGGTTTCTGGACCATGTTACAAAATGCGTACTGTTGGTTTGGAGTTATTGCGATGATTTCCCTGTTGAAATAAGTGCAATAGAGGATAGACAAATGCAAATACCCTTTTTTAACCGACTTCAAAAAGGAGGTTCTCAGTTCGACTGTATGTTTTTTTTGTATGTATGTTACGCGATCATTCCGCCAATTATGAGTCGATTTTGATGATTCTTTTTGCATTGGGTTGAGTATAGCTCTAAGGTGGTCCCATTTTAATTTCATTGGTATTAGACGTTGGACTTTGAAGATACACCAGGGAACTCCTTAACGACAAACAATACGAATGCGTAGATTGAGATATTCTGGGTATTACGTTTATCCTATAGGTACCCTGCCATAGAACTAATCAGAATATTAACCAACTTTTTGAACTTTGGAGTTGAAAGATACACCAGGGGACTCCTTAACGGCGAACAGCACGAATGTATAGATTCCGTTATTATGGTTATTATATCAATCCTGTACAACTCAGCCAAATAATATAATATAGGTATATAAATATTAGTAAATAATTCACTCGTCACTTAAAAGTGTAAAATAAAAATGGGTGCCAAGTAACCGACTGCACTAACCGCTACCGACTTCAAATATTTATTTTTTGGTTATTGAAGTCGGTTTACCTTTTTTAAAAAAATTCTTATTAACTTGAAAAGTTCATGTCAATGGAGAGAGTCGCCATATTTCAGGGTGTTAAGAGAAGGAGATATACGGATATATCATAAATTGTGAAAATACACGATATATTGATGTCTAAGTCTTTATTAAACTTTTAGAAACCGTGCATTTCCGTCTACCCATCATAAATCGATCTAAGTCACTTTCCAAAAAGTTCCAAATTAAGATTTCAAAGCCGGTCGCGGCATTTCGCGCGCAAAAACCGCGGGCCCGTTGACAACTTGAGATATGTCATGGCGGTAGTTTTTTGAGGTTAGTTTCCGCGGGAATGCCATTCTAATCAAAATAGTTTACGCGTCCGTCGTGCCGCGAGATTAGGCTCGTTTTGTTGGCCTCGGCCGTGGGAACGGGTTTAGTTTTGTTTTTCCATTGATGTGGGTTTGGGTGTTTTATTTTGTTTGGTTGGAAATTTATTTGGAATTAAAAGGTCTAAATAGGCATCTTCAGATGGTCATTCTGCATTTTAATCATAATTGTATGCAGTTATTTTCCGTAATTTGCATGACGTGTAGATTAATTATGTAAAAAGAGTATAAAACGACGCCATAATGAATCAATATGACAGCTGCCACTTCAGAAAACCGTTACCAATATGGCCGATTAGCACAGAGCTCTGTATCATCTCAAAAAGTGGCAATCCCAATGGATTTTCAAACAACTTTCAGGCAATAAGTGCTCGAACGCAAATTCGCATTAAAATCCATACCTTCATAACATTTACGAAAAAAATATAATCGCAACACGTCCTAAGCTCTCCTTGGAACCCGATATCACTACGCGTTTCGCGGCGCAAACTGTTATAAATCAAAAAATGCGAACAAATAAAAACGCCCGTCGAGGTGAAAACGTTATTATCTTTGTAATTGCACGTCAAGCCGGGAAAACTCCGCGTTTGGCGCGCTTTCCTTGTCTCTGACGCTTTTTTTTTTAACGCGGGCTATGATATATCGGGCTATGAATACGGAATGTATCGCGACACCTGCTCGCTTCCTTATGAATTCGAAATTGCGACTTTTTTGATGTCATTATATCCTAGTACCATCGCGTTTGTTTCCTAGTATATTTATTATAATTTATTGTTTGTTATGTTCCGTTTTTGGAGGTCTTTGGTGTATAAAGAAGTGTGATAGAAGAATATTAATGTCTATTGTAGGATAGAAAACATGTTTTTTTTTTGTTTTGACAACGGAAGAATTACAACATCTTAGTAGAGTCAATGTGCCGTCAACTTAAAAATATTTAGCATCCAATGATCCAGTTCACGTCAAGTTTCGATCGTACACGAAGATTGAATGCTTACAACTAAAGCTCTCAAAAGAGGGACATTATCAAATTATCACAAAAAAACGAAACACCGCATAACAATGAAGCTAAAAGAACATAAACCAACATTGTAAGCGATAAGCGATGGCTCGCGCCCCGCCTCGCTCGTAACGAACCGCGCACTATCGATGTCTCAGTCAAAAACTGTCAAAAACGTGACAAGCGCCGTGTCAGGCTAACGAGCCGAGCGGCCGGCGTGTCAGCGTGACGACGCGTTTCTGCTCAGATCCGATCCATCGCGTCCAACGCCATCTATTACCAAGTAGGCGAACTACTTATATATTTTATTACAAAACAAGAATTTTAAAAATCTTGTCTGGACACAGAAATACATAAAGATGCAAATGAGCCGCGCCCCCGAGCGGCGGGCGGCCGAACGAATTTATTGCTGCGCGCGCACCTCATTATCGCTAACAAGCATTGGAACCCTTTCTTTACCCCATAAATATTATATTTTACACCTGCACTAAAAGGGGTACCGGGATGGCAGCGCTCGCGAATGTTTCGGAACACCTTTCCGCGTAACGTTTTATAATTCCGTTAATAGATGGTACTTATCGATTTATAATGCAAGCTACTAGATTAAATGCCGTTGTAAATAAAGGAGGCATGTGTGTGGCCTCAGTTTACCTTTCCGTGATGACAAGAAAAGCGAATTTGTTAAGTCTTTGCAATGTTGCGGGTTAATGAGCTTAAAAGTGTTATCTATCTTATCACGCCAATGTCCGTAATTTCTTTGTTTTTATGTAACGGTGAAATAAAAAAATATATGATTAGAATTGATTTTTACTTTACACCCAGTCAGTACTTAATATAGCCCCTTCAAATTGAACACCGTTTTTATTGCACATTTGGAATCGGCTATATTTTATTAAAATCTATTTTTTTTGTATGTCTTAAGGTTATATGGACATCTTCCTACATTTTATGAGCAGCATACGCGGTCTGTTTCCAGCACAATATCTATTAAATCGTTAAGACTCAGTCGAGCGCCAAGCGAGGGAGGTTATGAGTTTTATAAGTAACGCCATGAATTAGTTTTTGGAACCTATTTAACGGATAAGCCTAGATTAATTAAAACCTAGTAAGTATTTAGAAATAAAAGTAATTAGACTAGAGTTATGTTGTAGATCCTAATAATAATCTACCAGGATATTATACCAAGCAGGCGTTTTAAAGTCATCATAAAACACTTTACCCTAGTCATCTAAGCAAGGAGGTAAATTGCTCACATCAAGTGCCAGGGTGGCATAAACACAAAGAGTTGTAAAACCGCATCGCGTGATAGCCCAACGGTTGCAATTTGTGAACAATTCGAGCGGGCGACCGCTAGTAATTATATGACATTTAGAAGTTTCTTTGAAACAGGCGGTAGGTGAGTGTATTAGCATTTGCAGGCCACAAAGGCAATTAATACGGCAAGTGCAAAATAATCTTTAGCAACTAATAAAGAAATAAACGGGTAGATTATACGAAGCATGCCTAACGGCGCTTTTGGAATTGCTAAGGAGTTTGATTAGTAAATTATTTATTTTTATAGTGGAATAGCAGTTATAAATTAGAAATAGCGGTAATTTACGATAACTTGGATAACGCCTATGTACACAATATTGTCAATCACTTGCCCATTAAAAGATCTTATAGATATACAAATACTTTATCTATAATTAACTGCAAAATTCATTGTGCTCTAAATTCATGCACTAGATTTGTTAACGTATCGTGTGAAAATTCATATTTACTACTTTTTTTAATTATATACGAATGACACGAATGACCTATTCATATCTCATCGATTACCTACAAATGAAACCACCAAACAAACCTCAAAAACATCAAATATTAACCAAATGAGTCACAGGAATTGTCCAATTAGAGCACATTGTCGAAACTAAAGCCAGAAAATCACTTGTGCGACCGCAAACGTGTCGTTACACGTAAAAATTGATACTACTTGACATTTGGCATCGAGTTGCGACGGTTAAGGTAATGGGTGTTGCGGTCGCGGCAACCATGGAATTGCCCAATTGCCCAATTTGCGCCGTAGGGCACTCGGACGCGACAGAATTAGAGCAGGATCTACGCGTGACCGTTGTGCGTTCGTAATTAGAATGACGTGATTCTTTTTTTGATTTTGTATTTTTTTTTTATTTTTGATGATCGGTGCAGTGTGGCGTGATTTTACTTTTTAATGAGCTGTCATCTTTTTTGGGTATTGGGAATTATGTTAAGTTTTTTTTTGTAGTTAGGTAAGTAATATGTATTTTAATTTGTGGGTATAAAAATAAGAATTGTGGGACTTGGAGATGGTGAGGTCTGTATAATTTGGATCTATATAAACATGGATCTATATAATTTGTTGGAACTCTGCTCTCTGCCTATCCCACGATGAATTCAGCGGGAATTCATGATATTCATAAATATTAACTATAGAGTGTACATCCGATGTTATAGTATAGGGGGCGAGGTTATTGCCATTATATTTACCGGGCACAATTTCATACTCCAGACAGATATACTGGGAACGTTTCAATAGAAATACTACTTTTTGTCCGAACTAGGATTCAAACTCAGGATCTCGTGATCACTAAGCGTTCAATGCGCTACTGAATTAATAAGGCACTTTGCATTAATTAAGTAAAAACAAGTTCATTAATTAATTGTATTTATTTTTTGAGCAATTGCACTTATTTAACACGGTTCTCATAAACAATAGGAGTTGGTATTGTTCCGAATTAACAAATAGGCATTATTATAGCAATGGGTTGACGCAATGACATCAATTATCCGAATATTTGCGCAGGTGAACGCGTGATTCATTAGTTTGTCAAGTGTATACATATTTATTTCTTCGATAAGTAGATTCAGCTTTAATCGGGAATTTGTTCGTGGAGATTTAATATATCAGTAGTAAACACGTCATATATTTTTTTAATAGTAGCCCTGTTAAGAAACTATTCCACCTTTGGACACGGGCCTCCTCTCTAACTGAGAGGGCTTAGGCCATAATCCACCACGCTGGCCCAGTGCGGGTTGGCGAACTCCACACACCTTCGAGAAACTCTTAGGCATGCAGGTTTCCTCACGATGTTTTCCTTCACCGTTAAAGCAAGTGATAATTATTTTTTAATACGCGCATGCTTTCGAAAAGACGGATGTGCGTGCCTGTGTTTGAACCCGAGACCTCTGACTTTGCAGTCCTACGATCTAACCACTAGGCTATCACTGCTATACACGTCATATTTGATATAACTTTTTTTAAAAGCCTATTCTGTATCCCACTGCTGGACCTCCCCTTTATGTTTCTATACATCGATCCTGGGTCTACAGTATTCATTTTTTTCCCAAAAAAGTGTCTAAGTAGTCACGCCACCGTCGTCTTTGACCACGACGTCTGTGACCGCATTCAGGGGTCTCTACCGTGACGATGTTTGCCCACCTTTGCACGACATGTCTGGCCTAATCCCCTTTCAGCTTTGCCGACTTAAAGCCTACATCCGTAACTTGCGTCATGGAACGCAGCGTGGTGTTCCTGACGTGGTATTTCCGTTTAACACCTAAAATGGTGCGTTCCATTGCTATTTGGCAAACCTTAAGTCGGGATTTCTGTTGTGCAGTCAGCGACAAAGTGTTCGCACCGTAGGTTAGGACGGGCAGAATGTACATAAAATAATATTATAATTTACATTATAATATTATTTTATGTGCATTCTGCCCTATTTATATTATAATTTACAAACACAGCAGTTATAGTGAGAGCTTTTATAGTAATTCTTATTTATGTTTATATATGCTATAAGTAGTACGTTTTAAAAAATCTATTTTTATTTGTTTTCTTCTCATACATGCATACTCCGTGGTTGTTAACACTTTATATATATATACCTTCAAGTTTATTTATTTATTTATAGGCACGACTACAGATAACAAATCAAATATTTAGAAATAATGTATATGAAATTACAGTTCCACACACTTGTCGATTTGATAAAATCTGTCAGGCAGGACCTTACGAGTCAATCCTTGTGATACATAAAAAACGCATATCTTTTTATATACAATTCTAGTGTGAGTGTGTTCGTAATTATTCTCCTCCTTAACGGCTTGACCAATTATGATGATTATTTTGTACCTATAGGGTCATCTGGATGCTTCTTAGCTATAGTTGGACCCGGGTTCGCTATACTTATAGAGAACAAGGTAATACCTTCATTAAAAGACAATTATATATAGTAATTTGTACACCTAACAGTAAGTTACGCACGCCCGATATACTATTGAATATTTATAACTCCGTGTCCTATTATAGTGTCGACGTGGTGAATAATTAACAAGTCTTTCGATTACCGACCGTCGCGGCCTGAAATTACCGACGTACCACGAAGGGCACCATGAATAATTTGAATACCAATCGATTGATGTTAATAGAGTTTCGAGGAGCAATTGTAACATGGATATAATATATACCTGTTGGAACTCTGCCTACCCCGCAAGGGATCTGGCGGAATGATATAGATAAATAGATGGATGTATAGGTGGACTTATGACCTGGTGAAGATTGCCGGCAAGAAGCTTGATGTGTAGGTGGAGCACATAGTCGATTATTGTGGCAATTTTTGGGGAAGGACTTTGACCTGCAGTGGACACGCGTGTTTTGGTGTTAAGGTTTTCTTCATATTTTACCCAAAATTATCTTAATTTTCTTAACATATTGTCGCTTTGAGACGAGTTCTTGTCGAAAGCGTTTTTCTTTATTAGCAAAGTTTCAGCCCTGAATACTTGGAGAGGAGGCATATTATTCCTGCTTGATCCTGAGCTGGGTAGTCTTCGCCATTTGCCGATTCTAAGAAATATTACCTAGTACCTATGTACGGATCTGTTTACTCTTGCGAAAGCCAGGGCTATCAGGAGTATTTATATTTATTAATGTGTCTGGTTTTTGCAACCTTATTTCATCTGAAATTTGAGCAATGCTGTGTCTAAAAAATGCGGTAAGTACCTATTAGTAATGTCTATACAGATTAGTGTCTATTAGACGTAGTCCGAGTCTTAAGTGGCAGATATTCCTATGATAGCCCATACACTCCTAACCAAATAAACATGCAATTTAGTTCTCGAACAATACGAATCTATAAAATTAACTTAACATAACGAAATAAAACAAGGTAACAAAAGTTGCGGTATATGAAAAAAAAACACGACATCCCACTGACCCCCCCCCCCCCCCCCCCCCCTCAAAAAGCAATACCAACAAAATAGATCACGTACCAGGCTCGCATAAGCAAGAGGCAGGTGTGTTACGCCACGTGAGCCGGAATGTGCGGTAAATTTTCCGGATGCCTTCCCAATGATTTCCTCGGAGACCACCGGCCCAGATACGGCGGATTTCGATACGATAACGCTTCTCAATTTCTGTTTGCCTGGTACTCGAGATATTGTGGCCACGCCCCGCTCACCATTAAGTATGTATGCCTTAGGGGGTGGGTTATTTTTTTCTATCTATAAGGTCCTCGGGGACCTCATCCTCGGGTATCAATCGGCGATATTGGTTCGGAGATAGTATTCTGACAATAATCTTGTGGTATTATCGGAACAAGATATGGCGTGTACGATTGTTGCATCTTTAATATTAAAAAGAAAGAAGAAATGTGGATGGAAATATAAAAAAAGTGGATTTGTTTTTCTCTTTCACTAAGTTCGCTGCGGATTTATAGCTTAAAAACTACAGCTTCTAAGATTGCTGGAGTGGTTATTGATATTTTAAACTAAATCTTAGTTTTGATAGTCTAAAATAATTTATTTCGAGTAATAAAATCACATTGCACGAACAATCAAAATTATCCAAAAAATAATTAAAGTTAGCACAAATACTTCCGCCTTTCCAAAAATCTATTGCTTCTGATCATTATTATAACAGTACGAGCAAATATCAGTTTTATCTTCAGCATTACATAGTGACGCGAGTAATCGTGGTAATATTCCCAACTTCATCGAAACAATTGAAATCGAAATTTACGCGAATTGCGACGGGCGTAATAGCACTTCCCTAGCGTGTGTAATCGCTGTAATCTGCGTAATATCTGTAATCTAGGCGCGGCGGTCGCGGCCGAATCGCCGCGTCGCCACTGACGTGGTAATGGCCGGTGTGCCAACCTGCAGACATGCCTTGGGAATCGGCGATTAGTTGCGGAAAGAATTGAAACTGTAGCTGTCTGGATGTGGTGGGGAATTATGGGAGGGCAAAGGTCGTTGCCGTTAAGTATGTGGATTTATATTTAGTACTGTGTTGGATATTTCTAGAAGTTTATACATAGAGAAAGTTAGGTAAGATTATTAGGTTAGAAATTGAGAAATAGTATATATAATGGGACTGCAAAAAAACATAAAATTTAACTGTATTTGGAGCAAAATATCTTATCATAGGATTTGGCATTAGCAGACGACAACCCTTCTTAAGATTAAGCAGTAGCCCAACGGAGTAGGACCGTAGATGCCAAAGACACCATCATTCCATTAAGTGTTGTCTTGCTTCCAACAGCCAGTCCAAACGTAACTCCTTCGATGTGGCACGAGAGTATAGGATTCTCGCAATTTGTTGCTGAATTTAGTTTCTTACGGTTCAACAACTAAAGGGAATCTAAATAGGAGCAGTAATTGAAAGCGTCATCAATACACCTAATTTGAGTTGCCTCCTACGACGCAAGCTACAGTCAAGACCAATAGTTGTAAACGATAGCAATAGACTTAATTTTAACTCTTTCAGTAGGTACCTTATCATATACGATTTGTACATAATAACATGACAAACATGTACTTATGCTACACGTGTACGTAACAGCAATAACTGCCTAATTATGAGCCGGTGCCCATTAGCGAGTGATGCTCGCCGGACGTATTACAGTAATTACGGCTGATTACAAAGATTACGCGCGCCTCACTACTCCTGCGTGTATTATGATATAGACTAGTCATTTGAATGATTTGCTATTATAACTTTTTGTGTTTGTTCCCGAATCATTTACCGTTTGCAAGTGACAATGATCCCACAAAGATGGATCACATTTTGTTATTTTTGCATAAACATTTCAATATTTTGATTATAGGCCCTACCAATACTACTGACGAACTAACAATTGAGCTGTTTAATGTCATAGTACCTTTATAATTTTTAGTTGTTGGCTTTCAATTCTAAACACTACCGTTTAGTCTAATCTATGTAGATAGGAAGAAGTCACGGTCTTTTGAGGTCTTACCTTATCTTGGTCTTGATCTTATGTTTGGTATTAGATCTATTTCATGTTATATAATGTTTTAATTTAATTTATATTAATTACAATGTTTAAAGTCAATTGAAGTGTACTACAATATCCTCGATGTATTTCATGAGAATTTGTGGTTTATCAAACCTCATATTATGGCCATTATTTAAGGCAGTCATTTTTAACAGAATATAGACTTCTATGAACAATAAAGAGTTTTGACTTCATGCGTATTATCCATGTAAATCCGAGAAGTAATTGTCAAATTATATTCGAACAAAATACACAAAGGCATTGAATAGTAAACTGATATATCCTCCTTCATTCTAAACCTACTCTACCTGTATCCAAATTATATGCAAATGGTTCAGTAACTGTTTAAAGCACTTGCCCAAAGATGGCGCGGCGAGAGCGCTTGCAAATTGCAACAACGCATTGTTTCTATGCGCAAGCACATCGCCTTGTAGTACCAGGGACTAGGATACCAGATGGGGATAGGAGATTACAATCTACAAGTCCAAGTTTATCTCGATGGAATTGAAATTAGAATTTTGTGGGTCTTAGATCTAGTTGGTATATACGTTGTGTGTTGCAGGGTGTTTGCATATAGCTAGGTAATTTCATTTCTAAATGAGGAGACTCTTAAACTCCATGTATTCCCAGTAGTATAAATATGATGGCACGGCGGAGTTTGGATCTTTAAAAAGCATCTTGGAAAACGTTAAAGACCCAATGTTAACAGATAGTTAAAAACGTCGTCACGCTTATATTTCTCTAGGGGGTGGTAGAGGTATAATGTGGCCACTATATATCATTAACTCACAAATCACAATGTTAAAGGTGAGCCTATTTTTATCATACAGGGCCCGATTCCAGGTCTAAGAATCTTTCGATAAAATTACCATACATTGCTATAAATTCGTCCATTTTAACAGACTTTAAAAAGGAGGGGGTGTATGTTTGTCAGCATGTATCCTTTTTATAGCTAACTGAACAAGGAGTACACATATTTATTTTTCATATCCAAGGCGCCAACAATAAACATCTTAAACTCCATTAATTTTATTTATAACCATCATCCGCTCTAATCGTATTGTGAATATCAAACTGATTTCTACAATAGAACTGACTGTATCGACTTTCAAACGAATTCTTACTCAAGATTTATAGGTAAACCGAAATAATCGGCTAACACTAAAATAAATAATAAAGAACTACAATAATAAACTATCAGGTATCAAAAAGAAATCTAAAGGTATAATATATCATTAGAAAACGGTAGTTAATATGTTTTCACAAGTTGAAACTTGAAGGCAAAGTCACATAGGAGTAGTAAAAAAGATTTTTATTTAAACAGTCTATAAATCATTTGGCGTTTAAAAACAATGATTCTTTTGTAATGTTATAGGCTATTAAATGTTAAGGATATAAAAACGTCACGTCTGTATGTGCGGGTGACTTGCGCAGGCGCCGCCGAACGTTTTTGGTCATAATTTTAGAATGATTTACACGCGTTCTTGATCGCGTGAGTTTTATTTGCGACGGATAGGTGTATTTTTAAATTTGTTACATTTATGTAGGTAGTGTTCATTTGAATTTGCAGGAGAAATAGAAAAGTGAAAAATAACACCAAGTTAAAATCAAATAGCATGGTATTTTTTTCACACGAATACCTATAATTAATTTAGTTTACGGTAGGGATAAAGATTCGTTTGAAAAGTAAAAAACATAAATGTGAAAAACACACCAAGTTGTTTTTTTTTTTAATTTAAATGATGTGTGAGTGTGTGTTTTTATGTGTTATGTGAATCTATCGAATCTATATCATCCCTTGCGGGGTAAGCAGAGAGTACAGAGTTCCAACAGGTTCTTTCATTACATGCCTCTCTGGCTTCCTCTACTCTCATGAATTCTCATTATGTGAATGATCTACGCTATTGGACTAGAGGTACAGGTTTACCGGACAAGAGGGTGGAGTGATATGGTTACTATTTTAAAATTTACGAAGGTATAAACACTTTATAAATTTGAAATGTCATTGCTCAAAGCATTATGCTGTCTAAGGTTTTAGTACAATTAATTCTACCACTTGCCTGACTTCCAGCGCTGCTCCGAGCTTAGCTTAAGCCTAGTAATTGCCGAAAGCTCATTAAAAGACAAATGCTGTACCACGGTACCCACCTCCAGTGAGTTATGCGCGCCGGGTCGCCTGGTAATAGCTAATATCGCCGCCTAATGACCAACTCGCTGCTAATGCGCCGCATGGGAGCGCGAACTCTTCCCGATTATGTTCGCTAGGTACTTTACTATGATCTACATAGGTTATGGTGTCTTAAAGTCATGGGTGAGGTGTGGACCTTTAATAGACCCCTGAAGGTGAAGCTGGGTACGGTAATGACATCTCTATTATTTCACGAAAGAGTGAGAAAATATTTAAAAAGGTTATTTTCTAGGGCGTAAGGCCTACAAGAATAGATATGGATATGGAGAGAGAAGAGCAGCAAGATATTTGCCTTCAAATGGACTTTAACTGACTTCGCGCAGAAAGTTCTAACTCCCTAGAAAACAATTATTCACCCACACAGTTTACATATCCCATAATCATAACCCACTGTTTAGATATCCTCAAATCGCCGCTAAGTTCGCGCCAGCATTAAATTCCCTTTCTTAATATCTCTACCTTCAGCTTCATCTGTCTACTGACACACACCTGAAGTTAAAGTAAAGAGATGTGAAAATAATATCCTCCTATTGGTTATCTACGAGATCTCTTTCTCCGTTTTTCATCGTCTTTTTACTTCTTTCTATTTCTTTTAAATTACATTGATCACAGAAGCTCTGTTCTATCTTTCATCCGCCAATTCCGCTATAGAGGATTTTGTGCTTTAGGGTACCTTCAAATCAGATGCTCACAGGAGCAGCTGTAGTGCGACTATTACAAAATCGTAATCTGCAGAAGGTATTGGAAATTTCTAGGCACACTAGATATTAAATTGGCGACTGCACCATTCGCTAGACTAACTGAATAATCTCTAAAAAGCACACACCAAAGAGTTACTAACAAGTTACTCAAACTAAGAGTGAAAACCCCCCATATCTTCACGGTTATTACCCTTCATAAAGCTCACGGAACTCGTAAACCAACATCTAAAAGACACCATCACATCTCGTCAAGGATGTGACAGGACGATTCCCAGTTTATGACGTATTAGTTGAGACGTCATTTCGGACGTTTATGGCCTCGTAAACGAACCTATGTTCACTTGTTGAATTTATCGGTTCGAGGAATTTTGGCTGGGGGAGTTGTAGCTTTAAGTTGATCGTGGTAAAGTTGGTTGTTGATGATTTTGTGATGGGTGTGAATTTAAATACAGATGTTTGATTGCTGAGTTTCTTTTATTTTGGTTGTGATTGCTGGGTTAAATGATTATGTAAATATATGGTTTAGTTGGCATACTTGGCTCTTTACGGCTAATTTTGATATAGCATACTGCTGTCTAGAGCTTAAACGAGCTACTCCAGGAGTTGCAGAAATCTGGGGAGTCGCAGAAAAACCTTTGGCGTCCAGTAGATGGAGCAATCCCGAGGGTCACGGTGAAGCTTCTATGCTGACGTGAGCATGGCAAGAATTTGGGAACATGTTGAGTTTCTTTAAGATTTGCTCAAACGAGGATGGGACAAGAGAAGGGTCCCAGTGCATCCCGTTTAAGATCCCCGTATTACCGCGCGAAGAAGGCCACCGCTGGGTTCGCTTTTATTTGGTAAAAGTCCTACACACCCCAAACTTCTCAAAAGGATTCAGAATCTTTTAAAGATCTTGACTTCCACGAAACGAATGGAAAAGATGGATTGTTATCATCCTGCACATATGTATATTTCGAACCTTGTTTTTGACTCTAAATATGTGTCGTACGTGGATGTTTTATTATGATCTAAGGTAAAGCATCTAAGCTAAATCTACTCTAACACTCTGCTACTTTCCATGTGCTACAGCACGAAAATATGGAATGCAATCCTAAGTCCCTATATCAAACGAGAACAGTAGTCGTCTGTCGGTCTGTTAACAATGCGGGGGTGGCAGGGGGATGATTAATCGTGTCGGGCCGCGGGGGGACGATTGCTAGACTGGTGGAGGACGATATTTTTGTTATTAACGATTTCTGCTTTTGTGAAACAATCTGTATTCCCCAAGTGGGGGTGGCTGAGATGTACTTTGTACACCTGCATTTCGCCTATGATGTAAGGTACTAATGTAGCAGAGAGTGAGCCTATCGCTAATTTACCGGGACTCCAAACTTCTAGTGAGAATGAGGCGGCAAGCCTATTGCCAACACTACTCCAAACTGCTACTGAGTTTTTTATAGAAGTTTAAATTTCAAATAAAGCAATTTAAATTTTCAATAAAACAGTTCAAATTTCGAATAAACCAGTTTAAATGTCAAATAAAACCATTTAAATTCTCTCATAAAACATTTCAAAATTGGAATGCCGCGAAGAACGACACCGGAAACGCTCCGAGCGCGCCCGAACTCATCCGAAAGCTTCCAAAAATTGCACGAGGGGCGACACAGGAAGATGTAATGATGTTTGTCAAATGGAAAATGAGATAGGGAAATGTCGGAATAGCAGTATTTGCGACCTTTTCGCTGATGTCGTCGGTAGCAGGGGCTCGAATGCTTTATTGCTTGCTTGGCGAAACGGCTTTTAACTAAGGCGGTCGAGATTAGTTTGCTCTTTTTGATTGGTGTTCTTTTATAATATCTTCGTTGGCTGTATTCTGATATATAGATAATATAACGGGTTTCGAACCTTGCCATTACGATCGTTATCCTATATAATGACGTCTGGAACACATGTAATTATTTTTCATTTACATTTGCAACAGGATTTTTCCTTACAGACCTCTCTTGCTTTCTCTACTCTCATAGTTCCTCTCCTATGGAGTCGTGTCTCTGTACTTTCTGCCTACCCCGCTAGAGATCTGGCGTAATGATAAGTATGGATAGATTTACATTTCAACGAAAAATAACGAATAATTTAGGTAATAGGAATCGAGCTTCTTGTCTTTATTGATTGCAAAGACCTCTGACAAATCGAGATGAGAAAGAATAGGTCATACTCCAACACGTGGGCCCAGTGCGGAAAGGTAAATTACCATTACTATATTAAGCTATCTATCTATCTATATCATCACGCCAGATTCCTTGCGAGGTAGGCAGAGAGTACAGAGTTCTTTCCCTACATACCTCTGGCATCCTCCACTCTCAAAGTTCGTCTCATAAATGCTCGGCGGTTACGGACTCTGACTAGCCCTTTACATAAGACACGGTCACATATTTGGTCATGGTAAGATAGTCTAGTCTAGCCTCCTTTTTTGTCTACAATGTTAGAGGTCCCGCGTTCAAACCCAGGCACGCACCTCTGTCTCTTCGAAAGCATATGTGTATTAAAAATAAATTATCACTTGCTTAAACGGTGAAGGAAAACATCGTGAGGAAACCTGCATGCCTAAGAGTTCTTCGAAGGTGTGTGAAGTTCGCACACCCTTAGTGGGCCAGCGTGGTGGACTATCTAAACCATCTCAGGATTGGACCAAGCCGTCCGTCTTTATTATATTAAGCTCATTTTTAGACTCCGGACTGCAATGAGATTATTTTAGGAGAAAGACTAAAAACAATGTGTATTAACCTTTTTGTTCCTCTATGGAGAAGACTGAGTTATATAGGACTTTCTCCACACTAAAAATTCCCCTGTGTGTGTGAATGATCTACGCTGTTGGCCCCGGGGCCTTTACTGCTCGAGCACGAAAAGGCCCCCACGGTGGCTTCCTTCGAAACGGTAGGAGATTAAACCAGGATCCAAACTTAGGACTTTTAGATCGCCAGCCGTATGTTATGCTGCTAGACCAACGAGGTTGTCTTAATAAAAAAATGTTCCGACAATCGTTTTATAATTGTGATTAAACAGCCCGTTCGTTTGTGGAATTATTTATACATTATTCGTGGTGCCCTTTCGTTTGCAACACTGACATTTAATTAGTAGATTCAGTTTAATTCATAAAACCCATTGGCCGCCATTATGTCTTGTCAAATAATATGATAATTAACTCTGTGGACAACCTTGTTTAAATATCGTTATACATATAACGGACCGTACATACGGTCAATGACATAAGCCACTGAGCCGTTATTATTTTTTGCTATCTATATGATCACGATATACCCCTTACTGCGTAGGCAGAGAGCACAGACATCCTACACGTTCTTTCCTTACACAACTCTCTAGCTTTCTCCACCCTCATAGTTCGTCTCATTTTTACTATCAATCCATATAGCATCACGCCAGATTTTATTTTATTAAAACACCATCATGCTTATATTTCCCAAGCGGGGGCAGAGGTGTACTCAGTACAACCACTTTTCGCCGAAGATGTTAGCCGAAGATGTAAGGTCCTATGTAATAGGGGCCGAGTGTATTGTCATATACCGGGCCCAATTCCAGACTCCGGACTCATACTAGGAAGTTTTTTCCTAACAATAACTACATTTGCCCGATCTATTCTTCTTCTTTTTCGACGTATTATTCTTATTTTCTTTTCTTTAAAAAAACGTAGAGCACACAAGGAATTAGTGCTATGTCGTGGGTGCGTTTTTGAACCTTAAATTCACATACACACAAACATCCAGAGCAAATGCAAACATTAATGGGTCACATAAACTGGGTACTGGACAAATTTTAGTCCCAATTTTTGGAGGAGGCTTTCGTCTTGCGGTGGACGACTTGGAGCCGATGAATCATCAGCAGATATTAGTTAATCATCAATGATGATTAACTAACACGCACACACACACACAAACATACCCACGCGTCCATACATTTTATGTTTATACACCTAGTCCACTTTTTAGTATCTATTTATATTTAAAACATCACTATTCTATGTACACACAATCTGCCGCTGGTCTATATAAGTTTTAATCTGTGTCTTATAACTGTTACCTGGTTTCCCAAGATACAGGCAATTATGTGGTTTAAAATGTTTAAAACTATTATTTTCACCTGTCACTGAAGGTACACAAGTATCGATAACCAGTCCACGGCATGTTCTCACCGACTCTCCCGATGCCCTTACATCCCTTCTTTCGGATACAGATACCGCACACAGGATCAGACACCGACCTCGCCGGCGAGCTCGAAGAGTCCCTTGCCCGCGGGCCGGTGCAGAGCACCACGGCGAGACACCTAGTATACGCCCTCCCCCATAGCGACTGCCCAAGCCGAGGCAGTTCCTCCTTGAGGCACCCTTGAGCTAGTTGCCCCCTTGCCCTTCTGGCTCGAGCGTAGTGGTTGCACGCTCGCCCTCTTGTCTGGTGAACCTGTAAAGACCCCGCGACCAACAGCGTAGATCATTCACACACACACAAACAGTCCACGGCAACTACCCAAAAATACACCTAAACTAGAATTATTGGAACAGAGTTGCGTTTACATGGCACTACTAATTTTAATACGTTGTCTCAGCAGATTGTAAAATTACCTATAAGAAGTCTTGTGTTGATCTGCGTAAGTGGTTGATATCATAAAACTTCCATTCAATCAACAAATTTCTGTTAAACGTTCAGGTCACGATTGCCTCGCTGGTCTGGTGGCAAAGCGCATCGCTTTGTGATCAAGAGGTCCTGGGTTCAAATCCTAGGTCGGACAAATGTAGTTTTTCTAACGAAAAATTCCCAGTATGAGTCCGGAGTCTGGCATTGTGCCCGGTATATGTCAATAGGCTCGCCCTCTATTACATGAGACCAAACATCGTCGGCGAAACGTGGGTGTACTCAGTACACCTCTGCCACCCCCTCTGGGGAATATAGGCGTGACGTTCTGGTCGATCCTACCAGCATAGGAATGCATTGTAATTGTTTTTTTTTTTCAAATTGGAAACTGTTGTTTTATATTGTCTATCTATCTATCTATCTATAACCTCACGCCAGATCCCTTGCGGGGTAGGCAGAGAGTACAGAGTTCCAACAGGTTCTTTCCTTACATACCTCTCTGGCTTCCTCGACTCTCATAGTTCGTCTCATACACGCTCGCCGGTTACGGAGACTCTTGACTTTTCCATCAGATAAGACTCGGTTTATTTGGTCGTGGTAAGATAGTCTAGGTCTTCCCCGGTACCTGCATCCTTCCACTTTCACATTGTATATCTGTTTTGTCATTCTTTCCTCTGGCATTCTTTCTATATGCCCGAACCAACGGAGCATGCCCTTTCTCATCTTTACACCGATACTATCTTTCATACCTACTCGCTGTCTTACTATGCTGTTGCTAATGCGGTCGGTCAGCTTCACTCCGCACATCTTCCGCAGAGCTCGCATTTTATATTGTTATAATTAATATTTGCATGCTTTCACTGGATGGCGAAATCTGTATCTTGTATCCTAAAAAAACACCTACCATCCTTGCACTGTGCCACATTTAAAGCAAATAAAATTATTATTATTATAAAAAAAACAAAGGAATCAACAACAAAATCAACCCCTTTCGCCGGGGCTTCCACGCGGGCGCGTCATCATTTTTCACACTGTGGCTCCATTTATTTTATCTTCACGGCGCACGCTTGTCCGACGGGGGCCGATAGCGGTGTTTAGTTCGACTCTCTCAGACAAGGAGATTTATTGGCGGTTCTATTCAACTGGAATCGTCGGATATTTGATGTTTCATCTGTTTTCGAAGGCTTCTTCTAATATAGAAGGAGCTGGGACGCGCAGTAATTTTTTTGATTACCGTATTGAGATATATGGTAGTAGAATGGAGCCATTTACTAGGTTAAAGAAAACAGTTCAAAAAACGGTCCAAAAATAAGAGCACAAGGTGTGTTCTTATTTCTAATCAGTTCTATCTAACCATAGCCAACGGGAGGACGCGTTGAGTTAAAACTGCCATAATAAAAAGATTACGCGTACGTGTTTCTCGGCTGTTCTTTTTTACAATGATTTTATTATTATTATTACATAGCTACGATAATATATTGACGGTTTTACAGCACCCATGGTCACAGTAAGACTTCCAACTAATTTTTATTTCATCAGGAAAAATCATTTACCTTCGACCTTTTTCGAGATACTCTTGCGACTTGGATGTAATACAGAGTACATCCAGTAAAATACATTTTTCTGTATGGGTCTGAGATCTGGACTCTCAGAAAAGCAAACCGCTTGGGCATAGATACTTCTAAACTGTGGTGCTGGAGAAGATTGCTCCAAGTACCACGGACCGCGCATAGGACCAATGCATCCATATCGGCTGAGCTCAAGATCAGCACAACACTCCACTATCAGCATTTAAAAGATCTTCGAATTATTCGGTCACATAGTCAGGAAAAAGAGCGACAACGTCGAAAAGCTACTGGTCACTGGCAAAGTAGCAGGAAAGAGACCAAGAGGTCGTAGTTATGCGTTGGTCTGATCAGAAACGATCCGCGCTGGACACCACCTGGAGAACCTAGCTCGTCAATCAATCAATCAATCAATCAGCCTATCGCAGTCCACTGCTGGACATAGGCCTCTCCTAACACGCGCCATTGCACACGGTCCTCCGCCTTCCGCATCCAGTCTGTCCCAGCGACCTTTTTGAGGTCGTCGGTCCATCTAGCTGGGGGCCGTCCTACCTTACGCTTACCAAGTCGCGGTCTCCACTCTAGGACACGTTTGCTCCATCGGTCGTCGGTCCTTCTGCAGATGTGACCAGCCCATTGCCACTTTAGCTTACTGAGTTTGCGAGCTATGTCGGTAACTTTGGTTCTTTGTCGGATTACCTCGTTACGAATTTTATCCTTCAAAGAGACGCCGAGCATAGCTCGCTCCATAGCCCGCTGTGCGACTTTAAATTTGTGGACCAGTCCCACTGTGAGTGTCCACGTCTCGGCCCCGTAGGTCATAACAGGTAGGACGCATTGGTTGTACACTTTAGTCTTCAGGCATTGCGGAATAGGCGAAGAGAACCTAGCTCGTCGGCGGAACATAATTGGCGATTGCGTTATTCCTAGAGGTCATGACTCTCAATCGAGGAAATCGACGCAAGAAGGAGTATATCCAGTTATAGAGAGAGTACAAGGAAATATTTTTCTACCTTCTATTAATTTATCAGACTTTTTTTAGTTACCAACGGTTTAGTTGGCGCCCGTTTAAATATACTATTTACGTTACGCCGAGGTCATGTCACACAAATTCGCTTTGATCTGGCGTGTTCTATCTCAAGTCCTGCGTAACGATCTGATTCTTTTATTATTAAACAGATTTATGTTTTAGCTGTATAAAATGATATGTCGGCGTCTGTTTGCTCCTGTGTTTGTATACGTTTTTATTCAGGTATACTAATGAAATTAATGTTTGTTTAGTGCGGTTTGCGGTGGGTTATAGTGTGCGTTTTAGCCGTTTTATGATTACTGTACATGTGTAAATTGCTAAAATATTAATAAATATTATAGTTAGAGGCATATTTATGTTAAGTGTTGATGATTTCTTGGACGTAATTTCAATTACAAGTTGCGTTTGCCGAAATCTCTACGAATGCTGCAGTTTTACACTGGTGTAGCATTCATCATATTCATTCAATGTGATTGAGAAAGCTTTTGCTAGTTTCCCCAAAATGAATAGAAAACTGTGTGTGTTACGAGAAAAATCTATAGTCTAGTTAGTCAGTTTGCTCAATTGTAGTTTAAATCCTAAAAGGGAGACCATATAAACTAAGAAAATAGCATAATTATTACTTTAAATCTCATTAATTAATTGCCTTATCTCTCCATCCAAACAAAAAAAAAACTTTATCATAAAGATTATTGACATAATGCGAGTACCAAGGCGTAAGAAATACAAAGATATTGCAATGATCCCGAGACAGTTAACCGTGTATTAGCCGACCTTCTCGCGGTCTTTACGAGCCTAGTAACGCGGGACCCAACGCCCCTTAAGGACTTAACCCTGAAACGGTGAGAACACTTGAAGAATGTCCGTGGATTCCGTATGTTGTGTGAACATCTTAATATAGTTGAGTGTTTGGATGTCTGTCTGTTTTAGGTTAAGAGTTCAAGATAATGAGTATTGTAATAATGTTTTGAAATAGATTTTTTTGAAGTAAAGGAACAATAAAATAATAGGTACTGCGTAGAGAAAAATCGAGATTTAAATTTCCTCTTTATACTTATCAATGACAGACATTTTAATAACAACCTATTTTTGTTAATAAAAGACCAGGAAAACGAAACTAATACCGATAAAATTGAATTATACCTACCAGGGCATCAAAACCAAAAAAATATGGTTTCAAAACTCACTGTCAAAAAACCGGCAAATAACAGCAAAAGCCACTTACCTGAAACAAAGAGGAAGGAAAATTTTAATTAAAATTACAAAGGGAACGCGCACCATTATTTATTTACACAAAAAGAGCTTTTTTAATTATAATTAATATTTAAAAGACGAAAAAATGGCGTCTCGTAAGTCGTAAGACGGCTTGAGACGTATGCGGTGTGAAATGTTGTATAATATTTTAGACATCATGATATTAAGTCTCAAATATAAGACTAGTAAGAAAAACATATTTATTTTTTGGAGAATATGCGAAAGTATTATAAAATTATTTCTATCTAACTATATCATTATTACTATATTCTGTACCATTGTTCTTTAAAAAATAAATATGTTTTTCTTTTTACAATAATTGAGTAGTGTATGTGTGTGTGTGTGTCTTTAGACATGAAAGTAAGTTTAAAACATTCAAGATTAGTTAGCTCCAGCGTGTCACATTATTTGATCGTCATGTATTTGAAGAAAAAAATTATCACTATACAGCATCATGAACTACAATATTATGCATCTATATTCTACCAATTACCACGAATAAAAAGAAACGGTAAAAAAAACAGTTGCTGTCACATCCGAATTTCCAAAAAAAAAACACAAAAATTCTAAAAAAACACCAGATAACTTTTAAAAAGTACTTAAAGATACACCGCATACAAAAAGAGCATCCCTTTCTTAAACCGACAAGATTTCCATCCAGAAATTTCGCCGGGCGGGATCACCGGGTACCGTAAACCGAAGGAATAAAGGTCTCTAAGGGAGTCCCGGACTTATCTCGTGACGTCATAAAATAAAGGTTTACTAGACCATAAAGTAAATTAAAATGAATTATTTTGACGAGCGAGGGGCTCCGGGGCGAGGGTGAAGTGTTATTGCGCAATAACAGGTAATTGTTTTTCTTGTTTTTGGCTTTTAACTGCGAACGATGCGGTAATGGATTGGAGCTTGATAGGTTAGGATTAATACGAAGATATAGCAGTTGGTTGCTTTGGTGTTTCGTTATATGGTGTCTAACATTGTCGACCATATATGGGTGTACAAAGTACGCCTGGGTCACCCTTGCTTGCAGACGGTGGTTATTTATTTTATTTGTTGATCGTTTAAACTTTGCTGAGTGTAGAAATAGCGCCACACTTTGTAAATACGAGTATATATAAAATGGAGTTATGAATACGGTTCCGCACACATTTCTGACTATCCTTTCCAGGTAATGGTCGTAAAATACGTAAATATAATACCAATTAGAATCAACTACACAACAGTTAATCCAATAACAAAGTCACAAGACATACTGATGAATATTGCGGGCGCGCCCGCCTCGGGTTTCGATACGAATCCGCAGTAAAAATTCAGACGGCGATTACTGCGCGGGTAATAGCTGTTTTATCACCCAACGACCGTTCACAGCGTGCAATGGGTTTAGTAACATACGGGAGTAAAGTAGGCGCGTTTCAATACTTTGTAATATTGGTTTTCATTTAATAATCATTGGAATATTAGGTTATGTTTGACAATATTTACAACAAAAATATGAATTTCATCTTTATTGTTAATTGAGAAAGACGTGAAATAAAATATTGGAGGACTTGAAGAAGCTGAATAAACAATAGGGCTCGAAATCGAAGTGCGAAAAGTGTGTTTATACACACTACTGTAAAAAAGAAGGTATTGATTTTGATCAAAGTATTCAAAATATTTGCGTTTTACTAGATTTGTCATAATATTTATTGGTCAGTGGCAACTTTTGACGCCTTGTTTTATAGTAATTAATTCTAATTATCAACATTACGCAGAATAAAGATGACATATAATACTAAATTACGTATTTACGGAAAGCGCCAGCCCATTTCTCTGTAATAAAATATTATTTAACATAATCTTTAAAACATGTTTGAAGCACAAGGACTGTGAAATAGGCAAAGTCTAGAATTAAATTAGCATCGCATTTGCATAATCCGACTTTTTTACTGATATTATAAATATCGGTTTTGCTATTTCATTCTAAGACTTCTTGTTCTTTATAAAGTAAATATTATTTATGCAAATTCATGCGAATAATGTATCGTTTTGATATAGATGTTAATTAAACTCGATAACCCTATCATAACGACCATGCAGTTTTGCAACATGCAATAGATGTTTGCCTTTAATTACTCGCTTTGTTAAATGAGAAACACAGCTACTCTTTTTGACATACCTACATTACGCTTTAACTAAATACTGCAATTAAGTAGATGTATCCCTAGACTTTTGGCAAAATCAAAAAACATCTATGCATTTTTATCATATATTAAATAAGTGTCTTCATAAAACGCTAATCAAAAATACTAAACTTGGATGATTCCACGACTTTATTATTTTCATATTTGAATAACTTTTAAACGGATACCATACCATAACATGCGCTTTCTGCGTTTTCGCTCACAATGCTTTTCTGTATATTTCCAACCATTTACCATTCGGTACATCCTCGATGGTATGATCAGATGCAGTGAGCGAGACCAAGTGTTTCTTCTTGCTACGAAGAGTACAGGGGAGGGAATGGCAGGTATCCAGAGATTGGAATAGTATAGATTGCTGGTTATAATGTAGACCATATCTTCGATTAAGGGCCTCTTTCACCACTCTCGAGTAAAGTGCCGTTTAGTTACTTCTTGATTAGCGTTATTCGGTTATTAAAACTGGCTAGTTTAGCCGTCAGATAGGGCTACTAAGAGATGGTAAAATTCGTACATAACATATAAATACTAGCTTGCAACTTTAATTTTCGATTAGTCTACTTCAGATTTTACTTAAGAGTGGTGAAAGTGGCCATGAATAAAATTATTTAATTATTAGCGGCTTTTTATTGCGAGTTAACGATAAGCGATGGATGACTAGCCCGAGAATGTGATTAGTCATTTGATTACAAAAGCAATGGGAAATTATGGTATTGCGACATTAGCCCTATGGCATTTACAGAATTATGTTAAAGAAATGCATACCTCATTATTACTTCCATGTGGAATTGGTCAATTGTGTGATTTACTTCTATTTAATTCAGGACTTAAGTTTTTGATAAAGTCTATCCAACCACTTTTGGGACCACATCGCTTAATAAAGTAAAACAAATTATTGTCAAAAACTTTACCAACCCAATTCGCTGTTCTCCAAAAAAAAGGAAACTTAAAAATAACAAGAATCCCGGGGTATTAAACGTAAGTGTCGTTCACAAGTTGTTTTATGCTCTATTTCAGGGGTTGTAAACCTTCGTAGCGGTCCGTCAGTGATTCTTGATGGACAATTTGAGAGTTAGTACACTTGCTTGAGGGTTGGGCGCCTCCGGGACCGTTATCAAGCCAACGAGTAGGATTTGTTTTACAGTTTTGAGTCGGGAGAGCGTCGTAAAGGGGCCGGAATGACGGTGAATTTGTAAGATGGCGATGCGATGATAAAGGCTGGTTCTTAAAGGATTATTGTTTTAGGTTTTTGGTTATCTGTCGAGGGTATCTTGTTGGTTGTTCAAGCGTACGCAAGTCGTTGCAAATTAAGAAAGGTAGGTTGGTTACTTACTAATTTAGAAACGAGTTTAAATATACATATTTAAACTGTTTCATAATTTTTATTTTTATTATAATACACAATTTATAAAATAATCCTTTAAAATACTCTCTCTTTATTCATAACAGTACCCGTGGCCGGTTAATAATTAAAACGAAGGACTCCTAGTACAGAGCATTCACAAGTACCAGGCTATCAGAAGGGTAAAGAACGATGCCGCCCTGGTAGTTTTAATCGTTAGTATTACTGAGCTTTATTGAAGCAATTTTAGAAATAAAGCCTTCGTCAAATTTTATAAATTTCTCAAGATACCCAACTACTACTATTTTTTTATTATTATGATTGTTCAAAATAACTAACCCGTCCAATTTATTTTTTTCACCGTCGGTTAAACACAGGAAAACCTCCTAGTAACTAACGAAATATCCAAAAGTACCAGGCTATCAGAAGTGTCAAAGAGATGTCGCGCAGACGCTGCCGCCCTGGTATTTTCATTTCGCGTCACAGGTGAGCGTAGGGCGTAATTGCCGGAATAACGTCGGCTTTATTGCGTGCCGTGCTGACGTAGGGCGGGCGGGGATAGTGTTGGGAACTCCGGAATGGGTCCCCGGGAAAGTATTCATCGGAAATTAGTTTTCGAATTCTTGCTACTTATCTAAATCAAAAATTAGTTTGATAGATGAGTGGAATAGCTCGCTTGCTGAATTTAATAATAGTCATTGATGTATTTTAGTAACGAACGAAGAATGAAAACACGACAGAATGGTGAATGAACGTAAGCTAGTCCTTATGCTGCAACGTTACTTTAGTAGATTGAGCCAGCAGTACCTACATACATTATCTGAGAAATAATCGTATTGAGAAACGCTAGAGAATATTCTCTCACACAGTTTTTTAAGATTTTTTACGAATTCCGGGTTCTCCAATTTTGCTATTCCCGGAGAAACTACTGCGTCAACTTGTGATATTGTACAGCACTAAAGGACATTACCAAGTATATTTTCGGAACTCGTTGGCAAAGTTATAAATAGCAGTTTCCTTTTCTAGTGGGGTTAGATACAGATCAAAATCATTTTTTTCTTATAAGTTTTTAGAGAACTCCTCCTTCCTACATTTCGCTAAGACATCAATGCAAACTAACATCTGAATTACTACGCTACCAGGCTATCAGAAAAATAAAGATCACATCAAATGATTGAGCCCCGTAAAGCAGCGTGAAGACATTAGGTGTCAGATGGTCCATCGGATGAGCGCGACACATGTCTGCGAGTCAAAACAATCAGCCCCGGAGTTCAGTCCCACTTCATTGTCGGTTTATGACCTATGCACGGGGTGTCTACTGTTTTTGGGTGTAGTGCGAGTTGCAGCGGCGAAACGTAATATTAAATCTTTTAAATATTATTATTTTTGAGTGTTCTTCTAGGTTATAATTTCTAGCTTTTTTGGATTTTTAAAATTTAGGGTGGATCATACTTTGTGGAATGATTGTCACTTTTTAATAGGTTCACTAATGAATTAGGTATTTATTATTTGTTACGTGTATCAATAATTAAACACAAACTTATGTATTTTTTGATCTTTATGTCTAAAATAAGGTCTGTCTCTGGCTAAGGATATCAATATACTGGCGTTCATCACCTGTAACTCGCTACCCGCTCCAATATCCTGCCCGCCTTCACTTTAGCCCCACCATTTACGACGGTGGCAAATTGTTATTTTCCACGGGCGTGCGAAGGGAGCCGTCAACGCGTCTTTGATGGCCGCACCAACATGTCACTTGTTCGTTATGTCATCCTGGTATGGTTATGTTATGTGCATGGCGGTGCAAATGATTTGTTACTTTATTTGGTACACGCACAGAAGATTTACGAGGTTAGAAATAGCTTAGAGTATGCTTTAACAAGAAAAAAATGATATCTCCGAAAGGGTATCACACTTCGAAAACGTTAAAAGTATTTTAAACGTCGAAGTTTCACCAGAATATTTTGATATAATTACTTATAAGATATTAATTATATGTTTAACATATTAACACCAATATTTATGTTATCCTAGTCGTTCGACTAGGATAAAGGATCTCTCAGGTATTCACTATCCACGTGTATGAACATACACGTGGATAGTGAATACACGAGAGATCCTTCCTACCTAGCTATTTCCTCCCACAAATTTGCCTGTGCCAATATTGAATACAGGTCGTCACTGCAGCGGCCTTGTGATCCAAAACAATAGCTTGGTAATAATTATCACAACAGCATAGTAAGGCTCCATATTGGCTACTAATCAAGTATAATCCTGTATGGAACCCGACTAATCTGCACTAGGGGATGTCTATACCTTACAGGCGATATAGGGTTGCTGCTACTAGTTCTAGAAATTTTACAATTTATGGTATACGCTAGATTTTAATAAATTAATAGTTCATCCTTTCATTTTTTTCATACTTTCATATTAGTTGTAGTTGTCTGATCGGAGGCATAGTACGCAATAATGTGTATTGGAAAAATGAACACACTTGCACTAGTATTAAACTGGGAAGTCGAAATGAAACCAAGAAGCGGGAGAACACTGAACATACTCGGGCTATGTAGCTTCGTGTGCACTTCCCAGCTCACTGTCACGCGAGTGAGAGGAGACCACCAAAAAGTAGCCCTGTTCTACTTCTAAAAGATACAAAAACCATTTTTTTTAACACACTTAATTAAATAATGACCTCTCGCCTTTGTATATTAATAGTATAACGAGTAGAGGAGTTTAAACTATAATACTCAGTTGTGCGGACTCAAGTTGACTGACCGCATCAGCGTAGCGTAAAAGATTGTATCGTCGTAAAGATGAGAAAGGGTATGCTCCGATGGTTCAGGCATATAGAAAGAATGTCAAAAAAAAAGAATGACGAAACACGTAAAAACGCGAAAGAGGAAGGATTTAGGCACATAAGACCTAGACTATCTTACCATGACCAAATAAACTGTCTTATCTGAGGAGCAAGCGTGTATGAAACGAACTATGAGAGTGGAGGAACCCAGAGGTATGTAAGGAAATAATCTGTTGGGACTCTATACTCTCTCTACACGGAAAGGGGTCTGGTGAAATAATATAGATAGATATAGAGGTGTACAAAGCACACCCACCTTTCACCACAAAAACGTAGAGAAAGTGGTGTTTACCATTTTTGTTGAAATAAATCGTACATTAGCCAACCCTAGCGGTACTAGGGATCCATTGTACCAACAGTATAGTATCCAATTTCGGAGGACCCATTGTGTCTTTGTTCCGCATACCTGCCGACACTGGATATTGATGTACATCACCTGTAAATGGCTACTTGAAGGGCACTTTTCAATGCTTAAGTAATATTGATATAGATAGTACTAAAAGTAGTGGAAAGAACCTGTTAGAACTCTGTACTCTGCCTATCTCGCAAAGGATCTGGCCTGACTTATCATTATCAGTGTATAGTAATCCACTGTGGGACATAGATCTTCCATTGCACACCATTAAGTACGGATCCTCGGCTATTTCCACACAATTTCCATCAGGATAAGGTGCGGGTCAATGAACTATCCCACTGCTGGGCAAAGCCTCACTACTGAGCAAAGGCATTCACAAATATAGGCTGATTATATTATGAGGTGGACAGTTAGTCTAAACCCCAACTTAAAAACAAGTGCTTTATTAGTGAAGTGGCGACCGGCGTGCCATCATATACTCGTCGAGTGGGGGGTGGCTAGTAAAGCCATTAGGAAGGGTTGCTACCCCTGTGTGGACAGGTGGGGATTGCTGGGGTATGGGCAGTATGGTGTTTGAGAAAAGTGGGAAAAAATATAATTATGACTATCTGATAATCTAACTATGGTTCCAAGAGGTTATCGGATTATTTATGGCACCCTAGTATATATACTAGGGTACTAGGGTACTAGGGTGCCATAGATGACTGGCATATTTTATTATTTTTAATTGACACTTATTTTAGAAGATTTAGAAACTGTTGGAATTTTGTATTCTCTACCTACCCCGCAAGGGTCCTTGATGATAAAGATTCGTCTTATCTTATTCGATAAGTCTTCCATCTATCTATATCGTTTCCAGATCCATACTCCATCATACCAGATCCGTTGCGAGGTAAGCATTCAGTAGGTACAACTAAATGTAAATACTTAATTGCATCTAAATTATGCATTAAAGAAAGAAAGAAAGATCTAAATATTTTCTGCGAAATGAACCAGATATTTCGTTCAGGTAATTTTGTTCCTAACATGAGTGGGCCTGTTCAGTATTTTATTAGTAATTTAATTTTTACAGCGAGTTATGAAAATTTAAAACATACCTACATTTGAGTTGCAAATATGAGAAAATGTGGATTAATTTAATTATATTTGCACTAAGTAAATCAAGCAATCTATTTTTCCAATATATTTGGATTTAAGTTGCTCTTTTAAAGGAATATCCTGCTTTAATCTAAATTTAATATAGTCACCATACAAGATTCTCTCGAGAGCAATATACAGCGTAAATATTTTATAAGAACGCACTCCACTACCGATTTATACTCACCCTCAAACGAACGGGGTGCATACAGTCAACTGGCCTATAACAATTGTACTGTTTACCTTTGGGACCTGTTAATACGAGTATAATAATTAGTTAACAAGAGGAAGATGGGATGACTTATAATGAGCCTATTGCATTGATAAGCGGCACAGTACAAAATATCATAAATTAAATTAAATGTTATAAATAAAGTCTTTGATGAGGGAGATTCTGGTAACGTTGCTTAACCACAACGCAAGGAGATTGGATCGAGAATACCAGGGTATAAGAAAATCGAAAAGTAACAAAGAAATGGAAAGTATGAGTAGAGTAGATTTAGTAACAGAAACATAAGAAAGAATTCTTTAATTTCTATCGATATTACTTGTCGCACAAACGGCAGCCATTTATGTTAATAGCATAAACAGCTTTATCCCGCTCCAAAAGCGAAAATCCGATAATGAAAATAGAATTTTCAAAGAAGAAATCCATCCATCTCCCACGAGACAAAAAGGGGGGTGAATTTAAAATTCAAAATAGTACGCCTTATCAATTACGAGTACCAGGAGCGCAACAATAACGGGCGGTGACAATTCCTTGTTCGGCCGTTTCTGGAACATTTGCATCTTCATACAATCGCAATTAGGGGAAGGTTTGGGGTAATATTCCACTGGTTATGCGGCCCTGGTGTCTTCATTTCGTTTTAGTGGATCTTACATTACAATAAAATTATTTAAGTCGCATTTTAAACGGTTATGTTAGTAAGAACAGTATAATTAATTGTACATTGTCTGGTAGGTTGGTGTAAATTCTTCACATGCTTTATTGAGAGGTGTATTTATGAAATTAGTAGTGTCAAGATGCTTGGAGTAATAAACATTTTGGCATTCACTTTTTTACCTGTAAGAAATCTTTATGTCCATAAATTTCATGGACTCATATACCCAGCAATTTCTAGTATGTATGACAGGTGTTTTAAGCATGCCCTTTATATTTCTTAGCCCGTAGACCGTCACCCTTACTCTCGCGGCGTCCCACCGGCCCAGCGCGCGCCCGTCGTTTCAATTTGATGGAACTCGGATACAAGCTTGTAATGGTAAGCTAATGTAATTACTAGGACATTTGCATCAATGTTATGCGCGCCTGGTGGGCGCGACACCGTTACTTTCAATATATTATTGGAATAAATTATGTTTGTTCATTGTTATTCCCAATTGGAGAGTATTCTTAATTATTTGAAGTAATTTGGGGTAAGGTTTTTAGATTTTAATCAGTGGTAGATAATCACATTGAAATGGATATGGAAAAACTTATTTAGGCTTCAAATGTCGCCATTTAAAATGATTTCTTTATCTTTTGGAAGATTGTATATTTTATTTTGAGAGACACCATGTATAGTTGGGCAGAAGTAAATTGAACTGTGGTTACTAGAATATAGGGAATTTTAAGAGCATGATTTTACATTATGATTGAATATTGTCAGAAGAGAAAACTTGAAACCTGCACCACTCTTGTGCTAAGGCCTCTCTTTTCCAAAAACGTGTACCATAATACTATTACGGATTATCTATCTACATGGTAATCCAAATACTTACTTACGACAAGTCAATGTCAAATTCAAATGAAGTTGAGCACACATACATTCTGAATTAACGAATTCCTATTCTTATTTCCCCCGGATCACATCTTAGCTACAAAATATTTCAGGAATACCAGTACGGCGGTGTTTCAGCGTTCATGTATTATTCGTGTCGCCACACGCCAACCATGTAGTGAATATCTTACAACATCTTAATATTTGTACCGTGAGCTTCACGCCGCGTCCCATGCGGCACTGGCAGGGGATTAGCGGTGACTTTTAGAATAGGTAAGATATATGACATGTTTCTTTTATGAAGTCGGCTTGGGAAGTTGAGGATATGATGTTTTTGATAAAGTTGTAATAAAAATTTACTATGTTTTTCTGTTTGTTGTTTAGTCATCTAGGATTGCGTTGTTGCTTATGTGATGATTTTTGTGATAATAGAATAGTCTCACTCCTACCTATATCTTGTATTCTATTTACCTATTGAACTTCTATATCTTCTCGTATTTGACAAACATTCTATTAAACCGTCTGAATTAATTATATCATCATACACGACACACCTATGAAATTTCTTTCACGCTTCATACCAGGGTATTATAACTTAAAAGCGCTTAGTATAGTACCATTTCACGTGACAGTCTAAATAATAAACCTTATAATTACACGGTGTAATTGCGTAGCGGTACCAGGCGGGCAGAGAGTGGAGAGAGCCACAATGATAGACAATGCGCTCTATCGTCGACCTGTGACCCCATCAGTTTGACGTTTCCGTTTCTTCGGCGCATCAGAAGGTTAGATGTTAATTATACGTTTCTTTAGGTGTTAAATGTGTTATTTCATTATCAGTTCTGAGAGCCTGGTATAGAAAGAGTACAATTAATTTTGAAAGCATATAGTAGAGAATTCCAACAACAGTCTTTCTGAAATAATTCACACACAGACAGACAGTCAAATTGCTTGGATTTACTTACAGAACCTTCATGTAAATATTAATATCGTAACGATAAGTTACATAAGACGGAGAAAACTACCTAATTACTCTCTCCTTCAACATGTTTTGTAACTATAATATCTTCATAAAACCAAAGTCTATCTTATATCTAGCTATATCATCACATCAGATCCCTTGCGGGGTAGGCAGAGAGTACAAAGTTCCCAGGGATCCTGAGACTATCTATATCATCACGCCAGATTTCATGCGGGGTACGCAGAGAGCACAGAGTTCCAACAGATTCTGTCCTTACAAACCCAGGCACGCACCTCTGTCTTTTTGAAAGCATGTGCGTATTAAAAATTAATTATCACTTGCTATAACGGTGAAGGAAAACATCGTGAGGAAACCTGCATGCCTAAGAGTTTCTCGAAGGTGTGTAAAGTTCGCCAACCCGCACTGGGCCAGCGTGGTGGACTATGGCCTAAACCCCCTCAGTTTGAGAGGAGGCCCGTGCCCAACAGTGGGACAGTTTCTTAACAGGGCTAATATTTTACCTCTCTAGCTTCTTCCACTCTCATAGTTCGTCTCATACACGCTCGCCGGTTACGGATACTTGTCCCTCAGATAAGACTCGGTCTATTTGGTCATGGTAAGAGAGTTTAGGTCTTCTCCGGTACCTATATCCTTCCGCTTTCGCATTGTATATCTGTTTTGTCATTCTTTCTTCTGACATTTTTCTATATGCCATACCGATGGAGCATACCCAGTTTTGATACAAGTCTTATAAAACAAAAGTGTCATTTAAATATGACATATGCCAGCCATTTATGTCTCCCTAGTATCCTAGTGTTTGTGTACATTAAATTGCACACTTTTATGAGATTTGGGTGTACAATATACACCTTAACCTACTTGTGGGAGATTATAGATGTCAAATTACAATATTCATTATGAATTATTTTATCATAATTTCTTAGAGCTAACGTCTAATAATAAAATATTTTGTTATCCATAACAGTTATATTAGATATTTTTCATAACAATATTTTCAATATAGTTTTGCCTTCCGGCGTTACCTCATTACAATACGATAACGTCGTGGCGTCTGAGTAGTAATCAGCATTAAATAAATTTATAGTTAGCTGTGATCATTAGCCGTCGCCGCACCGCGGGCGGTTAGCGTTTTACTACTGATATATTTCATTTATTTCTAGTGTCATTAATATTGTATCGACAGGTATAGTAATAACACAAATCGGGCCAGGGAAGAAGGTGCCTTTTGGAAATTTGATGAACTTGTCATTTAGAATGTCAATAGGTATTTGACCAGACCAAAAGTTGGACTGACAAAAAGACTAGTGAAAATGAAAAAAAAATTACACCAATATTTTCCAAGCAGACAGAGGGGTGCTGTGTTCAGCCATTTTTGGCCAACAATATTAGGTCCCATGTAATAGGGGGGAGCTTATTGTCATGTATCAGGCACAGTTTTCTCCGGATGATACTAGGATTTTGATACAAAAAGTACATTGTGTATCAAAACATTTGACAGACCTAGGATTTAAACGTAGGACCTCGTGATCGCTACGCACATCATTCGCCACTAAACCAACGAGGCAATAGACTTTTTTGAAATGACTTTGAACAGATAGATGCGGCAAAATAATATATTTTTGATATTAAATAATGAACTTAATGTAGTGTGTAAGTGTACTCTCCACTGTCTGCCTATCCCGCAAGGGATCTGGCGTGATAGTACAGAAAGAGAATAAATAAATAATCCCAAAAATAATAGTGAAAGTGAAACATCTACCCGGGCGGATGCGGAGATGCGGGCGCATCGTAACCAACGCTGAACTATCAATATCGTCAAACTTAATTAAATAATACCCACCAGTTAATAATAACCACTTAATAAAACCACAATCGCTTTAAATTTGATGCTGATTACACTTAAAGCAGTTTTGAGTATATTTTTTAAATATCATCGTTGGAGAAAATATTTATTTTGTTAGTTATAATACTTAATTGAAGTGATCTGTTGGTTCGGGCATATACAAAGAATGACGGAAGAAAGAATGTCGAAACAGATATACAATGCGAAAGTGGAGAGATGTAAGTACCGTGGAAGACCTAGACTATCTTTCCATGAACAAATAGACCGTGTCTTATTTGAAGGGCTAGTCAAGAGACGCTGTAACCAGCAAGCATGTATGAGACGAACTATCAGAGTCTGTAATGAAAGAGCCTGTTGGAACGCTGTACTCTTTGCCTGCCCGGCACGAGACCTGGCGTGATGATATAGGATAGAATTGAAGTTATGGAACACTCGTATTAATTATTGGCCGCGGTTAAATCACTGAGGTTAAGCAATGTTCAACTCGGTCATACATCATGCAGATGGGTGACCATCTCTGGCATTCCCAATTTTGGCCATCTTTATGCTTCGAAAGGCACGACAAGCCTGTGGCCCCGGTCATAGCTCTATGTGATTATAACGTACTAGCTTCTACCCGCGACTAGGTCCGTGTTGACTTAAGATTTTAGACCTAACATTTTTCTGGGATAAAAAGTATGCTATGTGTTAATTCAGGTAATAAACTATCTGTGTGCTAAATTTCATACAAATCCGCTCAGCCGTTTTTGCGTGATTGAGTAACAAACATGCCAACATCTTAACATGCAAACTTTCACATTTATGATATTAGTAGGATTATTTTTCACCTGGATTTGTGAGAGAAACCTTTCTTTCGCCTATTAGACGGACAGAATAGCCCAGCCTATTCTATTTAGTAATAACAGTTGGTAACTTCAAAGAATAACGATAAACACCGTCTCATCTAAAAGGGGGTGGAATTATTATGTACACCCATTTATAATCCACGATGTTAGGTTCCAATGTAATGGGCGAGCCTATTTATCATCATCATCTCAGCCCATGCTCGTGCACTGCTGAACATAGGCCTCCCCAATCGCTCTCCAGCGCAATCGAAAATCGTTCCGATGCCACCTGCAACCATTACCATTACACCGGGCAGAATTTCAGACTCGGTCGTTATAGTGAAAATTTTTCAATAGAAAAACGAATAGACAAAGGCCCGACCTAAGTTACAAGCCAGGATCTTGAGATTAGAAGCCTTATTCTGTGCTGGTAGACTATCCAATAATACCCAATTTAGAAAACCCAATATAAATCCAAAAATCTCAATTTTCTCTCTCCTTACTTATTATACCTAATTTTATCTGCATCTTAGCAGGCGAAGTCAAAAAAAGTATTTCTTATTAAATTCTACCACCGACTGTCTCTTGACCACTTCACACAGACCCCTCTAGGCGTCGATTTTCAAAGGAGAATACTTTAGACTCCTTTAAAATTCAATTTAAACGTGTGTCTACTTGAAATTGTCTCTTGTATGATTATTTTAAGACTGTCGCATATATTGTACGGCATTTTACGGCCTGTGATCTGTACCTAGCATAAAATTCAATTAATAATGATCTTGAGTCCGATATAAATATGTATACAAGTTGTTGCTTGCGGTTTTGTTTGCATTTTTGATCATGGCTATTTGATTGTTGAGTCTATGGCAGATGGGAATTGGATTTTGAAATTTAGATGGTTTAATTCAGAATTTCTGTGTGATATTGTCACTGATCAGTAGCTTGAAAAGTTCTGGAAAAGTAAGGGAATATGCAATCAGGTTTAAAGACATAGCTGACGTTTAGATTGTTGATAGTTATAAGGAGTTTGTAGTAGACATTTGTCCATGGATTTTATGAACAGGGAGGCTCCATTCAAATCAGTTTGACTCTGAAATTTTGTCTTACAAACAATCTGTTTTGTTTGATAATAATCATTGCCTCACAGGCCGATTTTTTCATCGAACCACTAAGCAAAATGTTCACGTTAGTGTTGTAAAAATGACGGACAATTTAGCGCAGTAGTTAAGAGCTTAAGCCGCTCCGCCCACTGTGTCTAATAGTCGCGGGTTCGATTCCCGCACGGGACCAATCTTTGTGTGATCCACAACTATTTGTTCCGGTCTGGGTATTTGTGTATGTGAATTTTCATGTTTGTAAACGCACCCACGACACAGGAATAAATCCTAGTGTGGGCCTAAGTTTTTTTTACAAATAAAAAAAAAAATGAGCGCTGAAGTCGAGCGTTCAGCGCTGAGTCGACGCTTCCAAGCGTTGAAGCACGTAGGAGACGCGAGCGTATTAAGCCCGGTCTCGAGCGTTTTTACAACACTAGTTCACGTGATCTGCCTGACTTCTACGGTAGGTCTACTTAATCACAGGGTTTTTTTATTCATGAGACCGCAAGACATGTCGTGTTATGTCAGAATAAAGTACATTTTTCAAAACTGCACTTTTAAACTTGAAAGACCCCTACTATCGTTATCACGGATTAAGTTAAATATTCCTGAAAAATTATAAACATGACATGGCATTACGCCCTAACTGACAATTTTATCATAAGCAATTTTAAAATTTAAATCGTATATGACATAAAATTGGTTTTCGCACAACCATGTTCCTACACTGAGGAAGTATTGGTAAGTCACGAATATCGTAATATATTTTCATTGTAACTACCTCATGTCTCTTAAAATACAGACACACAAACGCCTCAATTATATCATAAGTAAATGCACAGTATGTGGGTGTGTGGCTGGCAACATTGGGACATGTTTTGTGGTATCGACAATAAAATGTTGGATAAATTGATTCCGTTGCCCTATCTGGTTTTGCGAAGCCTAAAATGGCGGGAGATATTTCGTTTTGCGAGACTGTGTGAAATGGTAGGTGTACTTGTAATTTTGTGTGGTTACCAGCTTAAAATAAATTATACTAAAAAAATAACCATGCCAAAATATACAAAATGCTACGAAGCTGGAAGCTTCTTATAAAATTAGCTTTGGGAATCTTTGCTTATTTTATTATATCATTTTGTCGCCAAACCTTGACCCCTTTCTCTACAAATACACTTCATAATAAATATACCGTTATTTATTGTTGTTACCTTTTTAATGTTTTATAAGATCATAAATAGAAAAGCAAGAATTTGATACATTATAAGGCTTCGCATTATTGGATCACGTGGAATCACTTCCCTCCAAGATACACGATGTTGAATGCTAGTTTGGAGGAAAGGGACTATATTTTACATTGATATCAAATTAATATCAAAAATGAAAGCCAAATAGGCTTTCATTTTTGATATTAATTTGTTAACTTTATCTAAGTTTTAATGTTACTATTTCTGGCTTTAATAAACGATTTTATTATTATATAATTAATGACGTCATAGTAACAGAACTATTAAAAATAGCACAAAATGTTTTGTGTTTGTTTGTGTGTAATATTTTGTTTTAAATTCATGTAGTAAAATATTCATTGTGTAATATATCTTAAAAAATATAATAAGGCTTGGGTCACGTTATTTGTTTGAATGTCCCACTGCTGGGCAAAAGTCTTTCCCCATTCTTCCACACTTAAATCAAGCCCTTGGTCCGGGTAACAATCTATAGTGGTAGTCATTGAGCCAATTGGAAGCGTCATACGCGGCTTGATAAGTTTTATCAGCAGGTGGCCTCAAACATGTCTCCATCAATCCGCACTGGGTCCGGGTACCACGTTACCACAGAATAAATTTCTTATTATTACAATTACTTGTTCTTTCTCACCTCGATTTGTGAGAGAAGGCGTTTGCCTAGCAGTGAGACAATTCTTCTTATTTGTTTCACTCTTGACAGAGTGATCGTGGTCATGATGAGGTTTAGTATCTCTATCAAGTTCGATCATTTGAGATTCTGGTGCACTCGATTAAAAGATCTCCCACTGCGGACCTAATTTGATCTGTCCACCGCATTTGTGACCTCCTACGTGGTCTGGTTCCTTCCACTTTGCCCTGCACAACTAGACGCTTTATGGAGTCGCTGTTACGCCTCGAGACATGGCCGAAAACTTTTAGCCTGTACTAGTGATGATAGACGCTGTTTAATGCCGGGTTCTTGGAGTATGGAGACATTCGTGCCCAATTAGGTCAAGCATTCTTTTCCAGCACGACATTTTCAGAGCATCTATTTTCTTCTTTTCAGTACTCGCAACGTCCAAGTCTCTGCAGCGTATAAGAATATGGGGAATACGAGTGTTCGTATGAGCCTAGTTTTAGTAGCTTTGATTATATTACCATTCCGCCATATCTTTTTCAACTTGTCCATATACAACAAGGTAAACAGAAGACAATACAGGTTGATTAATTATTTTATTATAGTATTAATGACTTACCAGTTATTAACTTGTAGTATCGTTAACCCTGTGTCCTGTGCTAACTGTTTCTTTTGGTCCTCCGAGGGGTACGGATGCTGCAACAAAAATACGGCTAATTAAACAATCGGATTCGCTACAAACACGATTTGCAACCGGACAATTACGAACGGAATCGTCTAAATTGACTCTAATGAAATTTTCTCTTCCCCGAAATAAATGGAATTAGATTCTTCTGGGGGTGTTTTTCTTTGTGTTTGAAATTGCAGTATGTTTTTAAGTAAACAGTGATATTGTTTAGTGTATTGCTGCCATTTCGTTGTCTAAGAGTTGTGTAGCAAACGCGAATAATGAAGTAAAACCATATATGATATTAAAAAAATCATGGATTTTGATAAGAATGACTATTCCTAAGCGTTTCTGTATAATTGATAACATCTTTATCATCACGCCCCGTAAGGGTACGGTGTAGGCAGAGAGTACAGAGTTCCAACAGGCTCATTCCTTGCATACCTCTCTGGCTCCCTCTATTTTTCTTATTTTATTTTCTTATTTTTTTTTTTTTTTTGAAAACAGCCCCACACTAGGATTTATTCCTGTGTCGTGGGTGCGTTTACAAACATGAAAATTCACAAACAAATACCCGGACCGGAACAAATAATTGTGGATCACACAAAGATTTGTCCCGTGCGGGAATCGAACCCGCGACTATTCGACACAGTGGGCGGAGCAGCTTAAGCTCTTAACCACTGCCCTAAATCGTCCGATAACGATCGATTGATAACATCTTCTAAGAAAAGTTACTAGGTTAAAGTCTATAATAATACTGCCCACTGCTGGGCAAAGGCCTTCTCTCACAAATCGAGGTGAGAGAGATTAGGCCATACTCCACCACGCGGACCCAGGACGGATGCTGTTGGAACTTAACAAGCCGCCTTTAAGGCTTCCAACTCGGCTTAACGACTACCACACTAAGTGGTAACCGGGGCCAACGGCTCAACGTGCCTTCCGAAGCACGGAGACGCTCGAATATGAAAATGCCACAAACGGTCACCCATCTCAGGCCGACCGAGTCGAACGCTGTTTAATCTTGGTGATCGGTAAGAGCACCGCGGACGCACAGCGCTACGAGCGCCTCATTATATATCGGTTATAGTCAATTTATTATTGATTATGGTCAGTAATTTAGATAGGCTCATAATTTTAAATATTCTTTTCATTGAATAAATTAGGATTTAATTAATCACTAAGGATACTCATTAACATACTTTGAAGACAAATTAATTAATGTTCGTGCAAATAATTCGATGCAAATTAACGAGATAATTATCGCGATACCCATTTTTGCGGTCGGTTATAAAAAGTTATCGAGTTTTTTATGACCTCATTCGAAATTGTTGATTAATTAATAACAAATGGCTCATTTAGTAAAAACTATTGATTAATTAAGTATTTTAAAACATAGACAATAAACATTGTATAGAAAATGTTAGCAAATAAATAAGAAATAACACAGCAAAGAACTTTTTGGCGGGAAATCGAAGAGTGATGTTGTCAATTTGTTTTAATTTCCAAAACTTGTGTTATTTTGAATTATAATGTGTAATGTTGGTGGAATATTAACCATTATGTATTCCTATATGTGCATGAGTGAAGGTAATTGTAACAAAGTGATAAAACGTGCCTTTTCGATTTCCCTCAAAACGGCCGTCGCAATTGGTAGGTAAAGTATCCATCACTTTACTATCCAGGGTGGGGCACTTCATCAATTTCTTTATCTTCGTCATCAAGTTCATTGGGTAGTTGAATTAATTTAGAAATGAATATTCGTAAACTTTTTACAATGGCATAATGTAAACGCAATTGCCACGAAAGAAAAAAAAAATTAAATTCGTGAATTTACTGTTATACTCTATTACTACTTGACATTGGCGAAATACACTGTTAAAGTGTGCGGCCATTATTTAAATAAAGAAGAAGAACACAGCAAAGGCTTATTTCCCATCCTTTCTGCTTACTCCCAAAAGATACAATACACCTCGATACATCTCCTCAAGGTACTAAGGCGACAGGAACACGCAACACGTGCCGTCCTAATGTTATTGGTTTTTGGCGTGCTACCGCGGGCCACCGCGCCCCGTGAGACCTCCTACATTTTATCCTATCCTGGTACCTCGACCCCGTTCCAAGGTGTGTTGTAAATTATTAAGACGTTGCCATTTGATTCCCAGGAGTTACCTGACGGTTTCATGTGTCGCAGAAACAAAAAGATGCCAGAATAAAAATATTAAATATTGCTTCCAAACAAGACTTTCTTCTTACCTCTTGGGTGGTTTTAAACCAAAAAAAACTACGTGGAAGTCAATCTTTTAAAAATACTACTCTTTACGTCATAATTTAACATCGAAATTAAAAGGCGTTGTTTGAAATAAGCAACTTTCTATTTCACTTTTTATTGCTATATCACAATTACGACTTTTATAAATTAAGACAATTGATGTCAGACCTATAAATATTTATGAATACGCTACAACAGGCGAAATCATATTGAAAAAATAACTGCGTACCTAAAACAAATTGTACTAAAACACACTTTGTGTGGTTGGTTTTTTAAATATATTAAGAATTAAGTGCTCAGACAAGTTAAGAGTCTCCGTATCCGGTAAGCGTGTATGAGACGAACTAAGAGAGTGGATGAAGCCAGAAAGTTTTTTAAGAAAAGAATCTTTTGGAACTCTGTACTCCCTGCCTACCCCGCGAGGGAGCTGGCATGATGATATAGATAGATAGACCTGTAGTAACTCGATACTCTCTGCCTACCCCACAAGAGATCAAGCGTGACGATATAGATAAATAGATAGATGTTCATAATACTACCTAAACATAGAATGAAGGAGGCAAGGACAGGAGCTGTTAGCATTTTGTACTCTGCCTATCCTATGAAATATCTACCGTAATGATGTCTATGTATGTAAATTTAATTATATTATTTAATTTAATTGTAATATAATTGTATTTTTATATATTTCTTCTACTTTGTCCCACTCTTCCCCCTACGTCTCAAAGAACCTCTGTATCCAGTTGCTTTCGGGATCCGAAGACGTGTCGAGATAGAGAGACACGATATCAAACCACAAATGAAAGTTGATACTTTGTGCGTTATGAACTTAAAGTAAACATTATTTATATCAAAACAACCATGTATTGGAGGAAGAAAAATTAGGAAATCATTGTAGAATATATATACTGAGTTCTTAGATTTACGCGAATTTTATACAGGAAATAAAACCAGTTTTCGGATTTTATCGCGGTTTATTTTGATTTTTAAGTTCCCGACGTTTCGAGTGCTTTGTAGCACCCATGGTCACGGGAAGGACTGAGGTGCTAGACGTCCAAAAGGCATAGTTGTTCCGGGGTACCCTCAAACTTCCTTATTATTTTTGTTGGTCCGATCTACCCAGAATGAGCTCACGGTGTCTTGAGGCCTTACAGTGTTATGCTTGGTTTTCGATTTAATTATATTAATTACCGGATCCCAAGTCGATGGAAGCACCCAGCCATCTTCTCTATTGAAATTAGGATGTTTTTTAATTTCAATAGCCCCGCGAAGCATCCTTGGTAGGAATTGGTGTTCTTTCACGAGGATTTGTGGTCTATCAAAAGTCTATCACGGACAAGATTGGCTACATCTTGAAGCGTGCTTCAATTTAAACATTTTATAAGCCGCCGTAGAAGATCAGTTAATTTTTACCATTTGTTAAGTATCACATCCCTCTACAAGATGCAGGAGTATACAAGCTTGATTGTGAATATAGTCTCTCTTATGTAGGACAAACAAAACGACCGGTAAAAACTCGGGTTAAAGAACACATAGCTGACCTAAAACACCGTCGCTCAAAGAACTCTGCAGTCTGTGAACATGTCCATGACCGCACCCGCCATAACATCAGATTTGATAGACCACAAATCAAATCCTCAAGTATCACTCTAAAAGTGCTCAAATTTTGAAAGCTTTTTCACTTTTTTGATAACCAGGTTTCACTAAAATAATACGATATGTCTAATCAAAATCGGTTGAGTAGAACCAGAGGGACAGCTTGACTTCTCCGCAGCATATCATCGATACTAAAGAGAGCTCTATCTGGTTTCGATCCAGGTTTTCTACTACCTATATCACCACTCCATGCATTGCGGGGTGGGCAGAGAGGACAGTTCTAGCAGGTTCTTTCCTTACAGACCTTTCTTGCTTTCTCCACTCTCATAGTTCGCATCATACACGCTCGCCAGTTACGGTGACTTCCGATTTGCCTTTCAGATAAACACAGTATATTTGGTTCAGGTTTAAAAGCAAACGATATGTTTTTCAATACGCAAAGTTTACACGCGTAGCCGTGAGTAAAGTTTAGTAATGTATAGTAATAATAACTTCAATTCCATTTAAAATATTTGAAGTATAAAACGCGAAATCGAATGGATTTAACCACTATTTGCAACATTTCAAATTTGTAAGTTTACGTAAGGAATGTGTTTGGATAACAATTTTTCTCGCCGAGTGTTGTTAGAACGCATCAGCTAACGTAAACTATCTGTCTAGCGGGCGCGATACCGGCGCGCGCGCAGGTTAGGTTGCAGTTACAATGGGAGACAACTTTTTTATTTTGTGCGAATTGTTTTTTATTTCCCAATACGAACTGATTAGCTGGTCGAGCGGTCTTGTACAGGTAAGTGAAACAAAAGAAAAAAATGTGGAACATAAGTTGTTTGGACTGATATATAAAAACTTTCGTCCAATTTTTTTGCACCTATTTTTATGCCTTATATTCCCTAACCAAGACTGACAAAAGTGTAGTGTGAGCATATACATACGGCCGACGACGTTACGTCCCTATGTAAAAAGAAGCGTGCCTATTGACACGATACGAGCGACAATTCCATACACCTGACTACTGCTAAAAATGGTTAATAGACAATTTTATGAAGTGTTATATTAGCTTCATGGAGAAATCCAACACTTTTTCTGACCTAGTATTCGAGCTCAGGATCTAATTAATGACCGCCTTCCGCACCACGCCCACTAGAGTAAAAAAAATCCCTCGACATTGTGTGTTCACAACTTTAGTTATCGATCTGTGAACGGGCGTGCGGTGGTCCGTTCGAATCCTGCGCACGTATGTTTGTTATCCCTATAGCTAGGTGAACCAAATCGCGCTAATGCATCGCTAATGCACTGCATTGGGAGGCAGATTCAGGGTTTGTGTTCGTTTGTTTGTATATAACAAAGCGCAGGATATATTGATCGACAGCAATAATAATACAAAGTGCAGGATTCAAATCCCGACTTACAGCTTTGCGTTTTTCGAAATATATGCGTCGATAATAGCCTAGGCGACACTCGCCTTGTAATCAATGAGTTTCACGGTTCAAATGCCGACCCGCACCTTTGTTTTTCGAAATATAGCCGTCAGTTTTAGCTTTACTGATAGAACGTTCGCCTTGTATTCAATAAAGTCTAGGTATCAAATCCCGACTTGCACCTTAGGGTTTTACGAAACTCATTTGAAAAAAATCTTCGCCAAAAGACATCCTGTTTTTCTTTGGGAGTTTATATGGTTTAAAATTTGTTTATCTCTATGCGTAACAAGGTAAGAAGCAGACTTACCTTCAAATTTATCATGATAGTAGGTATTAGTCAATATTATCATGGCAAATCCCTTGTGGGGTAAGCAGAGGGTACAGTGTTCCAACAGGTTCTTTTTTTACAGATCTCTCTGGCTTACGGCCGTTTCCTATATTCAACTCATGGATAGATTTGTTTACTGTCAGTAGAATATTGACAGATTTTCCATACAAAATATGTCCAAAATCTATCCGTAGTAGGCAAATATAGATAGAATATAGAAACCGGCCATTAGTAGATATGGATAATCGAATGTTTTTAAGTTTTATCTCGACAAAAAGTGGATATATCAAAAATGTAGAAGTACCGTTGTGCGTACAAAAACTGAAATTTGATAAGCGAGCACATCTCGGTAACGGGACTGCCGCGACAAGACTCGAGTCTGGACGGACGGGGTTTTTGTTCCGAGACGTTTTTTATTGGTTTTTAGTACGGCATAATTGATTTTAAATTAGGGACATTATAATAGAAACAATTTTTGAGAAAAATTATTAATGAACTAGCGACTTGCCCGAATTTTGCATGAGGCGTAGACACATATCATCAATTCGGCCGATAGGCAAAAATATTCATAATTCCTATCCTTCCTCGTATCCAGCCTATGCGTCTAACATAGTCACGCCTATATTCCCTAAGTGGAGGTGGCAGAGGTGTACTGTGTAAACCGTTTTTTCGCCGACGATGTAAAGTCCCATGTAATGGGAGGCGAAATTTCTTTATTTATCATAATTGTATGTCAGAGTGGAGGACCCATTGTTTAGCCTCGGGTGGCAGTTGGTGCATTTATCATATCTGCACCAGTGGAGCATCACTAAATCTCCTTTTTGTGATTATGGAGACTCAGTGCAGACTATATCTAGCACATTGTGGAGACAAGCCTGTGCATATGTAGAAAGAAAAAACGCATAGCGAGCCCTGAATGTTTATAATTATAGCCTATATTATACACTTGTAATAAAGGCTATAATTATAAACATTCATTCACATGGCTATAAAGGTTAGAAATAACGGAGATATTCAAAGAAACCAAATTTCTATTTTTGTACCACTGAATTCAAATCAGACGAGAACCGTTGTGGCGGTCTTCGGAGGAGTTCTTTATCCTGAAATGGTAATTGGAAGGGCCCTATTATTACAACAGTTAGTCAGGAGGTAAAGAAGAAAAATATTTACCCTTATTAGGGCCTCTCACCTTCCTCAAAACTCGAGTAAAGTGCTGGTTAGTTATTCCTCGATAAATAATATAATTTTCATATATTTATTATTAAACGGACAAGCTGGGGACTCGCATTATTGCAAAAAGAGTATTAAATTTTAAGGTTATAATTTAGTAGCAAATAATACATAAATATAATCGTTATGTAAAAATATATTCGCAATTATCAAATCTATTATGGTTGAATGTAATCGATTGAATATAACCAATTGATAGGATTAGCATCTCCAACCGCAATTCGATCACAACGTTTACATTCGGAAAAGATGTCGACGACTTCGATTTAAGTACTTACATTGAAATATTCATTTTGGATAGCAAATTGTCCGTTAGATAGGTAGATAGAGTATTCTTTATTGTACACCAGCGAACAGAAAAATACAATGTGATATTAACTTAAGATAGAGGCACAATTGGCGGTCTTATTGCTAAGAGCAATTTCTTCCAGACAACCAGTACGTTGGAAGAAGCAACAGATAAAAATAGAGGGCAGTTGGTGGCGTACACTATAAAGATATATATTCTATAAAATACTATAAGATACTACTACATACATATTGATACACAGGACTTGATATACTAAACATATAAATCTAATTCAATGCAATTATGCGTCAATTATTAAATTATCCAACCAGAAAAAAGTGATCTTTAACCATTGTTTTAAAAGAATGCAACGTCTTTGCACGTCGGACCGTAACAGGCAATGCATTTCACAAGCGTACAGCTTGATTAGTGAAGGATTTATGAAAGAAGTTCGTGGAATGCATTGGTGTTTTCAGCCTCAGATTCTCTGATGACCTTAGGAACCTCGAATGCGTTTCATGAAGGAATTCAAACCGTTTTTTGAGGTAGGAGGGAGTTGTCGGTTTATATAAAATGTTGTATAAAAGCGATAGTATGTTAGCATTCCGGCGATGGCGGATTGGCAGCTACTTGAGTCTTCCACGAAATTCAGAAACATGGTCATATTTGCGTAAACCAAATATGAACCTTATACAAAATTTTTGAAGGCGCTCAAGTTTATCAAGTTGGCTCTCAGTAAGATCAAGATAGCTGGCGTCTGCATAATCTAATATAGGAAGGAGAAGAGATTGTGCAAGTGCAATTTTAGTGGCCGTTGGCAGAAAATTGCGTAGCCTTCTTAAAGATCCTACCGATGCAAAAATCTTGCGACTGAGTTCCCGCAGTTGTGGGCCCCAAGTAAGATTGGAGTCTATATAGATCCCCAGATTTTTTACAATTTTGCTTATGGGTATTGTGACACCATCGAACATAATTTGCGGAAGCTGTGACCAATCAAGACGAGAACTAAGTCTGGAGCTACCTACAAAAATGACGTGCGTTTTAGATGGGTTAACTTGGAGACCGTGACTTTTACTCCACTCACATATTTTAGTCAAGTCATTATTGATGGTATTAACTGCCTCCGACAACTTGGCCAATGGAGCTTGAGTGTATATTTGGAGATCATCTGCATAAAGGTGGTCAGAAGAACTTAATTGATTGGAAATAGAGTTAATAAAAACAGCGAAAAGTAAAGGAGATAATACGCCACCCTGTGGAACACCGGCACTAGTACTACACCAAGAAGAGTAGGTTTCTTCGATGCGAATACGTTGCCGGCGACCAAACAGGTAGTTACGAAACCAGTCAATTGCCGTTGGAGATATGTTAAGAGAGCGCAGCATACCGAGTAAAATATCGAAATCTACAGTATTAAAGGCATTGCTAAAATCGAGCAGTGTGAGTATAGTTAGGTTACTGTTTTCCATACCCAAAAGATACGGATATTTGCCCCTACTAGAACAAATTGGACGAATAATTATGGTATAGGTCACATGTTTGTTGCCACATAGATAGTTGATTACCTAGATTACCCCATAGGATACTTTATATCCCAAAACAATGTCTCTGTCTAAAGTTAATGCGGATGATGTCGCATGCAGAAACTAGTACTATATAAACAGAAAAATATTTTGATATCACTACCCTTGAGAAAAGTCTGAAGTAGAATAATCAACAATTAAAGTTTCAAGTAAGTCTATGTACGAATTTCACTATCTCTGAATACCCTTATCCGACAACTAAACAAGCCAGATTTATTTGCCGACTAACGCTTATCGAGGAATAACTAACCAGCACTTTACTCGAGTTTTGAGGGAGCTGAAAGACTGCCTCGTTGGTCTAGTGGCAAAGCGCATCGCTTTGTGATCACGAGGTCCTGGGTTCAAATCCTAGGTCGGACATGTGTAGTTTTTCTAACGAAAAACATCCCAGTACGAGACCGGCAATCGGGTCGCCCCCTATTTTATGAAACCTAACATCGTCGGCGAAACGTGGGTGTACTCAGTACACCTCTGCCACCCCCGCTTGGGGAATACAGGCGTGACGGTGTAAAAAAAAATTAATATAAATTTATAGGTGATTTGAAAACATACAAGCATTTTTCATTGCTGTTGGTTCTGGGGCGAACCATGTATGGAAGTAGAACAATGTCCTTTAACACAAATCCGTTCAGCTGTTTTTGGGTGATTGAGTAAGAAATATCTAAACAAACAAACTTTCTTCACATTTATAATATAAGTAGAATGAATACATATTATCCCAACATCATCTTTTATACATCATTCTGGGTTTCGATCACCCATCCCCATCTTAAACCGCGGAAATCGCCCAACAAACACGTTGTTACGGCCCGTATGCACCAGGGCACCATAAACAGTATAGAGATATCAAATTTCGCGAAAGCAATCCCGTTCGGTTCTCATCCGCTGTCGGTCGCCGTAAATCAGTGCGCGCATTAAAATCACGATTATGCTGCCCATAAGTTGGCGATAAATCGAAAATCGAGAGAAAAAATGGGTTAGGGTTGCCAGCGAAGTATGTATTGGAAAAAAAACGATCAGACGCGTAGTGAGATCCGTAACGTAACACATATAAGTCAGTAAAATTGCAGATGCAACTCGTATAGTCAGATATGTAACAACAAATAATTAAAATGTTAGAATTCTGCTATTTATTATTTTTGTTTATAACTACTACACCAGAATCTAACATATAAAATTACAGTTATTTGGTTGAAAAGGTTGTTTAGTACCCTTCAGAAATTGTAATAATCACATACCAAGCTTTTAAAAGGTGATAAAATACCGCTGTATTAAATTTCTAATTTACGGCTTTGTTGGTTCAGCGGTGTATAGTGCGGCTGATGATCAGAACGTCCTGAATGCGAATGCTAAGTGTTATTGGAGGTTTTTATTAGAAAATTCTCAATGGTAGTCCACAGTTTGGATGTCCGGATGTAATGGTTATACGAACATCGGTACCTCTCACGGTCGACAAAATATGAGTGCACACAGTACACCTCTGCCACCCTGCTTGGACAACGTAGGCGTGATGGAATTTTTAACACCCTTTTAACCACCATAAAACAACAAAAACACATCACATATATGATATAAACATACGATTTGAATATTAAGAACAAACTTAATCTCGCCAACCCTACACCGTGCCACGATGAAAAAAGGGCCCCGGGCGAAAAAATTCGCTCTCGCAACTATAAATTTCGCGTTCGCTATACGAAGGAGAAACAATCCATTTGTTGGCACCTAGATCTATGGGGGAACGGATGAGAATATGTAAATACGCGATCTGGGACCGTAAGCGAACTCAGCGTGAAAAAAACGGGCGGAACCCGAACAAAAGTTGAATTATGTCTTGATTTTCACCGCGCTATGAGAAAATTTCCTTGATTGATTTATAGAATTTTAAAATTAGAATTAGAGACTCCTGTATCATAATTATTGAGTAAAAACGTGTTTATTAGGTCTTATTTTGTGGCATTGAAGTAAGGAAATAATTATTTAAATATTTTATTAATGTTACATTGATTTTGACGCAAAAATTGTTACGCAGATAATTCGATACATTTTGAACATTATATTAAAACTATAATTTTATTATTTGAGTATTAGTGATGGGGCATCCCTCGAAAAGCTGTTAACTGACTAAAAGGAAAAAAATCGACTATTTTGATACACAAACGCGTGCCTCACATCATATACCTACTTATTTCTTACACAGGATTATATTTCACTTAACAATACATACACGAACAAAACAATTTCTGACGTATTAATATAACAAGAAAAACAACCGTCGAGAGGCGAAAACACGAAAAACATCGCCACTAAAATATTCAGTCGATCCGCTGCGTACGAAAAACCGAAATTCCCTAATGATATGCGTCTGCGAGCATAATTCTTGTGCGGGGGTAAGTGTATGGCGTATTTTACAATTTTCCCAGAGTTTGGTGTTGCCATAACAATAATAATATATTCACGGGCCCCGGTGATTTCCGGACGTGTCGTAAAAATAAAAATCATACCTCCGTCTCGGAGGAGTCGGGTTATCTTCGTTGGGGAAGCCTTGCACACTCAATGGAGGTGTAAAAACTTCATTATATTCTCTTATACTCGATAAAAAATAGTATTATTATTGCTTTAACAAATATTTTTGCACGGCTGTCTGTCTGGTTTACATAAACGTTTTATGACGTCTCGCTGATCTTAACGTGTTTTCTTCGTATTAGAATGTCAAATAAAAGATTTATTAGTTTCTTCACGGCTTCCGGATTACTCGCTTTTAGGAAAATCGTAATTGACATTTGGTGAGGAATATAAAAAAAATTATCGCCACACGCGGGTTGTCTACTGAAATATCAAAAATATTTTTTTTTCGATTCGATCGTGGTCTGTCGTTTTGTTTCCGCACATTTTCCTTAGTTTCCGAACCAAGTGAAATGTTTCGCAGCAAAGAGTGAATGTGAAACATGTGATGGATTAAATTTTTCGGCAGTACGACGTGACATCGCCGGATTGAGCTTTAAATTATGCACGCCCCGGTTGCGCGCATCAAAAAGAGCGCGAATAACTGTTATATTTCGAGGTTATGTTTTTTTAGGTTAGTTCGTGAAACGTTGGGGATATTGCAATATTCAACATTTTTTTTTGTTCATGTAAAGTTATTAATATTAAGGATTAATAAATTACGCCCTAAAACTTGCATAATATTTAAAATATTTATAAATACATACAACATCACGTCTATATTCCCTAAGCGGGGGTGGCAGTGGTGTACTGAGTACACCCACGTTTCGCCAACGATGTTAGGTCCCATGTAGGGGGCGAGCCTATTGCCATATACCGGGCACAATTCCCGACTCCGGACTGATACTGGGAATTTTTCGTTAGAAAAACTACATTTGTCCGATCTAGGATTTGAACCCAGACCTCGTGATCGCAAAGCGATGTGCTTTGCCACCAGACCAGCGAGGCAGTCATATTTATAAATAAGTGCAATAATTATAAAGCGGATTTCAGGCGATTTACATAGATGAAAAGTCAACTATATAAATAAACAAAATCTTCTTATTTTTGAAATATAAGCCTCCTTAAATCCATCAATCGCCCATAAACCCCAAACCAGAACGTCTAAGAAGATACTAAAGCTATTTTAAACATAGTTTACACGCAAAAGTCGTTAGAGGGCTGGAGCCGACCACAAATAGACGTCAAAAAACTATGGTCCCTTGCACGAGGCCTTTATATCTCACCAGGGAGACATAAAGGTGCGGAGGTGGCCCTAACCCTATCGAAGAGATGTGACCCTGTGATGGATGGCACTATCACAACCCTTCGCAGTGCGTCCTTCTGTTTTCTGCTCTCCGTGTGTCGTTGTTTATTTATTTTATGTTTTGTTTATGTGCGAACACGCGGACGGGGATACATTGTTGTTTTAAATGTAAAATATTTCTGTTCTCAGTTTCGTATTTTCGGATTTAGGTTTGGACGTGCGTAAGACGTTGTTTCTGTATGATTCAGGTCACAGGATTAGTTTGAATTGTGTGTTATATTTTCCTTTAAGACACAGTAAATCATGGCGACATATACCAAAATAATATTTTTTATAAAGTTGCGTTGAAAAGAACCCTTTATGCCTTCTTACAAAAAGAAAACATTTATTTACTTTATAATAGTCATTCAAAAACATATAAACGTAATGAAATTTAGTCAGATACAATAAAATCTGTAAAACGGTCGAGTCCGTATCATTCGACACTAAAAACTGACAAGAACATAACAAAACGAAATTGTTAACGATCGAAAAAATCAAAATTGCAAATAATCGACTAAATTCTGCTTTAGTAACATAAAAGATATGCGAAGGGTTAATTGAACGACATCTGCCAATTTTTGTCGGAGCTGTACAACACTTTTACCAGGAGAGCACAATTCAATGGCGATATAAAGTATTCAAACGCCCAATTCTGGAGTTGCCGCGACAGGATCGCTTTTAAATTATGCAGATGTGTAATGGACAGCCGTCGTCCAACGTTTTAGTCGACTAAAATAGTTTTTTGGCGTGACAACCGAACGTTATCGATACTTAACGCGCTTGTAATATTTACAAGGCGTCATATAAATTGTACCGTATTTGGTGTTACGACCGATAAATTCTCGATGTTATTGCTATAGGTGATTCATCTTACAAAATATAGGTAGAGATTAATCAAATTAGTGTTCTTTAATGTTAATGGACAAGATACTTGATTTATGCGGTTTAGTGTTACCGTAAATGACCAATTTTGTAGTGTATTAGTCGTAACATTCTACATTTTGAAGATTAATATTATTTTTAAATATATAATATCAACGTCAGATATTTGGTATTGAATATTACATCATGATTGTCATGTTTAAATTAAAATTGTTACAAATATATTTTGTAGATGATTGAGTTGGCAGGCACTCTGCTTTTTAAATGATTTTAGAGGCAACTAAAACCAGCTACAAAAGAAATACATGCAGACGAATATAGAACCTCCTCCTTTTTGAAGTCGGTTAAATACGGTAGATAGCGGTGGTCCACGCCAGGCAGTAGTGCTGTCGGAAGGCGCACAACACTCTTCGAAATAGCGGTATCTATTGCATTTACATGAATTGTCAATTAAGTTACTGTTAAGATGGGGAGGAAGGAGAAAATAATGAAAATAATACTCCAGCGTTTTCTCTTGATGGAATGCATCTAAATATGACATGGTTTCCGAAATAATTCCGATGGGTCTATTAATGGGCGTTTGATTAAAAACTAAATGGCAAGAAGCAACCATCAAAAATTTTTGTCGGTTTTACGACTACTGGCACGGCACTAACTAAATACCTTTTTTGAAATTCTATAATCGAAGTCCTCTAAAACAGCCGTCGCCATTATTTGCATGAATCGCGCAATAGCAACAATGGCGCTAGTGAGACGGTAAATGGCACCGATATTAATCTGTGGAGCCGGAAGAGTCCGCGCTGACGGCCGTTCGGAAGCCGCAACTGGGCTAGGAAATGAGATAGGTGCGTTCTAACTCCTAGCGTGCTATGTTACCCTGGTACCTGTCATGTGGACGTTTTGATTGAATTGGGACAGTGATGACGTGTGTATTTATCCGATCGTGGTGAGGGCTGTAGTGTTATTGTTTCGGGTCGCCTTTTGTTTAGTGTGACTAATTTAGTACTGGCAAGTGGCTGTTTGATGTTTTGTCTTGTCAGTTGCCTTTATCTGGAAGTTAAAGCCTTGATATAGCCCCATACACTGATCCTGATCTTAATTACGGGAAGAATAGTCAGGTGTGTTTATGAATAGTCCTTAATTTTTCTGGTAACTATAACGCGATCTACAAACACATGTCAATTATAAAAGATATTTTAGATTCCTCAGATAAAAAAAAGACATAATTTACATAAATATTTGATAAATAATCTCAATTAATTGATTTTTGAACCTAAAACTAGGATACTAAAAGGTATTTAAACTGTAGGTACGTAAATATTTCAAGTCACTCAAAATAAAAACCTACTTTTTTGCTACACTCAACCTCTGAAGCCCTGGTAAAAAAAGTCAAAAGTAAAACAATAAACCTATTTTGCATATCAATCGGCACATCAAAGGACGCCGTATCATTAAAATTTAAGAAAAAATACGCGTAAAAACATACAGCTCGTAATAGGAAATCAATTTACAACCTTATACCTGTACAATAAGATTCAAATTGATTGATGTGCGTTGTCGCTTTGGGTAATAGTGGCGTAGTGCGCGGGCGCAGAGGCGGTGCACTCAAACGGTTGCCAATAAATGTGGGGTAAAAAGAAGTAATATTCATGAGGTGCTCCGGATCCACTCTGAGGGTTGTCGTTATATTTAACTAGAATTATTACTTGTATGACCTGGTGAAGATCGCAGGTAGAAGCTGGATGGGTATATAAAGCCGTAAGTTGTGGCGATTTTTGGGGAGGCCTTTGTCCAGCAGTGGACATCTTTCGGCTGATGATAGATAGTTAGGTAGATCACTTATGTGATAAGGACATGTATAATTTCAGGAATACGTCCCAATATGTTTTGATTAAGGTCGGAAATATTTTTAATTGGGTGTCGAAAGTTATGCATCTCCCTTGTCTACCGAATACCGGACAGAAATCTGAAGGCATACTTAGTTGGTGATGATGGTATACGGGTCATAAGTTTAACGTTAAGATAGGTAGCGCATTTGATGAGGCTGGAGATATCACCTGGGCTAAAGAAGAGCGCTGTTCCAGAAAGGGAGGAAATCCCAAAGACAGACTATCAGCCAGATGGAGACATGGTATCTTGAAGGGGCTGGCAAATATTAGAATACAATAACATAGAGCTGGAACGAATGGCGTGATAGAAGAGACACTCATACTCAGTGATGGATAGATGAAGGTTGAATGATAACGATTGGGTTTTGACACTCAGCTTTACTTTCCATGTGACTGATCTGGCATGAGGTCGTTTTAATTAGAGGTTTTGACGGTCTATAATTGCAAACAAACGACCTAGTTTAGGATGAGCCACACCGTCACGCCTATATTCCCCAGCCGGGGTGGCAGAGGTGTACTGAGTACACCCACGATTCGCCGACGATGTTAGGTCCCATGTAATAGGGGGCGAGCCTATTGCCATATACCGGGCACAATTCCAGACTCCGGACTCATACTGGGAATTTTACGTAAGAAAAACTACATTTGTCCGACCTAGGATTTGAACCCAGGACCTCGTGATCACAAAGCGATCCGCTTTGCCACCATACCAACGAGGCAGTGACCAGACCAATGAGCCTTTGTCACTAAAATGATGAGATTGATTTTACTCCACTAATTTGCAAGATGGTGACTGATTGTGGCATTTTCATTTTTAAGCGTCTTCGTGTTTTGGAAGGTCAGTCAAGCAGTTCCGCTTAACGTAGTTTTAAGCCGAGTTGGATGCCTTACGGGCGGCTTGATACGGTGGCAAACCAACAGCGGTGGCCATAAACCTGCCTCCACCAATCCGCACTACGCCCGCGTAGTAGGGTATGCTTAATTCTCTTTCGCACTTCAATTTGTGGGAAAAGGTCTTTGCACAACAATAGGACAGTATAGGTTCATTTGTGTTTATTTAATTTGCAAGAAGTAGTCATTACTAATCTACAACACAATTTAATTCATCCGATTTCCTAAAACTAACGTCTCTTATAATCGAATATCTTTTCTGTATATCTTAATAATCGCGTAACTTAAGATACCTTTCAACTGTGTGGCGATAGCCCTACTGTGCATCAATTGAACTGCTTTGCATACGAGTCGCGGCAATAAATAACCGTAGGGTAGGCAAAAAGTGGCGCGCGCCGCCATTGTGCCACGGACGCAGATACCGCCGCTAGATTGCTGAATGGCGGAATGGGAGATTGACGCTTAAGTCGCCTTTAATGGTGTATTTTTGGTTTAATATGGGAATACATAGATTTGGAATTAATACAATATTGGATAAGGTATACCACGCTTAGCTGCAATGGGAGAGAGCAGACTGCTAGACATTTTAAATAGTGTTATCCCTTTTCTTGTAATACTGTGTAAATAAATAAATAATTTTATTTACTTACAATATAGTTTGCTGTACAAAACTGTGAAAAACAAAACTTTGAACAAGATTCATGTATAGTTTCCAGGATGTCACTTTACTAATTATACTTTCCCATTTTCAATATAATTCAGCCGGTGTAGCTGCCTGTAGGATAGTTACTGCTTGAAATTTGTTTTAAACTCGGTATCAGTCTCAAAAATACCTTCATGATTTCATAGAACAGCAAATTAAAATATACAGTAAGCAGATGGATTAGAAATATTAGTTTGGGAAAGTCAGAACACTAGCCCTAGTAAGCCGTTGCCAGTAAAATAACCCTATCAAACTACAAACGCTCCAATAACTACAATCAAAATCGACTAAAACAATATTCACTGCACATCAAAAACTAAATAAAAACAATCGACTTCTCACTACGTAACGAATCAGTTGCATAAATTAAACGCGCGTCGCGCATTGATTAGCGCCGCGAGCGAATAAATAATAATCGAATGCATTCGATTCGGAATCGAATGAATCGAATCGGGAATACCAGTCGTTGCGTTTACACAGCCGATGGCGCGAATGCGAGATAAAACATTGATTATGGTAGACGTTTCGTATTGATTAGTTAGTGATGTTTGTGTTTTTCACGATCTAAATTTGAATGTTTTGAATTCGAATTTTGATTGTTTATATGAAGGCGTTCATGGGCCATTGAATTGAAGAATTTATCTGAATTTGGATGCATAAATGCTTAAACTAATGATTAGTTATTGTGTTCCGTACTCAATAAAGCATTCTGACTATCATTAACAGTCGTGGATTTTATACTAAACTGCAGATTTGTGAAGCCATGACTCAATCAGCTTGTGTGTACTGCTTGGACTTGTGTATCTATGTTAAAAGTGGTTGAATAGTATAAATCTTACAAACTGCGGGTATTGGAAAGACGAATTGTAGAAAATAAACTGTTTAACATCAATTAAGCGGCTGTTATCACTGCAATATAGAGTCAATATTTTAGTTATAAGTTAGCGCTTGGAACACACTTAGACAGACTTTCTAGCATCTGGGACCACTTCTAGAAGAAATAACACTAATAGAAATAGATAGATAGATAGATAGAATATAGCAGTGAAATTACGTATTAGCTTACAGACTTTGGTTGACCCTAATATACCTAATACACCAGAACAAAACCATTTCAACAATCGTATAACGCTCCAAACATCTGAAATGTCACAGACTAAGTCGAGTTACACACCCGCGGTCGCCACACCGCCCGCCGCCCGCGGAACGCGCCGGCACGCATAAACAGGCGATATCGCGAACACAGCTTGACAAATTTCATATCTAACAGATATCGATGCGGCGTAAATCATCGCGCGGTCTGTGCCCGCCTTTATGTCGCCCGGGTGAGTTATAGGTGTGAACACGGCATTATTTTATGAGAATGACACGTGAATGATGCACGCACGGTGTAGTGCAGTTTGTATATAGTACTCTGTGGTGTAGTGTATTCATGATCGTCTTGCTCGGCAGTCGGTTTGATCTGATGAAGTTATGTGCTGTACTTAGGCATAATAGAGTCGTTGAAATTTACCACAATGTTTAGCTCGACTTTGGTACGAAATAACAATTCTTAAACATATTTCCATTTTAAGAAAAAGCTCGTTTCTTTATTCAAAAACAACACCGGAAATTTAGCTGGTATCTTTCGTATTTGAAAAAGGAGAGTGCCCCACATTTACTACCTAAATCGAATGATCAGGGACAATCAGAACACAAAATTTAGATTGTCCTTTCACTAAAGTTATATCAAACATCCACCATAACGGAGGTTGAGTTTTTCTCTTGTTACCCGGACGTACCCAATACATCAATCTTTCTGCCTACCCGACGTCTAATATCAAACGTTACCAGGCGTACGTATCTCCGTGCCGACGTCGTGCCTACCAGGATTACATAAGACGGAACAAGTAGTACACGACTGTATCCCAAAGAGGCGGGGGGCCGCGCCCCGCGGCGCCTCAAATATTTGCACGCCGCCTTCGCCCTATGTTTGCCTGGTACATGGCACAGCTCCTAGCGTTGTTGTTACTCTGGTAGTTTGCGTGTTTGCTATTCATTTTTTTGCTGTTATTTGTAGGGTAGGGTAGATTAGTTTATACTTTACCCATCAACAATAGAAACAAATAGCCATTTAGTTTACAATCCTATATATTACTCTAAGGGCCTCTTTCACCATCCTTGAGTAAAGTCGGAAGTAAACAATTAAAGTTACATCTATATCTATATATCATCACGCCAAATCCTTTGCGGGGTAAAGTTGCATGTAAGTCTTATATACGAGTTTTACCACCTCTGAGTAGCCCTATCCGACGCGACGCTTAAACTAGCCAGTTATAAATGCCAAGTAACGCTTTATTAATCAGCACTTTTCTACTCAAAGCGGGTCTAAACTCTAACCTAAACCTACATATGTATATCATAAAAGCAATTAGTGGAAATATCGATGAAAGTCTGTCATTGAAATAGACAAACAGGATCTCTATAACATTCGTACATAGTGTGGGCTGCTTAAGATAATTTTAGTCCTTATCCGTACAGTTCTAATCATCTTTCAAAGGTAATTTGCAAAGATACGTAAATCTTCTAAAGTTTCGCTAACACCTCAGCAAGTAATCTTAAAAAGACCTTTTTCCCGTTACACGAGTCATCAGGGCACCGTAAGTGGTGTACAAGTCGGCTGGCCACGCCATAGCTGTGTCGTCAGCGGAGCCCTAGGGCAGGGCGGAGCGCCCGCCCCCGCACGCGACCCCGACGTGTCGCCAAATTGGACCGATGCCTGCTAATGGGCGCCAAGACCTTTGTCGATTGACGTACTCTGAGAGAATTGTGAGAGGCGGCCATTTTGGTGCAAGATTTTGAAATTGGAATTCTGTTTCATAAATGACACACACGCAGTTATTGTAGTGAAATGTAGACAAATAAGATTGTTCTTTTTTAATCTTTACGCGTTTCGTTTTTTTTGATTAGGGAGCTACCAATATAATTTTATAGGAAAAATTTAACACTTGTATAAATCGACTGCAATTAATTCGTGTCTTGGATTTGACACTACATATTTTGATGGTTTGCAACACGGGAATCGTAATAACTAGATACTAACATTTCTGTAGTTTGCAATAATTTGAGTTAGATTACCAAACTATATGAGTAGAGTTAAGGCGGAGGTATGTAAGGAAAGCATCTGTTAGACTGCCTCGTTGGTCTGGTGGCAAAGCGCATTGCTTTGTGATCCTGGGTTCAAATCCTAGGTCGGACAAATGTAGTTTTTCTAACGAAAAATTCCCAGTATGAGTCCGGAGTCTGGAATTGTGCCCGATATATGGCAATAGGCTCGCCCCCTGTTACATGGGACCTAACATCGTCGGCGAAACGTGGGTATACTCAGTACATCTCTGCCACCCTCTCTGGGGAATATAGGCGTGACGATGTGCATCTGTTAGAACTCTGTATTTTCTGCCTAACCCGCAAGGGATCTGGCGTGATGATCTAGATAGACAGCAAACATTATACAAAGATAGAGCCACAACAGCGACAAAACTATACGTTTAGGTAACACTTCTTTCAGGCTCATCGTTAGCCCTCCAACAACTGAGTCTACTGAACTATCGCAAACTCGACACACTGAACATTATAATCCAGTGTTCTAAGATGCTCTCCGGTCCGGTGCATGCCCGTTCGACCGCGTGACACCCGATAAATCAGCCGGATCGTCCGGATCGCCCAGATCCGCGCCGGCTCCGGCTCCCTAATAAATAATGATCGAAGACATTGGAGTTACGTTTTATTTGTAATTATTTAATTAATAGTCGGTCTGGCAAAGCACAGTAGGGTTTGTAAGCTTTGTATTTGTACTTGCCTTTTCGTTTGACGTATGACATAACGTTATTTTGACACATCGAATTGTCACAAATGTCACGTCTTTAACAGAACCTGTTATCTTGACGCATAAGAAGTTTACAGATCAAAATTGTAAAATGACTACAAAATATATTATTTCCATAATTTATTGTTGTTGGATAATAATCATAAAATGACTTATTAAAAAGTTTGAGTGACAGATTAAACTTATTCAAAATTACAAAAGTCAAAACATAATCCCAAGCAATTACATTAAATAATAGCCTGACCTATCGCCGATCCTTGCCGTGTTATTAACAAAACAAAAAAAAACTATAATCTAATACAAAGTCTCTTGAATGGCCCCACAATTACTAAGCACGAGTCAAAAATCGAGTCGGAACATATTTTTTTCTAATCCCTTCCCACGCATAAAGCTCGCCAGTAATTACAGGTTTAGCGCAGTAATAACACATCACATCAATAAAATTGTATATCATTCAGTTTCCCGCGAAGTCGCCGATTAGCGCGGCCATCTTGTGGGCGGCGACACCCGAAGGCGACACGATTCCATTCTCAAAAAACGCTAATCGGGACGCGAGCACGCGCGAGTACGACCGAACGTGTGTTTTTCAAATTTGGAACGCTTCGAATTCATCGTCGCAGGCGTTATTACCGCGCGGGATTTGACTACTGTCACTTTTGACAGATGTGATTGACGTTTATACACCGCGAGTCAAGTGCGAACTTGTTATACGTGTAAATAAAAAGAAATTGCTTTTGGAAAATAAGATATATTTATTAAGTACCAAGTACCTAGTAGTAATAGTTATCTTAAGAGGAAGCGTTACTCGTAAAGATAAAATGAGGAAATATTTGATATTATGTAATTATTACCCAACAAGCAAGTATAGGCGTAGGTATAGGCGTATATTAAATCCCGAGACAATTATTTTACACTATTGTAAGGTTCACGCATGCAGCATATAATGCGTATGCTTATGCTATGTTGCTACTATTTGGAAGTACAAAAGTGTAAAAAAGACAGCTATATAGGTAGCAAGTGTAACGTAGCTTTCCGTATTGCTCAATACTTTATGATGCAAGATGCGAAAATATACATTATCGCTATTTTGTGGATGGTTTCGTAAAACCTTATAGAGGAAGAATCGAACCAACTTAAATGAAGCTAGTACAGTAGTGAGGATACATATTTTCTTGTCCGCTGAAGCTGTAAAGGCCCCGCGGCCAACAGCGTAGATCATTCATACACAAGATACATATTTTACAGATTACATTCTATTTCATTTATTGACAAATACAATCGCAAGAACAAAACACAAGCCTTCAACTATTCCAACAACAGAGCATCCTAAAATAAATTTCCACAAGCTAAATTTCCAAATGTTCCAAAGATCTATCTTTGCGGTGTAATATTAATTGGACCAGTTTCGTTTCCGTAGATGAGTGCATATTGAAACGTCAAAAATCAAGTTCCTTTTGCTTCACATTTTCGGGTGTACCGTCATGGGAGACGGACGGACGGCAGCGGACAGAAAACCGCCTGTTTTACCAGGAAATGGACGCGGGATTGGAAATTTTCAATTTCGTTTCGGACGGCTAGGTACTTTGCGTTTGAAATGGAGCCGTTAGATTTGGGAATGAGAGATATTCAATCTTTTTTTTTAAATATTGAAAAGGATTTAAATCAATCACTTATTAAGATTTACAACATAAGAAAAGGAAGACAAGAAATTTATTTCTGATTCTGATTCTGTATGTATATACTACGAGTTGTATAAATTTCAAGAAGTAATATAAATAATGTTTAATCTGTATCTAATGCATACAAAAACATCACACAAATTTAGCTATAGCTTATACCGATTTTAAAAACCGAGGTTTTCCATTTAATGAAAAGAACTTCGTGAAATGTGTGTTCTTAGTGTAATGTCGGTATACATTAAAACTGTTGAATATTAAACCCAATCAAGGCACTACCGAAAATGAAACATCAAGATCCGGAACAAAGGCTATAAGCGGAATGAATATCAAACTAAGACAATCAAAAAGTTTAATCCGAGAAGCGAACAGAAATCATTCATTCATATTCATAGTGGCGAGCTGGGAGCGAGGCTTTCACGAAAATGGCTGCTCCTAGGAAGAGTCGGGATGAGATGCATGAATATTAACGCAGCCGGGTACCAGGGCCCCATAACTATATTAGAGCTACCGCCGTACACTGCATGCCAACGTTAGGAGCACGTTTGAAGTTGCGCCCGGCTACGTTCTGAAATTTGACGTTTTGACAGCTCTCCGACGTCGGGTGCCTTGCCTACCCTCTCCCTCCCGCGCCCACCGCCTCCGTATACCTGTCCCGCTCCCACAATAATAACATTACGTGCACGAGATTCGTGTTTCTGCTACGTCTGACTTCTGATATGAATTGTTAATGCATCGGTAATTGATATTATAATTTTGATAGACCATTTTGTTCTAATGGCTACGGCTTTTAGTGTGAGAGGTTGGTATCTTTGTTGTAAATGTTAAATGTGTCATGTGATACCGGCTTTTATGGTGTCGTTATGGGATTTGTGCCTTTGTTTGGGCTCGCTCTTTGTGATTCGTATTGAGGAGTTGTGTTACGTGGATAACATTAATTATTATCGTCTAGTCTTTTGTTTAGATGGAGTATTTATGGCGGTATTGAGATAATGACTGTCCTTTTCGACCTTTGCTTATGTATGATATAATGTCTTGTAAAGCCAGCCAGAGAGGTATGTAAGGAAAGAACCTGTTGGAACTCTGTACTCTCTGCCTACCCCGCAAGGGATCTGCCGTGAGGTTATAGATAGATAGATATATAGATAATGTCATGTAAATATACTTTTGTAAACAGTACCTGAAGATATGATCTCATTTTCTGATAAACAGATGTCACTACGTAATTATGAAATAAGATTTGCAATAAAACAGCTTACTATAGATTTGTACTAGAAAATCAGTATATTTTAAACCCATTCCAAAATCCACACATTTCAAATGTAGCATTCGTCAAGCTGACAACTTAATAAAACCAATTACAATAATAATTATTTTCAAAAGTGTCGACAACCGAATAACGCATTTGACTTGTCAATTAAAATTTGAAAAAGAGAATTCGAACAATGGTAACTCCGAAAAAGACGTTAAAATTCGTTGCAAGCATTGTACATGTGCTGACTAAGCCGTCTAGACAAAAAATAGATGAGTTCAGCTGTCAATCGTACGTCGTTGTCGCCCCCTTTCGCAAAAAGAACGTAAAAAAATGTATTTAAAGCTCAAAATAGCGCGTCAGTCAACCCTTACAGTGCTGTAAGCTGGCTAAATTCGCACTATTCCGGGAGGAAATTCGGTGACGCAGGGAAATGGGGAAAATAAAGATAGTGGACGCTCGGCGGTTGTAGCTTCAGTTCTGGACGTCGGGGTTTTTTAAAGGACCGTTGTGTTCGCGATGAAATATTGAGACTAGCGGTTTTTTAAAACTTTCTAGCTTATTTTGTCAAGCCAATAAAGCAAAAGCAATCCTCAAAATTAACCAAATAGAAAATACGTAAATGCAACATTAGTGGTGAGAATATCGACAACTTTTGTCTTTGAATGCCCTATCGTCTAACAACTACATCTGAGACTAGAAATCTACTAAAAGACAGAAAACTTGAGTGCCAGGTTTAATTGAAATGACAGATCGCATATAGACAAAAAATTCATAAATCTTTTTTATATTACGGCTTCACGACGATACATGTTGTGTCCACCACGATGTTAAAACTAAAGAAAAAGTTTAAAGTGAATCCTTCCTGATAGCAGTCATTTTCTAAGAATGTCAAATGACTCAAAGTTAAGAAACTAATCACTGATTACGTTTTTCGGTCAAATGTCATTAATTCTTTTAAGTAACATTAAGCAGGTGTATGATACAAAACACGATTTCTTTAAAACACGAATATCTTAATGGTAATCTACATTTATATGTACAAATACGCTTGTAGTGTGTTTTGAAAATGGCTCCATACGTGTGAACTCATCAATTTATGAGATAAATTTTGAAAAATAACGATTTTTTGTGCTTTATTTTTGTTACTTTGTATTACATAAGTAATTTGTTTTTGAGAAAAACAGAACGTTACTAAGAAATTAGCCTTATGAAAGTCCATGTCGACTATCTGAATATATTTGGATATTACTTGGCGGCCATTTTAAGTGTTGGGAAATATATTAGCACATAAGAGGACCAACACACTATAATTCAGTCTATAGCTAGTATTATTCAGAGACAGGTCTTATAAAATATGGCGAACGCTTTTCTGCACCATTATAAATGTTTTATAGGGAAAATTTCGTTTTTCTAATTGATAACTGTTTTTACTAGCTGCCACTGCTACTTTTATATATATATAGTTCATAGAGCTATATGAGCTGAAGTGGTTTTATAAGAAAAAAAGAAAATAAGAATTAAAATTCCAAAGATCAAACAGTACCTATAGTTACTTACTTAAAATGTTTTACATTAACCAAAATACAATTCCAACATTAAATTTCAGCAAAGAAACGTCGCAAGGTACCAGGGCATCATAACAAAGTAGAAACATCAAAGAAACTAAGAACAAAGTGGAAACAGGACTTCGCCCGTTTGATTAGGCGCGTTCTTAACATACGACAGCCTCGGGCAACGCTTTGTAACATCCATCCTTTGTGCCTGAGTCAAAGCAGCGCTTGCCTCTTGTCGATTTCTGGGCTTCTGGTAACTTGGCCTGTGATGTGACGTTGGCAGTAACGTTGTTGACGTGAAAGTGACGTTGACAGTTCCGAGTGAGGTTTACGGGTGATTAGTTTCGTGAAAAAGGACTTCAGGAGCTCAAAATACTATCATAAAATTATTTGCTAGAATATAGTATGGGGCTACATATAACAATATATAAGTATGTATTCTTCGTCTACAGATTGGACTTCATACTCAAAAATTCATGATCTACGCTAATAGCAGAAAACCATATAGTAGAAGTTACATTAAGTATGCAATTTTATCTTGACTTTTTCCAGCAAAATCATAAATGTTAGCTTATGCTAAAGAAAAACATTATACATGATTTAGACACTTTCCAATTCCATGGAAATAATAAACACTCGTTAGAAATACCAATAACCAATCCAACAAACATAAATTAAAGCACAAAACTAAAATAAATGTAAAACAATACGCGAAATAATAAAAAAATAAAGAGGTTATCAAAAAATATATCGTCGTACACTCCATTGCAAAAAAAGTTGTCACGCGCTGCACTCGGGCGGGTGTCAATAAAATTTGATGTTTACGCACCGAGCGCGTATCTGGCCGCGAATAAAACCGCGCGGCGCACTTTTAACTGTTTTTCTGTTTCGTTCGAAAAATGTTCCTTTTTTATTTTTTTCGGTTGGTATTATTTATTATTATACTTTCAAATGGTTGGTTCAAGTAATTTAAGATAATAATTATTTGATAAATAATTCTAAAGTTATGTAATTATTGCTGATTTTTAAATTAAGTCTATTAAAAATTCATTTACTGCCTCGTTGGTTTGGTTTCATAGCGTTTCGCTATCACGAGGTCTACATTCAAATCCTAGGTCCTACAAATGTAGTTTTTCTAACGAAAACTTCCTATTATGTGTCCGGGGTCTAAAATTGTGTCCAGTATATGGCAATAAGCTCGGCCCCTATTACATGGGACCTAACAGCGAAAAGTTGGTGTACTCACTGTGTTAAATATTTAAAGTAAATAAACTTAGAAACAAACGAAACGTAAATTTTTGACAGATGCCATCTTTTGTTTGATTTCGTTCGTTTTCTTTTACCTAAAAGGTTGCTTTCAAGTATATTTGTTATAAATTACATAATAAAAAGTGCACAAATACAAAAAAAGGCCGTTTAATTGAAATAGAAAAGTGAAGATACCTAACAAAGATCAGCGCAGAACCCGAGGAATTAACACACTACCACCCCTGTGTGTAAAAATTCGTTTAGTTAACGTTATCTGCCCATTTATTAATATATATAAAAATATAACAGGTCAAGGCCAATAATTATATAAATCATAAGCGGCATATAAGTAAGTAATAGACGTATTTACGGAGTCTTGACTTACCCTTCAAATAAGACACAGTCTTTCCCAGTGCCTACGCACATCCTTCCACTTTCGGATTTTAAGTCTGTTTTATCATTCTTTCTTTCGACATTCTTTCTACAAGGTGTAACATAATAAACGCAAGACCTCAGACACCCCGATTAGAGAATTGCTTCATAAATTCAAAACGAAAACCAAATTTCCAAATTTAAAGGTTTATACCCATTTCTTAAGCACTTTTATACCCCAAATAACAATGAAACTTGTACGTGTATGTGTGCGTTTTGAGAAATACGTTTTAGAAATGCATTTGAATCTCCTTACTGCTATGAATCAAGGATAAATTTAGTTTTTTATAGCGCATTGAAGGAGGAATAGCATTTTTTTGCAAATAAAAAAAAATGTTGGATACATTAAAAGTACAGTGACAGCCTTAGACCGTCGGACTGATAAGTCAAAGGTCTCGAGTTCAAACCCAGGCACGCACCTCTGTCTTTTCGAAAGCATGGGCGTATTAAAAATTAATTATCACTTGCTTTAACGGTGAAGGAAAACATCGTGAGGAAACATGCATGCCTAAGAGTTTCTCGAAGGTGTGTGAAGTTCGCCAACCCGCACTGGGCCAGCGTGGTGGACTATGGCCTAAACCCTCTCAGTTTGAGAGGAGGCCCGTGCCCAACATTGGGACAGTTTTTTGACAGGGCTAATATTATATTATACATTAAAAATTGGAATCAATTCAGTTACCGATTTAGAACAAACTACTTTCAGGTCTTGCGTTTAATATGTTACCTTGCATATAGCCGAATCACTGGAACATACCCTTTCTCATCATTCACATAACACTATGAATAACTAACTTCTTGACTAGTAGTCTAGCTAGTTAACTTTAGACAGGAACCTAATATTTTTCCAGGATAAAAAGTATCTATTGTGTTAATTCAGGTAGTAAAGTATCTGTAAATGCCAAATTTAATCCATATCTGTTCAGCCTTGTGTGCGTGTTCGACTAACAAACATCCAAATATACAAACTTTCACATTTATAATTTTAAGTAGGATAGGACCTAGAAAAGAAAGACTTAAGAAAATTTAACACCGAATTAGTAAAAATTGCAATAGAAAAACAAACATCGCTAAGAACCGCTAAGCAAGGCTTTGCAAAAGGAAAGTTTTGGATCAACAGTTTACAGGATAGGGATAGAGTAATACGTTACAATCAAAACGAAATCATGGAAATATGCACAACATTCTACAAAGCTCTGTATTCAGATAAGTTTAGATGCAATATGCCGATCGACTACAACCTACCAGAAACTGTTCCTTTAATTGATCAACAAGAAGTTAGTGTCGCTCTCAAAACCATGCGCTATGGCAAAAGCTCTGGAGCTGATGGGATAACAACTGAGGCATTGAGAATAGGCTCTCCTACATTATTGCCTCACATCACAAATTTCTGCAACACTATACTAAATACAGGCAAAATGTGTCACGCCAATATTACCCTACTTCATAAAAAAGGCAGTAAATCAGATATTTCAAATTATAGACCCATAAGCTTAATATCTCATTTATACAAAGTTTTTATTAAAGTTATTCTTAATCGTATTACCTTCAAACTAAACAGTTATCAAACTCCAGAGCAAGCCGGTTTTCGCCCTAACTACTCTACCACTGATCATCTTCATACACTAAATCAAGTAATAGAAAAATATAACGAATTTAAAAAACCCCTGTATATAGCCTTTGTAGACTTCGCAAAAGCTTTTGATAGTATTTTTCACTCTGCCATATTTACAGCTCTAGAAAAACAAAACATTTGCCTGTTCTCACTTACGGTGCGCAGACATAGTCACTAACCGAAGCTTAAAAGTCCAAACTCAAGGTTTGTCAAAGGGCATCGGAGAGCAGCATCTTGGGTATTAAACGCATGGATCGAGTGCGGAACTCTGTGCTGCGTTCTATAACCCGTGTAATAGATGTGGGAGTAAAAACCGCTAGACTCAAGTGGGATTGGGCTGGTCACGTGACCCGAATGAACACTGATAGGTGGGCTAAGATAAGCACTGAATGGGTCCCAGAACACGGACATCGTCGTCGTGGTAGGCCTAAAAAGCGGTGGCGCGATGATCTTGATGCATATCAGCCTGAATGGCCATCATTGGCCAAGGATAGAACTCTTTGGAAGGAGAAGGGGGAGGCAGAAGTGGGACACAAAAAAAAAAAGGACCTTTAGTCGCTATGACCAAACGTGGTGAGTTATGATAACATCTTGAAAAGTTCTTGTAACTCAGTGTTGCTGCAATCTTAAAAAAATGGTATTTAAAGTGGCCAACGAACTATAAGAGTGGAGGAAGCCAGCGAGGTATGTAAGGAAAGAACCTGTTGGAACTCTGTACTCTCTGCCTACACCGCAAGGGATATGGCGTGATGATATAGATAGATAGAAGTGTAAAAAATTGGTGGACCATAATATTAAAAAAAGGTAGTAGATCTACTTATATCAATCTAGTTTAGTCTGCCAGCTTTGCAATAAGAATTCCTGCAAGCTCCTTTCCTCTTTTCCATGATTTTAAATATATTTAGTCATAGTATCTTTTAAGAATGACAAAACAGATATACCATGCGTAATGGAAGGACGTAGGTACCGGGGAAGACCTAGACCATCTTACCATGACCAAATGGACCGTGACTTATCTGAAGGGCAAGTCAAGAGTCTCTGTAACCGGCGAGTGTGTATGAGATGAACTATGAGAGTTGAGGAAGCCAGAAAGGTCTGTAAGGAAAGAACCTGTTGGAACTCTGTACTCTCTGCCTATACCGCAAGGGATCTGGCGTAATGACATAGATAGATAGTATCTTTTTAGCCTTTAGAGATGGAGCTTCTTATACCTACTAAGGAATACCACGAAACGTAAATAATTGTAGGCTATAATGCCACAAGGATTTTTTGGCACTTGGATGATTTTATTTATTTTTATTTATTGTAGGGGGTGTGATTATTAGTTTGACAATTATTTGTTTCAGTCTGGGTATTTGTGTATGTGAATTTTCATGTTTTTAAACGCTCCAACGACACAGGAATAAATCCTAGAGTAAAGCAATGTTTTTTTTTTTTTAACTATCCTATTTTGTCCCACTGCTGGGCAAAGGCCTCCCCCTTCTCCTTCCAAAGAGTTCGATCCTTGGCCAATGATGGCCATTCAGGCTGATATGCATCAAGATCATCGCGTCACCGCTTTTTAGGCCTACCACGACGACGATGTCCGTGTTCTGGGACCCATTCAGTGCTTATCTTAGCCCACCTATCAGTGTTCATTCGGGTCATGTGACCAGCGGTCAATGGTTTTTAAGAAATGAAATATGTTTTTAGTACTGTGTCACAATCCCTACCAGCGCTCAATCAGACTCAAATCAAATTCTATAACGCTCAGTTCATAGGCTCTGTTTCACGTATTGCTCAATTCAAACTCCTTGGTAAAAACGATTTTACTATGGTATCAAAATATTTAAAAAAATACGGACGGATAGTTAAGACTATAGGCAAAATAGCTGATAGATCTCTACCAAATAGTTGGTAGATATGGCAACACTGATGTAACTGTACTCTGTATGCCACTGAAGAACCATACAGACGGTTATTTCACGTATAGTACGTAACACGCCGCGTTAAGTGTTAGCGAATAAGGACCCTGAGTACGGCGGTAAGGAATCAATATTTGGCGGGGGACACACGATAAACCCAATCACGGCACAAAACATAAAGAGGCGTGTACACGGGATGGAATTCACGAGCGCATTAACAATACACCGCGCTGGGGTGTGTGGGGCGCGAGTGATGGGCGGTAGCGGGGAGACGGCTCGAAGAGTTTTCTTGATATATCTTTATATGACAATGGCATGACTCGCTCCCTATTACATGGGCGCTAACATCGTCGGCGAATAATGGGTGTACACAGTACACTTCTACCACTTTAGGAATACCTATAGGCGTGACGGCGTGTTTATTGCTACAAAAGACTATTTTATATTGGTTTTATTTAATTTTAAACGTAAATCTTTAGTTGTCAAAATTGAATGTTGAGAATAATGTTGTGTAAATATTTGGTACCTAGTGGTACGATAATTTACCTGGTGGTAGATAGATGCGTGTGTAAATCGAAATTTGTAGGGATAAAGTATCTCTAAATATATTATTATGTTTATTTTGACCCAAAGTTCAGTGATACTGAAAGATGGTAGATAAAGGATGATAGCGTTGAATATATTGCAGACAAAATTGGATGAATAAACTTTCAAACGAATATACAAATATCTTGTACGATTCAATGAATAAAAAAAAACAAAACATCCAAAACACATTTCATTGATATAGGCCACTCCGCAGCAACACTGAAATGGAGCTGGGCCGGACATAATTCGCCGCATGTGATATGCATTTTGCGTTAAAAAAAAATGTTGCCTGGACTCCAATAACAAGCACTGGTATCAGCTTGTGCCGGACCTGGAATGGTGTATAAAAGGAGAGGAGGCCTTCGCCTTGCAGTGGGGTAGTTTAGGAAATAATATATATGAAATGACCACGAGGATAAAGGATAATAAAATAGGATATATCATAAAGGAGGATAAAATATAAATATTATACACACACACACCGTCATGTCTATATTCCCCAAGCGGGGGTTGCAGAGGTGCTCTGAGTACACCCACGTTTCGCCGACGATGTTAGGTCCCATGTCATAGGAGGCGAGCCTATTGCCATATACCGGGCACAATTCCAGACTCCAGACTCGTACTGGGAAGTTTTCGTTAAAAAAACTACACTTGTCCGTCCTAGGATTTGAACCCAGGACCTCGTGATCACCAAGCGATGCGCTTTGCCACTAGACCAACGACGCAGTAATACCATAGGCACATAAATACGAGTATTATATACACTAAAAATACAACCACAACCGTCGCTCGCTCCCAACACAACCCTCCCCGCTCCGAGCGAGGCACAACCCCGGCCGCATTGTGCCGGCGGTCCGATAACCCTGTCAGCGGCGTGACGGAGTGGCGTAGTTATCGCCGCGTATTGTCCGCGCCCATTGTGCCCCCGACGTCTTCATACGCCGCGAGTACGCCGGCGGGCGGTGTGCACCCGCCTTTAGTTTTAATGTTTCGTGTTGTTGTAGGCTTTGTGAAAACTTCGCTTTATGATGGGTGTGTAGGTTGTTTGGAAACTAAATGTTTGAATGCAATGTATTTCTGTGATATGATTTGTTTGAGTCAAGTGATTGGTTAGATAGCTACATTAAAAAAAAAACCTTTTTTTTTTTAAAAACGTAGCCCTACACTAGGATTTATTCCTAATTCGTGAATGTGCTTACAAACATGAAATTTCACATACACAAATACCCAGACCGAAACAAATAATTGCGGGTCACATAAGATTTGTCCCGTGCGGGAATCGAACCCGCGACTATTCGACCTAGTGGCCGGAGCCGCTTCAGCTCTTAACCACTGCACCAAATCGTCCGTAATTAACTATAAAACAGACTGTACAAAAACTGTTCTTGTTTGTGATAGAGAAGTCTTATGTTAAAGTAAGTCCCCGACAAGCCTTAATTCAAGTTGCTTAAATTGGCATACGATTTATCACAGTGGTAAAAAGTTTAAGCCGCTCCGGCCACTGTTCGATTCCCACACGGGAATCTTTGGGAGACCCACAATTATTTGCTTCAGTTTAAAAAAAAAACAAAACTATCAAAGATGCACTGTGTAAGTACACCCACATATCGCCGACGATGTTAGGTCCCATGTAATAGGGAGCGAGCCTTTTGCCATATAACGGGCACAATTCCAGACTCCGGAATGATATTGGGAATTTTTCATTGGAAAAGCTACATTTGTCTGGTCCTGGTTTTGAACCCAGGGCCTTGTGATCGCAAAGCACATTATTTGCCACTACACCAACGAGACAGGCGATGTTGTTAGGTCCTGATGCAATTGGGGGTGAGCCTATTTACACTTACAATATACCAGGCACAATTTAATCTCAGCACTGTTCGATCGAAAAATACGCTTTGTCCGACCAAGGAGTCGAACCTAGGACCTCGTGATCTCTAGTCGTATGTGACAGGGACCTAAAAGGCAGTCAACGTATAAGAAAATATCTATATGTATATAACAGATCCCTTGCGCGATAGGCAGAGTCCCAACAGGTTCTTTTTTTACATACCTCTGGCTTCCTCCACTCTCATAGTTCGTCTCATACGCGCTACCCAACATGAGGCTTTCTTCACTCTCATAGTTTCTCTTATACGCTCTATTCAACAGATAAGATAAATAATTATCTATATAAGTCAATTCGTCACAATTTCCTTAATCCATAATAAGAAGATTTACAAGACATGCTTACCAGTTAACCCTATCGAGGCAGAGTACGCCTAACCGATACGCCGCCAATCAGACGGCACACAGCTGTCGCCGACCAATTGCAGGGCGGGAGTGGGAACATCTCGAAGACTTCGCTTTTGTGATGAACTGGCGATACTTTAGGTATTTTTAGATAGTTTTACGACAGTCTATAATTAATCAGTGCCTGCCTTTCAACAGCCGCGATCGCAATTAAAAAAAAAATGTTAATATGAATATAGGTTTCGCCACATAGCCGACGCAGCGCGACGGCAGCGCGACGGTGGCGCGGCTTGGGGAATCGTAATGTACTGAAATGTACGGGAGACGCCACACAGCGCAGCCCCGCTCGGCGCGACGGCAAACGTCACGACCGAACGTAGCCGAGCGCTTCCATCGCGCTCCGTTAGCTATTTGACCAAATCTTTACTCCTGTGTCGTGGGTGCTCTTACAAAAATGAAATTCTCAGACGCAAACGCCAAGCCCGAAACAAATAATTGTGGTATAACAAAGATTTGTCCCGTGCGGGAATCGAAGCCGCATCTACTCAATGCAGTAGGCGGAGCAGCTTAAGCTCTTCATCGCTGGACTTAGTCGTTCGTTAAGTTGAAAACGAAAAAATGTATCGGATTGACATTTTGCTACGAAAAATCACGAGGTCAGAAGAATGACTTTACGGCCGAGATTTTTTTCTTTTCACGGGGGACATAATTTATCTATCTATATTATCACACCAGATCCCATGCAGGATAGGCAGAGAGTACAAAGTTCTAACAGGTTCTTTCCTTACAGATCTTTCTGGCTTCTTCCACTCTCACAGTTCGTCTCGTGCACTCTCGCCGGTTACGGATAATCTTGACGTGCCTTCCAGATAGCTAGTTCACTAGCACTAAATATAATTAAGGCAGTGCACACTGCTCGCGATAGCGTCGTAAATCGCACACAGCTCGCAGACGCGCGATACGATCGCGATTGAGTCGTCACGATACGAGCACGCCCACTTTCAGCAGTTTGGGGAAACAACACTAGGTTTCGTGTTGTTTTGCGAAAATGGAAAAGACGCCGTCGAAAATTGCCCCAAAACCAACAAACGTTTGACCCATGCCATTATTATTTCTCTATTTTATTAAAATAATGGCAAATATCCGTATCTAATGGATAATTTTCAATCTAAAACGAATATTTCAAAGTATTGTAAGTACTTATATCGAAGTCGCCGACATCTTTACTGAATGTAACCTCATACGTATTAATGGCTATTGATTTAACCTCAAAATCTAATACTTTTTGTCCAATATTTCAATTCCCCCCGCTTGTCCGTTTAATAATAAATGCTTTAAGAGAATTTATGGGTTGTTTGTAATTATACAAGTATTTTTCATTGCTGTTGCTTCTGGAGAAAATCATGTATGGGCTCAGAACAATGTCCTTTCAGTATCATATTTTTTACTTTTGTCATGGACATTCGGCAGTACACATACACAAATTTGGGTTGATTTAGGCGCTATAAAATATTTCATACAAAATAAGCGCTCGTAAAATTAATAATATATAAATTTTATAAGACAAAAATAACATATGAGGTCAGTAAAGCATTTAAATCTAAACATATCATCGCATAGCTATCAATATGCCATTAGCTTTACTCAATCTAGTGGTATTCTGATTTCCCCGTTGTATGATAACGACTATTCCTACTTTATACGATTTTAAACTTTATTTTTATCTATATACGTCGCGAAATCGAAAGTTATTGAGTTTGTGAGATGTGGGTGGGTGGACAGTAAACTGATTGTTTCCGGACCCCGGGTGATTATGATTACGGTTATTTGTAACGGTTAGGTGGACAGAACTGTTTTGTGTTTATATAGAGCCATTATACTTTGATTCTTACTATCTGTATCTAATTTAAATAAAAAAACGGAACGGCTTTTTTCCCAAGCTCGGCTGGCAGAGGTGTAATACGTGCGTACACGCACATTACTCCTCATGTGTGTGTGTGTTTGTGTGAATGATTTACGCTGTTGGACGCGGGGCCTTTACAGCTTCAACGGATAAGAGGGCGATCGTGCAGCGACTACGCTCGGGCCAGAAGGGCAAGGGGGCAACTAGCTCAAAGGCGCCTCAAGGAGGAACGGCCTTGGCTTGGGCAGTCGCTACGATATTCTTAGATCATAATGAAATAAGGGGTTGCCCTTAGTATGTTAATGCTCACTCCTTAAAACGGAGGAAACCTCCTTATTATATGGTTCAAAGTACCATATAAAAGTGAACAAACATAGAACCATGTCATATTGAACCAATGTATGTATAGCATATTATCACGCCAGATTCCTTGCGCGGTAGGCAGAGAGTACAGAGTTCCAACAGGTTCTTTCCTTATATACCTCTCTGGTTTCCTCTACTCTCATAGTTTGTCTCATACACGCTCGCCGGTTACGGAGGCTCTTGATTTGTCCTTCAGATAAGACTCGGTCTATTTGGCCGTGGTAAGATATTCTAGGTCTTTTCCGATACCTACATCCTTCTACTTTTGCATATATATAGAAAATTAAACCAATAAACTTATCTTTTCTTCTTTAAGAACGTAAATGTAAGTGAATCAAATATAAACTTAAACTCAATTTAAAATACTGTCTACTGTAAAACCAATCAGCGATCAAATTGCAAGCTATACAGTCCGCTAGACTCTATGAAACAATTACTTAGTCTGGGGCCTCCCCCACCGGGGAGGGGGGAGTCTGAAGCCATTTTCATAATGCACCGAGTGTATACTTCTTCTCCAAGTTAACACTTTAAATAATTGCCCGTTGGAGTTGGGGGCTAGTGCTCAGGTGGTTAGAGGATAAGCGCGGAAGAGGTTACTTTGAAATGATCGGTCGTTATTCTATTAAGATTGCCTCGTTGGTTCAGTGATGAATAATGCACGTAGCGATCACGAGGTCCTGGTTTCGAATTCTAGGTCGGACAAAATTTAATTTTTTAGAAGGAAAAATTTCTTGTTTCAGTCCGGAGTGTGGGATTGTACCCGGTAAATTGGCAATAGGCTCACCCCTTATTGCATGCGCAAAAAGATGTATTGCCTACTGGGTGTACACCGTACACCTCACCCCTCTCCGTTAAACAAATGTAGGCGTCACAACATTTTATTTTTTCATAATAATATTACTTACACCCTCGCAAGACATAGTTCATAACTCAAAAAACTGCATTTTTAATGTGACTAAGTGAAGTTCCAGCGAGGTGTAATTTAACACGTTTCAGCCGGGGCCGGAGACTGGGTCTAGACTGAAAACTGCAGGCGCGTCTGAATTTCAAGACTGCCGTCTGAAATATGGCGGAAGTGTGCAGGTGGATAACGTGGGTGTAAAGTGTGCTAATGCGAACACCGATTATTGTCATATGCATTTTATTGTTCGGACATTAAAGTTCTTAACGGTTAGATTTATTTTGCGGTTATTAAAATTGTTTGAACTTGAGTGTCTAAGAAGATTTGGTACGCACATGAGATAAAATAAAAAAAAATGGTAATTATCTCAATCTTCTCAATAAGGTAAAAGTCTCATTTATATTGGCCATCCGGATATGTAAGTAAATCTACACATCAAAAATTGTTTAGTTGGTGATTTGTTGTAATAACTGAAAAATATACACTTATTTTTATTTAAATAAAGCTCGCATATTTGTCATTAATATAACTTTATAGCATGTAATTAAAACCTGCCGAACCTCTGTACCTAACCTACCCAGCAAGGAATCTGGATTGATGACATGCTTAGATAGATAAAAAAACAGTTGTCAATACTTAATACATAGATATCGAGAAACTCATTCATTTACAAACATAATATTTAGTACAAAAACCTACTTCTGAAAATAAACTTGATGAAACTAACGCACTCAAAACTCCAATGTTTTCAATGAAAAAACATTATGAAAATTGGCTGCGCCCGGCTCATATTTTCGCCAGATCCTCTCGCAAATATCTCGACAATATATCCTTCGGTCCGGATCGTGGAGCTCCGCGTAAATCCGGTGTGACGTCAGCCGCCGTCCAATTCCGTTAATGGCGCTTAAACTTTACTTATTCCGCGAGTTATGAACGGAACGTTCGTTTTTAAAAAAATGTTTATTTTCGGAGTTATACAGTTTTGCTTGTGTATGGCGTTCCTTTGTAATTCTTGATTATGTTATTGTTCATAAAGACACGACAAAGGCCAAACTTTATAACTAAGAAGTATGATTATTTGATTTAGCACTCTAATTTCAAATAGTATAGAAAGCACATTTTCACGAGTTTGTTTTTTAGTCAGGTCGCTGTTTCATTCGACCAGCCGAAGGTCTTCACTAAAATATCTTATAAAGTGTGCTCGGAGATATTCTGAACAGCACCACAAATTCTTATAAACGACCTCACAAGGGAATGGATCATGGACCAAATCTCGCAGAAAGTAATTTCTTACGACTTACCCTTGTCTTATTCCCTATAATTAATATGGAGTTGGACTTACCTGAAACAAAAATAATGAAGATTAAATTAATTAACTTCGTAATTTGGCATTCTATTTTATCTGTCTATACCTGTCGCAAAGACTTCACATTGATAACGGGATGTTTTTTTTTATAAAATAGGACATTAATTCACTTTGCTTCACCTAGGATTCGAACCCAAGGCCTCGTGATTGCTCTGCCACTAAACCAATGAGGCATACGCTAAGCTTAAACATACACTACTTAAAATCACTAGAATAAAATAAAAAACAACATTCTTTTCCATAAAAAAAACAATGCTGCGTTTAGTTCTTTCTATTTAAACCTCGTGAAATAAAACTATTTTACGGATTTTATCGCGGTTTATTTATTTATTTTTAGTTCCCGACGTTTCGAGTGCTTTGCAGCACCCATGGTCACGGGAGGGACTGAGGTGTTAGACGTCCAATAGACTTCTTTGAGCGACGACAGTCTGCAGTCTGTGAACATGTCCTTGACCGCACCCGCCATAACATCAGATTTGATAGACCACAAATCCTCGTGAAAGAACACCGATTCCTACCAAGGATGGTTCGCGAGGCTATTGAAATTAAAAAACATCCTAATTTCAATAGAGAAGATGGCTGGGTGCTTCCATCGTCTTGGGATCCGGTAATTAATATAATCAAATCCAAAACCAAGCATAACACTGCAAGACCTCAAGACACCGTGAGCTCATTCTGCGTAGAGCGGACCAACAACAACAAAAATAATTAAGAAGTTTGAGGGTACCCCGGAACAACTATGCCTATTGGACGTCTAACACCTCAGTCCCTCCCGTGACCATGGGTGCTGCAAAGCACTCGAAACGTCGGGAACTAAAAATAAAAAAATATACCGCGATAAAATCCGTAAAATAGTTTTATTTCATGTGTAATATTCGCGTAAATCTAAGAACTCAGTATATATAAACCTCCTTAATGCAAAGTGACAAAAATAAAACGAGTCGATCACTTGTTAATTAAGTTAATTTTCCAACATTAAAAAATACATTCGCGTCGTTCTACAGAAAACCCTAAAAAGCCGGCGGGCGGTCAGCCTCCCCGCGGCTCATTACCGCGATCATCCGATACACGCATATATCAACCATACGCCGGGTAATTGAAACACTCCTGTCTCTCCGACCTTTACAATCGTCATAAACTTGAAATACACGCATGCACGGTTAAGTTTATTACTAGTTATGCGCTAAAGTTGATTGCCAATTTAAATAGGTTTTAAGTTTGAGCGGCAATGGTTCTGCGCTTGATAATCGTGTTTCTTATTGTTTATTTTTTGTCTATATTTATCTTTTTTCCGAAGTTAGACGACGGACAAAATTCTAAGGCGAGTCTTTTTTGTGCTTGCTTTTAGTCCTTGTACCTTCTTTTAATTTGATAAATTTATGTATGTTATGTAGGCGCTCGTAGCGCTATGCGACCGCGGTGTTCTTGCCGATCACCAAGGTTAAGCAGCGTTCGACTCGGTCGGCCTGAGATGGGTGACCGTTTGTAGCATTTTTCATATTCGAGCATCTCCGTGCTTTGGAAGGCCCGTTAAGCCGTTGGTCCCGGTTACCACTTAATGTGGTAGTCGTTAAGCCGAGTTGGAAGCCTTAAAGGCGGCTTGATAAGTTCCAACAGCAGGTGGCCACAAACCTGCCTCCACCAATCCGCACTGGGTCCGCGTGGTGGAGTATGACCTAATCTTGCTCACCTCGATTTGTGAGAGAAGGCCTTTGCCCAGCAGTGGGCAGTATAGGCTGATATTATATATGTATGTTATATGTTATAAAAAAACAGTGATAGCCTAGTGGTTAGACCGTTGGACTGCAAAGTCAGAGGTCTCGGGTTCAAACCCAGGCACGCACCTCTGTCTTTTAAAAGCGTGTGCGTATTGAAAATAAACTATCACTTGCTTTAACGGTGAAGGAAAACATCGTGAGGAAACCAGCATGCCTAAGAGTTTCTCAAAGGTGTGTGAAATCCCCAACCCGCATTGGGCCAACGCAGTGTACTATAGCCTAAACCATCTCAGTTTGAGAGGAGGCCCGTGCCCAACGGTGGGACAATTTAACAGGGCTAATATTAATATTTATATTATTTATTTGTTATGAAATGTTAACGTCCGTGACGTCACCAAACGATCCAACTGAAAATTAGCGTTGGTTGCTTAAGCAACCAGCATCAAGCTGAGTTGGGTCCGTTTTTGTTACGAAGTCATACTGCAACCACGATTGTTAATTATTATTGCTACAAATGTTATAACATGTAATGTACTGTCTGTAAAGTATCGCACTCGTTGCAAATAAATTTTTCTTTCTCTTCTTTTATTACATAACGTGTCTAATCTTTAGTTTTAAAACTAAATTCAAGATTGATTTAGGTTGTGCAATACGGGCCTAAGACATTGTTAAACGCATCTTCTCATTGTGTTGGCATTGAACAGGGCATGTTGCTACAAGAAATTTGATGAATGGCTTTGTCAACTGATTGAGAGCTTAAGGTGCTTTGCCCAAATATTTGCTTCGATCTGGGTGTTTGTGTATGTCGATTTTGTGTTTGCACCTCAACGCATTCCCGACACAGGAGTAGGTAATTCTTAGTATGAGACTATGTTGTTCTAAATACAATAGATGGAGTAAGATATTGACGGAGAACTGGTAAAAGACGAGCAGACTAATGACTCGGTTGGTAGATGATATATCGGGACGAGGTACTAGATTGGTTCAGGCGGGGGGGAGCGTGTCATTAAGTCTGCCCCCGATGGCGGGCTCTTTAGAGGGCGGACAAGAGGGGCACCGGTGCGTTCAAGAGGAGCACCGTTGCGTTCCATACGGAGATCCCGGAGCCCCTCCAAAGTGCTAATGACGGCCACCCTGGGGTTTTTATTCGGTAGGCATCCGACACACCCTGCGACCTTCCCCCGAGGCTCGCGGAAGTCATATGCAGGATTTGTGAGCAGCAGTGAGTTACAGAAAGTTGATGATGGTGGGTCTTTCCTTATAACATTTCGTTTCAATGTTATTGATATCACTGAAGAGTCGTTTCAAACTTAATTCAACTCAAACAAAAGTTTATTTGTCACAAAAGGACACACAGACAAAATATTTTCCTAAAATACAAAAAAACACATTAAGGTAAGAGGGGATTAGGCCTTACTCTACCATACAGACGCAGCGCGATTTGATTCTGGCCACCTGCTGCGGCTGGTAAAGTTTGTATGTTTGTGACTGAATCACGCAAAAACGGATGAACGAATTCGGATGAAAATTGGCACACAGATAATTTATTACCTGGCTTAATACATAGGATACTTTTTATCCCGGAAAAATTTTAGGTTCCTGTCTAAAGTCAAGGCGCACGAAGTCTAGGGTAGAAGCTAGTCGTCTATATTGAATACTATTAAGGCTTTCAATTTAGCTTACTGATTACCACATAATGTGATAACAAGGACCACGAATAACGTGTTTTCCGAAGCATGGACACGCTCGAATATGGAAGTGCTACAAATTACCACCCATCCCATACTGACACAAGATCAGACACCTCGCCGGCGGGGTCGAAGAATCCCTTGCCCGCCGGCCGGTCCAGAGCATAACGGCGGGACACCTAGTATATGCCCTCCCCCATAGCGACTGCCAAAGCCGAGGCCGTTTTTCTTTGAGCTAGTTGCCCCTTGCCCTTCTGGTTCGAGGGTAGTTGTTGCACGCTCGCCCTCTTGTTCGGTGAAGTTGTAAAGTCCCCGCGGCCAACAGCGTTGATCACTCACATACACACACACACGCGTGCACACCCATACTGACCGAAGCGATCGCTGCTTTAACTTATTGACACCTAAGAACACCACGGTCCTGTAACGCTACAAACGCCTTTTAAGATTAAATATCACTTAACGTCTATCGAGGCTCACCCCCCCCCCCATTAGGCTTGAGAAAATTGTATTTGTTTCCAAATGTCTCTGACCAGCCTTTTATTTATTCTTTATTGTATTTACAAGATGTAAAAAGTTTTGCCATTAAGAATTTTATTCACAAAGGAAAGTCTAATTCATAATATATGAGTTATCTTCCAGCGAACCTTTGAATGTTAAGAGATGAGTATATAAAATAGCCTTTGTGGGATTACGATGTACCTATTTTAGGTTTTCTATATTGAAATTAAATAAGCAGCCATTAATGAAATTTGCATACAATTTTAAGTAAACAGTCGTCAAACAGAGATAATTCCAAGGGATTATCGGAAAATCTCAAGGGTGGTACCAGGCTCTCATAGCTTCGAAGCGGTCAGCGTGCCTAATCGCGCGAGAGGCATTATCTCGCGTCCAGTCTCGAGTTAATCGCCCGGCGGCCTCTGATTAGCTAAGCTCCCGGCCTATCTGCCCCCTGGTACCCGGAATTATGCAGGCACGACTTGCTGCCTGACCCCGACCAACCCCCGGGAAGATAGTGGAGATAAAAACCCCTTCTGCGGCGCTCCGATGGTGTTTTCATGGGATTTTGATGATTTATTATTGTTTTATCTTTGGACACTCGTTACGGAAATTAACAAAGATTGCACAGTGTTTTGTTTATTTTAAATCCATTTTTAATGAATAAAATTAATACCAGATACTTCTTGACTGTTATCTTCGAAGATTAGAGGTGTATAAAAATGCCTACGTTTCATTTCCCGAGGTTATTTTTGATGAAGTGAGTCCGTTGTCACATTTCGGTAGTTTACTTAATAAAACTTAAAATTATCAGCCTTAGGTACTCGTGCAGCGAGCGGAGAAATGGATATAAACAGCGCGAGAGTGTAAAATGCGGCAGTGAGCAGGAAAGACAATATAACAATGAACAGAATGATTATGTAAATGTAATATGCCCGCCCGCATTATCCTTTTCAATTCCCTACACTACGGCTTCAAGCTTTTTTTGGACAGTTGCTTCTTTCATGATATTTTTCTTAATGCTCATATTGTACATGTCGTATTGCATTCATTAACACGTTCGGTAACTCATTATGCAGTTTTAGCCAATATTTAATGCGTTAATTAAGACGTGGAAACGTGTTATTTTAACACGTTATTGAAAGCGCATTTTAACTTGGACTTTACAGCCAGAGAGCAAAATGTATTCAGATTAATGATTAATATGAAAATATAGGCGTGATGATGTATTAATGATTAACGATTACAATTACATTCTGTAATCTTCAACGATTACGTATCTTCACGCCTATATTCCCCAGAGGGGGTGGCAGAGGTGTACTGAGTACACCCACGTTTCGCCGACGATGTTAGGTCCCATGTAATAGGGGGCGAGCCTTTTGCCATATACCGGGCACAATTCCAGACTCCGGACTCCTACTGTGAATTTTTCGTTAGTAAAACTACATTTTTCCGACCTGGGTGAACCCAGGACCTCGTGATCACAAAGCGATGTGCTTTGCCACCAGACCAACGAGGCAGTCAACGATTACGATTACACTTATAATCTTAAATCATGATTGAATATTACAAAACGCAATTGTAATAAATAATTTGATTACATTTGCCCGTCTCGGTTACAGCAGAAGTAAGGAGGAGTAAATGTTTACAATTAGTAATCATAACACATGTTAACAACGTTTGTTAATTTAAAATATATGTAAGTAGCACTTGATGTTTCAGCGGGATGTTAAAATGATAATTTTAGTTTGAAAATGTGAGTAAAGCGAATTAATCACGGCAATAAATAACGCGCCTAAAATCTCGAATATTAAATGTCAAACAGTGCCAGGTAGTCATTACACGTTCGCGGATCACGTAGGGCTGGCGTTTGACAGAAATTACTTAAATAAATGATAATGCTATCAAGCTAGATCCCTAATAAAGAAATTAGGGCCAACAATCTGTAACAAATTATGCAGCTTCAAAACTTTATTAGTTCATGTCATACATTTGAGTGAATTTCTAAGTCTTATACTTGCAAGACAATTTGATCATGAATATTCTTTACTACAAAAAGAATCTTCTATAATCAATAAATGAACTCGAACGTTAACTACTAATTCGAACGTTTGACGGATGATTTAGCGCAGTGGTTAAGAGCTTAAGCCGCTCCGCCCACCGAGTGTAATAGTCGCGGGTTCGATTCCCGCACGGGACAAGTATTTGTGTGATCCACAGTTGTTTGTCCCGGTCTGGGTATTTGTGTATATGAATTTTCATGTTTGTAAACGCACCCACGACATAAGAATAAATCCTAGGGAGGGGCTAGGTTTTTAAAAAAAATAAAAGAAAAACTAGAAAAAACTAAAGTTTTAAATAAATTACACTTACTGCAATTATTTTAATACACATAAGTAGAAATCTGTTAATACATACATACATTTGAGATGCGAAACTTAAAATTTCTCTTTCTCTACTCCTACTGTTAGGAAAAAACTCGTCATCAATAACCTACAGAACTTCAGTCATTTAAAGGCCTAACATAGTTACTTGTTACCTAAGTTGTAGTATTCTTATCTAGCATATACGTAAATCGGTAAATTTTACCAGACGCCTCTTTTACAACTTGTTGTAAACGTCTTCTTTCGCCTCTCAATATTTAACCTTCAAAATACCGCATGGTAAACGCCAATGGCAATCAAACTGACCGGCTCGTTACCACACGCTGATTGGCCAATCCTTTCGCCACCGGCTTGCGGCAACCCTGTAGGCACCTGCGAGATAATTCAGCCCTGGATGCAAATGGCCACATTATCAGCAGCACACACGGCTCGCGAGTTTGCTCATGCAAATCTCTGTTTATTAAAATTAAATAAATACCCCCCGCACTTGGGGGGTTGATTTATATATGACACGGTAATAGACTTTTGACCTTATTTAAAATGTGGTGTCATGGATTTTTTTCAATCCCTACGATTTATATTTTAAGAGTTGAATTAAATAACAATTACCGGATTATATTGATTATACTATAAATAATAATGTTTAATTTTTTTTTCACAAGAACCTAGGGCCCCGCTTGGATTTTTTCCTATCTAGTGGGTGCATTGACAGACATGAAATTCACATACAAAAACACCCAGACGTATCGAATCGAATCATAGCGGGGATCGAACCCACTACTAATTGACGCAATGGCGGAGCGGCTTAAGTTTTTACCAACTGTACCGAGTGTCGGTCAAAGAATATTTCCTTTTTGCTCGGGGGCGTGTCTTCCTACCGAATAAACTGACTAGAATGCAAAGGGGCTAAGGAATCTCAACGAGGAACGCACCGGTGCCCCTCTATGCTACGCCAGAGGTCCAGTAGACCCGTCTTCGGGAAGGAAACTTAGCTTGTGTTCCCTGGGTTAACTACACGTTTTCGACTCACAATTTTAGTCTTTTAGACTGAAGTCAAACATTCCAACCAGAAAGTGACCCACCCCACCACAAAATTCCATTTATTTAGATCCCACTTTGGATAACAACGGCCATCGTCCGCACCACTAACTCTCCAGGAAAAATGGTAAAAAAAAACAGAGAACAGCGCGAAAACACTTTCAGGAGTTGCCCCGGACGACCGGCAGCCAACTTTCACAATCTAGATATATGGGCGAGTTAAGATGTGCATCTAAATAGCCTCTGCCGCCCTGGTACCTAACTTTAGATTACTTGCACCAAGTTTTACCGACTTTTCCCGTGAAAATGGTAAGTTTTCTTCGGGCCGGCGGTGTAGAATTTTTCCCGCGTGTAACCCATTCAGTCTGACTGGAATTTACTGCACAACTTGCCGCTGCGAGCGTGTTGGTTAATCATATAGTTTTACGCTGAATAAACCAAAAACTTCGGTATTTATATATGGTTTCGGAAGATACTGGTTTAAGCTGGAGAAGTTGGGGTAAACACGGGAAACTGCGAGTGTATATTTTTATAAATATTAGATAATATATAATGGAAATATGACAGACAACAATTGATACTATTTATAAAGACCAACATAAGGTTATGTAACAGTATGCACCTAAACTTAAACTCATTACATTTATTTTCGAAAATTCTGGGAGTACTCAAAAATTGACACTTAAATTCAGCGAGCATGGCCAATTCATGACCGTGTAAACAGACTTTAAAAAATGTTTCCAAATTAGCAATATCCCAAAATCGTTAGACCTTATCTTAACTTTTCCGATTATCTATATTTAAAAAAATACAATGAAAAATCGTTATAGCTCCACAAGTCATCATAAGAACTCCCTTTTGACAGATGAAATATATGGCAAATTACATTCAGTTTTGTAAAGTACAAAAAACTGCAATTTTACAGGCATGTAGTCCAAATGCAGCCTGTCTGTTTAGACCCTCTTACTTTAAGGGCCTCTTTGACTACCCTCGAGTAACGTCTGTAGAAATCGACAAAGTAGCAATTATGTAAGTGCGAATTCCACCAACTCTGAGTAGCGGAACCGTGGAGTAGCCATATCCGACGGTTAAACCAATCAGTTTTAAGTGTGTTCAAAATACCCAAATAACCATCAGAATATTAACATTTTAACACTTTACATGATGTCCCAAAGTGTCCCATAAAAAACTTAGTGGGGATGATTTCCCGTAAAACTTGACACCATGAAATGAGCCCACGGTGCGTTGTAACATAGGGGATGCAAGGGTTGATGCGTTATTAAATATTCATAGGTAAAAATACTTTGACCGTACATCTATTACGATGTACCGCAGAAACGGAGGGCCGCTAAGTGATGCATTTTTAAAACGGGTCACTTTTCGATTGTTAAGTCCGGAAAATGTGGGGTTAAGAAAAGGTTAACCCGTATGTTACGTAATATTTTGGCTTTATGTGGTATGGTACTTCTTTTTGGGAGTGCAAAGTGAAAATAGCTAAATTCTTCTCTTTAATTAAATGGCTTCATGATTTTTAAGAAGTATCTTGCTAATGTCAAGTATTAAAAAATATATACACCGTCACGTTCGTTTTTCCCAAGCAAGGGTGATAGTGGCTTACTGTGTTCGCCCACATTTCGCCGATGGTGTTCGGTTATTTGCCTTTTTACCGGGCATAATTCCGAAGTGCTACTAAGAATTGTTCGATATAATAACCTCAATAACACTTTGTCCGACTTAGGATTGGAATCTAGGACCTGTTGATCGCCAGCCATACCAGGCGTCACTAGACTAACGATGCAGTATAGCTATAAACATTTAGAAGAATTACTGAACAGATTTGTTGGCTACATTTCAGTAAAAATTATAACGCAAAATCAAAAGTCCCACACATAGGTTAGAAAAACCATGAGATTGAAAACAATGTAAGGTTAACCAACCATGACAGAATTTTTAACTTAAGCTACAATTTAACCACCTGTAACAGTTAAGTCACTTTGACTGATTGATTTATTACCTTCATACACATAATCCAAAATCCATTCAAATCCCATACACAACGAGTGAGATATTAAACAGAGGTACCAGGCCACCATAAGTTACCGACACGCAATATCCCCAAACGAAAAATCCTTCAGGAAAATGGTGCCCCTTTGATTAATGTATTCCTATGTCACAGTTATATTGCGAAAAACCCGTTATATTCTTAGACCCTACATCAAGGGGGTGTTATACCAAATCTAGGGTATATTAAAAGTGGGTGGAGGGGTATTTATATGACGTAGAGTCGCACCTGAGCTGTCCCGGGCCACTCGCGCAGATATGAGCTCGGGTTTAGTAAAGATATATCGTTTTTACGGTTTTGAAAAGTTTATTTTGTATGTTTTTGCTTGTTTTTTTTTCTTTTAAGACATCGCCACAACGGCCAATATTGTTCTATAGGCATCAATTTTTTTAATTCGTGACCTTCAAGTGGTCGTCAGTCCATTTTGTAGTATGAACAAATCAGTGGTCACTCGATGTGGATAATGGTGTATGTATAAAATTTGGAGTATTTTTTTTGGTATGTTTCCGTCTATCTATCTTTATCTTGCATACAGAGTAAGTTTCTAGTAAAGAATGAAACATTTTTAGTATGTCCTGACACTTGGTCCAGCTGTAGAAAAAAAACTTATCAAAAATATTCAACTCAAATATTTAGGAAAAATGGTTCTATGCAGTGCACTACTACGTTGCGTCTTAGAGTACTCACCTGTATGATTTCGTAATTTAAGGCTGAATTTTGCTTTTAACTACTAAAACTCAGTGTTATTAATCTAAAACAAAAACAAACTTATCCCAATATTAATATGAACCAAAACATAACTACACACATCAATAATATCGCATTATTTGCAATAAAAAAACATCAACATCAAAATATTCACTATCTCCCATACCGAGTGACCTGAGACGGCGTGTCCACTCGCAGAGATACCTTATCTTAACGACCCCTCTCCCCGTCCCCCCGGTCCCCAGCCCCCCGACCCGGGGGGAGCTGACCTCCGATACGGTAGATATGAAACGAGCAATTTTGGGAATACACCTTTTGCATTTACGACACTTGTTGTTTGGGCCGCGGGTCTTGGTTGCACGTTTGGTGTTGTAATGTTTCTTTGCTTATGGTCAAGTTTTTATGATGATCAAGTAATTAATACTCTGCCTATCCCGTAATGGATCTTGCGTATATGATGTCAATTGATAGTAGTAATTCTATGTGTCTATAACATCATGCCAAGTCCCTTGCATTGTAGGCAGAGAGTACAGATCGGTCCTCCACTCGCAGTCATACAGTCGCTTCCTCCACTCTCGACTGCCCAAGCCGAGGCCGTTCCTCCTTGAGGCACCCTTTAGCTAGTTGCCCCTTTGCCCTTCTGGCTCGAGCTTAGTGATTACACGCTCGCCCTCTTCTCCGGTGAAGCTATAAAGGCCCCGCGGCCAACAGTGTAAATCCTTTACACACCACACCAAAATTGCTCAACTCTCATAGTTCTTTTCAAACACTCTCGCCGGTTACGAAGAATTTTGACTTATCCTTCAGATAAGATATGGTCAATTTGATCATGCTTATGGTGGTCAAATGATCAATCAATATTTACCTTGCCTACCTTGTCAGGGATCTCTAGTGCAATGTATATAAAGCAATTTCATTTATATCATCCCGCCCGATCCCTTGCGGGGTAGGCAGAGAGTACAGAGTTCCAACAGATTCTTTCCTTACAGACCTCTCTGGCTTTCTCCACTCTCATGGTTCGTCTCATACACGCTCGCCGGTTACGGAGACTCTTGACTTGCCCTTCAGATAAGACACGGTCTATTTAGCAAACGATATGTTTATGCTTACTTAACCTTTATTCCAATGATTAAAAACTCAGCCTTCAGACTAAATAAACCCTTTTTCTTCAGTAATCGCAAACCAAACTTAACCACGATAATAGTTAATTAATATTTTCAGTAACCCGAGAGTTCAAGAGCGCGACGGAAGGGTACTGTTTGTCCTGACGGGGGTTCTGTGCCCCGAATAGATTACCGGGTTTGCTTAGGCCACTTGATATTAGGGATATAAGTATATTCAAGTTACGCCGATGCGGAGTAAGCAAACAGAGTAATGTCACTTGTAACTTAAGATTTGCAAAGGGTTCATTCTCGATAAGACTGTTGGGGTTAAACCAGACTGGTCATGTGATGTTTGGGTCAATATGAAGGATGAGACATTTGTAGTGCTATGGTACCCTGGTGTTTGTAACGATGACCAAGGTTAAGCAACGTTCGGCTCGATCAATCTCGAGATGGGTGACCGTTGGAAACTTAATTGTAGATCAGTATAAAGAATGAGACGCTTGTAGTGTTATGGTACCCTGGTGTATGTAACGATCACATAGGCTAAGTAATGTTCCGCTCGGTCAATCTCGAGATGGGTGACCGTTGGAAAAGAAAATGTAGATCAATATAAAGAATGAGACGCTTATAGTGTTATGGTACCCTGGTGTTTGTAACGATCACATAGGCTAAGCAATGTTGGGCTCGGTCAATCTCGAGATGGGTGACCGTTGGAAACTAAATTGTAGGTCAATATAAAGAATGAGACGCTTATAATGTTATGGTATCCTGGTGTTTGGAACGACCACCAAGGTTAAGCAACGTCCGGCTCGGGCAATCTCGAGATGGGTGACCGTTGGAAACTAAATTATAGATCAATGTGAAGAATGAAACGTTTGTAGTGTTATGGTACCCCGGTGTTTGTAAAGATCACCAAGGTTAAGCAGGCTCGGCCAGTCTCGAGATGGGTACCGTTGGAAACTAAATTGTAGATCAATGTGAAGAATAAGACGCTTATAGTGCTATGGTACCCTGGTATTTGTAACGGACACCAAGGTTAAGCAACGTTCGGCAAGGTCAGTCTAAGATGGGTGACCATTTGTGGCATTTCCATTTTTAAGCCCCTGTATGATTCGGAAGGCGCGTGAAGTCGCTGGTCCCGCTTACTATTTCATGTGATAGTCGTCAGCCTTATTTTAAGCTTTATGGGGGGCTTGATAAGTTCCAACAGCAGTTGCCCAGCAACCTGTGTCCCCTGCACTAAGTTCGCGTGGAGTATGACCTAATCTCTCTCCCTTCGATTTGTGAGTGATGCATTTTGCGCAGCAATGCGATAGTATGAGATGATTTGTTAAGTCACCTTTTATTTATCTATCTATCTATGTCTTTTCGACGGATCCCTTGCGGGGTAGGCAGAGAGTACAGAGTTCCAACAGGTTCTTTTCTTTAACTTAACCTTTTAATTATCATTTTATCATCTGAGGATGCTGGAAGCGAGAGAAAGCTGTAACAAAATAACCCGTTGAAATTTTGTTGTTGCACTTGAGACTGACAGAGAGAACTTTGTTTATCCTACAAGGGATCTGACGTGATTGTTATAGATTATTATAATATGGATCCATGTGTTATCTTAAAGGCAAGTCAATAGTCTCCGTAACCAGCGAGCGTGTATGAGACGAACTATGATAGTGGAGGTAGCCAGAGAGGTCTATAATGAAAGAACCTGTTGGAACTCTGCACTCTCTGCCTACCCCACAAGTGATTTGATAATATATATAGATAGATGATATGGACAAAAACCGGGGTAAGATATTGACAGAATGGTGGCCCAGAACAGGCAAACGAGTGGCCAGACCTCGGTAGGAAGATGGCATATCGAGAGTTGGAGAAAGGAATTGGGTAGCCTATCTATCACCCCAACAGGGCCGCGAAGAATGGCGCAAAAGGGAGGACGCTTATGGGCATAAGGTGGTTTATAGGAAGCTGATAATTATCATGATTATAATATGTTTGTTAGTTTATTGGTTTAGGCCAAATTTTGCAAGTTGAATTAAAACCATTTCCTCTTCTCCTACGGAGTTGAATTCGATATGTTGGTTAAGTTCCGATGACAATGCATTTTTATGGTAAACATAAACTGATTGTAGACCACGGATTGGCTCCAGACTAAGGAATTCCTCAACGGTCAACAGCATCGACACGAAATTTTGTATACACGTTTAATATTGATCGGTCGTTTAAATAAAAAAGGGTAAACCGACTTCAAAAAGCAAAAAATAAATATTTGAAGTCGGTGCTGGTTGGTGCAGTCGGTTACTTGACGCCGACTTCAAATATTTATTTTTTGCTTTTTGAAGTCGGTTTACCTTTTTTTTTAAAGATTTTTATAATACAATTTTAAGTGACAAGTGAATTATTTAGTAATATTTATATACCGATATTATATTATTTTGCTCAGTTGTACAGGCACCTACAGGATTAATATAATGACTATAATAACGGAATCTATACATTCATGCTGTTCGCCGTTAAGGAGTTCCCTCTTGTATCTTCAAAATCCAAGGTCCAATACCAATAACACTAAAATAGGACCAACTCAAAACTATACTGAACCCAATGCAAAAAGAATTATCAAAATCGGTTCATAAGGAAAGGAGTTATAAAAAAGGACGAATTATGAACCTCCTTTTTTGAAGTTGGCTAATATACTGCTTAGTTCTATAGTAGGGTACCTATAGGATTGACGTAATACCCATAATACCTCAATTTACACATGCCTATTGTTTGTCGTTAAGGAGTTCCCTGGTGTATCTTCTAAGTCCAAGGTCCAATGTCAATGAAATTAAAATGGGACCACCTTGGAGCTAAACTGAACCCAGTGGAAAAAAATCATCAAAATCGGTCCACAATTGACGGAAATATCGCTGTACATACATACAAAAAAAAAGCATACATAAAACCGAACATAGAACCTCCTCCTTTTTGAAGTCGGTTAATTACACAATTGCCTGCTGCATAAAAGCTTGGTCTCAAAAAGTATTTATAAAATAACAATTTTAATAATGGGCAAGTCAAGAGTCTCCGTAACCAGCGAGCGTGTATGAGACGAACTATGAGAGTGGAGGAAGCCAGAGAGGTATGTAAGGAAAGAACCTGTTGAAACTCTGTACTCAGTCTACCCCGCAAGGGATCTGGCGTGATGATAAAGACACATAGATTAATATTAAAATAAACACCGTTACGCCTATATTCCACAAGCAGGGGTGGCAGAGGTGTACTGAGTACACCCACTTTTCGCCGACGATGTTAGGGTCCATGTAATAGGGGGCGAGCCTATTGCCATGTACTGGGCACAATTTCAGACTACCGGATTCATACTGGGAATTTTTCGTCAGAAAAACTACATTTACACTAAGTTTCTTTCAACTGTGTCAATAACATAAAAAAAAATTTGTTCTTTATAATTTTTTTCACATAAGATGTGTAGTGACAGTTCGAAGTGCCAAACGCAATTAATATTTAATTTAATAGTATTAAGGCATAAAACTATAAGTATAGAAACGGGTCATGCCTCTTATTGCCATTGAATAAAGTATAATTTCTTTTGACACTTACAACTGTAACAGTCTTACATGAAAAATACTATAATAACGTAAATTAACAGTACATGATGTTTATAAATATTTCACTGTTTTCAGTTTGCTACATAATTGTTTTATTTAATTTTTATTTAAATTTTGGTGGGACATTTATTTTATTGTTATTTAGTTACAGTTTATACACTTTTATTTTCATTATTATTTAATATGTGAGACGATGTTTGGACTACTAGCTGTATGCTGTGCTCACCTATGACTGATGCTCATACTAATATAAGTTACTTCTTCTATTGATATATTGTTCCTATGTTTGTATGTGTATTGTTGGTGTGGCTGATTAATAAAAAAATAAATTTTGTCCGACCTCGGATTTGTACCCAGGACCTCGTGATCACAAAGCGACGCGCTTTGCCATTAAACCAACGAGGCAGTCATAGATAAATTAATGCTGGAAAATTTTAGAAAAAGTACCATAGTTATGTATAATAATAATATTAGCCCTGTTAAGGAACTGCCCCACCGTTGGGCACGGGCCTCCTCTCAAACTGAGAGGGTTTAGCCCATAGTCCACCACGCTGGCCCAGTGCGGGTTGGCGAACTTCACACACCTTCGAGAAACTCTTAGGCATGCAGATTTCCTCACGATGTTTTCCTTCACCGTTAAACCAAGTGATAATTAGTTTTTAATACGCTTACGCACATGCTTTCGAAAAGGCAAGAGTTGCGTGCCCGGGTTTGGACCCTAGACCTCTGACTTTGCAGTCCAACGGTCTAACCATTAGGCTATCACTGCTATGCTACTGATATAGTATATATGGATAAATAAAAAAGGTCACCAATATCGGTTAAACAAATATTAACTAGTTTTCTTCGCATTCCCACCGCCCAGCGTTATTTAGTACTAAGGGTCCCTCGTAAGTTTTGCTTCTGGACGAGCGAGGGCAAATTGCGAGCGAATCCGGGCAATGAGAATTTATTAATATTGAGCAAACGCCGGACAGGGGGCCGCCAGAGGATTATGTTATATCAAACATGATTTTGTTTTGGATTTGACAAAAATAAACGGAGGACTTGTGATTTGAGAAATTCTGCAAGGATATCACAGGCAGCGCGACAAAACATTATGTTAGGGATTTTGAGCATTTTTGTGTGTGAATGATCTACGTTGTTGGCCGCGGGGCTTTTACAGCTTTACCAGGCAAGAGGGTGAACGTGCACTACGCTCGAGCCAGAAGGGCAAGGGGGCAACAAGCTCAAGGATGCCTCAAGGAGGAACGGCCTCGGCTTTGGTAGTCACTACTCTATGCTAGTACTCTATGCTTGCAGTGGCTTTTTGGTGCGGGTCACTTCCTTCCCTCTTATATGGTCGAGAGAGGTGACGGCTGCTCAAGTAGTCGTACTCGTGAACGGGTGCTGCTTGTGGAGATTGGCCCACCTAGAATCCCCTAGCTTTTCATGATAGCATATATTTAAAAGTAGTATTATATCTCAGTCGTAAGGCATCACAGTGAGCTGGATCGCATTAATGATTTTTTATAATATAAGAAATGTATAATATAAAAAATGATGAAAAAATGAATGGAGAATTAGACAAAAAACAAGCCCGCTGAGTTTCTCGCAGGATCTTCTCAGTGGAGCCTGCGTTTCGATCCGGTAGTAGATTAGTAAGTTAAAAAAAAAGTAAATATGACACTCTGTAAACACCTCCGCAGGGTTTATGCAAAATAAAGGATTTGAGTTGAGTTGAGTTGCTATGGGGGAGGGCATTTACTCCCCTCTTATCAGCTATCTTTATTATCACGCCAGATCCCTTACGGGGTAGGCATAGAGTACAGAGTTCCAACTGGTTTTTCCTTATATACCTCTCAGGCTTCCTCCACCCTCATAGTTCGTCTCATACACGCTCGCCGGTTACGGAAGCGCCGTCCGCGGCATGTTCTCACCGACCCTCCTGATGCCCTTACATCCCTTCTTTCGGATACAGATACCGCACACAGGATCAGACACCGACCTCGCCGGCGAGGTCGAAGAATCCCTTGCCCGCCGGCCCGTGGACAGCACCACGGCGAGACACCTAGTATACGCCCTCCCCCATAGCGACTGCCCAAGCCGAGGCCGTTCCTCCTTGAGGCGCCCTTGAGCTAGTTGCCCCCTTGCCCTTCTGGCTCGAGCGTAGTGGTTGCACGTTCGCTCTCTTGGCCGGTGAAGCTGTAAAAGCTCCGCGGCCAACAGCGTAGATCATTCGCATACACACACACACATGGGAGGACATTTACTAGGTGTCTCGTCGTGGTCCTAGAAATCATAATAATAAGAGACTATAAGTCATATAGCAGCGTGAATTTGTCGCAACACATGTATAAAAATGTATCACAAAATGCTTCAGGACAGGACTGCATGGACCAATCTGTGTCATACATGCTAAAGTGAGTATGACAGCCTTCAACGAAAATTATTTTTTACAATAATGTGAGTGTAACTATGTATGAGACGAACTATGAGAGTGGAGAAAGCCAGAAAGTTATGTAAGGAAAGAACCTGTTGAAAATCTGTACCCTCTGCCTACCCTGGAAGGGATTTGGCGTGGTGATATGTAACGCAAATAGGCGACGCATGTCAAAAAGCCGCCAAGCTTAAGTGGGACTGGGCCGGACATATCTGCCGCATGAAAAATAACCAATGGCCCAAAATAATAACTGACTGGTCCCCACGAAATACTAAAAGACAACGCGGTAGACCCAGGCGGAGATGATGGGACGAACTGGACAACTTTTTGAAAGACTGGCCTGACATGGCAACAGACAGAGAGGAGTGGAAAAAGTGGAGGGAGGCCTTTGCCCAGCAGTGGGACACAAATGGCTGATAATAATAATCCGTGGTGCTTTACAACTGGGCTTATCCTAGTTGTAGTCTCCTCTATAACTGATGTTCCAATTTTTTCTGTCTCCTGTGTTACAAAGTTTGGGAAGTGGAATTTTATCTTTATTATTTTTCTTTCTAATTAAATTTCTTTCGGGTTTCAAGACATTTTACGCGCTTCCCGGGACACCCCAAGGTTCAAACCTTGATGTCATCTAAGGAGGCTATTGTGGATCCTGGCTTACAGGAGTTCCAATGGTGGGAATGTGTGGCGGGTTTAGACCCAATAAAAAAAAAGGTAACACTATGTGTCTATTTTTTTTCAAACTAGTATGGCAAAGCGGCGACATTGATTACAAAAAATATCGTGCGCCATTACACTTCTAAGGTTTTTTTATTATGATCTTTGTGATTTTGAGATAACCGTTTTGTGGCACGCGCTAGTGTGGTGTGCCGTGACAAAAGTTTGACACGAGAAAATTCGTTCCAAATTGTATTAAATAGACAAGACTAATTTGACTTGCGTACTAGACTCAAATCGCGGAATAAAGCGGCTTTATATTTGATGTAAACATCTTCGTGTAAATATGAGTAGGGGCTTGTCAATATTTTAATATACGTAGTTTTTGATAGATAGTTATTTATGACGATGATGTGGTTGGTAACGATGTACTGGAAGAAGTGAATGAGTTTGTATATCTTGGATGCGCCTTCAGTAAGGATGGGAAATACACCGCTGACATTGAGAGAAGAGTGAGTGCAGGGAACAGGGAGAATGGTGCGATGGGAAAGCTACTTGGGAGCCGGCACTTAAGCCATAAGGCGCAGCTGGCCATTCATAACGGAGTTCTTGTCCCAACGCTGTTATATGGTAGCGAGAGCTGGGTATGTAAGAAGGAGAATGAAAGTAGGATAAATGCGGTAGAAATGCGAGCTCTGCGGAAGATGTGCGTAGTGAAGCTGACCGACCGCATTAGCAACAGCGTAGTAGGAAAGCGAGTGGGTATGAAAGATAGTACCGGTGTAAAGATGAGAAAGGGCATGCTCCGTTGGTTCGGGCATATAGAAAGAATGCCAGAGGAAAGAATGACAAAACAGATATACAATGTGAAAGTGGAAGGATGCAGGTACCGGGGAAGACCTAGACTATCTTACCACGACCAAATAAACCAAGTCTTATCCGAAGGAAAAGTCAAGTCTCCGTAACCGGCGAGCGTGTATGAGACGAACTATGAGAGTCGAGGTAGCCAGAGAGGTATGTAAGGAAAGAACCTGTTGGAACTCTGTACTCTCTGCCTACCCCGCAAGGGATCTGGCGTGATGTTATAGATAGATAGATAGTTATTTATGAAAGGTATGAAATGTAATATGTTGCAAAGGTGTACCACAGTGGAGTACCTACTGCCCGCACGCACGTTTTGCCGATGATATTAGATCTTATTCAGTATGGAGGTAAGTCTATTGCTATTATACTGGGCACGAATCCATACTCCAGTTGAAAACCATTCAATAATTAAACCACATTTCTCCGATCTCCTTCGAATCTAGAACCTCGGGATCATTAGCAGCACTACCGCTTTTAGACCACCAAGGCATACTTGTGCAATAGTTCTTAAATAATGTCCATAACCACAAATGTACATTTAAGTAATTAAATTTTGTATTATTTTTTTTACCTTATTTTTAATCTGCACAGAAATTGCCACACATCTGTCGTTCTAAGCCAGCCCCCAACCCCGCATCCCCGCCGTTCCCCACCGTCCCCCAATGTCCCCGTCGGACAGAAATCATTTCCGCTTATCCCACGGACCAGATTTCCGAAAACTACCCACTTTTTAAGTCACCGACATTAAATACGGACGTGGCGGGATCCACCGGAAATAGAGTGGGGGAGTGAGACGGGCGCATATGTAACTAATGTGTGAAAGAAAGAGAGATGTTATGAGGTCGCGTCTTAGAAACCGGTTTGTAGAAATTTGAATGTACTGAAATGGAATTTCAGAGATTTATGGCGAGAAAAATAAATCGTTAAATGTAGGTTAGAAAGTATTATTAATGTACGAGTATATAATAATAGTATTGCTACTTTTGTAGACTTTTTCTGACTGTTCTCTGGGGTCTGGAATTGGTCATGCTCACTAAAAAGTCTATGCTTGCAATGGCTATTTGGGGCGGGTGACTTCCTTCCAACTCGTGAACGGGTGCTGCTTGTGGAGACTGGTCCACCCAGAATTTTTTAACTTATCATTATTTAAAAATCTGGCGTAATGATATAGATAGACAGATAGATCATTTAAAAATGTTATTCTATCTATATCATCGCGCCAGATCCCTTGCGGGGTAGGCAGAGAGTACAGAGTTCCAACAAACAAAATATTATTAGTCTTATATTTCAGTCGTAAAGCATCACACTGGAGCTGGACAGCATACTTAATTTCGTATAATATAAAAATGTATCTATCTACACAGAAAATGAAAAAAAAACTAACAGACAATTAGAAAAAAAAGGCCCCCTTCTCGCTAGATCTCCGCAGTAGAGGCCGCGTTCCGATGCGGTAGTGGATTAGTAAGTTAAGAAAAAATGTATAAATATGACTCTTTGCAAGTACCCCAGCAGGGTTTATGATCCCCAAAAGAGGGAAGCCGAGGTGTACTGTGTACACCCACATATCTTAAACAATGTTAGGTTCCAATGTAATAGGGATTGAGCCTATTGCCATTTCCCCGGGAACAATTCCAGTCTTCGAATTGCGACTGAGAAAAATCACTTTGTGAAACTTAGTATTCAAATCTAGGACTTAGTGATAATGCGCGAGCTTCGTGGCAACGCAACGTTTTAAATTATATCCTATCGAAATAAAAATGACACGGCTGTACTGATTTGGTTATTTATTAAACATTTTTAATAATTCGAGTAACAAATATGGAAAAAAATGGGGTCAGTTGCTTGAAAATTAAAAAAAATCGGAATAAACTGAAAATGTTTCTTCGGAATTCGGACAAAACAAGGACCGTCAGGTCCGCTAGTTAATAATCTATCTATATCATCACACCAGATCCCCTGCGGGGTAGGCAGAGAGTACAGAGTTCCAACAAGTTCTTTCCTTACAGACCTCTCTGGCTTTCTCCACTCTCATAGCTTGTCTCATACATGCTCGCCGGTTACGGCGTCGCTTGCCCTTCGGAGAAGACAAGGTATATTTGGACGTCCCCGGTACCTACATCCTTCCACTTTCACATTTTAAATCCGTTTTATCATTCTTTATTCCGACATTATTTCTATATGCCCGAACCAACGGAGCATACACCCTTTCTAATCTTTACACCGACACTATCTTTCATACTAACTAGTTAATAAATTACTTCCACACAAGTACCATTGTTTTATTAACCCAGCTACTACACGTAAAGCATAAACCCTAGAATATCCCTAAATGCGGTTTGAACACTTCCGTCATAGGTCGCATGATGCGCAAGGCGCGGAATTCACTCACGCAAGCTGCCTGCGCGGGCGGCGCGGCCACAAAGGCAACTAGACACGCGTAACTCAACACCAAACAACCTAGGAACTTCGCGTTGGATACATCCTGCGTTTTATGATGCCCTGGTCGATCGTATTTTATAAGGAAATTTTCTAGACATAAATAAAAGGCTGGATTTGCATGGGCCCGCTAGAATGCAGGAATTGGAATAGATAAGTTCTTATAATTTGTTTATTATGTTTTATTACGATTTTGGGTACTAGCCCTTTAAAGCCACTTATTTTGATGTGTTTTTGTGTGTGTGTGTCCGAATGATCCACGCGGTTGCTAAGGCATTTGTTTGCGTAAAATGGGATTAATTGTGGACCATATTGCAGGAAATGGGTGTACCCCAACATCTCATAGCACTAATTGCGAACCTGTATCAAGACGGTCAATCCAGAGGGCGGGTAAACAACGTTATCTCGGGCTCCTTTAAGCCAGAAAAGGGTGTGAGGCAGGGTTGCATCCTATATCTCATTCTTTTTAACATATATGGCGAATATATCATGAGAAAAGCCTTGGAAGAATGGAAGGGAGCGATCTCGGTAGGTGGCATGAAGATCAGTATCTGAGATATGCAGACACTGACACCACACTGTTCGCATCATCGCGCTCGCTGACTTATTTCGCAGAGTGGAGGACGAGAGTAGATCAGAAGGACTAGCAATTAATAAGTCAGAAACCAAAGTAATGATTGTTGACAGAGCCGGTCTACTATCCTAAACAGGTGAACTCTCGGAGCTAGAATTTGTCAGCGAGTATACGTTGGATCACTGATCACGGATCAGGGAGGAACTTAACGGGAGATTAAAAGAAAACGCAAATAGCCAAGTGACAAACTATACTCGGTGCGTAGCCGATGAGCAAATTGACACGCATCTGACAAGACAGAAAGATCTCCAATATCCAAGTGAGACTAGTCCGAACTTTGGTTTTCCCAATCTTCCTATATGGAGTAGAAGCGTGGACGATTTGAGCGATGGAACGGAAAAATATAGACTCCTTTAATATGTGGTATTGGCGAAGGATGCTCCGAATACCATGGACGGCCATGAGAACGAATAAGTCTATCCTAAGTCGAACAGTTAGACATTAGAACCAGACTCTCAACAATCTGCTACGAGCGTATTGTGGTATACTTTGGTCATATTGCAAGACGGCAGTCAGACAATTTTGATAAATTGGTGGTGATGGGTAGGGTAGATGGAAAAAGACCGCGCGGCTAATCACCTAGCCGCTGGCGTGATCAAATCACTGTTCTCACTGGCCTCTCTACAACAAATAGTCTTAGAGAAACCAAGGATCGGATCAAGTGGAAGGACGTCGCACACAGGGCCATGAGGGCCTTTCAAGGACATCACCTTTAGTAATGAAGAATACGACTGAAGAAGAAGAGTCTATTAGAAGTTTAATTTTCATTAAACCATATACTATATGCAAATGATGCGGTTTTAATAGCGCCAACAGCCACTGATCTGCAAACACTAGTCACAGTTAAGAAAGACGACTGCATGAACAATGGCTTACATTTGAATGAAATAAACCGCTGACATAGAGATAAGAGTGAGTGCAGAGAACAGTGTAAATGGTGCGACGGGAAAGCTATTTGGGAGCCGGCACTTAAGCCAAAAGGCGCAGCTGGCCATACATAACGGAGTGCTTGTCCGATCACTGTTATATGGTAGCGAGAGCTGGGTATGTAAGAAGGGGAATGAAAGTAGGATACATTCGGTGGAAATGCGAGCTCTGCGGAAGATGTGCGGAGTGAAGTTGACCGACCATATTCGCAACAGCGTAGTAAGAAAGCGAGTAATTATGAAAGATAGTATCAGTATAAAGATGAGAAAGTGTATGCTCCGTTAATTCGGGTATATAGAAAGAATGTCAGAAGAAAGAATGATAAAACAGATATACAATGCGAAAGTGAAAGGATGAAGGTACCGGGGAAGACCTAGACTATCTTACCATGACCAAATAGACCGAGTCTTATCTGAAGGACAAGTCAAGAGTCTCCGTAACCGGCGAGCGTGTATTAGACGAACTATGGGAGTGGAGGAAGTCAGAGAGGTATGTAATGTTAGGATTAAAAGCTTCTTTACTAAGCTTAGAAATTGCACGCTGCCATTATCTATTTCATTAAGAAAACGATCACCAAAGTCAACCTAAATAACAACAAACAAACAACTCAAACAATCAAACACCGCAATATCATTACAAGACAAAATGAATTACCAGGAGATCATAAGAACAAGCAAGTAAGCTCGCCCAAAAACAATATAGAGTTGTGTCGCGCTCCGGGTGCCCTGTCGCGGGATCGCGGGATTATTACCGACTTATAATTATTTTTAGCCCTCCCCGAAAGGGCTTAACGCAGCTGCGTGGGATTTGTACTAAGACTGAGGCGTTATTCAATATTATTTTCTTTTGGGAAAATTTTCGTAGGGCCGCGCCGCGTTCCAGGTGGGGAATTATGTGAGATTTGCAGCGTCTGCGCGCGGGATTTGACGATTAGCGAGATGCCCGGTCGAAAGTTTTCTTGTATCTGTGGTGCGAGTGGAATCGATTTAGTTCTTGAATTTTATCGATATAAATTACAAAGATTTTGAGTTCTGAGATTTACGCAAATATCACAAAGATTTTTTTATAAATGTAATGTTTTCATCGACGATTGTCAGTGAATCTATCAATGTATTCGAAAATAGATAAAGTTACATCCCTGCATGAATCCTCCGTGTGTGATAATATTTTAATAAAATCGCATTTTCTAATAATATGTACTCAACACCTATTCATAGAATGGTAACGACTACAGCACGTATCTTTACATTTACATTTCTACGCAGAAGCAGTCAAGCCGCATGCATTCCCAGCCACATAAATGACGCAACGTAACCAGCCTTATCTCAACTGTTCATTACCTCACGTAATTCCGAACCAAAGGCGAATTTTATCCAAACAAAATCTATGAAATTCAAACTGTGACCGTTACACGTACCGCGGTCAGTTTTAAAATTCAAAACGCCCCGAGTCACGGCCATTGGATCGTTACCAATATCGCATGCACTGAATTTAAATCTGTATACAATACTCACGACTCTGTTAGCCGGATCGGTTCACTTCCCTTTTCGGTAAAATCGATTTAACGATTCCGATTAATGCAGCTCATTCGATTCCATCGGACGCATGTAACTATGTAATCGAGTATCAATCCATATTCCGAACACTCGACCTTTGTGGTCAAGGATTCGAAATGCGAACAGTTCATTTGTTTCCCGCGGAACGTGTCCGACCAATCAGCGGGCGCGGCACAGGTGGCGCGCTGTCATCGCGCGGCGTTCCATTTCCCGCGTCGCGTAATCGAATGAATATTACAAACGCCAAACTGACAGCTATGCAGTTTCACGCCCGATATATGGGTCGCGTGCCTTTTTGAAACGATTCCGTGTATACAAGCGACGATTTTCAGCTGTATAAATACGAATTTTGATCTTTCATTTTTTCGTTGACACTTTCAAAGCTACAGAAACCGGTGCAGGGAGTCCGTAATGAAAGCACTTAGCGCTAAGCGAAGCAATTATGAGTAATTTGTTGGGCGGTAATGGGCGCGGACAAGCGATGCGCAAAAACGTGCAGAACGGAACGCGCTAAAAGCTCCCCTAATTCGATTGTCGATGGATACTTTTTAAACTTGGAGCGGCGACCGCGGCATTTCAATTATTAGGATTTCATTTCTGGATTCTAATCACGAACCACTGAACTTACACAACGCTTTTCTTCAATCATACCATCTATTGAACTGACTATCTAAAAGGTGACAATTTTTAATTGTTTCAAGATTCAATTAGACCCATTTGATACACCAGCCCACACTGTTCTTCCATGCCCCACAGCAAAATGTAGATGGAAAAATGAGTAAGACTGGCCGTTGAGTTTCTCCACATAAATGACATTCCGAAGTGGTAGCAGAGTCTTGCTTATTTTTTTGACAATTCATAAATACTATATTGGTTTACATGAAATAAAATATTCTGATTCTGATCCAATTATTATCATGTCATCATCATCATCAGAGAGCTTGACACGAAAAGATTGACGGCAGCGTAACGCTAGCGATTTGATATGCCATCCCTGTCACACTACAAATTCACTAAATAAACATGAACGTGACAGCATGATTACTGCTGTCCTCAGATTCAACCAAAAGTCAATAATTTCAATTTTTTTAAAACAGCGTCGAACCTGACCCACGGCGCATTTTATCCTCGAAATACGCAGACGGACCTTTGTAGAGTAAGTAACGTGAAGTTTTCTGACTTGAGATATGTATGATCCGGGTTTTGAACCTTGGAACTAATAGTAATAAAGCTAGAGGTTTACCAACATAACTTAAATAAGTAGATTCGAGCCAGCTAATTGTCAAAAGCTCCGCTGTAATTAAAACTTACAATTCAATGGGGAAGGTAGGTACGCAACGAAAATACGCGGAATTCATAGTCATAAAGAAAGTGGGATTCGACTCGGCTCGGTCCTCGAATGAAACAGAAATACCAGGGCTCAAGCGACTTTAGGAGCGTCACCTGAACAGCGCCGAGCTCCTCGCTTCTTCGGCCCTGGTGATTTATGGGCGCGGATCCGGACCGGTAATGAAATTGCACCCCTCCCGCCCCGCGGACCCACCCCCTCGCCTCCGCAGAGAGAACCCATTCTAGAAATTACTACGCAACAGTGACTGCACTTTCAACTATCTCATGATGTTCTAGTATTGGGCTAATGTTTGTATTTTTAATTTTTAAATTACGATTTCGGTACGAATCGTCCCTTTAACTCTTTACTTTGGAGATTAAAAGACTAAAAACAGTAAAAATCATATTGTCTGGAAATCATTTCTCATCTCTTATCATGCCAACTTTCTACTTCAAACGCTCTAGTACGCAAATTGTTTGCTGGGGTTGTAGTGAAATGTTGGGATACAAATAATCCGGCAAAATTGAAGTTCATGGTCCTAATATTGAGGATATTTTTTGTCTATTTCAATTTGTGAACAAAATTATAAAATATAGATGTTCCAAAACTCCCCTTTAAAATGTTCCTAATTTGAATATCGCTGACTTTTCTGTCAACATCATTCAAACAGAAGAAAGTCCTTTTTGGCTGCCAACCTAACCACAAAAACATTTCTATTTAAGCGCAATGAAAAATTTATTGGCGTTGTTGGAAAATTTTAATTGAAAATCGGCGGCGCGCCACAGACCCACAATTGTAGCGCCGTGACGGCCTCAATGCCATTGTGATGCGTTTTAAAAAGTTAAACAAAGCCTCTATGTATGTTTTATTGGCGGTTTTTCTGCGTAAATCGCAATTTTCCGGCCGGAATTACAGGCTGCTGTAGTGTTTCGAGTTTTTTTTTTAGCATGCTTGTTTACGTACGTATGAAATAGTTCAAAGTTTAATTGGTTTTAACACTGGCATTCAATGAATGGTTTTTTCGTTGACACTGGCATAATAGAATACGTGTGTCAAGGCCTTTAAGTCTGTTATGGTTTTGCTACACCTGCGTTAGCTTTAGTGTTAGAGCCTGCGTCAAAATGCGCTTTAAATATGACCTTAAAATAGCGTTCTAACATTTCAATAAACTTATTCAAATATTGGCTACGATAGCGACGTGATCCATTACGATGCAGATGGAATAAAAAACATCGTCAGAAATCAAATGGATGGAAAAAATCAGCAAAAATTTAAATGATGCCCTATAATGATAAGTACTTCCTGTATAAGGATTTAAAATACATCTTTGACAGGATCAGACACCGACCTCGCCGGCGAGGTCGAAGAATCCCTTGCCCGCCGGCCGGTGCAGAGCATTACGGCGAGACACCTAGTATACGCACTCCCCAATAGCGACTGCCCAAGCCGAGACCATTCCTCTTTGAGGCGCCCTTGAGCTAGTTGCCCCCTTGCCCTTCTGGCTCGAGCGTGGTCGTTGCACGCTCGCCCTCTTGTCCGGTGAAGCTGTAAAGGCCTCGCGGCCAACAGCGTAGATCATTCACACACACAAAATACTTCTTTGAATAGTGGTTATTCTACGTCCACTTAAACCTGTTCATTCGAAGGTGAAATTCAGCAACAATTTACTTGCCTTCCAGTATTTCATTAAAACACTTGCCCTAAAAACATCATCGTATTTATTGTTCACCTCCAGGGCAAAATGTAATAAGTAAAAAATACAGTAAATAAGTTTGACTGACCGTTAAGTGCTGGAACAGCCACGCCCGCAGAATATTGGTGGCGACCTTGGGGAAAATGCCCCGTTTCTTCTGGTTCTTTTTGCCGTTGGTGTCATCGTCCTCCTCGCCCGTGCCCTCGCCAGAGCCGATACTCGCGTTGCTGGCATCACCTGATGGAAAAATGAGGCGTTAGAAGCTAGAACCCTACTGAATAGGCCAACACGGTTGAAGAAAGTTTTATAGTTGAGTATTTAAAGTAAAGATTTTACACAGCCCCCGTCAGTACGTGTCAGTGAATCATCATGTTTACTAGAATCTGTTAAAAAGCTTGTTAAATTCGCTGAGTTATAGAGAAGACACCTAATCTTTTTTTTTGCAGCAAAAGATACTTTGTGTCTGGTGCATGCGGCAATGAGACACCTTCAATTGCTGTTTTATTTATTGAGATACTTTTTAAAGAACTCGATAAACATCAAATATTATTATCGATGAAAACATAAAACTCCTTTCAAATTCGCGGTCTTCAAGTTCCGCGCCATTTGGAGCAGCTTTCCTAGTACGTAGCTTATAATAATGGTAAAATTTTGGAATCTAGACTTTCGAAGTTTTGTTTCATGTCATTCATTGTTACGTAGACTTGACTATTTTTTACGGTTAAAACAGAGATAGTAAAAAAACGTCAATCTAAAAGTAGATATGAACTTTTATGGATTTTCTGTTCTATTTGCAAAGATTTGTGTGTTTGTGTGTATGTATGTGTGTGTTTATTATTAATGAACCCCCAAGATAACGTCCTCCCCGTAAACATCCTAGACAACAAGACAAATCTCACATAATTATAATAACGTGTTAATCGCAGTACCAGGCAGTCAGAAATCGCTGGAGACGCACCGCTCACTAGCTTATCAACCGTGCGTCTGGCATATTAATTAGAAGCGCCAAGTTGTATTTATTTAATCACCTGACACTCCACCGATTGCTATCTCCCTGGTACGTACAGTTAATTAATTCTTGCTGCGTTCAGTTATAAGCATTTTGCGTCATGATCATTGACGGTGATAGCGGGTTTTATCTATTAGGAATGTATGTAAATAGGTTTTCCCTGGCAGTTTGTTTGGCTACAGTCTTGCAGGATCGTCTTGATCGGTAGGTGCCCGCTGTCAGTTCTTATCTTTTGAATCGTCACAAATACACATAGTATTTTACGAAATATCTTATTAGTATTGCTATTTTGTTAGTATCAAGTGACTTGAAAATTATAGGAATATTGGTATTTAGATACGAGTACTAAGCTTTTAATACTCACACTTGAATTTTAGAACGGCTAGTCATACTAGTTAACCGACTTCAAAAAGAAGGAGATATTCTCGTTAAGAATAATATTTCCTCATAATTATAAATAAGAACTGAACAAATTTGGTTGTTGCTTTTTCAGTTAGGTAAAAATAGGAAGTTGTTTTTGCCTACTCAAAAGGGATTCGGCGTCAGCAAGACTTTTTTTCATTGAATAATAAATGCGGACTAATTTTGGATTCCGTACTTCAGGTACCAGGAGAACAGCAACAGAGAACAGTGTAAACAAATTAGCGTGCACTGAGCCGCATCAAATATTTATCGCAGTAGGAACAAATCGAATCACCACGAAGCGGAGCATCTTATTTTTACCTCCTTGTACATTCTGTGTGCTCGTTAATAATAAAAGCTTAAATCTGTACTTTCGATTGTTTTCCTCACTTTTATCGTACGTTGCAACAAAATATAGCTGAAAATAAGTCTATTTGGGAAGATTTTCAGCGAAGTGGACCGAAGAGAATTAGTTAATTTTATAGATTATACCGAAAAAATTTGAAGATAACGTATATTGAATACAGCTACAATTAGGTACCTACTTGTTAATATCATTATCACCAAATTTACAAGGTAAGTACTGAGAACTGTTTTACTGACATTGTGTGATTATAATTTTATTTTCTCCAATATAAAGAACAGTGATGTGCAACGGTTTGTTCTATTTCTCCATTTACCGATTACAATTACTACTTAAATAATATATTATTTATTAGTAATTCTCCAAACACCTTAGTGATGTGCAAAATGTTTACAAATTTTATCGATTAAAACACTTGATGATACGAGCCCGATGCAACTGCGTCGAGTGTTGCGTATCTCCGACCGGTGGCATGCATTGTGATGGTAATAGGGGCAAAGTAATAAAATTACTCTTACGCCATTACCCGGAGCCCCTCGCGGCCACCCCTAGCGATATAGGGTGTAGAAGACACAATAAAACGTTTCTATTTTGACAAAAAACAACGGGGATCACTGTCTGTGTAATTGTTTTAAGTTGTACTCCGATTTATATATTTTTAAGAGTTATATTGTACCTAACACTAGTTTTTAGTAGGTAAGACTTGGCCTATGTTGGCTCGGGATAGGGATATGTGGCGTAGGTGCGAAGAAGCCCTGCATTGGGTGCTGGAATGAACCAGAAGTGATGATAATGATGAATATAATCTTTAAATGTTAACCTAGATTAAAATCTACGCCTCTGCCAAATTTCATTATATTAAAGAACTGATATATAGGTTACATAATTTAAATTATGAAAAAGATTGACGGACGATTTAGCGCAGTGGTTAAGGGCTTAGCCCGCACCGCCCACTGTGTCTAATAGTCGCGGGTTCGATTCCCGCACGGGACAAATCTTTGTGTGATCCACAATTATTTGTTCCGGTCTGGGTATTTGTGTATGTGAATTTTCATGTTTGTAAACGCACCTGTGACACAGGAATTAATCCTAGTGTGGGGCAACGTTTTATTAAGAAAAAAAAAAAAAAAAGATACATACATATAATCAGGCTATGTACTTCAAATGGTAAGCAGAGAACAAAATTTTCGCTTTAATAATAAAAATGATAGGTTAAGTACACAATCTAAGTATGTATATGTTTTATGGATTTACAAACTTAAAATAAATTTAAAACGAAAAATATTATTGTTAATAATCCACGCATCCTGTATGTACATCAGCGTGCAAAATCAGAGTGCAGTTGCACGATGCAGTATTGTAATCCCCTAATTCATCTCGGCGCACTCGGACCACCCCTAATGTTCGTTAATACACCCCGGCGCAGGAGCAAACACAACAGATACGCGTGCAAAAAGTCAAGAGACTCCCTCACGCATTTATATATTGAATTAAAATTTTGTTTGGAAGACAACATCGGAATAAAACACACGCCTACATTCCGTAAGCGGAGGTAGTAAAGACGTCCTTTGTACGCTCATATTTCGCCAAAGATGTTAGTTTCTAAAGCCTATTGCCATTATACGGAACACAATTTTGGAATCCGAATTGCTATTTGATTTATTATAGATATGCTTTTGATTAAAATTGCATTTTTTACAGTGTCCTAAATCATTCTAATAACCTATTCAAAGATAAATTATTGTATGTGCGAAGTAAAACGAACATCGGGTATATTGTGAATATAAACATAAAAATAATACGAACGCTAATCTCGTAATAACTAAATAGTAAACAGCCTCGTAAAATCTATAAAAGTTTAGTTGTAAAGATATAAAACGAACAATTTTATTTATCTTATCCACTTCATATCTATAGTGATGCACTGATTTTACGAGTTCATTTTACATTTTTTTTGATAATTTTATTGAGATCATTATAATTTCGATAAGTTTAGAATTATGGTGTATGTTAATATTATAGTTAACAAATTATCTTGTAATTACGTTTATATCATCATGACCATATATCTATTGAAGGTGGGCACTTGGGCAGGTTTGTTCGGAAAATTCACACAAATTTTGGTATTATGAACGCCCATATTTCACGCATGGTGTATGCCTTACTACGATAGATTGTTTAGTTACTGCTATACCTTTCTTACTCATTTAATCACCTTTTTTCATCCACAGAAAGAAGAGGCTTTTTTCTACTATTTGACAAACTACTAAGAGAGACGATATACAACGTATGACGAAATAAAATTATTCAAAAAGCTTTAAATCGTTTTCGCTTTTCTTGCCTATGTAATCTACAGGAACAAGAAGTGCCGTTATTCTATAATCCGATAACTGCGTTAGTTTCAGCAACTCATAGGCTCAAAACAACGCCCATATTTCAGCGTACAATACAATTCTCTCGCAGTTATAATTACACTTATAACGCTCATAATATAGCTTATAACAAGCGAAACAGCTCATTAGTAATAATCCCGGCGCGCATGGTGTGGTGTTTGGTCCCATGGTGTTTGTAAGCGGATTGGGGCAACCCGACACCGAACCCGCGACCCTCAGGGCGAGGCACGCGCCACGCTTGTGAAGGGTGCAAAGTGCGGTCGCGGGTTTGAGAAAGAATTTGAGATTTAAAACAACTATTGGCTTGAATTTTGGTTAAATTTTTGATTTGTGTTACTAATTTTATTGTTAATAAAATATGATACGTACCCATATATCTATATCATTATGACAAATCCTTTGCGGGGTGTGAAGAACGTACAGAGTTCCAACAGGTTCTTTCCTTACAGACTTCTCTGGTTCCTATATGTAATCTATTATTTTAATTGTATTACTTAATGATGTTAATACCTATTTTATGATATAGTCTAATTGCGAGATTTAGATCGACATGATGACAAAATCTGGCGTAAAATAAACTTACCCTAAAACCTTCCAAAATTGCATAAGAATCACTGTAAACATATTGAAACTCTCAACGAAATACAATTGGGTATGTAAAATATTTAAAAAAGTAGCCACACACTAGGAATCATTCCTGTTTTTATGGGTTCGTTCACAAACATGAAATTCACATACACACACACCTAGACCGAAGCAAATATTTGTGGGTCACACAAAGATTTGTCCTGTGTGGGGATCAAACCGCGACTACTCGATCCAGTGGACGGAGCGACTTAACCTCTTAACCACTGGACCAAGCCGTCCGTTAACCTTTACTGTAAACATTGAAACCTGAAAAGGAAAATGACTGTGGTAAGCAGAGAATACAGTACTAACATTCACAAAAAAATATCGGACTATTATAATGTAGAGAATGGTTCGCCCATTAACCATTCCTGGAACACTCCAAGTTTCCAATTTAAACTTGCGAAATCTTTCTCCATTACTATTTCCCTTTCGGTACATCATTAGATATCACAAAAGCGTTTTGCGGCGACCTCTAGTCCTGCGGGTGACACCGCGTCTCTCCGGAGATTTATCGAGTTTCCCCGACATTAGTGCAGGGCGCAAATGAGTGCAGGGACTATCGAGTTACGCCAATCAACTGAAAGCACGCGCCGGCTAGTGATGGGGTGCGCGTGAGAAATGTCGATAAATTTTTTTATTGACAGTAATTTTACAGAAAGTATTGTAAAAAACATTTACGTTATCTTGGTTTAATAAAAAAATACGTATCCAAAAATATTTAAGGATCGAGGAATTATGTTCAAAGCTTGTGGGAAACCGTATATAAAAATATTTTAGTATATTGCATAATTAAAACCATTAACACAATTTTAATTGAATGGAATAAAAATTAAGTTTGTATGACAGATCAAATAAAAACAGTAAGACAACTCGAATTAAAAATAGCTTATTGAAACGTTGGCACGCCTGTTGTTTGTACTTTTCAATTTTCGAATCACAGAACATTAGTCTCAAAAAACTATCGACACTAAACCAAATATTTTGACTGTCTCCCTCACTAAAGGGCGACAACCGTGGTGTCGTAATACGCTCACCGATTTGATGGATTGGCTTCTTTGCACTCCCTCCTATTTGCAAACACCCTTATCTGGCCTATGTGGACCGGGGAGTGGGGCGGAAGCAGGGCTAATTAAAATTGGCACCCAATCCCAATATGCATCCACACTAACCTTTGTCCCCACTCAATAAAGTCCAATTTCCTTCGATTGCACGACTAAAGATTCCGCCACTGGCCGTGTGACGTAATGGCGATGCCGGGAATGCAATATTTGAAATGGAATTTTGTTTAATAAGATTGATTGGAGACTTAGGGGTTGTAATTAATGTGTTTAAGTGTTGCCGTTTCTTTTGGGTCGTAGTGGAATGATGAATTGTTGGATTATGATTGCATTGGAGAAAATGTCTGAAGAATTATGATAAAAAGAAAATTTATGTACGTTGAAGTGTTGGTGCGAATGTTGGGTCCAACGTTGGTACGCATCTCAAGAGACTTCCAAGAAGTTGCTTGTCATACAAAAATTAATATTATGGAAATTACATTTAAGGTCCATTTTCATTTTTCAACAGTGATATATATATAGAGTTGATTGATGCTTTTTGCAAAAAAAGTTATCGTATGTATATAGAGTTGTTTGCATAACTACTAGACAGTCAAAGTATATAGAGCCATTTTAACGCATACGCGGCATTTCGCCCCAAGACGTCAAAAAACGCTGCGCTCGCTTAATGACGACCCGTGCCGACGCCAAGAGCTGCGGGCCGACGTCAGCTGAGGGCGCGATGACTCTTACGTCTCATTGTAGGGTTTTAATCGAGTTCGTTAATACGTACGTACTGTTGACACAGCTCAAGCGTTATTATGAAGATTTGAGTCATTTACAGAGGTTATTATTTTTCGCTACTGAATTGCTTTATCAATACTGGTCCTCCTATATTCAACAAACGGTGCTAGCAGAAGTGTAGATACATATCTCATCGACATTATTAGGACCGTAGAGTCCAATAGGCCAGTGTAATAGAGGGCAAGCTAATCGGACAGTGTTTACAATTCTAGGCTCCAAACTGCTATTAGGAATATTTCAATAGGAAAATCCTAATGAAACTGTCTGACTTAGGCTTCACACCCAGGTACTCATGATTGCTAACCGCACCGACCACTAGATCAACGAGGCAGGTATGAATTAGTTCTCTTATGTATGTAATTATATACCTAATAAATACCACATATAATATAAGCAATGAGAATGCTAAGATACTAATTGATAATCAATATTTTATGTAAGCATGTTATATATTGAACATTATTGCACGTTAAGGGCACTTAGCTTCAAAATCGTTGAAAAAATAATATTTTCGTACATATCATTATTATTTTAATGGAGTTTCAATAAAAATCTCATTCGCGAACGCACCCAATATCCATAAAAAAAACTTAAACGTCAAAAAAACATAAAAAGAATATGGCGTTGTGACACACTCACACAAAAATATGTTTTTACGATGCAAAACATAACCCTTACAATGGCGCGGATCACGTCTCCGCGATTACGCGGCATTGAAAATTAGTTTAATATCTCAAATTGACGATTCCGCCCGGAATAGCCAATTAAGAGGGAATAACACTCGGAATTATCCTTCTGATAGCCAAGTTATGGGGTGTCTTTATGGACCATTAAGTGCGCCGTAACTCCGGAGACGATTCACGAATATTTTGTACACACTAAACGTTTGAATTTACAACGATCCGTGTCTAGCAGTTTACGATTACCGCGGCTCTAGTTGTAAAACTCAACGCCGCGTTTTGTGGCCGACGATTTGTACTTTAACGGCATGTATGACGGTTATGATACGGCGTTTATCGGCCGGATAAGTTTTAGTAGTTACAAGATTAGCTTAATTAAACATAAACTTGTTGATAACTTGATCAATAAATATATTTACGTTCGTAATTATAGACTGTTTCGTTGATCAGTGTCTTATTACGGCTAGCGATCACGAGACTACCTTCGAATCTAGGTTTCAAACTGTTTTGCTATCGAAAGATTTTCATTAAGAGTCCGGAGTCTGAAATGCTGCCCGGTGTATGTATAAGGGCAATATTCTTGTCTCTGTTACCTTGACATGTTAAATCGCCAGTTATATTTAGATGTATACAGTACATACATCACCGCTATTAATAAAATATAGGTATTACAGTGTTTATTTTTTGTTGTTAGTAAGTAATTATCTTCCCAGTGCCCCCGTAAAATAGTAAACATCGTTTGTGCAAACTCGTCCCTAAACCGGAGGGTTCCCGCGGTACGTTATGGCCGTTCATTCGCGCATTGATTTCAATTTGAATTTTAATTGCGGAATATTATACAAAATTACATTGCTTAATATTCACCCCGGGTGCGGCGATTTTTGCATATTTTTAACCCTGTGCAGAGTCGTTTCGGTGCGGGTGGGTGCTGATAAAAATCGCATATATTAAAGTAAGAGGGCAGGATTTTGTGCGCAGATAGTCCGGCGGTTTTCATTAAAGCCGATACGGACGAGATAGGTGTCGTATTTTATTGCTTATCCACCGCTCTCGGACCGTTCTGTAACGTCTTAAAATTGTACTTAAAAGATTGTGATTTTGAGATTTTTAAGACGACATATTTATGCCATTTCCGTCGGTTGTTTGAATTTAAGAATATTTTTTTTGTGTAAATACAGTTTTATCGTGTGTCCATCAATATTATTCACGCGATTTAATACGGTATCAAATGAATTATAATACTTGAAAGATCTCATTACGCGTATGAAAATAAAGTCATAAATTTTAAAACGTCTGACAGCTCTCAAAATGAATTTCAAAAGTTGTTTAAAAAAAAAATAAGGTAAAGGAGACATTGAAAATCTTAATCTGCGTCCTAATAGAGTATTCTGCCAACACCCTCTTCATTAAAATAAACAAAACAGTTACTACAACGGCCCCATAAACTCCATTTTTCCAATCGCGTGAGTTTTAATCAAGCCGGCGACAAGTCGCAGCGATTGACGACAAAATATGCATTGGGTTTTAAGTCGCATCGCTGAATGCTTAAACAGGGTTAAACGTATAGGGGGTGATGACGTATGACGGGCTGTGACGTAATGTTATGCGATTTTGATGTGCAACTTTATTAATATGTAAATAGAGGAGTGGATAATTGATGTGCTAAATGGAATTTGATTTTTTGAAGATAAATAATTTCAATTTAAAAATACCTTTCTAAAAACAAGTTCTGTAGCCAAAACGCAACAAAGATATCTTGCTTGCTTCCTTACGGCTCCATCATCAGACCTTGGACACCGTATAATATTAGCCCTGTTAAGAAAGTGTCCCACTGTTGGGCACGGGCCTCCTCCCAAACTGAGAGGGTTTAGGCCATAGTCTTAGTGGACTATGAACTTCACACATCTTCGAGAAACTCTTAGGCATGCAGGTTTCCTCACACATTGGTGTGAGGTCACCAATCCCGTTTGGGAATGTATGCAACAGCTTTTTTTTACAAGATTTTATTTAACTTGCAGTGTTCGTATGTCAGTCTGTCTTTCCAGTTCAAATTATGTGATCTATTTTGTAAGCACTTGCAGGTATCTAATTGAGCTAAAATTTGGCATACATATGTAAAGTCGGTGACAATGCAAATATATGGTACTTTAGAGCTGGTTTGATGATGGAGTCGGAAGGTAGCCATCGGAATATGTGAACTATACAACGTAACCCCCTCGTGTTTAGGCTTGTTAGATTGGTATTGATAAGTCCTATACAACTACATAGTGTTCAGGGTCTTATGATAAAGTCGAAAAGTGGCCAGTGGAACCACCTAACTACTTAATATAATCCCGCGGTGTTAAGGGTCGTTGGATTTGTCTTAACGAGTATTTTAGACCCGGATGGTGTCCAAAACAGCAGTGATAGCCTAGTGGTTAGACCGTTGGATTGCAAAGTCAGAGGTCTCGGTTTTAAACCCAGGCACGCACCTCCGCCTTTTCGAAAGTATGTGCGTATTAAAAATTAACTATCACTTGCTTTAACGGTGAAGGAAAACATCGTGAGGAAATCTGCATGCCTAAGAGTTTCTCGAAGGTGTGTGAAGTTCGCCAACCCGCACTGGGACAACGTAGTGGACTATGGCCTAAACTTTCTCAGTTGAGAGGAGGCCCGTGCCACAGTGGGACAGTTTCTTAACAGGGCTAATATTATATAAACACTTTGTAATTAAGCAGCATTTTCAAGTCTACCCAAAGCCTTAAGATATCATTCTGAGTACTACAAATTCCATACACAATTAATACACCATGAACAGAATATACAACATGATAAATTTATGAAACATAATAATTACACAAATTATTATTAAATGTAAATACGACATTAAACGCGCAGGTGAATTAAGTTAACAAAAAGATATATAAAAATCTACATAATACAAAACGTGGGGCAAATGATAAACATCTTATGCGCGGGCGCTTCACCGCAAGCCTAATTGCATATCCAAGCAATTGATATTTTTACAAAAAGCGAACGTTAATAAACGCTATCTATCTCTTGGTCGCATCTTCGCGGGAATGCACCGGGAATTCCATACGTCCAAGGTACACAGGCAACCCGACAGAAGAACGTTTAATATACACAGACAGACAGAACGCTCTAGATACAGACTGTTATTTTGTATCGGGGAATTTACAGTAGTAGCACTGGTAATACTGAACACGAATTCTTTAAAATATGTTCTTCAAATTCTATCCATATCATCACGCCAGCTCCCTCGCGGGGTAGGCAGAGAGTACAGAGATCCAACAGGTTCTTTCCTTACATACCTCTCTGGCTTCCTCCACTCTCATAGTTCGTCTCATACACACTCGCCGGTTACGGAGACTCTTGACTTGCCCTTCAGCTAAGACACGGTCTATTTGGTCATGGTAAGATAGTCTAGGTCTTCCCCGGCACCTACATCCTTCCACTTTCGCATTGTATATCTGTTTTGTCATTCTTTCTTCTGGGATTCTTTCTATATGCCCGAACCAACGGAGCATACCCTTTCTCATCTTTACACCGATACTATCTTTCATACCTACTCGCTTTCTTACTACGCTGTTGCGAATACGGTCGGTCAGCGTGACTCCGCACATCTTCCGCAGAGATCGCATTTCGACCGCATTTATCCTGCTTTCGTTCTCCTTCTTACATACCCAACTCTCACTGCCATATAACAGCGTTGGGACAAGCACTCCGTTATGCATGGCCAGCTGCGCCTTTTGGCTTAAGTGCCGGCTCCCAAGTAGCCTTCCCATCGCACCATTCACTCTATTACCTGCATTCACTCTTCTCTCTATATCAGCGGTGTATTTCCCATCCTTACTGAAGGCGCATCCAAGATATACAAACTCATTCACTTGCTCCAGCACATCGTTACCAACCACAATCCTTGCATTCGTTCTGGTTTCTTCCCGTTCAAAAACCAAATTATTTTCTTCAAATTATTTTATAAATTAATAAAAAGCCTTGCCATTCCTCATTTGTGGTGATCCGCCCGTGATGTCGGGCTGATGAAAGTATACAATATTACCTGTATACACATAATATTCGATGTTCAGTTTGCCTATATTCCCCAGAGGGGGTGGCAGAGATGTACTGAGTACACCCACGTTTCGCCGACGATGTTAGGTCCCATGTAATAGAGGGCGAGCCTATTGCCATATACCGGGCACAATTCCAGACTCCGGACTCATACTGGGAATTTTTCGTTAGAAAAGCTTAATTTGACCGACCAAGGATTTGAACCCAGGATCACAAAGCGATGCGCTTTGCCACCAGACCAACGAGGCAGTCAGATATACGTTTTAAGTATTTGAGGTATGGCTGATATCTTACCCTAATTTGATGGCAAAATGTTGAATTGAAAACGCAAACTCTTAATACAAAAGTGTGTAATAAATAATTATAGACGGGTCTCGTTATTCTCTGTTGAATAGACCCGTTATTAAAACCATCTCTTTATTATGGATGTAGGTACCGGGGAAGACCTAGACTACCTTACCATGACCAAATAGACCGAGTCTTATCTGAAGGACAAGTCGAGAGTCTCCGTAACCGGCGCGCGTGTATGAGACGAACTTTGACAGTTGAGGAAGCCAGAGAGGTTTGTAAGGAAAGAACCTGTTGGAACTCTGTACTCTCTGCCTACCCTGTGAGGGAGCTGGCGTGGTGATATAGATAGAGATAGATCTCTTTATTATGTTATGCAAGCTTCTTCCGCGTCGACTTTAAATAGGAACCTGACATTTTTTCCGGGATATATATCCTGTGTTTATCCAGGCAATAAACCATCTGGGTGCCAAATTCCATCCAAATCCGTTCAGCCGTTTTCGCGTGATTGAGAAACAAACATTCAAACAAACAAGCTTAAGCATTTACTCGTTTCTGCCCGCGACTCCGTCCGCGTTGGGTTTAGACAGAAAACTGACAATTTTCTAGGATGAAGAGTAACCTATGTGTTAATCCAGATAATAAACTATCTGGGTGCCAAATTCCATCAAAATCCGTTCAGCCGTTTTAGCGTGATTGAGTAACACACATACAAACTGTTACATTTATGAAATTAGTAAGATTAAGTACATTACGTGACAGTAACTAGAAAATATAGGTATGTCAATTGTCTATTTTATTCTGGTTATTTCTTTAACAACAGCAAAGACAACTTACTGAAAAAACTTTAATAACAAGAATACTTTTTTTTTAGTTTATTGGCATTACTGGCATTACAACCAGCGTAATGAATTGCTAAATGTAACAATCACTTAAAAGTGCATTTGCGTTACATAATTAATATAATAATATCAGCTATACTGCCCACTGCTGTGCAAAGGCCTTCTCTCAGTAATGGTGAGAGAGATTAGGTCATACTCCACCACGCGGACCCAGTGAGGATTGGTGGAGGCAGGTTTGTGGCCACCTGCTGTTGGAATTTATCAAGCCGCCTTTAAGGCTTCCAACTCGGCTTATCATTAAGTGGTAGCCGGGACCAACGGCTTTACGTGCCTTTCGAAGCACGGAGTCGGTCGAATATGAAAATGCCACAAACGGTCACCCATCTCGGGCCAACCGAGTCGAACGCTGCTTAACCTTGGTAATCGGTAAGAATACCACGGTCGTACAGCGCTACGAGCGCTACTATAATTAAAAATAACAACAATTGAAGGTACGGATAAAAAATGTGAAATAAAAAGAATGAGACAATTAATGTATTGTGTGTGTGTGTGTGAATGATCTACGCTGTTGGCCGCGGGGCCTTTACAGCTTCACCGGACAAGAGGGCGAGCGTGCAAGCACTACGCTCGAGCCAGAAGGGCAAGGGGGCAACTAGCTCAAGGGTGCCTCAAGGAGGAACGGCCTCGGCTTGGGCAGTCGCTATGGGGGAGGGCGTATACTAAGTGTCCCGCCGTGGTGCTCTGCACCAGCCGGCGGGCAAGGGATTCTTCGACCTCGCCGGCGAGGTCGGTGACTGATCCTATGTGCGGTATCTGTATCCGGAAGAAGGGATGTAAGGACATCGGGAGGGTCGGTGAGAGGCCGCGGACGGCGGTAGCGGTTGATATAAGGGGAGTTGGGTTCGTAGTCGGCGGCGGCTACGATTAGCGGATTACTATGATTGGACGCGTTCGCAAAATATCGAGTTGTCAACTTTTTAATAAAGGCGCGAATAGGAAAATTAATGTAATAAAGTGACATCGTCACAGCGATTAAAATTACATTAAGCTCCTCAATAAACTCGAACACTTCTCTTTTCTGTTCTCCACAATCCCAATTCACCAGCATATCTCAAGGAACGTTTTGAATTTCTAGTCCCTAGGGGAAAGCCCTGTCGCACATCTACTTCCCTTCTTCTCCGTACTCCTAATCACACTTCTAGCCGTTATAGTGGTTCTTTTACTGTCTACGCGGTGCACTTGTGTAACTCACTCCCGCATTCCATCCGCAATAGCATCTCACTAGACGCCTTCAAGAAGAGAACTAAAGAACATTTCCTGTCGTCATGAATTATATTTATCGGTATATAATATTAACATGTATATATTTGTTTATATATGCATATATTTAGTTATATTTTATTATATTTATGTATGTATGTATATTTAGTACTATTTAGTTAGATTTCTATGTTAGTGTAATATTTTGTATAATATATATTGTTAGTTTAGGATATTCTATTAATTTCCACTGTAGGTACACTTGCTATCCTCTACTCTATTTTCATCTCTCTATCGCTCTAAGGTTTGCTGGAAGAAAACTCAATATTGAGTTAAGCTCGCCTTTGTACATAAACTTTCCGTAAAATTGTTTTTTGTTATCATAACATATGTGTACTATTGTACAAATATACAATTGTACAAAGAATAAATATAAATATTAAACACCAACCGCTTATAATGGACGTAAGAGTGGGTATGCACACGTATGATATCACTGCAACTGTTCAGAATCTTACATACGAGGCACTTTTACCAGCGTACCCAATGAAATTTTTACACCTGTAGGATTTTGTCGTAAGAAACAATCTCCAGGTCATGTTAGCACTTTAATGTTAATTATTTTAATAGAACTGTTAATATAATAAATCCTAGGTCGGACAAATATAGTTATTCTAACGAAAACTTCCCAGTATGAGTCTGGAGTTTGAAATTGTGCCCGGTATATGCCAATAGTCTCACCCCCTATTACATGGGAACTAACATCGTCGGCGAAAAGTCGGTTCACTCAGTACACCTCTGCCACCCCCGCTTCGGGAATATAGGCGTGACGGTGTGTTATTTTAATGGCCTGCTGCACTGGTTTGGTGGCGCATTGCCGGGCTGGCAATGACGAAGTCTTGAAGAATCTTTGGTCGGACAAAGTGTCGTTTTTCTATTGAAAAGTTCCCGGTATAAGTCCGAAGTCTGAAATACTGCCCGTTATAAAGACAGTAGTACTAAGAGGTATGCTTTGTTGGTTAGAACAGATAGAAAGATTGACAAAATGGATATACAATGAGAAAGTGGAGGGATGTAGTTACCGGGGAAGATCTAGAATATCTTACCACGACAAAATAGACCGAGTATTATCTGAAGTACAAGTTAAGAGTTTCCGTAACCGGCGAACGTGTATGAGACGAACTATGAGGGTAGAGGAAGCCAGAGAGGTATATAAGGAAAAACCAGTTGGAACTCTGTACTCTATGCCTACCCTGTAAGGGATCTGGAGCGATAATAGAGATAGGGAGATAGAAATTGAGACCTAAAATCGCCGGTGATAAGTGAGTGTATACAGTACACCTCTGTTATCACCATTTAGACAATATAAGCGCTCCGGCGTTTATTATTTATATTATTTAACATGAAGCCTCTAGATTCCATAAAAGTATAATAAAGTTGTTAATATGAAGCATGAGTTAACAACAGAGACCACTACAAGCGAATAGACTTACAACATCCTAAAAAATATCGTAACAAAACTCAGATAGATAAACTATTTTTAGCGTGAAATGGTGTTGCTGAGAATAATTAATAGCACTTACTTGTTTTCTTCACATCATCTGTTAATCACTACATATAATAAAACAAAGTCTTCACGTCGCGTCTGTCTGTCTGTCTGTATGAACACGATAAACTCAATAACTATCAAATTGATTTTCATACGGTTTTTACTAATGGACGAAGTGTTTTAAGAGAAAGGTTTATGTGTTAGATTCACCCGTGCGAAGCCGGGCTGGTTGCTAGTAGACACTTAAATGTGGTAAATTATCTATGTCTTTATTTTTTTACAATAAATTATCATATTCTCAAAAAAAAAATCCAAAAGAAGTGATTTCAATTATGCATGTATAGTGTTTTTTAGTTTCAATGGCTATGTAGGCTGTGTGATAGTTTACAGGTTATGAGTAAGCGCCATCTATGCATATTACATAATTTGTGGATCACGATTTATAAACTCAAACTCAAATAACTTATTTTGTGTAAGTCCTGCGGAGGCGTTTACAAATAGGCTATTTAATGTTTTTTTTAATATTTATTTAACTACTATTCTACCACCGGATCGGAACGCGGCTTCCACTGAGAAGATCCGACGAAGAAATTCAGCGGGTTTGTCTTTTTTATTTACTTCTCTTTCTCTTTTTTCTTTCCTTTTTTTTAATCATATTGTGTGGATACAATGTTTAGGTTACAATTAAATAGTTTATGACCTAGCTCCAGTGTGATGCCTCACGTTCGAGATATGAATCTAATCTAATGTAACGAGCGTCTAAAGGATTCCAGATGGAGCAGTCCCCACAAGCAGCACCCGTTCACGAGAATGACTGCTGGAACAGCCATCACCATATTGGAGGGACAGGGGTGACCCGCGCCAGACAGCCTCCCCAAGTTATCTATGAACCGTCTATTTATTTAAACTAGCCTGTGGTAAACAAGTACAACTTGCCAATTATAGTAACGTGGAGCTTAGTAATGTCACAGTTTTATAGTTAAGTGCCACCTAATAAAGCCGTGACAGGTTAAATTATTTGTTTTCAGAGAAATTACTGTGTTTAATATAATTATGGTCGAGGTTAATGTTGGATAATAAAAGTAATAATATTTGTTTTTATTTTGAAATGAAACGTTTTCCTAGACGAGTATATTTTTTAGTTTTCGAGTTATGCTCCGAATATTGAAAAACGGAGTATTAACGCTCCCTGTATTAGGAGCTAACATCTTCGTGAATATGAAGTACAACTCTGCCACAATTACGGTGTAAACATACTGTTCTAAATATTGTTTGATTTACGACCCTTTTGGACGGAAGTCCGACATTGCATATCATCAAAATCACCAATTCATACTTCCCGCGTATTTCTATATATAACTTATCTTCCTTCAACTTCAGAAAGACTCAAAACGTCTATATTAATAAAAAATCTAAGTGAAGCAATTCCAATCAAGCGAGTAAGAAATAAATCGCGAGAGATGTTGGGCGGCTGACAATAAAAACTGACGGCCCTTCCCGCGGGGGGCTAAACAGCTCTCAGTAGGTTCCGCTGATTGCGACCGTTGCAGGGCTGCCAATCTGCTCGCGAAATACTTTTTTAACATTCCATTTTATTGGGATATCAAATTGTTAACGCTTGCTCATCATTATATGCTTGAGGGAGTCTTAAGCTTAAACCCTTTATTTTGTGGAAACATATTCACCTATTAATATAAATATTCATAATTATTATATTTTTTTAAATCTGATCTATTTACTGTGTGTGTGTGTGTGTGTGCTTGTGAATGATCTACGTTGTTGGCCGCGGAGCCTTTACAGCTTTACAGGAAAAGAGGGCGAGCATGCAACCACTACGCTCGAGCCAGAAGGGCAAGGGGGTAATAAGTAATAGTAATATAGTAATGGGAGAGGGCGTATACTAAGTGTCTCGCCGTGGTGCTCTGCACCGGCCGGCGGGCAAGGGATTCTTCGACCTCGCCGGCGAGGTCGGTGTCTGATCCTGTGTGCGGTATCTGTATCCGAAAGTATGGAATAAAAGATGTAAGGGCATCGGGAGGGTCGGTGAGGACATGCCGCGGACGGCGGTAGCGGCTTATAGGAGGGGTTCTGTACCGCGGAATAGGAACGCGGTCTCCACTAAAAAGATCTGACGAAGAAGTCGGCGGACTTGTCTTTTGGTTTGTCCTGGGGTTGTTGTTTATGTATTTCCAGTTTATCACTAGGTATGTGTATATGATACAAATGTGTAGTGTACAAGGTACAAATGGAGATGCCTCCAGTGTAATGCTTTACGACAGATATAAGACTAATGATGATATCTTTAAAGAGCAAAAATTCTAAAGGATACTAAGGGGAGCTATTCACGGTTTTTACTCCCCTCCAACTATATTGGATGGAAGGAAGTAACCTGCATATAACAACACAGTAGTTTTTCAGAAAGCATGACTGATTGAAGATTTAAAGACTGTGCTCACTATTTCGTATATTACCGACTCTGACCGTCCATATTTCACCAAAGTCCATTTATAATATAGCCTAAATTATAGTTAAGCATGAGTTAAGCCTATTGTAGAGTCTGATATATAAATTGTTTATAAATATTTTAATTACGTTTATTCTTGGATGATTCGGCACCTACAATTGGACGACGGACGATTTAGCGCAGTGGTTAAGAGCTTGAGCTGCTCCGCCCACTGTGTTGAATAGTCGCGGGTTCGATTCTCGCACGGGACAAATCTTTGTGTGATCCACAATTATTTGTTCCGGTCTGGGTATTTGTTTGTGAATTTTCATGTTTGTAAATGCACCCACGACACAGGAATAAATCCTAGTGTGGGGCTACGTTTTAAAAAAAAACCAAAAAAACAAGAAACAAGAAATTAATATGACATACAACTTCATTGAAAGTTTTAAGTACTCTAGTGAAATTGCTACGGCTTTGATCTACTGTAGTGTGGATACAAGAGTGAAACTATTATACTACTTGGTAACAGTTATATGAGTACCGTAATATCACAAGGACAATAAATGTAATCACACTTATAAAGGTTCTCTCTTTTTCTCCTGTACTGTGCAGCCACAACAAGACTGAAGAATTGCCTCCATTTTGAGTTTATAGTCTCCTAGTTTTTAACAAAGATCAAGTAAACTAACTGACTTCAGCATAACTTTATAAGATTTAAAATAGAAAAATAACCGCGTAAAGTTCAGTTATTTTAAACGTCCAACAAAAGCAAGTCGCCTACGCAGCTTGTCCCTACCAGGATAGCATTAATCCAAGGAGCGCTGTGTGAGGCCGTTCATACGCCGTATTTATGAACACCGCGCGTTCATGATCGCCTGGTACCCAGGTAACGTTACACCGGCTTGTTGGTGATTAATCTGAACTTTATTTTTTGTTGGGGTAACCGGGGAAGATGGAGACGATTTTACAAACTGATTGTACTACCTATTTATAGATTTAATAGTGGGAAAAAGGGTTTAATAAAAACAAAAGAAGTACGGTAACTTCTTAGGACGCAAAGGTGTCAAAACGTAACTTTTTAATTTTATCAAGTCGCCCGTTATAATTGGTCTGCAAACTATCCTCATTATATATATATATATATATATATATATATATATATATATATATATATATATATATATATATATATATATATATATATATATATATATATATATATATATATATCACTACTTCATTATTTGGGGTATTTTATGAATTCCATTTGAGAGTTATATTAATTATGCTAATCGACACTGACAAAATTGGCCCAATTTCTAAGCTGATTGCCATTATCAAAAACGAATACCTCGGAGATTGTATGGTGCCTTGGTAGATACTTTGCCCTTAGCGGATACTTGATGAAGAACTTTTTATAATAACTTATAATAATATCATTAGTTTTGGATATGTAGAACTTACCGTAACTACAGCCATATCATCATCTATTGTATCATAACACCAAATCTCTTGCATCCTAGAGCTACTGTATCGGAAAACCCATTGGCACTCTATCCTCTCCCACTCCAAATCCAGTACATGTTTTCCAGTACCAAGTAAAAATAAATTCTTACCGAACAAGCCTCCATATCATATTGGTATCGAAAACAGTAAATTAATACTCTTAAGAAGGACAAAAAAGGGTTAAATTTATCAAAAAACCGCACGGTGTCATCGTCCGGGGCTGATCACTCGATACAAGCTGCGCCGGTGCACCGCCACGATACCATCGAACATCGGATTCTTAACCGAAACAAAAAAAAGAAGAACCAATCAGAAAATGATCTTTTGGAACTTCGAAATTTAATAGAGCGACGGATTTTAAGCGTATGATAAAATGTGGATTTAAAAGTACATTTATATCATTATAAATCTTTTTTAAAACAAGTCTTTATAACCTAAACACGCTTGAGCTTTGTTGATTAGGTCCTGCGGTCATCTTTCAGCTCCATCATCAGACCATGGGCACCGCCCAGGACTATAGTATTTTTCAAGACAAACGTAATGATCTTAATCACGAAATCACTATCCTGTTTAGTTGAATTAGTTCCTGTAGCTACCTTCCGGTTCCAACATCACAACCTGAGCGTCATCTAGGGCTCAACCACCTAAAGCTATATTTATTAATTATCAAGACAAGTCTGAAGACTTCAATCAAGACTGCATTATCTTGTTTAGATGAGGAATTACAATGGCTGCCTTTCGGCTCCATCATCAGACTAGCTCTATGGTCCATTTTATTGCATTGGTAAGCCAAATTTCAGCTCAATCGAATACAAACAACTGTTAAAAAAATTTATTAAAAATTTTGTACCAGAGACAAATGAAATAAAACTATTTTTCGGATTTTATCGCGGTTTATTTTTGATTTTTAATTTCCCGACGTTTCGAGTTCTTTGCAGCACCCATGGTCACAGGTTTAGTCCTTCTCAGTTTTATTTCATGTGCAATATTCGCGTTAATCTAAGAACTCAGTAAGAGACAAACAGACAGATATACGAACAAAGTAAGTTAGTCCCCCAAATCTATCTATCTATATCATCACGCCTGATTGCTTGCGAACTACGCAGAGAGTACAGCGTTCCTACGGGTTCTTTCCTTACAAACCTCTCTAGCTTCCTCCACTCTCATAGTACGTCCCACACGCTCGCCGGTTACGGAGACTTTTGACTTCTAAATTGTATTAAATGTCAAAATCACTGTGATTCGGCCGCAATCTCGTTTCTCGTCCCACATACTAGTTCCGTCCCGCCACGATGTTCGTTCTAGAATGCTAACCAGCTAAGCTAATTGTTATTTGAATCGCTACGTGATAGACATTGGTAGTGACTATCGCTATGCTATGCGCATACGTAATTGGGCATCAGGAGATCGCATAGATCTTTTTAATAATGCATTCGTGAATGTTTTGATAATTTTAACGAATGAATTGAAAAAAGTCCTATATGTTCATGTTTATAAATCAATATGGGACTTTATTATCAGTGTGTAAGGTCATAAATGGCTTAAACTTATATATGGTGTTCGACTGGCACATCGATTGATTGTTGTAGGGAATTATTAGAATTATGATTTTAAATTGCTTCGTTGGTGGTTCGAATCCTAGATCCGAGTGTGGTTTTTTAACAAAAACGTTTTATTAATAACGAACTTTATAGGAGGCCTGTAAAGAAAGAACCTGTTGGAACTCTGTATTTTCTGCCTACCCCGAAAGGGAACTAGCGTGATGATACGATAAATAGAAAATGTATAAAAGAAACACGCTAAATCAAATTAGTCGTAAACTATTAATCGAATTGGTTTTAAAATTATAATGTGTTATTGATTTCATTTATCGCAAGTTTGTTTTTACCGATTATAAATTTCAATTAAAAACCGTCACAATTTAAAAATTGTTTACTGTAAATTAGACTCTATCGTTTTGAGGATAACAAAAATAGAATATAACACAAAATCCGTTTGAAACGATTTTGCATAAACATTAATCATGATCGTGCATAACATTCCAAATTCAAATATACGTTCTTATTTTAAAATTCGACATGAATTCCAAAACGTATTTACCACCTAAATATACATATATGTAATGAACTCTGATATTATAGAATTAAAGTTTAAATTACCATAATCTATTTAATATATTATTAGTATGTTTAATGCCTGAGATACACGGCACGGCTGCGTATAATAAAGTACGCGGTTTATACGCGGCGTATTACCGCAGTACGCGGTACGCGATAAATCAGGTGCAACGCGAACGAAACTGTCCGCGTGCCGTCGTAACGACGGTATTTCGGCATGAGTAAGGATGGGTGTAGACTAGCGGACACTGAACTGACATTGAAGCAACTGATTGGATATGAGTGGACATACATATTTTAAGCATTTCGATTTTCGAACGACCACATTTATACCATTACGATCTCAAACAACCGGGTCTACCTAGATTAGATAGAAGCCTCAAAAGCTCTTTAGTTATTATGTAAAATTATCAGTACCAGCCTGGATACTGGAATTAAGTCCGGAATAATGATGGCATTAGAATCGCCACAAATTACATTAGGACCAGCAAAATGTAGGTGTTTACAGTACACAAATTATCTTTGAAATGGCATCCACTATACAGGAATATAATTTTTTTTTTATAAAAAACAATTGTAAATTTGTCACGCCTATATTCCCCAGAGGGGGTGGCAGAGGTGTACTGAGTGCACCCACGTTTCGCCGACGATGTTAGGTCCCATGTAATAGGGGGCGAGCCTATTGCCATATACCGGGCACAATTCCAGACTCCGGACTCATACTGGGAATTTTTCGTTAGAAAAACTACATTTGTCCGACCTAGGATTTGAACCCAGGACCTGGTGATCACAAAGCGATGCGCTTTGCCACCAGACCAACGAGGCAGGTAAATTTGTAATACGGCAATTCTACTTGTCTGCTCCCACTCTTACATCAGGTTAATTTTAAACGCGTCGCATCGTTAAGTGCAGTTTTGCGGATAATCCGCGCGGATTACCGGCGAATTGATGCAGCGGTTGTCGGTAGCGTCGCGTCTTGCGACCGTAATTATCGCCTGTACTTGGCGCGCGCGACCGACGACTGTAGCCAAATAGTGATTGCATGATCTGGAATTATTTACTCTATCTATCTATAACCTCACGCCAGATCCCTTGCGGGGTAGGCAGAGAGTACAGAGTTCCAACAGGTTCTTTCCTTACATACTTCTCTGGCTTCCTCGACTCTCATAGTTCGTCTCATACACGCTCGCCGGTTACGGAGACTCTTGACTTTTCCATCAGATAAGACTCGGTTTATTTGGTCGTGGTAAGATAGTCTAGGTCTTCCCCGGTGCCTGCATCCTTCCACTTTCACATTGTATATCTGTTTTGTCATTCTTTCCTCTGGCATTATTTCTATATGCCCGAACCAACGGAGCATGCCCTTTCTCATCTTTACACCGATACTATCTTTCATACCTACTCGCTGTCTTACTATGCTGTTGCTAATGCGGTCGGTCAGCTTCACTCCGCACATCTTCCGCAGAGCTCGCATTTCTACCGCATTTATCCTACTTTCATTCTCCTTCTTACATACCCAGCTCTCGCTACCATATAACAGCGTTGGGACAAGAACTCCGTTATGTATGGCCAGCTGCGCCTTATGGCTTAAGTGCCGGCTCCCGAGTAGCTTTCCCATCGCACCATTCACTCTGTTCCCTGCACTCACTCTTCTCTCTATGTCAGCGGTGTATTTCCCATCCTTACTGAAGGCGCATCCAAGATATACAAACTCATTCACTTGCTCCAGCACATCGTTACCAACCACAATCCTTACATTCGTTATTACATTATTTACTGATAAGTTTTAACTGAGATTGGTCGTAAATGGAAGTATTTTCGGCGGCCAGAAATAGTTTGATGACCATTTAACTGTGTACTGATTAGATTAAACATTAGATTCTTAAAAATGTTGCATTCGTTTCGTCGGAATAACTAGATGCCAGCACCAGGCACAATTAGAGACTCCGGATCACTATAGAATTTATCACATAGGATGGGCAGTTCTAATTGCCAAATACTTATGGTTTTATGCCTTAATATCATTGAATTAAATATTAATTTCGTTTGGCAATAACTCCACCGTGAAAATTCAGCAAGATCCGCCACCAAACACCCATAACTACGCTAATTGTACTTATGAATGTATGTATGTGTCGTGTATGCCTCCTATCTATTACCAGCCAGCTCTACGCCACTTAATTAAGACTGTCTATTATTTATCGGTCGCGTTGGTCGCCGCAAGCTATTAACATTTGTAATGCATTTTATGTCGGTACTTTTTGCCCAATGGCGGCGTAAAGATGGAAGGTTATGCGTTGCGGACATTCTTATTATTTCTCTTGTAAGGATATGCAGATGTACAATTCTGGTATTGTCTTTAATCGTCGGATAAAGTCTGAATATTGGTTAGTTTTCGTTATTTTTATTGAGTACTAGCTGTACTTGCAACTTCGTTCTTTTCAGGCGTGTATTTCACACCTTCAAAATTTTTTGGCACAAAAATGCATAAAATTTATGTCCTTGCCGAATTTGATCAAAATCTGTTCAGTGGTTTGGGCGTAAAAAGGTTACAGACAGATAGACAGCGTTACTATCAAATTCATAATAGTAGTATGGATATTGTAAGTGTTATATGTAACCCTCTGTAATCATAGGGACTTCCAAATCGCTATAATTGGGACCCTTTATACTCATCAGGATTTACCTTTTTACTATTGCACCTTCGCTACTCTTCATATTAAGTTTTTGTTTTCGTAATTGCAGAATACTTGATATGCCCTTATTCTGTAAAACTTCAAAACCTGAAGCACGTGTTATTTCTGTAGAAAAGAATACTACCGACCTATACTTGTCTCTATTTGAGGGGAAAAGCGTTATCTCAATGAATCGCAGGATTAATTAAAGAAAAAAACAAACAACAAATTATTCCAAGTGCCGTCACTCACGATCACTGGACCGCGTGAAGTTACGCGTCGCGCGTCGTCTAAATATAATCAGGCGAGCGATCCATTACCGCGGCAACGAGGTGGGCGTTGCGGCCGTCGGTCGCGTCGCGCGGTTTGCTTTACGACGCGTTCCTTATCCCAATTGTTATACTAATTGATAAACTTTAAAAAGTTTACATAGTTACTTAGATTCACGCGAATATTGCATATGAAATAAAACTATTTTCTCGGATTTATTCACGAGTTATTTTTTATTTTTAAGTTCAAGTAAAATTTAAAAAAAAAACAACTCTCGCTTGCTTTTACGGTAAAGGAAAACATCGTGAGGAAACCTGCATGCCTAAGAGTTTCTCGAAGGTGTGTGAAGTTCGCCAACCCGCACTGGGCCAGCGTGGTGAACTAGGCCTAAACCCTCTCAGTTTGAGAGGAGGCCCGTGCCCAACGGTGGGGCAGTTTCTTAACAGGGCTCATATTATTATTATACTATACAACCGGAAGTTTGTGATGATGGGTGTATGTTCCTCACTCTTTCACGCAGAAACTTAACACGAAACTACTTCCTGCCCGCGACTTTGTCCGCGTTAACTTTAGATAGAAACCTAACGATTTTTCGGTATAAAAAGTATCCTATGGGTTAATCCAGGTAACAAACTATGTGTGGGCCAAATTTCATTCAAATCCGTTCAGCCGTTTTTGCATGATTGCGTAACAAACATATAAACTTTTACATTTATGTAGGATTGACGGACGATTTAGCGCAATGCTTAAGCCGCTCCACCCACTGGGTCTAATAGTCGCGGGTTCGATTCCCGCACGGGACAAATCTTTATGTGATCCACAAATATTTGTTCCGGTCTGGGTATTTGTGTATGTGAATTTTCATGTTTGTAAACGCACCCACGACACAGGAATAAATAGTAGTGTGGGGCTACGTTTAAAAAACCAAATCAAAACAGGATAGGAAAGTAGCTTATTATACATTATAATAGATAGATAGATAGATAATACTTTATTGTTCCACCAGAAATACAAGAAGGAAAAAAAAGAGACAATATTTCAATTGAAAGATAGTGTAACAATGGGCGGCCTTATCACTAATAGTGATCTCTTCCAGGCAACCTTTGGATGGAGAGGATCTAAAGAAAACACAAGATTTAGGGGTGTACTTAGCTAACAGAACATAACAATACACAAATAAATCTATCATAAACTACTTAAATAATATACCTATATATACACAAGTAAAAATAATATACACGCGTCAAAGATAAGTAATACTATTAAGCAACTAGCAACAGCATATAGAAAACATCAGCAAATTTAATTTAATGAATCGGTGATGTAGAACTTTTTCACTTGACCTCTGAATATATGAATAGATGGAGCACTCCTTATAGAAACAGGTAGTGAGTTCCACAGTCGTACGGCTTTGACCGTAAAAGAGTTATCATAAAAGGTGCTAGAGTGTAGAGGCATTACGAGAGCCAAGTTTTCTGATGACCTTAAAGAATACGAGTTGGAAAAGTGAAGGAAATTGAATCGTTCCTTAAGGTTAATTTCCTTAATATTAACACATAGGCTACAATTTATAAAGATTATTACAAAATCAACGCGGGTCCAGTGCGGATTGGTGGTGATCCTTCCGTAGCACGGAGATGCTTGAATATGAAAATGCTACCAACGGTCACCCATCTTTGACTGACCGAGCCGAACGCTACTTAACCTTGTCAATCGTTACGAACGCGTCAGCTCTACGAGCCTACGGTAAGTAAAATTCGCGTCTAATTCGGTCGCGCAATCGCGTAGTCGCGCGACGCTATCGCTCAAGCACGTCGCGTCGGTCGTCCGCCGCGTGACGTCACACGCTCGTCACCGATCAACCCGTAAACAACTCAGGGTTGACAACACTCAGTTATAGAGATATAACTAGAAAATGACTTGAGCGCTTCGTTGGTCTAGTAATATAATCCCATCACGAAACCCTAGATTCGAATCGTAGGAAGGAAAAAGGAAATTTTTCGATAGAAAAAACTATGAAATTAGAGGACGCCAGAGATGTTTGAAAAATAAGAATGTTGGAATCTGGACTCCGTACCTACACCGCAAGGGATCTGAAATAAAACTATTATTCGGATAGTATGGAGTGCTTTACAGCAGCCATTCACGGAGGGGACTGAGGTGTTTCATGTCCAAAAGTCATTATTATACCTTCAAACTTCTTTATTATTATCTACGCAGAGTGAGCTTACGGTGTCTTGAGGTCTATAAAATAAACTGCGATAAAATCCGAAAAAATATTTTATTTCCTGTGTAATATTCGCGTAAATCAAAGAACTTAATAAAACAAAGTCCCCCGCCTCGTCTGTCTGTCTGTCTGAATGCGATAAACTAAACAACTACCGAACGGATTTCATACAGTTTTCACCAATGAACAGAGTGGTTCAAGAGGAAAGTTAATGTGTACTTTTCACCCGTGCGAAGCCGGGGTGGGTCGCTAAAGTATTTACGTAGATAAAGACATATCACCGTTACGCCTATATTCCCTAAGCGGAGGTGTACTGTGCACACCCACTTTTCGCCGACGATGTAGGATCCAATGTACTAGGGGACGAGCCTATTGTCATATACCGGGTACACAGACTCCGGATTGACACTGCGAATTTTTAAGAAAGAAAGAAGATAAAAAAGAAAGAAAGATACTTTTGTCCGAGCGTGTATTCGAACCTAGGACCTCAAGATCGCATCGTACATTATTGGCCACTAGAGCAACAATGATGTATTTATATATAATTAATAGATTATGGCAAAATAACTTATAGTTCATTTCGCGCCATCCCTACCCGGATGCGTTCAAAAATGTAAACACCGTCGCGCCGCGCCCGTTTATTTTTAATTACGAACGGTTTCGGAACGTTTCGCCAGTCCGAACTGCAGTTACATTTTTTTTAATACCACACTTGGACACAGGTGTTTTGAGAAAGACGTAGAACAGTATATAGAACGCGGATAAAATGTAGATAAAGCATAATGCTAGTCGTCGTAGCAACCTTTGGGCGCGGTCTTTGCCCAGCAGTGGGATTATAATAAATGATAAAATGATTAGAAATTAATTTTTGTAATATTTATTTTTATATTTATAATTTAAAAGGCGAGTCACAAAGTATGAGTACCTATAATTAAAATAAATAGATAGGATAGTATGCAATAATAAAATACTCTAAGGAGTTTTGGCGGGAAGTCGAAGAGTTATGTTGTCAATTTGTTTTAATTTCCAAAACTTGTGTTATTTCGACTAATAATGTGTAATGTTGGTGGAATATTAACCATTATGTGTTCTTATTTGTGCATGAGAGAAGGTAATTGTAACAAAGTGATAAAACGTGCCTTTTCGACTTCCCTCAAAACGGCCGTCGCAATTGGTATGTAAAGTATCCACCGCTTTACTATCCAGGGTGGGGTACTTCATTAATTTCATTATCATCGTTGTCATCAAATTCATCGGGGAGTCGAATTAATTTAAACAAACACGATTATATATCTCACTGGACACTGGTAAAATACACTTATAATTAGTGTGAAGCCATAACTTGAAGAAGAAGAAGAAGAAAATACTCTAAAACTGACTCTAGTACTAAAGCGCTTGCGTTACAACATCTCGGACTTTTTAGTGATCAACGTTAAACAGCGTTCGCTATGGTCAGTCTGAAATGGATGACCGTTTGTGGCATATCCGTTTTGGAGCTCCTCCGTGCTTTGGAAGGCACGTTGAGCCGTTGGGATCAACGGCTCAACGTGCCTTCGTGCAGTTAAGACTTTATGTGGTAGTTTTTAAGGCAAACCGAAAGCTTTAAGAGTGGCTTGATAAGTTTCAACAGCAGGTTGCTCTCTCAGCTCTTTGAAAGAGAAGATCTTGCCCAATGGTAAGACAGTACAGGTTGGTTAGATTCTGAAGTACAATGGTATAATTTGAATTCGATATCATTTGGAGTGCGTTCAAGAAAAATAATTATAGGTCTACCGATATTCTGATAATATTTTTTTTTTATGTTAGATAATGTATTTGTTATTTATTCCACATTTTAAATACCCATACGACAGTTAAGATATTTTTATATAGGTCAAATTCGTGCGGTTAAGAATTATTTCTTAATGGAGTGATCTCCAACGGCCATTTTCTGATCTTGGACTGTCAATCTTTATTCTATATTCGAAATTTAAAAAATAAACTAAACCTGCCAAGATTTAAAGAATTCGAACAATTTGCACTAATTACAACCGACTCACATGCTCGGTTTAAAAAACTAAATTAAACATTTCTTCACTAGACACATTTTTTTTTATATTGTTAACGCGGTATAACAATGCACTCAAATTCTCGATACATACTAAAATGGGAATTTTAAGTGCAAGTTTTCTTAAAAGTCAATTAGGTAATCACTTATAAAAATGTTTGAAGCTCGTTAATGCAACCAATTAAAATAGTTAATTGTTAGTTATAATAGATCCATAATTATAGCTTGGCTGTGACAAAAACGGGAGAGCGGGTATGATAATTTGGACATGAGGCTTTTGAGACAGGAAAATTATCGACGATTAAACTATCTAGGTTAAAATATTGCTGGGAATATCAAGAAAAATGTATTTTAACTTGCAAACTTAATTATATAATGGCTGCTGACAAAGTCGCTACATGATTTTGTTTTACTAATAAATCTGAGAATTTTATTATACTGTGAATCGTGACCGCGTTTTAACTGCTATATTCAAAGTTTAATTGCCGATCACTTGCCGATGCCGATCTTTCAGTTTTTAAGATAATCAATTACGCGTTAAGTTATTTAATAATTGTTTTAACGGAAATCTAACAAAGTTTTATGAATATTGAGACGTAAATATCTACTAATTACTGTTTGCTCCTCAGCATAATGGATAAACCTTGTTTTGTTGCAGGTTACTTTTATTAGAAATACATTGTATAGTATTGCGTGAGGTTATAGACATTTAAAGAAAAAATACGTGAATCAAACATGTCATTATAACAATACTTATCATTACCCTCATCTATTCAAAAATAGAGCTCTTTAATTGCACTGAACATTTTATAACCTGTACAATTTTAGATAATTTACAGATGAGCTTTTGCCATTCTGTCTTTACGATGTGACACGTCAAAACGTATCTAGTCTGCTAAACCTTACGACAGGCGCGTCGCGTCTCCTCTTTAAAACACAAATTTATGCACAATCGCAATGATATATGCGCTCGTTCTAATGATGTTCAACTTCGTCGAAATGTTACTAAGTTCCTCGAATTATCTTAACTTCGTAGAAGGTACCTTCGTCGAATGTTCCTAACGTGTGAACAGACAATGTTGGCACAGAATAAATAGATATATATCGCGATGTTGGTGTCTCTGTAATCTCGCGGTAGTTAAATATTATTTATTCTAATGTTCGCGCGAAACTGGCCATTTCTGAGAAACACTATGTTTAAGTCTGTTTTTAGGCTAGAAAGTGTTATAATTTTGTTAGAAAGCTATCTTCAGACATCTTAGGTAACGTTGATTGTAGCATTTTCGCGTGGGAATTAGATTTTTTATTTATTTAATGGGAGTAAAAGATCCTGTTTTTAATTAGATGTGTGAGTTAATTAATGTTATTGCAAGTATTACTACAATTATATATACTTACTCTTATTTAGGTGTTTTAATGTTTTAGCTGTTGATAAACGATGTAAGGGGCAAATTTATTGTTTTTTCTGAAGTTATCAACTTTTTCCGATGATATTGTAAAACAATCAAATAGTAGTTATAAATTATGTCTTGGTTGTTGATTGATTCATTGTTTGTTGTTCTAGGCCACATCATATTCTTTCGTTATTTTAAATTGTAATGAATTGAAGACATTATTTATTTCATTTCTTAAATTTTTTTTGTTTTTTCTAACTTTTTTATTATAACTATTTAATATAAGATTTTGATGTTTATTACTTAATTGTTAGCTGTGATTGCCTTTAATTGAGGGAGCACGTGACAGGATGTTTATGTGAGAATTAATGTGTAATTGAATGTGTATTACTCGTTGGCGATCCTTATATAAATAAATTAAAAAAAAAAGTCGATAATTATGATATTTGAGAAAAACTGGTGTATAATGAATAATAATGATAGAGCCTGTTGAAAAACGGGTTATCTGCCTGCCCCGATAAGAACTACTTAGATTTTTAACAGGGTAGGCAGATAACCCGTTTTTTTCATAAAGAAAGCTCCATAGATTTTTGACAAGCTCTCCATAATAAAATATATGTATAGTATTTATTAAACTAATCGAAGCACCCGTGGGCTAAACGGACTATAGAAAATCTTGCAGAGTACTAAAACTTAAGCCCATTTTGACCACCATGCTAGAAAACCCCATAACAGGATAAACAATGCACGCAAACCAGGTATCCACCTGTCGTACACAAGTACCAGGCGCACATAAACATGGAAGAGACGGGCGCGAGCCAGCACACGATGTTCAATTACCATCGGGAATACGTAATGCATTATAAGCGCGTACGTTGTTATGCTCTCCTGGTGAACCGCTGGCGTCTTATGATTGTTTCCGCGGTTAGGTTCGTTCACGCCGTGCAGCTGCGGGATAAGCAGGGACGCAATTTGTTGTGTATAAGTTGCATACAATAAGCAGGAAAGACTATTTCTATTTATATAATTATAATTGCAAAAGGGCTCTGCTTCATAATAACACCTTATCAAAATTGCAATTTCAAGCCAAATTCATAGAACATTTTTCGGTGCACTTAGAACCTACGCTCAGAGAGATAGGTAGATATTTTTTGGTTTTTCAAATCGCTTTCACGTTATATCACGCCAGATTCTTCGCGAAGAACACAAAGTTCCAACGATTTCTTGGTGACCTGTCTTTGAGATTTTATAGTGCGTCCCATACACATTCGCTAATCTACGGAACCTATAAACTTTCAAGAAATAAATTTTACAATTCAATATTACAGCCACCACACCAACTTAAATATCCGATTCTATACACAATATAATCGTAATGTATTAAATATCCTATCCCCTTTAAATAACTCACCGCAAGGGTCTAAGTAATAAGCAATAATTTCGTTTCCCGCGGCAATAGTTTAGTCGCGCCATCTACCGTCAAGTAGCGGTACACGTCAATAAATCGATACTGAAATAATTATCTTGCCGTCCCACTAACTACTTCTACAAACGCGATACACCTAGAGCGATGTAATTTAGAATACGATAGTTTGTGTTATTACTTTCTAGGCCTCTAGTATTTCGTCACGCTATATTCCTTGAGGGGTAGTTACAGAGTACGGAGTTCCACAGACAGACCTATCTCGTTTCCTTCGCTTTCATAGTCATCTCATTCACGCTCCCTGATTACGGAGAGTCTTAACGTGCCTTTCAAATAAGACAGGGTCTATTTAGTCATGATAAGATAGTCTAGATCTTCCCTGGACCTACATACTTCCATTTTCACATTTTATCCTTTCTTCCGACATTCTTTCTATAGGTATGTTTGAATCACTTAGCATAACTCTTCCTCATCTTTACATCGATACTTACTGTTAAATATACGAAGTGCGTGAGCATATGCCTACATCAATATTGTAACTTGTATATACATATATAGCTACGTAGGTAACATGCGCCTGCGCAGCCATCCTTTGATTTGTCAGTTGTAGTACTAGCCGCTAGCCGAATAAATGTCCGTTCATTGAGAAACTATTTTGATTTCCTTGTCCCTAGTACCCTGCTACATACCTAGGTACACGATGTTATATATTCAGAAAGAAAGACATATTCAGACAGAACAGAGTAAATAGGCAGTTATGTAAAGTAAGACACAATTGTGTGGGGCCAAACAGGACTCTGCCTCAGCATATTGCTGCACTATGGTTATAGTGCAGAGCTGGTATTCTGGCAGAACCTTTGTAAGTGGCGTCACGGGTAATAAAATAAATAAATATTCCTATGACTTACGGGGCCGAGACGTGGACACTCACAGTGGGACTAGTCCACAAATTCAAAGTCGCACAGCGGGCTATGGAGCGAGCTATGCTCGGCGTCTCTTTGAAGGATAAAATTCGTAACGAGGTAATCCGACAAAGAACCAAAGTTACCGACATAGCTCGCAGACTCAGTAAGCTATAGTGGCAATGGGCTGGTCACATCTGCAGAAGGACCGACGGCCGATGGAGCAAGCGTATCCTAGAGTGGAGACCGCGACTTGGTAAGCGTAAGGTAGGACGGCCCCCAGCTAGATGGACCGACGACCTCAAAAAGGTCGCTGGGACAGACTGGATGCGGAAGGCGGAGGACCGTGTGCAATGGCGCGTGTTAGGAGAGGCCTATGTCCAGCAGTGGACTACGATAGGCTAATTGATTGATTGATTTGATTGATTAAACTTTAAAATTTTGTGATCAAAAATCACAATTTTTAGATGTTTTAGCTGTGATGGCAATCTATAACAAGTGTTATATGAAGGCGACAGTATTTCCGAAGACATCGACATGAAAATGCGGTAAGCATCGCAGTTTAAAAAAAAAAAAAAAATTATTGAGAGAGACTATAGATAGATATTTAGATCATACTCCACGAAGCGGATACAGTGCAGTGCAGTAGAGGCTGGTTGGTGGCCAGGTGGCCACCTGCTGTTGGAAATTATCAAGCCGTCTGTAAAGCATCCAACTCGGCTAAACGACTAACACATTATTTGGCACCCGGGACCAACGGATAAACTTGCCTTTCGAGACGTGTGAATATGGAGTCGCGAGAAACGGTCACCCATCTCGGACCAACCGAGCCAAGCGTTGCTTAACTTTGACGATAGTTAAGGACACCAAGCTTTTCACAGGACTACGAGTGAAAGTTAACAAGAACTATTCTTTGTCGTAATGTTAAGTATGTGCCCACATTATATTCTTTAAGTCGTGCGACAAATGCGCTGCGGTCGCGTCGTGTCGCCACAACGCAACTTCTAGATAGGGTTGCCAACTTTTTTAGAAGATATAATCTATCTATCTTTATCATCACGCCAGATCCCTTGCGGTGTAGGCGAAGAGTACAGAGTTCCAACAGGTTCTTTTTCTAGAAGAAGAAATATTACTTTTAAAAAAAATTGGTACTTACATCCAATTCTGAAAGTACCTATAATAATTAAAGTATATATGTACCTACTCTATGTACATTCTTATAAAATAGAGTATTATTGATTGAAATCTTAAAGAAGTTTTTGTAGGCTAGTAAAATCAGGTCTTTTTCTGTGTGTTATGAACTTATGACCATTTTTCTTTTTCTTTTCTTTTTTTTAAAAACGTTGCCCCGCACTAGGATTAATTCCTGTGTCGTGTACGTTACGTACGTACGGGTACGTTTACAGTTATGAAAATTCCCATATACAAAAATTATAATAAGATTACATAAAGTGTTCTCTACTAGTGCAGATTATAAAGCACTGAGGATCGCTTATGGACTTTGCTAGTGAAAATACTAGTGTGGCCTGCCCCATGCTTTGTTCTCTAATAAAATCGGAAGCCCTCAACAAAGCTTATCATACATACGAGGCAGTACCGCATTTACCAGCAGGCTGAGTAGGCTGGAGTCTAGGGCGGCAAATTTGGCTCAATTTTTTTTTGTTCTAGACAAATAAAAAAAAACATTTTACACATGTGTAATTAGTTTTAAGGCATACCTTACCCCACCTTATAAGTAGTACACGATTGAGCTTTTCTTAGCTCAAAAATATACCCAAAGACTATTTCTTGTGTAAACTTCACTAAATCTTGAGTTGTAAGAATAATCTAGGAACTGACACAACGACCCCTTAGTTCACGATCACACTAATAACGGGAAAAGCTGATGTAATGATGACGATAGAGCACAAATCATAAAATTGCATTTTCATTGACAAAGGAAATGTTATTAATATGATTGTGAACTAGGGTATTGAGTTGCAGAGGTTAGGAGGGCCGGCAAAAATTGAATAGCCTACTGGCGGCAAATGTGTAAATCCGCTAATGATACAAGGCAAGCCTATATTAGAAAGAAGTAAAAGACTATTTTGCAAAGATTTTGTGTGTCTCAATAATCTGCACTGTTGATCGCGTTTACAGCTTCATCGAACAAAAGAGTGAACGTGCCACAACTACGCTTGTTGTTATTTGTTGTTATAGGCACATATCTGTACCTGATACCTACATGAAATAAAACAATTTTTCGGATTTATCGCGGTTTATTTTTGATTTTTAGTTCCCCACGTTTCGAGTGCTTTGCAGTACCCATGGTCACGGGAGGGACTGAGGTGTTAGACGTCCAATAGGCATAGTTGTTCCGGGGTACCCTCAAACTTCTTAATTATTTTTGTTGGTCCGATCCACGCAGAATGAGAGCAGGGTGGCTGCAAAGCACTCAAAACGTCGGGAACTAAAACTCAAAAATAAACCGCGATAAAATCCGAAAAATAGTTTTATATCATGTGTAATATTCGCGTAAATCTAAGAACTTATAATATCTACAAATAATAATGAAATAAGCGTGGACGATTTAGCGCAGTGGTTAAGAGCTTAAGCCGCTCCGCCCACTGCGTCTAATAGTCGCGGGTTCGATTCCCGCACGGGACAAATCTTTGTTTGATCCACAGTTATTTTTGTTTCGGTCTGGGTATTTGTGTGTGTGAATTTTCATGTTTGTAAACGCACCCACGTCACAGGAATAAACCCTAGTGCGGGGATACGTTTTTATAAAAAAGCCTGTTACAAAAACGGAGTACCATACTATATTTTAAAGTATGTTGGTAGCCCTTCCGCTCTTGTTAACTCTTGTTCTGCAGTCTGTCCGTCATTTTTATTTTACACTTTCAAGATCCCTAACTAGTCGAGCATGCGGTTGCGGTCACTTCAGAATTACTATCTATCTTTAACTGTCAGGTTAACTGTCAGGTTTGCGTATTTAAATCTGTACCCTGTGGTGGAGGGGCTTTTATGCGCTATAACCTATTAAAACACGTAACACGACACGTTACGACAACTTCATGAACTCATCGTGTTAACCGCCTCGCTGGTCTAGTGGCGAACAATACGCGTAGCTATCACGAGGTCTGGGTTCAAATACTAGGTCCAAAAATGTCATTTTTCCATCTATCTATCTATATCATTCCGCCAGATCCCTTGCGGGGTAGGCAGAGACTACAGAGTTCCAACAGGTGCTTTCCTTACATACCTCTCTGGCTTCCTCCACTCTCATAGTTCGTTTCATACACGCTCGCCGGTTACGGAGACTCCTGACTTGTCCTTCAGATAAGACCCGGTCTGTTTGGTCATGGTAAGATAGTCTAGGTCTTCCCCTGTACATCCTTCCACTTTCGCATTGTATATCAGTTTTGTCATTCTTTCTTCGGACATTCTTTCTACATGCCCGAACCAACGGGGCATACCCTTTCTCATTTTTACACCAATATTATCTTTCATACCTAAGCTTCTTACTACGCTGTTGCGAATACGGTCGGTCAGCTTCACTCCGCACATCTTCTGGTATTTATACTTCAGTAATAGATATCAAAAGGGCAACATCAACGTAGATCCGTAAACTAACCAGTAATTCTTATCTACTCAACAATCTAAAACGGCCTATAATTACCAACTGGACACCGCCATATTCTATAAATAGACGGTCACAGCGATAGGTATTGATTAAATGGGTACACGCGCAGTAATCCTCGTGATTATTTCAAATCGTCGACACATTACATTAGCCATAATCTCCAGTAATGGCCGCCGGCTGGCTTGCCAGCGTCGCGCTTCCCGCCCAAATGTGGGAAAAATTGTCAACCAAAGAAACCAACCTTTTAATATCCAACAAAATATTTATTCAAATCGTACATTATAAATATACTATATTTAAAACTGACAGCCACAATCCGACAGACATCAATTCAACCGTGAGAAGATTACATTATTCACACATTATACAATTATTTACTTAAAAACCCTTTCAGTATTTTTATCCGCGTTCCGTACGGAATGGATATTGACAGCGAGGCGGGAAAGCGCGAAGGCGGCCATGACACTTTTTTCTTTTTAATTCGATGTGTCACAGTGGACGGCGTAGTGAGCTTTATGCCAATGTCAATATTTTATTATAGTTTTTTTTAATACGTACTACTCGAATTACTGCATTTCGAGATGCGCATAGTAAGCAATTATAAGCTCTTTATTTTTAATATGTATTCGCTTTCACGCGTCATAATCGCAATTACACATTTGGCACCCAAACTTGAATTATATTGTTTTTTTTTATTTCAGGCTCTTTACACGGATTACGTCTCGATCAGAGTAACGTATCTCGTATTTTACTAAAAAGCGTACAAAAAACCTGGACCGTAGCGAAAAAGCAATAAGACGCACGTCAGAAATAACTTGAATTACAATTTTAATCTTGTCAAATCCGAGATTTTATTGTGATCGGTCGGTCCGCGTATGGTGGACATAATTTTCGTTTTCAAAGTTTATTTAATAAGGAATTCTCGCTATAAGAAATCATATTAAAGCCGCCCGTGCCCCGCCGGGGTTGCAGACCTCGTATAAATTCGCAATTTTTATATCCATCTCATTATTATTTTTGAACGGTCGAAATGGCCGCTTATGAATAAAAAATTGACTTTATTTCGATGCAAAAATATTGTTAGCCGGCAAAAAGATATCGGTGAGAGTCCTCGGCCTTTATCGTCGGTATAAAATCATATAATAAGCAAAATACCCGCCGCCCGTCAGATTGACAAAACTGCAATAAAAACAATCACATTATCGGTGCCATGTCGATGGAATTAAAGATCGGTTAACTGGCTACACGAGATAAAAATGGCTACTGACGATTACCAAAAAAAATAGCTCAATCACGGCGGAGTGCGGCCGACATTCCGGACATACCTGTGTCTATTATCAAACGCCTGTATTCCTTCATAAAGATTTTTTTTGACACAACGTTTAAGGAGATGGGTATTTTTATCAAATTACTATAATTTTGGTCAAACAAAACTACGAGCTGTCAGAATTGACGTCGGTAAATCATCGGCTTGACCCTTTTTTGTTACCTACTTTAATAATTTCGTTAAGGGCTTTTTAAACGGCCGCATACTTCGAATAGCTCCCGGTACTTTATGGTCGGCGATCATTTGTATAGGAATTTAAATGGGATCGTTTCAAAATTGGATTACAATAAAAATCGAGGAATACCAAAGGAATTATTTTAACTATTCGACCATCTGGACGGGCCATGCGAGCGTGATAATAAAAACTTGACTAAAATAAACCGTATTGTGTTCCTGCAACAATGGCGGCTAATGAGTGCGCATCAATCCTGCCGAGTTGAAGGAAAACAAACATAATTAAATCGAGATAGGCGATATAAGGCGGAAACTATTACGCGCCGCGTCCGCCGGTATCGGCACAAGTCGACGATATCTCGTTATTCATATCTCAACAAAGAGGGACATAAATAACGCGGCCCCGAAAATATCTAAATCCTAATCCATTCGGCTCGCTTGTCCCCGACTGAATCCGATTTTAAAATATTTATGAAAAGGCTACACAAAAAAGTAAAAAACCCGAGTCCAGAGACAGAATTAAAAATAAATAAAAAAAAAAGAATAAATATAAGCCCCGAGAGCGAACGTCGGAAAAAAGTTAAAATGATTGTAGGGCATCTCGATGTGGCGTTGTTTTTTTCTCGACGTATCCCCGTTTCATTAGATTCGTTTCAATTCTGTCGGGATTAGTCGGGGAAAGGTCTCTTAAGGATAAAATGCGATGTCCGTTGATTTATAAAGATCCTCTCCTTCGGCGATGGGACATAATTAATTGTTCGACGTGATCTATCGCCGTGTTTTTTGTGTTGCAGGTGATGTGAAAGTTCAGCGGAGGTGCGTGGGGCTGGCGGGCGCTCGCGGCCCACGTGCTCGGGCGCTGGCGGTGACAGCTCCCGAAATTAGTCACGTGGCCGCTAATAGCCCCACGAGGGTGGCGCTCGCCGTTTTTTCCCCGGTTGTTTACAACAGTTGGTGGCTATCGATCCGGCCGGATATAGACGTAAATACGGCGTTATTCATCGGACCCGTCGGCCGCACGCCGCTGCCCCCGTTTCCGTCTCGGCTGTTTTCCATCGATTTCCCGGCGGTGCAGCGGCCGGCCGAGCGAGGGCATGTATTATCTCCGAAAAGGTTCTCGATGCGCTTTACGTGTAATCGTCGGGGCCTCATCTGGCGCGCCGCGGGCCGCGGCACACACGCGCGCGCGCCTGTGTGCGTCCGGCTCGCGGGGCGCACTGCTCGATTAGCGCGGCCGGCACCGCCACGCCGCCTGATTGGGCCATCCATCACCGCCGCCCCCCGCGCGCCCCGCGCCTTCCACCCTCCGGCCCTCCGCGGCGCACGGTCCTCCGACTCCCGTCCCTCCACTTTCAACTCTAACGGAATCGGGTAAAGTTCGGTTCGGCTCGGCACCGCGCGAAGCTCCACCGACGCGTTAATGCCGCGACGCGCGCAACAGAGATCGAGGCGTATTTTTAAGACGGATACTTAGTGCGTTACATTATTATACTTTTGTTTTTTTTCCGTCGCGGGCGTGTAACCCACACGGCCGTGTTTTCATATGGCGGCCGGGTCGACGCACCGCTCCGGTTATGATACCGAATGCCTTTAGATTTTTGATTGAGGTTTTATTTTATTTGGCGCGACGCGGGCCGATTACGTTTCTCGTATTCGTTCACCGGTCGGCCGGTTTTTGTTTCGACGCGTTTCATTGTTCGTAACGAGATCGATTTTAACGATAAGCCATCGGTTTTAATGAAGACGTGGGTGTGCTCGGTGTTACTGAATCGCGCTTTGGCTCAAGGCTACCGGTTGGCAATCGTTGACACTACCGTGGCGGGTTTGTCGAACTCTGCCGACAGCACGATAAACTTGAGATGGGGAAATAGTGTTACTTGTTTCCGTGAAGGCGAGTTTGTTTTGTATTAGCAGATCATTGAGACTCATAGATCGCGGACGAGGCGTTCAAATCACGCCGTCACGAAGCCTAACCGACATGATACACGAAATTAAGATAAACATACGAATTATCAAGTTCCACTGGACTAGTGGCATAGTGGGGTTCGAATCCTAATTTAGACAAAGTGTGCTTTTCCCATTATCAGCCGCCGGTATCCGGAGTCTGGAATTAGTTAGGGATTAGCCGGTGTAATGGCAATAGCAGTAATAGCCTAGTAGTAAGACCGTTGGACAGCAAAGTCAGAGGTCTCGGGTTCAAACCCAGGCACGCGCCTCTGTATTTTCGAAAGCACGCGCATATTAAAAATTTACTAGCACTTGCTTTAAACCTGCATGCCTAAGAGTTTCTCGAAGGTGTGTGAAGTTCGCCAACCCGCACTGGGCCAGCGTGGTGGACTATGGCCTTAACCTTTTCAGTTTGAGAGGAGGCCCGTGCTCGACGATGGGACAGTTTATTAACAGGGCTATTATTATTATTAATGGCAATATTATTTACATCGGGACCTAACAATGCGAGCAATGTGGGTGTACTTAGTACGCTTCTGCCCACACACAGCCCCGCTTATTTTTACATACAAATTCGAACGCCCGTGTAATTATGTCGCCGTACGCCGCCACCGCACTCGTCACGTCGTAAACTCCAGACAATTCTTCAATGCAACACAAGGAGATATCAAATAAATGGATAGTCATTATTAATATTGCCAGTTTTACGATGTTTTTACGATCATACGATGTTCTTGCTCACTTTACTTCCGTAAACTTGCGTTTATTGAGTCGCCGTGTCGTAGAGCCGACGTCATAGCGTTTACGATGCGAGAGACATGAATAGTTTAATAAAAATCGACAAAGATGTCGATAGTGTCGATATAATACTGAATTGTGATCATCACAGTCATCAATCAGACTGTATTTATCAACTGCTAAGCCTACTACGTAATAATAATAGCCCTGTTAAGAAACTGTCCCACCGTTGGGCGCTGGCCTCCTCTCAAACTGAGAGGGCTTAGGCCATAGTCCACCAGCCCAGTGCGGGTTGGCGAACTTCACACACCTTCGAGAAGCTCTCAGGCATGCAGGTTTCCTCACGATGTTTTCCTTCACCATTACAGCAAATGATAATTAATTTTTAATCCTCCGACTCTAACACCTCCGACTTTGCAGTCCTACGGTCTAACTAGGCTATCACTGCTCGGGTTTCTACATAGAGAAAACAAAATAAAATCCTTCTTAAAATATCTTTGCTTCACAAGAAGACCGTTACGCCTATATTTCCTAAGCAGGACTGTTAGAGGTCTACTATGTACATTCAAAACTATAACAACGGTTTGTTCCAGAGCATATCTAATCTACACACCCACAGCTCACTGTCACAATTATTTGTGTGTGTGTACAATTATTTCAGTCTGAGTATTTGTGTATTTTATATTGCCCTTCTCCACAGGACTGACATTCCGAAGTGATAGCAGAGTCTTTGTTACTTTTCTGACGATTCATAAATACTATAATGGTTTATATGAATAAAAAGAATGTAAGGATTGTGGTTGGTAACGATGTGCTGGAGCAAGTGAATGAGTTTGTATATCTTGGATGCGCCTTCAGTAAGGATGGGAAATACACCGCTGACATAGAGAGAAGAGTGAGTGCAGGGAACAGAGTGGATGGTGCGATGGGAAAGCTACTCGGGAGCCGGCACTTAAGCCATAAGGCGCAGCTGGCCATACATAACGGAGTTCTTGTCCCAACGCTGTTATATGGTAGCGAGAGCTGGGTATGTAAGAAGGAGAATGAAAGTAGGATAAATGCGGTAGAAATGCGAGCTCTGCGGAAGATGTGCGGAGTGAAGCTGAACGACCGTATTAGCAACAGCATAGTAAGACAGCAAGTAGGTATGAAAGATAGTATCGGTGTAAAGATGAGAAAGGGCATGCTCCGTTGGTTCGGGCATATAGAAATAATGCCAGAGGAAAGAATGACAAAACAGATATACAATGTGAAAGTGGAAGGATGCAGGTACCGGGGAAGACCTAGACTATCTTACCACGACCAAATAAACCGAGTCTTATCTGATGGAAAAGTCAAGAGTCCGTAACCGGCGAGCGTGTATGAGACGAACTATGAGAGTCGAGGAAGCCAGAGAGGTATGTAAGGAAAGAACCTGTTGGAACTCTGTACTCTCTGCCTACCCCGCAAGGGATCTGGCGTGAGGTTATAGATAGATAGATAGATAGATGAATAAAAAAATGCCTGCCTCGTTGGGCTAGTGGTAAGGCGCATCGCTTGATGATCACGGGGTCCTGGGTCGGACAAATGAAGTTTTCTAACGTAAACTTCCCAGTATGAGTCCGAAGTCTGGTTTTGTGCCTGATATAGGGCAATAGGCTCGGCCCCTGGCCCCTAACATCGTCGGCGAAAAGTGGGTGTACTCAGTACACCCCTGCCACCCCTGCTTTGGGAATATAGGCGTGACGGGGTGTGTGTGTGAGATGAATAAAAAAATCTTATTCTAATTTCATGTTTGTAACTAATGACAGAAATAATTCTTAGTGTAAAGCTACATAAAAAAAAATGCTGTGGTCCTTTTTATAGCGAATCAGAACTGGAGTCGCAAGGTGTAATTATCATCCTCACAGGTGAAACATCATTGGGTCTCCTTGTTATGTCTGTGGAGACTCAGTGCAGACTTTCCAGCACACCGTGGAGGCCTGCCCCACTAGGATACCAGCTGATACCGAAGGATAATAAACTCAAGACCTGAAAGTATTTTTTTTTTATTTTTTCTTTAAAAAATCGTAGCCCCAACTAGGATTTATTCCTGTGTCGTGGGTGCGCTTACAAACATGAAAATTCACAAACAAATACCCAGACCGGAACAAATAATTGTGGATCACACAAAGATTTGTCCCGTGCGGGAATCGAACCCGCGACTATTCGGCACAGTGGCCGGAGCAGCTCAAGCTCTTAACCCCTGCGCTAAATCGTCCGTCATGTTCTTAATCGATAGCCGAATAGGTTCCAACATTTTTTATTGTACCTTACACGTTTTTCAATTCGCAAAAATGCTGTTACTCCTTAAGTGCCGTATAAAAACTAAATTTATTCTTAAATCATACCAAAACGGAGACTTCAAATGCATTTCGTCAACGTATTTCTCAATACGCACACATACATGTACAAGTTTCATCGTTAATTGGGGTACAAAGGTCCTTAAAAAGGGGTAAAAATGTTAAATTTGGAAATTTGGTTTTAATATTGAATTTATGAAGCAATCATCTAAGCGGGGCGTTTGAGGTCTTGCTTTTTTTACAATACAGCTTGTAGAAATTTGATTGTTAATAGAATGACTGAATGTACATCGCTATACAATGATGATGATAACAAAAACCATCACCGACGACGTTAGGTCCCAATCATAGATGGGCAAAATGTAATCAGATTAATGATTACAATTGCAATTTTGTAATATTCAATCTTTTGTGTATGTGTGTGGGCGTTGCGAACCACTACGCTCGAGCCTGAAGGGCAAGGGGGCAACTAGCTCAAGGGCGCCTCAAGGAGGAACGGCCTCGGCTTGGGCAGTCGTTATGGGGGAGGGCGTATACAAGCTGTCTCGCCGTGGTGCTCTGCACCGGCCGGCGGGCAAGGGAGTCTTCGACGTCGCCGGCGAGGTCGGTGTCTGAACCTGTAGGCAGTATCTGTATCCGAAATAAGGGATGTAAGGGCATAAGGAGCGGCGTTGAGAGCATGCCGCGGACGACGGTAGCGGCTGATAGCAGGGGAAATATTCAATCATGATTCAAGATCAAATGTGTAATCGTAATCGCTGAAGATTACAAAATGTAATTGTTATCCTTAATCATTAACACACCATCAATCACGCCTATATTCCCCAAGCGGGGATGATTAATCATTAATCTGATTACATTTTGCCCATCTCTGGTCCCAATATACCTAATAGGGGACGAGACTATTATAATACTACCGTCTGAGGACAATCAAATAAGAAAGAAAGAAATAAATTTTATTTGTCACAGCATGGGAGACACAGACAGACATATAATAAAATTATAATAATAATAATATAATAATATCAGCCTATACTGCCCACTGCTGGACAAAGGCCTTCTCTCACAAATCGAGGTGAGAGAGGTTAGGTCTTACTCCACCACGCAGACCCAGTGCGGTGCGGTGGAGGCAGGTTTGTGGCCACCTGCTGTTGGAACTTATCAAGCCGCCTTTAAGGCTTCCAACTCGGCTTAACGACTACCACATTAAGTGGTAACCGGGACCAACGGCTTAGCGTGCCTTCCGAAGCACGGAGACGCTCAAATATGTATATGCCACAAACGGTCACCCATCTCAGGCCGACCGAGTCAAACGCTGCTTAACCTTGGTGATCGGTTAGAACGCCGCGGTCGCACAGCGCTACGAGCGCCTCAATAAAATTATAAAAACTATAAAATTAAAAGAAAAAAAAATACAAAAATGGAACACAACAAAGTAATATACATGAGTATGTGTCTCACGGCTGAGCCAACTAGGTATCCAGATCAGCTTAGTGTCAGGCACAAGTGCGAGACGATGATTTTCATCTGGACCCTCCTATGTGAATATCTATCTATCTATCTATATCATCACGCCAGATCCCTTACGGGGTAGGCAGAGAGTACAGAGTTCCAACAGGCTCTTTCCTTACATACCTCTCTGGCTTCCTCTACTCTCATAATTCGTCTCATACACGCTCGCCGGTTACGGAGACTCCTGACTTGTCCTTCAGATAAGACCCGGTCTATTTGGTCATGGTAAGATAGTCTAGGTCTTCCCCGGTACCTACATCCTTCCACTTTCGCGTTGTATATCAGTTTTGTCATTCTTTCTTCGGACATTCTTTCTATATGCCCGAACCAACGGAGCATACCCTTTCTCATCTTTACACCGATATTCTCTTTCATACCTATTTGCTTTCTTACTACGCTGTTGCGAATACGGTCGGTCAGCTTCACTCCGCACATCTTCCGCAGAGCTCGCATTTCCACCGCATTTATCCTACTTTCATTCTCCTTCTTACATACCCAGCTCTCGCTGCCATATAACAGCGTTGGGACAAGCACTCCATTATGTATGGCCAGCTGCGCTTTTCGGCTTAAGTGCCGGCTCCCAAGTAGCTTTCCCATCGCGCCATTCACTCTGTTCCCTGCACTCACTCTTCTCTCTATGTCAGCGGTGTATTTTCCATCCTTACTGAATGCGCATCCAAGATATACAAACTCATTCACTTGCTCCAGCACATCGTTCCCAACCACAATCCTTGCATTCGTTCTGGTTTCTTCCCGTTCAAAAACCATAATTTTGGTTTTCTTCACATTCAAATGTGAATAGTATTATGAAACCTAAAACAAACACGACATGGCAAGATCAAGTCCTAGAAAATAAGATGGGAGGCATAAAAACCATCTCAACGATATCTAAATAAAAAAAAAAACCGTCACGCCTTCCCCGAAGGGGGTGGCAGAGGTGTACTGAGTACACCCACGTTTCGCCGACGATGTTAGGTCCCATGTAATAGGGGGCGAGCCTATTGCCATATACCGGGCACAATTCCAAACTCCGGACTCACACTGGAAATTTTTCGTTAGAAAAACTACATTTGTCCGACCTAGGATTTGAAGCCAGGACCTCGTGATCACAAAACGATGCGCTTTGCCACGAGGCAGTCTATTTAAATAACACGGTAGTTGAATACCGCCGGCCCCGTATCGGTATTCGATCGATACTCATTACAATGTTACGTTTTAACGCTCGTTTAGACGCCACAACGAATCACGGGCTGTTATTTAAATTGCCCGAGAGCTACAGTAATTTAACTCGAGAAGGACTGGTTTCAGATAGAAATTTTCGCTTGATCGGGATAGATATAGCCGAGTTAATAGCTCCGTTTGCAAGTATTTTCTATTTATCTATCTCTATCTGTTCAAAAAGGATGGGCGTATTAAAAATTAATTATCACTTGCTTTAAGGGTTAAGGAAAACATCGTGAGGAAATCTGCATGCCTAAGAGTTTCTCGAAGGGGTGTGAAGTTCGCCAACCCGCACTGGGCCAGCGTGGTGGACTATGGACCCTCTCAGTTTGAGAGGAGACCCGTGCCCAACGGTGGGGCAGTTTCTTAACAGGGCTAATATTATTATTATGTCCTCATCCCCTTGCGGGGTAGGCAGAGTGTATAGGGTTCCAAAAGGTTTTTTCATTACAGACCCCTCGCTTCCTCCATTCTCATAGCTTGTCTTATATGCTCGCCGGTTACGGAGACTCTTGTCGTGCCCTTCAGATAAGACAAGATAACATCTTCTTTTTGTTAACTAATCTGATGTGTCCCAGTGATGGGCAAAGGTCTCCCCCTCTTTCCTAAAGCAATCTCTACCCCTTTTTGTGAACTATTTTCTCTATCTCATCAATATGTTTGCAAATATAGTCAACCAACGCACCTTTTGGAGATCCTGAAGCCCCCTACCGTATCAAAGGAGGCCATAGCAGAGGTTTTTAATATGGCAAAAATTCCACATAGGTACTTCAGTCCTCACCAGAGAAGAGTGAGAATCATGTTAAGATTTTCGTTTGCCAGAAAAAAAATCATCCACTAGCATCTCTGAACGCGACTTTCACCGAAAAGATCAGGCCAGAAACTGAATGGACTAGTCTTTTACTTTACCTAAAGGTTTTCTATCGGGCGTTTCATAATGCGGCGGTCATCGCTCGGCGTAATGAAGCCACGAGTGCAATATTCGCGCGAGCATGACCTCGCGAGCGGCTGAGCTTAAAAGGTTCAAGCGAAATGAGCGCCCGGAGACCACTAGTAATACTAAAATGCATTTCTGCGCACTCTGGCGGCGAGCTTTGAGCTCCTCCAAACGTAGATTGAGATTATACGGTCCACATAGTTGTGACACTAACGTAGAATATAATAGAGACGGATTTCGCTCGTCTGCAATCAGTTGAATACGACGTTGTGATCCGCACAGAGCACTAACGAACAACGATTCCCGCTCTAATTTGCGGACATGGCGAGCGATCGATCTCATTGGATTTTTTGAAAAAGGAACACCGAAGGCACCTTTTGAGCCAAGGCACAAATTGAGCAATTTAGTGCTTACCCGCTCTCGCGTATGGGGTGCGCTATCGCCGTCTCCCTCTTCTCATTTCGAACATGAATCCTAAATGAGTATATTAAAAATTAGTTTGGTCATGGTTAGTGCGCGCTTTGACTCACAAATTATTTTTAAAATTGTAGTAAGGATACAAATGAGTATTACAAAATACCTACATTGTAATAAGAATATGTAATGCGAAAGAAACACGATCTTACCATGATCAAATAGACCGTGTCTAATCTGAAGGGCGTTAACAGTCTCCGTAACGGGCGAGCGTGCATGAGACGAACTATGAGAGTGAAGGAAGCCAGAGAGGTATGTGAGGAGAGAACCTGTTGGTATTTCGTATTCTCTGCCTACATTATAAGGGATTTGGCGTGATCATGCAGATTAGATTTTTCACAAGGAAAGGCAGGTTATTTTTCAAAAGTTTCACGGATTGTAAACTACATCTAACCTAACCTAACCTAACCTAACTTGCTAGAGAGGTATACAATGTTATCTATTATATTCTTGCATCTCTCTCCCACTTTGACCCCAATGTGGTACAACGCAAGCTCTTAACAGTACAAAATCAATCCTCAAATAAGATGTAATCAAAACTATTTGAAGTGGCAACACTTAATAGATTAAAATCAAAAATAAAAAGAGCCTCCCTGATAAGTCGTATAATTTTACAAGGTCAAAAAGTCTTCGAAACTACGAATATGGGCAAGATAAATATGGTATAAGTACCTACAAATTTCTTGCATTCAAGCATCTCTGTGTACCCTATAAGAAACCAGATATCACAAGACGCACGCCTTAACATCAAAATGTTCTACTATACTATTTAGTTAAACAGATACTCGTTTTCAAATTGTTTAATTTGAAACAAGCCCACGTTAATCCGCGGCGGGCGAGAGCGACCATTACCTGAAATAAAACAAACAAAACGGCTATCGGAGCATATCCATGCGTCATTATCAACGCATTGTTTTTGTAACTAATTTAGGTAAAAACGCGGCGAGCGCGGGCAACCCCGCGCGGCATTCCAACGCGCCCGTCGCCATGGCAACCGACCAACCGCCGGCACCCACCAACCACCGCCCACTACACACACAAAAAAACACTCTCTCCCAACCCCACAAGATCCAAATCCCGAATACCACCAAATGAAGTTATAACCTTCCGTTACGACGCAACACAATCGTCGATACCCAATCATAACAATGAAATTGCGACCTTAATGTCCCACAGTAAAGTGCCATTCGGAACGCGCGAACGACTTAAGAATAGCGACATAAGGAATTGTTTTATCTCTTTTGCACGTCGTAAAGACGCTGTCGCGTCGTCTCGCTTGCGCGCCGAATCCTTTCCCGTTAAAGACGGAATCGATACACTTGATATTTCTCTTTCTGGCGCACTTTTTGTTCGAATCGTTGCCACTGTTAATCCGTCTTCGACAGCGTTCGTTAGATAAAAATCGTAGTAAGTAACTCACGAATAAATTGACTACGATTCTTCCTTGGCCGTTTATTTCGCGTTCATTTTCGGAAAATTTCCCTTCGACGGAAATTCTTTTGTGTTTTAAAGCTGAATGATGGGCGAATGCGCGATGTACGGTAATTGATATAGTGTAATGGAAACAGGCATTGACGCTGACGTGTTATGCAGAAGAGAGACAACTACGCACACTTGTATGGGAGTGGCTGAAATGGAAATAGTGTAGTACACACTGATGTTATACCGATGCATGTGCATAATATTGTTACAGTAATTGTAACTTTACACATATGCTATAAAGTTTAATTTGGACCGTGACAAGGGAGTAGGTTTAGTATTAGCCATTATCCGATAGATGGCGTTAACGTACTAAACTTGAATTTGAGATGACTAAACATGGCATACAATATTATTCAATGGGTGTGTTAGGTATTAATTATATAATATTAATTTCTCGTGTATTTAATACTATTTTTAGAATTCAAACGATGTTGTGATGAATACTAAAGTTAATGAATATACAGTAATGTGCTTTCAAAACATTTTAAGTTATACCTATTTATATATCACAAAGGAAATGTATTTACCTACCTATTTACGTTGGAAATTACGTTCCTTTTTTAAAGATTTTTTTAAAATTTGTAGCACATAGCTGTTTCAATCAGCGAGTTCTTTTTTCCGCCGGTAACATTAAAAAAGTTTATTTTGAATAAAATATTATTTGCTTTTTTAATTACGCCAAGGTAACAATTTTATTTATATACGCTCACCTACTTTTGAATATGGATTTTTCAGGCACATATTTACATAAATATTTTGTTGATTTTTTTTTATTGTTGCTGATTTGTTTTGCACTAACTTTTTTATACTAAGGTCTATCTAGGTATTCATTTAGGCAATTCTTTATTACTAACTTTCTAAGTAGGTATTTACTTACTTTGGTAGACACCTATTTACTAAGTTCTAAAGTATAGGTAAGTAGGTATACTGATTTTTAAAAACAATCTTGTATCGTTGTGCAATATTTTCTCTCCGCGACCTTGCACCGGCAAGATGACACCGAGATGGTTCGCGCGATAACACCGATGATCGATGACCCGTCAGTCAAGCGTGCGTGCGCGCCGCAACCATTCGATACTCAACCGAGTACCCGATACAATCGGACACGAGTTCCGATACTCGATACACACTATCAGCCAAGCCTTAGAGTCTATATTAGTACAGTTTCGACAGATGTAAAATGTCATCCGATTTTTCGTCGGCTCATTACGGGGAATCGATTTGAACTGTCATCGGGATGTTTTGTGAATTATAGAAACGGTGTTTGGATAAATGTTTGTCACTAGTGATTGTTTGGTTAGGACGCTATGAAATGTTTATTATCTATTGATTTATAAACATCTCAATGACCTAATTAAATAAAGAATGGACGGGACTTGGTGGGAAAAGAGTGCGTGCCTAACCTATCTTTGAATTGTTTTGCTAAGTCATATTTGCGATAAAACATACATATATCCTCATATTTTACCTCAGTTATATAGTACTCCACATCCTTTTTAAAGACGGTGGCCCAAACAATAAGAAAGTATTGATGTATTAATGACGGACTCCTCGTTGGTCTAGTGGCAAAGCGCATCGCTTTGTGATCCCGAGGTCCTGGGTTCAAATCCTAAGTCGGACAAGTGTAGTTTTTCTAACGAAAACTTCCCAGTACAAGTCCGGAGTTTGGAATTGTGCCCGGTATATTGCAATAGGCTTGCCCCCTATTATATGGGACCACATATTATAGGTGTGACGGTGTTTGTTTATTTAATGACGGACGATTTAGCGCAGTGGTTAAGAGCTTAAGCCGCTCCGCCCACTGGGTCTAATAGTCGCGGGTTCGATTCCCGCACGGGAAAAATCTTTGTGTGATCCACAATTATTTATTCCGGTTTGGGTATTTGTGTACCTATGTGAATTTTCATGTTTGTAAACGCACCCACGATACAGGAATAAATCCTAGTGTCGGGCAAAAAAAAAAAAAAATGTATTTTCTATTATAATATGGCTCGCTAAACCGAAATTGGTCTTAAACACCCAGTTCCAACTAGAGCAACAAAGTCAAATTCCTCAGTTACAAGGGGTGTAATCCTTCTAGAAGAAGGACCTGAGGGGTTCAAACACTACATAAGTCTAAATCATAGCTACCAAGACAATCTCATCAAATAGCCTACCCCATCATTTCTTTGTTTGTCATATACCTAAATGCAGTCTATAACTAAAACTTGGGACGTTGATAATATAGACACACAACTATATTATTATTAGTATTTTTGTGTTTATTACTATCATATAGTCATTGCTTCGAAGCCCTATCCCATCAAAAATAATTAATTTTATTATTCTTTTGTTAATTTCTGATCTTATTTTATTTTCTTGTTTAATTTTAATTTTTAATTTAATTTTTTTTTTACTCTAATTATAATATGCATTTAATTATTATTATTTTATTATTTTATTTTTTTGTCACATTTTAATAATTGGTGTTATTAGTGGGTCAACTTAAACCAATGTAATTGTAATAATTCAGGCTATGGGAAGAGCGCTGATGTCTGAAATACAGATAATTTTTGTCTAGTTCAGACACAGATGTCTTTCTGAAAATTGCTTATAATGTCATTGTTGATGTATAACTTCTTGTTGTAACAATGTAATACGAACTTGAAATAAATTATTATTATTATTATTATAAACAGCCTTCACGGAAAGCGTTGAAATCCCACCGTTGGTGCCCGCACTCCGGCGCATGGTACCCGTGACCTTGCGCATGAGTGCCGTCGGAGCGGGCGGCGGCGGTGATGGATGCCGACCGCGGGACCCGTGTACTATGAACGACCCGGGTTTGTTGCTTGAATTTGAAAATGTACGCATCTAACTGAAGGACTAAGAGAGAACTTAGTTTTGTTACATAGGGAGTGTTTCTTTCTGTGTTTGTTGCAAGTATATGATATAGATGGGTACGTTTCATAACTTATATATCAGGGGATTTAAAAATATAGGTGCACGAGTGTAAGGGAACTTAGAGTGAACTTGGTCTCATTATTTGGTGTGTGATTTTTTTGGTGTTTTTTGTTATCCATATACATAGATGCGGTTTATAACTAAAGTTTGAGGATTTGACAATTTAAGCATCTGAATATAGGAGAACTTGCTGTTTTTCATGTTTTTTTTTGTGTTTGTTGCTTATCGTATTCCTGTATGCGGTTCATGACCAAGGCTTGGGGATTTGAAATGTAGGTGACTGACCGTGGAAGAATTACAAATGATCTTGGTCCATGTGTTTTTTTTATATAGATAAGTAGGTACACATTATAACCAGTATCGGGTATCAACATATTCTGCGGTTACACATTATAACGAAAGCCGTGGATTAAGTACCAGACTTGATGGTTTTCATCATGCAGTTTATTAACATATAAATACGTTTTATATCCTAATAATAAAGGTCAATAAATTATATTTTAAGATCCACACGTGAATTGACGAGAGTTGTGTTTATTAAGCTGGGCTTAAGAAATATACACGCGAATTTAATGTAGGTATTTATAAGTAAAGAAAATAAGAAACGCATAAAACACACCGAAACAAACGACTCCTTTTAAAATGGACTTGGCTATTCCTTGTTTAATTTCACAAATCACAAATTCCAAAAGTAAAATAAAAAGAAAAATGTATTCTAAATTTAAATTAAATTTGGCAATTCGAATATATTTTTTTTCGATGCAGAATGTTGCCACGTAGTAAACATTACCAATAAAATAGGGGAAATTAAAAAAGGAATGGACCAATTTTTGATTATTTTCGGCAAGTCGCTTGTTTTGGTGCGAGTGCGTGCGCTTGCGCGCCGTCGGCCATATTACCTGGGTACTCACCCGGGCTGCCCAGGAACACGGAGGAGTAGACCCGTCGCGCGACGTCCGGCGGCGACGACCACTCGCGCCGCGACGGGCACCATTTGCCTGTAACAAAAGGAGAATATTTTAATAAACATGACAAAAATCAAGTAGAAAAATCTAACGACAATTATGTGAGATATAAGGGCTTTTTGATAGGATTTGAGTGAAGACTCTATGCTTGGTGATTTATTTTTATTGTAGGTTTATAAGGTTTGAATTAAGGATGACGGTTGAAAGTGATAGAAGACCAATATGACTATTGAAGTGACGTAGTGATTATACACCTATTATTAGATGATTACGACTTAGTAAATATATTAACTGGGCCAGCGTGGTGGACTATGGTCTAAACCATCTTAGTTTGAGAGGAGGCCCGTATCCAACAGTGGGGCAGTTTCTCAAGAGGGTGAATATGACGGACGATTTAGCGCAGTGGTTAAGAGCTTAAGCCGCTCCGCCCACTGTGTCTAATAGTCGCGGGTTCGATTCCCGCACGGGACAAATCTTTGTGTGATCCACAATTATTTGTTCCGGTCTGGGTATTTGTGTATGTGAATTTTCATGTTTGTAAACGCACCCACGATACAAGAATAAATCCTAGTGTAGGGCTACGTTTTTTTACATAAAGAAAGAAAGAAAGAAATATTATTATTTTATTATTATTATAAATATATTACGAACTTATAATTAAACAAATTAAACACAGAAAAATATGTTTGTGCTTATACTCCCACGGCCCCTCATCCCACATTTATGTCAATATAATTTTAATGGTGTTAAGGTTTTATTCGATCTTTATCGTTACGCAAAATCTTTTGTGGGGTAGGCAGAGAATAGGTACAAAGTCACAATAATTGTAATGAAGTAAACTAGTATTGGATTCTGTGAGGATAAGTTACTTAGGTCTTATATTACAGGTTACTTTCCCTTATCGTCTCGATAGATATGTTAACTTTCTGCAGTCGTTAACGCAAACGCAAAAAACGCATGTACGGGAATGACAACGAAAAGTCACATATAAAGGCGTTATTACTTATGGAAAGAGAAAGCGAAGAGAAGCCAGAGAGGTCTGTAAGAAAGGAAGCTGTTGGAACTATGTCTGTAGTCCCTGCCTACCTTGGATAGATAGGAAAGAGGATCAAACAAAACGCTTGCTAGTCGTTTACCCTGTTAATAACCTCTGGTATAACCTTGCAGAATTAACATAGGTACCAAAAAGCGAGAACTATGAATAAATTGCATGTAATTATATTTAATTTACGTATCTACTTAGCTTTACACTGATTCAATTCCAATGGGTTTGTAATTTGCATATTCTAATCACGAAAAAAACGATTCATAAACCAACTGTGAGATATTTCTAATTTATGACCAAGAACCTTTTTATATTTAAATAATGGAAACTAAACGAAAACAATAGTTTTTCTTTTTTAATCATTTACCCACTTATATTTAAGTTTATGTTTTATTTACGTATAATTGGATTGTTTTACGTTATAATTTGTTCCCCTATAGTTCATATCTATTATTATAAATAGATAAAAATGTCAGAATGTAATATACGACCACTCAATTCTCTCGAATAAACTCCATTACAATTCGTACTAATGTCCTCGGGCGGCACATGCGACATCGTTTTTTCAACCGATTTCGATTCCAAAGAAAAAACCAGCTACATTAAGCTCTTCCCGCCTATCTAATGGATTCGTCCAACTCTCCCAGGACCCCGGCGTCATTACGCAAAAAAAAAACAGGCAAAAAAAGAAAAAATACTCGACTCAAAAAAACACCTCCTGGGAGAACGAAGGTGTTACCGCCCCTAGTCTTTTCTTACCCTAAAAATAAGGGGAGGCAATATCATACACCATTAACAATTTCGCTACTTTTAACGGAGTCATACTGTATATTATTACGAATAAAATATGTGTTTCAACTAATAAAAAAACACTTTCCCGCCTATATTCCCCAAGTAGGGGTGGCCGAGGTGTACTATGTACACCCACTTTTCGCTGACAATGTTAAGTCCCATGTAATACGGGGTGGGCCTATTGCTATATACCGGACACAATTCCTGACTCCAGATTGAAACAAGGAATTTTTCCGATAGAAAACTAGATTTGTCCGGCTTTGGATTTGAATCCAGGGCCTCGTCATTGCATCGCGCATAAGACCAACAAATTAATATGTATTTTTTTTACTACACTAAATAATTATGTTCGTTTTTTAATTATTTAGTTGAAAAATAATAATTCATGGTTGTATTTTATCGGATGCGTCGGGCAACACAGCGGGGGACGCGTTCGAATTTCGAAAAGAACTCAACCGCCATAATTTTAGTTCGCTTCGTGTTCGTTTTTCGAAATTCGAACAAAAGCGCGGCGCAATGGCGCACGCGTGATTGATAGCGGCTAGTGACGTCACGCGCTGTAAATGAACATAACATTCTTTTACGAAGCCTTTGACCTTAACAAAAACATAAATTTTTGTATTATCATCACGACTTTACACTTGAAGAGATGCTAAGGCTTTCGAAACATTATACGTATCTACACATCGTAACGCCTATATCCCCCAAGCGGGGGTGGCAGTGGTGTACTGAGTTCACCCACTTTTCGCCAACGATGTCAGGTAATTAGGAGCGAGCCTATTGCCATATACTAGGCCCAATTCAAGACTCCGGAGTTATACTGGGGATTTTTCGTTAGAAAAACTACTTTTGTCCGACCTAGGATTTGAACCCAGGACCTCGTGATGACGAAGTTATGCGCTTTGCTACTAGACCAACGAGTCAACATCAACATTATACGTAGATATTTCAAATGACGTTTCAAGAAATTTCCAAATTAAGTAGCCGAGGCTTGCGGAGGATGAGTCAATTGCTGTGACAGCCGTTTGATCAATGATTTTAATTAGGATTTTTTTTTCTTGAAGGGTTCTGATCTGATAGTAACCCTATAAAGAGGCACTTCTGAAGATATAACTAAAATTCGGGATATCAAATGTAAAGCTTGCCAAAATTTTATGATCCTAGATCCTATGTGGTATTACAAGCCTCAAATGCACCCTTCAACCATATCACCTCTTCTAACAATTGCCTATCCAACCTTAACAGCCAATTTGCGTTTACCCCAACACCGAATTGCGAATTTAAACTCAAAAAAAGTAAAACAATATAACCTCAAAAAATAACGACAAAATTGCCCCGCCGTGCGCCCGCCAAGTTATCGCCATAAACAAATACTAAAAATCTTGTAACCCAAATAAGGCGGCACTCTAAATAAGAATTAAAGTAAAATTGCTGAGGTGTGACTCCCTAGGCGAAGGGGCATTAACGTTCTCCTTTCGACGATATTCATAACGCGAAAAATTGTAATAACCTGCCTTAGGGCGCGGTGTCGTGTGGGGGCGAGGGGATTTGTTAAGGAAATTGTCTAAATATGCCGGTTACGGGCCGATCCGTGTGTGACGGTGTCTGGGCGATAAATAACGTAACAGCTAACAGGATGTTCAGTTCAGGAAAGCGTAAAAAAGGATAGATGTGTGGTCGGCACAGGTCTTTTTTGTTCGGGGTCTTAGTCGTTTTTAAATTTAGAACTTCGACTTATAATTTAAAAAATTTAAATAACGTTTTTTAAAATTGATTTAGTTCTTGTGTCGAAGCTATTTTTTAATTGAATATAAATTGAAATAGAAACTATAAATACGAAATCAATTTGGTCACTATGCAGTATTTTTAGTATTATTTAAAACTGGAATTGTATCTATTTTTAATAAATCTATCTCCATTTTATCTTTGTATACTTTTATTTTAAATATTCATATCCATTATGTAAAATTAAAGTCTCCTTAACGTTTCTCTTGTAAAGCTATTTTATTTATTATAGTTTACGAAAATAACAGAAATATGTACCGAAATAGTGATCCCACTTTCTCTCTTCGTATTCTACGGAAGATCTTATAACTTATAAACAATAGGTAGGTATATGAATCTATTTTGTAATTTAACAATTCAAAATTCATAAAAACACTGTATTCAGTTCCCAAAACTCAATACCTTAACATCTATTAAACAATAACATATAACCCTATATACAACGCAACCAATGATTAAAATCCAATTATAATAAAACAGAGAGGACGGAACAATGGCCGCTCGTTTCTCGCCAAAACACAGCAATTAACATTCATAATTCTTACTTTTTTATCATCGGATTAAAACAATTGGTGCTCCGAAAATGTTTTGATTCCTATCAATCGTGGGCGCTACGGTTCTCAAAGTTTAACGCATTATGGGGGGCGTTTAAGTTGCAAGTAATATAAGGTGAGTAGTGAGTGATGTATTGATGATCGGGCAGATTTTAAGATAAACTCGTATTTCTAAATCGAGATGTTGCCTCACATACTAGTTCTTAGTTTCCTTGCGTATTATTATGAGAAAAGGAAATAATATAGATCGATCACGCTAGATCCCTTGCGGGAACGTACGCAAAGTAAATCTCGTAGGATATTTCTAATAGCGGCAAATTCCACAAAAACAGTTGTAGAATATCTAATTTAGTGAAAAACGTTATGTAATTTTATTATTTACTAATCTCACAGATTAGTCAATTCTCATTTTTTTATGAGATTAGTTAGTTTTTTTCTTTTGAATGATATTTGGATACCGAATTAAATATAATTATATGAACAAATCGAAAATTGCCTATTGGTCTCTACATTTAGGGACTTTAAGAAGATTGAGAACCGCCGTATCAAGTATTTAATAATAGTGATTGTACGAATCAAAAGTTGGAATCTCCACAAAGGGGCATAATTTAACCGGCTCCGACAATTATTTTCACCCAATAACAACTATTAATTAATGTTTTAACTACACACCTCGCTCCGTTGCTCTGTTGCTGTTCTTAGTGAAATTGTAATTGCCACTTTTTTATTTCTTTGTTAAAATGTTGAGATACTGTGTTATTTAGTTAATTTAGATTGCCGAATTACATTTGAATTTAAATTATATGTTATGGTTAAGTTTTTTTTTATTTATTTACAAATGTACAGCTTTTGGTTGAACTTTTCCTAAAAATAATTTTTGTGGTGTAATATTATGGTATAAATTATATTATGTAACTTTAAATAGGACAGTTTTGTTGTGTAAGATAGGCAAAGTAATATTACTTTTTTGGAAATTAGGTGTTTGGGTATGAAAAAAAATGCTAATCCCTTCCGGGGTAGACAAAACTGAAAAAAACTGCAATGTCGTAAAAATCTTGTAATTTTGCCTGTATCATCTATACTTTTAAGCTTTGCTAACCCTTAAACAGGAAAACCGTAAAAGATAAGCACCCCAAAGCACGTACTGGCAGGTGCCAACCTACCTGGACCAGGAATACAAAGGCGCGCAGGAGATGTCGCGATTCTCACGATAAATCATTCTCGTTTTTCTGTTTGTCGGCCTCTGCGTGTTTTAGGATCGCCTGGTACTACGATTGTATAAATAGATAAAATAAAATATTTTGTAGTTCAAATCCCATTCACTCGCGTAGCAGAGGGAAGGTAAAGTAAGTTATCATCACCTGGGCAGTACAAAAATGATACAATAGTGTATGCTGCCTTCATGTCTGTTTTCCTGCATTACTTAGCGAGTGTGCTGAATGTAACCAAGAATGATGTTGTCGTCAACTGGAGTAGGTACGCAAAGATTGTTATTGTTAGATACGATTATGAATGCCACAGATCTTTCTTCTCATCTAGATTTTATCAACTCTTTTAAAAGAGAATCTCTAGGCTTCCAAGCATAGTTTTCACATTGGCAAACACAAACTGTTCCAAAAATAAAACGAAAAAAATATCATTTTCTGAAAACCATTCTTAATTGCGCCCGCCCTACCTTGGGCGGGCCGCCCAAACACATGACGCTTATTCCAACCACCATAAATACTACAATCGCTTGCACGGCCACTGTCTTTAGCTATCCTATTGGACTCCTATCAGCAGACTTCGAAATGTCCCAAGAAAATATCTTGGTACCATTTAAAATTGCACCTTATTACTCAAAGTTGAGGGTTGTAAATCATTCGCAGGTGAGAAGGGTCGTTGGCTTATAGGGGGTGGTCTTTGGATCTTGTAACTCATCTGTAGGTACAGACAGATCGATAGACCTATTAGTCGGTCGGTTTGTTTGTTTTTCGGTAAATTTAATGGTGTATTGTTTTATGCGAGTAGTTTGGGCCATTTTGACCTTTTGCTTACTTATATGATTGAGGAAGTTTATTAGTTAGCAGTGATAATAGTGAGCGCCGTTTTGTATCTATTAGGTCCAAGATTCGGAACTTGGCTCGTATCTTTGGGGGTTACAGAAACCTATTTCAGACCGTCTGTTCCTAACGGGTGATTGGAAAACATAATAGTGAAAACCTCCCTATCTAAGACTAAAAATATGGAAAGTCAAATGATGTTATAACAACAAGAATGGCAACAATCTCGCACACATATTGGGACGCAAAATACATCGGCGAAGTGTGGGTGTACTAAGTACACCTCTGCCTACACCTTCGGGGAAAAAGGAGACTGTAAAGAAGTTGGGTAGTTGACATTCAATCTATCTCGAATGGCGCTGGACCTATGTGGTGTTATGAGATTATTGTCACGATAGACATGTTGGATCTCTATACTCTGTGCTTAACCCGTAAGGGAGACATTCCTGTGAATATCTGAGATAGACAATAACAGAGGAGAGTGGAGAAAGGAGGGAAAAAGCCTTTATCTAGCAGTGGGGAAATACTAGCGAGCAAGAGCGTGTAAGAAACGAATTATGAGAGTGGAGGAAGTCAGAGAAGTCTGTCAGGAAAGAACCTGTTACCCAGCCTACCTCGCAAGGGATGTGGTGGGGTAATATAGATAGAGATTGATAGAAATACCGTCAAGCTTATACTCTAAAAGTGACGGCGGCAGAAGTGTTGTTTGTATATCCTCATTTAACCAACTATGTTAGGTCCCAGTATAGGTCCAAACATCATAGGAGGCGTGCCTATTGATCTCAATGTCATAGGGGCTGAGCCTATCGATAAGGGGCGAGCCTTTTGCCTTATCTGTATCGTCACTTCAGATCACCTTGCGGAGCACGCAAGGAGTAACCCTTGATAATCTTCAAACACAAAACTCAACTTTGTCCAAGTGACCTACAGGAGCGTAATCGAGACGCGTAACATGATGGATGGCCATTGCCAAGGCTAAGTTTGGCAGCTATTATGGCAGCTAGGCTGTTGGAAAACACAGCCCTGTCATGGTGCGAAGTAAAGAACTCGTGATTCCTACGCGAATCTTTTTCCATTAGACTAACGTGTTTGAATTCTCGTAATCTGTTTATTTATATCATCACGCCAGATAGCAGTGATAGCCTAGTGGTTAGTCCGTTGGACTGCAAACACAGAGGTCTCGGGTTCAAACCCAGGCACGCACCTGTCTTTTCGATAGCATGTGCGTATAAAAAATTAACTATCACTTGCTTTAACGGTGAAGGAAAACATCGTGAGGAAACCTGCATGCTTAAGAGTTTCTCGAAGGTGTGTGAAGTTCGCCAACCCGCACTGGGCCAGCGTGGTGGACTAGGCCTAAACCCTCTCAGTTTGAGAGGAGGCCCGTGCCCAATGGTGGGACAGTTTCTTAACAAGTTTATTATTTTATATACATATATGTATTATATTATGACGTCAGATCCCCTGCGGGTTAGGCTTTCCTTCAAGACCTCTACTCTCATAGTTTGTCTCACACACTCGCTGGTTACGAAGGAACTTGATTTGACTAAAACCAGGGCCACTATAAAAACGGGGCTGTCCGAACTTTTGATAATCTTTCTAACTATACCATCACTCTATATCCCTTGCGGGGTATGCAAAGAGTAACCTTGATAATCTTCAAACTTAACACTCAACTTTGCCCAGTGACCTATAGGAGCAAAGCCGAGGCGCGTAACATGATGGATGGCCATTGCCAAGGCCAAGTTTGGCAGCTGTCATGGCAGCTAGGCTGTTGAAAAACGCAGCGCTGTCATGGGTAATGGATGGGAAGGCCCGCCATTTTGGAGCGGGGTCGGCGACCGCGGTCGATATTTTGTAGGTATGTTTTTATGGGGTAGGCTGTATGTTTTGAAGATTGTGTTGGGGGTATGGCCTGGGTTATTTAGAAGAAACTAGTTTGGATTATTTTAAGATGTTGCTCTGTACTCTCTGCCTACCCCGCATCGGATCTAGCCTGATGATATATCTATCTATCTATATTATCACGCCAGATCCCTTGCGGGGTAGGCAGAGAGTACAGAGTTCCAACAGGTTCTTTCCTTACATGCCTCTCTGGCTTCCTCCACTTTCATAGTTCGTAGTATGTTATAAGTAAAAAACTACTTCGTTTGTCTAGTGGCGCTTTGTGCGAACAGTGATCACGTGGTCCGGGGTTCGAATCCCTGGTCAAACAAAGTATGATATTCCCACCGTAAAATGAGGATTTTTTGATTCGAGGATATTTATTGAGGAATAACAGTTTAGAGATGGTATGGGGTCCGTAAAACCGGCAATAGGCTCGCCCCCCTTATAGATTTGGCAGAGGTGTACACAGTACACCTCTGCGGGTAATATAGGCGTGATGGTATTTATGTTTTTTAAATAAAAAAAATGTATATTTTCATTATGAAATAATGGCAAGAACGCAGGCAAAGATCAATTATTATATGTTGTGTTCCCTGCCTGAATCAAAGTTATATTTCACTGATTACATTATTTTAAATGTTCCTAACTAATTAAATCTGATCACTTCACCGTAAGTACGGTCGCGATAATAATAAACAAATTTATTAAAACATAATTCAATGCCTCGTTGGTCTCGTGGCAAAGCACATCGCTTTGTGATCACGAGGTCCTGGGCTCAAATCCTAGGTCGGACAAATGTAGTTTTTCTAACGAAGTATTCCCAGTATGAGTCCGGAGTCTAGAATTGTGCCCGGTATATGGCAATAGGCTCGCCCCTTATAACATGGGACCTAACATCATCAGCGAAACGTAGGTGTACTCAGTACACCTCTGACACCCCCGCTTGGGGAATATAGGCACGACGGTGTTAATAAAACATTTTTTCCAATTGATAATCATAATGAATTAACGGAAAGAATAATTTTTCCGCTCATATTATTTAAACTAAGTTCCAAAATCCTCCAAGGACATCAAACAAAAGATTTAAATAAAAAGAACGTAATTTTAAAAATAAAAAAAAAACGCAAATCAGCATAGAGTAACGACCCATAGAGTGGCCCAGCGCAAGTAAGCCTCCTTTGCCCGATGTAATTTTTTTCCAAGTTAGCATGAATAATCAAATTTTTCTATACATTCCGAATTTATTCGACCGACCCGAGCGAAAAAAATGGAAGGTCGTAAAATACAAATGTAAATATACGAAATCAAACCTTAATATGTGGGTCATAAAGTGCACGGTTGACTGTACGGGTCGGGTAGGGTTGTGAAATTTATGAAAATGATCGTCTCAGGCCCGTGACTCGTTGGATTTGGTATAGGAGTGTATTTTTACTCGTTTTTTTATTATAATATTTTGTATGTGGCGTTGCTTGGGTTTTAACATTGTTGGTAATACGTGTACCGTATAGTTGTCTTAGTTGTATTTTTTTCCTAAAAATGATGATATATAATCGGTATGTTGTATAATCGTGGATTTATCCCTGAAAGAGTGGTGAAAGCTGTTCAAAATATCATAAAAATAATTAGGACGGAATATAGTGACACATTCGAGAAAAATATCAAATAATATAAACTAATATCCATTTCCTACCTACTAACATATAGACTACTAGTTGTTACCCGCGTCTGTACACACGGTTATTTTGTAACATGTTTATAAATCATAGCCTATGTGTTATTCTAAGTCTAGTGGTTAGACTGTTGGACTGCAAAGTCAGTGAACTTCACTTACCCGCACTGGGCCAGCGTGGTGGACTATGGCCTAAGCCCTCTCAGTTTGAGAAGAGGCATGTGCCCAACGGTGGGACAGTTTCTTAACAGGGCTAATATTATGTGTTATTCTCATGTATAAGCTATATTATCGAAAATTTCATGAAAATCCCTTCAGTATTTACCTCGTGAAGGAGTAATAAACTTCCATTCTTACGAAATTTCACGTTTAAGATATTATTAGGATATTATTTAAACTGACTACTAGATACATCCACCTAAAAATACACCATCAAAAGTGATCCAGCAATTGTTGGACTGATCATAATATATTTTTTTACGGAACCCAGCAAAAAAGGGCGGTGTCATCCCTAACGGTACAGTCAGCTAAAATAACGCCAGCTCATCACTCGCATTACATGTGTACCGCCGACTGTACCGCCCGCGCGATCGCGTCACTATCCAAACGTCATTAGTGACACCCCTGAAGTTTTTTTATTCATTGCAGATCATGTTGGCAGGTCCCTTTGGGGTAGGAGGAACAGTCGGATCGGATCACAGTTCATATAGTTACTCAGGCCAAGTAAATGGAATAAGCTTCGTCTTAACTGTACTTCAAACCTCTACGAGCTATCAATAGGTTTCAATTTAAAACCATAAAATGTAGACGTTACCTATTTTACACTTTTTAGAGAGATCCACATGAGAGGTTATAGGGAGACGTTTATCCAGTGGGACAATACAGGTTAAGAAAATTAAAATCCTTTTACTGGGTTGAATTGAAGAACTCTCAATATATCCCTTTTTTTAGTTAATTACTTGCATTCATCTACATCTTATCTGCATACCCAACCAAACAGATGACGCATATGCCCTCGACGTACCAGGGTACTAGGACACACAGGAAGTTTCGACGATGTATCCCAGTCTTCGGCGCCCCGCGGCGCTGCCACGGGCAGGCCCGGCTATGAAAAGCGCCGTGCACCGTCTACACTAATTACTTTCAAGTAAACTCCTCCCGGTTTCTGCAAACCTGCTAATTTTGATCGATCTTCGTAATGGGTTATTGTTCGAATTGTGTCGATTCAGTAACAAGGTAATGATATAAGCAGGCCAATAAACCTGATACCAGATTTCATATTTAAGCCTAGTAATCTAAAATGTCTGGATAAATGAATGAGTTAACATTCTGACTTGCAGGTTGGAAGACCCGATTTTGATCTGTTCATGTCACTCACTTTGTCTATGTCACTTACCATTACCCCTCTTAGGATACTTTCAAGTTCTTAGAATTATTTCAAGATACAGCTGTAAAGGCTAAAAAGCTGGATTCGTACAAGCCGGTCGTTGTGGTGATATTTGGGAAGGGCTTTGTCCTGGTTGCGGCACAAGGCCCTTTCTGTCGGCAACCCGTATGCCAAGCTAATGATTCACTTCAGTATACGAGGTTTTTGAATGTCATTGGGGTAGCAGTCCACGGTGCCTAAAGAAATGGACGGACAGGTAAATAAAGTAATCAGTCAGGAACACGATAGGAGGATCATATTTATGAAGGTTACCCGGAATGGAGAAAACTGGCGTAGCCCCATAATAAATAAAACAAAAATGAGTCTACTTACGCCCAGATTAATGACGATCAAAAAGCAATCTGCACAATATAAGGCCATGTTAAGAACAATTCATGATTCAGATATTCAAGATCCTGAGATCCAAATACTACCGCCTTAAGTTTTACCCCCATATGCTATAATTAGATAGTGTAGACAAACAATTTAGGCATCCCTCAAAAACTTGCAGCGTCGAGTATCGGGGGATGCCTGCGACCCCCGCCCCCCTCGGGCCTGCTCCCCGGGGCGCGAGGGGCGCGGGGACCCTCTGTAACTAAATTTTGAACTGTCACGTAGATTAATGATGCCGAGCGGTGCGATACGCGCTAATGCCTGCGGCGTAGTGTGGATACGCCGGTGTGTAACGAAATAATATTCGTATTGTCCCGAAATTTTAATAGAACAAAAATATTTTATATAAATTGACTGTAACTCCGGGTACTTTCAAGAAGAATATCACTTACCATTTTCTTTGTCATTCATAGATAAATTATAGCGATCGATTGCATCAATGATTTACCAGTGTAACTCACTGTGTTCTAAAATATCTTAACATCATCGGAATTTTCTTCTAAGCTAATGGGCAAATGCCCTGGTCTCCTATTCTTTCCTAGAACAATCTCCATTCCCTATCATTCAACTCCATATGAATCAAGTTCACTATACCACCGCTTCTTTAATTTTCTAGTCTACTAATTTATTCATTTTACATATTAACCGGATCCACTTAGGTCTATCTCTCTATCTATATTATCACGCCAGATCCCTTGCGAGGTAGGAAAAAAGTAAGGAAAAGAGTTCCAACAAGTTCTTTCCTTACATACCTCATGGCTTTCTCCACTCTCATAGTTCGTCTCATACACGCTCGCCGGTTACGGGAATTCTTGACTTGTCCTTCAGATAAGATCATGGTAAGATAGTCTAGCTATGTGGATGTAGCTAGGGCGACGATATTCGTAAGGCAGCGGGCAGGGATTGGAGGAGGAGAGCTGAAGATCGAGCTCAGTGGCGTGCCATGGGAGAGGCCTACGTCCAGCAGTGGACTGACAAGGGCTGATGATAATGATGAAGATAGTCTAGGTCTACTCCGGTATACTTAGATATTTGTGTAAATGGACTTATTAGTCTATTAACAGCTTATAATGTGCTATATTACAAAAAAAATGCGAGGCATCATATACACGCCATAGATTATTAACAAGAATTTTATAGTCCTTTTCAATGTTTCAATAAACCTTATAAACACAGTATGTCTTACATCGCGTATTAGTCATACAATCGTTGGAATAAAGAGTGGGCTTGCCCAATATGGCCGAACCAGCTCACAACCTGTCTCTACAGTGCCATTACAATAACCTGGAACGTTGCAGGATATTTAAAGTAGCGTTGGTATTAAAAAAACTATAAACACATTTATTTCTTTGAACAAAATGTATTCGTGATTTAAGACTGATTTTTCTGTCATCAATTATCTAGACTCAATGTAAAATGCTGGCAAAAGTAGCCATTCCATTTCCAATAACTCCACTCCATATTATAAAGTAATTGTTCGTTGGAATATATAATAGAATAAATAGCTTCAAATAAAACTATTTTACGTAAAATAGTTTCAATTTCAAGTAGGCAAGTCTATCCTTCAGTTAAATATTGAAACCAGCCGTGAAAGTACATAAATCATTTTAACATCGATGAGGCAAAATTCATTCATAATATCAAATTTCTAATGTCCAAATTCTTACCTTATAAAACCATTAGCAAGAATAAAATATATGAATGGCCGATTTCAATATTTAACACTAGGACATATTTGCCTACTAACAGTAGAATTTCTACATGTGAGTCATGCAGAAGCAAAACCAGCAACATCCATATCGATCGATATGGATGTTGCTGGTTTGTTTATACCTCTGCCGCTTGGGGAATATAGGCGTGACGGTGTGAGTACAAGAGACAAGCATCTTTAGAAATCTTGCGGTAATGTAACGACGCCTATAAACTATAAGGGCATGTTACCGAATAGAAGCCAAACCAGCAACATCCATATCGAGCGATATGGATGTTGATGGTTATGCTTCTACATGACTCAAGTGTTATATGGAAAATGTATAAGAATACTTCTCTGTCTATCTATATCATCACGCCAGATCCCTTGCGGGGTAGGCAGAGAGTACAGAGTTCCAACAGGTTCTTTCCTTACATACCTCTCTAGCTTCCTCCACTCTCATAGTTCGTCTCATACACGCTCGCCGGTTACGGAGACTCTTGACTTGTCCTTCAGATAGGACTCGGTCTATTTGGTCGCGGTAAGATAGTCTAGGTCTTCCCCGGTACCTACATCCTTCCACTTTCGCATTGTATGTCTGTTTTGTCATTCTTTCTTCTGACATTCTTTGTATATGCCCAAACCAACGAAGCATACCCTTTCTCATCTCAGAATACTACTGACAGTAAGTAAATCTATTCTTTGGCACTTGAATGCCGTTGTGGATGTTGGGGTGAAATTAGTGTTACCATTTAGTTACCTTTTCTTACTTCTAGGGAAATATTTAAACAGGTGTAACTGAATAGAGATGAGGCACTAGTTCAAAACACTTAATTAAACTGCACCTTGTGGATGCAGTAAACCAAATTGAATTATAGAACAAAATAAAAAATGGCTTTTAATCTATCTATCTATCTATAACCTCACGCCAGATCCCTTGCGGGGTAGGCAGAGAGTACAGAGTTCCAACAGGTTCTTTCCTTACATACCTCTCTGGCTTCCTCCACTCTCATAGTTCGTCTCATACACGCTCGCCGGTTACGGAGACTCTTGACTTTTCCATCAGATAAGACTCGGTTTATTTGGTCGTGGTAAGATAGTCTAGGTCTTCCCCGGTACCTGCATCCTTCCACTTTCACATTGTATATCTGTTTTGTCATTCTTTCCTCTGGCATTCTTTCTATATGCCCGAACCAACGGAGCATGCCCTTTCTCATCTTTTCTTTTAAAACAATCCTAATTCAGAAAAGAACTTGGGTTAATTCAATAGCAAACGGTAACTCCGGGTTTTTGGCGGGAAGTCGAAGAGTGATGTTGTCAATTTGTTTTAATTTCCAAAACTTGTGTTATTACGACTAATAATGTGGAATGTTGGTGGAATATTAATCATTATGTGTTCTTATATGTGCATGAGTGAAGGTAATTGTAGCAAAGTGATAAAACGTGCCTTTTCGACTTCCCTTAAAACGACCGTTGCAATTGGTGTGTAAAGTATCCACCGCTTTACTATCCTGGGTGGGGTACTTCATTAATTTCATTATCATCGTTGTCATCAAGTCCATCGGGGAGTCGTAATAATTTAAACAAACACGATTACATATCTCACTGGACACTGGCAAAATACACTTAAAATTAGTGTGAAGCCATAACTTAAAGAAGAAGAAGGAGAACGGTAAGTCCACCGTAGTGTCATTTCACTTGATGGCAGCGTTACAGACATACAAGCTTTTCCATACAAGGATCTGTTGACCCGCGGCCAAAATCGGAACTTACGCTTTTGTCAACTGAAATGTCACTTCACTTAATGACAGTCGTTCCACTCCGATCTAGGTCTCGAACCTATTCGCGCCTCTATTAAAAAGGCGACAACACGACACTTCGCGAACGCATCTACCCATGCGAATCCGTTAATCGTAGCCGCCGCCGATTACGATCTCCCCCCCGACCCCTGCCGCCACCGCCGGCCGCGACATGTTCTCCGATGCTTTGTCATCCCTTCTTTCCGCTCAGAATACGGGCGACGACGACGACGTAGTCGTAGATCCCCTCCCATAGCCGGCGGTTGACCGGGAGTATGTCGCCCCTTGCCCTTCGGCTGGCTAGAGCGTAGTGGTTGCACGCTCGCCTGCAACGTGTCACTGAGGTGAAAGACTTGGGAGTCAGATTTACTGTAGATTTGAATTTCCGGAAACATATTATAGGCGTATGTAAGAAAGCTTATCGGAATCTGGGGTTTGTTTTGAGACAAGCTGGTCAATTTTCCAACATCGGAGCTTTAAAAGCATTGTATGAGGCTTTCGTAAAAAGTCATTTAGAATGTAATGCGGTAATTTGGTCTCCATATGAGGCCAAATACAGACTGATGTTGGAGCGTATTCAGAATAAATTTATAAGGTTCCTATATTTAAAACAGTATGGGGTTTATCCCGGATATCCGCTGTTGTATCCAACTTTATTTGTTCTGGGTATGGTAGGCTATATGAAACTGGAAGCTAGACGGGAAGTAGCCCTAGCTATCTACTTATTTAAAGTACTACGTGGCAGAGTACAAAACCCAGCAGTTTTACAGGAGGTTAGGCTTTGTGTTCCTCATGCGTACATGGGTCGGCGGCGGCGACCGCCACTGCTGCTGGTGCCGCGCGCGCACCAACCTGCTGCAGCGTACGCCGCTTGTGCGGGCGCTGCGCACGCTTAACATGGTTGCGGGATTAATTGATCTGTTTACGTGCACGCTGAGCGAATTCACGAAAGCCTCATATTTGGTATTATCGTAGAAGATTGTATTAGGTTTTAGAATTTGAATTAGTATTTAGTGACTGTGCTACGCTATTGCATTAGGTTATTACCTGTAAAAATAGTGTATTGTTGAGATTAAAATAAATAAATAAATAAAAAAGTCCGGTGAAGCTGTAAAGGCCTCGCGGCCAACAGCATACATCACTCACACACACACACACAATGACAGTCGCAGAGTGGCCGTTTGCTATAAAATTTAACAAAGTTATTTTTTAATTATTAACCGTGCGGACTCATCTGTTGAAATATTTCCCTGCAAAAAAGGAAAAATTTACTGAATGATAACCCCAATTTCACGCCAACGCCTGTCTATGTCATCAACAGGCTAAAAGATCCTTGTAGAACTAGATCCGATTTTTTATTGGAGTATAAATGGTATTTATTAGTACCGGCATGTCCATATAAATCGTTCGCGAGCCGGCGGCGCGGCGGCGCGGCGCGAGGGTACAGAATGGATTTCGGAAATCGATTGCTTCCAAAAATATTTACAGGGACCACGTGCGTCGACGTCACGCACCCGCCGCGTGCGAACACACCTTTATGTAACATATGTCGTCACTAGGTACATACATGAAGCATTTCCAGTTACTTTAAAAAATAACTGCCCCGTTGGTCTGGTGGCAAATCGCAGCGCTTTGTGATCACGGTTCAAATCCTAGGTCGGACAAATGTAGTTTTTCTAGCGACAAATTCCCAGTATGAGTCGTCGCCCTCTATTACATGGGACCTAACATCGTTAGCGAAACGTGGGTTTTCTCAGTACACCTCTGCCACCCCCGCTTGGGGAATGCAGGCTTGACGTTGTGTTTTTAAAAAATATATAAATAATTACAGTCTCGCCTATATTCCGCAGGTGTAATATGACTTACGGCACCGAGACATGGTCACTCACGATGGGCCTCATAAGAAGGCTCAAAGTCACCTAAAGGGCAATGGAAAGAGCTACGCTCGGAGTTTCTCTGCTTGATCGAATCAAAAATGAGGAGATCCGCAGGAGAACCAAAGTCACCGATATAGCTCTCAGAATTGCCAAACTTAAATGTCAGTGGGCGGGGCACATCGCTCGTAGAACTGACCGGCCGTTGGGGCAGAAAGGTTCTCGAGTGGCGCCCTCGTACCGGAAGACGTGGAGTGGGCAGGCCCCCCACAAGGTGGAGCGATGACCTGTTGAAGGTCGCAGGTATAAGCTGGATGAGTACAGCACAATGCCGGTCGTTGTGGCGATCTTTGGGGAGGCCTTTGTCCTGCAGTGGACGTCTTGCGGCTGATGATGAATGTAATGGCAATTGGGTTGCCCCCTATTGCATTGGGTCCTAACATCGTCGGCGAACGTAGATGTGCACAGAACACTTTTACCACTCCCAATTGGGGAATACAGGCGTCATGTCGTTTATTTTTTTTGAGAGATGTTTATTATCATAATTTTTGTGACTCTACTTGTTTAAAGTAGGAAATAGCTCTTTTGAAAAATCACTCATTATTTGTACTTTCTTCTTAGCTTTTCGACGGTAAACGTGATACAAATTATATGGATGCGGCCCAGAAATCGGCCACACTAACTGAATTTTCGGAAGCAGACATCAAGTCTTCCTGCATGCAGGAGTTAGGGCACGCAGGACACGATACAAGGCGAGACATCGTTTGGGTTGCACCACACAAACACTCCAGATTAGTGCTGTTATTGAGTTTCCACCTTAGCATATTTTCCCAGCTCCGACCGACCTGGGTTCGAAGTCTATTTAAAGACTTCCAGACCGACCATGGCAATTTATGTCCAGGTGGGAGGCTCTCAGCAGGTGTGACAAAAGGATTAGGTAGCGATGCTTCTTTCCTCCATAGATTGCACCTCGCTTTTGTTGGCTCCAGGGTTAATGGGTCGACACACTTTTATTGTACACAATATGAAATATGCAAAAACTGTAATAGGTGTAAATAAATGTAAAATTTACAATATGTCAGTAGAATATTGTGGTTGGTAACGATGTGCTGGAGCAAGTGAATGAGTTTGTATATCTTGGATGCGCCTTCAGTAAGGATGGGAAATACACCGCTGACATAGAGAGAAGAGTGAGTGCAGGGAACAGAGTGAATGGTGCGATGGGAAAGCTACTCGGGAGCCGGCACTTAAGCCATAAGGCGCAGCTGGCCATACATAACGGAGTTCTTGTCCCAACGCTGTTATATGGTAGCGAGAGCTGGGTATGTAAGAAGGAGAATGAAAGTAGGATAAATGCGGTAGAAATGCGAGCTCTGCGGAAGATGTGCGGAGTGAAGCTGACCGACCGAAGCAACCGAAGCATTAGCAACAGCATAGTAAGACAGCGAGTAGGTATGAAAGATAGTATCGGTGTAAAGATGAGAAAAGGCATGCTCCGTTGGTTCGGGCATATAGAAAGAATGCCAGAGGAAAGAATGACAAAACAGATATACAATGTGAAAGTGGAAGGATGCAGGTACCGGGGAAGACCTAGACTATCTTACCACGACCAAATAAACCGAGTCTTATCTGATGGAAAAGTCAAGAGTCTCCGTAACCGGCGAGCGTGTATGAGACGAACTATGAGAGTCGAGAAAGCCAGAGAGGTATGTAAGGAAAGAACCTGTTGGAACTCTGTACTCTCTGCCTACCCCGTAAGGGATCTGGCGTGAGGTTATAGATAGATAGATAGATAGATGTCAGTAGAAGTTTAAACGGACCATTTAGCGCAGTGGTTAAGAGCGTAAGCCGCTACAGCCACTATGTCTAATAGCCGCGGGTTTGATTCCCGCACGGGACAAATCTTTGTGTGATCCACAATTATTTGTTTCGGTCTGGGTATTTAGTGTGTGTGAATTTTCATGTTTGTATACCCACAATACAGGAATAAATACGAGTGTGGGGATAAATTAGAAAAAAATTGCGGCCAATGTCGTGACTAATATTAGCTTCTTAAAAAAAATTAGGAAGGTGTGTTTAGACAGGAACTAAGTTTTATATTTATGTGTTTTTAAGTAAATATAAATCACTGTATGCTAAGCGTTTCTTTACGTGATACCCCTATGTATTTTGACCCCTATGTATTTTTTTTTTTTTTTTTTTTTTTTTTTAAACGTTGCCCCACACTAGGATTAATTCCTGTGTCGTGGGTGCGTTTACAAACATGAAAATTCACATACACAAATACCCAGACCGGAACAAATAATTGTGGATCACACAAAGATTTGTCCCGTGCGGGAATCGAACCAGCGACTATTAGACACAGTGGGCGGGGCGGGCTAAGCCCTTAACCACTGCGCTAAATCGTCCGTCAAATACAATCAGGAATGAGGAGATTCGTAGAACAACCAAGGTCAGCGACATAGCCTATAGGATTAGCAAGCTGAAGTGGTAATGGGCGGGCCACATAGCGCGAAGATCGGACGGGCGTTGGGGCAGAAAGATTCGAAAGTGGAGACCACGTATTGGCAAGCGCAGCGTGGGATGGCCGCCTGCTAGATGAACCGACGATCTTGTGAAGATTGTAGTCGTTGGATACAGGTGACATCGGACCGGTTGCACTGGAGAGCGATTGGGGAGGCCTACGTTCAGCAGTGGACGAGTATAAGCCGAGATGATGAAGTAATACACTATATTAAAAGAATTTCCACCAGTGGACTTAATGCAGAAAGAAACATTTGCTATCATTCTCTATCACGCAAGCCGCAAGACATTCGCATATAATCTAAAAGTCATGTCAAAATTAGCCATATTTAAATTTTAAACGTTAAAACAGCCATATTAACCGCCGGGTGAAACGTTATAACCTATAAATTTTAAAATATACTAACCGAATGATTTAATAGCAAAATAAACAATAAATATACGTAGAAAATTTACCAAAAACCGCGGCCAGCTATTAAATTTATTGTTCACACCGCACAGAAGTCGATATCAGCGATTTAGATGAATATTCAATATTATAAATAAACCATACCCTACATCAACGTAACATAAAAAATACGTACAATAATATAAATTATTAAAAACACTGACACACACGCAGTAAACGTCATTCCGATCAGCTGATCAAATATATTGCTACTATAAAAAGTGAAAACGCAAACTACTCTGCCCCTATATAGCGATCCCTCTCGCTCCTACACATACCACTGTCGTCCGAAAGAGATGGCAAGCGGAGTCGACGTCGCGTAAAATGATATATTAATGTCAGCTGTGTTTAGGACCTTGGGAGTCTACAAAATAATAGATGGTAACAAATAAATTACTCGTTGAGTGCATTTCTGAACGAAATTTGGGCGGTCGTCGACCGGCCGTGGCTGCGGTGCGTAAATCACAATTGATATACGACTCGGAAGGTCGCCATCTTGAATGCTTGCGTTCGAAATTTGAATGTGTACACGCTATTGGCCCGTTTGTATAATTGTCAAACGGTTTTGGCGGGATTTTGTTGTTTATAGGTTATGTTTGGATTTATCTCAAGTCACGATTTTTATTGCGTTATATCCATCACATTTTTTGATTGTTTACGATATTAATTTTCAAGTTATCGTTATTACTTGTCGGAGGAAATGGCAGCAGAGTCTACTTTGTCCTTGAACAATAAAATCGTGTCTTGATTTAAATAATCAACAAAATGTTACCTAATCTTTCTATGATCAATTTGGTCAATATAACTTGTTGTCTGTCCGCTAGATGGCGTTGTAACGTCACCACAAAACAAACACGCTCAGTAATCAGACGTCAATCTGACGTGTGGCTTATCATCAGCGCTGATCTCTAATTGCGATTTGTAACAAATTATACTTTCATTCTTTGCTAAACGACCAATTATGAGCAGCCACAATAATTCTGTAATTAATGACTTTGTTAACAGTTGGGCCTTGATTGGAGGTTATAAAACTGTTATGGATTCTTTCTAAACATTTAGCAAATTAAAGTAGCTTTGATTTACGACTTTTGGCCCAGCCTAATTTTCAGGTACTTTCATTCTTTTTTTGATTTCGTGTCTTTAAGTCATTTTCACATTACTGTGGTTTTGAACAATTTTAATTGTACGCGGAATTAAACATATTTCAAATATTAAAACTTTGGTTGGAATTAGTTCCAAAACTCAATTTTGCTAAAAATATTGTAGAGTTTACTATGTTAATCTAACTTAAATTTGAGCTGGTCTTCCTTTTTTGTAAGAAAACGATACACGCCTTAGGTACTTTCACCATTATAATCTTGTAATCTAACTTACTACATTTAAATCCATCAATACAATAGCTTATATCTATTTATCACATTTCGAAACTTAATTTTACGAAATGGAAGCATAAAATGTTTTCAATTTTTTTGTTGTTTTATGAGTTACAATGTTTGCCCCCCGGCGTAAGTTTAAAACAATGTCGGCGTACAGTCGTCGGCGCAATCGGCTCAATCTATCGCATTTGTAATTAACAAGTAGTATTAACAATAGATAGGGATCGATGCTATTGCTCTCAGTGTTATGTGGCTACGGAACCATTAATCAAATTTAGGGTTCAGTTTGTTTTGAACGGTTGGGGAAAAACGGTAGGATATATATTTTATTATTTGTAAAAATGATTTGAAGTGCTTAGATGTTATGATCTTCCGCTGTATTGTTTTATATCTACTTTGAACTCTATAATTTACTATATACAATAAAAATAAGGGATATTTTGTTGACCTCAATTGCCCAACCGTCATAAAAAGGTCTCTTCCATAATGTTTCAAGTAGGTAAATGATTGCTCCCCTCTGGTCAATTTTTTAATAAGAGAATAAGAGATGCTTATGTTTAAAAGCAAAAAATATTAAATGAATTTATTGTTGTGGTCCTACGGAACCTTAAATCTTTAAAAGCCACTTAGATCGCAATCAACTCGAGAGGAACAAAGCTTATTCTACCATTAATTAATATTGTGAGCCGATACCGACGGGAACAAATCAACGGACAGACAGAACAACCCGATAGCACCGCTTTAAAACAAAAAAAAACATTAACATCGCCTCTCTTTCACACCGCCTACGTTAAAAAGAGACGACAACATTCAATTTCAATCCGACAGTATTTTATGATAAATAGTGAAACGCGAGTGTGTTCCCTTGTTCGATTGATATTGTTTGAATTTAATTCATTTTATGCATCAACTGAAATTTTGCAGTAAATGAATACACAGTTTCCGAACGTATTATGTGATTCCACCGTGGAACGGAACACGGTCGGTTTGTTTATTTTAAATTTCGAACGCGAACCGAATGAATACGTCATTCGATATATTTTTAAAATTAAACTTTATATTTTGTGAAAAAATTATAAACGGATTTATTTTATTTATGATTGAGATTTTTTTATAGTTTTTGAGTTACGTATGTTGTGTTATTTATGGATATTTTTCAGCAAAATAAGAAACGCCATCACGCCTATATTCCCCAAGCGGAGGTGGCACAGGTGTACTGAGTACACCCACGTTTCGCTGACGATGTTAGGTCCCATGTAATAGGGGGTGAGCCTATTGTCATATACCGGGCACAATTCCAGACTCCGGACTCGTACTGGGAAGTTTTCGTTAGAAAAACTACATTTGTCTGATCTAGGATTTGGACCCAGGACCTCGTGATCACAAAGCGATGCGCTTTGCCACTAGACCAACGAGGCAGTCCAGCAAAATCCGTTTTTTTTACTTTACATGGCTTTCATTAGTTATAATTAAGATAATACTAGTAATTAATTGAGTACATTAAAAAGGATATGTATTGTGTTCTTGGTTTATTTTTAACAATATCAGTATTAGCTGCATACAGTTCAATATTTCTCTAGTGTCTAGTATTCTCTTTTAAAATACATGAATATGTAATAAATTATGCAAAAATTACATATTTAAAAACAATACCAAACTGATTGGTTATAAAAATGCGTTAAATTATCTTGACTAACAATTTTCAAATTTCGAATGACGAAAAAAATATCGCATGCCGATATACTTACCCGACAATTTTGCACCTTAAGTTTAATTACCTCAAAGCCTATTTCAGATTAACCGTGCGAAAAAATTTACATTTAAAAGTGTCGTAAACGCCAATCACTCCGGCGATTTAAAATACACCTTAACATTGTAGGTTTATGGTCGATTTTTGTGTGTTTATAGCAAATGAGAGAAGCGCGAACGGTCATAAATTAGGTTGTTTTAATGACCTAATCAAATTTTACGACGCGAGGCGAATCCCGGGCGGACTCCTAGTGTTGTCCGATTGACTTATTGTGCGTAAAAAAGTAGGTTAAGTGCGAACTGGGCCGTGTGGCGGGTTCCGTACAGGCAGTAAAATGGCGGACGTATAAAGTAACATCTCATAAATACATTTTATATTAACGTTAGAGGGAGTGGAAGTCTAAATTAAAGCTACATTGTAGGAATCTCTTTTACAAGTGAAATGCATCTTATTTTTTTTAAGTATCTTGTATGCATTTTTTTGAGATTCAAGAAAGAGATCAGAGGGCCTAGACAAGTTGCAAGCGTTTTGCTTCTATTCTCTTGTCGCAACCGATAGCGCATTGTTTTGAACACGTGACTTTTTGTTGCAAAATGTCATTCCCATACATTTTCCGCTTTCTATTAGCATTAACGATTGTCAACTTGGCTATAGGCGCAGAATAGAATGGCACGGGGCGGTAGAGCGTTGTGGCACCGTCTGGATAAGACTTACATAACGTACATTACAGCTACTCCATCTCGTTGGCGTTGCATTGCCGTTTAGTGTTGTAAAAACGCTCGAGACGTCGCTTAAAATGCTCGCGTCTTCTACGTGCTTCAACGCTCGTAAGCGTCAAAACAGCGCTAAACGCTCGACTTGAGCGCTCATTTTTACAACACTATTGCCGTTGCTTCTCTTCAAATATGTATGTACCCAAGCTTTAACTGACTGTTTATGTATTTAACCTTTTTTTTTCATAATTCCACATTAAAGTAACAGTTATTATTAGGTGTTGATTGTGGTTGGGATGTTGGGGCGAAGTTGTAAAAGCCTAAAGAATCAACACATCCACTGGTACATATTCTCCTATCCCCAATCGTTATCTTATCATCATCATCAGCCCAAATTAGGCCACTGTCGGACAGGCCTCTTCCAATAAGCGTTTTTCTATCACCAAAACTGAACCCAAAACCGGGCCGATCCGTAATTATTTTGCCCGAGTTTTATGAAGATTGGAATTTCTGAGTGTTTTTACGACACCAATGGATGATTTACAACTCCTTCCTGCTTCTCTGCCGACCCCGCACTCACCCATCGCATCTGCAACAACAGAAAGTAGGTTTTAACAAAATATTGTACTTAATTCCGCAAGGGATCTGGCGTGGTGATATACATAGACAGATTGTACTTGATCTAGGTCGCTCGTAGCGCTATCTTACCGATCACCAAGGTTAAACAGTGTTCTACTCGGTCGGCCTGAGATGGGTGACCGTTTGTGGCATTTTCATATTCGAGCGTCTCCGTGCTTCGGAAGGCACGTTAAGCCGTTGGCCCCGGTTACCACTTAATGTGGTAGTCGTTACGCCGAGTTGGAAGCCTTAAAGGCGGCTTGATAAGTCCAACAGCGGGTGGCCACAAACCTGCCTCCACCAGTCCGCACTGGGTCCGCGTGGTGGAGTATGACCTAATCTCTCTCACCTCGATTTGTGAGAGAAGGCCTTTGCTCAGCAGTGGGCAGTATAGGCTGATATTATTAGGTCTGTAAGGAAAGAACTTGTTGGAACTCTGTACTCTCTGCCTACCCCACAAGCGATCTGATGCTTTGACATATAGAGATATTCTAGGTATTATTTTTTGTTGGAACTTAGTAGATACTCTCTGCTTAACAAGGATTTGGTGATATAGATATAGACAAATTCATTATTTATTATTTAAAAAAAATTAAAACCTTCACGCCTGTATTCCCGAAGCAGGGGGGGTAGCAGACGTGTTCTGTGTACACCTACATTTTGCCGATAGTGATAGATTCTAATATAATAGAGGGCAAGCCTATTGCCATTATACCGGACACAATTCTAGAATTCAGAATGCTATTAAAGAGTTTTCAATGGAAATGAGGATTACGGGATTCGGCGACCCATAACGTCAACACGTCTGAACTGTCCCACTGCTGGGCAAAGCCCGTCACTCACAAATCGAGTGTGTGTGTGAATGACCTACGCTCTTGGCCGCGGGGGGTCTTCACAGCTTCATCGCTTTTATCACAAATCGAGGTGAGACAGATCTATCTGCATGCATAAGAGTTTTTATTTAATGACCATGGGTATATACTCGCGTGCTAGTGAACAGGGAAGGAAGCATTACAACGAGCAATGTAAAATGTAAACTCTACATAAAGATATCTCGATTACTATGACCTCACATAAATATCTTTATTTAAACGTAATAACCGACACTGCCCTGGCACTTAAGTTTAAACTTTATTAACACTTACTTAAAGTCCATATTACATAACCATAATATAGTATTTAAAACGTTTTATATATTTTTAGACCTAATCTTTAGATTAACAAGTTATCAGTCTCCGAAATCTATCTGATATCTGTTATCAGGACGACGCTGTTATCGATGTCTTATCACCATATCATTTGACATGCTGACAGCTTTGGATGTATGAATTTGACAGTTTGACAGGTGATCGATCAAGTCAAGGAGATTTGTTGAAAATGGCCGTGTTCTTGTGTACTTGAAGATAAGAGATCAGCTGGGCTAGATTCGAGGTATTTGAGGGTTTAGATGTACTCTGCCTACCCCGCAAAGGATCTTGCGTGATGATAGAGAGAGGTTTTAGGGAGTTTCGTTCCTTGTGTAGAAAAATATTAAGGCGCTCATAGCGCTGGAGTATAACCTAATCTCTCTCACCTCGGTTTCTGAGAGAAGGCCTTTGCCCAGCAGTGAACAGTATAGGCTGATATTATTATTATTATAGAACAATATGTCGTGTCACTCTGATTTTTTTAACTCCACTCTGGAAGTTATTGCATCGTGGGTACATTTACAGACATCCACATACACAAACATCTACACAAAAAGAAACGTTGTGGGTTACACAAAGATTTGTCACTTGCTGGAATCGAACGCGAGATTAATCAATTCATGGGCGGAGCGGCTTAAGCTCCGAATCACTATACCAAGCTGTTCTCTATTCATTTGCGTCAAAGTTCACTACTTCTATACAGTAACATCACGGATCGAACTTGAGGTTCCTGAACCTCAATTCAACGGAACACACCGTACAGTGAATATTGACTTACTGCGACTCTATAGTACAATAACTAGATACTTTATTTCGCTTAAATATAGTATGCAGTAGATAATAGTTTAGTTTGCTTAATTTAGTACGTACTAAACACACAGATATAGTTCCCAGCAGATTAGTCGGCGCATCACAGTCGCACTATCCCCAAGACTAATTAAAAAGGAGTTTTTCTGCGCCGAGCGTGCCGCGGCGCGCCGTTTTAGTTCTGTTTACATTCCACACGGCGGGGCCGCAACATGGATGGGTGGCACCGGTAAACGTACTTTAACGTTAAATTAAGTAACTCAGCCTGAGATCTGAGGCGCTCGTAGTGCTGTGCGACCACGGTAGACTTAGCGATCAGCAAAGTTCACCAGCGTTCAGCTCGGTTGGTGTGAGATGGGTGATCCTATGTGGCATTTTCAAAATCGGTTTGTCGATGTTTCAGAAGGCACGTTATGCCATTGGTTCCGGTTACCACTTAATGTGGTAGTCGTTAAGCCAAGTTCAAAGCCGTGTGCCAATCCAAAAGCAGGCCACAAATCTGTCTCCACTAATCCGCACTGAGTTTACGTATTGAACTAAGCCTGATGGACTAACACTATCTTTACCGCCTCGATTTGTGATTGAAAGCCTTCATATCATAGGTAGATTTGTAGGAATCCATTTCCCGCCGGCCGGTGCAGAGCATCACGGCTAGACGCCTAATGTATGCCCTTCCCCAGCGACAGTCCAAACCAAAGTACCTCTTTAAAGCGTCTTTGAACAAGTTACCCCCCTTGCCCTTTATGCTGGAGAATAGTCGTTTCACGCTCGATCTCTTGGTTGATAAAACTATCAAGGCCCCTCAGCCAACAGCGTAGATTATTACATCACACACAGAAACGCGCTGTTGAAAATAGTACTTAATGCCTAATCATATGGGATACAGACGTGAATACTTGCAATAAGAAAATATTTCACAAACAAATCTATTTATCTATCTATATCATCATGCTAGATCTTTTACGGTTGTTTTGGTTGGTTTTACAAATCTATGATTAAAAAACGTCAGTTAACGGCGATGTAACCGTGCTCAGTGCAACCCGCCCCGCTGAGTCGGCCGTACTTGGAAATGTACGTAAGATTCCACTTACTGGATTAGTCTCGGCTTACATGGAGTGATGTTTGCCAGCTGGTATCGCCGATTATTATCTATAATTCGAGACGATATTTGCAATCGATGATGCTTGTTGAGAATAGAATTTTGGTAGTACTAAAAGTTACTCTATAGTAATATTATAAATAGGAAAGATTTGTTCGTTAGTTTGTAATCAATACTCTGAAACTACTGGACCAATTTTAATAATTCTTTATTTGAAGCTACAATATTTGAAGTTACATGACCCAGTGGGTGTAGCTGTTGTCAAACGGGTGCGAAGCCGCGTAAAACTGCTAGTTAATTATGAAAGGATAGGTTCTATATCAATAATTCCGCAATGAGTCTGCGTCGTGGAGTGGAATCTGTCATCTCGGCTTTTGCCTCAGCCATTGCCCAGCAGTGGACCAATATTTTGATTAACTAGGTTAAGCTAAAGGCTCCGAATTGCCCAAAATTTAAGGTAAGCGAATACTAGTATATTAGTTTACCAAAACGATTTAAAAAATAAGATTGAGAGGAAGGTTACCTACAGAAACTTTGCACCCTTGGCTGGTTCCTATATTTATCTATATATCATCACGCCAGATCCTTTGCGTGATAGGCAGAGAGTACAGAATTCGAACAGGTACTTTTCTTCCTTTATTTAAATACATAAATTTGCTTGACCAAATAGACTATGTCTTATCTGAAGGGCAAGTCAACAGTCTTTGTAACGCGGCGAGCGTGTATGAGACGAACTATGAGAGTGGAGGTCTGTAAGGAAAGAACCAGTTGGAACTCTGTACTCTCTGCCTATCCCGCAAGGGATGATGATATAGATAGATAGATTTGCTTATTGTACGTAGTAATTGTATAGATTTTTCATATATGTCAAACCAAGTCTATCCTTTAATATGGACCTCCAGTCTACCCCGGGAAAGATCCAGCGTGATAGATACACAGACCATCCCACAAAGTATCGTAAATTAAACTTATTGTCACGGTAACAACGCTATTGAGCGATGTTAATTGTCCGTTTTCGTTAAACGCTTTAAAAAATTTCTCAACGTTCAGTGGCGCAAGTACATTGCGCTGAAGCTATAAAGACTGCTAAAATAAAAAAAAAATGTTTATACTCAAGAGTACACGTCTCCCAACTGTAGGGCTGACGACAAGACAATTGTCACGGATTTTGTCACTCTACGTAGTCGTGAGATAACCGTTTTAACTTGAGTGCTGGCATGCCAAAGAATTGTATTGATGTTGAGACAGTATTTTAATTTGCGTACCATACTCTATTATGGGCTGACAGAATTTGACGCGTGCAAGAAAAATCTCACCACCCTTAAGTTTCCCGCTGGATCTTTTTAGGAGAAGCGGCGTTCCGATCCGGTGGTAGATTAGTATTTTAAAAAATCTAAATAACCCCACTAGGCGTACAGCTAGTAGGGTTAATTATAGCACTGGCCACAATTTGTTGCCCCCGCAGAGTTCATACAAAATAAATTATTTGAGAATGAGTTTGCTCGTGCTAGCCCTGCTGTACACATCTCCAACTGGAAGGGTAAGCGGGGGAGTGGTTTAAGTAGAAAAATATTGAGTTAATCGGTTTGTAGCTGTGTTCGGTGCAACCGGCTCGCGCGGGATGGCCCTACTTGGAAATATTCGTATGATTCCACTTACTGTATAAATGTGGGTTTACATGGCTGTATGCGCGTGAGCACTTTTTGGACCTACAAAAATAATTTCGGTAAATATTTTCTACAAACACTGCATAAAATATTAAATAAATCTATATAGGTCTGTAAAGAAACGACCTGTTGGAACTCTGTACTCTCTGCCTACACCGGAAGGATCTGGTGTGATGATATAATTTGATAAAATTAATTAATAATAAAGAGTGATCGGTCTACATAGATTTATAATTGGGTTGAAATAAGCGAAAACAAATTTAAACGCATTCAACGTGACACTCGAAATAAGACTCTAAACTGTAGCAATAAGCTTTAAATGATGTGTGCAATATTTCAATAATTGAAACGTTATTGCTTATCCGTAACCAATGGGAAATTTATTACAAATAACTTAGTGGTTTTGACAACACATCATTTTAACCTTAATATAGTAGTTTAAGAGATGCAAAATAATTTAAGTGGAATGGGTTTTGTAAAAAGAAACCAATCAGCTGCGTGGTAGATATGACCTAATCTCTCCCAGCAGAGGATTTTGCCCAACAACGGGAATGCACCGTATTTCGTTTTCTACTCATTGTCGTGATTGACATTCTCGCTACAGTAAGGTTTACGTCCATTTCTCTTCGCGTGACTAAGTGTAATGTTTAATACCTTATGATAATGCATCCTAATAAAGTATTTCTCCGTGATTACGATCAAAAATCACAGCAGCTCCATATGAACCTTGCACAATGCCGTTGCGTGCCTCGCTCGCGAGTGGGAGTCGTTCTTAATAAGCGGCTTATGTACAATAATAGCGGACGCACCGACCGACGCGCCATCACTATTTATATACGCAGCTGACCCGAGAGTTTGACATCGAAAAATGTCGAAAATTATTGCGAGGGAGTTCTGTTATGTAAGAAAAGGATTTACTAGTACAATTGCGTGCATCGTGCCTTATCTGGGCACTGATTCGCTAACCAATTAGATATGTAATGCCTCCTGTTATGATAACTTCGTGAAAATACCGTTTAATGGTACTCCAGTAACATACAGAATACAATTAGATGAATTTTTCTTAGAGTTATCGTAATGTGGCGCGTATGGTCATAGCAAATAAGGATACTGAAGGTTCGCCTAATAAAGGCGAACTAAGAAAGTGGAAAAAGCCTGTAAGGGACTTGTTGGTAATGAGTGCTCTCTGACTACCCCGCAAGGGATCCTGTCGATATAGATGGATATAAGTCAAAGGAACGTTTCAAGTAAGTTACCTATTTCGATTTGGAACCAAATGAGTAAAAGGTTGTATAGATAGACTAAAGTGTGTGGGCTTCCGAGACCTCTTCAGCAATATTATTCTAACCTTAGTTTACTGTCAGAAAAAGACAGAGTTATTAATGTCTCTTTCTCTGATATCTTGTGCTTTTTCACTGTCCCAAAAGAAGAAGGAACAAACAAACAAACACGTTATCCCATCAAACATTAACATCCGAGTGACCAGGAGAGCATCGCACCGCGGCGGTGTCCCCTATAATTTATCGACGCGGCGACGCGGCTAATGTGCCGGGCGACGCTGACTGATACCGTGGCACCCGATATGATAGCAACGTCGTGGTTAAGTGCGATCGCTTGTAGCGCCGATACCGCATGGGATTCGCCGGCCTACACGCCTAGCGGTGTATGCGAGCCTGGTACATGGGATGTATAGTACACGGCGTGTTTGGGTTTTTTTTCTTAGTGTGGGTGATATGAGTGAAGACTGGTTAGGAATAAGTAAGAAAGCGAGTAGGTACGTGAGTTCGAGATTCCGGCATCTGGCGCGATCTTAGGTACATTTTAACAGTTTAATTGCGTCAGAGTTTACTAAAACAAGGAACTTAAAATTACAAGAAAACAAACGATGACACGCTGGGAGAGTTAAACACTATAAAAGTTATTTCACGTCTAAGTAGTGACAAAATCCGAAAATACTATAAAAGTTATTGGGGCAACAGCCATGTTTTTTAAAATAGTTCTAATATCCAGATAGGTAATAACAATCACTGTTCGAAAATTCTAAAAAAAATATCAATGCCTTGACATGCGTCGCGGGTCATCCGCTACATAATAATGCCACTACATGGCACATTTGGCGTGTCATCCGTAATGAGAGAGACCTTAGAAATCTTAATGTCTCATTATTAAGGATTGTATGGGAAAGATAATCGAATATAACTTCTTCTTCTTAGCGTTTCGACGGCAAACATGATTATAATTATATGGACGCGGCCCAGAAGGTGGCCACACCGATTGCATTGCCGGTAGCAGACATCAAATCCTGCTGCGTGCAGGTGTTAGGGCACGCAGAGCATGATATAAGGTGGGGAGAACGTTTGGGTTACACCGCACAAACACCCCAGATTAGTGCTGTCTGTGAATCCCCACCCGATCATGTTTTCCTTGCTTCGGCCGACCTGGGTTCGAAGTCTATTTAAAGACTTCCAGACTGGCTATGGTAATTTATGACCAGGTGCGGGACTCTCAGTAGGTGGAACAAAGGGATTTGGTAGCGATACTCCTTCCCTCCAAAGGTTGTGCCTAGCTTTTTTGGCTCCAGGGTTAATGGGTTTACACACTTTATAAAGCTTTTACGGCTCTTTAGTCTTTGCTTTACTAGAGTGTGACCATGCATTGGGTGCCGTATGCCATTTACCATTTTTCTCCTCTCTGCAGAGCTCGCCATAGCCCTGCGAACATGTGGGGGCGCTATGCCAGCCAGTTTTGCGGGAGTCGGTTTCAGACATCCCGTGATGATACGACAAGTTTCGTTCAGGGCTGTATCCACCAGCCTTGCATGGGCGGACCGACTCCATACAGGGCACGCATATTCACCTGCGGAGAATGCCAGCGCCGGGCCTGATGACCGCATTACTTGTGGCGAGGCTCCCCATTTAGTGGAAAGGAGACGCTGGAGTAGGTTTTTGTTTTTTTTTGGAATGATTCCCAGGTACCTGAGATGGTGGTTGTGAACTATGAGTACACCCTGCCTCAGAATGTTAAGCCTTCCTCTTGAATCACTACGTCCATTGGTTAAAACCGTATGAAAATCTATTCGGTAGTTAGACAGACAGACAGACGCGGCGGGAGGACTTTGTTTTAGAATATTTAGTGGTAGTGGTGTTTCTTGATTTTCAAACAAATTGTAAAGACACCAATTAACATAAATAAATAACAGTAAAACTGCACTTAATTTTCATAGTAAAATTATCATGCTTTTAAGATGATCACCAATGGTGAATAAAATTTAAAACATAATAGAATCGTAAAAAGATGTATGCAAAATTAATACTTTTGAAGGGATATTAATTTAATAAAAATACGTTTAAGCGAGAGAGGTTTATAAGGAAATAACTCGTTGGAAACCTGTAATTTACCTACCCCACAAGGGTTTCGTTGTGATGGCATCTATCTTTCTATCTATATCATCACGCCAAATCCCTTGCGGGAAGGCAGGAAGTCCAAAATTCCAACATGTTCTTTCCTTACAGACCTCTTTGGCTTCCTCCACTCTCATAGTGATGATATAATTAAATAAATTACAAAAAATCTTTTATAAAAAAAGGTAAACCGACTTCAAAAAGCAAAAAAATAAATATTTGAAGTCGGTGCTGGTTGGTGCAGTCGGTTACTTGGCACCGACTTCAAATATTTATTTTTTTGCTTTTTGAATTCGGTTTACCTTTTTTTATAAAAGATTTTTATTTTACAATTTTAAGTGACCAGTGAATTCTATAGTAGGGTACCTATAGGATTGACGTAATACCCATAATATCGCAATTTACACATGCCTATTGTTTGTCGTTAAGGAGTTCCCTGGTGTATCTTCTAAGTCCAATGTCAATAAAATTAATATGGGACCACCTTGGAGATATACTGTACCCAATGCAAAAAAAAATATCAAAATCGGTCCACAATTGACGGAAATATCGCTAAACATACATAAAAAAAAAAAAAAAAAAAAAAAGAGCATACATACAACCGAACATAGAACCTCCTCCTTTTTGAAGTCGGTTAAAAATAATATTTAAAAAATACACTATTACGCCTACATCGCCCAAGCGGGGTAGCAGAAGTGTACTCTGTATGTCTAAAATTTGCCAATAATTTCAGGCTCTAATATAAGAAGGGGCGCGTCTTTTACCTTTATACTTGGCATAATTTTAAACTCCGGATCGTTATTAAGAATTTTTTAGTAGAGAAGCCTCAAAAACTCTATCTGACTTAGTATTCGAAACCAGGAACTCGTGGTCGCCGGACTAACGAGGCAGAGCAATATATTATTATATCCAAAAATAGACATATCTAGGTATCATATAATTTTCTGAATATCTATCTATAACCTCACGCCAAATCCCTTGCGGGGTAGGCAGAGAGTACAGAGTTCCAACAGGTTCTTTCCTTACATACCTCTCTGGCTTCCTCGACTCTCATAGTTCGTCTCATACACGCTCGCCGGTTACGGAGACTCTTGACTTTTCCATCAGATAAGACTCGGTTTATTTGGTCGTGGTAAGATAGTCTAGGTCTTCCCCGGTACCTGCATCCTTCCACTTTCACATTGTATATCTGTTTTGTCATTCTTTCCTCTGGCATTCTTTCTATATGCCCGAACCAACGGAGCATGCTCTTTCTCATCTTTACACCGATACTATTTTTCATACCTACTCGCTGTCTTACTATGCTGTTGCTAATGCGGTCGGTCAGCTTCACTCCGCACATCTTCCGCAGAGCTCGCATTTCTACCGCATTTATCCTACTTTCATTCTCCTTCTTACATACCCAGCTCTCGCTACCATATAACAGCGTTGGGACAAGAACTCCGTTATGTATGGCCAGCTGCGCCTTATGGCTTAAGTGCCGGCTCCCGAGTAGCTTTCCCATCGCACCATTCACTCTGTTCCCTGCACTCACTCTTCTCTCTATGTCAGCGGTGTATTTCCCATCCTTACTGAAGGCGCATCCAAGATATACAAACTCATTCACTTGCTCCAGCACATCGTTACCAACCACAATCCTTACATTCGTTCTGGTTTCTTCGCTTTCAAAAACCATAATCTTGGTTTTCTTCACATTCAAGTGTAAGCCATTGATCATGCAGTCGTCTTTCATAACTGTGACTAGTGTTTGCAGATCAGTGGCTGTTGGCGCTATTAAAACCGCGTCATCTGCATAAAGTAGATGGTTTACCACTAAGTCACCTATTTGTACACCTTCATTCATCGCTTTCAGTCTTTGAAGACTTTTGTCTAGATATATTATAAACAGTCTAGCGGACAACACGCAACCCTGCTTGACGCCGATTTTAACGTCAAATCAGGGTGACCTGTTACCACCCACCCGTACGCATGCCTTGCAGTCCACATAAGTGGACTGGACGGCTCGCAACAGAGTGCCATCTATACCATACTCTGGCAAAATGTCCCAAAGTCTCTATCGCACAACTCTGTCAAATGCCTTCTCCAGATCTACAAAACCGCAGAAAACCTTCCGCCCCATTTGCATTTTCTGAATATGAAACTTTAAATTTGAAACCTATTCCACGCGTTTTCCTCTATCAAAACTTCAATATATTTCAAAAACCGATACCCTTGTCCCGTATCCACGTATCTTTTATCATTTCCAGTGCGCGATCCCGGCAAATCCCCGTATCCGGGATCGCGCCGGGATCCCGTAATCCCGGTTAATAACGCCTGCGAAGTCCCGGGGTGTCCGGACGCGTCCCGCACTTGCGTTCCAGAATTAGTTCCTAGTTATAAATTGTCTGATTATTATAACGGTGATAATCTGATAGAAGTTCTCGTAATTTGTTTGTTGGTCTTATGTGTTGTAATTGGTTTATTTAGTCTTATGGGTATGTTTAGATTTTAAGATGTAAAATTTTCTTCCTTTCCTTTACCCCTACATTTCCCTAATGGAAGTGGTAATTTTTTTATCGTATCAACGGTGCTTTACAACTGTGCTTATCCTAGTTGTAGTCTCTTTTTTGTTCTATGGCTGATTTGCCATTTTTTGTGTCTCCCGCCTTGCAAAGGAGGGAAGTGGAATTTTTATTTTTTCCAATCCTCCTGTTTAAATTTCTATCTTATTAAATTTGTTGCGGGTTCCAAGCCGATTAAAGCGGAACACTCCAAAGCTCAAACATTGGTGACATCTAAAGAAACCATTGTGGATCCTGCCTTACAGGAGTTACAATGGTGGGAATGTGTGGCGGGCTTAGTCCTAAAATCGAAATGGAAAATCGAAGTAGTAGAGGTGTTCTATGTACACTCATCAGCGATGATATTAGGTTCCAATACAATACGAGGGTACAATTCCAGACTCCTACCGAGACCATTGTCGATAGAAATATCTATCACACTTTGTCCTACCTAGGATTATGGAAAAGGATATTAGAAACGTCCCAGATTCTAGAGATATGTATGAGTTAAACCATAATGCAGAATTTAAGTTGGTCTTGCGAAAAGATTCAGGTTTTCAGTCATGCACTTTTTCCTATAGTAAATAATGTAGTTTAATTGTATACTCCTGAAAGATTTAATTGTGAACAGGCAGAAGTAGTATTTTCTACTTATTACTTGATATGAAAGGTACACGCATGTTTAACGTTTTTCAAATAAAATCTTGGTGTAATTTTACTAACCGATTCGGCAAGATTAGATGAGCGCAAATTTAGCTGTAAGCCAAGCATTTCACTTGTTTGTTTTCCCTCAAGAAAACAACCCAAAATAGGGGCATAAAAATAAGAAGAAAATCCCGGAAAATTTGCAAATAGTTCCCTCGGTACCAGAGCCTCATACGATGGCGGAGGATTGGGCGTCTAATGATTGCGCCGGCAACGCGCGCTCTACAAATCCCACCAATATGGAGTGCGGAAAATACCTGGAAAATGGGAATGTTATTTCCCTTCTCTCACAAGTTACGTCAAGGGAGAATATATCGTGTTTAACGACAAAGAAAATACCCGGTCGAACCGCCGCTAGTACTAAGTTGTTTACCGCTAGTACTTTTAATTCACATCAACGCGTTTTTATCACCGCACGCTCTTTTGATCTCTGTCCATCTGTTCAGATTTCGTCGTAAGGGCCTGGCCACACACGAAAGTTTACGATTCCTAACAGTTTTACAGTCAGACAAACAAACAATCGGTTCCGCGCAACGCCGTAACAGCTAAACGCTAGCTGGTATCAAAGCCGACGCCGAATTTCTCGATTCCTAGTATCTACCGGTGTTATGTAAATAGAAACGTGGATTGTTCTTTTTGAGTCGTCAGTCAAACGTCGCGCCGTTTCCGCGGTGCGGAATTTACGTTAAATGCGATCTAAAAATAATATGAAAATGCATTTTAAATCTGCGCGAATGACGGTGAGTCGTGTCTCGATGCAGAGCTACGGTGATTTACATTTAAAACTGTAATAAAATGAGAATGCCGCCATTCCGGGCGGCGCGGTCGAACATGAAATTTTCTATTCGGACGGACAAAGGGCGCAAATTAACGCCACCATTGTTCGGAGGGCAGCGCTCGGCGGGCGCGATTAGTTCATTATTATTTAATTTTATGTGAAACACCGCCTGCTTGTCTTTGCTCTCCTAGTACAATACTTGACGTAAATGAATTAGTTCGCCATTATAGTTATCAGAATTGAGCTAATCTTGAAGTATAATTAGATTCGTAATTATTTGCCTTGATTGGATCTAATTGCTAGTCATTTGCTAGTAAAATACCTTAAACATAGGTTTCAATTCAATATGAGAACCTATAACAATAGACATTATTTAACTTGACACATTGAAATGAAACATTACTTATTTATAGATTTTATCCTTAGCTAATCATTTTTTAAAGAATGACGACAGAATATGAATAACTATAAACATCTTTGAGTTATTCATAAGTATAAGTTATAATAAACAACAGGATATTGAGATTATAAAAGACTTCAGAATAATTTCTTCTAGTAAACTTCTTCTGTTCTAATTAGAAGTACTGTTTCTTGTAGAAACAGTACTTCTAATTAGAACAGTAACATAGTTGTTCTACCTATACTTGTTAGCACACTGTTTTCTTAGTCAAGTAGGCACAATTACGCTTAACTAAAAAAAAACTAATAAATAAAGTAAGATTTTCCAAACACTCCTTTTACGAAATGCATTGTTAGAAAAAGTAACAAGTAGGTGCCAGGGCGGAAGCATCTACCGGAGTTCTATTTATTATTGCAGCTATATCAAAGGACGAGCAACGCGACTGTACGCCCCGTTCCGAGAATCGGTTCCGTTACCAACCTGCCTTTGTTCCGGCTGAAACATTAACAGTCTATATTTATGTTATCCTAGTGGATTTGTAATTGAGATTTTTATCATTAAACCAACTATTGTGGCTTTCCAAAAGAGTAAAGTCTCTCCAGGTTTTAGTAGAACTAGCCACTGTAAGTAGTAACGTACCATTATTTGCATGTTTATATTGTAAATAGCGACCAATGGTCATCAAGTAAAATCTATTTAACATCGATCAAACATTATACCAAGGGCTACTGTAAAAATTTTAAATAAGTACTTTAAACTCTCACCATCCATTCTGTTACACAGTCATGATGATACTTAGAGGAGCCGTTACCGGACGAATAATTGGGCTAAGCAATTGTGTCACTGAGGATAAACAGATTACACTAACGGGTCAAAGCGAAAGGATTATACGTTTTATGAAATATCTTTTCGGTTCCATGTCCTTATAATCACAGCAGTATAAAGACGTTAAACTAATGTTTATACTCAAGTTACCTAACGTAATTAACTACGTAGAAATATACGATTGTTTGCTAAGCATTATCATCGAGATTAGCCGGGGAGCGAGCCTTGTAAAGATAAGTCACCTGGTACAACTACTCGTGTTAGGTCGCTACGTTTTTGTGTAAATATTTGAGAAGAGTATAGAAGAATTTAGATAAAGGCCCGGTTGATATGGGAACGGACTAGAGATTAGTTATTGTCTCAGTTATAATGTGTGTTTAGGTTTGAGATGGTTGCCTATAGGGAGCGGAGGTAGCTGGTTAATCAACCAAAAATATCCTGTAAATATGTCGCAATAAATTCTTTCGCTGATTTCAGGAAAGAACATGCCTGTCTGTCTTTAGATAGTAATTTGGCAAGTCATTTAACATGAGATTATAAGAGTCAAATGTGCTAGATTAACTTAAACAGAACTACTTTATTAGTTTTAACAATATGAAAATAATCTTAGTTCTGAATTCTAAAAATAACTTGTACAATCAATCTTGTTCGTCACTATTCATTCCTGTTTCTAAGCTGACAGAGTACCAGGGGACCATCAAACGGTCGAGCTGTCCACACAATCACCAGGCCACCAGCACTGACGAAGAGCTCGTTTGTGGCGCTTTGATCTGCTTGTCTAATTAATATATCTGCTGCGCTCTCATGATGCCCTGGTATTTCTGGTTCATGTCGACGTTAAGCGTGCGATCGATTTATCCGACAGTGTTGAAGAGATGCATGTTTTTACGAGTTAGGTTGGATGCATTCAGTTTAATACAAAAATAATAATGCCATATTGGGTTCGAAATACTTGTACATAAATTTTCTCTGTGTGGTTGTCAAAAGACCAGAAGCTGGATATAGAATACCGCCACTCTTTGTTCTTATATGCAACTAGCTAGAATCCCTGACTTCGCCTGCGTTATTTTTTTAGACATTAGCTTATATCCTCTCCTACGATATAATGTCTCCTTATCAATTCCGCCACTTACCGCGAAGAGCATCCACGACAAATGTACTCCATAACACTATAATAATTTCACTTAAGGGTAAGTTTTTGAAAAAATATAAAATAGAATGTTAATTCAGATTTCGGGATTCCTCTATTTTTAATTGCAAAGCTCCCGTATCCTAACCAACAAGAAAAAGTTATTATTTTTCCCCTGTGTTAGCAGAAACGATCAGAAATAGCCTGCTGGTCCCACCGTTGCGTGCATTAATATAATTGCTTTTAACACCACCCACCACCCTCTCGCCAAAATAACTAATTAATCAGTGTTAGGTGGATTTGCTTAGGGCTAGCTTGGCCGAGTGGTGAGACTGGTAAAGATTTCCAAGTTAATCAAAGAATTATTAGCTTTTGAAAGGCAGACAGAGAGCACCAAAATGTTCTTTCCTTATAAATCTCCTCCTCCATTTTCACAATATATCGCGACAATCGGCGATATACATAAGACGCTAAACATTCTAAAATTTAAAAATGAGTAATTCGTTTTATTTTACAAATGTTGGTAAACAAAAATTAGAAACTTTGTTAAATATTATTTTGATCCCGAAAATTAAAAGATTTGATGCAAAATTGAAAGATGCAAGCGAGTTATGTTGCTAACCAAACACACAAGTAGTTTTAGAAGCAATACATACTCAATTTCATCAGGTAGGATTAAACAGCTGATACGGAATCATAATACAGTAAACTTCGTGTAAACTTGAAAAGTAAAATATGAATCGTCGGTTTAGAACTTTCTTTATCTCAAACAGAATTAGATCTCCTTAAAGAACTTAACTTTAAGTATCCACGTTATCACACAATTTTATCACGCACGTAATTCGACTTATCAAAAGCATGATAAAAGTCTTTGTTAATTAACATGTAACCTCAATCTGCCTACACCGCAAAGATCCAACCGCGAAGATAACGGACATTGTAAATAGCAGAAGTACCAGGAGTTCATAGCTCGAAAGTAGGTGCACTGTTAATAAAGACGCTAAGCATCGCATGACCGTGCGGCTAAAACGCTGGGCGGCGCCGCCACGCCCTGCAGGCTTTTAGACCGTGCAAGCGCAACTTTACTGCTTCACCGTTTTACGAGCCATCTTCCCTATTTTGTTGCCACCGAAATTAGTTTCAATACCTTTAAAAACAGTACGTACATCCCACGCGGTCCCCGCAAAGATAAATTATCGCTTGAGTGGAGTTAATAGAAGAATAATGAAACTATTATCTGTATTGACGGGGTTTGCGTGCGAGGTGAGAGTATCCCCTCGGTAACTAAGGGTGCATAAGAAAAAAGACCCCATACGAAAAACTAATTTTGATAGACAGTTCGCGTGCGATCGCCAATTACGTTATGACCGACCGGTGTGACGGTAATACGAATTTGGCACATTATCGAATTGTTACCGATTATTTTCGAATTTGGAATACAAATAAAAATATCGATGCGTTCGCACCTTTTTTTCGTGTTATATTTTGATGTCATTATAATTTCACGTCAAACATATGGCGCGCAATTAGTGATGTAAGTGTCCGTAATCCCGTAATTCGAATTGGTTTCACGGGAAATCATTGGATGTACGCCAGAGTACAATTTATTCCTATGTTTGTAACCAGTATACATAATACATTGTTCCGCGATTACCTGTGTAATTAATTTTAAGATTGTAAAGATAAATAAGCTTAACAACTGCACGTATAAAATATGATTGTTTACTTTTGTTGTCATCGCTGTAACCTTTCAATCCTATACGTTATTGGTTTAAATTTACAATTTACTTATTATTCATAGGACAGAATTATTGATAGAATTGCAAATCTATAATTTCGGATTAGTCCGATGGAAATATCCACGATTATTATCAGGTAGCTCTATGTAAATGTTGTCTATTGCCGTGCGCAGACGTCTCTGATCTCAGAGGCAACATCCGGCGTTATCTAATCTACGGTCAGTGTTCACACAGATGGTATTCACCGAGATACGCTCGGTTGTGTATCAGCATCTCGTAGATATTCATACATCATATTAAGGCACTTTTAAATTTCGTAACAGATAATCGTGTGGCGCCACGTATGTGTGTGATACGGAAAGATTTTTGAGTAGATGAAACTTAACGAAATTCCGGAAAGTATAAATTATTTCCTATAGAAAATGTTACCTTATTTACCAAGTCGAGTATTGTTACAACAGATTACTGCAGTTACATATTTGTCGAGCTCATTGAGTTTTTAAGTGGTTTTAAACAAACACCATTGAGACGAGAACAGGGGACCTCTTGTGCTGCCATGGTGCCTTAGTAAATAACACTCACGGTTAATATTTATTTAGAAAAATCTAATCTTGACGTCGAGTATTTTACTTACTGTATCCGGTAGGATCTCGAAAGATTCCAATGCACAAAACACTCGAAATGTTTATAAGAATTAAACATTCAAGTGACAAATTCAGTTTGTTAGCGCTTCTCACGGCATATAATTTAGTCCTAGAACACAACGTACCCTGAGTCTTTTCAAAAACATATGAATATCGTTTAACAAAATATACGTTGAAATGTCCACAAACAGATAGGTGTATCATTTATAATATGTATCTTTAAAAATCCAGACGTCAAAGCATTTTTACGTTGATACGAGACAGCAAAAATAATGAACTACAAATGTCTATCCGTGTCTATTCTATTACTGAACATAATAAGAGCGTCTCGGTCAAAAAGCCTGCGTGGAAACACCACCAACATTAATTAAAACAAGTGACAGTTTCACACGACATTCATTAGGTATATCATGTCATTAGTCATCTGTTTCTATTTCCGATACTTAGAGTTTTTCACAGCGGAGAAGATGCCAAAACTCATGTCCCACGTTTCAACTTGACTGTTAATTAATTTTAACTGACGCATATAGCGAAAGTTGGAATAGAATCTTCATACATAAAGAGACACATGAATGGTGTGTACCAACTTAAATGAGATGCGTCTGTTAAAAACAATGTCATTTATCTTCTCGAAGTTTCGAGGGTTGCGTTGATCACGTTCCCGTTAGATACGGAATAATTGATTTCACATCACTATCGAGTTCTAAAAGTGAGAACGCACTACATCCAAGCGGATCGTTAGCGACGCGACACAAATTAAATTTACAATCGTATGTATCATAAATAAAACATAAAACACGCGCTATAAGATACAATTTGCTAAACTATCGTCTATATTAGTATTCGACGGTCACGTCAAAATATTCAAATTGAATTGTGTCTCGTCATCGGAATACGAATGAATCGAGTCAGATTCTACCGCGACGCGGTTACAACGTGTTAGCGTAGTGTTGTATCGATTTAGAATCGATTATTCACTATTGTTTTTGACGCGTTCGGATTATGTTTTGTGTTTTTTTCGTGCGTAGTATTGCGTATCGTGAATTATGATGTGAATATTAACTGCGTCGGACGGGTTTTTTTAATGAGATTGCAGTGTACAAGTTGTTTAGAGTAATTTGTGCAGCGCGTTAGCATGTTCAGCGTTCCATAGTTAAAGTTTTTTTCCGTATACCTATTGGCTATTTGTAATCCGACTCAAACACTCGGCCGTTAATTACTGAGTAAATTATTTTAGAAAATTAAATGGACGCAGCTCTCGTTATTTATATTTAAAATTTTCGTGTTTCATGTTTTCTATTAAGTTTCAAAATATCAAAGTATCTTCAAACACCATAAAGCTGTCTGCAAGAAGTTTCGTATAGGGTCCTTTTGCATAATCGCGTTGTACCCCGGGGGCGACCGCGGGCCCTCGCAAAAATCGGCTAACAAAGTAACACTCCGCTCAAGTGTCACCAAGTGGCGGTCTCCAATTCGATTACTGACTAGTGCCGGGGGGACTCGATTCTAAATAACTTAACTCGGTTTGCTCGAGTGCTCGATTATTCGATTTAGTCGCGATTACAATGCGTAAGTGTCGTCGAGAGTTTAGAAATGCGGTTTGGGTTTTTTATAGTGACTTTTTTGTTACTATTCGGATTTTTTAGGTGATTGACATACCGTTGTACAAGGACAAGGCGTTCTTCTATTTATAGCTGTTTATAGTTCCAGCTGTAGCGACATGTTATTACATTCGTAACATTGATATAGATTTGTATTCATGTAGCCTCGCGTTTTATTAGATTGTGTACTTATTTATTGTAGGATTGCCAAATTCCTACTTCATTAATATGGACGCTCAGAATTTTCCATTATCATGAAATATCAGTGGAGGATCTGAATGCTAGTTAAGTTAAACAAGACTGATAAGGAAATATGATATTAGTTAGCGAGATTTTTTAGAGGTTCTTTTTTTACAGAAAATCCCGTATCTCCGTGTTGTCGTGATTGTTATCTGAGGAAGGCTGGCACAAGAGCGGTGTTTTCACAATCAACAGTTCAGCCCCATGTTTAATTACAGTCTGTCTGGCAAGACTGTCTTCCCAACGAATTCACCATCAAAACAACATAGCAATGTGCCGTACGGTGCGAGCAGGGTTGTCGGTACAGAATTTCAAGAAACTTTGGGTCAATGAAATTGGTCATTGAACTATTCTTAAATTAATTGGTATATTTAAGTTAAAAATAATTTTTAAGTAGAATTTATTAAATCTCTATCACTTCTAGGTTAATTATCTCTCAGAGATATAGATATAGATTTAATAAACTTAACAAAAAGAGTATTTTTAACCTATGTTTGTATTTTTGTGAAAGATATTTTGTCAACAGATAACTATTTTTGAGTTATTAAATACAATCAAAATTCTAATGAACCTTTTTTCTCAGTGGGATTAGTTACGTTAGGTGGATATATTTTAAATCTATCTCTCACATCAATCCTCTTTCTCGTAACGCAAGCCCGTATTCCCGTGAAATTCCCGGGCACTACAACCCTACGCGCCCCACTCCATCAGATACGAGCAATACGAGCTATACGCGGCTTTAAGGGCCCATGATGCAGCCGAAGGGCCCGTCAGACGTCGGGACGCCGATGTATAAAATCTGTATGAGAGAGCGTTAAATAAAGCCCAAACGACCCATAAAACACTCACGTTTCCTTTACTGCGCCATCTTTGTTTAGGGCCAACTAGCGGGCCATCTCGATTAAGGATATCTTTCGGTTTTTGTTGCTTATTTTGAGAAGGGTTATTATGCAAAATTTGCTGTGAAGCGTTATGTGGTTTATGTGGATTGCATGTCGAAACCGTTTCTATGTGAAGTGTGTTTGACTAGAGAGAAAAATAGTCTTGGACCTGTTTAATTCTCAGGACTAATAAGAGATTTTGATTGGGTTAGCCACTGAGGTTTGATTCGAGTTATATTTAGTGTGTAGAACAAGTTATCACAGTTACATTAACTTTTGTATCGGATTTTACAGTCCCTGTTTTAGACGGAATATCTCTTTCTTTTCTATGAGACGTGTTAATGGCGTTTCTATCTACCTATCTATCTATATCATCACGCCAGATCCCTTGCGGGGTAGACTCGTAGACGGTGCTCTAAACAACTTTATGGCATTTCATGTCTATTATTAGGTTCTCCTAATAATTAAAATATTTACATATTTCTATTGCTTCCCCTTTAAATATTGTATTATTATGAGTCAGTACAACAAATTAAATCGGTTACTTGAGCATTTAGCTTAAAAATGAGCAAACACTCGTAAATATTTAACTTTTCGGTATTCCGTGTAATATATTTTCATAATAAAACGATAAAACCTTTTGTTCCCGACAGACAAATAAAACCTCTAACATCACAAACCTCAAATAAAACGGACAAAAGGGTAAACTTCATCACAATAGGCCAACAAGGAGATCTCTTGTCTTTATTTAATCATCGTACAATTGAATCGTCGCGGTCTATGGCTTGACAAATTCGCACGCCCCCGACATCGCCTTAAACGCGCACTTAACTGGTACCCTTTCCGTCTTTCACCCTCGGACGCCTCCATTCTTTTTATATCGCAACTTTATTAACGCATAAAGGTCTGCTGATGGGCCCTTTAAGAATTAGGATGCGTCCCGTGGCCGCGCGTTAGGCTCACTCGAGCCGAACAAATGGAGTGTCGGAACTTAGCCCGCCCCGGAATAGGTCCGCGCTGAATTGCACTGTCCCATCCCTACGCAATTAAAGCGGCTGTTATCACGTAGTTCCAAATTTGAATTTGCGTGTACTGATTTTCGGTGGTTTTGTTGTAATCCCGCTCTGATTACGTTCTAAAACCAAAAACGTATTTCGAACGAAAATACTGGCGCGTTTAAAATGTTTACTTTCCCTTTTTTTATTCCCGCCAGCGGTAAACTTTTTAAGCAATTTATAGAGGCGGGAAAATAAGATTCTGTTTTCTATTACGAATGTAATACACCGTATAATGGAGGAAAACGTATCTCAATACGAGTATCGACGCTGTGAAAGCAATCGGATTTACATGTCTACCGACTGCGTACTAAACCGAAATCATGAATGAAGCGCAGTATAGGAAACCCAAAACATTATCCTTATGCTCCCATTTTACGACCTTTACCCCCATCGAGTCGAAAGGGTCACATCGGTACGACACGCTGTAAAAACCATCCCCGTCTCGCTCCCGCCCGTTCGGAACTCGTAAAACCGAGAGAGATAATCACGAAGATGAGTCGAAAATTATTTTTTTTATTATCACCATCGGCGGTGCTCTTTTATTTCCTTTTTACGGTCCGAGTACCTCATAAAAAGACAATAAACTTACTATTTACAGACCATCAGGAAATTGTTAGCCGAAGAGGTCTCTTTACGACACATGTTCGCCCGGTGGCGGGATCGTCCAAGTGATGCACTCTTTACGATTGGCGCGCACTAAAATGTTACGAATGATACATTTTTATCTCCCGTAAGAGCCCATCACTATGAACAACGGCCACAAAATGTTTGTGATCTATGAATATCAAAACAAATCACAAGAAATGAAATTGCTCAATCAATATCAGAATATTTCTATTCATATACCATTATGGAATTTCTATAAATTCGCAAGAAAGTAACCAAAGACTACCATCACTTCGCAGTCTTATTCTTGTGGAGATACCCGATATTAATAGGTATCAATGTAATAATTGACATAAATTAAAACAATATTCAAAAAGGAGAATTATGTAAACGTAAATAAAAGTTTCACTCAAATATTTTTCTATCAACACTTTGCTAACCAGGAGCGAATTACTAGAAGCAAATTACTCGTAGCGCACCAGAGCATCATAAAATCATAGGAGTGTTAAAATCCATAAACCGACAGAGGTATCGGAAGCTCTCTCGTGCTCTTCACTTTTATTATTGGGGAATTTCGTCAAGATTTTTAATAATAGTTATTAAAACGGCTGCCCGTGTTACCTAATACATCAGTTAAGTGCTCTTTTTATGATTTAACACTGATTCTCCCCGATATTACTGGCCATAAATTATAGCCGGGATTACCGGCTAAATTGTTTTATGATATGTTTTCATTGTTTACTGCTGTAATGTTTTTGTAATATCGCTGACGTCAGGTACCGAAGCGTAGTGCCAGCCGGAGGATATAATTTGTAGATTCGAGCACCCGTTATGTAAACTGAAAGATTTACTTATTCGTGTTAGTTTGCAATAATGGCGGGTTTTGTAATATCTGCGCGCGGGTCGGCGGGTACCAGGGCGGTAGGGGTGCGGGGTGCGCCGAGCATTTCAATATTGTGAATTCCTACGTTGTTCGCGTAGTGCGTGTAATGAATTTCGGGATTGTCTTGTGGTTTTTCGGCTTCAGCCCCTCGGCCCCTCGAGTATTTACTTTTGCTCTATTGGACGAGGTTACATTATGTATAAGACGGCTCGCATTGAACTTTTAATAACGACCGAGGCATTCCTGGGTTTTTTCGTGCGCGGAACACATCGCGGGCGGTGCGCGTCGCCGCGTGGCACCGTAGTTATACCCAAATATATGATAATAAGGGGTGGTATTATTTAGGTCCGGCAATTCCTATGATAAAATTGAACCAGTGATATTTGCCCGCAGACGATTCCTATGGAGATTTCGGTCTTGTTTCTGGGGTTAAATCTGTGCATGGGGATGATATACGGACGGCCCTCGCCCGCAATGGGGCTTTTTCCTTTTGCGAAAAATATCGTGCAAACGTAAAGAAATACGCGTCAGGGCCGTAATACGGTCAGATATTGTCGTTCGCATGCGGATATCCGGATGAAAAAAACGCTTATTATACGTTTTTGTGTCATCTTTCGTTATCTAAATAAAACTGTGCTTCCCCGGAATTTGCGGGGTAATGCGGTTTTTATTTGACAAAAAATATGAGTATTTATGAGAGAGCATAGTTAATATTATCATAACGAAAGTAAACGACAGACAATACGATAGTGATGTCGTAGTTAGAGTCCTAATACGATATTAACAGTATTTTCTTGTTATTCATTAGCTTTCTTAATCGAATACGAAAAAATGGGGGTTGGTTCTTTACTCAGATATAACTAAGTATAAATACAGCAAAACAAATAAAAAATAGTATCCTATCCATACAAATTAAGACTTCAATTTTTGATATTGTTAGCTATCCTGTTGGAACTCTGTGCACTCTGCATTCCGCAAGAGAACTGGCGTGATAATATAGATCTATTTAACAACTAGGCGAGCATAAACAGCCTAGAATCACAATTAACAAAACTAAATCAAAATTCCAAATTCAAAAATAGGTTGTTAACTTTTTTTCTCCAACTCGTCCGCTCGGTAGTTCGGTGCTGGCTGCGGTCGCCCGAGGCGCGGACGACGGTTCTAATTAAAATCGCTACGTTTTCTGTGGTATTCATTTTCATCGTTTAAAGCTCTTTTTGTTGCTCCCACCCTGGTTAGGTTACGTTATTGTTGTGGGTTGTAACTAATTTACATGTTAATGAGATGTTTATGTTTATGCCGATAGTTAGCTTAATCATTTGTTACCTTTGCCTCGCGAGTTGAATGAATCTTTTAAATGTGGGGGAAATTGGATTATTTTTTTAAAAATGTGTTTTGTTTATCGCGTGTTGCTTTTTTGTGGTATACTATGTATAACAGTTTCTTTAGACAGGAACCTTACATTTTCCGGAATAAAAAGTATCCTATGTTTTAATCCAGGTAATAAACTATCTGTGTTCTAAATTTCATCCAAATCCATTCGCATTTTTTGCGTGATTGAGTAACAAACATCCAACAAATATACAAACTTTCCCATCTATTTTAAAATGTGAAAGTTTGGATGTTTGTGGAAAATGTAAGGTTCTTATCTAAAGTTAATGCAGACGAAGTCGCGGGCAGAAACTATTTTATAATATTACTAAGATTAAAATGGTTTTGAATGGTTTGGTTCTGACATATAATGTTAAAACTCTTTATGTTTAAATTTTATTTATTTTAATTTAAACCTGACATTAATGATAAGTGTGTATGCCATCAGATGCCAATATAATATTTATCTTATTTTGATTTACCAACCAGGGAGAGTATAATTAATTTTAACATATTCTGAGGCTCAATCTATGTCAGTTTTAACAAAAGACCATGAATATTTTCATTACAAAAAATCTACCTATCATATACAAATACGCCGTTCGGTCTGTCATAATGGTCCTGAAAGAGCATCGTCGCTTGTTGTCTTGGAAAATTAAGTGCTTTATGTTATTTCATCATAAATTTCTCAGGCATATCACAATTGTCAAATACTGCCTTTATTTATATCTGTGTATTAATTATAAACTTTTACAAACAAATGATCTATCTACACGCCTAAAATAGATAACAACACTCGCTAAAAAAAAGTTCCGGGCACGCACCTGACCTCTAGAAAAGCGCTGTGCTACACCAGGCGCTCATAACCTCAAAGAGTTACTATTATATTTTTCTTATTTGTTTTAACATTCCTAAGTACATTAGCATTTTACTACAATGCTTACCAGGGTAGCAGGAGCGCGCACGGCCGACCGAGGCAGAGCCTTTGTTTCGTCCATTATGTATGCAAATGATGTCTAGTACCACCTGTGCGTTTATGCTGCCCTGGTAAACAATCGCTTGGTGGAAATGGGAAGACATTTTTTTTTGTCCATCGGCTACCGGAGTTGGCTTTGTTTGGCCTCTCCATTGTGGGCCGTTTAACGGATTTTTTACTGGGACGATTGAGAGATATCGTCCTAACTGTATATCGCAGCAGCTTCGAGATGTAGGCACGATACAGAAGAAATTGATGGATATTTCTTGCAGTTTTAATTTTAAAGTATATAATAAATTGACAATTAATGATATATACATATGATATATACATTGACAATTAATGATATATGATATGACAACTAATAAAAACGAATGTGATGCACTACTGCCTATCCCCTTTGGTATAGTCGCATTTATGACGATAGTTTATTCCTAAGACTTTCGCTATTAATAACACTGCAATCATGCCACATAAACCTAAAAAAATAACATAAAATGTTTATATAACTACAAAATTAATCAGCGCTATTAACCGACGGAATTAACTGCATATTAATTATTACACGAGCAGTTGTTATCCACAGCCCATATATTTCGCCGGTGTTCGAACCATGTATTAAAAACAGCAAAAAATAATACAGTTACTCGTCTGTAATGGAATTGCTGCACGCTAACACTTTCTTAAGTTTAGCGTTTGCAGTCGGTAACGTTGATTCACTTAGCTATTAATTTAACTATAGATAATTATTCACTGAACTATATTATAAAATTCTTTAGAGGCTATGTTTACATTAAATATAAAAAAAAATTGATTATTTAAAGGTCTCTTTACACGAAACGATGTTAAAAATATATTATATTTTGGGCAAAGAGCGAAAATCACTGAACCGTTGCGATAGGATCGTTTTATAATGTGCTATCTTAGTGTATAGAATCCAACTTTAATAAAGCGATATGTCTAATCAAAATTCGTTCAATTTAACCTGAAATGTAGCTTAAAGTTTCCTATATATGCGAGTGCGTACTAGGCAGAGATTAAGTTATCTGGTTATGATCCAATATGTTAATACAGATGAAAAGTTATTTAAAGCCCTAGATTTGCAAGTAGAGTCCACAGAGTCAAGTAATTTAAGTAAACCATGAATTTAAAAAAAAAAACTTGAGGCTTGAGGAAAATCATTTATTTACTCTTTAATCGTCCAATACGAGTATTAGTCACGAAGAACAACATAAGGAACTTAAAAAAAAACTAACATACAAATTTTCGTTTGGCTCGAAGTTATTACAATGTTACTTATAGAAATAGATGCTATACCTACTATATAACTAGACTATCTCTATTTCTTAGTAGTAGATGAATTGCGAAAATAACAATATAACTAACTTTGAATCACCAAAAACCTTTAATGAACCCACCCTAACTCACTAAAATAATTCTTAAGTGTAAAATCATCATTAGGGCCGTGTTCCATTCTAAAAATAAGCTTAATTATCTTAAACCTAAGCGTACGGAATTAGCCCGGCGGACGACGCGCGTCGGCGCATTCCGTACAAACTTTGCAAGATAACAAGTCATGCTTTTAAAATAAGCGGCTTTGCGTTTTCTTGGGAGCTTAAAATTCGCTCGGTGTTCGCTTCGCGGCTCGCTTGCCGTGGATGTCGGCACGTTTTAGCGTTCACCCGTGAAATGTTAAATTCTTGTTGTGGAGTGCTCTTCTATGCGTATATTGTGTATGGGAAGTTCTGTATGTATGGCATATTTTTCTATTAAGAGCACGTGGTACTCTGTATACTTTATTAATCTTTTCTCTTCAAATTTATGTATTCCTGGTACGATTGATGCAACAAGTTCGCGACACGTATCCTGTTCTCCCTTACTTCTTCTAACCCATCTATCTATTTTACTTACTACTTTTACTATTATCTTTAAAAGGAGATGAGTAGCTGAAATTATCTATTACCACTTGACAAAATACAGAAATGGAGTTGAAGAGGGTAAAAAGATATACGGGAAACCAAGATTCAGATGACAATTGTGAGGTAGAGTCTATGTTACTTTTCTGACGATCATAATAACTATAATACAAGACGGAAAAGGAAAGTTTGCTCAGGCTGTGCTCCAAGTGAGAATTCGTAAATAACCAAGGCACAGGTCGCATGATTCAGCCGAACAAAAAAAAATGACATTTTCCTGTTCCAGATCAGATTGGTGTCAAAAAGTACCAGGGCGGCATAAACAGAAGAAGATGTACGGACCACCAACGTTCGAATTAGATCCTGCCGAACGCTAATCTCCCACAATGGAGGTTGATTTGCAAACAGTGGTGACGTGACGATTGTATGGTGATCGCGGACAACTGCCCACGTCACGACGCAATGGCGATGATATTGTGTTTATGAGCAGGTTATTGTGTCGGTAGAAATTAGATTTGCAAGTTTTGGATGAAAGAAAAATAGAGTTAAAGGATCACTCCTTCCTTTGTATCATCAAATTGTAAGTACATAAAGCCTCTTTTTGGTGAGACAATTTCCCTATTCGTAAACAATAACCGAAATAAAGTGTGGTAACCGAAATAAATGTTACAATACAAATGTTACTTTCCAATCATAACAATAAAGTTCGATTTTCCGATAATATTCTCAAAGTTAGATGGGTTATTGCGTATTTTCATATAAATTCCACCCAATTTAACATCATCACCCGCAAAGGCACTCCATATTCAAAAATATTATTCGTTATTTCGAAAACAGAAGACGCGTTCTATATTTGAAATCGTCGCGGGGACGCTCCCCCTCGCCACGCGGTGGAAAAAATCTGTTAGAACAGAGTTCATATTTTAACTTGAAAGTTCCGCATAAAAATATTATTTTTCGATTTTGATAAGCCGCTATTTGAAAAAAAAATCTGGGTTTATCATAGCCTATGTATTTTCGAGACTCTGTAACTTCTATAATTTAAGCTAAATCTTGTAGAATAGCGTTACTCTTTCATATAAGTGGCTTTACAAAAAAGAAATAAACTTATTAACGTTGATCAATCAAAATCAAAAGATTTTATTTATGTAGACTAAGAGGCACTTATGAATAATCAAAAAGAGAAAATTATTGATTACTTAAGACTCTACCACCCGTTCGGTAGGTCATTCCTGTGGCGAAGAAGGGTAAGACACTTTGTATCACACACAACACGGTTACTCTTTTTAAAAATGAGAGTTTTACAAATCTTTTTGGGGTGAATAGGAGAATAATGCAGAACGAACTAAATAGCAGCTACCACTGTAACACATTTACACGCAAACTGTTAAACATTATTGTGAAAATCTTATCAATACTATTCCTTCAAGTACACACGGACCGTAAAGATACGTAACATACATCATTCAAAAAGGTTACATTTTGAACCCTGACCCACGGAATACCAAAGCCATATATATCGATCGGACACACTCCTGCCGCGCGCCGAAACACCGCGCCGTGATAAATTACCTTCGGGAAATTAAAACTGTCTTTAAAACAATACCTGCCTTTTTTCTTTCGCTTTCACCCCTCTTATCGCCCTCCTTTTCTAACACGTACAATACATGTATTTGCGTCTCATACCTATTTGAAAACTCGAGGGTAAAAATTGACAATATTCTTTATAATTTTTCTCATTACATTTTCGTGATCGGATGCATTATTTCTAATTTTTATTTCTTTTGTTTTAATTATTATTTTATAAAAATAAAATTGCAAAGAAGAGAAACGCTTCAAAGCTGTATTCAAGCTTTAGCTATGCTGTTTTTGTACATTCTCAAATTATACATAATTATAACATAACGAAATGACTATTTACTTTTAATATTTTAAATACTGCACGTGTAAGTAATTTTGCTTGACAATTTTGTGATAAAAGTTGCATATAGGTACTTTCTATTCGTCTGCGATTTTAGATCAGGGGAAATTGATTTGGGTGTGCGACTTAGCTTCGGAACTTTAGTGTAATAAAAATTAAAAGAAAGCCGTGTCACGAAGATCCACTTTTCGTATTACTAAAATGACAGACGATTTAGCGCAGTGGTTAAGAGCTTAAGCCACTCCGCCCACTCTGTCTAAGAGTCGCGGGTTCGATTCCCGCATGGAACAAATCTTTGTGTGACCCACAATTATTTGTTTCGGTCTGGGTATTTGTGTATGTTTGTAAACGCACCCACGACACAGGAATGTATCCTAGTATGGGGTTAGGTTTTTTTTAAATGTATTATTTTTATACCCATCCAAGTTTTAATCGCAATCATCATTGCTAAAAATACATCGTTCAATAAAACATCTCAATATCTAAGTAATAACCAACCTAATGAATATCACATTTAACAGCGAAATTAAAATTCCTTATCAATATCTCTTTCGGAACAAATCACAGCGACTGCTAATAAACAATGGATGAAATATGGCGGAGCGATTAAACTTAAAAATAAAATTAAACATTCGGCACGCCGAAGATGCACAATCTTCTAATTAAGAACATCACAAATACATTAGCTGACTCGAGGCCCGTTTCAAATCTAATTTCTTTTTTGACAAAACAAAAAAAGAGAGACTTAATTACTTTTTCTGGCTATCACAAAAAGCGGGAGATAAGAGCCCTATTTGGATCCTCGTTATCAACACCTCCCCGGTACTTTCACCCTTCAATCTCAACCTTTTTTTCTTTTCACCCCCTGGAATACCTATCAGACGTAATTTAAAGATAACTAATGCTCCGAGTCATTAAGGGAACGTTTCGAAGGAAAAGGAAAATAAAAGGAAATGCAGGCAAATGCATTTTTTATATTTTGTTCTGTAAAACATCGACGCTATTTAGTTGTGGTGACAGTTCAACATAATTATACGTTGTTAATGTCGCAATTAATATTGTTGACGAGACCCTAAGATTATGTAATTAAAAAAAATATTACGATAAAATTTATGGGCAAAACATAATTACGATTTTCTTTTTAATTTTGGTGGCAACTCCAATAGGCGCGGCTAGTTTTTATTTCCTGCTACATTTTACGATGTCCCACTCGCATCATCAAAAGTAAAGACGTAAAAGTGTTCAAATAATATTTATTACAATTAAAAATTTTATAGCGCCATAAAAATTGTAAATGAAAAAGTCTTATGGCCTTTGTTAAAATAGATCTAATTGACCCCACGATTTTTAAACCTCGGGTTTACGATCTAAAGAAGTTACAAAGACGAAAAAAAATGGAATTAAAAACGTTCCCCGCGACAGGGCGTTTGTACCTTTTTTATTTAAAACATATAATAATCTTACGGCAGTAAAATACTATCTGACGTTTACGACAAATTCACACAAGACCTACTTAATAAATCTGACAAAATCTTAAATTTATGCTCGCGAACACAGGACACGATTAAAAAAAACCGACGACCATTTTACGACGCTGTAAACCTGGCTAGAATGCGACCCTAGGCATGGGATAATTCAGGAAAAATACATTTTAATTAACATTACATTTACGACCGTCGTCGTGAAAATTATAAAAAAAAAATCATTATTGTTTTTGAAAAACAGTTTCCACTTTTTAAAGAGACCTTAGATCAGAAAACGTTGGATTTTATCATTACACCGAAAAAAAGAACAAAAATGGACTTATTTTGTCACGTAGATAGATACTCAGTACTCGGGTAGTTCTCTGCTCATTATAATGAAAGCAGGAAGTAGCGTCACATTTTTTTATTATTTTTTTTCATGGACACGTTTAGAAAATATTGTGAGCGCGTCCAAAGAATGTTAAAAAGTGTTCTTGATTAAATAAAATGTCGCTAGGCCTCCGAGGGGACGGGCAGGCGGAGTGGACGTGATGGGAATTAAGTATAACCAACATTAAAGTTGGAACAGTAAGTAATGGTCGGATTTGAAACAGATAAATTTAAATAACTGGTTTAAGATCTGTGATTTTAATATAATCTTCCTATAAGTAATCCTCTATAAAATTATTCCGTGTTGTCAGAGAAAATACCTGATTATTCGATGGTATTTTATGTTATCATGAATATATACTAGTAAGATAAATAGATACCAATAAGAATTATTTTTAATTCCTACCTTTGGCGACTAAACAGAGTTTGCGAGTAATCAATCACCTGTCTCATAATTAAATTTGGATGGCAAAATTATGGTCGTTTTTCCCAATATATTTACCATTTCTATTCACAAAAGTTACCTGGATACATTTCCTCACGTAAAAACATCTCGCTTACCTGCAAACAAGCAAACAAACACATAAGATATCTCTAAAAAAGTACTAAGGAAACATACCATCCAAAGAACGGCCGTCACACATAACGTTGTACAAAAAGATTCGTAAATATTCTTTTCATATAAATTACGCGGTACCTAATGAAAGGGCCAGCTTGGACAGACGGACGAGGCAACAATGGCCGGGAAAACTATTGCTCTATATATTTCCCGCGGAATGACCGCGAATTCCTAACAAATACTTATTTTTTCCGTTTCGGACAGTCTGCAATAGTATTGTAACATTTTTTTTATCCCTCGTAATTTGAATATACAAAAACATTATTACTGTTGGTGAACTAACTGACTATACATGGCTTTTTTCGACTTGCCACTATTATTAAAAGTAAATTAGGTCATGCACTAATTTTACTACATAACTAAAAGCTGAAGCAAGCAAATTACTTTTTATTTTCAAGCAATTTACGTTCTTTATGGATAGTCCAAGAATATAACTAATAACGAAACACGTTTAACGTCGAGCAACATTGTTGTATGGAAATATCATTGTGCGACATACATTTATCTTTATTAATTAAACATAAAATTTTAGTTTATAACAGTTATAACTGTTTACAGTTCGTTAATAAAATAAAAATCCTAAATGTAGTATAAAATAGGTACCATTAGTGGTCCTTGCTGCACCCGCTATCCAGATCCAACAATTCTGAACAATTTCATGAAAACGTACAATATCACAAAAATCCATTTAAAACCACATCCCAATTAGAATATACTCAAAGATTTCAAGCGTCCTCTTATTGGCCAACAAAATATTTCTACCAAGGATTGCACTTGTTATGCCAACGATACAGTACATGAGAGGCTATCGCTAATAAGAGGTTTGCCGAGGGTGAGGCCCGGGGGCCGGCAAATCTCGCCGAATCCCGCGGAATTCCTCTCACGGCCCTCCCAAGAGGGACGTACCAAATCATACACAATTTTGCGATAAAAAATGGTCTCGATAAAGGTTTTTATGTATTTGCACTGCGGAGTTCTAGATATTGAGTGGAGTTCTTTATTTAAATTCGACCCTGGCGTGATAGAAAAAATAAAATATAACATAAATAATAAAATTATTTGTATACAAACCATTTTTTAAAACAAATCGAAATTAGTTTTAGGTTTAAAATAAAATAATTATTTCATAATAATTTTATAAGAAATAGAAAAACATTACGGAAAATTAGATACCAGAAACAAAATAAATGATAATAATTATGATTTTTCAGCCAATTAGGTACTGAACGTAGTGCCTTAATAGAAAAAAAGTAATAATTTAGTACTAGTAATACATAGTGCGATCCCCACGACCCATTAACAGACATACCGACAGATATTAATATTTATATGTGTCAAGAGGAATTATTGGGCTAATGCGTTCGGTTCGCTTCTCTTGACGTTTGCAACTGTCACTCACAACTCCTATGTCCATATTATAGTTCGACAAAATCGGGAATTTCGAAAATTGGTTTGTGTAATATTTTGTTTTATAACTTTGTAGATGATTGAAGAAATTTCTATTTCAGTTTTTAAGTAACTACTTACTTGAAATGACATAAAATTTTTAGGACCACATTTAAAACTTAGATGTACAGAAATCGAATATTAAAAAGAGATACTTGTTTCAGAGGACGTCAGCTTTTTACCAATTGCACTTTTTACAAGTCTATTTAAATTAAATACAGACGATTTTTTAATGATCTATGGGGAAACGAGTAGACAGAGCTTAAAATACTAGTATCTACTAGTCTAATGTACAGGGAAGGCACTATGCATGCAGCATATATTTGTATGTATGTGTATAACTTGAACCCAGAACACTTAAACAAAAACCTTGTATAGGACCCACCACCAAAAAATCATCCCCAATATTCACACCACTAAACAAAACGTCCCCCGTCCAACCAGATTGACATCTGTCAGGGCGGGGGGTTCGTTCCTGACCCCATATTTTTTCGCTGGTGAAATAAATTTTTAATCAAAATATTTTCGCGGCCCCTCATCTAGCGCTATGTTAATTTATCTATTGTGATACTGACAAAGTTAAGTTTGGATGGGTGTGCAGCGACTTACGGATGAATAAATTATTTGTTTGTTTAGTTAAATGCGAATAATGGTAACTGGTGATGGAGGCCAGTGGGCCGTACGGTTGTGTTTTTAAATATAAGTACTTATTATTATATATATAATTTTATTTCAAAATTCTTTCTAAAACGTTGTTGATTAACACTTCGTGTGTATGAGATGGACTATGGAAGTGGATAAAGCTATATAGGTCTGTAAGGAAAGCCTTAGTTGGAACTCTCTTCTTTATGCCTACCCCGCAAGGTATCTGGCGTGATATCTATATAAGATAAATAGAACTATTTTCGAGTACGAATCTGGATATATTATACATCCAGATAACTGCTACATTAACTACAACAATCATTAATAACCAAAATTCATTGTAAAAAAACATATAAACTCTATTACGCCTATATTTCTTTAACAAAGATGTGCTGTGTACGCCCACATTTCGCCGGATGTCACGTCTTAAAGTAATGAGGATCGAGACTTTTGCCATAATTCTAGATTTCGGACTATCACTAAGAAATTTTCTGAAAACTTAGTAACAATTTTTACGATCTAGGATTCAAATTCAAGCTCTTATAATTGCCACACACTATGCAGCACCAGCCCATCAAGGTAGCAAAAAAACAATCGATAATATAAGCAAGATCTAATGCATATTTCAGTGTCAAGGCGTTACAGTAGAATAGGATAATTGGCGTAATTCCAAGACACGCAGAGTAATGGCCGACGTTGCAAGCAAAACATCTGCAGGTGATAATCAGGTAGTTAGCGCGAAGGTTGTGCGTGACGTCATTACGGCTAGACTTTATCTATGTACTTTATCTAACTTTATCAGACAGATTAAGCAGTACAGAGTTCCAACAGGTTATTTCCTTACAGTCTTTTCTGGCTTCCTCCACTCTCATAGTTCGTCTCATACACGCTCACCGGTTACGAAGACTCTTGACTTGCCCTTCAGATAAGACACGATCTATTTGGTCATGGTAACTATGGTCTCTTCGGTGTCCTTCCACATTTAACTATAACTGCTGCAACAAAGCCATAGTAAATCTGGTGATCACGGATTCAACAAAGTCCTCGGAATGTTGGAAAATAAATTCAAAGGAGTAACCTCATTTGCATGTTAAGCGGAACGTAGGCCTCCTAAAACATCGCCACGGACCGGTTTCGTTTGTAATTATTATAATTTTAATAAAGAATAAATATGTCGAGATTGTAGTTACATAGTTAGACTAATAATTCGGTTCGTTTAATATTCAAGGTGATGGTCTTTGTTTAATTAAAAATGTAAAAAAACATCTAAAACGGACCATTTACTTAAGTAACACAACCAAAAGAATTATTTCAACAATTCAAATTACTTTTACAATTGTAAAATATTCAGTTTTTAGCAGCCTACAATTAAAAATACCGACTTTTAAACGATGATCACATAATTTGAAGTAGTAATTGTAGCCTAAATTGACGGAAGCGTATTTATCTATCATCTAATTTAAATTTCGAACAAGCCCTCATATCATCTGTGCATTAATAACATGGTAATGGAGCATATAAAAATGTTCTACAACGTTTGCTTTCGCTTTTTGTCCCGCACTAAGTATCTCAGTTGTAAATCTATTCATTTGATGTTAATCCGACCACACAATCAACTTTGTACACGTTTAAAATAATAAAAAAAAAACAAGTAATATTTAGCTTGAACTTTATAAAAACTTCAGTCCACCGTAAAGTTCAGCTATAAATTAAAGATTATATTGTAAAAACAAAACTTTTCATTTTTGTAATCGAAAAAGCAACATTACCTACTAATAACAATAGTGAATATCCATTGTCAAAAAACTATAAATAATTCATTGATTAACATAAATTTTGTTTCGTTACTTTACAAGACGTGACCTATATCGTTCAAAATATAAATCGGTGGAAACAATGAGAATATCATCGTGAAAAACTTCAAAAATAACGAAACGCAATACCGAACAATGGCGGCCAATGAATTCTGATCTTCAAACAATGAGGTATCTTTAACAAACGGAGTGAAATATAACAATAGATATATAATATAAATGTTAGCTTAAAAAGCGTAAAAATTATGTACATATGTAAAGACAACGCGTATTTAAAATTGTATAGTTAAATATAAGTGGTAATTGGCGACGATTCGACACGCCCGTCCGCTAGACCGCGTTACAAATAGAAAAGATCGTTTTTCATTTTGAATATTTATAAAGGAATTGTCCGAATTTTCTCATACAGTTTTGTCGCTACCCTACTTGTTTGGATTTTTTAAAATTTGAATAAATTTTTGAATTTATAGATGTCTGGCCAAAAGTTTTAAGTATGTTATTTTTGTAAGTGATAATACAAAATTAACTGCCAACATTATCAAAGACAAAACAGATATGCAGAGTGTAAAATGGAAGGATATAGATACCGGGTAAGACCTAGACTATTTTACCATGAATAAATAGATCATGTTTATCTGTTGGGCAAGTCAAGAGTGTAACCGAACATGTATAAGACAAACTATGAGAGTGGAGAACCCAATATAGGACTTCAAGGAAGCTGTTGTAACTTTGTACTCTCTGCCTTCAAGGGATTTTTCATGATACGCACCGTCACGCCTATATTTCCCAAGCGGAGGTGGCAGAGGTGCACTGAGTACACCCAGTTTTCGCTGATGTTAGGCTCCATGATGATTCCATGTAATAGGGGACGAGCTTATTGCTATATACTGGACACAATTTCAGACTCATACTGGGAATTTTTCGTTGGCAAAAACTACAATTGTCCGACCTAGGATTCGAACCAGGACCAACGAGGCGTTCCAACGATTTTTCATGATGATATAGATTAGGAAAGAGTTTTTCTGTGAATGAGATTCATTCGTTTTTGTTTAGTTTATTTGCATTTTATTAGGCATACTTGTTGATAAAATAATACATATTCAAATATCAAAAAATTAAGACCAGCTGCATTAAAATATAAATACAACATAACATTTCCACAAATAACCTAAATTCTAAGTTTTGGCGCGGAATCAAAACGCTTCCATTTCAAATTCCAAAATGGCGGGACGGGACAGTATTACCGCGCGCTGCACTTTACTGGAAGGCAGAGGAATCTAATTTTCGCAGACATTGTAGGCATTCGGTGTAGTTCCTAGTCGCATTCCCGCCTCCATACTTCACTTGTATGCATGGAATACGAAGAATACACTTGGAATAGCGAACAAATTTTATTTTTTTTGGCGACTTCAAACGTTTTGGTTTGCATACCTACATATTGTAATTTATGAACTGTTGTGACTGTTAGGTACACAGAGATATATATACTTAGGTAAGTGTTACCTTTTAGGGAAAAATAGTCTGATAAATCGAATGTTTCTTTTATTTGGTGTGCGTTTTCATTATGCCATTGTTTGTAGAATCTTTTGGTTTAAAATAAAAGGCCTAGTTTCTGTATTACAATTCAGTTTCTATATTATCAATGAAATTATTGGATAGAGTATGTTTTTCAAATGTGAACATTTTCTTTTTTACTAAGCATCGATAATTTTACCAATAAAGCTTGAATCGATAAAAATGATATCAATAAAAAAATAAATAAGATTCTAAATTCAAACGACATTTGACGCCGTCGTAAAAACCAACATGGCGCTTCCACCGTATAATTAATTAATATATTTTATACATCGCACGCACTTTTAAAACGAAACACTAACGAATACGACCTATTTATGCACACCGGTAGCTTACAAAATAACGTTGAAATGTTAACTACGCCATTCACAAAGACATTCCGAATGATCGATCACGAACACACTTTGCCCTTTTACCTGACAGACAAACACACAAATAGACTACTTAAATAAATATTTCTATACTTAAAAATGTTAATGTCGAAACCAGTATACATGACCTGTGTTAAGCGCGTCTCTATACAAATTATGTATGGGATGAACTAGTTCGCTATATTTTGGGAGGTCTACTTACAATAGTTATGGAGTAAAGCCTTTTATTTCAAGTAGTGAACGGTAGCGGTCGTTAATGGTAGTAGTGCTTAGTTGACGAGATGCGAACGAACATACATACATACATTGTTGGTTTTAAATAAATTTTGACAATAACGTAAAGTGAAAGATAGAAATTAAATGGTAGCGGGCGAAGTCGGTAGTCTTGACATGTTTTATTGTTTGACGGACGAATTAGTCCAGTTGTAATGAGCTTAAGCCGCACCGCCCACTAGATCAAGAAGTCGCGGGTTTGAACCCCGCACGAGACGAATCGTTGTGTGAACCACAACTGGACATCAATATGCAATAACATGTCAGCCACTTCCAACGTGACATTCAAATGAATACTCAAATGATATGAGGACAAGATTCACTTTTCAATACTGTTTTATTAATGTATGACACATTATTGCTTATTTGTTTCGGTCTGGCGGCGGGTCGTGACGTTTGCCGTCGCGCCGAGCGGGGCTGTGCTGTGCGTCGTCTCCCGTACATTTCGGTACAACTCCCCAAGCCGCGCTACCGTCGCGCTTCCGTCGCGCTGCGTCGGCTATGTGGCGAAACCTTTATAGTCTATACACCGTGCACAATTACTGTTGGCACCCTGCACTGTCTGCCTATCCCACAAGGGATCTAGCATGAAGTCATAGCTAGATAAAAAAATGTTGACTCCGGACTTATTAGACTCCTATTAGCAGAAGTAAGTAGAACACCAGATTTTCTGACAGTGAACCAAGTCCTCATCAAAACAACGCAAGAGTTTTCCCGTTTCGTCTCAGCTGAGTGTAACTGGCTCTTACGCCCGTATTACAGAACCAAAATTAGTCGTTAATCTAGTTTGAAAACGAACGAAAACGTTCAGTACAAGAATAAATAGTTTGCTTAAGTTTTTAATACTAGTCTTCTATCTATCTATATCATCACGCCAGATCCCTTGCGGGGTAGGCAGAGAGTACAGAGTTCCAATAGGTTCTTTCCTTACATACCTCTCTGGCTTCCTCCACTCTCATAGTTCATCTCATTCACGCTCGCCGGTTACGGCCTTAGTTTTCATGGTTCAAAAACCACAACCCAGCCTCGGCAAGACCGGAAGCCCTTTCGAGTATCGAGTTACTATTATTTCGGTAACAGCTAATGCTTAGTTTGCTTAAGTATACATGTGATTACGTTGTTAGTTTTAATTACAAAAGTACACTGGATATGATTGCGCGGTATGTTCTGTTTGTGTCAAAAGGCTAGGATCGAATCCCGATTCGATTTATGTATATCAATATATAATAATAATATTAGCCCTGTTAAGAAACTGTCCCACTCTTGGGCACGGGCCTCCTCTCAAACTGAGAGGGTTTAGGCTATAGTCAACCACGCTGGCCCAGTGCGCGTTGGCGAACTTCACACCCCTTCGAGAAACTCTTAGGCATGCAGGTTTCCTCACGATGTTTTCCTTCACCGCTAAAGTGATAGTTCATTTTTAATACGCACATCCTTTCGAAAAGACAGAGGTGCGTGCCTAGGTTTGAACCCGAGACCTCCGCCTTGGCAGTCCAACGGTCTAACCACTAGGCTATCACTGCTTTCAATATGGAATATATCAAGATGGAAGCTAGGATAACATTATCATTATCTATCTATCTATCTATATCATCACGCCAGCTCCCTCGCGGGGTAGGCAGAGAGTATAGAGTTATCATTATCAGCGTAAATATATAATTTTATTTAATTTAACCTCAACTGAACTCGAAATATTATTGGCTAGTTCAATAGCTCGTCCTACAGCGTGGGAATTGGGACTAATTGACGGATGATGTAGCGCCAGGTTGAGAGCTTAACCCGTCCCGCACACTGTGTCTAGTAGTCGCTGGTTCGATTCCCGAACGGGACAAATCTTTGTGTGATCCACAATTATTTATTTCGCTCTGGGTATTTGTGTACGTGAATTTTCATGTTTGTAAAGGTTTTTTTTTAAAAAAAAGCGCGATAAAATCCGCACTATCTCAGTTCTTTCTTTATCATCACGGCGCAGCCCTTGTGGGGTATGCAGAGAGTACAGAGTTCCAACAGGTTTTTTCCTTACAGAACTCTCTCGCGTTCTTCACTCTCATAATTCGTCTCATGCACAAAAGACACTGTACATCGAGTCATAGTCAGATAGTCTAGGTCTTCCCCGGTACCTGCATGACTGCGTCTTTCTACTTTCGCAATCTATATGTTTGGTATCGAAAAATATTTTTATTTCAAATATTAATATACACACCTAGATCTGCTAACTCCTATCGTAGAGGCCCACCACCCCTATTCATGTTATCCTGACTATTACAAGGGATGATCGAAAAAAACCAGGCAAAGGGTTGTAACAATACAATCACACAGTACTATAATTCCTTTGTATGAATGTATGTATGGAGTTGTATGAACTTTTGTATGGGTTTTTGTATGGCTGTCTGCGTTTCATTACGTCTGTACGATGGTATTTGTGTTTTTAAGGGATTTTAACATGGGTTCTTGCGTTATAGAGGATCCTTTTAAATAATTTTATTATTCATATTCGAGGAACTATAATAATAGACGATTAGTGTTTTTCTTTTGACGAGTGATGTCGAAAGGTACTTGACTGCTTTTGGAGTTTTACTTTAGAAGTTAAAATACGAAATACGAATTTAAATTCATAAATAATTTTGACTGGATTTGCTTACTTCCTTAATAGAACTACTCTTGATACTATAATAATTATAATAACATCCGGTTCATCAACGGTTTGGTTTGGCAGTCTGAGTAGGGTCTGAGCCGTTTAGCTCATTAGCTTGAGTAGCCGCGGGTTCATTCCTAATACGGGACAAATTAAACTCAAACTCAAATTATATATTTTGTATAAGCCCTGCGACGGCGCTTACAAATAGTCAATTTACATTATTTTTTTAAATCTATTTTAACTAATCCACCACCAGATCGGATCGCTGCCTCTACTGAGAAGATCCCGCGAAGAAACACAGCGGGCTTGTCTTTTTTATTTACTTCTCTTTGCCTTTTTTCTTTTCTTTTTTTCAATGATATTGTGTGGATACAATGTTTAGGTTATAATTAAATAGTTTACGATCTAGCTCCAGCGTGCCTTACGATTGAGATATGAATCTAATTATGTTATCTGTAAGGACTGCTTAAAGGATTCCAGATGGACCAGTCCCCACAAGGTGCACCCGTTCACGAGTATGACTGCTGGAACAGCCATCACTCCCCTCGACCATATTGGAGGGAAGGGAGTGAGCCGCGCCTGACAGCCACCGCAAGCAAAGACAATCTTTGAGTCAATCACACATCTGTTCAACAGTTAAGATACTATCTACATCATCGTGCTAGATCCCTTGCAAGGTAGACAAAGAATATAATAATATTAGCCCTGTTAATAAACTGTCCCACTGTTGGGCACGGGCCTCCTCTCAAACTGAGAGGGTTTAGGCCATAGTCCACCACGCTGGCCCAGTGCGGGTTGGCGAACTTCACACACCTTCGAGAAACTCTTAGGCATGCAGGTTTCCTCACGATGTTATCCTTCACCGTTAAAGCAAGTGATCATTAATTTTTAATACGCACATGCTTTTGAAAAGACATAGGTGCGTGCGGGGGTTTTAACCCGAGACCTTTGACTTTGCAGTCCAACGGTCTAACCACTAGGCTATCACTGCTAGACAAAGAATACTGATCCTAAATTTAAATAAGAACATCCCGTGACTTATGAGGTCGTTCATCACGTCCCGAGCAAGTGACAAGACAAGCAACCACGGAAGCGCGATAGCAAGAGGTAGCACGCAATCAGCGAAATGCCTAATTTTCATGGTTACAGCCAACTTCTACTGATCCCCAAAAAACTTCCTACATCAAAAGGGTGAGAATTCACGCACAAAGCTGTCAAAATGACAAAGTGATTCGTCATACACATGACAGCTGCGTGGTTGTGAGCGAGAAAGAGAAGTAAACGAACATTCGGCGTGGAAAGGACAAATCGACAATTAGAACGATATGCGTGCGCGCATGTTGCGTTCTTATGTTGAAATGTATATTATTATTTTGAATGTTTGACCTGTTTTTTTCGGAATTAACAGATGTCAATGTGTTAAATAAATTAAATGAAATGGGTGAAGGGATGCTGGTATTGGAAACAGGGGCAATTACTAAATTTGAAGCAGTATTTATGCACTCAATATTGGTTCAATTTAAAGCCCGCCATAGGGGTGTGTGTGTGTGTGAATGATCTACGCTGTTGACCGCGGGGCCTTTACAGCTTCTCTGGACAAGAGGACGAGCGTGCAACCACTACGCTCGAGCCATAAGGGCAAGGGGGCAACGAGCTCAAGGGCGCCTCAAGGAGTAACGGGCTCGGCTTGGGCAGTCGCTATGGGGAGGGCGTATACTAGGTGTCTCGCCGTGGTGCTCTGCATCAGCCGGCCCGTCACAGGTAGACATCCAGCATACTATCAAGAACTTTTTTTCCAACGACCCTGCGCCTGGTTATAATATAATAATAGCAGCCTATACTGTCCCACAGCTGGACAAAGGCCTTCTCTCACAAACCGAGGAGAGAGAGATTTCGTCATACTCCACCACGCGGACCCAGTGCGGATTAGCCGAGGCACCTGCCTTGTGGCCACCTGCTGTTGGAACTTATCAAGCCGCCTATAAGGCTTCTAACTCGCTTAACGAATACCACATTCCGTGGTAACCGGGGACGGCTTAACGTGCTTTCCGAAGCGTGGAGTCGCTCGAACATGAAAATGCCACAAACAGTCACCCATCTCAGGTCGACCGATTCGAACGCTGCTTAACCTCGGTGATCGCTAAGAACACCGCTGTCAGACAACGATACGAGCGCCTCCTCGCGACTGGTTGCTTATATCTATGTTTGTGATGGTGTGAGAGATCTAGTACAAAATAAAAACAACGCGTCTTCCAAAATTCTGATTAGGAGCATTTCTGACGTCCAGTTGGCATCTGACGAGCGTCAGACACATCCAAGTAGAAGCGTAGTAGTTAATTAAATCATTCTATTACCCGGAAGAGCACTTCGCATCCCTCTGTGGTGCACGAAATGAAAACGTGACTGAAAAATCAAGCCAAGTTGACTTTTTCAGTCGTTAACCAAATGTAAGGGAATTACGTTTTACAATGAGAAGTTAGAACAAGGTGAACTCGGCTAGACTCTCAAAAGAACTTTATTCAGTTCATTTATCAAGAAAGTGCATGACTGTGCTGATCTGCACTGAGCTTTAACCGGCTCTAAGAAAAAGCTTTATCAGGTATGTGATCACAATAAAATAGATTAATTCCGTCACGCCTATATTCAACAAGCGAGGGTGGCAGAGGTGTACTGAGTAGTATACCCACTTTTCGCCGACGATGTTAAGTCTCATATTATCGTATATTACCGTGGTTAAGAGCTTAAGCCGCTCCGCCCACTGGGTCGAATAGTCGCGGGTTCGATTCCCGCACGGGACTAATCTTTGTGTGACCCACAATTATTTGTTTCGGTCTGGGTATTTGTGTATGTGAATTTTCATGTGTGTAAACGCACCCACGATACAGGAACAAATCCTAGTGTGGGGCTACGTACCTAGTGTGGGGCGAGCTTACAGCCATTGTTCCGGGCTCAATGACTTGGCCATGTGGAGCGGTCACTCTCTTCCCTCTAATATGGTCGAGGAGAGTGATGCCTGCTTCTCAAGACATAGTCGTGAACGGGTGCTGCTGGTGGGGAATGGTTCGTCCTCTATCCTTTGACTGATTAAACATGTACCATAGTACTGTTGAATTTTGTCTCGTTCGGCATCACACTGGAGCTATAACGAATTATTTTGTACGCACTCTTTACATATTTAATAGTAACCCTTTATATCTCTAATTTATTATAATTTTTATTATATACCTTTACTCAGTGTTTATTTTGTAAATGAGAGGATTATGTAGACACTGACTGATACCATGGATCTAAGTACATTTTTGTTTAATCTATACTTAAGCACATGTATTTAGCTCGTTCTACACTTTTCTCCAATACCCCATTAATGCAATGTATACTAAAAGAATTGTAAAACTCTCATTTTTCAAAAGAGTAACCGTGGAGTTTCTTTGCTATTCTTCTCCACAAGAATGACTTTCCCAACGGGTGTTAGTGTCTTAAGTAATCAATAATTTCTCTTTTTGACTACTCATAAGTGGCTTTTGGTCTTCATGAATAAATAACTTTTAATTTTGATTTTGACTGATAGTGGATTTTTTTTTCATTCATCATAATCTGTCGACAAATGGACCTCACCGAATGCCCTCACATTAAACATCAAAACTCCAAGGCATCCAACGAACAGCACCCAAGAGACCTCAACCTTATCAATATTTCAGGCACAAAATTGAAAATTACCGGAACCCCAGGCCGGCTTACATAACTCAAACCTATCGAAACCAATAAAATATTAACTGGCAACGTTTTCCCGACATTTTTCACTGGCCATAAGACTTTCCTATCACGTCCCGCCCGCACTTACGCTCAATGCTAAATGTAATCATAAAATTGTTGTTAATAATTCATGTGGGAGCGAGAGGGAGTGTCGGGGTGGGAGAGGGACGGGTGTATAGGTGGGAGCGGGATTATTAAATTCTGTGAATGCTCACTTTGTATCTAATATCCGAATGTGTTTAATATTAGATTAGTCGGGCCGGAGTTGCCCCGGCCTCCCCGAGGCGCGGCGCGTGATAGATTCCCGTTAAGTTACGTTTTCCCTCGAATTATGATTGGTTGATGGTTGCTGCTCATTTGGAAATGGGAAATGTCTTTGAACCTTTCAGTATGAAGGTAACGCCCTTCGGTTGTAGGTATTAACGCGGGAACGTTTTGAGGTTGATTGTGTTATTTTGATGCTTTTATTTAAAGTTTTTAAGCTGTTCCATCGTTGGGCACGGGCCTCCTCTCAAACTGAGAGGGTTTAGGCCATAGTCCACCACGCTGGCCCAGTGCGGGTTGGCGAACTTCACACACCTTCAAGAAACTCTTAGGCATGCAGGTTTCCTCACAATGTTTTCCTTCACCGTTAAAGCAAGTGATAATTATTTTTTAATACGCACATGCTTTCGAAAAGCCAGAGGTGCGTGCCTGGGTTTAACCTGAGACCTCTGACTTTGCAGTCCAACTTCCAATTAGGAGATAGCAGTGATAGCCTAGTGGTTACACCCACTTGGCTATCACTGCTATCTCCTAATCCCTCTACTTTTAAATATTCCTACATAAAATGATATCAATATTCAATCACTTAAGTATAAAATAATAACGAATATCTACATTCAGTATAAAAAAAATAAACACCGTCACGCCTACATTCCCCAAGCGGGGATGGCAGAGGTGTATCGAGTACGCCCATATCTCGCCGAATATGTTAGTTCCCATGTTATAGGGGGCGAGCCTATTGCCATATACCGGGCACAATTCCAGACTTCGGATTCATACTGGAAAATTTTCGTTAGAAAAACTGCATTTGTTTGATCTAGGATTTAAACCCAAGAACTCGTTATCACTAAGTGATGCGCTTTGCCACTAGACCGACAACGAGGCAGTCCCACTAGATCAACAAGACATCCAGTATATAAATAAATAAATTATAATAAGGCAGGCACTGGTCAAGAGCCTATTATAGCCAAGAGGTATACACGCCACTGGTTGACGAGTATTCGGTTATCAACCGAACAGTTCGGTTTTAGTTTACTTTTTATTTCAGATTTCAGACCCTCCGTATGCATCACCAAATTACCAAGACCGTTAACTATTTATATCTCTAATTAATTCGTTAATTCAACAAATTATTAAAACAATAATGGCAGTTCCGTGCAACAATAGATTTGTGGCCATAACCGGCGAGCGTGTATGAGACGAACTATGAGAGTGAAGAAAGCCAGAGAGATCTGTAAAGAAAGAACCTGTTGGAACGATGTAATTTCTGTCGATCCCGCAAGGGATGTGCCGTGATAATATAGAAGAAGAATACTTATGTGGAAAGAGTATTTAGACACATGAACCATTTATGGACGGACAGTCGAAATAAGTTAAACGTCTATAGCGTGTTAGGTTTTTTTTTTAACGTAGCCCCACACTAGGAATAATTCCTGTGTCGTGGGTGCGTTTACATGAAAATTCACGTACACAAATGTCCAGATTGAAATCGGATCACACGAAGTTTTATCCCGTGCGGGAACCGAACCCGCGACTATTAGACACAGTGGGCGGAGCGGTTTAAGCTCTTAACCACTGCGCTAAATCGTCCGTTAATGTGAGTTTTCATACTAATCCTCAGACTAACATTCTACAATTGCAACTGATTTTTTTGTCCTTATTAGTCCTAGCAACCCTGATCTATACCCGAATGAGTCAGCGGCCATCTCGGCTGTGACGTGAATGACGAACAGTGCAGGAAGATATGATGAGAATGGAACCGAACACCGTGGTAATTTTGTTTAGTGTTCACTTTTACCCCAACTTCCCCCTAGTTTCTGGTTAATGCAATAATCGTTACTATTTTTGGGGCTCCGTTGTCGTTGTTTTTTGCGGTTGATGAAGATTTTTGAATAAATTCTTTAGGTAACTCCATTTGTCTTTAAATGCAGAAATGTTTGATCAACTCAAATCATTGACTTAAAATCAATCAAGCAGGAGCGATTTTTTTTTAAATTCACCCTATCTACCAATCTAAGCCTCGATGCCTCCACTGGGAAGATTTAGTTTTATGAGTAACTAGTTTCTGCCCGCGAAGTAGTCCCTGTTAATTTTAGATAGGGACCTTACACTTTTTCCGGAATAAAACGTCATCATCACCATCTCAGCCTATACTTGTCCACTGCTGAACATAGGCCTGCCCAATCGCTTTCCAGCGTATCCGGTCCGATGCCACCTGCACCCAACGACTTCCTGCAATTTTCACAAGATCGTCGGTCCATCTGAATAAAACGTATATGTGTGCAAAATTGCATCGAAATCCATTCAGCTGTTTTTGCGTGGTTGAGTTATAAACATCTAAACATACGAACTTTTACATTTATAATAATATATTACATACACAGATATATTATTAAATACACTACTTATACTGCTCGTTATAAATATAGTTATTTCTCATTAGTAGATTGATTCTTTTTGTAATATTTTTTTACATAACAATACACAAAAATACTTATTTATTTATCTATCTATCTATAACCTCACGCCAGATCCCTTGCGGGTTAGGCAGAGAGTACAGAGTTCCAACAGGTTCTTTCCTTACATACCTCTCTGGCTTCCTCGACTCTCATATTTCGTCTCATACACGCTCGCTGGTTACGGAGACTCTTGACTTTTCCATCAGATAAGACTTATTTAACTATAGTTTTACTAATTAAAACGTATTTCTTTCTTGTGATCATAAATTTAACAATACCAAAGCGACTTCGGTCGCACGAAAAATTAAAAATTCGTATTACCAAAACTATATCACTAGTTACCAATTCACGTCAAGACAAACAAACCGATTACCTCGTCACGTGACATGACGGAACACAAAAAAATCATTAACTCGCCGAGTGTCCGCGATTGACAATTAGCCCCGTCCTCCCCGTCTGATCCGCGTTCCTCGCATAATTGTCACTACGTAATTGAAAAACGCAATTATGGCAGTCGAGAGCGTCGGTTAATTAATATTAAATTCTGAAATAATCGACCCAAAGTCCCCCCTCCCTCTCCCGGGAGAGATGCGGGCGACGGGAACACGCTGATTGAATTATAGGGAAATTTTGAATTTTGAATAATTCAGAGTTAGCCCTTTACGGATGGGACGGGGTGAGTTGGACTAGTGGAATTTTGAAGTTTCTAATTGGTTTAATTATTGTTAGTCTGAGAGGTCCAATTGTTTTATTGTTTCAAATTGAGAACATTTTCCAATAACGGTTACTGGTGCTCCTATTGGTGAAGGAAAATAAAATATATCCTTTTTTAAACCAATTTGCATGCGATATCTAAATCATTCTTTGTAATAACTAAGCAGTGATAGCCTAGTGGTTAGACCGTTGGACTGCAAAGATTGAGGTCTCTGGTTCAAACCCAGGCTCGCACCTCTGTCTGCGAAAGCATGTGCGTATTATAATTTACTATCACTTGCTTTAACGGTGAAGGAAAACATCGTGAGGAAACCTGCATGCCTGAAAGTTTCTCGAAGGTGTGTGAAGTTCGCCAACCCGCACTGGGCCAGTGTGGTGGACTATGGCCTAAACCCTCTCAAATTGAGAGGAGGCCCGTGCCCAACGGTAGGACAGTTTCTTGACAGGGCTAATATTACTATTATAATATTATTGTAATAAAGGTCACTGGTAATTCTATGGGTAAAAGAAAAAGAAAGTAAAAAGATAATATATTCTTTTTTCAAACACATTTAAATCATAAACGATTTGCTACTTTAAAATACACAGCAAGTTATATGTCATAAGCGACCTATTAACCAATGATTTATTGTATCGATACGTTAAAAGCACAATAACTGTTAACATTTGAACCTGAGATAGCCGCAACCGTATCATTAAGTATTTTTTCCACTCGAGAGACATCGCTTACTGACACCGGACGATTTACAATCGGCAGCGCACTGATTAATTATATAATTAACTATTCTCAATCTATAAAAAAATCTCTACTGGTGCACTGTAAAAAAAAAAACAAAATGGTCTCTAGTTACAGATCAGTACGTCCGCGGCGGCTCCGCAAAATTCAATTTGGCCAGCATTTCACCGCTCACTCCGCGTGACAAACCAAACAATTACACATACGTGTATCGCAAGCATAATTTTTCCACAAAAACTACGTGGAAATCCGCAAAAAAAAACAAACGCGCTGACGTTTTGTTAGCTTTTCGCGCCAACGCTTCGGCCATTTTTGACAGCTGTCAAACGCTACGCCAGCGATTGCGTCTTTTGTAGTCGCACCTTTTTCGAGACACCGACACTTTTTCAAAAATCAAACGTCACTGAATATTTTAAAAATGGAACTCAACACAATGTAATCCCACACAAATTACCGGGCGCATAGGAATATGAAAGCGATAAAACCTTACGATATGCATCGGTCCTGTCTCATTTCAATACCTATTGTGAGCTTATAGTAGTGTCGTAAGGCCGTAACTCCGCGTTCTGCGGACACCCATCAGTCATTTACGAATGAATACGTGACAATCGATCGAGATCCGAAACGTGACATGTGAGGGCGAGGTGCGGAGTGATAGTGACGTTCGCGTCGGATATCCGAACGTTGACAAACGCGCGGGGATTGTTAGCGCCGACTTCTTTTTTCAAGTTTCGAACTGAAGAAGGTGAGCCGCGATGGTGATGTGACGATGTGGGCCTGTCAGTTTTCAATTGGCTCTCAAAGGGTGTTGACGCACGCCGTCGGATCTAGATCCGATGTGCGGACATGTTAATTGTTAGGTACGGGGCCGCGTGGGAGACGCATAAATAGGCCCTTGACGTTTGTCGTACGATTCGTGTGATTCACTTTTGATTAGTCAGATACTGTTGCATGTATTATGATAATTAATGTTTATGTAGCAGTAAGAAAATAAGATTATCTGTATGTATATTGTAACAAAAATAAGGAATCTCATGTCATATACGGCATGTCTTCGATTTTCATTCAGAATCAGAATCAGAATATTTTTTATTCATGTAAACCATTACAGTATTTATGAATCGTCAGAAAAGTAACAAAGACTCTACCGCCACTTCGGAATGTCATTCCTGTGGAGAAGAAGGGCAAGAAACTCCACGGTTACTCTTTTAAAATAAGAAATTTCAAACTTTTTCATCTACATTCTGTTGTGGGGTATGGGAGAACAATGTAGGTTGGTCATCAGGTGAGTCTAAGTTAAAAAAGCGAATAATACTATTTATGAGAATGGCTACATGGTTCCCTCATTTACAAAAAAAGTACATATTGTGTTAAATTAATAGAAGGAAGAGAGGTAATGTTAACTAACAACAGTTGAATAGGTTGTTATGACTCAAGTGGAGCTGGAATAGCATCTATCCAAGCATTTTTATCTTTTAAATAATCTTCTATTGAATAATAAGCTTGCTTACAAAGTGTTCGTTTTACACAAGCTTTGAACTTATTTTCACTAAGTTTAGTGACGTCAATGGGAATTTTGTTATAAAATCTAACACAGTGCCCCATGAAAGACGTGTGAATTTTTGACAGACGAAACTGCGGTTGGTCTAATTTATTTCTATGTCGTGTGTTATAGCAATGTCTATCACCTAGCTGATTAAAAAGATCTAAATTTTTTCTAGTATACATAATGTTTTCATAGATATATTGACATGGGACCGTCATGATATTAGCTACTTTGAACAGTTCTCTTAAAGAGTCGCGACTACTCAAGTTATAGATTCCCTTGTCGACCGACTTAATTTACTACTGAGGATGTCTTGAAAATTCTTGATAATAAGTTATTACTCTTACACAAATAAGAACATATCTCCATGACTATCTATGATCAAAAGGTATCCCAGCACACAAGCATTCGTACCTATAGTAACATCTTGCAACAAATTGCATGATCAGCAAACGTAATAAATAAATAAAATAAAAATGAAATATCTTTATTTCAGACATTAAGTCCATAAGAGTTGTTAGTGATAAGTTAGTAATAGCTTTGCTTATACGCTACCTTAGTATTGATAGTACTGTATTGTAATATCATATGACTACTTTAGAACAGGACTGACAAGTTTCGGGTGCACCATAAGTTTTCCTGTACTGATCCTGCGGGGAAGACAGGCGTGGCGTTAGATGTTTATTTACGCGCACCCATAACTACCTCCACCATGTTTTTGGATGGGACAGTCCTGTCTGTCAACAATCATTTTCAGTATTTTGTTCTGAGTGCTACTTAAGCGCTGCAGTAAGGAAGCCACTTTTTTCGCATTATGGCGTGAAAACCATCCGTGCGGGCTTCGGCAAACATTCCCGACGCCGTAATTGAGAGCCTATTGTCGTGATTGCAACTTGTTTGAACTTTAAAGGAACTTGACTTACTTTTACAACATTTTCGATAAGAAAGAGTACGATTTACTCTATTACAATAACTCGTAACATCCACACAATCGTCTAAAAATATGAAGAATACCAACGTCTACCATTTAAATATGTACCAAGTATGTACATTCCAGATAAGTATTTAAACAGAATTTCTCGCAATAGAAACACTAATTTCACCCAATCTTCCTCATTCGCTTCTACGAACTATTTACATAAAGTAACTTGATATTAATTTAAAAAAAAGGAAACACATCCACCGCCGCATGACCGCGGCTATGAAATCCGATACATATCCGATTATCGATTAACGCGAACCGATTATTCCGATGATAATCGATATACAACGCTAGCGGTTACAATGTTGTAATTGTAAACAACATTAGGTGCGCGATGCAGTCGAGCGATGCCATGTTAAACATATAATTTATAGCGATAGGAGGCTTGATAGCTATTGTTATAAATGATATATTTTTTTTTAAATTTAAAAACACCTTTTTAAAAACTAGCTTTTATAGCAAAAACACGACAAAGATATCGTACTTAATTGAGGAGTTCAAATGCCTTCTTTTTGGCTCCATCGGCAGACCCTTGAAACCATCTGGGTCAAAGTACTCGTCAAGACCAATAAACAAATTCAACGATCCTAAACACGGCGGGGTTATATTGAGAGTTAAGTGGTTCCATTGGGCACCTTTCAGCTTCATCATCAGATCTTAACCACCATCTGGCCATATAGTATTTGTCAATACCAATGTAACAAGCCTAAACACGAGGGGTTGTATATTTCTCATGTTCCTATAGCCACCTACCGACTACATCATCAGACCAGCTCCATGGTACCATATTATTGCATTGTCATCGAACTTACATAATAATAATAATAATTTTAGTCCTGTTAAGAAACCGACCCACTGCTAGGCACGAGCTTCCTCCCAAACTGAGAGCGTTTAGACCATAGTCTACCACGCTGGCCCAGTGCGGGTTGGCGAACTTCACACACCTTCGAGGAACTCTAAGGCATGCAGGTTTTCTCACGATGTTTTCGTTCATCGTTAAAGCAAGTGATAGTTTATTTTTAACATGCACATGCTTACGAAAAGACAGAGGTGCGTGCCTGGGTTTGAACCCGAGACCTCTGACTTTGCAGTCCAACGGTCTAACCACTGGGCTATCACTGCTATGTATGCCGAATTTCAGCTCAATCGGATACCCGCAAGTGCTTGAGAAATGGATCCCAAGATTTGATCCGGAAAGACAGAATCATTATATTAATACGTGAAGCAAAAACTGTGTACCCCTTTTTACGAAAATTGCGTTGACGGAGGAGTATGAAATTTCCCACACTTATAGTTTATGTAGAGAAGGAGTGCAGAATGCTAATATTTATTTAAAATTATGCATAAAACATACATTAAATCAATAAAAAAAACATTACACGCACTATCATGTATTTGACACAATACACTTCAAATTATTTGTCTCTAGTCTTACTGAATATCAAACATAACATTGACGGACGATTTAGCGCAGTAGTTAAAGAGCTTAAGCCGCTCCGCCCACTGTGTTTAATAGTCGCGGGTTCGATTCCCGCTCGGGACAAATCTTTGTGTGATCCACAATTATTTGTTCCGGTCTGGGTATTTGTGTATGTGAATTTTCATGTTTGTAAACTCACCCACGATACAGGAATAAATCCTAGTGTGGGGTTATGTTTTAATAAAAAAAAGAAAAAGAAACTATGCAAGAGTTTTTACAAAAAACATCGCTTATTAAGAATTTTTGTATCATTAATTAAATTATCGAAATATGTATGTCAAGTTCAATGGACAGCATTTTCCTTATGCATGGGTTTTTGTTATAATAAAAAAAGGTATTCTTTATTTTAATCATTTTTTGTTTTATTTAAATTTCATATAATTTGTTCGAAAAAAATAGGCAAATTAACAGCGTAGCCTTGGCGAAATCTGTGATTATAGAAGTAAAGTCTTTGACAATAGAACCTAAATAATGCGCAAACTTATAATTTAAATTAATTATGGTCGAATTTCGACCAATGGGCGACCACTAGTTTAAATAAAAGCTTGTGTTAATTAACAGCAAAATTCTTTGAAATAGAATTAATTTAGTTATATAGTTCCTTAAACGGGACTGGGTAAGGTGCATTATTGGACGGTTTCAATATTCATCTCAAGGATATATTTGCTTACTGTCAGTAGAATTTTGACAGATTTTCTATACAAAATATGTCAACATTCTATCCGTAGTAGGCAAATCTATCCTCTCCAAACCAGCCGTATGTGCACCAACATTTCTGTGATGACGTGAGATCCCAATGCAATAGGGGCGAGCCTATTGACAGGGCATCTGGAACAATTTGAGACTCTAAACTTATATTGTGAATTTTAACTGTCTTTAATAATCCTTATGCGGCCTGGGATTCGAAGCAAGGATCGCCAGCCGCCCTATGCCTACTAGACTAAAGAGGGAAAGATCATCGAGAAAGAGATACTAATAAGGTTTAATAAGCCAAAATGTTAGTTTTGTAATCACCAGGTTCAAATACTTCTCGCCTATTCTCCGGAGGGATATGTAGAGGTATATAATACAGCCTCATTTTGTCATTTTATTCTGGTTCCAATATGCTTTAAATTCTACTGACATAAATGTCCATCAACAACTTTTTATCCCACACTAGGATTTATTCCTGTGTCATGGGTGCGTTTACAAACATGAAAATTCACATACACAAATACCCAGACCGAAACAAATAATAGTTCACACAAAGATTTGTACCGTGCGGGGATCGAACCCGCGACTATTCGACCCAGTGAGCGGAGCGGCTTAAGCCCTTAACCACAGCGCCAAATCGTCCATCCGTAGAATATTATCATCAAACACCGACACGTACACCCACTTTTCGCCAACGATGTTGGGTCCCATGTAATGGGGGATGAGCCTATTGCCATTGTACCTGGCATAATGCCAGACTCCGTACGGATACTGGAAATTTCTAGATTGAAATATAACATTTTTGGAGATTATCGCTTTGAAAAATCTAATGCCACTGTACAAAATCCTAACATTCATATGAAAAACAGCAAAAGCATATAATTTATTCCGAGATAACGAGCGCATTACCTAAATGAGCGAAATCACCAGCCGGTGAGGTGTTAAAATGCGCACGAGTGGCGGACGTTGCATGTGCGGAGATATTTAATGAATTTCCTTTGAATTATGGCAATTAAGACGTTGAACCTATATCTATAGATGTAAATTTGTTTTTGCATCGTTGGTCTATGGATTAGGTCTATGGCCTTCGGGGTCGCAGACGCAAGGGGCGGGGGCTCTGAGTGTCCTTTACGAACGACCCGAGGAGGACGGCGGCGTGGTGTGGCCCACGTCGCCGTGAGCACCGCGTCGGTGCCGGGGGGAGCGTGTCATCAAGTCTCCCTCCGATGGCGGGCTCTTCACAGCGCGGAACAAGAGGGGCACCGGTGCGTTCCATACGGAGATCCCGTAGCCCCTCCAAAGTGCTGATACCGACCACCCTGGGGTATTTAGTCGGTAGGAATCCGACACGCCCCGCGAGCTTCCCCCGAGGCTCGCGGAAGTCCTATGCAGGATTTTCTCCCCAGAAAAATAAAATGGACTGGATCTATGGAGCTGCTAGTTTAGCAGGAACGTTGTGGCAGAATCTGGTAACGGGTCTTCCAAGTCAAACTCTAACTCAAATTATTTATTTTGTATAAATCCTACAGGAGTACTTACAAGTGGTCATATTTACATTTTTTTAACTTACTAATCTACCACCAGATCGGCATGTGGCCTCCACTGAGAAGATCCGGCGAGAAACTCAGCGGGCTTGTCTTCTTTGTCTAACTATATCATCACGCCAGATCCCTTGCGGGGTAGGCAGATCCTTTCTTTGTCTAATTCTCTATTATTTTTTTCCATCATTTTCTGTATAGATACATACATTTTATATTATACATAATCAAGTATGCGATCCAGCTCCAGTGCTAAGCCTTACGACTGAGATATAAGACTAATAATAATATTTTTAAAGAGTGATAGGCTAATGGACCTGTCTCCACTAGCAGCACCCGTTCATGAGTATAACAACTTGAGCAACCATTATCTCCCTCGACCATATTAGAGGGAAGGAAGTGACCCGCACCAAATACCCACTGCAAGCATAGACTTTTTTATGAGCATGACAATTTTAGACCCCAGAGAGCAACCCAAACCAACTTCCAACCAGACAGATATTGTCTGACTGAGACTGAGCCAGCCTTGGAAGTACCAAGAGTTGTTATCGGGGGCTTTTTTATTTCACGCGTCGTCCGAACTCTTCTATCGCGATCTACACATGTATGGAAAATGGTAGGTAGTCGCAACGTTGTAGCGATTGGAAGGTCCACCTTAGGATACGAATCTAGCGTTACATGGACGGCCAAAACACGTCTGCGTTTGGATATATTTCCGTATCTACGCCTAATTCTAGCTAGCAAAGGTAGAAATTAGTTTTAAGTTATTAATTATATTTTTATACGTATTAGCCCTGTTAAGAAACTGTCCCACTGTTGGGCACGGGCCTCCTCTCAAACTGAGAGGGTTTAGACCATAGTCCACCGCGCTGGTCCAGTGCGGGTTGGCGAACTTCACACACCTTCGAGAAACTCTTAGGCGTGCAGGTTTCCTCACGATGTTTTCCTTCACCGTTAAAGCAAGTGATAATTAATTTTTACTACGCACATGCTTTCGAAAAGACAGAGGTGCGTGCCTGGGTTTGAACCCGAGACCTTTGACTTTGCAGTCCAACGGTCTAACCACTAGGCTATCACTGCTTTTTAATTGTCGTAAGGCTGTGTTGAATTATATTTTTATAACTGTAATTTTACCAAACTGTAGCGCGCCCCCACGATGACTAGGGCTGGACCGAACTTATTCAAAATAAGATCACGCCCATCGTTGTGCTCTTATTTTTCACAATGAATATATCAATAGTTGAGTATAAGACTCAAATCACAGGAAACAAAGTTTTGGGCCGCGCTAGAAAGGTCTTGCCGCCCATACTTAGCACTGCTGGTGCTAGTCCGGGGGCAAAATCCGCAGCGGTCGGGCGACCGATCCCTATTTTTCTATATTATGAAGCCACATAACTTGCGGGGTGAGCAGAAAATACAATTTAAGGACGGACAAGCACAGAGTACTCGAAATCGGTTTGGGGTAGCGAAAAAGCCACTTTGAGCTTAGGTCCCGGTCATTGGCGGAGCACTTTGTCGGGCACTGGATGTCTTTCACCTTAAGATAGATAGGTTATTAGTTGGTGTTGAAGAGGTGTTCCGTGGCTTACCTGGATCCGTCGCGTCGAGGGTCTGCGGCGGGGGCTGGCTGTGGGGGCCGGGCGTACCCCCCGACCCGGGGGAGCGTACATCGTCGTTCACCGCACCACCGTACGACAACGACGATGACGGCGGTCTCTGGAAGAGAATAAGTTACAGGGTTATTGTGGTGGAAATTTGTAAAAAAGGTTGCGGTCGAAGATCTATCTGTATACGTTGGTGCAGTGTCAGAATTATGGCAGGGGATCATAAAATATCCGCAAGTAGGGTCTGTCTTTTCTTAAATGACCAATTTTATAATCATATTTCCCAATCCTTGCTATGTCCCAACTGCAACAATTTTAGTGTTTTAGTTGCCTCGCCATATTTGTTAATGAAATTGGTCACTTAAGAAAAACAGACTTAAAAACACCGTCACGTCTATATCCCCAAGCGGGGGTGGCAGAGGTGTACTAAGTACACCCACGTTTTGCCGATGCTGTTAGATCCCATGTAATAGGGAGCGAGCCTATTGCCATATATCGGGCACAATTCCAGACAGACTTAATATAGTTACTAGCGACCCGCCCCGGCTTCGCACGGGTGAATTATACACATAAATCTTCCTCTTTTTACTCCGTCCATTGGTGAGAACCGTATGAAAATCTGTTCAGTAGTTATTGAGTTTATAGCCTTCAGACAGACCGACATACACGGCGGGGGGATTTTATTTTTTATATGTAGTGATATGCTGATATATCGGTCACGGATACGGATCCGTAGTGACTACAGGACTCAAATTAATTTTTTATTTGATTTACAAATGTATACACACTTTTTCCAGAATTTTGTACAAGACTTAGGTCTTGTACAAAATTCTTTCAAAATTTTGAATGGGAATAATCATTGTGGCAGATGTTCGTGTTAACATATTTTTTTAAATTATAGCTCCCACGAGCTAGGCTTTGCCTAGTGTGATAGACACAAGTAACTGCTAAATTTTACAGTCTTACCTTAAGTTAATTTCCCAGTTAAGTACTGTATTTTATATTTAGTTTTAAATTAGTATGTCTGTTATTTCTTTTCTCAGCAAATAAACATTATTGTTATTATTATATGCCTCTTAGGTCACTCCGGACTAAAGCATTGTTATATAATATTATATTAATAATACTGCCTCATTGGTCTGGTGGAAAAACCGCATCGCTTTGTGGTCCTGGGTTCAAATCCTAGGTCGGACAAATGTAGTTTTTCTAACGAAAAATTCCCAGTACGAGTCCGGAGTCTGGAATTGTGCCCGGTATATGGCAATAGGCTCGCCCCCTATTACATGGGACCTAACATCGTCGGAGAAACGTGGGTGTACTCAGTACACCTCTGCCACCCCCTCTGAGGAATATAGGCGTGACGGTGTTTTTTTATTTTTTATAAATAGTGCGTAAGTTGTCTTAATAGAGTCGTTACGGTATCGGAATTACTATTCAGAACAGAAGTTATGGACGCGGTATCTCTTAAACAATATACAGTAATTTAGCTTTCTGTTTTACACTTGTTATTTTGATTCGATTAGTTAAGGCATCTAATAAATAATAGATTCATATAACCGCAAAAAAAGATTGCTAAACTTATAAGATTCAATACTGTGACATCATTGGATATTTTATGGAATGTAGATACATCTGATGACCGGTTTCAATATTCAACTGAAGGATAGATTTGCTTACTGTCAGTAGAATTATGACAGGTTTTCCATACAGAATATGCCAAAATTCTATCCGTAGTAGGCAAATCTATTGTTGAGTTATATATTGAAATTGGTCGTTACTTTAATTATACGCTATCAACGGCTACATCATTGACACATCTCACAACTTGGCGCATTGTCGCGACAAACTACCGCCGTTTTTTATAGCAATTATTCTATTAAACGTAATTTGGACAACGAAAGCTTTCGATTCACTGTGTCCAATGGCGCATGGAGACCAGCTGTGCTCACTGGCGTGGAACTAAACGGAGCACTTGAAAAAAAATTCAACATATCGATTTGATACATACATCTTAAGCGACAGTTTTATTATAATCAATTTTATACTCTAATTGGTGACTCATAAAATTGATTTTAGCATGACAGTGTTTATGTAGTTAAGTGCTAGGTAACGAATAGTATTGGATAGATAAGCAATAATGTTCTAATCATTTGAAATATTTTATTGAATATTGAAGTTTGTATTTTGGTAGTTAGGGTACTAATTTAAATGTCAGATTGAAAAAGTTTGGATGGTATTTGCTATGAAAATCGTTCGATGGAAAAATCACACTGGCCGACTTAAGATTCGAATCCAGTAGACCGATAAGACGGTCTTTTTGTTTATGATGATTCCATATCAATTTCCTTCCTCCTCCCTTCCTGTTGAATCACTCCGTTCATTGGTGAAAACCGTATGAAAATCCGTTCCGTAGCTATTGAGTTTATCGCGGTTTGACAGACAGACAGACCTGGGAACGTTGTTTTATTATATACTAGCCATTACCCGCGGCTGCGCACGGGTTTTATTGGGAAAAAGAAAAATGCGGTTGTTACGTTTTCCCGTGCAATTTTTCCATTTTTTCTCCCCATAAGAAACTTCCTCGGACTTCAACGAATATTAAAAAAAAAAATAGCCTAACCGGTCCCCCCGTTCTCGAGTTTTGCGCTTAGCAACACATTTAGGCATTTATTTTTATTTATATAGATGGTGAAGGAGTGCCCGCAACAGCTTCCTTACCCTATCTGTAATGGAACCTATAATTTGGTAGAAAAAATCACAGCCATGCATCCGTAATGTGAAATTGAATCAGTCTAGTCTTAGCATTTCTTATGGGAATGCATCGTAATTGCTGTTTTTATACCTAAGTTCATTAACATAATTAGAGGAGAAATATATACGCAAAAAGTTTTAACTACATTCAACTTTACATTTGAATTAGAACTCTAGGCACGTATTAATAAAATTCAATTTTGTATGCGATATATTAGTTTATTGGTTTGATATAGTTAATATGTATACAGTTAGAAATTAAATAATATAATGTTAGCATTGTATTCCCATAATAATATTCTTCCGTTCCAAAGTTCTTTTCCATTCCGATCTCGGTCTCGAACCTCGCACCTGCATTAAAAAGGCGGCAACCCGATATTTCGCGAACGCGTCCTATCGTAGGAATCCGCTAATCGTAGCCGCTGCCGACTACGAAACTAACTCTCCTCCTATCAGCCGCTACCGCCGTCCGCGGCATGTTCTCACCGACCCTCCGGATGGCTTTACATCCCTTCTTTCGGATACAGATACCGCACACAGGATCAGACACCGACCTCGCCGGCGAGCTCGAAGAATCCCTTGCCCGCCGGCCGGTGCAAAGGCCCCGCGGCCAACAGCGTAGATCATTCACACACACACAGAGACACCCATAATAATATTTTTCCGTTCCAAAGTTTTATTTCTTTTTTTTAGACCACAATGTTCAAAATCATTTTCTATAGGTAAGTTAACGAGAAAAGATATTTTAAGGAATCTCAAGGAAGGTCAACAGATTTACCAGATGTTTTAAAATAAATGTACAGTCCGAACGGACGATTTAGCGCAGTGGTTAGGAGCTTAAGCCGCTCCGCCTGCTGTGTCTAATAGTCGCGGGTTCAATTCCCGCACGGGCCAAATCTTTGTGTGATCCACAATTATTTGTTCCGGTCTGGGTATTTGTGTATGTGAATTTTCATGAAAATTTTTCTACATCCAAGGTGATATTTCAGCAGGTGGGTCCGCACTAATTAAAAAAGAACTTGGGTAAAGGAGTTCTGCGCCCATAGATGAGTTGCCCCAGAATCAACAGCAATGAAAAAAACACTTGTATGATTTCAAATCACCCATAAATTATCTTAAGGCATTAACAATTAAATGGACAAGCGGGGGAATCGCAATATTGCACAAAAGTATTCGATTTTTGAAAGGGAAGAAACCAGAACGAATGTAAGGATTGTGGTTGGTAACGATGTGCTGGAGCAAGTGAATGAGTTTGTGTATCTTGGATGCGCCTTCAGTAAGGATGGGAAATACACCGCTGACATAGAGAGAAGAGTGAATGGTGCGATGGGAAAGCTACTTGGGAGCCGGCACTTAAGCCATAAGGCGCAGCTGGCCATACATAACGTAGTTCTTGTCCCAACGCTGTTATATGGTAGCGAGAGCTGGGTATGTAAGAAGGAGAATGAAAGTAGGATAAATGCGGTAAAAATGCGAGCTCTGCGGAAGATGTGCGGAGTGAAGCTGACCGACCGCATTAGCAACAGCATAGTAAGACAGCGAGTAGGTATGAAAGATAGTATCGGTGTAAAGATGAGAAAGGGCATGCTCCGTTGGTTCCGGCATATAGAAAGAATGCCAGAGGAAAGAATGACAAAACAGATATACAATGTGAAAGTGGAAGGATGCAGGTACCGGGGAAGACCTAGACTATCTTATCACGACCAAATAAACCGAGTCTTATCTGATGGAAAAGTCAAGAGTCTCCGTAACCGGCGAGCGTGTATGAGACGAACTATGAGAGTCGAGGAAGCCAGAGAGGTATGTAAGAAAAGAACCTGTTGGAACTCTGTACTCTCTGCCTACCCTGCAAGGGATCTGGCGTGAGGTTATAGATAGATAGATAGTATTCGATTTTGGGGTTATAATTCAGTAGCCATTAATACGTATGAGGTTATATTGTGTGTTGACATTCAGTAAAGATGTCGGCGACTTCGACATAAGTACTCACAATACTTTGAAATATTCCTTTAGATTGCAAATTGTCCGTTAGATACGGATATTTGCCATTATTTGAATAAAATAGATAAATAATGATAGCATGGGTCAAATGTTTGTTGGTTCTGGGGCAATTTTTGACAGTATCCTTTTATATAAAACGGCAACTCTGCGACTGTAATTAAGTGACATTTATCTTAATGACAGCGTTAGTTCCAATTTGACGGACGATTGAGCGCAGTTGTTAAGAACTTTAGCCGCTCCGCCCACTGTGTCTAATAGTCGCGGGTTCGATTCCCGCACGGGACAAATCTTTGTGTGATTCACAATTATTTGTTCCGGTCTGGGTATTTGTGTCTGTGAATTTTCATGTTTGTAAACGCACCCACGATACAGAAATATATCCTAGGGCGAGGCTACGTATAAAAAATAAAAAAAGAATTTTGGTCACGAGCCAAAAGATCCTTGCCGCACCATACAGTAGTCGTTTTTCGGCTGATGATGATGATAATATATCTTTATCATGCCAGAGAACTTGTAGGGTAGGCAGAGAGTACAGATTTCTAACAAGTTTTTTCCTTACAGCTCTCTCATAGTAACATATATAACACGGATTATTCACTGCCTATCTCGAAATGGATATAGCATGGTGATATAGATAGATATATGGATAACATGTTGGGAAGCGTTCCGTGGGTAATGAGGCGTCGCGCACGCCAATCCGCCATTACATGCGCTTGCGCAGCGGGCGCCTGCCTTATGGGCCGCGACAGAACGAGGAATGACGATCAATTCGGCTTTCTATTCCTCACCATGAAACATCCTATTGGAACTTTACTCTCTACCTACCCCACAAGAGATATGACGTGATGATTGTTTATATTTGATTGTATTGACGTCTTATGGTCAGATTTTTTGTTTTTTTTTATACGTATCCCCACACTAGGATTTATTCCTGTGTCGTGGGTGCATTTACAAACATGAAAATTCACATACACAAATACCCAGACCGGAACAAATAATTGTGGATCACACAAAGATTTGTCCCGTGCGGGAATCGAACCCGCGAATATCAGACATAGTTGCCGGAGCGGCTTTAAGCTCTTAACCACTGCGCTAAATCGTCCGTCAAGACTGAATTGAAACATAATTAGACTTTAATAATGATTGTAACAGCGTCACGCCTGTATTCCCCAAGCGGGAGTGGCAGAGGTGTACTAAGCACACCAACTTTTCGCCGACGATGTTAGGTCCCATGTAATAGGGGGCGAGCCTATTGTCATATACCGGGCACAATTCCAGACTCCGGACTCATACTGGGGAGGTTTCGTTAAAATTCCTCATTTGTCCGACCTAGGAATTGAACCCAGGACCTCGAGATCACCAAGCAATGAGCTTTGCCACTAGACCAACAAGGCAGTGATATGTAACGAAATCTGATAATGAATGTATTTATAATGTAATCTAAGTAATGGACGAGGGAAGACTTGAGTAATAGACAATAGAGTTGTGACAAAAGATAAGACGATAATATACTGTGTTCTTAGATTTACGCGAATATTACTCATGAAATAAAACTATTTTACGGATTTTATCGCGGTTTATTTTTGATTTTTATGTTCCCGGCGTTTCGAGTGCTTTGCAGCACCCATGGTCACGGGAGGGAATCAGATGTTAGACGTCCAAAAGGCATAGTTGTTCCCGGGTACCGTCAAATTTCCTAATAATTTTTGTTGGTCCGATCTACGCAGAATGAGCTCATGGTGTCTTGAGGTCTTGCAGTGTTATGCTTGGTTTTGGATTTGATTGTATTAATTACCGGATCCCAAGTCGATGGAAGCACCCAGCCATCTTCTCTATTGAAATTAGGATGATTTTTAATTTCAATAGCCTCGCGAACCATCCTTGGTAGGAATCGGTGTTCTTTCACACGGATTTGGGGTCTATCAAATCTGATGTTATGGCGGGTGCGGTCGAGGGCATGTTCGAAGACTGCAGACTTCTTTGAGCGACGGTGTTTTAGGTCAGCTATGTGTTCTTTAACCCGAGTTTTACCGGTCTTTTTGTTTGTCCTATATAAGAGAGACCACATTCACAATCAAGCTTGTATACTGCTGCCTCTTGTAGAGGGATGTGACACTTGACGGATGGCCTTTTGGACGTCTAACACCTCAGTGCCTCCCGTGACCATGGGTGATGCAAAGCACTCGAAACATCGTGAACTTAAAAATCATAAATAAACCGCGATAAAATCCGTGAAATAGTTTTATTTCAAGACGATAATAGACAGAACTAAATGTGTAAATAACAGATCATACAAAAAACAACAATCATATAGTTAAATATCGACAAAATTGACCGAGTCTTCTCTGAAGGACAAGTCAAGAGTCTCCGTAACCGGCGAGTGTGTATAAGACAAACTATGAGAGTAGAGGAAGCCAGAGACGTATGTCAGGAGAAAACCTGCTGGAGCTCTGTACTCTCTGCCTGCCCTGCAAGAGATCTGGCGTGATGATATAAATAGCCATGATCACCACTTTCAGCTCTATCTACTACAGATTACAAGCCTCCTCTCTTTGACGCCTTCCTTAAAGGTTAAGACTAGCCAATTTTCGCCAGGTCTTGCATATGCACTCAACCATATATATACCCATCTTTGTACTGGCCTTCTACGATTACAATACTCCTTACGTGACCACCATTTTGTTAAAGCCCTACTTCACCTGCCATCACCACTTTGCACATGATACATGGCCATTAGCAAGCTGAAGTGGCAATGGGCTTGCCACATAGCACGAAGATCCGACGGCAGTAAGATTCTAGAGTGGAGACCACGTATTAGCAAGTGCAAAAGTAACCAGTACGTTCGCAGGAGTCTCCGTGTTCGCGACCTCGCTGATAAGCTATAAGAAAGTAGACTTCGTTGGTATGGCTACGTAAAGAGAAGACCTCCCGAATACGTGGGTAATGTTACGCCTATCTAAACATATCAGGGCCCAAAAACAACATGGGCAGATGTGATCAAGAAGGACTAGTGTATCTGCAATGCCTTCAAACACGACACGTCCGACAGAGCGAAGTGGAAGAGGAAAATTAGGAAGGCAGACTTCACCATTAGTTGGGAATAATAATTGCCACAGAGAGATAGAGAGAGAGCGTGGGACGGCCGCCTACTAGATGGACCGACGATCTAGTGAAGATCACAAGAATCGAAGGATGCAGGTGGCATAGGACCGGCTGCGCTAGGGAGCGATTGGGGAGGCCTATGTTCAGCAGTGGACAAGTATAGACTGAAATGATGATGATGATGGCCATAATGCTTTTTAGGTATTCCGCCATCTTAGAAATTCTGCATCTCGTAGATAAAGAGGATCTAGGTTGCTGTCAGTTTCATAACTTTTTTTTAAGTAGCCCCACACTAGGTTCCATTCCTGTGTCGTGAGTACGTTTACTAATACCCAGACCGGAACAAGTAGTTGTGGATCACACAAAGATTTGTCCCGTGCGGAAATCGAACCCGCTACTATTAGACACAGTGAGCGGAGCGGCTTAAGCCCTAACTACTGCGCCAAATCGTCCGTCAATATGTGGCTAAAATTTTACAAGCACATGAAATATTAGCTATCACTTGCTTTAACGGTGAAGGAAAACATCGTGAGGAAACCCGCATGCTTAATAGTTTCTCGAAGGTGTGTGAAGTTCGCCAACCCGCACACTGGGCCAGCGTGGTGGACTATGGCCTAAACCCTCTCAGTTTGAGCGGAGGTCAGTGCCCAACGGTGGGACAGTTTCTTAACAGGGCTAAGGCCTGCAAACAATTTGACGTTATAGTAACGGCATCGAGAAGACGCGCTGTCACGTTCTTGTTAATTAAGTTAATCTTTAGTATGACAAGGATGGCGTATCAAGTCGACAGCGTTACGCAAACGTCAATCTTTTCGTGCTATGCCTTTATTCTAATTTTCACCATATCTTTACCAATCCAAGTTGCGTCCATTACTATAAGTTTTGATCGATCGGCCCACTCGCCGGTTACGAATGTTAATTACCGAAAGAACATAGGTTTAATTGCCGCCGCGGTTATACTAACGATCGTTAGAGACTCACGCGGTTAGTTTTTACGCATTGTTATAATTTCAGTTAATGGCCATATGTAACCGAGTTATCTGTGTCTTAATTGTTTAAATAAGTTTGAGTAAAAAAAATAAAAACCGTCACGCCTATATTCCACAAGTGGGGGAGGGAGGTGTACTGTGCACACCTAATTTTCGCCATCAAGATTAAACCCCATATGTCCGATGGGGGGTGAGCCTTATTATCATAGTCATAGTGGAAATTTAAAAATCACATTTTGTCTGAATTCGAACCAAGGACCTCGTGATCGTCTGGGTATGTTTAGGAATAAAATCGATACAGCCTCATTCTTTATATGTGATTTTTCCTACTAAAATGCTATCCCGTACTTTTTCTGTTATATTTCTGCATATCCCGCAAGATATTTGCGGTGGCTAAATAAATAACCACTGCGCTAAATCGTCCGTCATGGACCGACGATCTTGTGAAAATCGCAGGAAATCGTTGGATGCAGGTGGCATCGGACCGGTGACGCTGGAAAGCGATTGAGGAGGCCTATGTTCAGCAGTGGACAAGTATAGGCTGAAATGATGAAGATTAACTGAGAATTTTAGGGCATTGGTTTAATTTTTTTTAAGAAGGTAAATATTCAATCTTTGATAATATACCTATTTGTTTGTCTATCCCCTATAAATGATTAAATATTAAAATCATTAGGTACAGAAAACTTACAGCGCTGCAGAAAACTTTCTTTTTAATTTAAACGAAAATTCTTGCGGTAAGCGTGTTCAGTTCAAAACAACGAGTCTATCTATCTATATCATCACGCCAGATCCCTTGCGGGGTAGGTAGAGAGTACAGAGTTCCAACAGGTTCTTTCCTTACATACCTCTCTGGCTTCCTTCACTCTCATAGTTCGTCTCATACACGCTTGCCGGTTACGGAGACTCTTGACTTTTCCTTCAAACAAGACTCGGTTTATTTGGTCGTGGTAAGATAGTCTAGGTCCTCCCCGGTACCTGCATCCTTCCAATTTCACATTGTATATCTGTTTTGTCATTCTTTCATCTGGCATTCTTTCTATTATGCCCGAACCAACGGAGCATGCCCTTTCTCATCTTTACACCAATACTATCTTTCAAACCTACTCGCTTTCTTACTACGCTGTTGCTAATGCGGTCGGTTAGCTTCATTCCACACATCTTACGCAGAGCTCGCATTTCTACCGCATTCATCCTACTTTCATTCTCCTTCTTACATACCCAGCTCTCGCTGCCATATAACAGCGTTGTGACAAGAACTCCGTTATGTATGGCCAGCTGCGCCTTATGGATTAAGTGCCGGCTCCCAAGTAGCTTTCCCATCGCACCATTCACCCTGTTCCCTGCACTTACCCTTCTCTCTATGTCAGCGGTGTATTTTCCATCCTTACTGAAGGCGCATCCAAGATATACAAACTCATTCACTTGCTCCAGCACATCGTTATCAACCACAATCCTTACATTCGTTCTGGTTCCTTACCTTTCAAAAACCATAATCTTGGTTTTAACAACGAGTAATTTCTTAAAATATCCACATTACACCCTCAGTAGCACTAAATGAAAAACACATGCACATACATCTTTGCAGATAGATATAGTTTCACACACTCCGACCAAAACCCTCGAATATTCATTTCTAATTAAACACAACACATTATCGTTAATAATAGCTCTCCTAAGTTTTTACACTCTTTTTTGTAACGGAAGCGCGGGCCGCTAATGCGCTGTTCCCGCCATATGCGCCTCAAAAACAACCATAGCAGTGATCATTACGTGTTATTCTTGTAATTTCGTTGTTATTACTGTTAGTTGACTGACGCGAGGTGCCAATTTTCGATCGTTAGTGGAGTCCTGTAACTAGGTGGCATGTTGAATCGATTGGATAATGGTTGTGTTCCGGTTTTTCATATATGTCATTTCAAAGCGAAGCAAAGTTCTAAGTCAGCAGTATCTAAACATGCGTAATTTTTCTAAGGGTATTGTAATATCAATTAGTTAGGTTTAGTTAAATATAATGTTTCCATATTACAGATGGATTTTACGGATTTTAATTAGCCATTACTCTATGCCCTACTACAAAAACGATTAGGCAGACGATTTAGCGCAGTGGTTAAGAGCTTAAGCCGCTCCGTCCGCTGTGGCTAAGTGTCGCGGGTTTGATTCCCGCACGGGACAAATCTTTGTGTGATCCACAATTATTTGTTTCAGTCTGGGTATTTGTGTATGTGAATTTTCATGTTTGTAAACGCACCCACGACACAGGAATAAATCCTAGTGAGGGGCTACGTTTTTAAAAAAAAATAAAAAAAAAAATAAAAGAGGCATTTGAAATATAATACTTCTACGAAGTTAAGGTCATTTTATATCATACAGTTCATCACGATTTTTTGCGTATCAAGCCAACGTCTAGATTTTATTAACGTTCTCATTGTACACTAATATCAAACAATAATACTCAAACGACATTCAAATGTACTTCTGACCCTCTTCACAGAGCATTAAGAGTTTATTTTTATAAAAAAGGTCATTACAAAACAAAAACTCATTAAAACTAATTCGTCAAATACATCACTAGCACAAACACCACTCGACTACCATCGAATAATTCGATCGCACCCAACACCATCCTCTAATTACGCCAACGTAATAAATAACAAAATATTATTCCTAAAAAATGATCTTTATTTATTAAATGCCAAAGTACAAATTGGAATGTGACATTGGATAGTTGAAACCTTTTTGTTTAGGTCCAATTATTTTTGAGCAAACATCGGTACATACGTTTTTTATCGAGAGCGGGAGGGTTAACTTTAGTTAAGAAAACAAAACGGTGCCATAGACCACAGGGTTGCCTCGTGGGCTATTTTAATACTTGGTACCATAAAGGTGGCAATGGACTGGTCACATTTGCCGCAGAATAGCCAACCGTTGGAGCAGACGGATTTTGGAGAGACGATCACGAACTGGCAAACGCAGTGTAGGACGCCCCCCGGAAGATGGAGTGACGGCATACGTCAGATAGCCAGCAGGAACTGGATGCATAAAATCAAAGATCGGGCTCTGTGGCGCACATTGGAAGAGGCCTATGTCCAACAGTGGACTAATTTAGGCTGATGATAATGATAATGACCATAAACGTAAGTGACTACTTCGCTGGTCTAGTAGCGAATAATGTGTTATGCGATCACGAGGTCCTGGGATCTCATCCTAGATCGGACTGATGTAGTTTTTTTAGTGAATTGTGAAACAAATGATGCTAGGTCCCATGACCTAACATCATTTGCAAAAAGTGTGTGTACGCAGTACGCCTTTGCCACCCCTACTTGGGGAATATGCGCGTGAAAGTGGTGTAAATATATCGGGAAAGACTTGAAACTATCTTACCATGACGAACTAGACATTATTCGTAACCGGCGATCATGTATGAGACGAACTATGAAAGTAGAAAGACAAGAGGTCTGTACCGAAAGAGATGATGATAAAGAACTTGTTGGATTTGTTAGGGATCATATTAACGGACGATTTAGCGCGGTGGTTAAGAGCTTAAGCCGCTCCGCCCACTGGGTCGAATAGTCGCGGATTAACTCCCGCACGGAACAAATCTTTGTGTGTCCCACAATTATTTGTTTCGGTCTGGGTATTCGTGTATGTGAATTTTTATGTTTGTAAACGCACCACACAGAGATAAATCCTAGTATGAAACAAATGTCAGACTATGAAGTCGTAGTTTCAAATCTATGAGTAGTGGTAGATAGGACAAAGTTAAAGTAGGACAATATCGGACTAAATTGCGTTAATAATTTACGCCGCCGATTTCAAACTTAACTCCCCTACCCATCCACGGCATGTTCTCACCGACCCTCGCGATGCCCTTACATCCCTTCTTTCGGATACAGATACCGCACACAGGATGAGACACCGACCTCGCCGGCGAGATCGAAGAATCCCTTGCCCGCCGGCCGGTGCAGAGCACCACGGCGAGACACCTAGTATACGCCCTCCCCCAAAGCGACTGCCCAAGCCGAGGCCGTTCCTCCTTGAGGCGCCCTTGAGCTAGTTGCCCCCTTGCCCTTCTGGCTCGAGCGTAGTGGTTGCACGCTCGCCCTCTTCTCCGGTGAAGCTTTAAAGGCCCCACGGCCAACAGCGCAGATCATTCACACACACACACACAAAAGCTAATAAATTATAGAGACTCTAATTGACAGTTGGGTAAGATTATATTTTTAGTGTCTCACAATTCCTATGCGTATCGTAATTTACAATTAATAACACTACATTAGCTAGTAGCTTTACTTGGGTTGAGTCTCTACATAAGCACGCTAACACACTGTTTGGTACGAATTGCTTATAATATCGATTCTAGAGTACTTCAGAGCAGTTTAATCGAATATCTTTAATGTCCCCAAGAAGTGGCAGCCCTAGCCGGACCCCCGAACCAACCCGTCAAATGCACGCCCGCGATGAATTAAACGGAAAACAATTCGTAAAAAGAACAATGCGAGGGTTACGAACAAAACGGTCTAGTTTGAATTTGGTACCGAGAGCCGACCGACGCGCGTCGAACAAAACCTTCCAACTTTGAATCTGGAACGGCGAAAACGTGCGATATTTGAATATCGAACGAGAAATAATACGTTCAATATTCGAGTTTCGAACGAGAAATGATAATTGCCATACAAGAATTTCGAATGAAGAATAATACGTTCGATATTCGAATTTCGAACGGGAAATAACACGTTTGACATTTGAATTTCGAACGATAAACAGAACGTTCGATATTCGAATGAGAAAGAACATCCGATATTTAGATTTGGGACGGACTTCGACGCGTGCGCATTTGATTTGTATGCGTCCACCTGGTGGAGAGAGGTGGAGTTAAATAGTGAGTAACACGAGATGAAGTATTGTTTTTGTTGAATCGACAAGCTGTGGGTTTGTTTGTATTTTGGCTGTGTTGTGTATTGTTTGTGCTTTTTAAGTTGATTATATTTCTGCCCTTGTGGAACGGGGTTGATTAGTCTTTCAGCTCTCCTGCTGTGTGCCGTGACCAGCCGTGAACAATCTAAAACAGAACAAGGCCCCAAGTCTGTATTTTTACGTGTTTTGTAATTATGACCTGCTACAAATATCGTTCAATTACAATTGTGCCAATGGAAAACCATAAGAATTATTGATAGGTACCATAAGAATTGGAAGGCATTGAATTAGTAGATGTCTGTCAAAACTAGCAATTATGATGTGAATGAGGAACAATTTTATTAAAATTGCAATAACGGACTTCGGGTCCATGTCTATCGTATTTTATGTTCTTTTACCGTATTATTGGTATGTACTGAAAACAAATTAGTGGAGAATTCATAGACTTTTCATCGTAAAGATTGAACACGTGTTAAGTAGTAATAACATTAAAATTATTTTTAACGTCATAAAGTCATGGTCAAAACTGTATTTAAAACAATGCTATGAAAATACAGTACACAAGGAGAGATTTTCGTTGCTTCTTTCTTTCTGTAACATTTTATTCAAAATCATATAGTGGTCTTGTTTGAACGTCTTTAGACATTATACTGGGTACTGAGTACACCTCTACCACCCCCACTTGCGAGGTATAGGCGTGAAGGTGTTTATTAAGAAAGGCAAAGTATGGAACTCTGAAAACAGTGACACTTAACACGGGATCCTTAAACTCAAGACCCCAAACAAAAGAATAACAAAGAACTCTACATTAAGACGTATGGCCGGCCGAGATGACACAATAGTAAACTTTCATTTGGCCAAATTAATGGTAATGGAAAAGTCGGGTAGCCACCCCGACCCCCTGGACCCCGGAGGTGGGGGGGGGACAGTCGTGGACAATTTGCACCCCAATTCTATCAACGTTAAACACGTGCTTAGATGAGACAAGTCTTAAGACACGAGTTAAGGAATGCGATTTTGACGAATGCGGTAATTGACACAAAGAAATCTCTTCAATCTTATTCTTAATAAAAACAATTATGAAAACAAGATTTAATGGTGAAATTTATCTATCTATCTATATCAACACGCAGGATCCCTTGCGGGGTAGGCAGAGAGTACAGAGTTTCAACAGGTTCTTTCCTTACATACCTCTCTGGCTTCCTCCACTCTCATAGTTAGTCTCATACACGCTGAAATTTATAACGTTTATATACGTATTAAAATATTATAATTAGTTTCATATCCAGTCGTAACGACTCACAATGGAGCAAGATAACATGCTTAATTTTGTATAATATAAAAATGTATGTATCTATACAAAGAATGATAAAAAAATGAATAGAGGACTAGACGAAAAAATCAACCCCGCTGAGTTTTTCGCCGGATCTTCTCGGCGGAGGCCGCGTTTCGATCAGGATCCGATTAGTAAATTAAACAAAATGTCAATATGACCCCCGCAGGGTTTTGCAATATAAATTATTTAAGTTCGAGTTTAAACGACCAATTAAAATTAGGTTTGAAGGTATACAATATTTAGTGCCTATGCTGTTGGCTGTTCCTTCGTCTGGAGCCAATTCTGGGGTTATAGAATCAGGTCATACTTACCAGAAAAATGCATTGTTATAGGAACTGCACCTACATGTGAAATTTCAACTCCGTGGTATAAGAGGAAGTCCGTCAATAAACAAACTTACAAACATGGCAAGTTAAATATAAGCTTGTATTAAATAACACTTTGCCTATATTTCCCAGCAGGAGTAGCAGAAGTGTACTAATTACACCCACATATTTACTCCGAAAGCAAAAAAACTATACTATGTATTACGCCCGGGAGTTCGTACGATCGGAAAATATAAATATTGCTGAACTAGCCATGGAGTTATCTACCTGCCTAAGGAAGACGGCTCTCCAGTATACGAGTTTTATGTGACAACGATTTTTCCAAAATTAAAAATTGGCAACGAATTTAGGCTCGAACGTAACAGGGGGAGAGCCTATTGGCATTATTCGACGGAATGCTTGGTCTATTGGTTAAGACCTTGAGTTGCTCCGGCCACTGGATTGAGTAGTCGCCAGTTCGATTCCCGCACAGGACAAGTCTTTGTGTGACCCATAGATATTTGTTACGGTCTGACTGTTTGTGCATATGAATTTCATATTAGCAAACGTACCCAAGACACAGGAACAGTTTCAAGTGCCCCACACTTTAAATTATTCCTGTGTCTTGGTGTACATACTACGTTTTGTTTAAAAAAAATATAGGGGAATTAATTTCAGACTCTGGAAAATACTGACTAGGATTCGAGACCAGGACTTCGTAATATTATGTTTTGTATACGTTCTACAAGAAAGAATGACAAAACAGATATACAATGTGAAAGTGGAAGGATGCAGGTACCGGAGAAGACCTAGACTATCTTACCACGACCAAATAGGCCGATGGACAAGTCAACAGTCTCCGTAACCGGCGAGCGTGTATGAGACGAACTATGAGAGTGGAGGAAGCCAGAGAGGTGTGTAAGGAAAGAACCTGTTGGAATTCTGTACTCACTGCCTACCCCGCAAGGGATCTGGTGTGATGATATAGATAGGTACAAGTTTTATTTTGACACACTGGTACATTTGAGAGACAGCATAAAAATTGTAAAGTAATATTTTTGTAAGGCGCTTAAAGGGCAATTTTCATTTATTCCTAAAAAAGATGGCAACACGAAACTTTATTATTAGCAATACTACGACTATAATATTACTTTCCAAATCAAATTAATCATATAGCATGCGTTTGCGCAGGGTAAGATGGCGTTGTTCGGTGGGTGCGCGGGAGCGGCGCGTGCGCAGGATCGGGTGACGTGGGAACTGCGCGCTATGGCGAATATCATAGCCATTGTCACAGGATAAAATTGTATGGGGGGTTTGTAAAAATGTTTATATGATTATAAAATAGAGACAACATTAGCACTGGCATCATGGTTAGTAACGATTAAGAACACCAGAGGCTAAGCAATGGCTTCTTCACTCTGACATACAATTTTGATCATAGGTCGCATGATTAAAAGTACATCGTACATGATGATGATGATAATACGGCTCGGTCGGTCTGTGATAATAATATCAGCCTATACCGCCCCACTGCTGGGCAAAGGCCTTCTCTCACAAATCGAGGTGAGAGAGATTAGGTCATACTCCACCACCAGGAACCAGTGCGGATTGGCGGAGGCAGGTTTGTGGCCACCTGCTGTTGAAACTTATCATGCCACCTTTAAAGCTTCCAACTCGGCTTAACGACTACCACATTAGGTGGTAACCGGGATCAACGGCTTGCCTTCCGAAACACGAAGACGCTCGAATACGAAAATGCCACAAACGGTCACCCATCTCAGACCGACCAAACGAACGCTATTTAACCGTAGTGATCAGTAAGAACACTGCGATCGTACAGCGCTACGAGCGGTCTATGATAGGTATTTTTTATTAACTGGTCAGCGATTGACTCCTATCTAACATTATGGAAAGTGACGTTGGAGTCGAAGATGACTGTATGAATTTATTTTTTAACTCGTTGAGAGTAAATATGCTGAGGAGATGGAAGTTCGACCGAGTTCAGGCGGCCTGAACCAGTCTCGTCGTAAGGGAACTCCGCGCAATATGCCGGAACACGACTGAGTTCCTTGAAGGCATGACTATGCTGGGAGGGTGGTGACCAGCCACGGCCATAGACTACCACTGGTGATGATGCTAGTTTTGCACTGCCTAGGGACCACGTGTGAGATTGAGAGGAAATCCTATGAATGCAAGAAGGTTTTTTTTTTTTTTTAAAACGTTGCCCCACACTAGGATTAATTCCTGTGTCGTGGGTGCGTTTACAAACATGAAAATTCGCATACACAAATACCCAGTCCGGAACAAATAATTGTGGATCACACAAAGATTTGTCCCGTGCGGGAATCGAACCCGCGACTATTAGACACAGTGGGCGGGGCGGACTAAGCCCTTAACCACTGCGCTAAATCGTCCGTCGCAAAAGGTTCGCCCCCTATCTCGTCTTAGTAAAAGAAGACATTTTCCCAGGAGTAATACCTAGAGTATATGCTGATTAATATGCAAGCGAATACAGATACCAGGGAACACATAGGCCCGTATTACAGAACATGAATCAGTCTAGAATCTAGTTTTAAAAACTTATTTTCGCACTAAAACGTTATTTTTAAAACTAAATTTACGACTGATTTTAGTTCTGTAATACGGGCCGTAGACAATTTTACTATGACCAAATGATAAGTCATAGATAAGTCAATAGCCTCCGTATACGGCAAGCGTATATGAATCTATGAGAGTGGAAGACGCAAGAGGTCTGTAAGGAAAGAACCTGTTGGAATTTTGGCTACTCCGTTAGGGGATTGGCGTGACGATATGGATAGATAGAAACATAACTTTCACGTCCGAAGTCTGATAGCCAGAAAGTACTATGCCCACATGTTTTTAAAAATCACTTTCTTGAGGTGAAATAGTCTTAGGTAAATTGTTCTTCTTGACTTTTAGGCATAGGTTTTATAAAAATATAAGAATCGAAGCTCCTGTCACGCAGTCTTTATATAGTCGTATTTTAATTCAACTTTACTACTCCATAAATTGTTAATTTTTAAACACCGTACCTTATAGAACAGTACTTACAAAACAATCTATCAAACACTAAAAAATCATTCTGCATATTGAACTTTACCTCCATAATACTAGAGTTCAAATTCGCATACGACTATGTTTAAAATTAACACATAATTGCGTAATTCAACCTAATTTGTATTCCCGCCAAATAATTCCACCATATTCGGCCAGTCGCGACCATTTATTTATTATAATAATTAAAAACAATTAAATAATACATGGCGTGACGTCCAAGGGCGATTTTTATAGCGTTTTAATCTATGCCAACAATGTCACCATGGTTTTATGGGTGTGCGTGAATTGAATTAAAAAGATGGCGCCTGGGATATAATAAATAAATATTTGGTACATTTCCGTATGTATGTGCTAAGTACGTGAGATCTATATCTCAAATAAAAAGTTGTTTCAGTTAAAAATATGGAAGAACCTGAGTTGGGTAATATATATCTACAACCAGTAATAGAAGGAACATCGTAGAGAAGCATCTGGCAGTGGGGCGGAAGGTTTTCTGCGGTTTTGTAGATCTGGAGAAGGCATTTGACAGAGTTGTGCGAAAGAGACTTTGGGACATTTTGCCAGAGTATGGTATAGATGGCACTCTGTTGCGAGCCGTCCAGTCCACTTATGTGGACTGCAAGGCATGCGTACGGGTGGGTGGTAACAGGTCACCCTGGTTTAACGTTAAAATCGGCATCAAGCAGGGTTGCGTGTTGTCCGCTAGACTGTTTATAATATATCTGGATAAAAGTCTTCAAAGACTGAAAGCGATGAATGAAGGTGTACAAATGGGTGACTTAGTGGTAAACCATCTACTTTATGCAGATGACGCGGTTTTAATAGCGCCAACAGCCACTGATCTGCAAACACTAGTCACAGTTATGAAAGACGACTGCATGATCAATGGCTTACACTTGAATGTGAAGAAAACCAAGATTATGGTTTTTGAAAGGGAAGAAATCAGAACGAATGTAAGGATTGTGGTTGGTAACGATGTGCTGGAGCAAGTGAATGAGTTTGTATATCTTGGATGCGCCTTCAGTAAGGATGGGAAATACACCGCTGACATAGAGAGAAGAGTGAGTGCAGGGAACAGAGTGAATGGTGCGATGGGAGCCTACTTGGGAGCCGGCACTTAAGCCATAAGGCGCAGCTGGCCATACATAACGGAGTTCTTGTCCCAACGCTGTTATATGGTAGCGAGAGCTGGGTATGTAAGAAGGAGAATGAAAGTAGGATAAATGCGGTAGAAATGCGAGCTCTGCGGAAGATGTGCGGAGTGAAGCTGACCGACCGCATTAGCAACAGCGTAGTAAGACAGCGAGTAGGTATGAAAGATAGTATCGGTGTAAAGATGAGAAAGGGCATGCTCCGTTGGTTCGGGCATATAGAAAGAATGCCAGAGTTAAGAATGACAAAACAGATATACAATGTGAAAGTGGAAGGATGCAGGTACCGGGGAAAACCTAGACTATCTTACCAAGTCCAAATAAACCGAGTCTTATCTGATGGAAAAGTCAAGAGTCTCCGTAACCGGCGAGCGTGTATGAGACGAACTATGAGAGTCGAGGAAGCCAGAGAGGTATGTAAGGAAAGAACCTGTTGGAACTCTGTACTCTCTGCCTACCCCGCAAGGGATTTGGCGTGAGGTTATAGATAGATAGATAGATAGCAATAGAAGAATTAAAACATTTTTAATTTTTGAAATACGTAACACCTAGTTAACACTTAATTACATTAATAAAAAAACCTGCTTATATATTATGCAAGAAAAACACTAATACAAAAAAAAACTAACATTTTCTTTTCAAACACAGTACAATATCCTCTCAAATTATGACATATAACCGACAAGTATCCATTGAAACCGCAAGCACAACCACGGCGATCAACTAGTTAGTTGCACAAACAAAAATATTTTTATTATAAACACGACGGGGCCGTGGTATCAGGGCAGTGACCGCCATGGGAACGACACCATAACTCCACCGTACGTGATAACTTGACAAATAATTATAAATTATAATATTTTCATATATGAACGCACCGTGGAATCCGCTCTGACGTATTGGGCTGTATTAATAAATGTCTTGTGTTCGGAAAGACGTCATACTTTATTCTAATAAAAAAAAAATTGAAAAACATCTGTTCTTTGAAGAATTAAAAATGACGAGCTTTGTTTGACACAATAAAGATACTACGCATATTCGCTTACGAGGTATCTTCTTTCTAGTAGTCTAATAACTCCTTCACACACAAAATTCGTGTCATAAACTCTCGCAAGTTTTAAAAACTCTTCTATCAGGTAAAACACAATCGATTCCATTCCTAATAAGATAATCTAGGTTTCCAAAACCTGCTTACTTCCTCTTTGCATTGTATAGGTAGCTATCTCTGACACTACTGTGCTTCCTTCACATCATGCTGGTACACTTGACTTACCAAAACTGTATTTTATAAGAAAATTTAAACCACGACAATACTCGTACGATTCTATGCGTTTTAATTCTACAATTTTTACTTTGCCATAATTTTCCACAATATTAAACCGAACAATCAACAGCGGTTACCGCCGTAGTTAAAACATAAAAATAACACCATTAGATATATTTAACCACAAGTTCTTAATTAAACCAATATACGATTTCTTTATGCAAAATAAACGAGTACCAGGAGCGCAGAGAATAAAGGAGTCGATTTAAAACGCGAAGGATTACTGATTATACCGCGGACTATGCATTTTTAATTAATACTCTGTGGCTTTTGGCGCGTAACATTGTCTATGATTGCGTACGAATCCATTAAAATGTATTTATAATGCGGGAATCGGTTTCTATTTTAAAATTAAACATTTTATTTATGGAGTACTGGGCATTTGGTCGCGGTTTCGATCGTATTTAATGGAGATCTAGTGTATATCAATTTATCTTTGTAATAGACAGACATCGTTGCCTGAAAACCGAAGCCCAACAATACAAATTTATATTTTAGAGCTTCATCTCTTATGGCTACTAAAATAGTATAGCTTTCATTCCTCTATCTTGCCAAGTACCTTATAATTACGATATCACTTTATAGCTTTTATTTTAGTTAAAATTGAGTCAATTTGGCATGATTGCACCGTATGTGATTTAAATTACACGTGTTCAAAATGTCACTAAACTTGCAAACACATACGAAATATTTTTGCTCGACTATTTAGCTGTACCGTCAATAACCGTTACCCACCCACTGGCATCCCTTTCTCTAAGCTAGTTTCCAGCAAAATTAATATAAACTCATTTAATATGCAAATGGCGGCCGCGCTTATCGCCGTTGTCCTCTCCGTTCAATCAATGTGTCCTTTAGCCGGCGTATCTCGTGCGATCGCACTCCTGCCGTCTCATGCCGCTCTGGTACATGAATTTATTGCGGCTTGATATCGTTAAGAGTTTGTTTTATCTATTTCTAGTTTAATTGAAGATTTTTTAGATTTTTTTTTAGCTATTTTACTTGGGTTCAGGAAGGGTAGGAAGAGGTGTACAAACTACACTCACCTTTCACCGATGGCCGAATATGATAGAATGGATCCTATCATTGTTTTACGGGTTTGTTTTTACTTAATAGTTTTCTCGGTCATAAAGGTTCCTTCACCAAGTTATCGTTTCCTGTTAGCAAGTGACAATAATAAATACCTACTTATAGCAAGATTTTAATTATACCATTATGCATGACTAAGTTGAAAAGGCCCGCGTGCAGTAGCAGTGTTATAGCAGTGTACGTGCAGCAGAATTATCGAAATAGACAACATACGGCAAATTTTCCTACTACAGATAGAATTTTGACATATTCTGTATGGGAAATATGTCAAAATTCTACGAACAGTAAGCAAAACTATCCTTGAGTTGAATATTGCAACGTTGTTAAGTGGATTATTTTTCTCACTGGCACTTTACTATCAGGTTACTACACGGACAGTATAAAGAGATTCAATATCTTTGTTTCTTTTTCCAAATTGTAGTCTCACAATAGGAGTTATTCCTGGGTCGCTTCGAGCTGCGACCTTCACCAGATCATCGGTTCACCTTATGGACGCCTGCCCACTACAAAGTCACCCAAGAATCTCTCTGCCCCAACGGCCGTCAGTAATAATATCAGCCTCTGCTATCCCATTGCTGGGCTTTTGCCTTCTCTGACAAATCAAGGTGAGAGTAATTAGGTCATGTAACTGTTAGAACTTTCAAGCCGCATATAGTTGAAAGCCTCCAACTTGACTGAACGACTACCGCATTACGTGGTAACCAAGACCAACGGCTTAGCGTGCATTCCGGAGCACGAAGACGCTCAAATATGAAAACCACAAACGGTCACCCATCTCAGACCGACCGAGTCGAACGCTGCTTAACTTTGATGACCCCTAAGAACACCGCGGTCGCACAGCGCTCAGTAATAGCATAATAATATTGAATATTGATAAATTAATTGTCTAAATCTTTAGTACCTATTCCATAATATGACAAACAATTTTATCACTCGACTAGGTGTAATACCGAGTCAGACAACTCGTTTTGCGAGTCGATTCGATAGTCCGATAAACGGTGACGCCTTGGTTAAGTTATGCAGGATACGAAATGTATTATAGGAAAGAATAATTATGTTGTCAAACGCTTGGCTTTATCTTTTAGAAGTTATATTTTGATTCTCACGTTTGATTTAATTGAAGAAGGTAAATAGTGCTTAAATAATTCTTAAAAAGTGTCTTTATTATTTAGCCCTGACTTTGTATCTGGCAAGTTTCTTGCCAATTTTTGCTAATTATTTCACAAACTTTGGAAAATGGTGAGATCGGAGCCTTTTCAATTCTCGTTTCGACAAGCACACACTGATTAATTATTATTGTACCCTTAAAGATGACTGACAATTATAAGTAATGAAAATATACCCTTCACTGTTTTCTCGAGAAGCTAACTCGAGATGGACATGCTAAATCCATTTCACCAAAGTGTTTTTGGTTACACCAAAACACTACTCCAAGAATGGGACCAAAAATATCTCCACGAATTGAGTATAGCTTGTAGGCCTTTGGTTCGTGTTCATAAAAGTTTATGGAAGATATTTTATTTTATAAATTTTAATGGTAGGCTGTAACATCTTCGGAGAAAGTGTAAACGTACACCATGTATGTATGTGCCTGTGTGAATGATCTACGCTGTTGGCCGCGGGGTCTTTACAGCTTCACCGGACAAGAGGGCGAGCGTGCAACCACTACGCTCGAGACAGAGGGGCAACTAGCTCAAGGGCGCCTCAAGGAGGAACAGCCTGGGCTTGGGCAGTCGCTATGGGGGAGGGCGTATAATAGGTGTCTCGCCGTGGTGCTCTGCACCTGGCCACGGGCAAGGTAATCGTCGACTTCGCCGGCGAGGTCGGTATCTGATTCTCTGTGCGGTATCTGTATCCGAAAGAAGGGATGTAAGGGCATCAGCAGGGTCGGTGAGAACATGCCGCGGACAGGGGAGTTAGGTCCGTAGACGGCGGTGGCTACGATTACCGGATTTCTATGATTGGACGCGTTCGCGAAGTATCGGATTGTCGCCTTTTTAATAAAGGCGCGAATAGGTTCGAGACTGAGATCGGAATGGAGATCGACATTTAGTCCACCTTTGCCACCCCAAGTGACGGTGATTACACCGTCACGTGGGGTGGAAGACACCATAAAACTCGCCATTTTAAAAAAATAGTTTATTTGGAAATGGCGAATTTTTTTATTTAATTACTAAATTATTCCTGTGCTGCGGGTGCGTTGACGAACTTGGGTTTCATACTCGTATATAACACCCAAACCAAAACTAATATTTGCGTGTCATACAAAGATTTTGCCATGGGAGAAGTGCGTTTCTACAGGAAAAGCATGCATAAAAGAGCTATTCTCTTTATTTCTCCTGAGTATTCAAATAGTGTGAATATCAACATCAGAAATAAAAACCAGATAAGTGAAGCCAGAGAAGTTTGGAAGGAAAGAACCTGTTGGAACTCTGTACTCTCTGCCTACCAAACAAAGGATCTGGGGTGATGATATAGAAAAATAAAAACATAGTTAACATGTTCCCATTGACACATTTCCCACAATCCGGACATAAGGCCGGCATCAAAGGGGTCGGGTGGCGCGACGCGTTCGGTTACAGCCTAAACAATGCTCCATGACCCTCCCTGTTCCATTATTAAAACACAATCACTCTTGATTAGCTATTGACCTATTTCTAAACTTGCCACCATTTTCGGTTTTATTTCGATTTTTTTGAAACATGGAGTACACAATATATTTAATTAACTGGTTATACGATATTAATAGAAGAATATCTGTAAGGATAATCTGTAAGAAAAGAACCTTTTGGAACTCTGTACTCTCTGCCTACCTAGAAATCTGACATAATGATATAGATAGATAGATTAATAGAATAGACGGTCTGAACGAGACTGCTTTTTAATCTATCGTATATCTATATGGATATAAAATGTATGTACTATACAGAAAATGAAAATAAAAATTAATGGCGAATTAGACGAAGATAAGCCTGCTGTCTCGCTGGATCTTCCCAGTGGAGGCCGCGACCTGAGCCGGTGGTAGATTAGTAAGTTGAAAAAAATATGTAAATATGACCATTTGTAAATAACCCGCGCGCAGGGTTACACAAAATGCGGAGCGCTGCCACCATTGTGCGGCCCCGAAAGACACGGCGGCGCACACGTTGCTGGTGTGCCCAGCATGGGATGACGAGCGGCGCCGGCTCGCCGGAGCGCTCGGAGCAGGGGGACAGAGGCTATCGCTCCCGATCGTGATATCATCTACGGTTGGGAGCGAGATCGCCTGGGCGGCAATGGCGGCTTTTTGCGAGGCCGTCATGTCCGCAAAGGAGGAGGCAAAGCGGGTGAGGGAGGAGACGTCCTCCAACCCCGCTCGTAGACGGCGCGTTGGGCGAAGGCGCAAGGACTACGCCCGAAACGACCTTCGCCCACCGTAATCTCGGCCTGCAGGCGTCGGGGAGGGCACGCCGGCGCCCTAGCACTTAGCAGGCCTGCGCCGGAAAAGCGCTGCGTCCGCGCAGCCTCCAAAAGGCGGTAGGGGGAGACCGAACTCCCCTACACGTGTCGAAGTCCGCGCCAAACTGCAGACCGAGCCCGCCGGTGCCACAGAGGTCATGCCAGTGACGATTCCTGTGGCCCGGCTAAAGGGCAGTAGGACGCCGAGGGTTTTAGTGGGTGCAAGCCCCACATAACCACCCGGGCCGTGCCCTCGGCCCGGGGGTATGCGTCAGGCATTTACCCTCGTTAAAAAAAAGGGTTACACAAAATAAATCATTTGGGTTGATAATGCAGTTGGCAATCATGAAGTTTCGGGTACAGATCGTAGGTTGGACAAAGAGTGATTGGAGTTTCTCTGCCGATAAATTCTAATTAGCAGTCTGGAGTCAGTAATGATGTTTGACTATAATGACAAAAGACCTGCCTCTTACACTGCACACCTACCTTAAATAACCACGGTTACCTAAAATAACACCTAAGCTTCCTCAATGAAGCTTTTACACACATAGAGTGTAATAATAAGTCCTACCGAGTGGACATATATAAAAAAGTAGTTTGAAGATGGAAGTAAGAACTTTCTAAATAAGACTCTATTGCTTATGTCAATATTTTATTTAATAAACATAGCTATTGTTAATTTGAAGAGGAAACGTGAGAAAGTTTATGCATATGAATGTTTAATTAACTAACATAATATTAGAAAGTGCCATCGTATTGACAGATATTTTGTAATATATAATGGATGATTACATCGGGGCAAAAGTGAACTATCCAATTATTATTCAATCTAAATAAAGTAAAAACACCATCACGTGATCTTAAAGCAAAGGTGTTCTGTGTACACTCACATTTAGAGGACGATGTTAGTTCTAAACGTAATAGGGAAGTGTCTGTTGTCATTATACCGGGCACGAATCTAATCTTCGGATTTATAATGAGAATTATTCTATAGAAAAATTGTATTGACTATTTTTATATCAAGGATTTGAACGTTCCTAGGGTCTCATGATATACATGCATCACTAGACCAACAAACAGTCAAATAGAAGCACATGGCATACAATCATTTATCTGTATAGGCCAATAAAAACACAAACATCAAAACTGTTACATTTATTACATCTAATAAGGTCATAATCAGAATATAAGATAATAATACTATGCTGAAATATAAGTGTACTACGTGCACCCATACCTACCCTTTCAGAGTATATTATCTCATAGCAAACCCCTCAAGTTTCAGAAGTAACCAACCAAAATATCAACCGCACTAAATTAACAACGCAAATTGCCAAAGCCTACGTCACTGCTCCACAATTTAGAAAGTACCAAATTGTAAATAATCGTAAATAAATGATCTAGAAGAAATATAGATGGAATTTATCAGTCAGACATATCCCAGACTTACGACTATCGTCAGTCAATTCACGGCATTAAACCATTAATATTAAACTAAAACTAAATATTCCTAGGCACACCTCATCAGATATTCAACGTAACGGAACGGAGGGTATAAATAATTCAGTTATCGTCTATGGCTAAGCTATCGGCGTATGCTTCTGCTTCCTATGCCACTTCCGGTCTATCGCTAATTGATTTTAACAACAATTGTTTTTATTTAAATTGTTATAGGGTACGTATCGGTGTTTAGTATGGCGGGAGTGTTGCTGTTGCGTCTTGTTACGTATTCCATTATTATGCAATTGCTATTCTATTCGATTGTATTTCTATTTGCTGATGATTTGTGATTGGTATTTACAGTAGCAATTTGTAGTATACGGTACGATGTTGTTTTGATGATATGGAAACGACCGCGCCTGCCTGTTTTTTGATTATACTTAAAATCTTATTTTATACTGCATTAGCCCTTGTTTAAACGTTGTACGTTACAATATTATTTTAATGTGACAGATACAATTGTTTGCCTGTATCACAATTATATTAATCTCTAATGACATATTGCATAAGCCCTTTGTAAACGTTGCTCTACACTAAGGATATTTTTGCTTACAGATTTGTCTCATACACGGATCGGAACCGCAGCTACTTGATATACTGAAGCCTGCGCTCATATAAAGACTACTTAATTAAATTCGCATATACTTACTACACCATAAACTGACATTATCATAGTTATCATATATTCAAAAACGCATTCAATGTACTGTAATAAACTCAATCACAAATACCCGCCCAATAATACACAATAAACCAAACCGAACGACCGAAACGACAGACCAAAGATCTCATTCAGAACGTCAAACCAAATGTCTATATTAAAGCGTTCAGCACACTCGATCAATGGCGTCCACGATTTTTAAAAACGGTTTTTTTTCACATAGAACTCTTATTGTGAGCTCAAAAGGTATCTGGCGACAATACTGCCTCAGTTTAATTAACCAAAGCTTAATGCTTAATTGTTAGTGCGGCTAAGCCGGCCAACACGTGTCGGCGTTCCGCAGGGAAGCGTGCTAGGGCCCGCTTTACGATTGATATTGAAATTTTTCCTTAGAATATGTTTGAGGATTGCGGGTGTATTTTAATAGGGATTTGTGGATGGTTATTGGTTTTTGAATATTTAAATTTGAATTGATGTGATGACTGTATGAAGTTTTGATGAGTTTTTGAAATAACTAGTTTTGATAGATTTTAATGAATAAATAGATGTGTCAACGCGCTACAGAACGTTAAGTTTTAAGCCCTTGCTGGGCTTATTATATACTTCTTAAGTTAAGTAAGGAGGCAGAACTGGCATTAATCTATTTTCAGTAACACATAGATTTTAGCAAGTTTAGCAAGTTAGGTCCGGGTAAAGCCCGTGAATCTCAGCGAGATACATATATAAATAATAATAATAAATTTATTCAATGTTTCAGAGGCATTTTTTTACATCACAGTTATTATATGTACTTAATAATAGGGAACAAGAGCAACAACTTTGTGGTGCGGTGGTATCTGTACTAGTTATAGAAAAACTGTATGACAGATACCTTCGCCTTCCTATAAGTACAGAGAATATTATTATTGGGTGCAATTGGTACATTATAATTAACAAAATATTATTATTATATTAAATACAAAATAAAACTTGTCCCAAAGAAAATTCCGAATAAAGTAAATTAGAATTTAAAATCAGAATAAATAATGATTACAAATATAGGTGTGACGTTTTTTATTTTATTTTTTTATAGTTTGACCTATCGTACCAACTCCAATTATACCCACTCACATCAAAAACAGAAGCTAAACCATCCACCGCATATTTACAACCGCAAGGCAATTTACAGGAAAACCAAACAGCAATTACAGAACAAAAACAAATAAGAGAAAAATCATTAGGGGTGAACGCTGAGGGGATGATTACAAAAGAAAACACGGGATCTGGAGTGGTAGGTATTGTGGGTTGATTGTGCAGCCGCCGTGCCCGGGGGTAGCGGGTTCGACAATGGAGCAGCGAGATTACGGCTGTTCGCTGTCAGTTGGCGGCGTTCAGTGTTTGATTTGGGGTTCTGTGTTTGGTTTACACTTTCAATAACTGTTCGGTTGTTTCTGGGAGTTTGATTTTGTGTTAATTATTGAATAAGTAAAACATTTCTTTTCTATATGCAATTCTTAAGTTAATTTTAATTTTATTTTTGTAAGTTTAAGGACCGAAATTAATATCCCGTGTTTGGTATAATGTACTATATATTAAAATTTACAATCCTGTATTCAAAACAAGAGTCTCCGAAACCGGCGAGCATGTATGAGACGAACTATGCGAATGGAGGTAACCAGAGAGATCTGTGGAACCTGTTGGAACTCTGTACTATTTGCCTACCCTGGAAGAGGTCTGACGTGAAGATATACACATAGATCTATTTATTCCATGAATTGCCAGATAATTAACTAAATATAGTACAAAAACAAATTACCAACAAAATTAGACCCCATTTCTCGTTAATGTTTTATATCAAACAGATCCCTCAGACAATCTCCAATATGCCATAAAAATAATGAAAAGTTTAAAGGAACGCCATATTCCGAAGGTCGGGAAACTTCCAAATCATTCTGGAAGTAAGCCCACGAGGGTCGGCAGGGAGGGGAAGTCAGTATTCATAACGATGTTTTATAGTTGACGTTTAAGATGTGAGAAGGAAGTTTGATATTGTTTGTCAATGAACTTAATTACAATACTTAAGTTTAAACTGCCTCATTGGTCTGGTAGCGATCACGAGGTCCTTGGTTCGAATCCATATTTGGTCCAATTCAATAGAGGAATTCCTATTATTTGTCCGATGTCTGGTATTATGCCCGGCCCTATACTAGCAGTAGGGTCTCCTATTACATCGTAACTGACATCGTCGGCGAATAGTGGAGGTACACAGTACACCTTGCCTTCCCCGCTTGGGGAATATAGGCGTGACGGTGACTTTTTTTATTTATTTAAGTTTGTTAAATTTTACTAATATATTACTATCGTATTACTGAGGAAGTAAAAATTTTATAACATCGATCGAGCAATGCGTCACGGCAATAGGCTTACCTCTATGAAGTAGGCTGTATGTGATCATTTTTAGTGAAATATTTCTGTATCTAAAATCAATGTGCTCCTAACAACTGTATTCTAAATCTATGTCATTGCAGTCATGATAACGTATCAGTATAAAAATCTTAGAATGTTAACAAATTTTATCAACTTGACATTGGTTTACTACCATCTCTCTATCTCTCGCTATATCATCATGTCAGTCAGATTCCTTGCGGGGTAGGCAGAGAATACAGAATTTCCTACCATAATATAATAATAAAAATAATCCTACACTGCCCTATTGCCGGGCAAAAGCCTTCTATCACAACTGTAAGTGAGGAGGAAGATCTATCTATATCATCACGTCAGATCCCGTCTTGGGTAGCCAAAGAGTACAGAGTTCCAACAATTTCTTTCCTTGTAGATGCTTTACTATGACATGGGGGTGAATCGCCTCTAGGGAAGTCAGTCCCGCTAAGCTGGTCCGATTCGGCGACCGGTCAGATGTACTCATTCTACGCCACTCTAGTAATATGTGAAGAGAAAGCAACCATTGCGTACTAATATTTATCTCAAGCGTCGCATCCATCTTTTCCTGCATCCTCGCCGTCTCGTATTCAATATCATACGTTCCTCCAGCGTGTTTGTTGTATGTAACCCGACACCGCGATAGATTTGTGCCGCCCTTCGTTTCCCCCCGGCTCCCACCCCCGCCATTGTTCCTACTAACTGTAAAATCATTTGTGTGGTTTTGTGTTGCAACGCCTTTTGTTTATTCATTCAAATCTATGAATATATGGGTTTTGAATATATTATTGTTTATATTTGCATTTTCGTTAAGTGTTTTAGGATCAGAAGGGTTAATGTTTGCACATTTTTCGTTCGTCACTTAACCTTTATTTTAAATTTCATCTATATATTTTTAGCTACGCTGAATATAAAAAAAACTTTTTGAAGCTAGTAGTGATTTTACTAGGATTTTTACCTATCCATTCAATGTATACATAGTACTCATTTTCTTTGATGTAGGTTAAAACAAACAATGAATGGTTCACGTTTATCTGAAGTAATACTAATTAATCCTACATACGTTACTATTATGGACGTCATCTTTTAGACAATGATTGGTTTTCCACTCTCGTTATATTATAATAATAACACAGTAATGTAAGTGGAAAGAAAAGAGATATTTCACATAGAAGAGGGCAGAAATACGTTATCCTTATGATCGGTGCTTAGGATCCTACTTAAATTGCATGTCAAAAAGATGCTGTCAAATGTGATTTAAAGGAGAAAACTAATGACTGGCTGATTGACTGTTTATTTTGCGCACCGCTTGGAATCTCTGGGCCTAGAAAATTGAAGTTTTTCACAAGGCTTCCTCTTATAATGCACTATTTATTTAGGCACTCATATGTAATTCTTGGCAAGCCAACACCAAAGTGAAACTATAAAAGCCCCTTCGGCCAATAGCATACTCATTCTATCGAATGAGTATGCTAACCGAACGATCTTTACAGTTACTCTGAACAAGGTAGAGCATGCAGCATCACGACTATGGTGATATGTATTTTGAATAGAGATAAAGTATGTGGCAAAATCAAGCAAGCAAATTCTAAATGCGAAGCGAATACTGGTGTATGATATTACTGGATACTCTCTACACTGTGTATAAAATCTCACAATTGACGTCACAACTGCAATCTCAGACGATTTCTTAGAAAGTAATAAATTCGTATTTCCAGTAATTTGTTTAATACACGACGCGCAATAAAAACGACAAACGCAGATTGTTTGCTCTCAACATGAAGACAATTATTTCTTGAAATTATTCTTAGTGAGTGAATCATAATCGTATGAACTTACGCAAAACATATGACTAATAGAAATTGTCAGTTAAATTGGAGTTTCAACATCCCTATAATACTTCTATATACTGTCTCCTTATTCAAGTGAATTTAGTGCTAGTGGTTATTTAGAGGACTTTGGTGGAAATCCGAGGCTGGACAGAGTGTATTTTTCTACCCATCTAGCTATATCATCACGCAAGATCCTTGACTAGGCAGATAGTGCAGAGTTCCAAGATGGTCTTTCCCAGCGCAAAATTCTCAAGCGAGTCCAGAATTTGGAATTGTGCCCGGTATCAATGAAAAAAGGGTCCCTCTTATTATGGATCAGTATCTGAAATAAATTATGTATTTATCTAACTATGTCATCACGCCAGAAATAAATTATTATTATTATATTATATTTCGGCGCTTGTAGCGCTAAGAGGCCACAGTGTTCTTACCGATCACCATGGTTAAGCAGCGTTCGACTCGGCTGGCTGAGATGGGTGACTGTTTGTGACATTTGCATATTCGAGCATCTCCGTGCTTCGGAAAACCCCTTAAGCCGTTGGTCCCGGTTACCAATTAATGAGGCAGTCGTTAAGCCAAATTGGAAGCCTTATAGGCGGCTTGATAAGTTCCAACAGCAGGTGGCCACAAACCTGCGTCATACAATCCGCAGTGGATCTGCTCGGCGTAATATGAGCTAAATAAACTCTCTTACCTCGATTTACCAGTATAGGCTGGTATTATTACATTATTATATTATATTATTGCATCGGGACCTAACATTGTCGACAAAATGTTGATATAAATAGCACACAATTTGTACTACCCTAGCTTGAGAAATGTAATCATTATCACCCGAAAGAATAGGACAAAGGCCTCTGTAAACATCGCCGGGACGTCAAGCTGTATGCATCCAGCTTTTACCTGTGACCTTCACCAGTTCAAGGATTGTAGCCGTAATATACTTTTACGCCTATAATTGTGGGCGTCCGCCATCTTACTTTGACTATCTGTCATCGGTAAATCATCATCTGACAGCTGTCATCTGTCATCGCTTCACAACTGAACACTCATGCAATTATTAAAGGCATAGAGTATGTCTATAGACAAGATTAAAAGGTTACTCAGTGAAAATACCTGCTTGACATTCCATTAATTGTGATCTTCAAATATTAGAATACTTTTATATAGACATACTTTTTATTATTTCATTATACATTTTTTTCGTAATAATGTAAGAATATCACCAACAACCCCCTGAGATGCGAAATCTCTGTCGCCTAAAAGCATAGTGTACTTTCGTGATAATAAAAAGGCAAACTTTTCAAAACATGGGGGAAAAGATATGATTGAAACAAAACTTGCTGGAACCCCGTATAAGTGTATTAAACTGACTGAAAAACTTTTTCAAAAGTATAACGAGACAAAGTGAAATAATATAAATACTTTTCCCGATGATAAAAAGTTTGTTATTGGTTCTGGTTTGTTTGGGAAAATGGAAGTGATTGTTAAAGTGACTACACTTTTTGTTTTGAAAGGTATTACCTTTTCGCTTGTTATTTTTATAAGGGCAGACAGAGGTGTACTTTCATAGATAGTAACCACTTTTCGTTTAGATATTTTCGGTCTAACTGGACTATTTCTAAGAGGTAAGGTGACCGTGTTTCACGAATGGCACTTCAAAGAACATATATTATGTATTAGAACATATGTTTGTTTAATAAATAAAAAGCCACGTTTTTAAAACCGGTTCTTTAATTTTACATTTTTATCCATATCTGAGCTATGTGTAAAGTTTGAAGTCTCTAACTTATCGCGAAATTAGTTTAAAATCTATAGCAAAATATGTAACGAACAGACAAATAGATAAAAAGCGAGTAAGTAAAATAGTTGTTTTTTTTTTAGTAAAAGTATAAGCGCATCGCTTTGTGATCACAAGGACCTAGGATCAAATCCTAGGTCGGACTAATGTAGTTTTTCTAACGTTAAATTCCCAGTTTAAGTCCGGAGTTTGGAATTGTGTCCGATATATGGCAATAGGCTCGCCCCCTATTTCATGGGACCTAACATCGTCGGCTAAAAGTGGGTGTACTCAGTACACCTCTGCCACCCCCGCTTGGCGAAAATAGGCGTGACGGTGTAGTAAAAATATATAATAATATGACAAACGAAATGAAAATCATTACAAATGTTTAGAAAGTAGCTTCTAGACTTTTGAAACCGGTGGACATTTTGCAAGACGAACATTTTAAACTCAAACGTTCGGGTCGTGAGTTGACGAGGTTATAATAGAATGATCAAACGATTTTCGTTTTATAAACGGTACAGGTTTCTCACCTACAGTGCGCAGACATGGTCACTCAAAAGTCCAAACTCAAGGTTTGTCAAAGGGCAAAGGGGCGCAGCCTCTTGGGTGTTAAACGTATGGATAAAGTGCGCAACTCGGTGCTGCGTTCCACGACCCGTGTAATAGATGTGGGCGTAAAAACCGCTAATCTTAAGTGAGATTGAGCCGGTCATCTGATCCGAATAATAGGTGGGCTAAAAGGAGTACCGAATGGGTCCCAGAACACAGACATCGTCGTCGTGGTAGGCCTAAGAAGCGGTGGCGCGATGATCTCGATGCATATCGGCCTAAGTGGCCATTATTCGCCAAGGATAGGACTGTTTGGAGGTAGGAGGGGAGACCTTTGCCCAGCAGTGGGACACAATAGGTTAGTTAAACAAGACGGTACAGAAAGGTTTTTTAAAGGAGCAAAGAACAAACTTTATAGGAACCTTCTACAACTTCAACCAACACAAAATTTGTCTCCAACTTATCAACAAAAGTAGCCCAAAATGTTTACACTTTTAAAAGATGACCGTGTCTCGTTTTATTATAAAAAATAACAGGGGATGAAGGGGCGATAACTTCACGCCAACTTTGTATCGGAAGGACACCGGCTGAATAATAAAAACAGCATCAAATATACAGGTGATCGGAGTTTGATATACTTCGACAACTTGGCCTTTTTTGGTAGTGACTAGTTAAAATTGATTTTACAATTAGATTTATGTCCCTTGAAAGATCATTTATATTTTACATTTGATTATTTACGAAGGTAAGGGAGTTTAATCTATCCATCTATATCACGCCAGTTCGCTTGCGGGGTAGGCAGAGAGTGCAGAGTTCCAACAGGTTTTTTCTTTACAGACCTCTCTGGCTTCCTCCACTCTCTCATAGTTCGTCTCATACACGCTCGCCGGTTACGGAGACTCTTGACCTGCACTTCAGATCTAGTATCAATACCTATACTACGATTAGGCTAATGCCAGTTTTCGATTATTTTACACTGATTAGTCTTACGCTGCATTGCATTATTCTTTTTTTTTAAACGTAGACCGACGCCAAGATTTTTTCCTGTGTCGCGGGTGCGTTTACAAACATGAAAAACCACATACACAAATACCCAGACCAATTATTGTAGGTCACACGAAGATTTGTCCAGTGCGGAAATCGAACTCGCGACTTGACCCAGTGGGCGGAGCGGCTTAAGCTCCTAAGCACTGGGCTAAATCGGCCGTCATACACTTACGAGGCCCTGGTTTTGAATTACAGGTCTGCTAAGTATAAAGTTATCAATAGTAACTAACCAATACGATCGCACCAATTACACTGGAACCTAAATGCTAACATACCAAAATGTTGCTGTGTGTATAATGTCTTTGCTGTCCCTTCTTGGGAGTCCCCAGTCTTATAGTCTAAGAATGTATTTTAGTGAATGTTAGTGATTTTAACCACATCTGCAATATATTGCTATAATTGAATCATAAAATAAAAAAAATAACTACTGTCACGCCTATATCCACCCTAATCGGGGTGGCAGAGATGTACTGTGTACACCCACTTTTCGCCAACGATGTTAGGTCCCATGTAATAGGGGGCGAGCCTTTTGTCATATACCAGGCACAATTCCAGATTCCGGACTGTTACTGGGAAACTTTTGTTAGATGTAACTACATTTGTCTGACCTATGATTTGAACCCAGCACCTCGTGATCGAAAAGCACGGTATTCGCCAATAGACCAACAAGGCAGTCTTGAGGAATTATTGAATCATATTTATGTCGATCATAAATCAACTTAGCGAAATTGATACAGACATCTTCACACCTGTAAATTTTTCATTACAAACACTCGTTATCGGTCACCCAAATTCAGCTGATATCGTATCGGCGATAAACATGTTCCCATGTACTTGATAGTGGGTAAGCAGAATAACTCACTAGACAAATATTTGTCAAACTTTGCCGTTTGATTTACAACATCTAGATTTTATTTTATCAAGTATCGTGTGAATCGATTCATTGATAATTAGGGTTATGAACCTGAAGACTATACAGGATCATAAAAACAGTAACTATAGACAGGATCTATAGTTACCAAATGCGATGTACTATGAACACCTCTGCTATCTCTATCTGAGATAATAAATGCCATTGGTTTATGAAGTCAGAGTTCAATGTAGCCATGTTTCATTATTTAAAGTAAAAACTACTATCTCAAATTCATAAGCCCACATAGGTACTAAACTCAAAACCCGATACAGTATCAAGTCAAGTCGTCATTCAGAATTACACCACTCCAATAACTATCATTCCCACAGTTCTACATCACAAAATATGTAGAGTCCATTTAAGCACTCAAATTTGTACCCCAACATCCGCTACCCACCAATAACTGGCCAAACCTGACGTCATAAATATTACAAAGAAAGAAAACCAGAACGCAGCACAAACAGACAACAACAATTGTCATCCCACAATAGCACTCCAAAGATTTATGGCAAATCTGTTTACATGACAACTGTAATACCCCAAACCATCCACGGAATTAATGAGTCCACAGTATCACTTCCTAAGCTAACATTCGTCGCTGCTAATAATAGTATCCACCCTACACCACCCTTTAAGAATTCCCTACTAATAGAAAGTGGATAGACAGCCACGATCCATCACTGGATCCCCCAGCCGATGTATTATTTATGGGGACATCCACAGCAACCCACTGCTAATCTTTCAATATCTTGAGAATTTCGGGATGGAACTTAGGGATCAGATTCCGCAAAATACTATTGCTGTCTCTGAAGTCTTTAATTAAATAGATAGAAAGACTAATTTTGAATATTCCAACGGCAATACTATACTTTGTGATATTGTCGAGGAATTCACAGATACTGGGGTAAATTCAGGTGATTTATACTCTATTATCAAAGCGATAAAAGTTAGAATAGATCGTTTTTGAGCTGTTGATGTTTGTGAAGCTAGAATAATTGTAGGATTTGTTTGTTTTGGTAAGGAATGAGAGTAATGGCGATGCATCGGATGCGGAATAAAATTAATGGACATTAAATTAAGGAATTTTCGTTAGGTATATGTTCGTAATGGGCGTGTTATTATTGCAAATGGAGGACTCGTCGCTTCAATAATCTTATTTGTGAGTTTTAATGTATGAATTAATAGCCTTGATATTTACTTAATGCATTGTAATTGTAACGCATAAAATGCATTATTGATTAAAACAGCATGTATAATATTAATAAGAGATTCAAGCTTATTTTTTCCGAGTACATTTTGATGGGTCGGAATTAGGACATAAATTTTTGACTAAGACTCTGTATAAACCTCAGACATTTACAACTCGATAATTTAAAAATAAACTATCGTATAAATACTTGGCGTAAGTTTTTTACGCTCATAATCCTGTATAGGATTACCGAACAGTTTTACATAAAACTAACCATTACAACACTTTACCAGCCTTATAATAATCCACAGAAGCATTCTTCAAATCCACAGTGAGTTTCTAAAATTAAAATACGAACTTATTTAAATAAAACTAAATAGAAATCGAACTGTGAACGGTCGTGTTTCTAAAAATATCACACTTAGTCGCTGATGCGGAGGAGAAAAAATATTTTCGAGATTCGAGGAACGAGAGGGGACCGAGAATAGATCCCTGTGGGACTCCCTTTATGTTGTAACTAGCAAAGCCCGCGACTTCGCTCAAGTTACGCTCCTCGTGTTACTTGGGTAGTGTAAAAAAATGTACACATATGTCTGTGTATGATGGGACATTGAGGTGCATTAATTTAACAAGAGCTTTTTATACTATACATATTAAGTAAATGAAACAACTATTAATATCATTAGGGTATGAACAGGAGTATTAACGGTAAGCTGTCAAGTGATTTATGAAGCTGTAACTATAACTGTGTCGTGGTGCACAAATACGCGGACCGAATCAAACATTTTTACGTCACACAAAGATTTGTCCTGTGCGGAAATCGACCCGAGAACTAGTGATTCAGTGAGCCTTAACCACTGGGCCAAACCGTGGTCAATTTTTTTTGTAATTCCTTCTATCTATCTATATCATTACGGCAGTAGGATGGGCAAAAATATAGAGTTCCAACAGGTTCTTTTCTTACAGACCTCTCTGCTTTCTCCACTCTTAAAGTTCGTCTCATACACGCTCGCCGGTTACGGAGACTCTTGACTTGCCCTTGGAATTTTTTATATAGCATAAATCGACTGTAATATATCAAGATTATTAAAAAGAGAATGCGTCAGACTCTCCAGCCCGCTCGTCTTTGACTCAGCGTGAAGAGCTGAGTTCTTGTGTCATCAAGTATATATTAATCCAATTAATTCACACTAATCCGTATGTTTTGACTCGTGTTTGGTTCTGAATTTATTGTATCTGTCTGACTATAGAATTTTCTAATGGATTCGGTGCTATTAAGAGCTTTGCTTTTCAAATTAATGTTTATGATTTGGTTATAATGTTATTCACTTTAATATAAACATACACATTTTTCAATATCCTTTTTAGGATAATGGTTATGGTAAATAAAAATTAGTATCCACACTATATCCTTCAATCTTATTAGGTATTAAGAAGAATCTGAATACTTCTTTCATTGCTCATAAGTTAACTTCTAATGGCCAGTTTCATAGATTTGCTTACTATCAGTAGAATTCTGACAGATTTTCCATACAAAATATATCTTATTTCTATCCGTAGTAGGCAAATCCAACCTTGAGTCAAATATTAAATCCGGTCGCAAGTCATTCCACACTAGATAACTTCTTTTAAATCATAATTAAAAATAAAAACTTATTCCTTTGCAACAGTTATTAATACCTCTTACCAGCTCATATGTAGATAGTTACGAAAAAAAACAAAACTTACCTGAAACAAAGTAAAAAAGAAATAAAATAAAAAATAAACAAAAGCAACTAATGTCCACTTATAAAAGGAATTTTAAATCATTCTATTCATCATTGCTATGCTGTTAATTTAAAAATGGCCGATCTTAACTAGTGATGTGGCGATATCGGTATCCGAAAATGTACGGAATAGGTCTGCGAAGATATCCGATAGGAATTATAGGTATTTTCTTACATCGGTAGAGGTGAAATTATGTAAAATAATGTTATATTATGATTGGCCACTTAATTAGCTTCTTATTTTTTGATGTGCGTAAATTATATATGAATATAATATTGCATTATTATTATGGCAATAGTCCCAACCTACGATATTTTATTTACATAATATTCGTGATTTTCTTTGGGAAGTGTCGACGTTTATAATACTGTTTTGTTGGGACTTAGCCCGCCACACATTCCCAACTCTATAACTCGCTGTAAGCCAAGATTTTATCATTTGCAAGATTTTATTAGTTCATAATCTACCTATCTTTATAATCACGCCATATCTCTTGATCCAACAGGTTTAAGTCGTTAGTTCATAATACTTAGGGCCTGTTTCACTACCCTCGAGTCAAGTACTGGTTAGTTACTTTTCGATAAGTGTAAATCGGCATTTAAATAGTAATTTGGAGATAGGCTCCTGAAGTGTATATTCAATATCTATGTTTATTCAATATTTATCTAATTAATTAGTCCTCAAATATCCGAAATTCCGCGAACATCACTATTCATAATCGAAGAGATGAGAACTAAGCATCGCGCGCACCTCATTACGGCGCACGTAACGAGCGAGCGTAAATCATACGGACGCCCGCCGGCCATTGTCTTGCCCGGACGCAGAATCGATTCACAAATCGATTGTAATGATCGATCCGCGAACATCGATCTCATTAACGTACTAATGATGAATGTGTGTATGAATTCGTTATAAGTATTGTCCCGATTCGATTAGAACTAATCGATGTATTCATTTCTGTAACCATTCAAATATTTTAACGGTCAATTTAATTTTGATAATTTAATTTTGTGGTGCTACTGAAATTTTTTGTTTAGTATAAAGTATCTCCCTCCGCCTGGGTCAAAAATGTATAGATTCGTGATAAGTTAAATTGAGCTGGGCTCTTATTCGCTATGATAAATTTAGTCATAGCGCATCAGGGCCCAATTCTTGTAAATTTTAGTTCGAGTCTGATCTGTAACCGGCGATCGCGTATGAGATGAACTATAAGAGTGGAGGAAGCCAGAGGGGTCTGTAAGGAAAGATCCTGTTAGAACTCTGTACTCTCTGCCTACCCCGCAAGGGGTCTGGCGTGATGATATAGATGTATAGATAGAGAGAACTATCTGACCATTAATATATTATTTCCACCTGAGTGTTTGTGCATGTAAATTACATGTTTGAGAACGCACCTACGATACTGGTATAAATCCTATTGTAAGGCTACATTTAAGTTTAAAAAAATAGTCCCATACCTATAGGTAGGATTGTTTAAATGACTGTAACATAATTATGCGCCGATTATCTCGAAGATCGTAACTATATTGGCAACACACCTTACAATAACAATGTAGAAAGTAAACAGAAATACATTTCAGAATCTTCCGATTTTACAAACATCAAAACTCCACCCTAAAACGTAACTTTAAAGTTCAAAATACAGCATACATTGACAAATGCGACAAAACAGTGATCTTGGACACAGTGGCCCAGAATCCGGCGCGTCCCTGCCAAATAATTGACACACCCGATGTCATCGCAGAGCGAATGTTGCCAGCATCGATATTTCGCAATTATACTTCTAATTCGAGACTGGTATCCTCGATATTAGTCTACTTGTGACGTAAATATATCGACTTGGAAATGTGTTACCGATTGGGCTGAGATTATTGGTATAGACGGTATAATAATGTGGTGTGTATGTTGAGTCCGTGTAGAATTCTAACGTATAAAATCATGACATTTTATGAGATATATATAACTTCTAATATTATAGTGAACTAATGGAGTTGTCTAACGTTATGGATATTGTAACTTATTCATTACAAGCAAAGCTATAAGATGATAATAGGCATAGACAAAATAGTCCATAAAATCTATTTATGATTCTAAGTAGACTGCTTTGTAGTCTCAAATAGACTTTTAAGCTTATTCAAATGAAATCAACATATTTTATTTCATTAACAATATAGGTATTAATAATAATGTCGTGGTGCCTTTCCTATTAAGTATAAAATACCTGTGGCAGGAAGTCACCTCTCTTCCAATCCGTGTTTACTCATAGATTAAAAACTAATTATAGTATAATAATTAACGTCAACAAACGTAGAGGTAATTGCTATTCCTAATTAAACCAACGAATTTAAGTATTTTTATTTCAGGCAACACTCATGATGAAAGTACTCTTAAACAATTCCAAATTCAAACGCTCAAACATCGCGACATTCGAAATTCAAACCCGCATGTTCAAATTAATGTTCGTCCGTTTAAGAAAAACAATTGACACGATCACGTTCGGAAGCGTTCGTTCAACTCGTTCGTGAATCATCGGGGGGGCTCGGGTTGGCACGAGGCCTAATCGTCGGACATCGGGCCTCCATATATCTCGTTTGCCGTCATCGGTGGCCATTCTTCGGCTAGTTGGGAGAACTCGGCGACTGAATGGGTGGTGGACTGACAAATTGACGGTTCGTCAAACTGTCGTGTGTTCAATCGTCAGGTTGTCGAGGTGCTAAAAGGATAGTGTCGGTGGAGGTGGGTGGGCTACGACATCGTTGGCTAGGGTTTTTTGGCTCTGTCATTATTTGGGAGACAAAAATAGTTGAACAAGAAAATGTCCTTTTTTGGCCTGAAAAATACGGGGTGAAAGTTAATGCCAAACACAACTATCTCTTCCTCGAGGGAATCTGTAATAGGCCGCTATAAAATACATAAAAAGAACTACCACAATAATATATTTAAAAAAATAGTAGTTAAGTGGAATTTACCAGACAGCCACGTCATAGAAAATAACCAGACAAAATAACCAAAGTACCAGGACACAATGAGCCGACAAGAGCCGCGTCAGCCTCTAACGAGTGTAACCCGAGTCTGTAACCGATCCGTTCATTAAAGCTCCTCGGTTGCTCTGCCAGCCTGGTACCAAACGAGACGTTTCTTAATAAAATGTTATAAATTTTGATACTGACACTTGCTTGTTTTATCTTCTTCTAGATAGGGAAAAGGGCGCCGTTAATTTTTAGTACGAAAATAGCTGAAGAACCTTTGTCAATGAAATCTTTCTGATAAGTTCCGATAATTATACGTCTGCATAAGTCAAACATTTTCATAACCAGTGACTGTCAGACGAATTAGATCAAGTATAGTGCTCTGCCTTTTAGTCTCTACCAAGGCTATATCATACGAATCTAACTTATTCCAATGCACTATCAATCTCCTATATCCTTAATTAACCCCAAGATTACATTTGCCCAGTTGCCCAGCAGTTAGCAGAGAAATGGATCTGAAACTGGCCAGAGCGAGAATGAAAACCACTTAAGTAAGCAAGGTAGTGTTCATGTCTGCATCTTACTTTTTTCCGTACTACTCTTTATCATGCCTACTTACTTCCCTGGATTCTAGCACGCAATTAAATTAAATTAGGTAAATTACTTTATATGGTAGTTGCGATGCCGCAGTTAATGCGCTCGTGACGCTGACCAAGGTGTTCTTAGCGACCACCATTGTAACAGCGTTCAGCTTGGTCGGTCTGAGATGGATGACTGTCTGTAGAATTTTTATAGCGTCTCCGTGCTGCGGAAGGCAAGCTAAGCCATTGGCCCCGATTATTACCAAATGTGCTAGTCTGTTACCTGTCTAGTCTGCTACCAAATGGAAGCCATAGAAGCGGCTTGATGATTTCCAAAAGCACATGGCTATAACCTGCCCCCACCGACCCGCACTGGGTGCGCGTGATGGAGTGTGAGCTAACCTCTTGCTCCTCGATTTGTAACAAAATACCTTTTTCGGGAGAAAAAGCGTGAAAGATTTGTTAGTCTTTAAAATTTGGTACTTTTTGCATACAGATGCCCGCAATACAGGTTCAACTAGTGCTGGTAGCACTAGAACAGGTTGATACATTTGAGTACCACTAAATGTTTATCTACATTGGAAAGAAACAATTCTTCAAAAAAAACCAGCGGAGGATCCGACATTCATTCATCCGACATTTTAGAAACATGTTGCAACTATTTAATTGTGTTATAGTTTTGTATGGTTAAGTCTCTAGCTATCTATCTATATCATCACGCCAGATCCTTTGCGGGGTAGGCAGAGAGTGAAGGAAGCCAGAGAGGTATGTAAGGAAAGAACCTGTTGGAACTCTGTACCCTCTGCCTACTCTCTGCCTATGATTAAGAAAGACTACATTTCTCTCGATTTCTCAGAGAAGACCTTTGCCCAGTGCTGGGACAGAATAGGCTGATTTATCGTCGACGGTGATAATGTCATTACCATCTCGACAAGTCAACGGCCTGTTGGCTCGAAAGTTACTAAATAAAACAAAGCCAGACACCCAAACTGTAAGAATGACAACGACATGCCTCAATGCTAAGGAGAGAACTTTTTTCGTTCATTTTGATGTTTAAAACAAGTCATAAAATGTCACCTAACCCTGAATAGGCGCTGGCTGTCGTTATAAACACTGTTAAGTTTAAATAATTACTTAATTAGTGGGTTCTGCAATCGGTACTACAGTACAGAGGTTCTCGATAGTACCTGTATATACTCGTGCCTACTGGTAGCTTTTTTATTACGAAAGAAGTAACTAGCTGTTCTTAAATTAAGTAAAATACAAAAATATATTTATTACCACTTTTTCCCCGAAGGCTTTAATAGATATGTACATACTACACCCACATTTCGCCGAGGTTTATTTCTTAATATAACAGGTGGAGTCTGCAGTTGTATCCTTTGTACAAAGTACACCTCTGCGACCCCGCTTTACATATATAGGCGTAAAAGTAAATATTTTTATTTTTCAATGATTTTATCAACCGTTTTTCGATCCCGCAACGGTACCCAACGAACTAATTAGCGGTACGAATAATTAAAAGCGTCGATGCGGCGTCGGCGCGGCAAAAACTATCAGACATTCGTATTTCGCTGCTCGTATTTTGAAAAATCTCACCGCGTCCATCTTAAAACAGATTCCGCAACTCAAAAACTTCAAAACGGCTTACTATCCACATATATTCAACCTAAAAGAAATCTTACTACACTAATATTAAAGTTCACTTCACCGGTTGCTGAGTTTGACGTTTAAGAAGTTAGGTTATGAATGCGCAAGAGACACAAGATGGTTCCCAAAGATAATTTTGTGTTGCGTTCAGAATAAAAGTAATTGAAATACTAGCAAATTGAGCTTTTAAATTGCGTTCGCATGTTTGTATTTTAAAAGTATACATATATTTACGTGAAAATAAATTAAGTTGGAACTAAGTTACTTTACCGTTGTTATTTGCATACTAATAGGCTATTTATTATAAAACTTTTTGGCAAGAGTTTTTACAGTTTTCATTTACCTATACAAAATTTCGTTGTTTTTTTTTGGAAATTTAATAATTATTAATCAGTCATATAAATAGTAGGTAATCTTACTAAATACTGGGCTAAAGTTTTCAGTTATCCAAAATTTATTGAAAATTTCAACAATTTTGGAAAATTATAAGATTTTATATAAGGAATATCGATCCCCTATGTACTTGGTAAAGACGACGACTAGGTTCAATGGTTAAGGGCTTCAGCCGCTTAGCTCAATAGATCAAAAAGTCGCGGGTTTGTTCCCCACACAGACCAAATTTTTGTGTCCAATAAACGTTGGTCTCGGCCTGGATGTTTGTGTAAGTGATTTCCATGTTTGAGAACGAACCCACAACGTAAGAATAAAACGCAGTGTGGAGCCTCTTGTTTTGCTCAAAATTAAGATCGAATGAGTAGCCTTCAATGTAAAAGTGGAAGGATGCAGGTACCGGGGAAGACCTAGACTATCTTACCACGACCAAATAAATCGAGTCTTATCTGATGGAAAAGTCAAGAGTCTCCGTAACCGGCGAGCGTGTATGAGACGAACTATGAGAGTCGACAAAGCCAGAGAGGTATGTAAGGAAAGAACCTGTTGGAACTCTGTACTCTCTGCCTACCCCGCAAGGGATCTGGCGTGAGGTTATAGATAGATAGATAGAGTAGCCTTCAATATTCGTAAATAATGTTTAGAGTCGAGCGTCCCGAATAGAAAGTTACCGATTGATTAAGTCATCCTGAAACCAAAAGTGGTAGCGCTGGTCTGGTATAGTTACTGCCACAATTGTTACACTAAACAAATACCAACATATTTTAAGGGATTGCGTTCGGAAGTCAATCCCTTTGAATTCACTAACGGCTGGTTTCAATATTTAACAAGGGTAGATTTGCCTACTACGGATAGAATTTTGACATATTTTGTATGGAAAATGTGTCAAAATTTTACTGACAATAAGCAAATCAATCCTTCAGTTGAATCTTGAAACCGGCCGTCAGTCAAATGATGGTCAAGTGTTGGATTTTGCAACAGTCTGGCTACGGTCTTCTTGTGACCCACCAATATTCGCTCCGGGTGTTTGATCACGTGAAATGTTAGTAAATGCACTAACGACATAGATACTATTTTTGGGGTAAATCAGTGCTTTTTACAAAAATTACTTCCATGATAAGTTGACCAATCGACCACAATCTTCTGAAAATGCCCCGGAACAGATGCAGCTTTTACTATAATGCCAAACTTACAGTCTTTCAAAGAAGCTTTACTTTTTCAGTGTTATCCTAAGACCCCAATAGGACGGACCAGGGTCGCTCTTTCTACTGTTAATTACGAGGGCAACTATATAATATTTATATCAATTCGCCTGTATGCACCTACTACTGAGTCTGATCCACTCCACTACCGGATCAAGAGTCATCAACGTCAACATCAGAAAAAAGATGAAAACTGCAGAGCAAAGGCCTCCCCTAAAGATTGCCACGACGCAGAGATGGACAAAATGTAATCAGATTAATTATTACGATTACATTTTGTAATCTCAAATAAAGATTAGAAATGTTATCATAATCTTTATTTTTAATAAATACGTAACCCTACACTAGGATTTATTACTGTGTCGTGGATGCATTTACAAACATGAAAATTTACATACACAAATACCCAGACCGAAACAAATAATTGTAGGACACACAAAGATTTGTCCCGTACGGGAATCGAACCCGCGACTATTAGACATAGTAGGCGGAGCTGAAAATATAATTGTAATCGTTAATCTGATTACATTTTGCTTATCTCTGCCCCGCCGACCGGCTTTGTAATGAACGCATATAGTGACCTTCATCAGGTCATAGGGCTACCTGCGTTGCACATTAATAAAATAATCATAAGCTTCTATCTATCTATCTATATCATCACGCCAGCTCCCTCGCGGGGTAGGCAGAGAGTACAGAGTTCCAACAGGTTCTTTCCTTACATACCTCTCTGGCTTCCCCCACTCTCATAGTTCGTCTCATACACACTCGCCGGTTACGGAGACTCTTGACTTGCCCTTCAGCTAAGACACGGTCTATTTGGTCATGGTAAGATAGTCTAGGTCTTCCTCGACACCTACATCCTTCCACTTTCGCATTGTATATCTGTTTTGTCATCATCATCATAAGCTTCGTTGGTCTATAATATTTTTCAAGAAGGAAGGGTACCGTGACACTTGTAAGTGTCAAAGAAAATTATACTTTATTCAATGGCAATAAGAGACATGACCTGTTTCTATACTTATAGTGGACTTAACTCCATTGAATTAAGTATGTTCGATATCGCCCAAGCAAGAGTGGCAGAGGTGTACTGAATTCACCCACGTTTCGCCGAGTATGTTAGGACCCATGTAATAGGGGGCGAGCCTATTGTCATACACCGGGCACAATTCCAGACTCCGGTCTCATACTGGGAATTTTTCGTTTGATAAACTAAATTCGTTCGTTTGAAAAACAGCCGAAACGTGGCCACTCACTGTGCGGCTTGTCCATCAGTTCAAGGTCGCTCAGCGAACTATGGAAAGAGCTATGCTCGGAGTTTCTCTTAGGGATCGAATCCGGAACGAAGTTATTCGTCAGAGAACCAAGGCTACCGACATAGCTCAGCGAATTAGCAAGCTGAAGTGGCAGTGGCAGGTCACATATGCCGCAGAACCGATGGCCGTTGAGGCAGACTGGTTCTTGGCCGCGTGTCGGCAAACGTAGAGTAGGGCGCCCTGTAGCTAGGTGGGGCGACGATATTCGTAAGGCAGCGGGCAGGGATTGGAGAAGGAGAGCTGAAGATCGAGCTCAGTGGCGTGCCATGGGAGAGGCCTACGTCCAGCAGTGGACTGACACGGGCTGATGATGATGATGAAACTAAATTTGTCCGACCTAGGATTTGAGGACCTTGTATCACAAAGCGATGCCCTATGCCACTACACTAACGAGGCCATCAATGTGGGTACTAATATCGCTGGTGATATGTGGTCGTACACAGACCACCTGTCACTTTATTTTCCTAAAATAACGTAGCCCCATTTTAGGATTTATTCCAGTATCGGGTGATGGTTTACAAACATGAAAATTCACATAGTCAAGTCAAGAGTCTCCGTAACCGGCGAGCGTGTATGAGACGAACTATGAGAGTGGAGGGAGCCAGATAGGTCTGTAAGTAAAGAACCTGTTGGAACTCTGTACTCTCTGCCTACCCCGCAAGGGATCTGGCGTGATGATATAGATAGATAGATGATAATTCACATACACAAAAACTCATCATGCTAGCGTGTCTATAAATTACAGTGGTGATATTTTTTATTTTTATGAAAACAATTGTTTTTACCAGAGTTCTCATAAAATTTAAATATGTTAGGTTTATAAAAGTGAAAGGGAAACTCCCTTAGTCGTTAGTAGCGAGTGGATAGACCAACAGACTGAAATTGATAAGTTATACAACATTCTAGATAACTCTTTAGCAACGGACTATACTTATATTGTAAACTAGCAGTTACCCGCGACTTTGTCCGGGTGGTATAGATGTATAGATGAGGCTATTCCTACTTTCCCAATGCTGGGCAAAGGCCTTCCCCCACAAATTGCGGTGAGAGAGGTCATACTCCACCACGCGGACCCAGTGCGGATTGGCCGAGGCAGGTTTGTGGCCACCTGCTGTTGGAACTTATCAAGCTGCCTATAAGGCTTCCAACTCGGCTTAACGACAACCATATTAATTGGCAGCTGGGATCCATAACTTAAGGTGTGTTTCGAAGTACGGAGACACTTAAAAATGGAATAGCTTCAAACGATCACCCATCTTAGACTGACCGAGCCCAACGCTGCTGAGCCCTTCGAAGCATGAAGATACTAAATAATGCATTTGCCACCAACGGTCACCCATCTCAAACTGACCGAGCCGAAGGGTGCTTAACCTTGGTGATTGCTATAAACACTGTGAGCCCGTAAGACTAAAAGCGCGTGTCACTCTTTGCACTCCGGAGTGCACTTTTTTTTTGTTGAAAAATAATATTTCTGAGTTCAGATTCGAAGTCTGGACTTCTTAATGGCCAACCGCACTACGCGAATTCGAATCATAACAACCTTTTTTTAACGAATCCAATTGCTGCCACGTGTAACGGATTTGAAATTGTAATGACAGAAATATTTGAAATTTAATAAACTTGCTCTGATGGCAACATTTTATACTTTTTAATTTTATATCGCTTCGACCTCGGATGCGGTCCGAATGAATACGTCGTGACTTTTTATCGAATCGAGTCGATATTATTCCGGTGAAATTTTATAATCGAGTAACGGTATTCCGAATTATGATCTCGGATGACTTTCGCGAGTTCTAAGGTTTTTGTTTCTGCGTTTTTTACGAATCCCGTAAAGGACTCGAAACTTATAATGATATTGTTACAGTCACAAAGATCAGCAGAAAGGAAAGCATAATAGCTTTAAATTATTTTAATCTCTATTTTTTTTTAAATGTAGACCCACGCTAGGATGTTTTGGAAATTATTTTTTGGATTTATTCCTGTGTCGTGGGTGCGCTTACAAGCATGAAAATACACATACACAAATACTCAGACCGGAACAAATAATTGTGGATCACACAATTTGTCCCGTGCGGGAATCGAACCCGCGACAATCAGACACAGTGGTCGGAGCGGCTTAAGCTCTTAACCACTGCGCTAAATCGTCCGTCAATGATTTATTTTGCATCATAAGTCGCTTATGTAATATTTCGATTTTAGTTTTTGTTTAATTTGTAATATAAATGTTGGCAACACTGATGTCAAAATTATATAAATTACGAATAACGGTTATTTTGTGCCCTTCCTGGCAGGGACAGCAAATAAACAACATTTGGAATCAAATTTACTCTATTTCTGCACCCAACGCTCCGCAGCTGCTCTGCCAAACCCACGAGGAAATAACCCCGTCACGCATTCTGTTCGTAATAATATATATCATCACGCCATATCCTTTGCGGGGTAGGCAGAGAGTAAAGACTTCCAATAGGCCCTTTCCGTACAGACATCTCTGACTTCCTCCAATCTTATAGTTCCGTCTGATACACGCTCGCCGGTTACGGAGAATCTTGACTTGCTTCAAGTAAGACACGCTCTGTTTTGTCACGGTAAGATAGTCTAGGACTTCCGGTATCTACATCCTTCCATTTTCGCATTGTATATCTGTTTTGTCATTCTTTCTTCTGACATTTTTTGTATCTATCTATATCATCATGCCAGATCCCCCGCGGGGTAGGCAGAGAGTTCAGAGTTCCAACAGGTTATTTCCTTACATATCTCTTTGGCTTACTATACTCTCGTAGTTCGTCTCATACACGCTCGCCGGTTACGGAGGCTCTTGAGTTGTTCTCCAGATAAGACTCGGTCTATGTGGTCATGGTAAGATAGTCTAGGTCCTCCCCGGCACCTACATCCTTTCACTTTCGCATTATATATCTGTTATTTTCTATATTTACAAAATACCGGAACATCATCCCTATTACATCAAAACCGTAGCGACCCCTATACATCGCTACATAGTTGCGACTACCTACGAATAGATGGTGCTGACGATTCGCCATACATGTCTAGAACGCGATATTAGAGTGCGCACGACGTGTAACATATATACAAGCCCCTAACAACAACTCTCGCATCAAGCGGTTCAAAACCGCTTCCTCCGTAAAGCCGTAGGAGCCCCCTGGTTCGTACGGAACGTCGACCTCCACTCCGATCTAGGTCTCGAACCTATTCGCGCCTTTATTAAAAAGGCGTCAACACGTCACTTCGCGAACGCATCTTCCCATGCGAATCCGTTAATCGTAGCCACCGCCGACTACGACCTCCCTCACGACCCCTGCCGCTACCGCCGGCCGAGACATGTTCTCACCGACCCCCCCGATGCTTTGTCATCCCTTCTTTCCGCTCAGAATACGAGCGACGACGAAGTAGTCGCAGACGTAGTAGTAGATCCCCTCCCATTGCCGGCGGTTGACCGGTGCGCTTAATAGTGCACCCGTCCCCCTACAGCGACTGTCCCAACCGAGGGCGCCTCTTCGAGGCGCCCTCGAGTATGTCGCCTCTTGCCCTTCTGGCTGGCTGGAGCGTAGTGGTTGCACGCTCGCCTTTAAAATCCGGTGAAGCTGTAGAGGCCTCGAGGCCAACAGCGTACATCATTCACACACACAACAACTCTCGCGCCCCGCCAGGCACACTACGCGTCTGGCTGGAAGATCTTCCCTTTGACAAATCCTGCCACAAGGTTCCTGCCACAATGCTAATATTATAAATTCGAAAGTAGCTCTGTCTGTCGGTCTGTCTGTCTGTTCGTCTATTACCTTTTCAAGTCCAAACTGCTGAAAAGTTTTAGATAAAATTTCGCAAGGACATAGATTTTATCCAAGGGAAGGACATATGTTACCTTTTATCACAAAAACAAGTTTTACACGCCTGAAAATAACTGACCGTAGTTACGGGTACAGCTAGTGATACTAACTAGTGGTCGCCCATTGGTCGAAATTCGACCTACTCTTTCATCGTTTGCTGGTTATGTTTGACATTCAGTAAGACTATAGACAAATAGTATTAAAGACAAACAATATTAATCTATTCCCAATTTGACCACGGACTTTAACAATAAACAGAAGTCAAATGTGTGTCAAATACATGGTAGTGTGTAAAATGTTTTTTTTTTATTGATTTAATGTATTTTTTATGCATAATTTAAAAAAAAATATTAGTATTCTGCACTCCTTCTCTATATAAACTATAAGTGTGGGAAATTTCATACTCCTCCGTCCGCGCAATTTTCGTAAAAAGGGGTACAAAGCTTTCGCTTCACGTATTAATATAATGATGATGATATTATAAATGTGAAAATGTGTATGTTTAGATGTTCGGATGTTTGTTACTCAGTCATGCAAAAACGGTTGAACGGATTTGAATGAAATTTGGCACACAGATAGTTTCTTAACTCGGTTATTACATAGAACTGATTAAGTATGAGTGTATTTGTTTTTAGAAAAGAACCTGTTAGAACTCTCTACTCTCTGACTACCCCGCAAAGAATCTGGCGTGATGATATAGACAGAGATATAATATTACATAGGACTTTCTATAAGTAGTCACAGAACGGCTTTGTTTGACAAAAGCGCATTATGTATCGGACCTAAATTATATAACAAATTACCGAAACGACAAATCTTTGTGTGATCCACAATTATTTGTTTCGGTCTGGGTATTTGTTTGTGAATTTTCATGTTTGTAAACGCACCCACGACACAGGAATAAATCCTAGTGTGGGGTTACGTTTTTAATAAAAAAGAAAAATTAGATATCATCTAAAGACATGTCTATTAAATAAAGCCTATTATACGATCAACGAATATCTACTTGACTAATGTATCATGCTGAAGTATTATATTATATAATTTAATTTAATATAATTTCATATCATTTTTTAATTAATTTAATGCATAGGTTATTAATTCATTCCTATAGACAATGAAATAGACTAATCTTATAAGTACATTACATCTTCTGAACTAATAATAATTGCATGCCTAACTGGTAGGATATGGTTTAAGAACATAATAATGTATATATAATAATAAGATCCCATATTGTAACCCATATTCAAGCAAATAAATGAAAAATTTGAATGTCTGTCCTGGTAATATGTTAGGTTCCTGTTTAAACTCAACGCCGACGAATTTGCGGGCAGAAACTAGTACCAAATAAAATATCTCTCATTACTGCGGTAGGCAATTATGTGGTCTTGAATTCGAATCCCAGCTCGCTGAACTGTGTATTTTTCTATTGAATATTTTTTCGCAGTCTGGAGTCTGGAATTATGCTCCGTATATTTACGACTCCATGAGAAAGTATTTAAATATTCCTAACCTGATTCATGAACACGCATTTGAAACAACTTTGTAACCTCAAGAATTTAGCTTAAGATGACTCAGCATCAACTTGAGAGGAAAACCAATCTTATTTAGTCATTCGACTGGTCCGAAAATCAGGCCAAAGGTAACTTTGTGTCCGGTTTGGAGGACATTTTTGCGAGATAATGGACTTCTTGATATGAAACAAGTGTTTGTGAGTCACAATAACAATTTGAAAAAATCAAATTAGATACAAAACTCAGGTCTTCGTGAACCTCGGCAGCAGCATGCACCACTAAATCAACAAGGAAACATCGATCATCAAGAATAGACTGCCTCATTGGTTTAGTGTGCAGCGATGACGTGGTCCTAGGTTCGAATCTCAATTCGAACAGTGTGGATCTGCCATCGAAAACTTTTTGATAGCAGTCCGTACCCAGAACCTGAAATTCACATACTCAAATAATCCAAAATAAATGTTTTTGGGTTACATAAAGACCGTACCGTTTGTACCGTGCAGGAATCGAACCCGCGACTACTCGCTACAGAGCGGAGCAGTTTAAGCTTAATCACTGGATCAAGCCACCGTCACGCCTATATTCCCTATATGAGGGTGGCAGTGTTCTGTATACACCCAGTTTTCGCCGACGATGTAGGTCCCATGCAATAGAGGGCGAGGCTATAGCTATCATACTAGGCACATACTTAATTAGGTCGTCCATAAAAATCTGTCTCAACTGATCTCAACCAACCCAAACGAAATAACACAACTCTTAAAGGAAACTTTATTCGCGTTACCATCGGCGAAGTGAGCACACGTGCGTCGGATTCGATTCCCGGTTAAAATTAGACTGAACGGCGGCAGGGGGGCAGCTGCGGGGCGAGGGGAGGGGGCGGTGTCGAAGCACCTTTTTATAGAAGCCCGTCGGAGCCACTGTCTCGTAAACACAGCCGAAGCACAGCGTGACTAGAGCAGACTCACTCTGCACTGATTCCTTAAACTCACACCCGATTTAAACAATCCACTCCCACAGTAAAGCGCACAGGAGTGAACAAAAAACTAGTAGTACAAATATGTTAAGGATACGCGCCTGCCTAAGCCAAGGTCTCTCCCATGAGATGCTCTGTAGCTGGTCGCCCACGTCTCTCGTTGGAGCGTAAATCACTCGTCATTTTCACTAGGTACCGCTGTAATGGCGCACCAGCAGACAATATTCTCATTCTCACTTACAAAAATAACGTTTTCATAAACACTACTCATCTCAATACCCATATTCCTTATCATTGAACTTTAGGATTGCGAAGCAGTGGTACAGTCAGCAACGTTGAACATTCTCAGTTTTCAGATCATTCTCATAATAATAAGTATAAATTCTCTTAATTTTACAAATCTTGGTGGGCATTGTCAAAACAAAGTTATTAGCAACGTTTTCAAATATACGTATTTAGATTAACAAAAATGATGGATTTGATGCAACACAAAAGTGTGCAAGCGTGAATGTACTTATGTTGCTGACTGTACTTCTCGTGGGCATGCATTACTTACTAGGGTACGTATGTGACTAGCTGCCTACCAAAACACAGCGCTGGAGCTAAATATCAGGTACACAGCGATCAGCGTTTTTCCACACGCCTAAGCGCATATTCGCAATATGACTATTTTTAGTACTACTGGCGACACCGAATTGCTCGCTCGTTGTATCAAGAGAGAACTAGCTGCCACAATAAGCTGTGTCTATAGGCAAATGACTTATCACAAGCTAACGAGGTGGTTAGACTTTTTTTTATTTCAATTTAAGATGTTTTGGTTTCGCGCTTCGGTGCCGGGATGGCATTCTAGATGGGTCAATGCTGGCTGGTTTTATGATTGCTTGTTTAAAAAAGGAATTGTTTGGCAGTTTGAGTTTGAATTTGGAATGTATTATGTTCGGAATTAGTTCGTTATGTCGGTTTTTATTCTGACCGTTTTAAATTAAGAATTCCTTAGGCCCTTCAACCGTTAGTCCTGGTTATTACATCATCGGCTTGATAAGTTCTAAAAGCAGCCCACAAACCTGCCTCCACCAATCCGCACTGGGTTCACGAGGTAGAGTCTGACCTATTCTTTCTCACCTTGATTTGTGAGAGAAGACTCAGCAATGGGACAGTATTAGGTTGATTTATAAGAGCGATAGTGTACCACTGTATTTATTCTTCTCTATCTCTCTATTTATATGATCGCACCAGATCACTTTTTGTGGCGTAAGCAGAGAGCGTGGCGTAAACACGGTAACATAAAGTTCTTCTCTTACCGACTTTTCTCGCTTGCTCCACTCTCATAGGTAGCCTCATACACGCTCGCCGGTTACGGAGACTCTTGACTTTATAGGTACACCGTCACGCCTATATTCCCCAAGCGGGGGTGGCAGTGGTGTACTGAGTACACCCACGTTTCGCCGACGATGTTAGGTCCCATGTAATAGGGGCTGAGCCTATTGCCATATACCGGGCATAATTCCAGGCTCCGGACTTGTACTGGGAAGTTTTTGTTAGTAAAACTACACTTGTCCGACCTAGGATCTGAACCCAGGACCTCGTGATCACAAAGCGATACGCTTTGCCACTAGACCAAAGAGGCAGTCATACGACTTTATAGGTATATTTTAAATATACAAAATATATTTCAAATAGTGAACAACAATTTAAAAATCGAACACCCCGCCCGTTATTCTCGTCGCGCGCACATATCTCACAGGCCATAGACAAATATCGCTTTTTAAGAAATCCGTGAAAATTAACCTCATGGGAACCGCCAATCAGGTGTGCGCGGGCGGAATAAAAATGGCCGATTTTTACATGATTCTCCAGTAAACCGGGCGCAAGACGTGGACGGCCGCTGCACCGCGCTTGTTGAATACAAAATGTATTATAAGTGCACAATATTTGCATTTTGAATTACGCGCTCGGGCCTTGGCGCCTTAGTCAGGCGGCGCGAGAGCGCTGGCCATTTTGTTATGTTACATTTGTGTTTAGAATATGGAAATAATATAGACGGAGGCGACATCGCCTTCAACAAAAGGCGAAAAAAAAATTTGAATAAAATAGACGGATCAGCATATATGTATTTTTTTTAAGTTATTGATGTATTATTTCTGTTAGGAATATTGTCAACTCATATTTTATAAATACATATAACTAAATAAACAAAAATCAGTGATAGCCTAGTGGTTAGACCGATGGACTCCAAAATCAGACGTCTCGGGTTTAAACCCAGGCACGCACTTCTGTCTTTTCTAAAGCATGTGCGTATTAAAAATTAATTATCACTTGCTTTAACGGTGAAGAAAAACATCTTGAGGAAACCTGCATGTCTAAGAGTTTCTAGAAGGTGGGTGAAGATTGCCAACCTGCACTGGGCCAGCGTGGTGGACTATGGCCTAAGCCCTCTCAGTTTAAGAGGAGGCCCGTGCCCATCGGTGGGACAGTTTCTTAACAGGGCTAATATTATATTATTTATATATCTAAACATTAACTATTTATTTTAAGATTTGATGCAGAAGAACAGTGTAACGATTTAAAAAATGAGAATGTACTGCACATTATTATATAGCTGAAGATATCAAACCTGTGTAAATACAACTCGTGGTAGACCTGCAAATAGGTAAATAGACCGAGTGTACTTCACTTCACAAAGTCTTCCCCATAGAGGACTAAGAATCTTTTGAAGATATTATGTGCCCAGCGAAATACAAACGGCTGGGTCTATAATTTCATTTAAGTCAGACCCATTAACTATTAATATAAATGCAAATTGAGGCAGAACTGTGTGGTAATTGTAATTCGGTCGGTTTTAATCTCATCAGATATCATCAGAACGATCTGCTCATGTGTGGCTAAACCTTTTTATTTTTGTTTAAGATAAGTTACGATGCAGCTGAATTTACACCTTGAGATCGCACTTAATACTAAACGTTCAAATGAAAATCAGAAACAAAAACTCCTATTACACATAGTTTCTTAGAGGATCTGTGTCAGTAATGTCAGTACTGATAAAGTTAATTACAAACAGATCTTCTTTGCCTAGAGATGGTACTAGGCGTAATATACGTCGTATCTTTCTTACGGTAACGTTAGATTACAATGATCTATTAAATAGTATAAGATATCCAAAAACTAAAGACACCAACTAAACACGTCGCTTTATCTGGCAAGTAATTGCCGAAGTCATGATCATAAGCAATGAAAGAACGAATGAAGAGTTAGAGGTAAAAAGTGTTTTGATATTATCTCGAAAGATTTCGATCTAACACACTAAGAAGTGTAGTTAAATAAAAGCTTACAACATGAAACATATTTAAAAATCTTTCTGAATCAGTCCTCAAAGTTGTCTATCAACTAACATGTAATACCCCATCTCTACGCAAACCTCATCCGTGTTACCAGATAATAAAACAATAAACTACTCAATGCTACCATATCTCAACATATTTGAATTGGCAACACCAAGTTTACTGTCACATTCCATAGACAAGACGTAGCGTATTAAAAAAAATCACGCGCAAAGATATTATCTGATTGACATGCTATCGAGGAGGCGTGACGAGCTGTGGTGGTCCGACATTAACATTTAAATAAATAGCTTATTTATGCCATTATGACGTCAGGAGGTGCTCAATCAGACCCCCATTTGTACATGTTAAGTAGTTGCAGCGGAATACTAAATTAGTATTTGAAGGACAAGACAATGATTAGGTATATTTTTTAATTTTTTTTTTTTTTTTCTTGTATGTAATTAATTGTTAATATCACTGGTGTACAATAAAGAGTACTCTATCTATCTATCTATCTATCACTGGTCTAAAAGCCTTAGTTTACAATGATCCTTTTTCGGTATGTTTTTTAGTTAACATTGCGATTCATCGCAGTTTTTGTAGGTAACGTAAGTAAAACCAACCAAAACTGAAGCAGATTCTTACAACGGCAAGTTTATTCTTGATACCGTAATATGTTGTCAATACTTTGGATATATATACCAAAACGTACTCTTGCCTCTGAGCAAACAGGGGGGCAAAAATATTGTCACATCCTACTATATTAGTAAACTGAATTTACGAACATTAGACGAAAAAGGCAAGCGCCGGGATATAAAATTCCTGAATGAAAATCATAAATCGCCAAACGTAGTGCAGGCATCGAGAACCGACAATCTTCGCAAGCAAGCTGACAGGAATTGAATAAGAGTAGCCATTATTGTGCCCAATAGATTGTAAATGAACAGGCCTATTTATAGCAAAGAACTGTTTGAGGGTGATGATGATGTCATTTCATTTACGCATCATCATTAAAACCATTCTCCTCGCTAAAGAGTACTTATAGATGCACCTACCTAATCTCAAAATTAAGATAACCCACCTTTGTCTTAAACAGACCATGTTATAAATGCTCTTGCACCTTTACAACTTATGGATTTACTTTGACGGACGATTTAGCGCAGTGGTCAAGAGCTTAAGCCGCTGTGCCCACTTCGTCTAATAGTCGCGGGTTCGAGTCCCGCACGGTACAAATCTTTGTGTGACCCACAATTATTTGTTCCGGTCTGGGTATTTGTGTATGTGAATTTTCATGTTTGTAAAGGCACCCACGACACAGGAATAAATCCTAGTGTGGGGCTAATTTTATTAAAAAAAAAAAAAACTAAACTAAACTTAACCGATTAACGTCATGGTAAGCAAACTATAAAATAAAAATGATGTACTAAGTAAATACTTTAGTAAAAGTAACTACTCGCTTTCCAATATCAAAATTAAAGACTCATCTATATGATCTCACGGCAGAAATGACGCCATCTACTATCCAGAAAGTATACAGGTGAGAACATTTGCAAATCAACTAGAAATCGGAAATCCCAAGGCACCTAATTTACATCTCGACATTTCAAGCTTGTCGCCGTATTTATTAGAGGCCCACCTGTCTGGGCCCAACGGTACTCTAGTTGCATGGATCCACGTTCACATGGGCTGTTCCGCGTGGATCAGGGTTATTTACCACGTGCAGCCGAGGTGCGCGGGCGCAGCGCTTCGCACGCCGCCCGCGTATGTTCCGCGCGAGATTTCGATCGAATCGTGCGCAGCATTCGGTACCGTAGGGTTGACGGCTGGAGGTTGTAGTTTTTTTCCACTTGATTTCAAAAAAAGGACATAATGTAACCCTTAACCTATGTTGTTGCCGCTATAAGGAAATTAGTTTAGATATAAGAAAAGCAGTGATAGCCTAGTGTTTAAATCATTGGACTGCAAAGTCAAGGGTCTCGGGTTCAAACTCAAGTACGCACCTCTGTCTTTTCGAAAGCATGTGCGTATTAAAAAGTTAACTATCACTTGCTTCAACAGTGAAGGAAAAACATCGTGAGGAAACCTGCACGCCTAAGAGTTTCTCGAAGGTGTGTGAAGTTCGCCAACCCTCTCAGTTTGAGAGGAGGCCCGTGTGTGCCCAACAGTGGGACAGTTTCTCAGTTTCTTAATAGGGCTAAAATATAAAAAATCTATAGAATACATAAAACACTATAGTTATATAATGATAATTTCTGCCTCGTTGGTCTAGTGGCAAAGCACCTCGCTTTGTGAGCACGAGGTCCTGGGTTCAAATCCTAAGTCGGAGAAGTTTAGTTTTTCTAACGAAAAACTTCCCTGTACGAGTCCGGAGTCTGGAATTGTGCCCGGTATATGGCAATAGGCTCGCCCCCTATTATATGGGACCTAACATCGTCGGCGTAACGTGGGTTTACTCAGTACACCTTTGCCGCCCCCGCTGGGGAATATAGGCGTGACGGTGTGACTATAGCCCAAACATTTCGAAATAATTTAAATACTTGAATGTATTAGATTTATGTTCGTATTACATTTCTTCTATAAAAGACCTACAAATGCCTGCAAACCTAAAAATAACATAGGTTTATACTAGCCACGCTAATAGAAATACATAAACAATACTAGCTAATAGAACCACATAACTTTTCATCACCCCAGATCCCCAGCGGATAGGCAGAGAGCACAGAGTTCCAACAGGTTCCTTCCTTATACACCTGTCTTGCCACCTACAGCCGCACACACACATGCACAAACTTACCTACTTATAACTAGATCCTGAGTCACAGTTATAAGTTCTCTATCTTTTGTGTCAGGGGTAGGGTAATCTGACAGACAGGATAACCCTATCCTAGTGCAGATACCAGTCTCTCACAAATTGTGTACTACAAGAAGTACTCTATTAATCTCTACTAAAATTTAAGTACCTTTATGTAGAGAAAATAAATAAGTATTATTATTCAGAATCAGAATATTTTTTATTCATGTAAAACATTACAGTATTTATGAATCGTCAGAAAAGTAACAAAGACTTAACCACCACTTCGGAATGTCATTCTTGCGGAGAAGAAGGGCAAGAAACTCCACGGTTACTCTTTTAAAATAGGATTTTGGCATTTTCTTTTTCCATCTACATTTTGTTGTGGGGTATGGGAGGACAATGTAGGCTGGTCTATCAGGTGGAACTTAGTTAAATTAAACAAATTATACTATTCATCACAATGGCTACATGGTTCCCTAATTTTATACACACTAGCCGATTATGGAGACTCTGAAGATATTTTCTTCATCTTATATTCTTATCAAACTGATCTATGATACACACCGTCATGCGTATATTCCTCAAGCGGGGGTGGCAGAGGTGTACTGAGTACACCCACGATTCTCTGACGATGTTAGGTCCCATGTAATAGAGAGCAAGCCTATTGCCACATACCGGGCACGATTCCAGACTCCGGACTCATACTGGGAATTTGTCCGACCTAGGATTTGAGCCCGCGATCACAAAGCGTTTGCCACCAGACCAACGAGGCAGTCTATCTATCAGATAAAACTATAGAGATTAAGGTATCGTCACCTAAAAATCCTAGACCTAATAAAGTCCTGTGCGTTGACAACCCTACCGCTAGGTCGCTGCGTGCGCGCACAATCCTATACTAAATACATAATGGATAAATTTTACTCTGAACCGTACTCCCGACATTCACATGCCGTAAACTGAATATTTGACTAATGAAAGTGTCAAATTAAACGACACACAAACATTTTATCACGCGTCATAGCGAGAATTTACTGGGCTCTGTCTATTTTTAGCTCAATCTATTCTGTATTCTGATCGGGTGCTTCAAAAAGTTAGATTACTGGAATTAGCGGGGAATCTGTTGACTTTGTTTGTGCTTATATTATCACGACTATTTTAGCAAAGGGATGCTCGTCGCGTTGTTGTGTGAGGTGTTCTGAGCCATCACCAAAGTTATGCTCGGCTCGGTCAATCTGAGATGGGTGACCGCTTGTGGTTCTGGATTCGCATACTGGTATATCTGTTCTCTTTCATCTCAGTATACGAAAGAAGTCGTTTTCCCAGCAGTGGGATATTATTATATCTACAATTTTAAAGCTTCTTTATATGCCGTATTCAATTTTTATTTATTAAAAACGTAGCCCCTTGAATTTATTTCTATGCCATGGGTGCGTCCACAAACATGAAAATTCAAAAACACAAATACCCAGACCGAAACAAATAATTATGAGTCACACAAAAATTTGTCCTGTGCGGGAATCGAACCCGCGACTATTCTACCCAGTGGGCAGAGCGGTATTAAGCTCTTAACCACTGCGCCAAATCATCCGTTCAACTGAACTGTTAAGGTTCCTTAGCCATAACTTTGTCAAAGACATGAACACTTTGCGGGTATCATGATGGCTTTAGGATTTGTTTTAGGACACACCTATATTCCCCAGAGGGGGTGGCAGAGGTGTATCGAGTACACCCACGTTTCTATTGCCATATACCGGGCCCAATTCCAGACTCCGGACTCATACTGGGAATTTGTAGTTAGAAAAACTACATTTGTCCGACCTAGGATTTGAACCCAGGACCTCGTGATCACAAAGTGATGCGCTTTGCCACCAGACCAACGAGGCAGTCAGCAGTGGACAATTATATTCTGAGAAGTTGATGATTAAGGCTGTTTAATTTATCCAGCCCAATAAATACACAGACTAGTACATAAACATTTTATCATCCAACCGAAACTTTTTTACAATACCGAAGATAACATCAAAAATTAAACGAACTACAAAAACCGAATTTAAAAATCATTCAAAACAACTTTTTGTGAATAACAATCTAAGGATCGAAGTCATTAATATGTACATAAATTACTGGTATATAAGCGAAAAATACCACCGCTATGATCAAGCGAAAACACCATGAACACGCCTATAATTCCCATGTGGGGGTGGCAGAGGTGTACTGAGTACACACACCCTCTTTTCACCGATGATGTTAAATATAAACTATGAAAGTGGAGGAAGCCAGAGAGGTATGTAAGGAAAGAGCCTGTTGGAACTCTGTACTCCCTGCCAACCCCCCAAGGGATCTGGCGTGATGATATAAATAGATAGATGTTATCATATAGGGTACAATTTCGGACTCTGGATCTCATGGTCACATCCCCTGCGGCGTAGGCAGAGAGTACAGAGTTCCAACAAGTACTTTCCTTACATACGTCTCTGGCTTCCACCACTCTCATAGTTCGTCTCATACACGCTCGCCGGTTACGGAGACTCTTGACTTGTCCTTCAGATAAGACACGGTCTATATGGATTTTTCTATAGAAAAGCTACTTTTCATTCGAACTGAATTTCGAACTTGGTCATTGCAAGCGCATACTCCGGATTGCGATTGTGAATTTTTTGATAGAGGACACTTTACCTAACCTAGGATTCGAACCTAGAAACTCGTGATCGCCAGTCGCATTAAATACAACTATACCAACAAGGCAATCTCAAAACGGAATACTGTCACAATTATAACAACGAGAACAGGAAGTATCAACCTTTTGAAAATTAAAAATAGAGTACTTATTCAAATAATCAATTATTTGATTTATGCCATTATAACTTTCAATTTGGGAAACAAAAAAGTTCCCTAGAGTGACATAATCATAAAAAAAGGAACATGGAAAATCGACCCTTTATTTCTTAAAATTAGTGTTGATATTCAAATAAATGACGTTATTATATCCAGTTTGGGAAATAGAAAAAAAAATCGCTCAATGTTTCTCACTAATCGTGTTACTAACTTATTTGGGGACACACGAACAAACAATGGCCGCTAAACGAGTTTAAATCGAAGCCCGAAGTACGAGACAAGCATATAATTAAGAAAAAAACATATTATTTACAATTAGCAGAGAAAATAATACACTAAAATGGACCTTATTACTTAAATAATAAGTTCTACAGAAGATATTACAGAGTGGTCTTTTAAATTTGTCGATAAATGATACCTTCAAAGTATTGAACCCATAACACATCATTGTAAAGGAAACGACATTCTGTATCGTGTGTTGATCGTTAATTGTAATTTTTTTGTTATCAACAGAATTCCGTTTTGACATTTATTTTTATAGCTTCATTGAGTGAATGAATGAGGTGAGAACTGAAAAGTGAGTGAACTATGAGCAGAGAACGAATGGGGCGAATGATTTTCAAGATACTAAGTGTGAATCAAAAGATAGACTGTAGTTCATTTTAAGAAGGGCAACCCGAAGGACCCAACAGGGCTTTCTTGTGGTAAACGTTCTATATACATCAGCTTTCTCAACAGATAACTGAGAATCTTCGGCAGTTTTCCTCTGTGACACTCAAAAAGGGAAACAATAATGTTCGCTGTTTATATTCCTTCATTTTCAACAACTGTTCTCACCAGGTGACAGATAATATTAACTTCTCGAAAGGGTCTGTACTCCGCACAACCCTTCCAAAGGGCCGGATAAGACCCGTGCATCTCGGGGAAATATATAGATTGTATATAATATTCATATCGGTACATCATCGGTATCGGCCAGTAATTACCGGTAGTAGGCTGCGACCGTGGCTCACCATCCTCCCAGCAAAGTCATGCTGCCAAGCGACGCAGTCGTGTTCCGACGATGTTGCTCGGAGTTACCGTACGAGGAGGCCTGTCTAACCCGATCACACCAATTCAAAACTTGGTCTAACTCCCGCTCCTCAGCCTATTTTAGAGTGAATAGCTATTACGGAGAAAGCGAGCTAAATTTTCGACCCTATACTAATTTTCCATCAAGTGAAGCAGGAGTCCATCGCTAACCCATCCTTAATAAAAAGCAGGTAAATCTGAAGTCTTCAGCAAGCACCCAGGCTTTTTGGCTGTACCTCGAATGGCACTGATCTCTCGATGGATATAGCGCAAATAAATTTTGTTTCTAATTAGCACGGAGGTTCCCCACGCCGCGCCTCAGTTCAAAGAAGCGCGCGGGATGCGCCAGCGCACTGTACCCCATCTGTCACATGTCAGACGCAGCCAGGGTTGTGAGGTAACGCAGACGGTTTCAGAAGAACTTTTAACAGCAGTTTTATGTTTTTAGAATCACTGTGCTAGATAATGTTTTATTTGAAATAAAGAGTATTTCTAGTTTAGAAATCACTGGCCGAATTGAATAGAGATACAACTTAAAAAGAGGAATAGTGAAAATTAAGCTTTTTACTTTTGGAATTAGATCCAAACTCAAGTATCCAACTTTTTGAGTTGATCTACTACTCTAGTATACACTAGCGTCATTTTTTTGAAGAGATACTAAGTCATATTGAAAATGTTAATTCAAGCCACAGTGGTGTCCTTGGTAGGTCGAAGACATGACACACGAACTAACTACCATCGAGCTGGATGTTCAAAACGGATTAGTTTTATGTGCATAAAGCTAATGCTAATAACCAGTTAGTGAATGCTGTGATTAATTTATAGAGACAGATAAGCTTTAGTTGAGGTCTGGTGGTACTCTGATAGTTTCAGAAGAATATCTTCTTCATTGGGCAATGTCTCGTAAAACTGTTACAATTCGGTGTGCCTTACTTAAATAAATTTAGAAGCAGTAATTAAAAATGAAAGCTAAGTGTTCTAGATATAACTTTCAACAAAATATCCTCAAATATGTGTAGCCTCAATCCGTTCAGTGTTTTTTTTTGTACTGTCAGCCCTGCCGGCCAGCACACCTACCGACTCCTGCGCACGCGAGCCCCCGCTAATTATAGTCGCCATGCTAATTAATTGGGAGAAGCTTCATGTCGGTTTTTTTTGGAAGATTTTGGCGGCGGTCCCGTGCTGTGTACCAACATTTTTTACATTGAATAGGTTTTTCATTGTTGGGGTACATTAGGATGTAACTGTCGTGTGGACAGTGTCAAAGCATTTGTCAGCTTATGTGTGGGAGGCTAGAGTTGGATTTTGGATAAGTCAGATGCTTTATGGGAAGTGGTGTAATGATTGAAGGAAAACATCTTGAGGAAATCTTCACGGTATAGATAACTTCAGTTTTTACAGGATGAAAGAAATATTGTACAATATTTCTTCCATCCAAAGAAATGGAGTGTCATTACACACATTTGGACTATTGCGCTATGATATGGCTGTATCTAGTGAAAACTCGAAAAAGAAACTGCTTCAGAACAATTTTTGGACTTGTTTCTTCAAGTTTTAGAAGGAATTTCGATTATTCTGTTCAATGTGTTTTTTTTAATAAACCTCAGGTGATGACATGTTGTAACTTATACATTGACATTTCACTCATATGTGCAAAATTTGTCTAGCAGTATGTGTGGCAAGATTTCTAATTTATAACATCTGCTATCTGTTGATTTATTTGCCAGTATTTGAAATTATCCTCACTCTTTTCGTATGCCTAATTAATTAGTAGAAGTGAATAATTTCAGGACCACCCAGACGTCAATTAGTAAAGTTTTCGTTACTCAGTTGACACCTCATATCTCTGCTCTGTATTTACCTCTATATATTTAAGACATTTTTCTTCTCGCTTGTGTAACACTCAAGATTGATAGTCTCAAGAACAAGTTCTTTTTTTTTAACACAATAATCCAAACTTATTACTTCCTTTACTGATATTTCATCTTTTTATCGACCATTCTCGACACCGACCAGCAATTCTAAAAGAATTATGATGTATTAATTTTGTTATTTTGTAACATTTTGATATATTGTTGGCGATAATTAATAATTAAACGTAACAATAAAAAGTGCGTTGAACTGTCATACTTCAAAATGCAATTTGCGTGAAATGCTCTAAATCCCAACAGATAAATAGACACGTCATCATTAGACGACGGCCGATGATATACTGTAGTGTGCGCGGTGACATCCCGCGTGCGAGCGGGACGACGGATACGATAAATCAACACGCGAGAACGGGATAGGTCACAACACGTGAGGTATAAAAAGCGGGGCCGTTGATTTCATAATTTATTTGTTACACATTTGTCGTTCCGTGAAGATCGAGAGAGATACATGAGCTTTTTGTGGGCGACAGGGAAATGCGCATCAGATGTGATTTGAGTAATAATTTATAGTGTTTGTACAACGGACGTCGCGTCGGTCGCGGCTTTAACAAGACACTTCATACTTAGAACGGGAGATAATAAACTGTCAACTAACGCAACTGCCGAATGCAGAGCTGAATTTAAATTTGGAACATACTATTTTCAAAATTCAATTTGTATACATAATTTAAATTTGGAAACTAGATTTGTTTTTCATATTGTGTTTCGTGTAGGAACAGTATTTTAACGGTTACTTTCAAAATCAATCATGCGGGTATTAGTCCCGGGTTTTAGTTCGCGCCAACTGGCTGTCGGGCGCGACACTGCCGCCATATTTCATGCTCGTTTGAGATATATACCCCCCATTTTATCAATGCATCGTCGGGCTGATTCCGATGATAAATATCTAATTATTCCACTTGTTAATGACATTTTCACGGCACATTCCCTTGCGTCCGGTAGATCATTTATAAGATTAAATCATCATTGTTTTCTATTACGTGTGTTATTAATATACAAGATGCGGATGGAGTGCCGTTATTTATTATGTGTGGCTATTTTACTCTAGTAATTGCTAGTCATAAGATAATAAAAGGTTAGTGGGCATAGATCGTGAAGGAAATAGCAAATTATGCGGGAATTTGGCAGCACCCATGGGGCGTCGTGTGATTGTGTGTGACAAATTAAATGTGTCCATCATAAGTCTGAATAATGGCGTCAGAACACACCTTTTCCGAGTCAGTTTTGTCATCAATGATTTTTAGATACTAGACGGATTGGATAAGATCAGTGATGACGTGAATTATGGATAAAATATATTATAATATGTAGAATAAATGAAATCAAGATTTTTTGACAAATATTAAGGAGTTACTATCCCAAGTATTAACTGGCAAAATGTAATTAGATAAGTAAAACGGATAGTCCAACCAGTGAACCAATAATCTGATAAAAGTGAAGGATAGCACAACTTATTTAAGTATTTTAAACACACATATCTTGCATAAGTAAAAGTGCTCACATTCAGAATAAAACTCTATCCAGTCACAAAATTAATTTTAGAATCTCATGGAAATTGAATTACAAAAGATCTATCAAGGGCGCACGCACTCAACGCTGATCAACAAAAACGCAGACGTTCCAAATTCGCAACATAACAATAAACAAACCGTCCCGACGGATCTTAACGTCTCTTAAAATTTCAAAACTAAAAGTTGAACGTCCTAAAGATTCATCGGAGCAGATTCTGACAGTTTACGTTGTGGGCCCAAGTCCCGGATAAAATATAGCTCGAGTACAGACGGATACCGTAGCGGCGGGGAGCAGGGGCCAGGGGGAGGGGAAGACGTCCGCAAATAGCGACCATCTTCGGCGAGCAAAACAATGCCGGTATGATATTATGGTGGAGTTTAGTCCAGTTTCAAGACTGAACTTACTGTACATATCTATAACACTGGCCATCCACAACCAACGTCATCGCTCAATTAAAAAAAAAATACAAATTAGAATAGAGTTTTTAAATTAAGAACCCAACTGACAGTGACATCACCACTCTTACGCACACAGTGTTCGATTACCCTGCAACGGTGAAATGAAAAAAAAATTCAAATTTCAAATACGTTGACACAAATCCATTTCGGCGACTGGCAATCATTTTCCGGGATTCGAAATAAGAACGCGCAAAATATCAATAAACATTTTGCTGAAGACAAAGGAACACGTCCACCTCGGCTCGGCGAGCCAACACTTTGGACCGACATAAACACGCAATTAACCATCAACCATATACGACTCCTCATTGCAATTTAAACTCTGATTATGAAGACATAAAGTTAAATATTCCTCGCTCAATATCTAAAGGTTGTAAGTTTATTGCAAAGCTGTGTTTATATATAATAACACGAGCGTACAAGTAGACAGACGGACGGACGAGCGACAGCCGCAAGACGGACTATAAATAAATAATGCGCCAACATTTTATTATTATCATAGCGCGGGCACGTGTGGGGACATTCCTGAGACGAAACTGGCGAGCTTATAACGAACTGAAATAAACAGGACTCGGTATTAAAGGTATGCTCGTAATGATGGAGGAAATGGGGTAGGCAGGATTATTAGAGCTGTAACATTTCAACAGCGATCTATTACTGCTCCAAAAAAGATAGACTCTTCAACTTAGGTAACTTCTCAATTCTCAATGAAAATAGTGATGGTCCTGGTGCAATTGTTAGCTTTAAGATTTGAGAGGAATACTTAGCAAAGTCCCTTAGACGAATTCGATCCAAATCTTTACAGTACATGCCTTACAAAATTTATTCTGACATAAGAATAGTCTCAGGAATCGTTACATGAAAGAATTCTAGAGTCTTGTCTGTATCATGTAAGATGGTAATTATAATATACCATATATATAAGTGACGTATCACCTTTTTAAAAGCATATACACGTACCGAAAGTTACTGATCTACACTGAAACATCAACAGTGACGACAATAGGTCGAAAAACTGTATATTTAATGTATAACAGTAAAGAGATACTTTAACATAGCAATTTGATGAAGAAACACAATCAGAAACTCAGCATATAAAACATATTATAGCACGTACATAGTATATGACAGAAAACATAGCATCATTACCGCATAGCGCATAAGAACATGACGAACCTACGTCATCCGGCGCGGGTGACGTTAGCGAACGTCAGTTGGAACGTTACAGTACTGTAATTGACTATTGTACAACGGATCTTTGTTTATATTTAGAATTCGCTCTAGTTCGAAGTATAATATTTAATTACTGGTAGGTAAGGAATAAATCAATGACGAAATTTGAAAATAGAACCTAAACATGTTTTTATTTTGTAGCTATTATTGGCCTGCCAGTGACAGGGTCATAAGATTCGAAAAATAATTTAATTAAAAAATATTCCAATATGAGAAGTAAGCTTATTTCTTACATCAAGTTTTTCTCTTGCGAGTAGGTATGAAAGATAGTATCGGTGTCAAGATGAGAAAGGGCATACTCCGTTGGTTCGGGCATATAGGAAGAATGCCAGAGGAAAGAATGACAAAACAGATATACAATGTGAAAGTGGAAGGATGCAGGTACCGGGGAAGACCTAGACTATCTTACCACGACCAAATAAACCGAGTCTTATCTGATGGAAAAGTCAAGAGTCTCCGTTACCGGCGAGCGTGTATGAGACGAACTATGAGAGTCGAGGAAGCCAGACAGGTATGTAAGGAAAGAACCTGTTGGAACTCTGTACTCTCTGCCTACCCCGCAAGGGATCTGGCGTGAGGTTATAGATAGATAGATAGAAGTTTTTCTCTTGAAGTACAGAAATATATAAACAAATACCATCATACCATATCCTACGAAAATTCCTAAATACCCAAAAATACGGTAGACTAGACTGTAATTAACTTTTAAAAAGAAATGTTAACCTCAAAATTAAAATTGTTCCGCAGCAATTATCAAGTAGGTGTCAACGTTATTAATAGTTAGTCTCGGATTTATTTCTCACAGAGAGCGGACCGTTGGTTTAACTGTTTAGAAATCAATCAGAGTGGTAGAAAAACAAGTTTCCGAACGTATCTGTTTGATGTACGATCTACTTTGTGAGTTGATATCGAGCTTACGTTGATCACTTACAAATTGGGTAAAAGTTTCTTAAGCAACCCAGAAGATATTTTCTAATTACACTATTTCTGTTTTTTTTATAGCGAGGTCTTTGTTGGTTCTGAACATTTTTAATTAGGTCAATGTTTTTATGTAATTCAGATGCTTAATTTCTACCATTTTCATTTTATCGAATATTTAAATAATTTGCAACTCTACAACATATCAGCGGTCTAATATTCTTAGTGACTTTTTTATTGTTTGTTAAGTATTCTTTACGTATTCTTATTTTTTCAATCTTATTAAGTATAAGACTTTATAATAATATTTTTGGATAACATAACCAATACATACTGTTTAAAAAAAATATCATTGCTTGTTTTTTTTACTGTAACTGTCATAAAATCATTAAAACGTCAAAATGTTAATATATCACCATAACCTTTTAACATTATATTTGCTCTTCACGCTAAATAATAATGTTCAGTGCTTTAATTACTGTCGCGAGATTGCGTCTGCAATTAAAAGAACCAAAAACAAGTTTTTTTTTTCAAATGCTCTTGCTTCAACTCGAGTGGCCGAGCAAACACATCCATCATAAAATATTATGGCGGCGCCGAATGGTTCTCAATTAAAATTCATAAAGGATGAGAAAATATCGGTTGTAATTGTGAGAACAAAACGTCGTTTTTCAAGAATCCTTATTTTAATAGTGGTGGGGTTAAGGAGTAGAACACTGTGGTGCTGAGGGCTAACTAAGAAAATTTCGCAAAAACAGTATCATAGGCTGGTTTTACGATAGAGGTATCGTACCACACTACTGCCAATTTCAGCTGAATCGGATGTCGACTTGAAAAATTGGTTACAAATTTTAAACGGGAAAGACAGTTATACAAACAAAACAAGTAAAGTAAAAGCTAGTAAAACCAGCCTATGGTCTATTGGTCAAATGATGGAGCCGGAAGATGAGTATAGGAACTTCTCATGTAAACCATATATGCGCTGTATATATTCTTTTCTTCTTCCTTGTTTCCTTATATTCTAATGTTTTAGGTACTCAAATTTTTAAATCCACAAAATGTTATGTTTGGCACAGGACTGCTCTATGCTTGAAAATAGTTGGTTTTTATCTGCGTTTTTTCAGTGTCAAAGTATTATTTTCTGACAACCACGATAACATTCCAGTATGATTCTTGGTCATCGGACATTTAGAGTTCATTTTTGAATTTTGTACCGGAACCAGCCCTTCGGATTTCAAATGGGCAGTTGAAATTCGTTCGCATTAGTTCTATTCGCAACCGCTACGCCCCGGCGGTAGTTGCCTCATTGATTATTATTTTAACGGACTATTAAAATTTGATGGCTCCCACTTCGTCCATCTTCGACTTACTTCGTATTAACTGCTTGTGTATCCGAATGTACCACTACTTTAATTTTAAAAATGAAACTTTAACAATAGCACATAGAGTTGAGTTTAGAATATTTGTAAGAATTGTAAGATGTTCTCAGTTTGAAATCGCTACAATATGAGTGTCGGGGCTAACCGTCAATAAAAATAGTCGTAAAATGTGAGCTTTTGTACACAAAAATACACTCTATAACATTCCGTTTAGAACACATATTTCAATTTCGAGGATCTAACTTGGTTGGTCCAGCAAGGAACGTGTGAATAAAAATCGTACGTACGCACATTCGTTAAGAATTGACACTTATTAAGGGGGTATAATTATTTTAATTGATATGACGACATCACTTTATTTAGCACTGGCGTCCATTTTAAATTGGTCTGCCGTTTGATTTAGAATTCCTTTCGCTGGTTCGCGTTGATTGACATTGTTTTTTAAACTTCATTAACATTTGATAGAGTCTTTATGAGTTTTTGTTCGTTTTGTATGGTAAGTTATCTTTGTGCGGCGGTTATGGAGGTGGCTCGGACGAGTTATGGTGATCTGTGCAGCTTGTAGAGCGATAGATGGACAGTACTTGTATGATAATGGTGCTAATTCTGTTGTAGATATGGCAACACCATCTATTGGCTATAAATAAGTTTGTTTCTCTTTATATCAATTAAAAAGATAGACTATTTGAGTTCGATGTTGTATGAATTAGTTCACGCTTTATGTGACCACAAATTAAGTATTGAGTGTGTAGATTTTTTAATTTTTATTTATTTTGTTATCTTTTACTGAAAAGCCATTTTTGGTCTGTATTGAAATACGTAACTAAGATAAATAGCTCTTAATGACTTTAGACATAAGGTGTAAGATTGATTGCAGCTCAGTAATTTCCTATCTTGCTGTCTTAATTTGGCGCCTGGCGCCAAATCAACTGACAAATTTGACAACTTCAAAATTCGTCAACTATATGAAAATTTGAGGCGGACCTAAAATGATAAGGCATTTATAACAATTTTAATTGAAATCCGTGAGAGAAAACGCACCAATCAATTAATAATACTCAAATCTAATACATCACTCAAAATTATTTCTAAAGAAAAATCTTTTTAATCACATTATATTCCATCAAACGAATTAAAAGTATTACAATATTAATGAAAACTAATCCACTTGTCTGCGTTTATAGCTATTTTTTCAACCGTTCCAAATTCAAATTGCCCGGTTCCGAATGGTCCCGGTCAATGGCGACGCGCCCGTGACCAATCGGTAATTAGGAAATGTGCTCGGATGTGTTCGGAAGCCGATCGGCCGTTCTATAATTGAAGTTTTAAATTTCGAAATCTTTTTTGATTAACGAATGCTATTTCCACTTCTGGTGTTACTGTGTCCGTTTATGGTCTTGTTCTGCTTTTTTTGTTTTATGCTAGTGTTGTGCGGATTTTGATTGCTTTATTACTGGTTCGCGCGGCTGTAAAATGAATACCTTTGTGGTGAGAGAGTTGGTTTGTTTTAACCTCTTTTATGCGTGTACTACTATTTTGAGACTTTTGTTCACGTTGGAAGTTTTTGGGATTTTCTTTCTATTCATAAGGCCTTTTTTGTTTCATGGAAGGAAGAAATCCCCATGGATACTGTATGGCCCGTACAAAATTGCATGCCTGACTCTACTGATATAGGTGTTATCCCTCAGTGGCCTACGGACTAAAACCTCCTCCCTGTACTTGCTCTGGGACTGTTCTTTGGCATTCATAAAACCCTAGGTCAAATTTTCTTTTATTGGTATATATACTTTATACCGGTAAATCCCTTGTACCATTAATAGTAGCCTTTCTACAATCGGCTAATCTGTCACAGCTTACTCATCTTGTTAATTTAGGCTGCAAACCTCAAAAATAAGGTACTGCTTTACTTTGGCTCTATTTTTATTGCATGATTAAAGAACGGACGTCACGTTACTTGCATACATGAAGAGTACAGAGTAGTACTCTATTAGAAACAGCTAGAAATACAACTAACAATTCTGCTTTTTACAGTTGAGTATGTCTACTTAAGTAGAAAAAAGTGGTTAAATTAATTTCAAGATTAAATATCTCGTGAATTCAGACAGACATAATAAACTATATACATCTATGTATAAGGAGAATAGACAAGAGCCGGCGCTATAACGGTGCATCACAATCGAAAAATTAGTTTCGACGTTTCTGTGATGGATTCCATTCTCACACATATTAAAACGAAAGTCGATAATTAAAGTTATATTATAAGATTTTTTTCACAATCGTAAATAATATTGAGAATCTCACGAAAGCTTAGTCAGGTGGTAAGTATGTAGACCTCTCCTCTGTTTGGACCGAATAGTCACGAGTTTGAAACCCCGACAAAATAAATACTGTGTGTAACTCACAAATGGTTGTTTCAATCAGTATATCGTCATTGTCAAATGGATATCTGCTATGTGCAAAAAGTATACCTTTGAAATATTGAATAAAAGCATTCTCCTATAAAATTTATGTGAAGCAGATCATTGTATTTAATAATGCGAACCACGATCAAAACTTAATGTCAGAGTGGAGGAGCCATTGTTTAGCCTCTGGGGTCAGTTGGTGTAGCCCCTCGAATCCGCCGCTGAATTTTCGAGTGGGACAGTCTTCCACGATGTGCTGGATAGTCTGCACTGAGTTTCCACAGTCACAACAAGGAGACTGTGGAAACTCAACCTGACAGTGATGTGACAATGATGCCAAACCTGTGAAGGTGATGACCTTGCGACTCTAGTTCTGATTTGGTTGATGAGATTATTGAAGTATATTTTTAGCGACCACAGTTTACCCTATAATGCTTGGGATGCAATGCACATTGCACTCGTTTTATACGAAAATTTGGTAAGTAAACTATTCATAATAGTCAAATGTTAAAATTTCCAAAAAGAACTCATAGCAGATATTCATTTGGCAACAACGATATAGATTTTACGTTTGTAAACGTTTCCACGATATAAGATTTATGCCCAGTGCAATGTGAAAATGGCGACAGACTTCTCATCTATGACCACCTGACTTTATTAGATAAAGGTCGCGGGTAATAGGTGCGTACGGCTTAAAGTAGGTCACAGTGGCCATCTTTGGGCAGGCTTTTGGCATGTAGTGAACTTCTCTTAGGTGATGATAAAGCTATCTGCGTCAATAAATGAATCTTCTGTGTCCTGACCGAGGTACCACAGTTTGATCCATTACTAATAGGATAGGAATGATATTCCAAAATCGTGGTAAAGTCTTTGTTACTTTTTTGACGACTCATAAATACTATGATGGTTTACATGAACATTCTGATTCTGATATCCCTCGCTCCGCTACCCGCTGGCACTGCGTCTTTAGCCGTACCGTTTCCTTAGAGTATAAATGACGAGAATGCAATTTTGGAAATTTTCATTCTGTCTTACCATGATCAAAGAAACCGTGTTATATCTGAGGGGCTAATCGAGTTTTCATAACCGGCGAGCGTGTATGAGATGAACTATGAGAGTGGAGGAAGCCAGAGTGGTCGGTTAGAAAAGAACTTATTGTACTCTCTACAAGGGATTCGTCCTGAAACTGATGATATTCAATGATTTATTCTATTTCATTCTGTGTACCTTAATCCTTAAAGTATACACACAAATTGTTAAAAAAAATAACCTTATATTTTGCACCATTCATGAAATCTGTCTGGTATAAATGTGATAACGCATCTAAATAGCACACTAAAACATATAATAGAATAATCAGCAGTTACTCTACATTTTTAAGGGAACAGGGAGCAGTTTTTATTTCTGTCAATTATACTCTTTCGCATTTTTAAAGTTCTCAATCTAATGGTTTCAATATTTAACTAATATAAACAGTCGTACAAGGATATTTTGACCCGCGGACAAAATCGGAGCTAAGGCTGTAATCAAGTGAAATGTTACTTCAGGACAGTTGCCGTTTGCTATGAAATTTACCCAAGTTCTTATTTAAATAAGTAACCGTGCGGGCCCACCTGTTGAAATATTTCCCTGGAATTAGTAACATTTTGTTTATGATAACCCTAATTTCACAAGAACCCTGTCCCTGGAATTAGTAACATTTTGTTTATGGTAACCCTAATTTCACACGAACCCTGTCCCTGGAATTAGTAACATTTTGTTTATGGTAACCCTAATTTCACACGAATCCTGTCAATGTCAATGGGCCAAAATATCCTTGCCGCACTATATATCTCACTCAAAAATCTAAGAAATCGAGTTGCGGTCATAGAGGGCCATTAAAAGGTACTCTCTGTATAGTGAATATTTCTCTATCTGGTGAATATTAAAACAGCGGCGTTTTTATAGTAGAATTAAGGAATACTATACTTCGGTCTCTGTCACTTTCCGTCCCTCTACCTGCGTCGCTCGTGTCTGAAGGGACGCAATTAGTTTATCAAAAACTTGATTTTTTGAGATAAGTCACTACTGTTCTGAAGGTGCGACATGTCAATATTTTACTGGTAGAAGGCAAATCTATCATTGCGTCTACCTCTATAATATTGAATCTGGTCAGATGGCCATTTTATACATTTTCGTCCAAGAAAACCTCAATTCCTCCGTGCATCTGTCAGGTACTCACCCCTCTTTAAGGGTGGGGCGGAAATCTCGCGGTAACCGACAAATAGCGCAGCGGGGCGCTGCCTTCTCCCCAACGTCACGGTGTGATGGTTCCGCGCAGGAGGAAATGTTGTACCCGACGTTTTGTTATTGTGGGTACTTTGAGGATAATTTCCGGAGTTTTGAGTCACATACGTCTAGTGGCTTATGGTGGGATTGGCGATCAGAAAGATCTGGGTTTCGGACAAAGAATTTAATTTGAGTTTTTTTTTATAGAGAACATTGTGTTATTGGGGATTTAGTTTTGACATACCTACATGATCTGTTATCCAGCACGTCGGATCAATGGCACCAGGCTATGATGTCCGTGCATCAAAAATTTTATAAATAAAACTTACTACCATTAGCATTTATTCCCCAATACGGCAGATTTTTTTTTAAGTTTTTTAAGCTACCACGCTAGGTTTTATTCCTGTGTCGCGATTCCAAACATGAAAATTCACATACACAAATACCCAGACCGTAACAAATAAATGTGGGTCACACAAAGATGTGTCCGTGCGAGAATCGAACCCACGACTATTTGACCCAGTGGGCGGAGCAACTTAAGCTCTTAACCACTGCGCCAAATCGTCCGTCAAAGTGTTTATACACCCATATTTTGCTGACTATGTTAGGTTCGTAAATAAAAATGAGTAAGTTGTCGATTCGCACGAATTTTACTCGCACGAATTGTGCGAATCGCTACTTTTGAATATACTTATTTTTTCAGTAGTCGATTTTCACGAATACTATTTTATTCGTGCGAATCGCCACCTTCAAAAATATATAAGCTATTCGCACACTTTATATTTGTGTTCACTGTATATCACCACGCCAAATCCCTCATTACACCGGGCACAATTCTAGACTCCATACTGCTAATAATAATTCTTCGATAAAAAATCCTCAATAAAATTGTTCGAAACAACTAGGTAGGTACTAATACACTGAAGTGCCTTATTTTTATAGTTTATCCATATTTTTAATATTGTTTCGTGACCGTGTTGCTATACAACTGGGCTTATCCTTTTGTGTCTCCCGCTTTGCATATGAGGGAAGTGGAATTTTCATTCTTTCTACTCCACCTGTTTTTCTTTCTAATTAAATTTGTTGCGGGTTCCAAGACAATTAAAGTGCTTCCCGGGACACCCCAAGGTTCAAACCATGGCGTCATCTAAGGAGACTATTGTGGATCCTGGCTTACAGGAGTTACAATGGTGGGAATGAGTGTCGGGCTTAGTCCCAAAATAAAAAAAAAGTTTATCTATATTATTGACATACACTTTTTAGGACTTTCAGTCAACAATATACATGATATACCGAAGTGCCTTATTTTTTACTTTTACTAATATTATACAGAGGTAAAGTTTGTGAGTTTGGATGTTCGGGATAATCTCCGGTACTACTGATCCGATTTCAATGATTCTTTCACCATTGGAAAGCTGCCTTATTCAGAAGTAACATAGGCTATATAACATAGACCCGATAGGTGGCGCTGTTATCGACCGAGTACGAAGTCACGGGAAACTGCTATTTTTTATAGTTTATTCATAATATTGGCATATCAACAAGATACATGATATAGAGAAGTGCCTTATTTTTATAGTTAATCCATTTTATCGTTTTGCATTTTTACGACACGCAATAAAAGCCATATTAACCAATACGGCGTGGTACAGTATCTTCACGCTTGCCCTTTAGGGAGGCACGTGGGAGGTGAGCAGAGAAGTGACATCACATTGTTGCGTTTTTGGTCATATTCACTCTCAGTAATTTATATCTTGATAAAAAATGAATAAATACCAGTCACGGTCGATTTTACGTAGGTGTATATAGTACACCCACGTTTTGCGGACATTTTGTTCTCATATATCAGTGGGCAATCTTCAATGTATTGCCTAGTTTAGAGTCCAGATGTTTTTGGAAGTAGGTAATTTTATTATATTATGATATCTCTGCCTATCCCGCTAGGAATCTGGCGATCATCGCAAATTTTTATTTTTTTTGGGTAGAGAAATACCTAAACAGAAATTATGATTAACTCAAAGATAATATTTTCCTTAAACCCTTCCAGACAAAAATACAATATTGTATCAATTGTAATTTTTTTCTACCTTCTATTTACTCGGAACACGGCCTCCAGCGAAGATCCGTCGATTATATTACAAATTTAGTTTTTTTTTATCATATTAAAACGTAGCCCCATAATAGGATTTACTCCTGTATCGTGGGTGCGTTTAAAAACATGAAATTTCCCATACACAAATACCCAGACCGGAACAACTAATTGTGGGTCACACAAAGATTTGTCCTGTGCGGGAATGGAACCCGCGACTATTCGATCTAGTGGGCGGAACGGCTTAAGCTCTTAATCACTGCACCAAATCGTCCGTCATTTGATTTCTCCCATCTCAGTTAGCAAATTATAAGAGCAATCACGAAAAATCCAAAAGTCCGAGCCGAGATACCAACGCTGTACCTCATTTACACGTAACGAGAAATCAATATCTTCCCTGTACACCCCATCAGTTCGATAAGATTGAGACATCGACGCCCCGTGGCTCACAGAGTATAAGCAGAGATCAAAGTGACACAGCGGGACATGGCTCTGTGAGGAAAAAACAACTCAAAACGATGCCCTTTGTAATCTATATTTAGAAAAAATATCAGCGAGATTTAATTCTTTTTGATTTTGATATACCGTCACGCCTACATTCCCCAAGTGAGGGTGGCAGAGATGTACTGAGTACACCCACGTTTTGCCGACAATGTTAGGTCCCACGTAATAGGGGGCGAGCCTATTGCCATATACTGGGCACAATTCCTCGGACTCATACTAAGAAGTTTTTCATAAAAAATCTACATTTGAACCCTTGTGATCACAAAGCGATACGCTTTGCCACTTAACCAACGAGGCATTGATCCTGATCGTCACTTTAAATAAAAAATATTTTTAAGAACAAGCTTTTATGAAGCAAATAATGGTGCAATTAAAAACGATCAATCAATATTAAATATGTATACAAAATTTGGTGTCTAAGCTGTTGACCGTTGAGGAACGTCCTACGTCTGGAGTCAATCCTGGGCGCTTAATCAGGTCATGATTACCATTCAAATACATTGTCATCGGAAATGAAGCACCATGTCAAATTTCAACTCCGTAGGAGAAGAGGGAGTGGTTCTAATTCAGCTTGGTTTGACCTAAACTAACAAACATTACAAGCTAAATAAAAGCTTGTAAAAAAGGCCCTGTCCTACATCAGGAATTATTCCTGTGTCATGAATGCGTTTACAAACACGAAAGTAACATTAACACCAGAACACCAATTCTTGTAATTAAGATATGTTCAAAATACTATCTCAATCTAATCTTAATGTCATAAATCTCACACGTGGTATTCTCGTAAAATATTGACATCGACTGAATCGAGATGGAACCGAAAGTTGATCAAAATATACACCGTATTCCGATAAAACTTTTAACTGACAAACAACAAATACATAAAACAAACGTCAAACTGAAGATTTCAGTTAGATATTTTTTATTTAGACTGTGGCAGCTGAGATTAACATTTAAATATATTTTAAATTTACAATTGGGCTAAAATGACAATAAAATCAGATTGATACTTTAGTGAAGCAGAATACCAAATGTGAGTCAATTCATATTCAGTCTCAGTGTCAATTAAATACCAGAATTGGCCTTTAGAGCTGGGCAAAAATAAATAGTGAAAAAATCAAGTTGCTATTAAAATATTTTGGATTTCGTGCCCTAAGTTTCGAGTGGTCTAAAGCACCCATGATCACGGAAGGGACTGAGGCGTTTGAGGTCCTAAAGTCATTGTTATTCCGGAGTACCTCACGGAGATTCATTTAATTACATACATACACCCACGCCTTTATCCCACTGGAGTAGACAGAGACTACACATCTTTCGCTTCATCTACGTTCATACAGCTCTTCATACATTTCCGTTGATTTAAGAGTGCTACGCACTTGACCCTTTTCCAAGAGACTATTAATTTGGCTCGATATATTCCTTTCGTTAGCCGCCTGTCACATATCCTCTCTACATGCCCATACCAATCCAACATACCTCTTTCAATCCTAGTCACCACGTCATCTTTCAACTTACATCGGTTTCTAATCACACTATTCTTCATTCGGTCAGCAAGGGTCATTCCACATATACTCCGTAAAGAGCGCATTTCTACAGCATTCACTCTACTTTCATGCTTCTTTTGCCATACCCAACATTCCCTGCCGTACATAAGCGTAGGTACCAACACACCATTGTGAATAGTCAGTCGAGCCGTTGTTGCGACACACTGACTACTCACCATTCATTTAATTACAATATAATATGAGCCCTGTTAAGAAACTGTCCCACCGTTGAGCACGGGCCTCCTCTCAGACAGAGAGGGTTTAGGCCATAGTCCACCACGCTGGCCCAGTGTGGGTTGGCAAACTTCACACTCCGTCGAAAAACTCTTAGGCATGCAGGTTTCCTCAAGATGTTTTCCTTCACCGTTAAAGCGAGTGATAGTTAATTTTTGATACTCACATGCTTTCGAAAAGACAGAGGTGCGTGCCTGGGTTTCAACCCAAGCTGCACTGCTTTTTCATTCATTTAATTGCAAATGAAATTTCAATTGATTAATCCTACAATTGAAAAATGCCCAACCCGATTAATACCCAGGCTGAAACTAATATTTGTGTTTCAGACGAAGATTTATCCCTTGCGGGGATCGACTCGACGACTGTTCGATCTAATCTTCGAAGCGACTTAAGCGCTTAACTACTGAACTAAGACAACTCGACAGAAATGTTTCCTATTCATCTATGTATATCATCACGAAAGATCCCTTGCGGGGTAAGCAGAGAGTACATAATTCCAACAGGTTATTTCCTTACAGACCTCTCTGGCTTACTTCACTCTCACTGTTCTCTTCTCTTATCTCATACACGCTCGCCGGTTACGGGAACACTAGACTTTGATAACCATCATAATCAGTCCAATGCTGGAACTTAAATTGCACCTATAATTGGGTTGATATATCGTCTTTTTTGGCCTATTTTCGACTCAGGACACCTGACCACCACAATGACCATCTTTTGGCTGACTACTTCTTGTAAATCCTTCTTCTTGAAATGGCAACTCCTTGAAATGACCACATCTTCAATTATCACACAAAACATCCCTATGCGACATGGCATCGCTGCTCAATTGTGAGATTCCAATAATGGACGAATGTCGCCACAACTTGAAGTGAAAACTGGTGATAACTGGTGAGTTACATATCACATTAGATCCAATCATATGCCAAATGTAGGCTTCACCTCGGCTGAGCTCTTGAGGGATATAAGAGATATCAGGACTTGTTAAGATAATCAGGACCTTGCTTGATGAGGATGACGTGCTTTGTACGCTTACATGCTTTACATGAAAAGTTTTTGACTCATTATTATCAGCTGAAAGTCAGTTACGAAAGCCTCTCCCAAGATTGGCAAAGATCTGCAAAGATCACAACGACCAGCTTTGTGCGTTTTTGACCAGTTCCTACTCAATTCATTTATTATTACCATTATTATCATACCGTTGTTGTCCCATTAGTGGGCAAAGGCCTCCCTCCATATCTCCAGTCCACCCTGTATAAGGCTATTGAGGATAATTCATATATAACGAACTTAAATGATCGCGGAAAAATGGGATAAAAATAGTGACATCATCCAAGATAAAAGAACTCAGATAGTTTTAGACTTTCCCTTCGAAAACTTTCCGAAATTAACACTAACTTCGTTAGTCGTTAACCGAACAGGAATAGCAGCATACGAAATTCAAACGCCATTCCAAATTCAATAACAAACAAACATGGACGCCGCAGAAAAAAAGTTTAACGACTCCTTTTACACGTATCACAAGGAATAATGTTATTCTTATAAAGGAGATAATTACGTTTCAGGCGTACTGATAATAAATTACAAACGTTTACGATTAATTTATTAATAGAAATTTTGCGAGCGATCCTCAGGATAGTCATAAACAAGTAACCGCTGCTTAGCCAATGGGTTGCCATAAAATTTGTCCGAGCGACCACATTGGTCAGCGCCCAGCCAATCGTGAGACGTTCCGGATTTGAATGCGACGGTTTACGACCGGCAGGCGGCGTCTTTTTGCTGTTTTGGCGCCAAAATTGACAGCTCAGTCTTAAAATTGGCGGTTTAGGTTGGTTTGGCGAGACATTAGCGGTTAATGGGGTGTCCCCAGGGTGATGGACAGTTAGGAGCCGAGGGTATTTTTAACAAGCTTTAAAGTGGAGTACGATGTGGTCCTCCGAGCTTGTATGCTTTGGTGATGCTAATTAGGAAGATTGCATAGAATTTTGAAGTTAGTGGTCATGTTTCTGTATTACCATTGGGATGGAAGATTAGACACAGAGAAGTAGTGTTTATCGTGTGGTATGGAGTTTGCAAAGAATTTGGCATGTCTTTTGTCTAATCTCATTAAAAGCAGCCATAAAAATCTAGAGTTAATTTTTGACTATCATGACTAAGAGTTTCTGACGGCGAGATTCAAAAAAACAAACTTAGCATATGCTGCCAAAACCCACTCTAGAATAGACTTTGGTTTACAGCTTTGGAGCCATAAGTCTAGTACTTTACGGATTCTTTTGTGTTTCCCGAGATTTTCTATTTCCAATATTAAAATTAAAATATATAAATAATAGTTTCTGGTCCTCGAACTTTTAAGTCTGCTTAGTAAATCCAAGCAAACTAAATAAGTTTCAACCCACTTAGTTGAATACCTCAATTATAATTTTGGATGTGGAATTACATAATTCAAAAAATACTTGAAATTCATAAAATAAACAAGAGTTTTTTGATTATTTAACCCAACTGCTAACACCTTCATAACTTTCCATAAAAAATAATAATTATAATAATAATGACATATGTAATTTCCTATTCATGATTCCATTACAACCCAAAATCCAAATTCTAAAATTGATTAACACCGCAAACACTCTCATTAAAATAAAAAAAAATATCATTATTTAGCTGCCTTCAATAACCGAATAAAAAAAATATCACACACATCTTGCACCACAACAGTGTACTAAGTACCCCTGCAAAAACCGTTGAAAAACAACACTGCGATATATTTATTTATATCCAAGAATCGTCCGAAATCTGTCTAATTAAAAGGATTTATTCCGAATCCGGGTCCTCATCGGTCTATGCAAAGCCGGGACATGTTTACAGTGTTATAAAGCAGTCACACAGACGGACGGGCCGCGGTAATGGGATGCGCTTGCGCACGCCGCCGGGGCGCGCCACTGCGCATCACAATTTTCTCACTCTGTGTGCAGTTATTAATTATTAATGGTTGCGAAGTTTTATTTGGAATCTTTTCAGCTCTTTGCATATGTATCACACGAGTGCAGGCAAGAAGGGATTGTCAGTAATGTCTGCTGTACTTATTTTGATATATTCACGACTCAATATGACTCAGTAAAAAATCACATGAAACTACAGCTTTTATCGCGATTTAAAGTAATACTTAAGATTAAAACTAATTTCAATATACTTGATAGTTTTTTCTTTTCGTATGATATTGTAGAGTAAATTTTAAACAGTCAATGTATCACCCACATGTCGCTAAAAGTATCTTAACTATCCTATGTTAAAGAGAGTAACTATGTCCCCGTCAGTTTAACGTTTAAACGAGGGAAGAAATAAATAAAAAATCCTTGTGTGGTTTTATGAAACCACGGTAAAAGTGAAACATATTGGCCTTGGCTGCTCTGGCGAGCGCGTTGCATGTCTCGTGACGGTCGGGCATGTCGCGTGTCACGCGACATGCAACACACAGACCAAAAAGTTTGTAACGATCTAATAAAAGTTTCACTTTAAATACCATTACAACTTCCCCGAACTAAAGTGTCACAGGTGTACTAGATACACCTACATAGTCGCAATATAATAGAGAACGGAACTATTGCGTTCACACCCGGCACAATTCCCCGGACTTCGACTGACAATTTTTCGATAAAAAATACCCTTATTCGCACCTAGGATTCAACCCAGGACCTCGTGTTCATCAGCCATATGCAACACAAGACCAACCGAGCATTGTAAAACAATACCCACATATTAGCCAAAGAATACGGATTATACATGAGTCGATACCCATTAGCAACGCTTGCCTTTCTAAATAACTTCCACGCGAGTGGGTGCAGATCTATCAGTCACGAACGTTGATAAAATCTAGTCATTGCAGCACTCAGCCTAGGAAATAACATAGACCGAACAGTGGAAAGTAAACAACTGGACAACCGGAAAAACTCGCCGATTTTAGGATACAGATTTCTAAAAGCTTAACACGAGAAGAATTTGATGGACGGCTTAGTTCAGTGGTTAAGAGCTCAAGCCGTTTCATCCACTGGATCGGTCGCGGGTTCGATCCCCGCATGGAACAAACCTTTGTGTGTCATTTACAATTTTTTATTTCGGTCGGGATGATTCTATGTGTGTGGATTACATGTTCGCAAAAGCACCCACGACACATGAATAATTTCTAGTATGGGGCTTCGTTTTTCTTTTAATATTGACATTAGCATGACAGTATCAGAATGTATGTTTATTTAGTAAATTTGTGAGATGGCATATAAACTCGATAGCGTGACGCTAACGTCAATCTGTTGGTGCTAAACTCCCAGTAATGATATTTGTGAGTTTTCTTTTTCTTCCCATTATCTAGTCTCTTGTGGGTGCGCAGCTGATGTACCTATGAATCTCATTTAGGTTTTTATATCATCATCATCAGCCTATAGCAGTCCACAGCTGGACATAGGCCTCTCCAAGTGTACGCCACTGGGTACGATCCTTGGCTACTCGCATCCAGTATGCTCCGGTTTTTATATAGGTACTTACTACAAAACTGAATAAAAGTTAATATAAATACTCATTATTAGTCGTCAGTATGCCCAGTATAATGGCCTGCCCCCTATCAATCTAGGCATTCATATATGTGAATATCATGTTTGAACCCACGACACAGAATTAATTGGTTATGTTGGATCAGCGTAATTCCTAGTATGGAGATACATTGATTTGAGGTAAAATAAAAATAAACAATGTTTATAATTCATATGTCTATAATTCCCTAAGTCTGAGTTGTAAGCATGCTTAGCACTTGTCATATCGGATATGCTTCTTACACAGCCAACATATTTGCCACACGTCACGCCACCAGTGTGTGATATGATTCCGTGGACCTTCAGGAGTCGGAAGTGAGAAAGTGATATATTAATCTTTATGAATGAAACATGTAACTTTAACCTATATTCCTTACGGTTCTATCATGCCACTTAAAAACTCTGAAAAGGGTATAAAAAAGAACCACTCTTTATGTAGATATTTAAAAAACGACTAAGACTTAATATATTTGGATGACTTTCGGCTTATAATTGAAGTTTAATATAAGTTATAATTTAAAAAAGAAAATAAGTATATTTTCGTGTACTAATTTGAAGATTTTTTTAACCTTCATTAGGTTGACTGTAACCTGTTCGTGTACCTATTTCATTCATTTTTAAATGTATTTTACAACATGAACAGGCTATTATTTTATTTAACGCATAGATGGGCACAAACAATACACTACTCACTGTATTAATATTACTATCTCTTGATAAAATATCCTTCATCCCTGGCGTGACGAATCCGTGACGAATTGCCTTGTGCCCAGATCCATCCCCTACATCTCTGCTTCTGCCCTTTCATAAATAATTCATGGCACGGTATTGCCACGCCGAATTATTGTTATTGCCTGAAAACCGCTATGAATAGGAAAATGTACTAATTTTCTTTAGTACTTTGTGCTTCGTTTGGTGTTTGTGACCCTTGTTTGGTACTGCCAATTATCGTTGTGTCATTTGGAACTGACTTTATGACTGTCAAGTGTATTAGTTTATTTTTTTCTTGTAGTAACGTATATGTAAGTATACTATAAAAATTTCTGTTGATCAAAATTAAGAACTCATTTATTTTATAATGTATCGGCAGAGGCGTGCATTGTACACTCATATTGACGAGATGTTTAGATGAAAAGTGATAGTCTCTATCAATATCCATTAAGGTCTACGTAATTGTAATCGTTACTAAAAAATTGAAAGATAGTATCGGTATGACAGATAGTATCGGTGTAAAGATGAGAAAGGGCATGCTCCGTTGGTTCGGGCATATAGAAAGAATGCCAGAGGAAAGAATGACAAAACAGATATACAATGTGAAAGTGGAAGGATGCAGGTACCGGGGAAGACCTAGACTATCTTACCACGACCAAATAAACCGAGTCTTATCTGATGGAAAAGTCAAGAGTCTCCGTAACCGGCGAGCGTGTATGAGACAAACTATGAGAGTCGAGGAAGCCAGAGAGGTATGTAAGGAAAGAACCTGTTGGAACTCTGTACTCTCTGCCTACCCCGCAAGGGATCTGGCGTGAGGTTATAGATAGATAGATAGTTACTAAAAAAACTTAAAAATATTACTGCGAACCACAACAATATGGAGGCACTCGTAGCGCTGTGCGACTGCGGTGTTCTTACCGATCACCAAGGTTAAGCAGCGTTCGACTCGGTCGGCCTGAGATGGCTGACCTTTTGTGGCATTCTCATATTCGAGCGTCTCCGTGCTTCGGAAAGCACGTTAAGCCGTTGATCCCGGTTACCACTTAATATGGTAGCGGTTAACCCGAGTTGGAAGCCTTAAAGGTGGCTTGATAAGTTCCGACAACAGGTGGCCACAAACCTGCCTCCACCAATCCGCACTGAGTCCGCGTGGTAGAGTATGACCTAATCTCTCTCACCTCGATTTGTGAGAGAAGGCCTTTGCCCAGCAGTGGGCAGTATAGGCTGATATTATTATACAACAATATATAATAAAAAAATTTTTGAAATAAATCTTTAGTATTCGAAATATACATAACACCATAACATTTGGTTATGGTGTTTTTTTGTGTTGCTTATTGTGTTGACGTTTGGTAATTATATAAAAAACACACCTCCATTATCTTTTACCAACTTAATAATATTAACCGCACGCCCACACCAAATCATTCCAAATTATAACGACACAATTCCATCAAACGTCAATGGCAGGCTGTAAAAAAAGAATAAAAAAAGAAAAAAAATCCCGCCGCGGTGTTTTTAAGGATGCTTAAGGGTCCCCCCAAAAGTACAAAAGATTAGCGCGACGGGCGTCGTAAAGAAACAATTTTCCGGCTTTCCCGCGCACCGGGGGACCGCGGGGATATAGAAATACAGAAATACGGTGCACATGATAAAACTGCGATATTATGCTGGGAAAAACGGTTTCTGAACGTATTTTTTGCGACCTCCATTTTTGTCGATGCCTTCGCTGTGGGAATTGAGATTTTGAATGTTCGATTTTTAAAATTGTTACGATTATGTTGTGGTTTGGAGTTTGGAATTTTTTCTTTTTTCCTTATGGCATCATCACGACGACGCGTATTTTGCCAAGGTCAAGTATTGTATTTGAGTTTGGACTTGACTGAAGACGGGATTTGAAAAATTAATCTATTCTTTTTAAATAACATTTGAAAATCTGAGAATTCTATGTTTAAAGTTGTCATTTGAGTGACAACATTTTTATTCTGTCATACATAAATGTTACCAGATTTCGAAAATAATACTATTTTTAAAATCTGCCAAAATGCTAGTTAATTCTTTGTTAATTATTTAAGCAAATATTTAAGTTGATTGCATGTAACTTGTATATGCAAATATGTGTATGCAAATTGTGTTTTCCTATCTCTATGGTAAGTGTCGGCGTTTTAATGGAAATGAGATGAGACGGTACGTTTCCAAAACAAACCACCATTATAATTTCAAACAGAACATTTTATTGTTTAATCCGTGAGAAAATAAAATTATAAAATAATAATCACATTGACATACAGGATGGACGTACACCAATTAGCATTATAATACATTTAAGAGTTAGATTTTTAAGAAAAAAATTATAAGTTTCCAAAAAAATGGCGGAAACTTCGCATAGTTTATTCTAAAAACCTAACTTAGACAAACAACTACAGAGAAATTTTAATGTTAAAAAGAACTCATATACAGACAAAAATAACTATAATTGTTCAGATAGACTTATCATCCCCGAGTTAACATCGCGACGTGACGCGCTTACATTAGTTAAGTATGGCTTCCAATGTTAACAATTGTGGAAAATAATAATTATATAACACAAACAAAACAATTCAGTCTCAACGCCCAAAATATCCCTTAAAATATTAAACAAATCGCCTCCAGAAGTCGACGCTGCACCCCATTTGATACGAGTCACAAGCAATAGGTTAAATCCGAGAAAAAAAAAACGGAAAAAAATTCATCCGCTAAATTTGACGCATTGTATAAAAATACAGCGAAACTTAGTTACTTTATCAATTTTTTTTTTTTATTTTTTAATATTAAAATCGAGAGGAGAATGGGGAAAGTTGTACACATTTATTTGCATTACTTTTTTGTTTCGTTATACTTATTTATATTTGTAATATCAGCAACTCAATGAACGCCACGATTTAATTTAATTTATTCTGTATAAGCATCTAGTTCTCTATTCATTAACGCACATACATAAATTATCCGTTTATGATAATTGCTCATTTTATCTGTACATTTGTTATAAAGCGGACGCTTTAATCACCACTAAATGTACAGAGAATCGAGCAAATCACACGAACATAGTTTTTTTACATCTAGCGTATACTGTGTACGTTTTTTTTTTTATATTTTTTCACTAACTAAATCGTAGATAATCGTGCTATTCAATAGTAAACGTAAAATATCAACTATTTACGTATTATGTTTTGTATTAACTAGCCAAAAACAATAACGCACTAGCAACTACCACCGTTAAATCAATTACAATAATTTAAAACTCTTAACTAATCCTTAATATCTCACTTAGGCAAGTTAAAGTTGTTTTTTTACGTATACTTCGTTTTCCAATAGGTTTTTTTAAAATACATCTAATTACGTTTTTTAATCTAAGCTCGGAACCGCGGCTAGCTATGGCATGTCGGAATATTATCTGCCTCACGTGACAAGAACAATGGCTCTCAAACTCATATGAATGTATTATTTTACTTAAACGTATTTATTAGTATACACATATTACAATCAACGTTATACGTATGTTTTTTTTCAATCGTATACATAAATTCCAGTGCAAATAATAGTAATTCGGACGCAGGCGCGTGCGTCCGATCAGCGTAATACTAAAAAAGTAACAAACACGTCGAGAACGCGACAGTTGGCGCGTGACGTACCACGAAAAACAAAATGGCGTATTATTTCGATTTAGTGTTCAATTCGCACCCGTTTTCACCCCTTCACTGTATCGTTGATATGAAAAATAATTTAGCTAATTTTCTCATTTTGTAACGTTATTTAATTTGAATCGTACAGTGTTAAGAGGTTGGCCAATTGCAAAAACGAAGATTTGTCTAAAAAAACTTAAACTAACGACTGCCTTTCGACCTCCAAGTTGAAGACTTGTAAGTCTCGAGACGATCGGAAGCGTTGCTGTGTATCATCGATACTTTGCCTGGCGAACCAATTTTACTTGGTAATAATTAAATATTGGCATTTCACTATGTATCTCAAAATGACAATCAAAAAGTGTCAACCGCGATCTGTCAAACAACTTTTTAAATTTTGACAGATCACACTCCTGTCAAACTTTTAAAATAGTCGCTTGACACATTGATCGCCACTTTTAATCTGTCAATTCGGATACATAATGTCACAATATACTAATATATTATCTTCATTTACAACTCGCACGCGCCACAATCTTTTGTAGACAATACAAAAAATTGCTCAGCGTATCATTGTCAATGAAGACACGTATATTAGTATAGAGTAGAGCGCCGGCGTCCAAGGCCACAATATCGATGGTACACAGCATTACAAGCGAGGGAGGCGGGAATTTAACAACTAATATGCGAGCACCCCCTTTTTATACTTCGTTTTTGCAATGGCCAAACTAAGAGCAGGGGTGCACGAGGTAACTCGTGGTTGAGTTGGGTGCAAGCTGGGGATCACGCCTCTGAATGAGATGGGACTTGGTGTAGGGGGTACTCACGACATCGGGGGTGGAGGCGCCGTCGTGGCTGCTGTCGGGGGCGGAGCGGGGCTCGCCGTTTGTGTCCGGGGGCCGGGCGGATTCCCGCTCGTCGATGACCAGGTCTATCGGCATTTTGCCCTTGAGGCAACTGATGTAACGGTGGCAGAAGTTGTCACACAGCTCGTGTACCTGCGGGAGACGAGGACGGTTAGGTCTTGGTGGTAGCTGATTGAGAGGTTTAAATAAGAAGTCGGTTTTTGGTAAATGTGAGGAATTTTACGGGTTATCTTCATCAAGTTTTGAGATAGTAAGCATAAGGATACAATTCAGGTGATAATTTGCCACATTTTGAGATGGTAAGAAAGTTGAAATATCTTTTCTTTGATACGTAATCAAGCTTCTTCTCATTTAATAGAATTTGAGTATCTAAAAAACTTTCACCAAAAATTTGACACTAATAAATTATAATTCTATAATCCAGACAACTTTCTCGAGTTTTGGTGAAACTCCATCCGTGGCAACTGTGATCTTTGTTCCGTCGACCTGAACACCTAAACGTAACCTAAACGCTAACAAAAAAAAACATTAAAACAATAGAAAACAAAGGGAATAAATACATTTGGAGTCGAGCCGCGACCAACTGTCGGTCACACACACTTGTAGAAATTCAAAAAACGAATCGTAAAAACGGTACGAACAAGCATTTTTTCCCTTTATGCCCCCGATAAAGAGCCCCCGTCGGGCTTATATTAATTTTGTACCACGGCCTTATAAATTTTCATAGGCATAATTAACTTAGAAATTAACATAAAGCAATAAAAAGGCTAACGAAATTTTTAGATAGCATTAACACGCTGGCCGGTAATAAAACAAGGCAGGTGGTGCAGAGAAAAAAAGAGCATTCGAAAAAGGAACGCATCTTGGCAGATTTGAAAATAGAATTCGACGGAAGCGGAAATGGTGGCTGATGTTGACAGGTCGTTATGTGTTGCCAGATACTAATATTGCAATCGACAGATTTAAAAGTTATTATATTTTGGTAGAAAGTCTCGTGTGCTGAAATTTAAGAAGGTACATATTTAGTTCTCCGAAACTAAGCAGTAATTTTAACTACCACTTACAACACCAACATATTGATCAAGCAAAATTTCAATTAGAAAAAAACAGCTATCGCGATTAATTAAAATTGTCACTATGTAATAACGACTTTTTATCATATCGTTGTTATCAAATGAATATCTGCTATGTGCATTTTTTTGGAATTTCGACATTTTGACTATTACCCCATTTTGAATATGACCAAATTTTCGTGTAAAAAGAGAGCTGCGTGTGAGCGTTACTCTAAGCGTTACACGGTGAACTGTGGTCGCTTAGAAAAATATGCCTCAAAAATGTGCTTCATATAAAATTTACAGTATAATGCTTTTATTCAGTATTTAAAAGTTATACTTTTGCACATATTGGTTTGACAATGACGATATACCACATTCTAATGACACAACATGACCCTAATAAAAAATTTCCAAGCAAAAAATGACTCATCTTCTCTATGATTTTACACAATTCGTTCTTGACAGCTCTAACTTACGTTCCTTTAAATCATAAACAGCTGATCCAACATATTTATATTTTTTTGTTATTTATTACGTCACGGCCGCAAGCGGTCGCGCTAAGTTTGTTTATCATAATTTGAATTTTACAATCGCACAGTTGATATTCATATTTACGACTCGTGAGTTTTATTGACATGGCCGAGGACCGTTTACAAGCGGCGACCAATGTCAGTGTCATAACTTTTTTTCTACTGAGAGATTGAAGTATTTACAACCTTTGAGAACATAAACTGTATTTAGTTCTAGGTTGTGACGTAGTTTTACGCAGGATGAAAAATGACGTCGACCATTTTTAACTTAACTTTATAATTTTGTTTTACTTGAATAAGAATACGTAATTATAATATAAATTAAGAAAAATAAACATCGTTGTCCACGAAAACAAGTGTATACCTATTACATTACGCTTTTATGTTTTTATAAATGGCGACATCAACACGATTTCTCATAAATTAACACTGTGACTAATAATTTAAAATAAGAACCCTGACTGGCAACTTAAATGAAAAATAAAACAATCAAAATTATTCTAATTTCGAATATGTCAGTTGATCCAAGCTGTGCGGCATCTACCGTTACGTGGTGCTATCTTAAAGAAATATTCCTTTGATACAAAACGTGTTATTTTAACTAGTGATGCTTCTAATGAGATATTGCTGCATTCCGGGACGACGCGCAACTCAGTCGATAGCTGTAGACACGCTTAGATTACGTCGCTATTTTAGGCATTTGACGGTATTGTTATGTAGATATATAATAACTTATTATATCGAAGAAATATGTCGTAATGATTATGAAAACAAAAAAGCGTTTCAATTATTATGTAATAGTTTCTGCCCGCGACTTCGTCTGCGTTGACTTTAAACAGAAACCAAACATATTTCCAGGATAAAAAGTACCTATGTGTCAGTACTGTGTGCCAAATTTCATCTAAATCTGTTGAGCTATTTTTGCGTGATTGAGTAAATTCATCATCCAAATATCTAAACACAAACTTTTTCATTTACAATATTATTAAGTACGATTCATCTATAAACAAACCAAATAAAATAGTCTCTTTTGTTATACGAATTTGTTAATTTGTAATACGATATTTGTAACAAGACTTAGAGTTAATAAACAAAAAAGACTGGATTGACATGAATTTATTATTAACATTAAAAACTTCACAATAATATTTAATCAATGAATAAAATTTGTTTTATTTTGACAACATTGAAAGAATATTATCCGCGAAGATAGTTTAAATACTTTATTAGTTACTAGACAAAACAAAACACCGCCATTAGACAGTATAACCAAACTGTCGTCACATTTTACAAGCACAGGCACGTAACGTAATCTATATGTGTCGCTATCGTTCAACATCGAACTCTTTCCAGAAATTTAAATTTAGAACTCTCCGGTTGAGATATGGCTCGTTTCTATACGAACACTTTTTAAATTTGGAATGAAATGTTATAACGGCCGCCCGCTGACGCGCACTCGTTCGAAATTTGAAACAACTCGAATAAGGAATGTTGGAATGAATTTTTAAGAAATAAATGTTTTTATCTTCATAATATCGGTAGTATAGAGATAGAATGTCTGGAACTACAATTAACTACAATTTTAATATTGTGGTATATACTTAGAAGCAATATAATTTATATTGCCTAAGCAATTGGACTGGCTATTAAGTGCTTTGTTCTGACTTCATACAGTAAGCTCCATACTAACTTAAAAGAAAGCCTTTGCTTCCGTTTGTAAGAAGAATGCATCATTATACTTGATCAACGTTGCATTTTATAAATGCTCTTCTTTCCTAGCCTAAACTAAGTTTGATGTAAAACTAATGAGCTAACTCTGAAATTACGTATTAGGGTGAAATTTAAATATAATATTAGCCCTGTTAAGAAACTGTCCCACCGTTGGGCACGGGCCTCCTCTCAAACTGAGAGGGCTTAGGCCATACATAGTCCACCACGCTGGCCCACGGCGGGTTGGCGAACTTCACACACCTTCGAGAAACTCTCAGGCATGCAGGTTTCCTCCCAATGTTTTCCTTCACCGTTAAAGCAAGTGACAGTTAATTTTTAATACGCACATGTTTTCGAAAATATAGAGGTGCATGCCTGGGTTTGAACAAGAGACCTCTGGCTTTGCAGTCCAACGGTCTAACTACTAGGCTATCACTGCTTACATTGACATTAAAATGCTTTTGACATTAAAATGCTTTTCTAAAATATTATCATCGTCCTAAAACACTTAACATGATAATTTAGTACGGCAACTTTTAAAATATTGTGATAGACAATTTATAAATACATTTTTTTTGATGTAGACACTTTTAATTCTAAAATGACCACACAACGGATGAAAGCAGTATACTTTGCAATAAGGAAAATGCAATAAAAACTTATATATATTCAAAATCCGAATGAGCATTTTAAATTCGTTATAATTGTGACAGAACAAGAGCAATGGCTGCCGCTCGCGAGCTGTCAAACAGTAGAGATTAACTGAAAAATATGTCAGTTTATAACATCTGCCAACACCCACACGTTGTTAGCGTGAGGAAGTGCGGCATTAGAGACCCTTTTAGTGTTTTAGACGGGATGTTTAACCGACTTCGGGGAATTAGGTGTTGTGATTGCTAAATTATGTTTGGGTATATCTACGGAGAACATAATCGCAAGAAGGAACCTGTAGCGTTCGAGTATTATTCGTTGATTTTCTTAAATAACTACAAAGGTTTATATATAATGTTCGCCACTCATTATGCCCGTGAAATATCCTATCAAAAGCCAGCTCAGTTTCATGTGTTCATAAGCATGTATCTTAAGTGTATCTGTTATCCTGGAAATGTACCTACTTATGAATCTTCGTGGATATAGACGTTAACATACAATACTCTTCCATTATGTAAAACAATATTATTTGCTAAACAGATATTATTAAACAGATATACAATTTGAAAGTGGAAGGATGCAGCTACCGGGGAAGACCTAGACTATCTTACCACGACCAAATAAACCCAGTCTTATCTGAAGGAAAAGTCCAGAGTCTCCGTAACCGGCGAGCGTGTATGAGACGAACTATGAGAGTGGAGGAAGCCAGAGAGGTATGTAAGGAAAGAACTAGTTGGAACTCTGTACTCTCTGCCTACCCCGCAAGGGATCTGGCGTAATGATATAGATATTATTCGCTAAAAACACTCATTCCTTAATAATTAAACTTTAGAATACCAAAATTTATCATTATTTCCCTTCTAAATAATCTGGACTACCTACAGCAAGACTTGAACTTCCGACCACCAAATTCATTACAAACCCCTTTCTCTCACAAACAATCTCCATCAAAGTGAAGCAAAATCATCAAATCACCCTAGATGAAATCACAAGGTAAAGACGAGGAGCAAACCCACAATGTGGTTGACATATTATCCAACGACGGTGAAAAACACCTTAATAATTAAAAACATAGCTTTAAACACCAAGTTCATCATCACACTGCACCCCTTCAACTTCAGATCACCTAAGAAAAGATTAGTTAAAAGTTAAGTTTCTTATAAGACCTGAGCTCACAAACAATCTGCCCTTCATGAAATTTTAGCAGAAACTCAAACTCAGCCGAGCCTCACACTTATTGAACTTTTAACCACCAAATTCATTAAACTCCATCCCTTTCCCTCACAAATAATCTTAACTGCATCAAAGTGAAACAGAATCACCAAATCCGTCTTGAAACGACGGAGTCCCGGCCGTGGCCCAGTTGCGCCCACGCAGTGCTGGCACCCGCCGCATCAAACACTTGTCGCACCGACATACCTGCGTAATGGCCGCCGCGACTGATTTGCGACGTGTCTTTCATATAAATCTGTTAAAAGTAATCTCTGATTCGGCATAAAACGTGCTAAAATAGACGTTGAAAATTCAATTTGCACTTTGGATGTTTATCGCGGAGTCTTCGCGCTAATTTTGGAGATTTGTTTTTTGGATTGTACCTGTTCACATTCTTTTTAAATCCCGCACCCTGTGTAAGGATGATGACTCTATACCTAGTTGTAATTAGTCACAGTAACTCCTCCAGCACACCGCACTGGGTGGAGTATGCTGGCAGATGACGTAGGTATAATAACCCTGTACAGTATTCGTTATGTAGAAGCCACAGTAATATCTCCACCAATTCGCACTGGGTATTCGTAGTGGAGTACGACTAATCTCTCTCATCTCGATTTGTGAGAGGTTTTTTGCCTAGCAATTAGACAGTATAGGTTGATTTATTATAAAATGAGGTGAGAGATTAGGTGATACTGCACCACGCGGACTCAGTGCGGATTGGTGGAGGCAGGTTTGTGGCCACCAGCTGTTGGAATTTATCAAGCCGCCTATGAGGCTTCGAAGTTGGCTTAACTACCACATTAAGTGGTAACCGGGACCAACGGCTTAACGTGACTTCCGAAGCACAGAGCTTTAGATTTGATATTACAGTAACGTTATATAAAGTTATAGATATTCTAAGCCTCGTCCGTTTACTACCCGGGATGCTCTTGGGATAAAATAGTGTTTATTTTCTTACCATGGCTGTCTTATTCGAACCTACATTTATGACTCTAAAAATGACCCATGCAAGCCTAACATTATTATGAAAATACTATAGAATAGTTCTTAGCAAGAGAATCGAACTTGCAGCCAGCCAAGTAAAGGACTACTTAGAGATTAACCAAACCCCTGGTTGGGGGTCCAAATGTAATAGTGATTATCCGTGGACCTCCCAAGGGGTTCAAATGAGGAATTCAAGTTGAAAGAACGCATTAAACCACAGATTGAGATTAACTTTTTCTTTTCCTAATAGAATTATACTAAGTTGTAATGGAGTATTTTAGTAACAACACCATCATTGTTCTATTTATTTACCTCACTACACCATAATAATATGGTACCTCCAAATCACACAATCGATGGGTACAACACTACTTCAAATTTAATTTCTAAACTTAATTTTGGAGTCACCGACGTGTTTTGTCAACTGTAAGCAAGTGACACATGTATTTTTTAATTAAAAATCTACACAAGCCCAATTAAAAGTGTGAAATGTATAACAGTAAATAAATAATTTAAATACGGAACGTGGCGGAGCGTAACGTCATATAGTAATTTGAATATCGAATTACCATTAGGGTTGTCATTTGTTTATTTTATAAAAACGTAACGGTTTCTCTGGATGATTGAATTTGGAATTATTAAAATGAAATCTCTTTAAGCGACTTCAAAAAGATGGAGCTTCTCAATTCGTCTGTAAATATTTTTAATTATAATATACGACTATTGTAGAACTTATAATAAATGCTAACTGTCTAGTCCATAAAATGGCTTGTTATTCCAGTTAAAGTTTTAAGTTACGCATCAAGCACAAGCTATTAAAGATAACAAACATTCTTTATCAAGTTTACTTTAACCCACATATAAAACCCCGTAACTTGGCAGCCCTAAGTGTTATATAAATGTTGTAAAAGGCGGTTGGGGGATCGTAAACGGTGTCCCAGGTTTGAGTCCGGGCCCGTAAACCAACAAATCTGACCTATGTCGTAAATCACTTAGCCACGCTGTTACAGATAACATTTTATAGGTTAACAACAAATATGAAATAAAAAAACCACTTTTGGATTTGGTACCTACGGTTACGAAACCAGAAAGTGTTTTAGACGAAATATGTAAAAAATAAAGCTTATTGGCAATTCCATTTTAGGATTTTATACAGCCTGGTGAAAAGAATGTTTTTGAATGAGCATGTTTAGTACCAATTTATAACAACTGTCACTATCATGAATTCAATAAATAAGTATTCTGGGAGACGTCGCAAAAATAGTGCAATATCAGTACCTCCTCACGTTATTTCTGTGAAAACACTTCCTCAAAAATAATACATTTCGTATTCTCAAATCAAAAACATGTGGAGCATAACTAAAAGCTGTGATTGTATTCGGTTCAAAAAGAAACAAAACACTTAATTCGAATTTTAAAATCACACGTTCGAAATCCGAACACCAACGAATGAACACAAATATTGGCCGTTTTCGATATTCGAAAATTTCAAAAAAGAACGTCTCTAATAAAAGGCATTACCGAGCCTACATCACATAACGTAATTAGGGCACAGACAGACGGCACGACTAAAAAAAAGTCGTTGCGCCGTCCAATCGCAGAGCCGATCGACCGAAAAGGACCAAAGGAGCGATGTCGCCGCCGGCCATATTTAAAATATTAAAAACATAAATCAAAAACTGTTATACGATATCTTCAATGTTAATATAATCTTGGAGTTCGTTAAACCGTTTAAAAGAATTTTAAAAGCTAAACTTTTTGTCTATGCCAATATCATTACATCTCATTACGGGCTATAGATACATGTCAAAAAATGTTCGATTCAAAAGGTCTTTATTAAAAACTTGGGCCTTTTTGTGACAATGCAAAAAAAACAACAAAATACCGAGCAATTATAGTAAAAGAGAGTAAAAAGCATTGCACTTAACGAGATCTTATTGTGAGCGAGTTGGGCCGTCGAGCTTTTTTTATTTTTAATTATTATAAAAGCTCAAAAAAACCACATCACCTGTGGACGGTGTGCACTGAGGCGGAAACGGATCGAGCTAACGGCATCTTTTTTTAGTTTTTATTCCACAAAAACCGTGGACGAGATAAAAACAGGCGTGTATGGGATGTGAGAGAAGCAAAAAATACTTTTAGATCGCAAAGACACAGGTCCATACGAAGCGAACGGAGTTCCTCTCGTTTCCTTCATTAGTTTCGGACATTCCACTTTCTACACGTACTCGGATAACTGGTTATAAATGGCGCGAAATTTTCACCTCCCGCCATTTCTAATATCCCAAATAACTAATGACAAAACAAGAATGTCACAGCACGGCGTGTACTTTTAGGTTCATTAGTATGTGGACAACGATGCCAGATTTATTGGAAACTTTTGCCAATTATATGTTTACAAAATTGGCAGTTGACAAGACTACGAGACATTTCGAATACTGTAAAACCGATTTTTACCATTTGTTCGATACACACGCGAATTGATATGTGTATCTGATGAAAAACCCGCTATTGTTATTCTAAAAAAAGTTAAAAAATAATCGATCGGACGCCCGGGAATACGAATTTAAAAATCGATCATCCGACTCGTTGAATTGAACGATTTTCTTCAATCGGGCTCTCGGGCCGATATTTTTTGAATTTCGAACGTGTTTCGTTTTTTTTCGTTTGTTTTTTATTTTATTTTCAAATCAGTCTTTATCTCGCCCTCCAGTCGGAGTTCCGTACAGAGGTATCGCATTACATGTTATCTTATTACGGGTACCTGTGTTAGGAATATGTCCGTATATCATTTTTATCCTAAATGATGGAAGCAAGGGCTTTGAATGCACTCAGAGATGTAAATAAGACGAAAATAAGATACTTATTTCGACAGTCTTTTTCTAATTGCAGGCAATAAGTGACTTCTAGTGGAACAAAAATAATTAGAAGCCTTTTGTTATTCTGATGCCAATAACCAAAATAATCAATAATAGTGTCCTACTTATCTCACATTCCATATTAGCTATAGAAATTCGATATTTACACGTTTACAAGACGGTCCGGCGACTCACCGGGCTCCGAACGCACATACCACGAGTTAGAAAGGCGCCAGATATTTTATGGAATCTGTGGGAGCGACCGATGATGTATCTCGTTTCTCGAGATCATTCGTCTTGATACAGACGTTAGTTAAACTAGTTCCTACGAAACGTGACCATAATATTGACAAGTTAAATTAATTCCTTCGCGTCGCTTGTAAAAAGTCAGTCGGATATTTGAATTTAACGCCGCTAATTAAAGACGACCGAGCGCAAATTGTTCGATCTGATTGCGAATAGTAAAAAGCCCGCGTCCCGCCGCGTTACCGTTATTCGAGTGTGTAATGGCGAGAATTGGCGATGCGACACACGCAAGAAACCGAACCGGTCGCGACCCGAGCGGATCGCGCCGAAATGGGAGATAAGGGTAAAAACAAACAACATTCGAAATGCGAACGGCCGTATCCCATTCACTCGCGTCTCGCGTCGACACCTCGCCGTCGAGACTGTTCCAATTTTGAAATGTGGACGTTTCGAAATTTGAAATTTCGAATGACTTGTTTATGAAGAACGAGTGAACGTCGAATGGAACTAATTTCACAAATTATTTCGAGTTTAAACTTTTAATTACAAATTTCTAATGATGAAATGCAATACCAAATTTGTTTTTTCAGATAAGTTTAAGATAATCTACGGTCAGTTCTTTAACATTTACAAGATAGAATCACAACTTCTATTATGCCTATAGAAATCTATCGTACACCGTGTACTTATGAGATGCAAATATGATAACATCTACACAGCTTGTAGAGAGCGAACTTACAATTTGTAACTAGGTTAAAAACTGAATTGTTGCAACATCGGTAGGTGGTATCGATACAAACTTTTATATACAGTACCGACCGACTGAATATAACGACAATCTATTTTATACTAAGGAGAGTACTAGCCAAGACTAGTTAGGAATTCATTGACAATCGCTCTTAGACTAAATGGTCTTTACGTAGGCTGCTCGGCTCAATAAAGTTCAAAATGGTTATAAGTTCTATCATCGTCTTGAAGTCGATTTTATCCACATGTAATTGTTTCTGTTTGAGTATTTATAGACAGGTGCAGCGATGATATTTGCAGGATGACAGGAATTGGATGAGATTATCCGAGGATTGTACTCAGTGGCGTCCAATGTCCAGCTGTAGAATGATGATATATTTGGGAGTAAAATTAAAGTATACAAAATTAACCCACGATGCGGGCATAATGGTCCAATGGCAGAGTATTTAATAAAAAAAAAAGTTTAAAGATTTGATTTGTTTTTGGAATATGAAGAACAATGACCTATTACAGTACTAAGTCATTATTAGCGGCCAGTGTTAAATTTAAAAACTGTTCTAAAATTCCATTTTCAAATAACGACCCGGCTCAGTCTTGTTCCGTGCGTGCCCTCGTTGCGTGAGCCCAAAGATCGATACGATATCTCGATTCAAAATCGTGCGCACAGATAATCGAAAGGTGTTATTTTTTTTATGTAACCGGTTCGTGGCTCGATTCCAAATGTATTCGAATACTAATAGTAGTGTTGTACTTACTTTTTCTAACTCTAATAGGTGAAACCGTAGCACTTGGATTGCTTGCACCATCTGTGGAGGAAAAACATTTTTGGTTATGAAAAAAAATATTGATAATAAATTGTACCTATTTTAAGTATGTTATGGTCCAAATTAAACCTTATAGAAGTTGCAAAATAATTATAATTTATCTACCAAAGAGTAATCTCTATTTATCTTTCTTTTTCTATCATCCACGCCGGATCCCTTGCGGGGTGGGCAAAGAGTAAAGAATTTCAACATGTACCACAGAGGAACGTTTAAAACTTATATCATATAATTGACAGAGGATCCCAAACTAAACAATTTAATGATAGTGGGATCTATCGATCCTGTAAGCATAAATTTATTATAAATACATTATGTTACAATATAAACTGTAAAGACCATTCCAGAGTCGCAATTCGAAGTAACTATAAGAGAATAATATTTGTATTTCCAACAAAGCTATTCATCACGTATTTCCTCTTCCTCTTTCATTCAAGACAGTGTACGTAAGTACAAAACTTTATATTTTCCAACAATATTCTATAACAAGTATTTCTAATCTGAATATTACAGGACAACCATCTTATTCCTAACCTAGGTAATGATCGTGTAGTAGACGTAGCCCCACACTAGGATTGATTCCTGTGTCGTGGGTGCGTTTACAAACATGAAAATTTACATACACAAATACCCAGACCGAAACAAATAATTGTGGGTCACACAAAGATTTGTCCTGTGCCGGAATCGAACCCGCGACTATTCGACCCAAAGCGGAGCGGCTAAAGCTCTTAATCGCAGAGCCAAATCGTCCGTCTGAATAATAAACGATCAATTCACGGAGTTATCTTAACGCGCCGCGTTATGTTTAATTGATCGTAGCGAAAAGGCCCACTACTCACTCAGGATCACACACAATATAACATGTGTACCACAAAGCCATCTGAACAACAATGCCCTACACAAAGTGCAACGGGCACCATTGTGAAGTGACGCGACAGGGAACTGAGTTAAACGTATCGATATATCGACTATCTTAAGAGAACGTGGGTACTCAGTCGATTAATCGATTATTGATTTGAGATGGGACTGTTGATCAAGTTAGATCGATTAAGTTGATGTTGCTTGGATTAGGAAGCTTGGTTTTAAATCAACTACATATACTTTATTTACTGTTTTCATTATGATAGTATCTACTAACTCTACAAATAAAAATGAAGTGAATAATACTCTCTTGTAAACAAATGGTCTATTATAAAATTAAAATGAAACGGTTGCGTGCTTTTCACTTTAATCTACATGAAAAGAAGGTTGCTATGTAATCGTATGCGTCCATAAATCTACTTTGCTCAACAACAGACATCTGTTACGAAATCATTATACACGATATCCAAAGGCTAAATATCTTTTCCGTTGAATTAACATAATCAAACACAAACGTTTAACTTGCATTCGATCACGCATACTCCTTCGAGTGCCTCCATATCGATACTATCGCTCGTATTGTTTGTTACTGTTTAAAGATCTAATCGACGACTTTTTCAAATCGATACCTATCTAAAACATCCAGTTAATGCCGTTTTAATAGCGACTTGATTTGTTTCTGATTGCCACCCGAAGACGCGTTCCGATTTCTAATACAACTGAACCTTATTACGTTTTTGATTGATGACTTTAACACTATCATGAATTTAATTTTTTTAATGTTTTCGGATATTAAAAGAGTAATTAGGGCAAGGAGAACGGGCACTCGGTATGTAATTGTAAAATTGCCAGCTTCCGTTGTAAGTTGTTTCCCACAGAATTGGTTTATGGATTCGGAATATGAAATCGTTTCGGCAATTTCGACAAATAATGATCAATCTTTCAATGCTATTTTAAGAACTAATTTGGGTTTTATCATTTCTTAACAAGATAAGTTTTTATGACGCCAATAATGTACACGATTAGAATAAATATAAAGGAGTTTTAAATTATAATATATATTGAGCTTGATATAGCTTCTGTTAATCTTATGATATTATAAACAAAACTATAAAGGTACAACATTTTTAAAAAAATAGAATGAGAACTTAATTACTTCCTCATTATTAAAACAGAAGGGTTCTACCAACTAGACGTGAACACTTTTATTTTAAAACCACTTAATTAACAAACTAGATTCATACATTAAAGATTATTTAATGCTACATTTAATTATTTAGAATAACATCTTTAAGATTGTAATTACACTTCATCAATAATCATCATCTTTGATGAGTTTCGAAAGTTTGAAATTTGGAACTTAAATTCATGCGTTATAGAATTTAACTCGGTAAAAATCATATAAAAACACTTTTATTCCCATAAAGAAATATTCCACACATATTTATTAGGACAGCTCCATACTCACTGACCCACCTATTCTGCCACACAAAATATGACCAAAAACAAACAAACGAGCGGAATCCCACAAGTGCGCACAACATCTGGTAAACTCGTGTCTCTGCAATATCAATTAAATCTATACAAGTGGAGCGCCACCCTCGTCTGTGTGCACAGTCGGAGCCTGCGGTTGACACGACGCCACCAGATAAAAATGTGTTTGTCTTGTTTGACTTCTGCCACCGAGCCGAAGCTTGTTTGGTGAGGGGAGCTATCAGGCCCACGAAATTTCTAATGTAATCCCTTGGATGTTGATTTTTTAGTAGACTTCAATAAAAAATAGGAAGACGAATGTATGGGAAAAGGATGATAAGATTTTTGAACTGGTTTGGTTCAAATTTATTTGTATAAGTCAAAAACGCAGTTGCAAGTTATTACTATTATATTTTCTACATCCAAAATTATCGCAATGCATGTATCACCAATGCAATAGTACACTTTTGATTAAGTTATCAAGGCCAAATTCAGTGTATTTTTATAACATAGGGATTGTACGAAGGTACGAAATTGACGAGTGTCTTGAGATAAACTAAGGGTGTGAATTTACAAACAAATATTAAAATAATTGGTTTGTTGTTTAAATTTCTAGCAATCTATTTTATATGAATCTGTAAAATTATTTAATCTTGATTCAATATGTAGATTTACGGGAATCATTAAAACCTGACATTCTTATCTAAAAATCCACTTTTCAAATTGGCAAACTGATAAAGCCATAATGTCGCATCGATAACTATAAAAATCTTCTTATATTAAAAAAGAAGCTACCATCAAACGTTATAAATCTCACGACACCATAAAATTAAACTAATTAATTATAAAAATATACCAGTAACCTCATTTCTATTAATTGTCAATAATAAAATATATTGGGATCATAAAACACATTAAAAAATAAATTATAATCAAAATAAAATTCAAGTGTTAACACGATATCGTTTACTAATGACTGGTAAAACACAAAAACTATTCGGATATATTTACCGACGCTACTGCAGTTCAATGTTTAAGGAAGCTTAAAGCCTCAAAAGGCTGTGACAGACCAAACACAGATGTGACGTGGGCAAACAACCTCCGCGGGTTGCCGTAACCAATCGCCTCTCCAACCAAATGGGTCAATAAAACAGAATCGAATGTTGGTTTTAGTCGACTACGCATTGTTTCGATATAGTGTGCTCACAACACTACTCTCAAACAAAACGGCCGTCGAGTGTTCCTTTTTTAAATATTTTTAAAAATATGTTTTTTTTTACAAATCGATATTTCTTTTTCGGATTTATGTGCCAGGGTTTTGTTTAACCTTTCCTTAGATTTTTTAATATTTGTGTTTACGTATTAATGTCAAATCTTATCTGAGGGGCAAATCAAGAGTCTCCGTAGCCGGCGAGCGTGTGAGACGAACTATGAGAGTGGAGGAAATGAGAGGTCTGTAAGGAAGGGACTGTTGGAACTGGACTCTTTGCTTACCCCGCAAGGGATCCGACATGCTGATACAGAGATAGAGAAGCGACTATCTATAATAAAACGAGCTCGTGGAAATCTGTATTCTGTACCTGTCCCACAAGGGATCTGGCGTGACGTTTGGGGACGGAGCAAGGCCATAGTTCTTCCCCCACAATTTGGCATTACCATTGTCATGAATACAAACCATAAACAGTACCATTGTCTTCGACAGTTTTTTTTTAAAACAGAAGGATAATTGAAAACATGTTAAATACTAAAGATCATTATGTAATTGCGCAAGCGCACAGTGGCGCGGTGTCAGCTGGCTGGACAAAACAACCGCTGGAGGGGTTCGATCCCATTGAGCACTTTTTTAAACTCATTTCGAAAAGTATACATGTATGGTGCTTTAGTTTTACTTGCAAACTTAAATTTTATAATAAAGTTAAAGATGAAAAAAATATATTGTCACACCCACCTTTCCCATATGGGGATGGCAGAATTGTGTAAACTCACATATCGTTGGTGATGTAAGTTCAGATACTCGGACAAATACTAATAAAACTCTATAGAAAATTACACTCAGTCTAATCTAAATTTCGAATCCAGCACCTCGTGGTCACAATGCGCCACAAGACCACCGAGGCAGATGTATTGAAAAAAAAATCTCTATAATCAGTATAAAATTGAATGATTTATTTATTCCTTTTTACTCATAGTTCGGTATCTACGGTACGGTATTTGGTACCTTACACAAACATCAATAATAATGGAAATCTCGTGAAAGCTTTACTTCTTTCTTTCTATTCTATTCTATATACCCCGCCCTGCATACCCCGCCAGTTCCCTTGCGGGGTAGGCAGAGAGTACAGAGTTCTAACAGGTTCATTCCTTACATACCTCTCTCGCTTCCTCCACTCTCATTCTTTTTTCTACATTCTTTATTTTCATAGTTGATTACACACGAGTTACTTTTAGCTAATATTTCTTTTTTAACATAAGTAATCCTACTTCCTACTGCTTATCCTACTTAATATCATAAATGTGACAGTTTGTATGTTACTCAATCACACAAAAACGCCCACCCACTGTGTCTAATAGTCGCGGGTTCGATTCCCGCTCGGGACAAATCTTTGTGACACACAATTATTTGTTTCGGTCTGGGTATTTGTGTATGTGAATTGTCGTGTTTGTAAGCGCATCCACAACACAGGAATAATTCCTAACATGGGGCTACGTTTTTTAAAGAAATAAAATAAACGGATTTGGATAAAATTTAGCACACAGGTAGTTTTACCTGAATTAACACTTAGGATACTTTTTATTCCCGAAAAATGTTAGGTTTCCATCTAGAATTACCGCGGATGTCGTCGCGGGCAGAAACTAGTACAAAGAATATTTAATAATTACGTGCAGACGGTCTGCACTACTCAACACATTGAAATATAAATTACAGCTTTTCAAAATACTTTTAGCAGCAAATCGCCGTGTCATGTGGCACTCACTGACTGAAGCACAAAAGAGCTTCAATTTTAATTGAAAATAAACTCGAAATTAACCATGCTACTGAATGAACCATGAACCAATTTAATTTTATCAAAAGTCAATATATCTTATTGAAATTTCTTTAAGCGCGTTGCGGATTCCGAAACACAGTGGGACGACCGCAAGACTTTGCGGAAAAAAACCTAATTAGGTTATTTTAAGTCAAGTATTTCTGTTTAATGTTTCCTTCAATGACAGGATACTCATTTTGAAAAACGAGAAACATGTCGTTTTTTGTGTATTTTCGTAACTGCGTCTTTTGGCGGGGCGTGTGAATACTGAATGGGTCATAACAAGTGTAAAGGCACAATAGATTCACTGTTGGTGTTTTTATGTTCCTTATTTTAATATTTTCTTTTCATTTATCATATAAGCATAAATTGAAATTAAGATGACGAATATAGCAGACTGGAGTTTTCCTAGTATTTTTCTTCAAAATTATTTGTCATTGATTATTAGTCATAACCATAGCAAAAGGTCGTCCATAACAATTTATTTCATTAAAATAACGTTGAGGACCTTTTTTGGAATTGAGAATTATTTAAGGAAACAAACAGGTCAAGAGTACATAAAAAGATGATAATTCACTGAGCTCGCAATATAACTAACGAATCTTAAATACCAATAAATCAAACATCCTTGCTCTACCCTTCTTTTACACAGTGCCCAAGTGCCTCGAAAACAGTAGCATCAACAGCTATAAACCAAGCTGTCAAGCTTACCTGCACAGCCCGTTGATAAGCGCCATTCATCCAGAGCTCATTTTCAACCAGGCTTCTAGATAAGTTAGCCAAACACGAGGCGACATCCGGGCGAGAAGCAAACTTGCCCGGGATAGGTGAATTATCGTTGTGTTTTTGTCCACAGCTTGACATGTGGTGCCACTGGCTGAGGCATGTGTTTGTCTAGCGAGTGTTTATTTTTGAGGACACTGTTTTTTTTCATGTGATGATAAATTTTCAGTGTGTTGAGTTCATAGTTCAGTTTTGATAGCTCAGTTTAAGACTTTTAAAAGTAAAGATGCAATAACTGTGCCAGAAGTATTGACAAATTATTTATTGTTAAAGAAAATATCAAGTATTATTGGAATTGGAGCAAGTATTCATAACGCATACTGCTTTTGACACATGAGTACCTTATCTAATGATTTGTATGACGTTTTATGTCAAAACGAGCTATCAAAAAATACTTTTAAGTGGGATTTAAACGTGAATTTAACAGCTTAAGACATTATTTCCAATAAACTTGACAGATTAATATCGTAACAGATAACCGCTAACCGCCGTACGTGCGTAACAATAAGAGTTGATAAAACTTTTGACTAACAAAGTTAAAATCATGAGCGTCGCCCCCGACGAGCCGATTCGTGATGCCTTAGATTTTATTTGTTAAAAATCGGTTAAGTACCCGTGTCGAACGGCGTCGGTGGGTGGCCGCCATCTTAGTTTTATTATTTCACTTTTTGTCCCCGACTAGCGGCGGGAGGCGCACGGTGCGATTCACTTTTTATGAGTGACAATATAATATTCCTTTTTTTATTTATTTATTATTTTATTTTTTATAATCATTTCCCTATTTCGTTTGTTCCGAGAACAGGGTTATTTTATTTCGTTTACCTGTGTTCCATTTCGGACAGGCATTTAGTTAATCAAGTAATAAATTATTGGTTAACGTTCCACTAGTTTATGGAGTATTAAAATGATTTCGGGTTTTATTTGTTGAGCAATAAAAGTATTTGGGCTCGCATTTTTGTGTGGTTTACTTGGAGCACTGAGTGGTACCGGTGGTTTTATGGGTTATTTATTTGGGTAAGTAAATCACTCAGGTTAATCAGCGTTCGACTCGGTGGGTCTGAGATGGGCTGTTTGTTGCATGTTTTGTGTTAAGCCGCTGGTCCAGGTTACCAAGTTAAGTCGAGTTGGAAGCTTTATAAGCAGTGTGATATGTTACAACAGCAGGTGACCACAAAAACGACGTAGAGGCATCTACTGATCGACACTGCGTTCGCGTGGTGGCGTATGAGAAGACTCGATTTGTGAGTGGTTTTTGCCTCAAAGTGGGACAGTAGATATTTGTTTAACTAACCTATTGTGTCCCACTGCTGGGCAAAGGTTTCCCTCCACTCCCCTTTCTTCCTCCAATCAGTCCTATCTTTGGTCAATAATGGCCACTCAGGCCGATATGCATCGAGATCATCGCGCCACCGCTTCTTAGGCCTACCACGACGACGATGTCCGTGTTCTGGGACCCATTCGGTACTCCTTTTCAGCCCACCTATCGGCGTTCATTCGGATCAGATGACCGGCCCAATCCCACTTAAGTCTAGCGGTTTTTACGCCCACATCTATTACACGGGTTGTGGAACGCAGCACCGAGTTCCGCACTCTATCCATACGTTTAACACCCAAGATGCTGCGCTCCATTGCCCTTTGACAAACCTTGAGTCTGGACTTTTGTGCCTCGATGAGTGACCATGTCTGCACCGTAGGTGAGGACAGTAGATATAGGTTGGTTTATTATTTTGTTATTAAGGTGTAATATAATGATATTGGCATCCTCGCCTTCTTACCCAGTAAAGCTGTTTAGATCTCTCGGGCAACAGCGTAGATCTTTTACTCTCACACTAATGAAGTCGTCACATATGTGAACCTTCCTTTTGTGCCATTCTTCGCAGTCCTGTGCCGATCTACCCCAAGTATTTTGTCTTTAAGGAATCGATACATTGATAATAACAGTAGATGTATGAGCAATACTTACTAAGGAATCGACCTCGGGGTCCGCTATGTAGTAAGGTTTCTCTTGGCGTATCTGTAACAGAAGAACATAACAATTATTTATTTTATTATAAACAAAAATATATTCTTTCAGGATAATTATCTACAGTGCTACTTTTACCCAGATACATTACGAACAGCTACTGCGGGGTAAAAAACCAATTGGCTTTTTTTACAGTATCCTCACATTATGAATTATTCCTATGTTATAGATGCATTTAAACACGAAATACACTGACTGCCTCCTTGGTCTAGTGGCAAAGCGCATCGCTTTGTGATCACGAGGTCCTGGGTTCAAATCCTAGGTCGGACAAATGTAGTTTTTTAAATGAAAAATTCCCAGTTAAGTACGGTGTCTGGAATTGTGCCCGGAATATGGCAAAAGGCTCGCCCCCTAACATGGGACCTAACATCGTCGGCGAAAAGTATGTGCACTCAGTACACCTCTGCCACCCTCGCTTGGGGAATATAGGCGTGACGGTGTGTGTGTTTGCACTACACTAACTTCCAGGCTGAAACAAACGGTTGTGGGCCACACAAATATGAGTCTTGTGCTTGGAACTAAACCTGCGACTACTAGATCCAGTGATCGGAGCGTCCACGTTCTAAACCGTAGTCATATATAAAGTACTCGATTATAATTACGTTGTTTGTATGTAAACTAGAGCGGATACCACGCTCGGATTAATGCGCAGGCGCAGCAGGGCCGTAATGCTTGTACGTGGCTAATAAAATGCTCGCTCGGTCGACTGCGTCTGCCCGCCTGCCATAGAATAACACGAAGACTCGACCATTGAGTTATGTACGAGAGATGTCATGTCAAACAAAAAATGTCGCACTAATTGATGTTTTCATAGGTAATAGTATCTATCTATATCATCACGCCAGCTCCCTCGCGGGGTAGGCAGAGAGTACAGAGTTCCAACAGGTTCTTTCCTTACATACCTCTCTGGCTTCCTCCACTCTCATAGTTCGTCTCATACACACTCGCCGGTTACGGAGACTCTTGACTTGCCCTTCAGGTAATAGTATAATAATATAATATCCTGCTAAGAAACTTCCCCACCGTTGGGGCGGGCCTCCTCTCAAACTGAGAGAGTTTAGGCCATAGTCTACCACTCTGACCCAGTGCTGGTTGGCGAACTTCACACACCTTCGGGAAACTCTTATGCATGCAGGTTTCCTCACGATGTTTTCCTTTACCGTTAACCGGTAAGTGATAGTTTACTTATAATACGCATATGCTTTCGAAAAGACAGATGCGTGCCTGGGTTTTAACACGAGCACTCTGACTTTAAAGATAATAAATTTATTTCTGCGGTTTTTGAAACAGTAACCCAGTGCATATCAAGGCATATTTTTGAAATAAAACTTAGCATCGAAGATGTCATGTTGTGGCAAGCACCTGGAATAAAGAAAACTAGAGTGTATGCTCTCTAACTTTTCCTACAAAAAAATCTTAAGATGTCTTCTCTAGTGCGTAGTACATTATGGCTGAAAGGGCTCGACTACGGCATAACTAGGGAATTTACCGATGCCGTTTACGGTATACTAGGTTTTTCCTGCATCTCCACCTGGGCCGCTTATTCGTTATGTCCAATTAAATGAGTAACACGACGTGTTACCATAACTTCATGAATGACTTGACATGAAACTTCATTTAACGAATCAATTACACGACTAAATAGACCGAGTCTTATCTGAAGGACAAGTCAAGGGTCTCCGTAACCAGCGAGTGTGTATGAGGAACTATAAGAGTGGAGGAAGCCAGAGAACTATTCAAGGAAAGAACCTGTTGGAACTCTGTACTCTCTGCCTACAGATAGAATTACACTAACATTTCAAAAGGTTATCGTAATCCGTCACGTTTAGTCACAGCGGATATGGCCTACATTGGATGCCACTCTTTCAACTATATTATTTTTTTTTGTCTCTCATTTATTAGGAAATATTGATATATTGTGGGTTCAAACTCGAATTTCAGATACACAAACCCCTAGATCGAAACAATGTCCCGTGCGGGGATCGAACCCAAGATTACGCCTTACAGTGAGCTGAGCAGCATCCTACTAAAATTATAAAAGTGGAAGTTTGAAATTTGGATGTTCGTTACTCAATCACGCAAAAATGGCTAAAAACCCGTTCATGCATTTTTGAATTGAATGAAATTTGGCACACAGATAGTACTATATTACCTGGATTAACAGGATACTTTTTATCCCAGAAAAATGTTAGGTTCCTGCCTAAAGTCAACGCGGACGAAGCTCTAAACATTACACCAAACCGTTGTCGAACTTCTTCCAAACATAAATTTATACAAGAATGACCAATCTGTCGCATGTCTGCATATCTATCATCTTTGACCCATTCTTAAGAAACACTTTTTTTCGACATTTAAAACTGAAGTCGCCCGGAAATGCGATACTATCACGAATACCCGACGGGATTTTTTTATTAACACACACCAACCGCCAGCTACACACACACACACACACACATATAACTAAACTAATAATTACAATTATTATGTACTAATTAACGTTACACGACATAAACATATCTAATATGGTACTATTTTAGCTCCCGTTTCATAAAAATTTGAAATTATAATTACAAATTGTTATTTTTGTTAAGTTTTAAATTTATTATGTGTATTTATTATTTTTTCTAAATTAATTGGATTGGTGCTGTTGTAAAGTAATGCATTTTGGAAGTTCGTTTTTCGAATTATATTTTGATGTTTTAGTTTACTTATTCTATATGTGTCTGTGTGTGTGTGTGTGTGAATGATCTACGCTGTTGGCCGCGGGGCCTTTACAGCTTCACCGGACAAGAGGGCGAGCGTGCAACCACTACGCTCGAGCCAAAAGGGCGAGGCGGCAACTAGCTCAAGGGCAAAGTTTAATAAGGTATATAAGCGAAGTTGAGATATCTATATCATCAGACTAGATCCCTTGCGGGGTAGGCAGACAGTACAGAGGTACCACCACGTGACCACCAAGAAGAAACGTCTTCTTAATATAGTCCCATCACTGTCACTACACCGTCACGCCTATATTCCTCAAGTGGGGGTGGCAGAGGTGTACTGAGTACACCCACGTTTCGCCGACGATGATAGGTCCCATGTAATAGGGGGCGAGCCTATTGCCATATACCGGGCACAATTCCAGACTCCGTACTGGGAAGTTTTATTTAGAAAAACTACACTTGTCCGACCTAGAATTTGAACCCAGGACCTCGTGATCACAAAGCGATGCGCTTTGCCACTAGACTAACGAAGCAGTCAATATACATATTTTACTATCACTACATTTTTTAAAACAAAGTCCCCCGTCGCGTCTGTCTGTTTGAACGCGACAAACTCTATAACTACTGAACGGATTTTCATACGGTTTTCACCAATGAACGGTGTGATTCAAGAGGAAGGTTTATGTGCATCATTTACTCCTGCGAAGCCGGGGCGGGTCGTTAGTTCTGGATAATTTTAGTGCATTATGGCCGTTCAGAATACACGTGGTAGGGTCTGTGACCCCTGTTTTTAGTTTTAAATAAATATTCGAAACTACTATATTGTAATCATATATCACTGTACCTTGAACACCCACCTTTCGCCGGGGTATTTTATGACCCAATATGAAAGTAGATAAGCCTGTTGTCTATGTTACAAATTGATATACCAGAATTTACGTACTAATACCAATATTTTCAGTTAGCCATTTTTCTTTATAAGTACGTTTTTTTTGTACGTAGTCCCGCACTAGAATATATTCCTGTGTAGTAAGTGCGTTTACAAACATGAAAAAACACAAAGCTAGGCCGAAATAAATAATTGTGGGTCACACAAAGATTTTCCCGTGCGGGAATCGAACCCGCGACTATTCGATACAGTGGGCGGAGCGTAAGCTCTTAACCTCTGCGCCAAATCGTCCGTCATTGTCCGACCATCATTTAAAATTAAAACTCATGTATAGTCAAATCGATACCAACTTGGTATCGATTTGACTAATTACATGCAAAAGATAACCCCAAAAATGTAATTACCCACAAATTTATCTTAAAAACAAGAAGTACATCACTTGATATATGCAAATTGTTTTTATTTGCTTCCCAATTAGTTTAGGTTTCGATGGCCATTGCGTCTTAAACCTAGCAAAACAAATTAACCAATATAATTAACACATCCTAAACTAAACCTTATCTACACAGTTTAAAGTAACATTTTCAATAAAAAGTTTAATTTACTTAATATGTTATTGATGTATCACTCGAATTATCTGCGGCCATTAATTAATTTTAAAAGTCATCGAATGTAATAGTTCCTCTTTTAAATTGATCGTTCGAATTTTAAAAAGGAATGAATTAGTTTTTTTCTGAATAATTATATTTAATTTCGAGTGTAAATCGATTGGTAGGTAATAAAAATATGAATCGAGCAATTCGATTACAGTCATCATAAAAAAAAAATGCCATCTCTATTTTGTGTGAATGATTCGAGGCCATTAAAACCTAAGTGGCCTGTGTATTGAACTATTTTTTTGGCATGAAAATAATTTTTGTAGCCTGGTTTTCAAAATTAGAATACTTTTATTAATCTTTAATAGCTTCTCCGGTTGTTATGACATTATTTAGCGAGCTTTACCCGTGTAGTTGTGGAGATACAATACCAACGATAGTCATAAAAATACAGCCAGAATCCATTCAATAAACATTTTAATGTGATACACTGTCACGTTTATATTCCCCAAGAGATGTGGCAAAGTTGTATTCTCAATTTGGCAATTTAATTTTCTTTTCTTTCTTTTAAGTATCCTGAAAGTTAGTTCTTTTTATTCTTAAGTGTATATCATTATTCTGCATTCCCAATTCCTATAACTTAACTCAAATTTTACAAATCGTTCCCAATTGAAGCGTGGGTTAACAATGACACTTTTGTATATATTTGAGTCTAATCTAATGGACCTCCATCACGGAAATGTATATTTTAATCACAAAGCATTAGTTTAAAAGTTGTTTAATTCTGATCACAAAATTAGGGGAAACGTAAGCTGCTTATCATCCCACGCCTGGTCGTGAACTTTGAATAAGGTGAAGATATAAAATAAAGTGCCCATCCATAGGTCTATATTATATTTTAAAATAAAATAATACTTTTTTCAATATTCACGATAACACCCGAAGATATAACCAAAATAATAACAACCGTATACGTAGCTAAGATGTGGTGCAAAATTGATGGTAACTAAATTTCTTTCTGTCGCTAAATTTTGCGCATTTAATGCCAAATCATACGCCAATAATTAACGCAGAATTGCATAACACCTTACTTTTTAACGCTTCAAATTGCGTATGTGCCATATATTTATAGGTGTTCTATAGTGTAATAACTTCAGCTAGAATAATTTAATAATTATGGAGATGTTTTAATCACGATCACCCATCCATATCCAGACCGCACTTTACTTCACCTAACAAAGTCGTAAATCGTAAATACTTATTCCTTGTAAAAGATGTTTCCCGTAATTAATCTGCTTACCCACAAAGTGCAATACGCACGATAGTACATTTGGATACATAATAGTCCCTTTGACATTTCAAGGGAATTAAAAAACGTTTAACTGTGGTAAATAAAGTCATATAAATTTCCACCTTATTACATTTAAATATAAAGTGTATTCTTGATTGGCATTCATGTAACACTTGATCGGTGGACTTATTAAAATGTATGGAATAGATTCTTATCACTGCGTTTTAAATACCATATCGCAATTTTTACAACAATATATCAATCTATAAAATTATCCTTAGCTAAAATTAACTTTATTGCGTAAAATATAAAGTTGATTTTTTAATTTCACTCTATATATGGTAAAAATTATTATTGCTTATTTACGTCGATATAAAAAAATATAATTTTTCATTCTTGAGATGGAGTAATATTTTTTTTGAATAATTTAATAATAAAGGCGCTCGTAGCGCTGTGCGACCGCGGTGTTTTTACCGATTACCAAGGTTAAGGAGCGTTCGACTCGGTCGGCCCGAGATGGGTGACCGTTTGTGGCATTTTCATATTCGAGCGTCTCCGAGCTTCGGAACGCTGTTGGTCCCGGCTACCACCTAATGTGGTAGTCGTTAAGCCGAGTTGGAAGCCTTAAAGGCGGCTTTATAAGTTCGAACAGCAGGTGGCCACAAACCTGCCTCCATCAATCCGCACTGGGTCCGCGTAATGGAGTATGACCTAATCTCTCTCACCTCGTTTGTGAGAGAAGGCTTTTGTCCAGCAGTGGGCAGTATAGGCTGATATTATTATTATTATTATATATTAACTTTATCGATTCACACATAACATAAAAATAATACAATTACTACTTTTCTACTATAATAATTATTGTTGTTTCATTAATTAAATTGTAGTCTATTTTTATTTAAGTTTTATGTGAATCAAAATATCGCTAATTTTAATTTCTAGTACCTTGTAAATTAGACTATTTTTTATAAAGATACATACCTAATAATTTCTAAAAAATATTAGGTTCAAATAGATCGCCACGATACATGCCTGCGAGCTTAGTGCAGAGATCACTAGTAATAAAATGATGTACATGTTCACTAGTGTCCGACCGAAGCATCGGTCGGGTTCGGCCAAAAATATCCCCATGGCCAATCCTTCGGCTTCTGCCAAAATAGGCCGAAGTTTTAGCCGAAGCTGAAGGTTTTCAACAACCACCGAAGTTTAACGATCTATTGCGATTTACGACTTAAGAATGCTTTTAAGTAAAAAAATATAAAACACCGCCACGCCTATATTCCCCAAGCGGGGGTGGTAGAGGTGTACTGAGTACACCCACTTTTCGCTGACGATGTTAGGCCCCATGTAAAAAGGGGCGAGCCTCTTGCGTACGGGGCACAATTCCAGACTCCGGACTCATACTAAGAAATTTCCGTCAGAAAAACTTCATTTGTCCGACCTAGGATTTGAACCTCGGACCTCCTGATCACCAAGCGATGCGCTTTGCCACTAGATCAACGAGGCGGTATAAAAACATAAATAATATTATTTTAATTTTAAGCTAGTTGTAGGTACTTTAAATCATCTCGTTAAATAAATACAGTCTTATCATAACTTTAGCGAGTAGGTATTAAAGATAGTATCGGTGTAAAGATGAGAAAGGATATGCTCCGTTGGTTCGGGCATATAGAAAGAATGCCAGAAGAAAGAATTACAAAACAGATATACAATGCGAAAGTGGTAGGATGCAGGTACCGGGGAAGACCTAGACTATCTTACCACGACCAAATAGACCGTGTTTTATGTAGGCAAGTCAAGAGTCTCCGTAACCGGCGAGCGTGTATGAGGCGAACTATGAGAGTGGAGGAAGCCAGAGAGGTATGTAAGGAAACAACCTGTTGGAACTTTGTACTCTCTGCCTACCCCGTGAGGGAGCTGGCGTGATGATATATATAGATTTTCGGGTCCGGCCAAAATTCTATCTTCGGACGGACGCTAATGTATAAATTTATTTTTTTTAAACGGAGCTACGTTTAAAAAAAAAAATTTAAAAATACTAGTATTTATTCCTGTGTCGTGGGTGCGCTTACGAATATAAAAATTTACATTCACGAAGACCCACACCGAAACAAATAATTGTGGATCACACAAAGATTTATCCCGTGCGGGAGTCGAATTACCGACTATCAGACACAGTGGACGGAGCGGCTTAAGCTCTTAACCGATGCGCTAAATCGTCCGTCAAATTAAGTAACAAACAATTACAATGTGTACGAACTATTTTGGCAATGATTATGTATGTGTATTTCTTTTTTTTAGTCAAAGACAGGCCCCAAAATATCCTTAGCACGTGTAGCTTCACTTATACACAATTTTATATATCAATGACTCCCCTCCAGCGGACCAACAAATCACGAGGCGGTAATGACCGGTGTGGTCCGCAGCGTTCGCGGGTTCGATCCCGCCCACGGACTAATGCCTATCATTGCGTCTCCGTCATTACCTTGCGCAACATATCGTTATGTCCCTTTACTATTTTCCGAGTATTAATGTCGCACAGTGTTCAGTTTTTTGACGTGTAGATAAAAATTTATCAGGAAATATCTTTTTATAGATTTTTTTTTGGATTCCAGATATAGTTTTGAATATTCTACGGTGATTAAGTGAATAATAGATTTTTGTTTTCTTTTAATTGAACCACGTAACCACGTCATTATAAATAATAATAATAGCCCTATTAAGAAACTGTCCCACCGTAGGGCACAGGCCTCCTCTCAAACTGAGAGGAGGCCTGTGCCCTACGTGGTTTAGACCATAGTCCACCACGCTGGTCCAGTGCGGGTTGGCGAACTTTCACACCTTCGAGAAACTCTTAGGCATGCAGGTTTCCTCACGATGTTTTCCTTCACCGTTAAAGCAAGTGATAGTTAATTTTTAATACGCACATGCTTTCGAAAAGACAGAGGTGCGTGCCTGGGTTTGAACCCGTGACCTCTGACTTTGCAGTCCAACGGTCTAACCACTAGGCTATCACTGCTTATGCTACCACGTCATTATAAAAGAAATTTATTTATTATATATAATATATTTTGCACTTTCATTGCCATTTTTGTGAGACTTATTTCCTAAGACTTCTTCTTTCAATGAAATGTAAATCCTATAAAACTGTAATTTGTTTAAAAAGAGCCTCGTAAGGCACTATACACCATACACTTATATCGATTTCATCTCAAAACTGAAACCAGTCTCCTATCTTTTATCTCAGTCGCCAAACCGGAATCAAACCATAGACTAGTCATCAGTAGGTATACCAACAACTCTACCAAAATAACAAAATTAGACAACTTACAAAATCCACTTACACCTTCTAATTTCCATTAATACCAAGAAGATAAAATTAACTTAATCCTAACTTCAACCTGGCATAAACCGTTAATATATCTAACCTAACATTTTTTACACTAACATAATACCTACACACATAGATTTAGCTAATTTAAAACATTGACCACGGGCATTAAGTGTGACCTTTAAGCATAACTTAATGCCACAAAAACTTACAACCAACTTATTCTGGCGTGGGTGAAAGAGGTCACTGATCCGCGCTTTGATTCATATCTTTACGGTGATACACTTAGCGGATGAAGCTATACATTACAATCATCTTGGGTGCTGTGCAATCGAAAAAATGGGAATTACTTTCCGCCATTATACACACCGTCACGCCTATATTCCCCAAGCTGGGGTGGCAGAGGTGTACTGAGTACACCCACTTTTCGTCGACGATGTTAGGTCCCATTAATAGGGTGACTCTATTGCCAAATTTGTCCGGAGTCTATTCCAGACTCCGGACTCATACTGGGAATGTTTCGTCAGAGAAACTACATTTGTCCGACCTAGGATTTGAACCCAGGCCATCGTGATCACAAAGCAATGCGCTTTGCTATTAGACCAACGAGGCATATACAATACTATTCTGATGAAACATGAGAATACGTCAGATTTATCCCAAAATTTGCCATTTTTAACTGACTTCTAAAAAGGAGGAGGTTCTCAATTCGCTGTATGTTTTTTTTGTATGTATGTTACGCGATCATTCTGCCAATTATGAATCGATTTTTTTATATTATTACAGTTGCCCTGTAAAATGTACACAAATAAAACTTTTTTGATATTTATCTTTCAGCACACAATACTAACCAAAATATTACTACTAACAAAACATAATGATAATCCAAAATTGTTTCAAAAACTGTCATGACGCGTCCGTCCAATAGCAAAAGATTTAAAGGAACATAAACATGGCCCCACCCCCTCCCCGAGGCAAGGAAGTGTCTCATTTAAGCGGCCACCGACCCGTGAAGACCAGACCCCCACTTTGGACACAAATTAAATGGTAATAAGACGATCCGCTGATACAGAGGCCAATTTCAGGTAATACACGGTGATTTTATTGTGTGGACGGGTTAATGTATTGTGTTTATTACCTATTTGTATTTAAATGGTATATAATATATTCGAAGGTAAAGAAGCGAAAGCGATTAGGCATGAAATATAGTATCGGTGTTAAGATGAGAAAGGGTATGCTCCGTTGGTTCGGGCATATAGAAAGAATGTCGAAAGAAAGAATGACAAAATAGACATACAATGCGAAAGTGGAAGGATGCAGGTACCGGGGAAGACCTACACTATCTTACCAAGACCTTTGAACCTACCCCGCAAGGGATCCGGCGTGATGATACAGATAGATTAAATTATTTTCTGTACAAAGTATTTTCAAAAGGCACCCGTAGACTTAGTGTTTTTACAAGCTTTCTATTTAACTTGCGAAGTTCGTATGTCTGTCTGTCTGTCTTCCCAATTAAATTCTTTTGATCCATTTTTCAAGCACTTGTATCCAAGTGAGTTGAAATTTGGTATACATATGTAAGTTTGGTAGACTACCTCGTTGGTCTAGTGGCAAAGCGCATCGCTTTGTGATCACGAGGTCCTGGGTTCAAATCCTAAGTCGGACAAGTTTAGTTTTTCTAACGAAAACTTCCCAGTACGAGTCCAGAGTCTGGAATCGTGCCCGGTAGATGGCAATAGGCTCGCCCCCTATTACATGGGACATAACACACACCTCTGCCACCCCCGCTTGGGGAATATAGGCGTGACGGTGTGTGTGTATATGTAAGTTCGGTGACAATACAATAATATGGTACCATGGAGCTGTTCTAATGATGGATTCCGAAGGTGGCCATTGGAACATGTGAAATATACAACGTAGCCTCCTCGTGTTTAGGCTTGTTAGATTGGTATTGACGAGTCCTATACAACCAGATAGTGTTCAGGGTCTGATGATGAAGCCGAAAGGTGGCCAATAGAACCACCTAACTACTGAATATAACCCCACCGTGTTTGGGCTCGTTGGATTTGTCTTGACGAATATTTTGGACCCGGATGGTGTCCCGAGTCTGATGATGGAGCCAGAAGGAAGCTATAGGAACTCTTTAACTAAGCAAGATATATTCGTTGTGTTTTGCTATAAAGGCTTGTTTTTAAATAGGTCTTTATAAATTAAAATTATTTCATTTCAAGCGTCACAAGGCAAAGCAAATCATTTTCAAGCTTCAGCTCGGTTGTTCTCTAGTGGATGATCGATTACAGCAATTCCATTTTTAAGCATCCCCATGCTTCGAAAGACACGTGAAGCCATTGGTCCCGGCTGCTAATTAGTATGGAAGTAGGTTATCTTGATAAGTTACAACATCAGGTGGCCACAATCCTGTCCTCATCGTACCGCACTAGGTCCGCGTGATAGTATGATCAAATCTCTCTCATCTCGATTTTTAAGGGAAGGCTTTGGAATGTTTAGTTTTCAAAGCAATGATAGCCTGGTGGTTAGACCGTTGGACTGCAAAGTCAAGAGGTCTCAGGTTCAAACACGGGCAGGCACCTCTGACTTTTCGGAAGCATGTGCGTATTAAAAATTAACTATTCCTTGCTTTAACGGTGAAGGAAAACGTCGTGGAGAAACCTGCATGCCTAAGAGTTTCTCGAAGATGTGTGAAGTCCGCCAACCCGCACTGGGCCAGCGTGGTGGACTATGACCTAATCCCTCTCAGTTTGAGAGGAGGCCCGTGCCTAACGGTGGGACAGTTTCTTAACAGGGCTAATATTATTATTATATTATATTTGTAAAGTAGAGACTAATCAAGTCAGGATAGACTTAAGGAACACGATTTCTCAGGTATGTGACCCACCTTAAACTTCTCTTTTTTGATTGCAGATGGATTTTATACTTAGGTTTTACGACACCTCGTCAATTAGCAGTGAAATATTATTCAATAGTAATAAAAATTATACTAGGTAGTTTCTTTATATGTCCTGGTACGCGCGATATTTATACAGTCGCGTTACACTTTGACGTCACATCAAAATACATCACGCACCGTTAGGTATCGATACAAAACTGAAATACTCTACGAATCGATTTATTGCGTCCATTTTTCCAATTTTAATCGACGCATCCAACTGTATTCTATCGATTTAACTCGCACAAAAATCCGTGGCACATAAGTTTTATGCCAGTTCTGTCCCGTAAAAATAAACAGTCCGTACAACAAATAACTTTTGACTCGTCCCCGAAAAATTAGAACGACAATTGTACATTTCTCTATTCATATCGTTTACCTGAGGTCTTATTGTTACGCCCCTTTGTGCACTTTCAGTCGCAATAGTGCATTGTTTGCTTAATTGAATAAATGCCTTCGTGTAGCCTTTTGTGGGGTCCCTACCCAATGACACCAGAATCAAATCGAAACAACGCAAAAATTAATCGATTAATGAAACTTTTTTTGTCCGAGAAAACTTTGTAATGCAGCACTGAGCGAGTAACACAGATTTTAAAATTCGACCGCCCGCTACCTGCTTGGAAAAAACTACGGAACTCCTCATTTGGTGCTCCAATCGGGACGTGTACATCTCAATGAAGATTAAACTTTATATGACACAATTTAAAGTGCATAATAAATTGGCTAAAAAAATGTGGTTATCACTTAATGTAACGGAGCAAGTGCCGCATCGAAATCGCTACCAAACGCGGTACCCTATAATTTGTAATAAAAAATCTATTTATAAGATAAAATAAAGCACGAGGAGGCTACCTAAGATGCCTGTCGATCGATCTCCGCGGGATTTTTAATAAATCAAGCGGTTTGAGCGATTATGACGCTTGTCAAAGTGTAACGTACGATATAAAGTCGCGTGTACGTTGGACAACCTTCAATGGTAAATTATTCTATAATGCTCAGAGGTCGTGTTTTGTAATTTAGTTAAGTCGCCTCCTATTTAATAACCTTTTTATGCGGCGGGACGGCAGGTGATTTTTAAATTTTTTTTTGGTTAATTTTTTCGGTTAAAAATCCGTCGACCGGCCGCGCTACTGAGGTAGTTCGAAAATTTTAAATTATAGTGTATTAATACTGCTGTTACGAAACTTTTATTTATAGTGTGCGCGGGCGCATGGTCACGTGTCGTCGCGCGTCACGATTGTACCTCTCCCTCTAGAATAATGACATTCAATCACCTGAACTTTGATAATACGAACTTTCATCTGTCTATATTATGACGCCTGATCCTATGCTAGGTAGGCAGGGAGTGGAGTTCCAACAGGTTTTTTCCTTACAGACCTTTCTGGCTTTCTCCAATATCTCTGTCCATTAACTTTTATAGTTAATTAGTTCAAATATTTTAGTGATTTTGACGACCATTTGGAGGGTCTAGCCAAGTTGTATCTATTCTCTTTCCACAATCGACAACGCCTTGTTCTGACCGCGTGACGTTTGCTTGTTAAATGTCATTCCCGTAACATTTTCCGTTTTATCTTAGCGGTTATGACTTTCGTAGTAGTACGACATTTAGGCTACAGGAGTAGGTCCTGTATGTAGCTAAGTATTCAACGCTAATAGAAAACGGACTGCCTCGTTGGTCTAGTGGCAAAGCGCATCGCTTGATGATCATGAGGTCGTGGGAGTTAAATCCTAGGTCGGACAAATGAAGTTTTTCGAACAAAAACTTCAATAGGCACGCCCCCTATTACATAGGACCTAACATCGTCGGCGAAAAGTGAGTGAACTCGATACCCTCGCTTGGGGAATAAAGGCGTAGGTATTTAGAAAATAGATTTTTTTGCGGATGTGACATTAAATGTCATTCCCGTAAAATTCGTGCGTTAAATTTTACAACGAAAAGTCATGTGATCAGGACAGAGCGCTGTCAAATGCGAAAACAGACAAGATACAAAATTCTTACAATTTGCGCAAAAATTTCGTCTATTTTACAACCGCTCATAAATTGATCTTCATGAACAAATGTCTTTATGGGGTACACTTGTAAACGTCGAATATCAGTTACTTCACTTCGAAGCACAAAAAAGGAGGTCCATAAATATTCTTAACAAAGTGACTCCTACTGAATATTGTGGTCATAAACCTTAGCTCTATAAAATGAGGTTTGGTTATTTAAACTGTTTCGCCCCGGTGTTAACTTAGCCTTTTGTTTGTTTCCTGAACATAAAACATATGTAAATCTTTTAGAATTTATTCATAACTTAGTGGAATGAAATTGAAGCGCTCGTAGCGGTGTGCGACCGGCGTGTTTTTAGTAATTATCAAGTTTAAGCAGCGTTCTGCTCGGATGGTCTGAGATGGGTGATCGTTTGTGGCATTTCGTATTCGTGCGTCGCTTAGGAAGACATATTAAGCCGTTGGTCCTGGTTATTTAATGTCGCAGTCGTCAAGCCAATTTGAAAACCATATAGACGGCTTGATAAGTTCTAACAGCAGATGGCCATAAACCTGCCTCCACCAAACCTCACTTAGCCCGCGTGGCGGAGTATGAGCAGTTTTTGCATATTGATTTGTGAGAAAAGGTCATCGCCCAGTAGAGGGATTCTTGTCCGGTGAAGCTGGAAAGGCCCCGCGGCCAACAGCGTAGATCATTCACATACACACAAACAAAATCAGTAGGACAGTATAGGCTGATTAATTATTACAGTATTATATATGGAATTCTTTTGACTTAATAATTTTCACCATCAACACCCTGCCGTAAGGTCGCGAAGTTATTTCGCACGAGAAATAAAAATGACTTCAAAACATTTCGAAATGACGCTTCAGAGGTAGCTGTGCGCGTCATATCCATTAGAGCGAGACAAAGCACAATAAGCAAGAAAGAGATAGACAGTATAGGAGCGTTTTTCGTGCGTTTTTTGTCCCGAAATCCGTGCGTTCAGAAATTTTATTTTAATACAAGAAAAGTATTCAAAAGATACGGGGCAGGTAGAAGGGCCCGGTCGGGGTATTTGCTTAGTCTTTTTTTTATCACACAAAGAATTCCAGTTGATTTATGATAGAGGTCTGTGACGATTTGTGACCTGTAATTTTCTTATGTGATTTTTGTCACTACGGCCCGAGAATTTGATTTATTGAACGTCCGCTCGAGGGCGTGGCAACATTTTGACAGTTGTCTTCATAACCTACAATTTTTGATTCGTCAAAAATGATTACTGACTTATTAATAGTATATTATTCATTCTTTTTCAGTATTGTTTAGAACGAATTGAGTCATTATCCCAAAACATTTGAGCTTTTATTGCGGTAATTTGCGTAATTATTTTTTTGGGTGCTATTTTTTTCGCGCTCTGTTTAATAACAATTTGTTACATCCTTTATACAATTTATTCAAAATAACTGCTTTGTTGATTTAGCGGCGTATGTGTGTGATTAGTAACCCCGATGTCCGGGGTTCTGTTAGGCCCGGGCACTCAGTTGTTATAAAAAAAACAACTAGATTGCTAGACATTTAGTATTTATTCCACAATTATTATAACTAGCTAGACTGGTAACGCGGTACTTTTATCGCTCACACGCGAGACTTCCTGAAGGTCTTTGCCGAATTCAGACCCTTTGGTAGCTTAGTTTTCACTGCTGAGACAACCGGCAGGCAGAAACCAGGTCCGTAGTTGGGCAGCAATTAGACTAATTACCAAATGAATAATGTCTGACTTTTGTCATATATTGCCAATTGGCATTAATAGGTTGGAAATAATGTGGGAACTGCAATTCAGCAATATAGCCGTGGAACTTAGGGATGTGACAATTCGAAACATATATGAAATAGCTAAATTTTCTTTTTAAAGTTATTAACGCTGATAAAAAATGGAAAAAATTACGAGTATGACATTTTACAAAAACAACTCAATTGAGTGTATAACTCCAGTGGTTGCACCATTACAGGATCATTTCACGAAGTTATCGTAACGCGGCGCGTTAGGTCATAATAAGGGCCCAGTAGTACACAAACATACTGGAACATCATACGAAAGTAGTTAATTCGTCCCAAAGGGGTCGTTTCGGCCCGGAAGGTCAGTTTTTCGGCCGTTAGCGCGATCAGAGGGTCGTCTCGGAATTAGTGCGTGTAATAAAGGTGTAACGTAATCACCCACTTCGGGGCAATCGGTTAAACGGTGTCTCTGTGTGAATATTACTGGATAGTAAATTTCGTCTTCTCTATCTATCTATACCATCACGCCAGATCCCTTGCGGGGTAGGCAGAGAGTACAGAGTCGAGTCAAATTTCGTCTTGATTACTAGAAAGTAATGAAGTCAAAATTGACTAAAACTTGACATCGACTATTTAACGCAGTAAGAGGTTAAGCCGCTCACCCGCTGGGTTGAATAGCCGCAGGTTCGATTCCGGTACGGGACAAATTTTTGTGTGATCCACAATTATTTGTTTCAGGCTGGGTATTGGTGTATGTGATATTTCATGGGTGTAAACGCACCCACGACACAGATATAAATCCTAGTGTGGGGGCTCCGTTTTATTTAGAAATAAAATAACAATAAAAAAAAATATATTTATTTTTTGGAAATACTAACAAAGGAAGACTGGAAAGGTATTTAAGCATATATTTTAATACCTACTTGATCTATTGATACAGAGCGGCTGGCCATCTCGAGTTCTTGACTTCGAATCCTAAATCGGACACCAAGTGATTTTAACAACAATCCGTAATCAGGTACTACAATAAGTTCGGTCTTTATTACATTGGGATCACATCGGCGGCGATTTGAGTGAACATAGTACAACTCTGCCGACCCCGCTTGGGGCATATAGGCGTGAGTGTTTTTAGCCTGTTTGCCGTCAAAAGGCTAAGAAGGACAATTTCCAAAGTTAAGTCCCGTGCGGAGACCGAACCCGCTACTTACAAATCCAGTGAAGCGAAGGGTACGAGGTCATACCATAAAAAGACCATAATGAAGAGTGTTACTAAATAGCATCGCCGGTGAAAAACTTGTGGTTCCCGAACATCCACACAGTATAACCAAGATGTGGTACTTTAATGGCAATAGGCTCGCGCCCTATTAAATGGGATCTAATATCGTCAGCGAAACGTTGCTGTACTGACTACACCTCTGCCACCCCTGCTTGGGGAATAAAGGCGTGACAATATGCTTCTTTAGTGCATAATGTAGTACATACTTAATTCATTCATATTAGTCGTCCTATAAGACAAGTCTATACGCCTAATAGGTATATATTATGCAAAAATTATAGGTTAGATAAAGTAACTAATAGAAACTATAATCAAACTTATCTGCAAAATAACAAAGTTTAAAATTAACTGAAACATTCTCATCGTAAACAATAATTTGACCAAGCTAGATTAAACTTTATCCATCGGTCGATAAAGTACAAAATTGATTGAAGGTATTCCTTAACGAGGCGGTCGACCTAGGAATATGATAGAGCCGTCAAGTATATATAAAATATTAATTATCTATCATTATTGCTGTTTTGTGGGATATCTTGGTTTTATATGTAAAATTATGGCTGAGGATATTTATAGGTGACATAGCATAATATATTTTATACAGAGTGATTAGATATATTATATTGACAGACAATTTGCATGAACCCATACTTACTCACATCAGAAATTTATTTATTTTATTTTACAGGTTAGTAAATAATTTAGCATATTATATTATAGATAAAGAAATTTGCTAATTACAAGCTTCCACATGCATAAATATCGAAATAGCAATGGATGTACATATATTGCACACTTACTGAAATAGAATTTAAGTCAAACTTAAAGAGTTTCCAGAAAAAAGCGCGTGAAATCCATTCTTATTAGATATACGTCCTTAATCGATACCTAAGGAAATTGACTGAATATTACGCAATTTTATTTACCAAATACACTTAGAGAATTTTCAACTCAAGAAAATGATACTTTAGATGACCAATGGGCCTATGCATGTTGCCACTGTAGCCAACTCTACAGTTTTAACTGTAGATTTACAGTTTTTTGAAAATTTCCTCAGTTTTCAGTTTAGGCCTGCAAATCTATAGATTTTTTTAATTAAGATCTTGTTTAAGATATTAGGACAAAGTTATCAAATTATTATATTGTCATCGGTCCGTATTACGTGTGCTAATTTTCAATTTATATTAATAAAGGTAAAGTATATTTCTTTATTTTATTATGCTAATAAAAAAAGAAACACTGAACAATACTTCTTTTTAATCAACATTTACAGTTTTCTACAGTTTTTTAGAACGTGTTTGTAGTTTTACTTTAGACCGGGTTGGCACATGTTGCCGTCATTTTGTATATATTCTCTTTCCGCAATCGACAGCGCATTGTTTTGACCACTTGACTTTTTGTTGTAAAATGTCATTCCCGTAATTTTTTCCACATTTTATTAGCCTTCATGACAGTTGAAAGTCAATTTGGGTACAGGCGCTAGAATTATGGCAAAAAAAAACAATAGATTTAAGTAAATATTAATCCTCAGTATCATTTCGGAGCCTGTGAGCCTAGTATATGGCAATGGGCTCGCCCCCTATTACATGGGACCTAACATCATCGGCGAAAATGGGTGTACACAGTACACCTCTGTCAACCCCGCTTAGGGAATATAAGCGTGATGGTTTATTTTTTAAATAATGTTTATTATGGCTTCACATATTTCTACAAAAACTTCATTGAAGTCGATCCAGTCATTTTCGAGACCACTTAGTACACACTTATTTATTCATCGTTCCCACTTGTGATAACAAAAACATATCCACGAAACCCTCACAATTCACGTGACGTCACACGAACAAACAAACAAAAACATAAACATACACAATACATTTTAGTACACTACATTGAAATTTTAACTTTAATCGTGCTAACATAATGTCCATTTTATCAAAAATTTGGCTGTGGATTTGATACGTTACAGATATAGAGGAAATCGTTCTTTGTAAACTTAAGTGCACTCGTAAGCGCTTCGTTTAAAAATAAATATACCGAAAAAGCGTTCTCTTTATATTATTTTGAAGAAAAAGTATACTCTTTGGAAAGCAAAAATATTACAAGAAAATTAATTCAATCTTGATAATTGGGTTGAGTTTACTAATAACTGAACTTAAAATTCAAATATTACTAATTCGAATTCCACTTTTTCGAATTTAAATTACTAACTTTAGCTCATACTTAAGACAAAACATTATTTTTAATTTTTAGAATCACGACAACCCAACCCTGCAACTGCCACAGTACGCGTGTGTTTAAACAAAAATAAACGCGTTTTAGTTTTCGTATTATGAATACGTTATCGTACGCACCCCCGGTACGCCACTTTTTTAATTTTAACCCTCCTAAATCCCAGCAGGCCAGAAATTAATGTGTAATGGTGCAATGTTTAATAACTTATCTGCGGGTTCGCTATGTTTGGGCTTTTGTTAATGTAATTTTGTCGAGTTAACTTTTTAAAGAGGGGGTCGGAATCGATGAATGAATGAGCGATTTTTTTTAACACGGGAAAAGAATAAGAAGTCTTTTGTAGGATTGGTTGGTAGCTAAATATTGGCGTGACCTGGGGAATCCGTTACTTAAATATTACCAACAAAATATTACCTATTTTTTTAATGAAGATGATCCGAAATTGGCATTGGTTGATTAAATTGGGAAATAGCTATTAAATACAAATTGGTGGATACTATAAGGAAGTTCTAATAGAGAGAGATCAAGTATCTTTCCTCGTAATTTGAATCATCAATCATTCGTACCTCACGCAAAATAACATAAATTTAATGGATATGCAGCGATATCGCAGAATTGATTAAAATTAGATAGATAATTAGAAAGATAGAGAATTTGATTCAGATTACAAAAGTATGAATATTTACTTACTATTAGTTTATCTTGTTTTCTCATCAAATTTAATGCTAGTTGATAAGACACTTATTACACTGTTTATGTCAAACAACCTTGATATAGTAACTGGCCCTTAAAATTTTATTGATTTTAATGTTGGTTATTTTAATGTACTATATTAATAACTATTATCAGATGTTTAATTAGTTGTATTAATAAAAGTTTAACGACAGAGAACATGTGATAGAGAAATCGTATTTTGGTGAATATAACATATTTTAAACTCATTTATTCTAATTAATTATTAATCTGTGCTATTTTATGATCTCAGGTGAACTAATAAAAAGTGTCGTTTAGATCAATGTGCTATTCAACTTGAAAGTATAAATGTTTCCTCATGCAATACAAAGCTAAAATCCAAGACTTCACTTATAAAATAATTACAACCCTCTGCACAAACTACAGCCCAAGAAACAAATATCAAGAGCATTACCGTGTTAACCCCCTAATCATCGCATTGATGAAACAATCACGATGGCCCCGGGGGCCTCGCAGACCGAAGGGTTAGACGCATTACCGGACATAATCTTGATTGATCTGCTACAAATAATGTTGGTTTTGCGCCGCGTGACGTATTTGCCCTTTGTGCGTTTTCTTTGTTCCGCGTTTCGCGTCGCAGCGGAGGGTTGAATGCGCTTTTCGGGATACGCATATGAAAGGAACATATTCTTAACAATATTCTAGATATTTGAAATTACAGAGATATCCGTATTTAAAAAAAGATACATGGTCTTCATCCTTTATACATTGAAACGGAATGCATTTAACAGTTTTACAGAAAGCGTTTAACTGTATTAAAATAAACACCGTTACGCCTATATTCCCTAAGCAGGGGTGGCAGAGGTGTACTGAGTACACCCACTTTTCGCCGACTTAGGTCCCATGTAATAGGGGGCGAACCTATTGCCATATACCGAGCACAATTCCAGACTCCGGACTCATACTGGCAAGTTTTCGTCAGAAAAACCACATTTGTCCGACCTAGGATTTGAACCCAGGACCTCGTCATCACAAAGCGATGCTCTTTGCCACTAGACCAACGAGGCAGTCTAAAAAAACCTCGATGGTCTTCGTCCTTTATACATTGAAACGGAATGCATTTAACAGTTTTACAAAAAGCGTTTGCCTATACTATATATTTTAATTGGACACATAAATATTCAAAATGTTGTTAGTGAGGTTAATGTGATGTTAATTAACTAAAACAAAACTTAATAGACCTATTTTAATGAGGATCATCATAAAACATAAGAGGCATTCATTGTATAATTTGTAATACGCAACTATAATACATGGCAATTAATTAAGAGCTTAATTGAGAAGTCTTAAAGTTATAAGAAAAATGCTTAGTTTTGTCAAAATAACTATCTAAAAAATCCAACAAAAAATTAAAACACCCATACTAAAGATGGATTGAGGAGAGTGGGGAAAAAACGGAACACAGTATCCCACACTGTAAAAAAATATTAATAACATTTTTTTGGCGAGTTTCGTTAAATGTGTATTTTTTTACTTACAAACAGATGCATCAAAATCCGTTTAAACGCTTCATTGAAATCTGAACTTTGTGACCGATGTATAAGGTATAATTTTGGTTGGTTTTTCGTAATTTTTTTCTATATCCAAGTGTCTGGGAGATCTGCTCGCTCGTTCACATAAGAGATTATAAATATTATTGTAATGAGACATTATGATTCATGGTTCGGATTAAAATTCGTATTTTTCGTATCCCCTTCATAGGCGTTTGTGGGTATTACTGTTTGCCCAGCAGTAGGATCAGAAGGGATTAATGCTTGAAATTCTCAAATGTAATGTTATTATCGATTCTAATGCAAACATAGCTCGATGTTGTTGTTTTAGGATATTGTGTTTGATACATGTTGATTTATTGAGATCTTGACAATTTTATACACGTATGCATGATACTGCAGCGAAATTTAACTGGACCTACATAGTATATGAATGCTATCCTTCTTTCAGGAACACACCAAATTCGCCGGCGAGGTCGAAAAATCCCTTGCCCGCCAGCTGGCACAGAGCACCACGGCGAGACACCTAGTATACGCCCTCCGAGCGACTGCCTAAGCCAAAGCCGTTCCTCCTTGAGGCGCCCTTGAGCTAGTTTCCCCTTTCCCCTTTTGGTTCCAGCGTGGTGGTTGCACGCTCGCCCTTTCTTCCGGCGAAGCTGTAAAAGCCCCGCGGCCAACAGCGTAGATTAATCACACACAGACACACACTCTGCCTACCTCGCAAAAAATCGGTCGTGGTGTAGACATATAAAAATTATCATAATTTTACCTACTAATCCTGTTACTTGGGTAATCCATTAAAAACTCTTATCAACTTATAGTTTCAAACCAACAGAAACTCATCAATAATTTTTAATAACGACCTAAAAATACTAAATTGACGATAAATAAGCCGTGCTAAATTGTTCACCTATACGGTCAACACACCTAAATTCAAACCACACTAAACAATTTGTCAAACTTTATAACAAAAATACGAGTCCATTTGAGTCGCGTTTCCCCAGTTTTCCTGTGAACTATATTTAGTTTATAGCGAAGTAAAAACGACCAATCATTGCTGCATCATTAATTTCAATAAAAGAGGGTGGCCAGCTTTGTCTATGGCGTGGTGTCTATGGTGTTCTGGTAGAATATGCACGGGGATACGTGTTTTTATTCAGTATTCGAGTTAAGTTAAATTTATGAAGTTAAGAAAAGAATTTTGTATTTATGGAATGTCAATTAGAAAGAGATGCATATGTATGTGTTTCCAGTGATGACTTACGGCACTGAGACATGGTCGCTTACGATGGGCCTCATAAGAAGGCTCAAGGTCACCCAAAGGGCGATGGAGAGAGCTATGCTCGGAGTTACCCTGCGGGATCGAATCAGAAACGAGGAGATCCGCATGAGGACGAAAGTTACTGACATAGCACTCAGAATTGCTAAACTTAAGTGGCAGTGGGCGGGGCACATCGCTCGTAGAACTGACGGCCCGTTGGGGCAGAAAGGTTCTCGAATGGCGACCACGTACCGGAAGAGTTGGAGTGGGTAGGCCCCCTACAAGATGGACCGATGACCTGGTGAAGGTCGCGAGTAGAAGTTGGATACGTACAGCACAAAGCCGGTCGTTGTGGCGGTCTTTAGGGGAGGCCTTTGTCCTGCAGTGGACGTCTTTCGGCTGAAGAAGAAGCATATGTATGTTTTGTGGTTGTGCACACAGTGGGCGGAGCGGCTTAAACTGGTAAACACTACGCTAAATCATCCGTCTAATGTCCATTTGGATAGGAAAACAGACAGTAACTCCTTTATACACTAACCGGGGCTTGCGAAGGGAGTTCTGTGCACACCAAAATTCTATTAACGATAGTTAGTCCCAATGCAATTGAGAGGATAGAATGGACTAGCCATTGCCATCATACACGGGACCCAATTGTAAACTCTGGATAACTACTGAGATTTATCAATGGAAAAGATGGAGTACTATGAACATCCACATTCAATTAACGATGTTAAGTGCCAATATAAATGAGAGCTATTCTATAATATATACTATCTATTCTATAAATGAGCGCTTCTCTGCCATCAAAGCAGCCGATCATTAAAGATTTACAATTCTTTGTCCTAGAACTCGAACCCAAGACCTCATGACCTGCACCATTCTAACGAGCCAGTCAAAAGAGAGTCGAAAGAAAAAGGGAAAGCAAGGCTTATTATGTCTTGCTTGCACTAATATGGTGGAAAAAGTAAAATGGATGATTTTTAAGCATATTAATTGTTGTAAACTTCTCTGCCCAGCCCTTCCAATGTACCTAATAGCCGTAAAACTGATAATACTCTCTCCACACTAAATCAAAGCCAGCATTTTGAAGTATCTGATTAGAAATGTTATAAATGAATCGGAACGTCAAAATCATTATTTAATTCTATTCATCATAACATTCTATTTTAAATGTTATTAGCTTTTATTAAAATAATTAACTTTTGGATACAAAAAAAAATATTGCTTACTTATATTTCTAAATATAAATTCATAATTGCTATTTGCCTTTTAGCAATGAGATGAAAATGACGAAATGTGGATGCACGATCTCTGTCTACCCGTTCGAAGACAACAAACAAGGTATTCGTTTTGAAATCATTTCTCCTCACAAACCGAAACGAGAGAGATTAGGTCATTCTCTACCATGAGGAGACAATGAACTCGGATTAAAGAACACATAGCTGACCTAAAACACCGTCGCTCAAAGAAGTCTGCAGCCTGTGAACATGTCCTTGACCTCACCCGCCATAACATCAGATTTAATAAACCACAAATCCTCGTGACAGAACACCGATTCCTACCAAGGATGGTTCGCGAGGCTATTGAAATTAAAAAACATCCTAATTTCAATAGAGAAGATGACTGGGTGCTTCCATGGATCCGGTAATTAATATAATTAAATTGAAAACCAAGCATAACACTGCAAGGCCTCAAGACACCGTGAGCTCATTCTGCGTAGATCGGACCAACAAAAATAACTACGAAGTTTGAGGGTACTCCGGAACAACTATGCCTTTTCAACGTCTAACACCTCAGTCCCTCCCGTGACCAGGGGTGGCTGCAAAGCACTCGAAACGTCGGGAACTTAAAAATAAAAAATAAACCGTGATAAATTCCGAAAAATAGTTTTATTTCAGAAATAAATAAAGTTAATAATTCGATATAAAACATTACAATCATAAAACTCTAAAAGACACTGTTTAAGTTGGTACATACAGAACAATATAACAAGATCCTATACATTGATCACAAAATTAAACCAACATTAAAATGTAGGTACAAACATCCCGAAGCTACCCTCCGTAGGTAAAAACACCCTCTAATCCACGTCAGCTGCTTGTGACTGGTCGTTCATCCCCCTTCCACCCTTCGCTTCCCTTATTTACACCAAATTACCCAATGAACTAGCCCGCCGTACAATTCATTCATCCCGAGAGCTCAACTTTAAATGGTTTATTGCAGACACGACCAATTTATGTTAACCTATGAGCGTTCGTAAATTCCGGGGCATTGCTCAGTTTTCTGAACAATTGAAGGCGTATAAGGTGTCAAGTTATACTGGTTATTGTCACAGGGTATCCTAGTCGACGTCAGGTACATAATGAGTGGACTTTTTTATTTTTACGTGTAAGTTTTAACGATCGGTGAAGCAAAATTTTTCGGCAAATTGTTAGCTAACTGTATACGGGATTAAAATTTTACGGGACTTTTGGAACTGGTCTTTTATGTGCCATGACAGTCTTCATTGCATTTTAAATCCGATTAATGTTGCAAAATGATAATACAGGTATTACGAAGTGGTGTATCAATTTAGTATTTTTTTCTGTATTAATGATTCATATTTACGATTTGAAAACCGAACCTGTGTTGTTACTTTATAATAACACATGACTTTTACTTCATTTTGACTGCCTAACGCACTGATATCAATATCAATGGCCTTCCTAGTGTTCACATTTATCACAAAATCTCTTTCAAAAACATTTAAACTTAAAAAATGTAAGTTACCATTTCTTTTTTTCCATCATTGCAGTCAAGTGCCAATCGTTACATAAATGACTTAAACATTTAAAAAAAGAAAAACTACGCCAAGCTAATAAATATTAATGTTTTAATATTAAAATCGACGTAAATTCCAATACGGCGGGAGTAGGGTTATCGACAGTTCAACAATTCATGCATTTCTTTAAAAAAAGAATACAAATCGAATACGAAACCAGTATTGCAACGGTACATGTGAGATTTAAAAATGGAATCGGAACGGTCGCAATGTCGGGAGCGGGTGTCGGGAGTGTTCTACTGTCGGATTGTCGGACTGTCGGATTGTCGGGGTGGCAACAAAATCAGCGGTGCAGACGTGTCGCCGAGAATGCGGCCGAGACTTGTAATTATACAGCTTATGAGATACAGCGTGTTTGTAAATATTATTAAACGTAATATTTTTTAGATGATGACGTATCTACATAGGTAATCGATGATACAAAAACACAAGAGACAAGGTATACAGCAATATCTGAACGGGTTAAGACTGACTGACTAACCAAGATTTTTTTTGGAACTTAGCCCGCCATACGTTTCCTCCACTGTAAATCCTGTAAGCCAGGTCTTTGAGGACACCAAGGTTTAATTGTCTTGGAACCCACAACAGATTCAACCAAAAAGAAAAGAAAAACAGGAGGAATAGGAAAACTTAAATTTCACTTCCCTCCTTTGCAAAACGGGAGACACGAAAATTGACAGATCAGCCGTAGAAAAGCAGAGTATACGACCAAAATCATCATATCCAAGATTGAAGCGTGTTCCATATATGACTGTCATACAAGATGAGAACGCAAGAAAATTATGGAAGACCCTTGTTTTCCATAATAGGCTTTCGGTTTATTATGCCGGCTTTACAAGAGAATATTCTGGCATGTATGCAAGGATGGTCTATGATAGATGAATGAATATCTATCTCATAATATCACTATCAAACTGGAGACCACAAGAAAATTGCAAAGTCTTAAGTTTTGTCTGCCATAAGACAATGCAAGAAGACAAAACCAGTCCCCCATCACAAAACACCCCGTACTCAAAAGCTCGCATCTAGCGTATTTATGTCATTATTAACCGGTGCGAATTAATACTCATTTGACGTCCATTTTTATCGCGAATATCCTGACGCGCCAACAAAAAGCGCGCGCCGAAGACGCGCGGCGGCGCGAGTTTTTCTCGCGGCTGGACGCGGCATTCGTTAAACCGGAGCGGTGTCGAAAATGTGTAGTGCCGCCGAAAATGGAGCGCTTATCTTTGTGACTACAGAGGATTTGTCCCAAGTTGTGTATTTTTGTTATTGATTTTTTACCCAGAGTATATAAATGTGCGCTCCCCAAACCAAAGGATCAAACTTTATAATATTACTGTAGTCAAGAGTCTCCGTAACCGGCGAACGTTTGTGTGTGAATGATCTACGCTGTTGGCCACGGGGCCTTTATAGCTTCACCGGATAGGACGGCGAACGTGTATAAGACGAACTATGAGAGTGGATGAAGCCAGAAAGCCTCTATGGCTTCCTACAGGAAGGAACTCTGTACTCTCTGCCTACCCCACAAAGGATCTAGCGTGATGATATAGATAGATAGATATTACTGTAACGATTGGTAGTTGCTTAGATATCGTTCTAAATGATTTTTTATTTGTGATATAGATATCCGCTGATAATTTTATTTGGGACTGTCGAGGATTATAGATCGGAGCAAAATTAAGCAATGAGCACAAAGTTGTGACAGAAAGTTGTGGTAACTTTAATTATAACATTTATTACAACCTTTTTACAACATTGAAATTAAAAAAAATACTATGGTCTTACACTATGAGGATGAAAATAAGATCTAGCATTATGTCACCATACCATAACATTCATAGTACTTTTGTTGAAGCTAAGCAGGGGGAAACAAAATAGATTTGTTCATAAATTTTCCTCTAAATCATATTTAAATAAATATCTACCTATAAGGTAATATTTAGGTAAAATTAAACATCCTTGAAATTGCCCAAAAAGCAGCTGACCAATCACGTCGGCCCGCATTACGATTGGCGTATTCAAATTCAGAACCCTTAGACGAATTTAAATTTCGAACGCGTCCCTTCTGCGGCTGCGATTCGCGTTCCATTTTCAAAAATCCCTTCCAACCGCAATGACCTCGTAACGACGTTATGTTTTGTTTGCGTTTTATTTTATTTTCATTTTGTACTCTAGTTGCTCGGGCTGTGACGTCACAAGCAAGTGATGAAAGAGCATAATGTTTAGTTCATCGGCATATTAATGCCGCTTTAAACGGACAAAAACTCGACGCGAGTCGGTCGACGCGGCGTGTCAGGCACTAATTGAGTGGTGCACGCTATAGCATGGTGCAACGGGCCACAATCAAAGGTTGGAGAAAATTCTCTTAATCTGCACTTTTCGTTTATATCTACCAATAACCCTATTTAAAGTATGAACGACTTTTTATTAACAATCGAGGCATCGTTTTTATTAAAATAAAACTGCATATTACATTGTTGAGCACCCAAGTGTAACCCATACAAATGTTCTCGAACAGACCACCTAAGAAAGGATTGCAAATGTGTAATGCCGGTTTTATGCGCCTCATTCGCCTCATAAGGACTGTCAACTTGAAATATAGCAAACAATACAGTAAAAGCTATTTTTTGTGCCCACTTATCAAATAAATAATGATACAACGCTATTTGTTATGTCAAGAATTCATTAACCTCATTAATTGTGGGCACGGAGCTAAGCTAATCACATTGATTTCATACTTTTGAAGGTTATTTTCATATTAATAACAACTTTCACGGAGATGTCACAATAATAAAAGAGAAAATACCGGACGATATAACCTTGCTGCGGCGGGCTGCAGTAAATTTTATTATCGGCATTATAAAATGCACGGTATACGTATATTCGCGTGTCAGTAAAAAACGTTCGTTACGTAAGTTGGTTTTTTTGTTTTTATGTGTGTCGTGTTCTCACTGCAAATTAAAATGGTAGCATCACTGTTACGCGACCAACATCGTCGCCCGTAATGCGTATTAAATAGGCGATATCCTTTACGATAGTGATTACGCAAAAACTCGGTGAACGTCGTTACAACAGTTATACTCTGTATTGGAGAATTTTAAGTCAAACACTCGACTATCTCGACGGTTTCCCACGAAACGAGGATCGAGAGTGTCTAAAACCCAACAATTTTTATCCACAAACGAACCCGAAACAAGATGCGTAAGGAATTCCAAACGGCAAAAACCACTCGATGGGGACGATAAAACGAAATCGCCGATGCGTTGTCGAAAAAAAAATGCAAGTGCTGCGTGCGAGCGAGAAAACAAAAAACGTATCGTATCGCGGTTCCACTCTAGCGCGCGCGGCTAATGAATACTGCGTGGTGCGCTGCGCAGGCGCAGCTGCGCGGACCGATCCGCCATTTCCATTATTTATTTTATTTCGGCGCGAAACGTTGAATTGGATCAACGACAAAGAGGTTAAATTGCGCGTCCAAATCCCATGACAATTGTCAATTATGGCGTTAAACGGAACGCGGACAGATGTAAACAAATACACAATGCTGAGTCTTTTCGTGAAAGACGTAACAATGAGTAGCGAACGATCTTCGTGGCTGATTGACAGTTCCTATCTGGGGTTTCTGTTAAGTGTGAACTGATCTTGTATGTTTAAAACTCCGTACGTAATCTTTTTTATAATGATTAGATCATTACTAAATACTAAGCCCCGGCAAGATGCTTTGGGCGGTTTTGAACTAATTTTCTAACTCAGTGTTAAGTTAAATTATAAAAATCGATAATCGTCTTCTCCGCATGACAAAAAAACAATCTATACCTATTTATAGACTTATGCAGACTCTCACGAAGATAAATACATTGTATTCGCTTTTATTTGAACTGTCTACATCTTGTGACTATACTAAAAATATTCTCTAATATAATTAAAAAATCTTAGTCAAATCAATTATGAATAAAACCCAATAAAGCATACATCATCCTTTAGAGATTTGGTCTCTTAAACACCCAAGTAGTAAAACTTAAAAAAAATTAATCTGTCATAAATCTGTCTGTGCATCACATCTTTGAACAGATCATCTCACATCTCACCCAACGCGTGCGGCCATCCATTACTAGTTTTTTCCACAGGCGTTACTCGCATAATAATAACACAACACGGTTGTTCTAGAAATATCGCATTATAATCTAACATTATAAGATCCATTACAGAGCAATTAGAATGCAGAAGCGGGACTATAATGGCGATAATACTTCAAAATACTGATTGAAAGTGATCGATGATGATTACTATGTTAGGAACGCATTCTTGTGGTAATAGAAACACTATTGTTTCACAAAACCATCTTGTTTCTTTGAAACTAAAAATTTTAGTCATACTATGGCTAAAATTATTAGTTTCAAAGAAACATGGCACATGGTTAAAGGATTTTAAAAGATTACTCAAAACAATAACAAATATTTTTATTGTCCTATTATTAGGGCCTACTTGTGGAATGAGGTGACCATATAATACTACAGGTTGGCTAACTACAACACTTAATTGATAGAGCTCATGTAGCCAACCAACCCAGTATTTCCCTTTGCACTTACTAATTGGCATAGCACAGTTAGATTAACAATTAATTAAACAAAGAGTTGTGAGAATCTTATCTTTTGTGCATTTCAACTTGTCATTGCTAAAACACATTTATGTTTCTCTTCTCGTAATCAAATAACAATCAACGTTTGGATTAACAGCTAATAATAACAGGTCTCTAAGGAAAACGCAATTAACAACTAAGTCTACGAAACAATAGAAAATAACGAAGTAACACAGACAAAACGAATCAGCAGTATGCAGTTTTGTGTGAACAGAAGTAAAAAGCGATGGAGTAACGCGAAGCAGTAACGATGGCTGTGCACGCCATGCCAACATCACATTATGCGAACAATAGACGTATTGATACGTTCACCGATGTTAATATATGAAATCCAGTTAATTGACAAAAAAAGTGACAATTATTACTGCGATAGTTACCACTTTCATTTTTAATAGACAGTTTTTTGAAGAATGGCCTAAGAATGCCAATGCGTTTTTACATGTAACTTACAACTCACTGGTCTAGACTCTATGAGTACTGTATCATAATACTGTGTCTGGTGACTCTCTATCATTCTATGGAGACGTAGCTCGGTTTATAATTACATCATTCGTTGCCAGTTGATATTTATTTACATAACATTGACGGTTTCTGTAAAGATCTACAAAAGGTTGTCTGTTTTTATCTGTATCTAGTACCATTTCAATTTCAAGAGCAGTTATGATAAGATTGACGATGAAACACCCATACAAGCTTCCACCTCTAGCAAGTAGAGCTAAATAGGATTTAGGAACATCGCATTTCTTATTTCTCCTCATTTGAATTCGAACACCATTATAAAAAATAAACCACATCGGTACCATATAATTATGATAATTACAAGCATGAATGTAACAAAAAAAATATTCAAAATGTACGTCTTGAGAACTGAATTAACTTCGAACTAGATACTTGAGCTGTCAATCAATAAGGCATACCATTATGACGTAACAATGCATAAATAAAAAAAGTAATTCATGGACATACCGTCTCTCTCCCTATCATTAGTGACGGACAAAAAAAAACATTTCCGAATCGATTCCCACATCGATAGATGGTTGACTCCCCCGACAATTGTCAATTAAAATTCCCGCAATTAATTTTTTAATTATGTCTTATTATACTTTCCGTTTCAATAAAAATAACATGATTTTATACCAATTAGCCTTGCGGTGTTGTTAGCAAATTTTGTTTTAACACAATATAAATTCGCAATGTGTGATTAAATTTATTTAATTGCATAGCCGAAAGCATGTTATCTTGATGAATTTAAATCACTGCCCGAGTTGAAACTTAACGTTATCGTCTAACCGCTGTAAGAAAACCTGTGTTTTTAACTTTTTTTAGCAATAATTATTATTTTATTCTCTGTTTAGTCAGTAGTCGACTCGACGTAATAGAAACGTCTTCATTGACTAGACAAACAAATGAACAATCAATGAACCCATTCAACCGGCGCGAGCATAAAAATCGACACACTGTCACTCGAACGATTAATGACGACAAAAAGAGCTAAACTCATCGAATGTCTACTCGAATATAGAGCGTACTCGGTCATCGCATCACTACGCTAGTGACGCGCGAGTGCCGATGACAGTGGGGATGACAGTATCACAACTAAACCGATCCAACAGGGAGGGCACTATATCAATCATTCGGCGGGCAATCGCACCGCACGCCACTTAAATAAATTTATAACATATTAAGTACGTTGAAAATAAACACTTTACAGTTTATGATTTATTTCGTGGTATGAATTATGGACGTCAGTTTGACGTTAGAGTGGGATGCCACGATGTTTTTTCTTGCTCTGTTGCGATTTCACGTGCCACGGCTACCGATAAACGTTTTATTATAGTAATTAAAGCGACCGATTAGGTTTCGTACGTGTTACGCGTCCAAACATTTGATAAATGTGTCATTTAACAACGTTAATCTGTTTACGATATATATTATGTGTTTACTATCAGATGTCTCGAATGATAGTGATTTTGTAATTTATGTGTAAAATTAGTATTAGGAACTCTTATTTTATTTAGCTGAAATTTTAAATATTTGTTTTTTCTCTTAGGTAACTTTTTCGATCGTTATAAATTATTTATAAGGTCAACCTTTTTAATTAATTATAAGGCCTTAAATGTTCATTTCTCAATCATAAACAGCAACAGGCCAGGTACAGGTACAAACATATACAGAAGTCAGGAACTGGTAATTGACAGATGTCACAAAAACATAAAACCATCAATGATGGCCGTCATAATAATAAGAAATCGTAACAAGTTAAAACATCTGTTATCATATCACTTCCGCCCACATTTACTTAGAAAACTTGCAAGATTATCAGTCTGGAACCTATGTCAATAAGTACATAAACAGTGGTCAGTACCACGACACTGACTGACGGGCGTATCTTGTTTATCTCGGCGGGGTCCCGGGGTCGCCGCCGCACTATTTCCAGATATTAATACAATTTAATTTCAATAATTATAAAACAATGAAGTTCTTTGACTGATAGCGAATCAATAATAAACCTATGCATACGTTTTTGTAACTCTTATGTGTAATAAACATTATTATATGTGGCGGATTGTATAGAGATATAAACAAATATATTTATTTCGCAAATTTCTATAAACTATACTTAAATAAATTTATCAATATGTACCTTAAGTAAAAATAACTTAATATATGATACGGTATTATTATAAATAAAAGTGAAATTTAAATTGCACGTCATTACAAATTCACATCCGCCGGAATCGAAAATGTGAAGACATCAAAATATTATTTTTAAATTGCACACGACCGCAACATGTCAACGCCTATTGTGTCTATTTGTTTAAAATATAAAATGAATAAAAATACATATATAAAAAACCCACAAAGATATCGCAGTCACATAATTTTGTTATAAATTACACGGTACTTGATTGTCGGTTTGTTCAGATTACCCGTTTCACAAAACCGAATTGTTACAAAATGACTCCATTTTGCTTTTTTATGTTCTATAATGCCGTTCGAATAATACGTATTAGTGTTGCGATCTGCCCTGTCATGTTATTATAGGTTATAATGACATATCATTTTTATAAATGTGGCAACACTTTCTTTACAATATTGCCATATTGAAAATCCTTCCAGGAAGTTCGGTGAGAGATTGTGTAAAAACTGTTGTGAATTTTTTTAAGTTTCGCTGGACAAGGGATTAGGTGCGGTTGAAAGGATCTTTTTTTGTTTCTACAGATGGAGTCGTAAATCGTGATTGTCTTTCTGTTGCTTTACCGGTTTTGGAGACTTATTATAACCTATATAACTTATTATAACATTTATAAACCAACACCAAGGGTGTTGGTTTACCGGTTATAAATGTTAATTGGAATGTGAAAATTGGAGTTTCTTTATTATGCTTTAATTTACCATGGTTCGATAAGTATTTTATAGTGTTCCCAATTAAACAATACATAAATGTTCAGAGATAGTATAATAAAACAAGCCCTGATGTCCAAATTTGTGTAATAAATATAAAAAAAAACTGCTAACTACTTGATTCAATTGATTACAATCATTCTAAAATATTCACAATTAAAATGTCTAGAAATAATCAAAATGAAAGCTCTTATGTCAAAGTAATTCTTATTAATGTCCTTGTGTAATGAAAATTAAAAAAACTACAACTACTCGATCGAATCGATTACAATCAATTGAAAATTAATTTACAAGATTGAAGGTACAAACTCGATTCGCCCGTTTCGATAACAAACAGAATAGCGAGACGTGAGTCCGTAAACAATCGGTAATCGCCACAAGTCGATAACTGTATTTACCATTACTAATTACGTGAGTTAAGTTTTATAGTTATTAAAGCATTATGCCGAAGAAATTGCTGGCTACTGATTTACGAGCGGCCATTCTTAGGCGCGACATTTTAATTTTATTTTTTTGAATTTCGAGTGAGCTTGCTGTGTAGATTTAATTTAACAGTGATATTTATTGGTTATTTATTCATATAGTAATTTGGAATGGGCGTTATTATTAATTTGTATTTGTATTGAGGATGTACATAGTTGGAATTCATTTTAAAATTTAAATACAGTCTTAAAGCGTAATAGCTTTTAGCATATTTTTATTTATGAAATTAATTACTGAAGAATGTTGTGCGAGGCACAAGGGGGTTTCAGGTCTGGAAGAGGATGTTCGGATCAAGTCTTCTCACTCCGCAACATCGTAGAGAAGCATCTGGCAGTGGGCCGGAAGGTTTTCTGCGGTTTTGTAGATCTGGAGAAGGCATTTGACAGAGTTGTGCGAAAGAGACTTTGGGACATTTTGCCAGAGTATGGTATAGATGGCACTCTGTTGCGAGCCGTCCAGTCCACTTATGTGGACTGCAAGGCATGCGTACGGGTGGGTGGTAACAGGTCACCCTGGTTTGACGTTAAAATCGGCGTCAAGCAGGGTTGCGTGTTGTCCGCTAGACTGTTTATAATATATCTGGACAAAAGTCTTCAAAGACTGAAAGCGATGAATGAAGGTGTACAAATGGGTGACTTAGTGGTAAACCATCTACTTTATGCAGATGACGCGGTTTTAATAGCGCCAACAGCCACTGATCTGCAAACACTAGTCACAGTTATGAAAGACGACTGCATGATCAATGGCTTACACTTGAATGTGAAGAAAACCAAGATTATGGTTTTTGAAAGGGAAGAAACCAGAACGAATGTAAGGATTGTGGTTGGTAACGATGTGCTGGAGCAAGTGAATGAGTTTGTATATCTTGGATGCGCCTTCAGTAAGGATGGGAAATACACCGCTGACATAGAGAGAAGAGTGAGTGCAGGGAACAGAGTGAATGGTGCGATGGGAAAGCTACTCGGGAGCCGGCACTTAAGCCATAAGGCGCAGCTGGCCATACATAACGGAGTTCTTGTCCCAACGCTGTTATATGGTAGCGAGAGCTGGGTATGTAAGAAGGAGAATGAAAGTAGGATAAATGCGGTAGAAATGCGAGCTCTGCGGAAGATGTGCGGAGTGAAGCTGACCGACCGCATTAGCAACAGCATTGTAAGACAGCGAGTAGGTATGAAAGATAGTATCGGTGTAAAGATGAGAAAGGGCATGCTCCGTTGGTTCGGGCATATAGAAAGAATGCCAGAGGAAAGAATGACAAAACAGATATACAATGTGAAAGTGGAAGGATGCAGGTACCGGGGAAGACCTAGACTATCTTACCACGACCAAATAAACCGAGTCTTATCTGATGGAAAAGTCAAGAGTCTCCGTAACCGGCGAGCGTGTATGAGACGAACTATGAGAGTCGAGGAAGCCAGAGAGGTATGTAAGGAAAGAACCTGTTGGAACTCTGTACTCTCTGCCTACCCCGCAAGGGATCTGGCGTGAGGTTATAGATAGATAGATAGATGAAATTAATTACTAATTAAAATTAAAAATAACTACTCCTACTTTCATAGCGCTCACTGTTCAAACATACATTACGTAAATAAAAAGATATACAAAAATTATATATCCTGATTTTTTTAATCCTGGCAACCCTCGGCACTACTAACTTTTTTTCTTTACAATCGCGATGGGCAATGGCGGCAGGTGCATCGCGCCATGTTATTCTGGCGTCTTTGTAATTTTTGTACGACGTTCAATGGATTTTGTTTAGTAGGCTCGGAATGGGGAAGTTAAGGTTTGTTTCCTATAGCCTTTGTAATATTAAGTAGTATTATACAGATATACACTCTCATACTTTGCTTTGAAAAACATTTATTTTATGACTTACAAAATGTTTCATTACCTACCTAATAAATTATCTATTTAAAAATAACATAATTCTACAATAAAATATTAATGTTTTAATTTATAAATAATATTTCGAATCGTTATATCAACATTAATTTATCATCCAGTTTGTTTTAGATAGATATCTACTTAACATTGCATATTCTTAAAGCGCAATTGCGCATAACTACCTATTTACATATTAAAAAAAATCTATAGTAGATCTCGTGCTGTATATATCTAATTAGGGAATTATAAGTTTAATAATCGAACATTATTTCTGTTAAAAATGTTGCCATGAATGTAAATTTAGCTAGGGCTATGAATGTCATGTGAATTAGATAGCCCACTTCCGCAGCAGTGTGCAGGGAAGTGGACTTGCACCGATTCGTCTAATTTCTCAATTTTTTGTACTTATTTTATATTATTTATTTAGCTTTTTATACAAAGCCTTTTTTGGCAATTATTACAGAGCTGGATAAGGAGGATTAAAGCGGGAAGAATACATTGAGCTAATGTTTTATGTACGAGAGATGAAACCTCAAGTATTTTTATAGCAAAAGTAACTCTAGTGCCCTTTGTTTCTGGTATATTTCGCAACGAGACACCTGCGAGTGCTAAGTTTTATTACAAAAATATGCATTTATGTGCTCTGAGATACTAAATAACTCCAGAAACACATGACTTTATAATCTATCATCTATCTATAGGATATCAAGTACATAACTCAATGGTAGAATATAATCTCTCTAACCTTAATCTGTCTAATTGGAAAGTCAAGAGTCTCCCTAACCGGCGAGCGTTTATGAAACGAACTATAAGAGCGTAGGAAGTCTAGTATACGCCCAGCCCCATAGCGACTGCCCAAGCCGAGGCCGTTCCTCCTTGAGGCGCCCTTGAGCTAGTTGCCCCCTTGCCCTTCTGGGTCGAGCGTAGTGGTTGCACGCTCGCCCTGTTGTCCGGTGAAGCTGTAAAGGGCCCCGCGGCCAACAGCGTAGTTCATTCACACACACACACAAACGCATAGGAAGCCAGAGGGGTCTGTAAGGAAAGAACCTGTAAAAACTCTGTACTCTCTGCTTACCTAACAAGGGATTTCATGTGATGATATACATGACCTAAATCAGTGACGAAGGCCTATGGAGCAGCAGTGTATATAAGAACATGGTGACTTATAATAACGTTACCTGTTTGCTGAAGACTGCGATGTCCTCATTGAAGGACTCTGAGGAGCAGACGTCTCCCCCCGCCACGCCGGGGTCCCGGGGGGTGCAGGTCGCCAGCTCGCACTTCTCGAAAATGAGAGCCAGTAGGGGGAACAGTGGATGCCTGGAGACAACATAAATATAAGTAAAAATCATTGATCTTATTAAAATCTAGCTACCCGCCCGGCTTTGCACGGGTAGTACTAACAAATATTGTGATAATTCGGCCGATTTGCACATGTTCTTCATAAAATATGATATTACTAGCTTTTGCCCGCGACTTCATCCGCGTTGACTTTAGACAGGAACCTAACATTTCTCTGGTATAAAAAGTATCCTAAGTATTAAACCAGGTAATAAAGTGTCTGCCAAATTTCGCCTTAATGCGTTCCGCCGTTTTTGTGTAATTGAGTAGAGGTGTACTGAGTACACCCACTTTTCGCCGACGATGTTAGCCGACGCCATATACCGGGCACAACTCCAGACTCCGGACTCATAGTGGGAAGTTTGTTGAGAAAAACGTCATTTGTCCGACCTAGGATTAAACCCAGGACCTCGTGATCGATTGATCATCATGGTTAAGCAGCGTTCGACTAGGTTGGGCTGAGATGGGTGACCGTTTGTGGCATATTCGACCGCCTCCGTGCATCGGATAGCAAGCCGTTGGTCCCGATTACCACTTAATATGGTAGTTGTTAAGTCACGTTGGAAGCCTAGAAGCCTGGAAGCCTCGATAAGTTCTGAAAGCAGGTGGCTACAAAGCCGGTGGTGGCAATCAGAGTGGTTGAATGTGACTTAATTTCTCTCAGCTCGATTTGTGAGAGAAGACCTTTGCCCAACAGTGGGAATATATTATTAACTGTATTATGTCTATATCTAAACCTTCCTTCAAACTCAAGTTATTTATTTTATATAAACCCAGCTTCTTTTTTTTTTATTTTAACCCACACTAGGATTTATTCCTGTGTCGTGGGTGAGTTTACAAACATAAAAATTCACATACAGACCGGACCCAGACCGGAACAAATAATTGTGGAGCACACAAAGATTTGTCCCGTGCGGGAATCGAACACGCGACCATTAGACACAGTGGGTGGAGCAGCTTAAGCTCTTAACCACTGCCCTAAATCGTCCGTCAAAAGCTTCTGGTTAGACATCGTGAATGGCTTAAGGTATATACTCGTGGAGGTGCTTATATTAAAACTACAATAGAACGATTGCTTTCAACATTCTGATTTACAATAAAACTCCAGTTTTAATTTCTTCGTATCAGTACACAGTGATAGCCTAGTGGTTACCGTTGGACTGTAAAGTCAGGTCTCGGGTTCGACCCAGGCTCGCGCCTCTGTCTTTTCGAAAGCATGTGCGTATTAAACATTAATGATCACTTGCTTTAACGGTGAAGGAAAACATCGTGAGGAAACCTGCATGCCTAAGAGTGTATCGAAGGTGTGTGAAGTTCGCCAACCCACACTGGGTCAGCGTGGTGGACTATGGCCTAAATCCTCTCAGTTTGAGAGGAGGCCCGTGCCCAACGGTGGGACAGTTTCTTAACAGGGCTTATATAAAAAAGTATCACTCGTGGTTCTCGAACCTCAACTTCAACATCATACAACATCATCAGCCCGTGTCAGTCCACTGCTGGACGTAGGCCTCTCCCATGGCACGCCACTGAGCTCGATCTTCAGCTCTCCTTCTCCAATCCCTGCCCGCTGCCTTACGAATATCGTCGGCCCACCTAGCTACAGGGCGCCCTACACTACGTTTGCCGACACGCGGTCTCCACTCAAGAACCAGTCTGCCCCAACGGCCATCGGTTCTGCGGCATATGTGACTTGCCCACTGCCACTTCAGCTTGCTAATTCGCTGAGCTATGTCGGTAACCTTGGTTCTCTGACGAATAACTTCGTTCCGGATTCGATCCCTAAGAGAAACTCCGAGCATAGCTCTTTCCATAGCTCGCTGAGCGACCTTGAACTGGTGGACAAGCCGCACAGTGAGTGACCACATTTCGGCTCCGTATGTCATTACAGGTAGAACGCACTGATTAAAAACTTTACCTCCTCAACTTATCGAAACGTATATAATACGTCCTCAAGAACTTACGTATACTTCTTCAATTCAACTTATAATTAGTTTCTAAGTAAACATAATAAAACTTATCACGAAACATTAAGACTAATACATCAACGTATAAAACTAAAGTTGGGGTCCCATTGAGAGCGAGCCGACCCCTCACGCGACCGATCACAGATCAGATGCAGATTGCGGGTACGTGATGCCGATATCATCGCGTTTTATAGTCCTGCCACTTGTGTTGTGGGGTGGGGTCGCACTCAACGCGGGTGTTGGCGATTTGGTAATTTGTACAATTTTTTTACGACAAATATGCTAGGACCGGAGATTTTAGAAAAATATGACTGACTGCAAAAAGGAATTTTACCACAAATTTACCGGAGAGAGAACCAGTATGTATATGTGTACTTGTTATTTATATTATTATATGTATACATTATATGTGTATTTATCTGTATATATATTATATCGTTATATATCAGTTCGATATAATATTTATTCTACTAATTATATATTTGTTACATATTTTCCTCTACATTTTTTTGGTTTTATGGTTCTGCACCTACTTCACTCGTTTCTGCATCACCCTAAGGTAGACTGGTAGATAATGCCTTAGGCATTAAGTCCGCCTTTGTACCAATAGTGCAAGAAGAATTAAATAAATAAATAAATAAATAAACCAGGAGATTTTGAGAAAATACTGAGTTTGCAAAAGGAAGTGAGTCCAATGCTGTGATGCAAAGCTTCTATGTCCACCATAAGGAGTGACGCTATTTTACAAAAAAAAAAAAGAACTCTAATCACTATAATTTACATTTTTTGAAAAGTGTAATTTCTTTTAGACATTAGGATTCCTCTCTACTTACACAAAGGGTTTCATTTCACAGTAAACAAATAAAATGATAACCAGTAAATAGACTTCGACTATCTCACTGGTGCGATCAGAATTAAAACCCTGCATCTAAACTCAGCAACCCTGTAGATTTATTTTTTATTTATTTAAAAAAACGTAGCCCGACACTCTGATTTATTCCTGTGTCGCGGGTGCATTTACAAACATGAAAATTTATACACACAAATACCCAGACCGAAACAAATAATGTGTCACACAAAGATTGGTCCCATGCGGGCATCGAACCCGCGACTATTTGACCCAGTAGGCGGAACGACTTAAGCTCTTAACCACTGCGCCAAATTGTCTCTATCTCTATATCATCACGCTAGATCCCTTGCGAGGTAGGCAGAGAGTTCCAACAGGTTCCTTACATACCTCTCTGGCTTTCTCCACTCACATAGTTCGTCTCATATACGCTCGCCAGTTACAAAGACTCTTGACTTGTCCTTCAGATAAGACTCGGTCTATTTGGTCGTGGTAAGATAGTCTAGATCTTCCCCGGTACCTACATCCTTCCACTTTCGCATTGTATATCTGTTTTGTCATTCTTTCTTCTAACATTCTTTCTATATGCCCGAACCAACGGAGCATACCCTTTCTCATCTTAACACCGATACTATCTTTCATACATCGCCAAATTGTCCGTCGAATTATATAGAATTAGAACTTCACAACAATTAAAAGGGACATTTCTGTTTTAAATGCGACGGATACATTAATAAATACTCAGAGATCGATCCCTCCAGGTGAACGCACTATAAACTGTACAATCGTATTTGTTGTTAAAAACTAGCTACCGTTTTTTTAAGTGTCTGCTTATTAGTGTAAAAAAGCCCTCCCTAGACGGCAATAAATTAGCAACATTAAGCTATCCAACACCCACCTTCACACTCAAAACTGTACTTTATTTGGAATGGAGTAAAGTTTATTTTTTATAATGTTTGCTTAAATGATGATAGTTTATTGCTTAATAGTAGAACTATGGTATAACAAACATTGTTATTATATTTTTTAAACTAGCTATCATCGAGGCGTGTTAAGCAAAAACTTGGTTTCCACGCATAATGGCTTAGTTCATTAAAAAAAAGTTTGAGGAAGTTTTAATACTGGTATACTGTTATAGGTTTCATAAAGAAGTAAATTACAATCATATCATCAAGCTAATCGCTAATGGAGTCTGTAGAGACCACAATGACTCCTTCATTTTTATAGTTCGTCTCATGTTTACCAGTCTTGGAGACTCTTGACTTATTCATCAGACAAGACAGGAGGGAACGCCATCATGTCATATCCTTTTTGAGATAAGCAGAGGTAAAAATGCATTTAAGCATGTATTATTGTATAATATTACTATATGAAGTATACTTAAACGACTTTCTATTGGTCATCATCACTTAATTATTTATACCAATCAATCATGCCAAGACCGAATCATGAAGTGAATTCGCATAGCAACAGTGTAACAACACAAAAACGGAAACCCCTTATTTAACGATAGCATCCTATAAATACCAACCTCATAAATTATCAGCGATTAAACCATAAGGAACCTTAAAAAGCATCTCCGCAGGCGATACACTAATACAGACATATAAATTGCACTATAATTGCAATAACTTTTGCACCGTTTCGCCAAGCAAACGCGCAAAAAAATTCAATTCAGTTATCCAATATGCAATATTCTTTCAAGAATTCACTTGGCATTATAAAAAATGAGCTTTATCATCGGTAGTTTAAGCACAATTTCGCTAAAACACCAAGTATGTTATTAAAAGGTTTTTGTATAATTGCCTTCAACTAATCAACGCGTAACGCCGCGATCAAATGGGACTGACCTTTATTACTCCGTAGTAAATACGAGGAAATTGTTTTATAGATGAGCCCTTTGATGAGCTCATAGTTCTATGCATTGTGTGCAATGATCGACAAGGTTAAGCGACAGTATGTGGGGTCAGACTTTGGATGGGTGACCGCTAGTGGTCTATTATAGAAGTGTCTCCGTGATGTGGATAGAAATTAAGCTGCTGACTTCGGCATTCTTTGCTAGATTGCAATCATGAAGCGACGGAGTACTATACAATTCACTTTTTTTACAATTTTCTAATATCAAGGGTATTTATGCATTTTATTATATACTCTGCCACCGCCACTTGGAGAATTACACACACACCATCTCGCTTAAAGTATAATATAGAGGGTCTATGTATAATACTAACTTAAACTCAAATGCGGAATTCACCTTCTTTGGTGTGAATGATTCATATTTGTCCCTCCAAGTGAGTGGCCACCTTACTACTCTGAAACTGAGTAGAATGAACTCAGAATGAAGACAGATAGGCACAAATGGCTACCCAATAGCAAAACTTAAACGCCTATACGCCAGGATGGATCAAGGTAAAGATGGCATGACCACCTTGCCTGCTAAGATGGCCGACTTGAAATAACAAAAAAATTATTCGAAGTGAAAGAAAATAGGAGAGACCTTTATCAATAAGTAGGAAGGAATGCATTCAAAAGAAACACATATGGTCAAAATTAAATATTACAACTCGAATCTCACGCTAACAATTATGAGGAAAGCCATTAATAAAATCATAAAAAATACAGGATGCCATTTATACTCATAATAATTTGCATAACTGTCTAGTTTTTATCTTGTATTGCCATAAACACGCAACAGACTGAATCGTATTATTAATAATTACGATTATAGTACAATAATAGTTATTACACGTAAGATTAAAAATACGATATTGAAGTATCGGTTTTTAATAATATGTATTCTCACGCAATGAAAATTACGAAGGAAATATGATTAAAATATATATTTCATAAATATTTTTGCTTCACACATTTAAAAAACATAATGGCAGATATAAACTACCATGGTTACGAAGTTACATGGAATTTGAAAATGGAACACATAAATCTTTATTTTACCGCGAAAATGGTGTAAGTAAATAGTGCTTGACCGGTTTTATTCATAAATAAATAATTTTAAATCAGTCTTTATTACTTTACTGCTAAGCAAAGGCATTTTTTCATAAATCGAGGTGAGAGAGAGCTGGTAATAGTCTACCACGCGGACACAGTACGAATACTTTACTTTATTAATCTTTTATACCCGGTTTATACACTGCTACTGCCGCTACTTCCCGCCACAAGTAATTAACAGTACAGCGTCAGCGTCGACTGTTTACATACTCCCTTAGCACTTGTCTTAGCAAAAAAACTCCCGACATAAGATTTTCTTTTCCCCGAAACTATATTATTTTCATAAAAATATCCCCAAGGAAAGTTTTATACTAGCTTTCCCATGGTTTTTGAGATGCACCACCCTCGCATTTTTTGTATGTTATATTTTTATATCCTAAGTTTTTCCCAACTTAAGTTTTCCACATCATCCCAAAAAGATTTCCACACTGGTCTATCCCGCTCAAAGACCGCCAACGAAGGTAGCGCCTGGCAGTGATAGTGTGGGAAGGGAAGTAGAGCGTAAGTGGAGTGTTTATACGAAACCTTCCTTCACTCCTTGCGCAAGTAAGCAGTGCATAAGTTGGGTATGGCCTTTTACATGCGTCCATATAAAATTTTGTAAATTTATGTCGCTATTTAATTGGCGACATGATAAATATTGATTCATTATATTTGAAGACACGTTTCATTGATACCAGCTGCACTAAAAGTACCTGATAAATAAAAATACTTCTGGTTTTTACGAAATTCAAGTTCGGATTATACTAAAATCGTATTATCTGGGTTTAACGATAAGATTACAATTATGTAGTCCGCCATTCGGGGATTACACGCGGTATTTTATTAATTAGTTCAAGTTTTAGATTCTTTATTTAATAATGAATTGAATATTAAACAATGCCTACATTCTCAAAGCGGGTTACAGGGGTTTACTTTTAAATTGGGACTAATCCCGCCACACATTCCCACCATTGTAACTCCAGCCAGGATCCACAAAGGTCTCCTTAGATGACACCAAGGTTTGAGCCTTATGGTATCCCGGGAAGCGCTTTAATTGTTTTGGAAACCGCAACTAATTTAGTTAGAAAAAAAAAACAGGAGGTGTAGGAAAAATAAATTCCACTTCGCTCCTTTGCAAAGAGAGCTTTACAGAGGTGTACTGTGTAAATCCATACTTTACTTATTGACAATTCAAGTAAGATCTGCAAAGAACAAAGTCAGTCGTCGTGACGATCTTTGGGAGAAACCTTTATCTTGCAGTGAACGTCTTTCAATAGATAATTACACATAAGAAAAACATTATCTTCTTTGCAATAACATGCATACTTACTTACTCCGTTAGCGACCTAAAGTGAGTCTTGGCTTCCGAAACGAGATTCCGCCACTTCTCACGGTTCTGTGCGATTCCCTGCCAGTCTTCGGCTTGGAGCTCACGCAGATCCGCCTCGACCACGTCCTTCTAGCGATACCTGGGACGCCAACCGATTGGCGGCCGATTGGTTGGCCCAGATAGGCCTTTTTTACACTAAGATCTTCTTCCATTCTTTGAATGTGACCAAGCCATCAGAGTCTGTACGCTTTGGTCTCTTCTATAATATTAGAGCCAGCCATGAATTCTTCGATATCGGCGTTATTGCGGACTCTCCAACCTCCATCTGAGTTTCAGACGGGGCAAAAATCTTTCTAAGTAGCTTGTTTTCTTCTTTTAGTGTTAGTGTCCAAGTCTTACACACTATTATGAATTTAAAAGTAACTCTGTCAGTAACCATTTCACGCCTAAACCGCTCAACAGGTTTTGATCAAATTTGTCAAGGAGACAGATTGCATCCTAAAAAAGGAAATAGGCTGCCTTTTGTTTGAAAATAATAAAATGCAGATGTAGCCGGTTACAGCTATTCTATACTAATAATAATATTAGCCCTGTTAAGAAACTGTTTCACTGTTCGGCAAGGCCTCCTCTCAAACTGAGAGGGTTTAGGCCATAGTCCACCCCGCTTGCCCAGTGCGGGTTAGCGAACTTCACACACCTTCGAGACACTCTCAGGCAGGCAAGTTTCCTCACGATATTTTCCTTCACCGTTAAAGCAAGTGATAGTTAATTTTTAATACGCCCATGCTTTCAAAAAGACAGGGGTGCGTGCTTGGGTATGAACCCGAGACCTCTGACTTTGCAGTCCAACGGTTTTACCACTGGGCTATCACTGCTTATCAGTCAATACTAATAATAAAATGAAAAAATATTTGCTGGTTTGTTTGTAATCGATTAAACTCTGAAACTACTCAACCGAATTTAATAACTCTTTCACCGTTAGAGAGCTATAATATCCATAAGTAACATAGAACTTTTAAGCGGCCTTGTTGTCAACAGCAACAAAGCCGCGGGAAACTGCTAGTTAAAAGACTAGTAGAAACTAGTCCTACTATCCTACTAATGTTATAAATGTGAAAGTTTGTATGTTTAAATGGTTAGATGTTTGTTACTTAATCATGCAAAAACGACAAAACGGATTTGGACGAAATTCGGCACACAGATAGTTCATTACCTGGAATAACACAAAGGGTACTTTTATCCCCGAATAATTTAAGGACGAAGCCGCGGGCAGAAACTATGTATATAATATTAAATCGCCATCACTGAGGCTCCACTATCCGGCGCCACGGCTGGGTACCTCAACTTTCTTGACAAGTTTTGATCTGATAAGCTTCAGATTGCGGCAAATGGACGGCTAAGCGGCAAACATGGCGCCTTTATGAACCGTATCTGAGATCTAGATGCTGCATTGAGGAGGTGAATTATGACCCCAAAACTTTAAATTAGCTTAAAGATGAAATCTATACAAATAAATAAAATTTAAGTGTATATTTGTATTGTGAAAATAACAGCTTTTTACTAAATGCATATGAAAGTATATAAGGTACTTATAACAAAAAAAAACAATATTTAAAATTTCTGTCTGTTTTGTTTCGGCTAATCTCTGAAACGGCTGGACCGATTTTGACGAGGCTTTCACTAGAAAATAGCTGATGTTATAAGGAGTAACTTAGGCTAATTTTTATTTCAGAAAAAGAGTTTTGTTAAATTCCACGCGGGCGAAGTCGCGGGTAGCTATAAGTATATAACTGGGTAGTTATTAATAAATCGTCGCTTAAGAGTGAAAGCCCAAAAATGTTGTCTATTATTATACTATGTCATATAATATGGTCCCTGAACTAGGAAAGTCGTCTCATAAGCAGTTAAAATGCAAATTGCACACTAAAAGACAAATAACTGAAACACTGATATATAGTATTAACTATTTTAAAGGGCACAGGGCTCTTATTCGCTATGATATACAAGTCCAAGAGTCTCCGTAACCGGCGAGCGTGTATGAGACGAACTATGAGAGTAGAGGAAGCCAGAGAGGTATGTAAGGAAAGAACCTGTTGGAACTCTGCATTCTCTGCCTACCCTGCAAGATGATATACATGATTGATAGGTAGACCAACACTATACTGAGAGTCTTAGATGACCCAAAATACTAAACCAAGGGTAAGCCTTTGTGGAGGTGCGAATAATCTACGTTGTTGACCGAAGGGCCTTTACAGCTTCACCAGGCAAGCGGGCGAGCGTGCCATGGCTACGCTCCATCGGGAAAGACACGGGGTGACTAGCTCAAACCCGCCTCGAGGAGAAACACCCTCAACTTGGCATATATTAAGTATCTCGCCGTTCTACACCGACTGGTGGACAATTCTTCAACCTCACCGGCGAGATCAGTTTTTGATCCTGTGTATGGTATCTGTATCCAATTGGAGAGGACCTGAGATATGACTAAAAGATAATTTTTTAATGAAACTGGCACGTTACCACTCACCCGTATATTGCGTCCTTGTCTCTCTTGTGGACGAGCGGCTCGCCGGGCAGCGCGTGCGTGGGCGCCGCGGGCGGCGGGTAGTGCACGCCGGGCAGGTGCGCGTGCGCCAGGCGGTGCTCGTGGTACATCGCGCCGCCCTCCATGTAGCCCCCGCCGTGGAGGCTCTCGTCGTACTGGAATGAGATAGTGATGATTGAGACAATCTGACAGTGTGAGGTGATGGAAATGAGATTGAAATATTATGACACTACCATGAGTTGATGGATATGAGATGAGGTCAATTTGATACTACTATGAAATGATGGAAGGGAGATTGAATCAATGTGATACTTCTATGAGATGGAGTTCGGGCACCATTATGAGATAATGAAAATGAGATGAAGTTCGTCTGACATTATGAGATGAAGGATATGAGATAAAATTCAGAGTCTGACACGACTATGAGATGAGCAATCAATCTGACATTACTATGACATGAACAAATAGACTCCATGTCATTACTTTGGGAATGCGATGGTGTATATTTGACAGCACTATGAAATTATGAAAATGAAAGGAAGTTCAATATCTGACAGTTCTGTGTGGTAGAGAACAATATCTGACCCTACGCAAAGTTGACAGATATGAGACAAAATTAATGTCTGTGACTATGAGATCGAGGAAAGGAGATGAAATCAATCTTACTGAACTATGAGATGTTCGAAATGAGATGGAATAAATCTGACACTACTGTGTAATGGAGTTCAATGTTTGGGACTATTACGAGGTGAAGGTAGTAAGATCGAATGAGAATTCTTCTTTAGTTTTTGTTACTTGGTAACGATTCTCAGAGGTTTCATAAATAAGCATCTACATATAGTATTTGCCACCTGAACTAAAAAATGTAAAGTGTACGTGGGTACGTGTTGACAGCACCGTCAATTTATAAAGGTAATTGTTTATTGAACTTATTGAATTATGTTGTTTTTCTCAAAACTATAGTGTTAACATTCAAAAGATAACCACTCATTTTCGCAAAAAAGAAGTCAACATCATTTTTTTTATATAAATCCACACATATTCATATCACTAAAATCTTACCTCACACTCAAAGCAATAATTAAATCCAAGAAATAAAAAAAAAAACTACACCATACTCTTGAATATTCATTAAAAATAGTGAAGTCATCGCGATGACTATCTACCGTCAATGGCGACCGTCAATTAAGAGGCTTGGGCTTTCTGAACGCTTACCTTTGCTTTTAAGCAGATTAGTGCATTTAAAAATATTTTTGACAGGCCCTCTAGTGGATCTTTTGTGTACCACTCGTATATTTTTTTTATTACTGCAAGATTATGTGAGATAAGTTTTATTGAGTGTTTTTGTTCGTACTGATTTAATTTATGTATACTGTTATATTATGTATGTATTTTATTTTCCATTTTTTTATTTACTTTGGTTAGGTAGTGCCTATAAAAATATAACAATCATTTAAATATCTTTTTATACCGGATAGTAATAAGTTGGAATATTCAATGACATAATACAATTTCTTTTGAGATTTTTCTTTTCAGTTCGTGACAATTTCAGTGCTTTACTGTATTATATTGTTACGCTATCAAACCCCTTTGTTCCACCTACTGAGAGTCCCGCACCTGGACATGAATTACCATGGCCAGACTGGAAGTATTTAAATAGACTTCGGACCTAGGTCGGCCGAAGCAAGAAAAATATGATCAGGTGGGGATTCACAGACAGCACTAATCTGGGGTGTTTGTGCGGTGTAACCCAAACGTTGTCCCACCTTATATCATGCTCTGCGTGCCCTAACACCTGCACGCAGCAGGATTTGTTGTCTGCTACCGACAATGCAATCGGTGTGGCCACCTTCTGGGCCGCATCCATATAATTATAATCTTGCATCGAAACGCTAAGAAAAACTAAAGTATTTGACGTCTAGATGACATTATTATTCCACGTTTTCCAATTTACGCAGAATGAACTCACGGTGTCTTAGACGCTTGCTTTCTTTGTAATCACAAGGTTCAGTAAAGTCTATATTTTTATTAAGTCTAAATTTTTCCAAACCTACATAAAACATCTTGAGAAACCTTTCATAACCTAAACAGATATCAATAAAATCTCAAATGCAAACTTCTTTTCCCGCCAACCTTCATAATCCATCTCATAACCTCGAAAATATCAGACAAGGTTAAAAAAAATCCTTCCTTACCCTCCGGACCGCGATGAAAGCGTTTAAAACCGTCATATATATCGTTATATCAATAACGCGGCCATTTTGGAGTGCCTCGAGCCATCAAGTAGGGTGACTATGCGTTTTGGCGCGATCGATAGACACGCCGGTCATTAACACACCTTTTACTGTAGTTATGTCGTTTTTTTTTAGTAGGCAACACCCTTTTTGTCTGATGATTTCTATATTATTAACACCTTCCCTTAAATCATGTCACAATACAAAAGTTTTGTTTTACAATTTCAGCTTACTTAAATATGTCATTTTGTATAATATTTTTCACATAGGATGGGTAGTGACAGTTAAATGACAAACGAAATTAATATTTAATTCAATGGCGCTAAAGCATAAAACCATAAGTATAGAAACGGGTCATGCCTCTTATTGCCATTGTATAAAGTATAATTTTGACACTTACAACTGTCACAGTACCCACCTTACATGAAAAATACTATAAAATTTACACCAATCCGCTCTAGGTCCGCGTGGTGGAGTAGGACCTAATCTATCTCACCCCAATTTGTGAGAGAAGGCATTTATGACCTTGGTGAGAAAGAGCGATATTATTATCGATCAGACAGAGTATTAGATTCATAATATTTTTTCCAAATTTAACCAAAACAAGAGTCAAACCTACGACTTATGTAAGCCACACCTACCTTCGACCAACTTAAACAAACATTTGCCCTGTTTCACTTTTTTTACTTGCGTTAGTAAATAGCTACAAAAAAAGCCATAGCAGTTATAAATAACAAAATTAACAAATTATAAATGTTACAACTCGTGCTTTACACACATAAACACGTTTAGCTTTGTGTATTAGTGTCGTAAACTCGAATAAAGTTTATTAACATTAATGTGGTGGTCATAAAACTGTTTTATATGCTTAAGTACTACTTAAGTACATGTGTATGTGTAGCACATATATAATGTGAACGAAGAATGAAAACAGACTCAACCTTCCCCCCATCTGATTAGGACATGGGCGAAATATGAATATACAATGTACTTACGTCCATATTTTGCCAAACAGTACAGTATTTGGTAGGACCGTTGTACAAGATAAATTACATATAATAATATAAGCGCTGTTTAGAAACTGTCCCACCGTTGGGCACGGGCCTCCTCTCAAACTGAGAGGGTTTAGGCCATGGTCCACCACGCTGACCCAGTGCGGGTTGGCGAACTTCACACACCTTTGAGCAACTCTTAGGCATGCAGGTTTCCTCACGATGTTGTTCATCACCGTTAAAGCAAGTGATAGTTATATAAAATTATAATACTACACAAAAAAATATGGAGCTTCCGTAAGCACCGCTTTTACGCGGTGGTCTTTCGCGATCACGACAGTGAACTAGCGTTCGCCTTGATGAATCTGAGATGGGTGACTGTTTTTGGCATTTCATATCTGACCGTCCCCATGCTAGATGGCACATTAGGCCCTTGGACCCGGTTATCACCAACAGCAGGTGGCCACAAACCTGCCTCCACTGCACCAAATCTCTCTCATCTCGATATGTTGGTTATTTGTCCATTTGTTGTCAGTATGAGCTGATTAATTTTTGTACATAAATACTTATATACAAGGTGTATCGTAAATAACGCAAGACCTGTGTCACCCCGATTAGGTAATTACTTCACAAATTCAATACGAAAATCAATATTACAAATTCAAAAATTTTAACCCCTTTTTAAGCACTTTTGTGCCCCAATTAACAATGAAACTTGTATATTGTGTGTGTATTGAAAAATACGTTTTAGAAATGCTTTTGAAATCTCCGTATTGCTTTGAATGAAGAATAAATTTAATTTATTATAGCGCAATAAAAAAAAAAAAAGATACTTTAAGAATTGGTTTAGAACAAACTACTTTAGGTCCTGCGTTTAGTATGTTACATCTTGTATATATTAGTACGCAATATATGTAACTAAATTGCATTTGAACTATACCTTGGACAAAGATACTGGAGAAGCAGAACACCACTCATATACATTACGTAACTAAAATGACCCAAGACCTCAAACTCCCCCAATTACATCATTGCTTTACAATTTCAGTACATCTGCCAAATTTCCAATTTCAGAGAATTAAACACCATTTTAAGCACTTTTATATCAATCTTAACCACAAAACCTGTACTTGAGATATGTATTAGAAATGCCTATAAATTAGCCGTATGCTTTGAATACTGATTAAATTTTGTTTAAAACAACAACAACATACTTTAAAAATAGTTGGAAGCCAGTCATTTGCCAATTTAGAACAAACTACAATAACAAAGTTTTTTATTCATGTAGACCAAAAGGCACTTATGGATAGACAAAAAGAGAAAATTATTAATTACTTAAGACTCTACCACCCGTTCGGAAAGTTATTCCTGTGGAGAAGAAGGAAGGAAGGTTTTTAAAAATTAGAGTTTTACAATTCTTTTTGTACACATTGCATTCATGGGGTATGGGAGAACAATACAGAATGGGATAAATAGATGTGCTTAAGTATAGATTGATCATAAGTGTACCTAGATTTATGGTATCAGTCAGTGTCTACATTGTCCTCTCATTTACAAAATAGAGATGTTGTAGAGGTTTATAATAAAAAGTATGATAAGAGAAAAAAAGGGTTACTATAAAATATGTAAAGAGTGCGTACAACATAATTGGTTGTAGCTCCAGTGTGATGCCGAACGAGACAAAATTCAACAGTACTACGCTACATGTTTAATCATTCAAAGAATAGAGGACGGACCAGTCCCCACCAGCAGCACCCGTTTACGAGTATGACTTGAGAAGCAGCCATCAATCTCCTCGACCATATTAGAGGGAAAAGAGTGACCCGCTCCACAGAGCCGCCACTAGCAAAGACATTTTAGTGAGCATGGCCAATCCACGGTCCTATATTTAAAATCAATAAACGCTCGCTAGGCAGGACACGCTGCACTTAACATTATATTCTTGTGAACCTCAGGGAATTTGTGTATAAAAGAGTCATTGTTATGTATTGTGGCTTTTAAATCCGTTTTATTAGTACATTACAAATGTTCGCCATTACAATTGTTCCTGCTGACCGTAGCGCGCGAATGGGACCGCGAACTGATATCGCTGCGGACTGTTCCTTCACACGTTTTATGATTTATGGACGCACTACATTAATATACTTTTAATTTACGATTTATTCAAACTTAAGTCATTTAGTTGTATATCTATCTATATTATCACGCCAGATCCCTTGCGGGGTAGGCAGAGAGTACAGAGTGCCAACAGGTTCTTTCCTTACATACCTATTTGACTGCCTCCACTCTCACAGTTCTCGCTCGCTGGTTACGGAGACTCTTGACTTGACCTTAAGATAAGACTCAGTCTATTTGTATAAAACTTTAGAATTAGGGCCTCTCACCACTCTCGAGCAAAGTGCTGGTTAATTTCTTCTCAATTTGCGTTACTCAGAAATTAAAACAGTTAGTTAACTGTTGGATAGGGCTACTTAGAGATGGTGAAATTCGTACATAGACTTACTGGAAACATTATTTGTCGATTACTCCAGACTTTACTCGAGGGTTGTGAAGGAGACCCTTATTATAATATCACTATCACTGCATACTATAAAACAAATTTTCCCGCCGCGTCTCTCTGTCTGTCTGAACGCGATAAAATCAGTAACTACCGAACCGATATGGTTTTTCCAGTGGAAAGTGATTCAAAAGACAGATTGTGTATATAAATCATGCAGGTCTATCTATCTATCTATATCATCACACCAGTGCACTTGCGGGGTAGACAGAGAGTACAGAGTTCCAACAGGTTCTTTCCTTACAGACATCTCTGGCTTCCTCCACTCTCATAGTTAGTCTCATACACGCTCGCCGGTTACGGAGACTCTTGACTTGTCCTTCAGATAAGACTCGGTCTATTTGGTCATGGTAAGATAGTCTAGGTCTTCCCCGGTACCTACATCTTTCCACTTTCGCATTGTATATCTGTTTTGTCATTCTTTCTTCCGACATTCTTTCTATATGCCTGAACCAATGGGCGGAGCTGGTCGTTAATATAATATATAAATAAGTTTCTAACGTCCCACTGCTGGGCAAAGGCCTTCTCTCACAAATCGAGGTGAGAGAGATTAGGTCATACTCCACCACGCGGACCCAGTGCGGATTGGTGGAGGCAGCTTTGTGGGCTACTATTGGAACTTATCAAGCCACCTGTAAGGCTTCCAATTCACTCAACGATTACCACATTTCGTGGTAACCAGGACCGGGCTTAGCGCGACTTCCGAGGCACGGAGACGCTCGAAGATGAAAATGTAACAAACGGTCACCCATCTCAGGCCGACCGAGTCGAACACTGCTTAACCTTAGTGATCGCTAAGAATGTACCTAAGAATTGACAGATATTAATTCATTTCAGTACCGACATATATTGATCATTTATCACCGTGAACGGATTCAAACCATGCTACATACATAATACATTCGCCCGTATGTGTCACGAGGGAATCTCAAGAATTCCCACAGACAAGGAAAAAACGACCTAATTCCCATTGACATAGATATTATGCAATTGCAGATTAATACTCTTTTTGTGAACATCACCTACTGTCTTGCTGATAGAGTTTAGATAATGCCGTGAAGTGGGATATTGCTTTATTGACTCCAGCAGCAGCAGCGAATTGTGACCGGTATATGGCAATAGGGTCGCCCCCTATTACATGGGACCTAACATCGTCGGTGGGTGTACTCAGTACACCTCTGCTACCCCCTCTGGGGAATATACCGTAACGGTGTATCTCACGTGCTACTAGCATAGTGTGCCATGACAAAAGTTTGTTACGAGAAAACTCGTTTCTAGAAGTGTAGTAGTGAAGACTATTTTGATTTGGACATAAGACTCAGTTACATACCGAAAATGTATCCAGCGCGGGAAGATTAACTGTCATTGCTAGCCCTGCTCGTTTACATTCAGCTGACTCACGTAGCAGTGGGCAGAGAAATTGACATGAATCTGGCAAGCGCTAAAATGTAAACCAGTAGTGGTAATCGAAGGATAATATTTGGCAACGTTTCTGGACATCCCTAATAGAGTAACGTTCGAGATTATCTGTATACTTTCAGAATAAATATAATATAAATAATATTAGCCCTGTTAAGAAACTGTCCCACCGTTGGGCACGGGCCTCCTCTCAAACTGAGAGGGTTTAGGCCATAGTCCACCACGCTGGCCCAGTGCGGGTTGGCGAACTTCACACACCTTCGCGAAACTCTTAGGCATGCAGGTTTCCTCACGATGTTTTCCTTCACCGTTAAAGCAAGTGATAATTAATTTTTAATTCGCACATGCTTTCGGAAAGACAGAGGTGCGTGCCTGGGTTCGAACCCGAGACCCCTGACTGCCTCGTTGGTCCAGTGGCAAAGCACGCCTATATTCCCCAGCAGGGGAGGCAGAGGTATACTGAGTACACCCACGTTTCGCCGACTATGTTAGGTCCCATGTAATAGGGGGCGAGCCTATTGCCATATACCAGGCACAATTTCAGACTCCGTACTCGTACTGGGAAGTTTTCGTTAGAAAAACTACAATTGCCCGACTTCGGATTTGAACCCAAGACCTCGTGATCACAAAGCGATGCGCTTTGCCACTAGACCAACGAGGCAGGCAGTGTCTTATAATATGTAGTTATAATACTCCTTAAAACGCTATATTTATATTATATTATCAAATACGAGTATAGTATATCATTTTATTTATTTTTTTAAACAAGTGGTTTTAGAATATTATTATCATAAATTTATACATAACAGCAACTTTCCATGGAAAAACCAATAACTCATTATGCACTTTTTTGTATAATACACAAATTATATTTTTTATTTATATGTAATAAATAATAATGTAGGAATAAATTGGAATTAACCTCATATCAATATAATGTTTATTCAAAAGAAAAACTTGCATAACTATTTAAGCGCCTGTCTTTTCATTTTGTGATTAAGTTTGGATTACAATTCGGTGAACTTTTCTCATGAATAAAGTATTAAAATTTAAAAAACGAAATATCAAACTGACGTTTGATTTATTTTTATTATGTGTCAGTTTTTCATTAAAAAAATTAACAATACTGCTTAGAATTTTTTTTTCAGTACAAAAGCAATGAAACTATGGACAACTAATAATAATATCGCTTTTTTTTTTTCTTTTTTAAACGTAGCCCCACACTAGGATTTATTCCTGTGTCGTGAGTGCGTTTACAAACATGAAAATTGACACACACAAATACCCAGACCGGAACAATTAATTGTGGATCACACAAAGATTTGTCCCGTGCGGGATTCGAACCCGCGACTATTAGACGCAGTGGGCAGAGCAGCTTAAGCTCTTAACCCCTGCGCTAAATCGTCCGTCAAATTTGTATTAAAATCCCACTAATATTAGTCATATAAATGTAAAAGTTTGTGCTTTAGAGGTTGGTTTAAGTGTCGGCATTGGTTTCTTTCATTTCTTAAATTAGGTTTATTCTATCTATCTATATAACATACCGCCAGATCCCTTGCGGGGTAGGCAGAGAGTACAGAGTTCCAACAGGATATTTGCTTACAGATCTCTCTGGCTTCCTCGACTCTCATAGTTCGTCTCATACACGCTCGCCGGTTACGGGGACTCTTGACTTGTCCTGCAGATAAGACTCGTTCTATTTGGTCATAGTAAAATAGTCTAGTTTTCCCCGGTACCCCCACATCCTTCCACATTCGCATTAGTATTTTATATGTAATTAATCCATACTCAACAAAGTATATCACCACAGTCAACTTATTCACTGCTGACTTACTTTGACTGCCTCGTTGGTCTGGTGGCAAAGCACATCGCTTTGTGATCACGAGATCCTGGGTTCAAATCCTAGGTCGGACAAATGTAGTTTTTCTAACGAAAAATTCCTAGTATGAGTCCGGAGTCTGGAATTGTGCCCGGTATATGGCAATAGGCCCGCCCCCTATGAAATAGGACCTAACGTCGTCGGGGAAACGTGGGTGTACTCAGTACACCTCTGCCACCCCCGCTTGGGGAATATAGGCGTGACGTTGTTTTTAACTTATTCCAATAAAAACTGCCACTTAAATACCTAAAACTCAACCCTAAAATAACTACCATTGTCTTTTCATACCCTCAATTTCTCTCTACCCTTCTTTAATTATTACCTTTATTTCCAAAGCTAGTACATTGTGTATGTATAAAACACAGGTACAGTACGATAATAAGCTACAATTATTTACCAGAGAAGTGGGGGAATAATCAATAGGTACGGTTTGATCGCCATTTGAGGGGCAAACGTAATTGGTGCAAAATTGTATTTGAATTAATCTTTCATATTGTAATGAAGGTGTATACTTCGCTTAACTTCACTATCAGTAGTACCTCAAGTACAGTTAGCAAAATAAGTAATCGTAAATGTCTGTCTATCTATATTATCATGCTAGATCCCTTGCGGGGTAGGCAGAGAGTACAGAGTTTTAACAGGTTATTTCCTTACATACCTCTCTGGGTTCCTCTGGTTACGGAGACCCTTGACTTGCCCTTCAGATAAGACACGATTTATTTGGTCATGCTAAGATAGTTTTCGAAAGCATGTGCGTATTAAAAAAAAATTATCACTTGCTTTAACGGTGAAGGAAAACATCGTGAGGAAACCTGCATGCCTCAGAGTTTCTCGAAGGTGTGTGAAGTTCGCCAACCCGCACTGGGCCAGCGAGGTGGACTATGGCCTTAACCCTCTCAGTTTGAGAGGAGGCCCGTGCCCAGCAATGGGACAGTTTCTTAACAGGGCTAATATTATTATTATTATAAGATAGTTTAGGTGTCTACTTTCGCATTGTATATCTGTATATCGTAAATGTATCGTAATGTATCGTAAATGTATATTAATGTTATAAAGAAGAAAGATTTGTTAGTTTGTGTTCGATAAACTCTGAAACTACAGAACCGATTTTTTATTATTACTGCTTATTTTGTAACATCTTTGGAAATTACAGCCCATGTGTATTTTTGATGTATAAGTGATACTACTGTTAAGTTTCATCAAAATCCGATCAGTAGTTTTTGCGTGAAAGAGTAATATACATAATCTCAAACATATGCGTTTAATATCTTAGGAGGATTAGAAGTTCTTTGGTCAGGTTTGAATTATAAATTAAATTTTGAATTGATAAGACGTGTTATAGGAGACTTATTGAAAAAGATGAAATGATTAACAATTCTGAGTTTTCGAGTATAACAGAAGTATCACCACAAAATTTACTAGGACCTAACATTATCGTAGTTATATTATATACTAGCGACCCACCCCGGCTTCGCACGGGTGAATTATACATATAAACCTTCCTCTTGAATCATTACGTCCATTGGTGAAAACCGTATGAAAATCCGTTCGATAGTTATTGAGTTTATCGCGTTCAGACAGACAGACGCGGCGGGGGGACAATGTCTGATAATACAATATAATAATAATATTAGCCCTGTTAGGAACTATCCCACCGTTGGGCACGGGCCTCCTCTCAAACTGAGAGGGTATGAGCCATAGTTCACCACGCTGGCCCACTGCGGGTTGGCGAACTTCACACACCTTCGAGAAACTCTTAGGCATGCAGGTTTCCTCACAATGTCTTCCTTCACCGTTAAAGCAAGTGATAGTTAATTTTTAATACGCACATGTCTTCGAAAAAGCACTTGCAGCTCAAACTTTGCAGTCCACCGGTCTAACCACAAGGCTATCACTGCTTTATGTATGTATTATAATATGTAGTGATTAATGTATAAATGTCATATATATAAAAATCGGTGTACCTTCCTATACAGTACACTACTGCCACTCGAGAACTACAGGTGTAACCGTGTAACATCTAGAAAACGATCAAATGGTTAGCTAATTCGGTGAACGCTCTACAAAAGTTATTGTTACTCTAATTCTAACGGTTATTTAAAAACAACAAGTTGGTTGGTCTAGTGGGACTGCCTCGTTGGTCTAGTGGCAAAGCGCATCGCTTTGTGATCACGAAATCCTGGGTTCAAATCCCAGGTCGGACAAGTATAGTTTTTCTAACGAAAACTTCCCAGTACGAGACCGGAGTATGAAATTGTGCCCGGTAATTGGCAATAGGCTCGCCCCCTATTACATGGGACCTAACATCATCGGCGAAACGTGGGTGTACTCAGTACACCTCTGCCATCCTCGCTTGAGGAATATAGGCGTGACAGTGTTAATTTTAAGTTATAGAATTACTGGCCGAATTTTATAAAAAATGCGAATTTAAGTATACATTGGTTTTCTTTGCTGACGGTACAGTCATGTCCTGCTGCACGCTTATTTAATACATTAAATAAATGAAACGTTCAATCCTGAGTGTTTGAAACATTACTTATCTGTAATTTTCAGATCGTGCTTCAATAGGAAACTTTTATAGAATATGTAGGAACTGGAAAATTATTATTTTAGGAATAATCACGAAACTTTAAAAAAATTACAACGGCAAGCTTATATTCCCCAAGCGGGGGTGAAAAAGATAATGTACTAACTGCACTTCACTATGTTAGGTCCCAATTTAATGGGGGCGAGCCTATTGCTATTATACCGGACGGAATTCTGGCTCCGGACTGATATTGAGGACTCGATATACTATCTGGCAAAAAAACTATTTCATTTTATTCATTTTGGTTTAAAAATAACGTTTTAGTGGAAAATCTGAAAAATATATTTTTTTCATGTGCAATATTTACGTAGATCAAAGAACTCATTAGTCTGTCCTTTGAATTAGTTATCATCATCTCAGTCTATACTTGTATACTGCTAAACATAGGCCTCCCCAATCGCTTTCCAGCGTAACCGGTCCGATGCCACCTGCATCCAACGACTTCCTGCGATTTTCACAAGATCGTCGGTCCATCTGGCAGGTGGTCGTCCCACGCTGCGCTTGCCAATACGTGGTCTCCACTCTAGAATCTTTCTGCCCCAACGCCCGTCCGATCTTCGCACTATGTGGCCCGCCCATTGCCACTTCAGCTAGCTAATCCTGAGGGCTATGTCGGTGACCTTGGTTCTTCTACGAATCTCCTCATTTCTGATTCGATCACATCGGGAAACGCCGAGCATAGCCTCTCCATAGCTCGCTGAGTAACTCTGAGCTTTTTAATGAGACCTATTGTAAGAAGACCTATTGTAAGATTTCTTTACACCTACTTTATTTCTTTTTAAAAAAAGGTTACAATCATAATGCCATCTCTAGCTAGTCACTTCATGACGTCATCGTGTCCATTCTCACAATATAAAATAAATATAATATAATTTATCTGCTTATACCTACTTAATAGGAATTTAGCTATTTAAGAAATCCTAGATTCCTTATTGTACATATAATTTGATATTCACATTACTACATATTATAAAACAAAATCCCCCGCCGCGTCTGTGTGTTTGAACGCGATAAAGTCAATAACTGCCGAATTTTCATACGGTATTCACCAATACACAGAGTGATTCAAGAGGATCGACCGTATTCGCAACAGCCTAGTAAGAAAGCAAGTATGTATGAAAGATCGGTGTAAAGATGAGAAAGGGTATGCTCCGTTGGTTCGGGCATATAGAAAGAATGTCAGAAGAAAGAATGACAAAACATATATACAATGCGAAAGTGGAAGGATGTAGGTCGCGGAGAAGACCTAGACTATCTTACCATGACCAAATAGACCGAGTCTTATCTGAAGGACAAGTCAAGAGTCTCCGTAACCGGCGAGCGTGTATGAGACGAACTATGAGAGTGGAGGAAGCCAGAGAGGTATGTAAGGAAAGAACCTGTTGGAACTCTGTACTCTCTGCCAACCCGGCAAGGGATCTGGTGTGATGATATAGATAGATTCAAGTGGAAGGTTTATGAGTATAATTCACCCGTGCGAAGCCGTGGTGGGTCGCTAGTGTTAAGAAAATCTGCGTTTTTCTTCTAGTGGCGTGCAGCTGGCAATCACGAGGCCCTGGGATCGAAGTCTGGATCGGACAAAGTGTTATGAAGTGTTAGTGAAATTTCTTTATAGGAAAATTATATCTAATCTAATCGTGCCCTTTATAATGGCAATACAATCAATCGACCACTTAGTCCTTTTTACCGACGATGTAAGATCCATGTATTCATAGGGACCTTACATCGTAGGCGAAAAATGGGTGTACATAGCACAACTGCCCCACGCCCGCTTATTACTCTAAATAGAATTATAGCCATAAGTAAAAATAAAAATCTGAAATTATGTGTAATCTTTGATTATCTATGGTAAATTTAAAAAAATTAAGGCGCAATAATTGGCGCCAACACAGATAATAAATATCCGATGCTGTAGACTCGACACTCGGTAGTCAACTTACGTCAACTGGATTATTGAAATAAAATCGATATGAAAACGATAAAAATTATCTAAGATTATTATTTTACGATACACAATAATTATAACTATTATCGGTAATATAACTCCGTAATTACATTGTAATCTGCATACCATATTCGTAATTTAACATGACAGCTGTCAATTTGTAGTCATTTTTTTTCAAATCGTGGAATGATTAATATGTGGAATTGATTATTTTTATTATTAAATTGCACTAATATGTAGGTATGCGTATTAAAATAGAAAATATCTATCTACACTCTGTACAAATACAACTGTTAAGAATTTTACATCTCTAATCCGTCTTTAAAACCATAACCGTAAAACTGTAATGGCGGATTGCACGACGGTTTTCCCCCCAATATGTTACCACGAAAACTTCATAGCGACGGTGTACGGTATTTCGATTAAACAAACGCTAATTTCACCCCCAAAACACACGTAGGCGTAGTTTCGCTGTTATCAAGGTACGATCAGTGCGTGATGTCGAATTATAATGAATGAAACTCGGCTTTTCCATGGTGGCCATTTTGGAAAAAATAGCGCCTATTTATGCCCGCCATTTTGGTTTAAGATTTGTAAAAAGAGCAATAGTCAGAATAATAATAGACAGCCTAAAATTGTCACCATAAAAAATATCAAAAACAATTAAAAATAGTAAGTGTTATTTCGATTTTAGATATGAATTCTTATTATTTAATAAGTTTTAATGGATTAGTGATAAACAAAAAATCAGCTGTTAACTGACAAATACACCGCACAAAGCTGACATTTTATCGTATACTATATACAATTTTATTACCTAACGAAAAGCAATGTCAATGCGTCGCAATAAAAAAAAATCAAAGCTTTATCACATTCATCGGTCTCTAAAATCTAAAATGACAGCCAAGCTCCGCCGGAGTACAAATAATTTTAGTCATCCACAAACACCCATTGTTTCAAACATGCTCCAATAAAAATACCTAAGTTCGGCGGCCATTTTCATATCGCGCCAACACAAACATAACCTCACTTCACAAACATAGCCTTAAACTTCCATGAAAATAAGATTCTAAATCGTTTGCTGCCGGTTTTTATTATGATTTGTTTAATAAGAGACACATTTTACAGTCCCTATTACGACGTGATAAAGTTCAAAATGTGTTTAATAAGTATTTACAGTTGAGTTTTAAATAATTATGATTTAAGGCGACTTTTACGATGTCGATTATTGTTCTGCTCATGTAATGGTTAGAGCTGCGATTTTCTACATTTGCTTCGTGTTTGGTTAAGCTCGGTTGGTTAACTGTAACCGATTAGAGGTTATGGGTGCCGCCAGGAAGGCATTTGTTGGATCTAGATTGATTTCTTGATTAAACATGATGGAAAATCGTGTAGATTTGGATTAGTATGTAACAATTAATTGGCTTTGTTTCAGAGAGAAAGCTTGCCTAAAGGCAGATATTCGAAAGGAACCTATAATCTTTATTGTAACAGTGAAAAGATTTCTAAGAGGAGCTTAAGAATTTTAGAATTCCTATTAAACCATCTTTGTATTTTTTACTACTTTTTTACTCGTTTTTGTTTAACTACCAGATTTTCTTATATCTACTCATAACAGCATATCTATTTAAGTATGCCATGATTATCATCCTCAACCCGCGTCGGTCACTGCTTGACATGAAACATTCCCAAGGTCCTCAGGGACATAGCTATTTAGTGGCCTCCATATGTATTTGAGTTGAACTGATATTACTTACTTCGGTATCCTTACTTATATGTATACCTATACCAATAATATCAACCTAGAAATTCTTAATTGAGTATACTTAAATATATTAGAATTAGATATTTCAAGACATGATGGTGAAAGCAGACCATAAAAATGATATTACATGAGTTTTCATTATTCTTAGTGAAGTTTTCATAAGGGATTAAATACATACGTACTGAGTATTAGAGATCAAACCATTATTTTGTGTGTTGCTTGTTTACGAATTATTCCTATGCCCGTTATTCTTAGCCTGTTATAAAAAAAAACAATAAGAAAGTAGTGTGTGCCACCACAAAGTAAAAAACAAACCTTTTTTAATTCTATAGAAACTTGATCTATACTGTTCCCAAAAAATATACAATATGTTGCAAGCCAATTAAAAAAACTTCTTTTAATCTGTCGCTGTCATTAACTAACGTAAAGCCATTTTTTTTTAATACCAAACGGAATTATTCATAGGGCGGCCTACGTTCCGTTAAGTTGTCACTGAGCTTTCGTTTCCAAAGCGCTTGTGGCCTAACGGGACGGCCATCATAACCGGATTTCATATTAAATCATTGTTTAAAACATGTATCAGATTTATAACTCTCATTTTATAGTTTCGATTAATACATAAATCTTCTGATTTCTAAGTAAGAGATGTTTGTGAAATCTGATTTACATTAGGTGTACTCGTCCGGTAGTAGGTAGAGAAATGGCCAGCGCGAAAACGTTAAGGCGGCAAGGTCTAATTATTTTTAAAATTTGCAGAATAGTTATGTAAACATTACTTCCTTCCCTACTATTTCACGAATGGGTCAATGTTATTATACTTTAGTAAATACAGACCTATCTACCTAATTAATATTTATTTAAACGAAAATAATAAAAAACCGTTACATCCCTAACCTTAAAAAAATCACGATCGAACTTTTTTAATGTCACACATGTCTAGTCACGCGGACCAGCCCAACGATCACACAACAATACATTATCCACCTTATTACTTGTAACATAAGGACCACGGCATGTAAAACAGTTTTTCCCATAAATTTTTAGGTCACCAACGACGCATACCATCACGTATGTAGGGATGGGGTAATTAAAATTCTGTTTTGATCATATTCACACCTCGAACGCATTATTGCGAACGCAATTAATAAGTGTAAATAACTTTCAAATTGGACTCGCGGAAAAGTGGCGGATGTTCCATCTTGATGTTAAAAAAATTTAAGAAGTCTGAACTGCGTTTTAATTTTTTGTTTTGTTAGTAGTAAATTGAAACTTTAATGGTCTTAAGTGATGTGTAGTGGTCTGGGAGTGATCTTAATAAAATCTAGACAAGATTATGTGTGAAAATATGCTTCGCATGTTAGTCAGCCTTTGAACTCTCTATTGATGTGGGCAGAGTGAAAAAATTGAGATGATAGCAGTTTTAAGAGAAACCTTATAATTACTTTCACATAAATAACAATCAGTGCAAACTGTATCATGCCCGTACAATCAATCAACCGTCCCAGAGTCCCATAACAACATTTTTGTCAATAAAGACCATAATTCATAAATAGTTGTGTAATCTACGGGCGCTAAGCCGCGACCGACACAAAATATGTAATGACTACCTTTTGACGGCTCGTGAGCCGGTTCCAAAATTAAATGATACGTTTTAAAAATGGAATCGCTCTGTCCCGCCTTTTTTCCATCGAGATAACCTTTAGTCCATTTGGGTAACCATAAAGAAAAAATAAGAATCTTAGCGTTTTAATTTTTTTAAATGACATTCTTGTGGTTTTTTCTCGCTGGGAATCTTTACAGAGTAATACGTTTACGGACGGGCCGGTTTTTGCGTTGCATACGGTTCCATCGATTTGTTTCTTTATCAAATTATGATTAAAATTTTTCGCCGGGCGCATTGTCGTGGGTTCGACGCATAAGTCAAGCCGTCAAACGCTGATGAGTTCAGAACCCTGTTGCGCTAATTAAGCCCGCCGTTATTAATCGCTTCAGTTATTTAAATTCTGCTTGAAACGCCCGTGGGGTCATCGTTTTTTACGACTTGCGGTTACGATATTAGCGTAGGTCGATTCCGAGAAGTAAAAAATTAACTCTTTTGCGGCAACCAATGCGAGTGATACGGTGAAGCGTTGCGGTGAGCGCGGCTTGCGTTCCTACGCTTTATATATAAAAAAGTAGATAAAATTAGACGAGGTTTTCGAACGCAGACGGTTGGGGAAGACAGAACCGTCACTTGCGCTCGACATGGGGTGGGACATGATGAACACCACCCTTAACGTCGCCCGTCTCGCTCCCACCCGTGCCGAAGTGTATCCCCGTCTGCCCTGTCATCTGGCAACCTATTCACATGGCTGAGGGGCCACCAGAAACGATTCGTAACAGTGAATAATGCATACGAACACAATACCTAATAATAATACACGAAAATTGCCACGCGTGAAAAAACAACGTTAATTCCCGTACAATACTTGTTAAAGATATAAATTTGGCACAATAAAAATGAAACATTAAAGCGATGTAGGTAGCAATCATTCAGGTGTGTTTTTATGTATATTTTAAATTGATAGTGGTAAATCAAGCATCGTTAGACGAGCCGTGATGCTCGTATCGAATTTTACTGCTGGCCGCTCGACCCGGGTGTAATACGACCGTAAAACTTAGAAAAATCTCCTATATATATTAAAATATAACGCGTCCGAATTGAGACGTGGGTATCGTACGTGGACTGGGCTCGGCGACCGCGACCACTTAAATTTAACAGCGGCGCAACATTATAGCGGGCGCTAGTCATAAATTCCGTTTCATTCATACGGTGCGTAAGAGCAAAGAATGCTCGATGTTTGTTTCTCGACCATAAATACTAATAAAACGGCCTCGTTACAGGGGACAGTTCGAAAATCGGGCACACGACTTCTTAACGACACCTATTAGGGATCTTGTGTCTGGTCGATTTAATTGAAAAATTGTATCCAGAGCGTTGCAAGAGTTGTATCCGACTCCCGCGCCGGATGCGGGCCCAGACGTCCATTATTCCATTTGTCCATCCGCATGGGGACGCGCGACACCGGCGCGGCTAACACGTGTCAATAAACCGATACGCTGCTGTGTGGGCATATACCTACCATAATTACAACAACCAGACAAATATAACAGCAGCCTTTATTGAATCGTTGGACACTAAATTGGGAGCCATCTTCAGAAGTTGAACACGATCAAATTTGCGACCGCCTAGACCTGCTTATACCAATGAATCACCTTCACACAACACCATATGGTTTTCGAACAAACCAATAAGTTAAGAATACACCTTAATTACTGGCAACACTCGACTGTTCTATATTTAAATTTAAATTTCGAAGGGAACCGCGTAGGTACGGGCCGTGTCAATAAATCAGCGACGTTGACGATGTTATTTATATCAATGTTCGATTTTCGATTATCGTTTTGAAGTGCTCGTTTCGACGGTAGATTACTTGAGAACACTTTGAGTTGGAATGAGTGCAGCAAATATTTACATACTTCAGTATAACTGTGTCGTTACTCTAGTGGCGAATAATGCGCGTAGCAATCCATAGACCCAAGTTTAGAGCCTAGGTAGGACAAAATGTAATTATTCTATAAAAAAAATATTAAAATTTAAATCCGTTGTCAATCCGAAGTCTAGTATTGTACCCGGTATAATGGCAATTATACTAATTGTTATTAATACTCTGACCCCCTCTCCCTCTGTTACACAGGACCTAACATTCTCGGCGTGGGTGAAAAAGTGGGTGTACTCAGCGCTGCCTCCCCCGCTTGGCGTGTTTAATTATTTACTTAAGTTTTATTATTAAAGAGTAAGAGTATTATTTTAAGCAGACACCTATTGAAGAAAGCCTTTAAGCCTCAAAATTCCTTTATGAAAATGAGGGAGCGATGTTGATGTAGTGTATGTACCCCCCTACCTCAGGTGTAGCCTATAAAAAGGGTTACACCGGTGCAATGTAAGGAGAATATACGTGCATACGTCGAAGCAAACAGTTTTATTTGTAATACCCCCAACGGCCCACATTGCATGGATTTGAATCAAAATTATTGCGTATGATTAATTTCTTTGCCTGCTTAAATACAGGGCTGAGTGGATAATTATAATGATTATAAAAAATAAAACTCTTCTATAATTTAAACCGCAGACCAACTTATTCAAACAAACATATGTGAACAAACATATGTGATTTTTCAAACTTATTAACCTGTTGGAACTATGTACCAACATCCAGTATCGAATCGATTACACATCAATGAAATTTGGCCATCCCTAATCCCAAGATCTAAACTTTGAACACGCGTTCTTTGATGCCGGAACGTCTAAATAATCCATTCTGCAGCCCGAGTGTTTTCCTTGGGTGTTTTTTTAATAGAACACAAGCAATGTCGGATCGGTGTGGTCGATGTTAGCAGATTTATCGCACCACTAGTACCGAATCTTGAATGTTAACATGCGTTTTAGAGCTACAGATGAAAGTTTTACTTCCAAATACAATTTTTAATTTATTAAAAAAATCGCCGGCGTTACAATGTTAGGTGTTCCGGCGGGAAAAAGAGGTCATTGTCTATGATACATTTGTAGTGTCACAGTTACCTAAATATTTACTTAATTTTCAAAATTCCGTATTGTTAGACTTACAGAAAAATGTACTAGAATTATTATGATATTTGATTATGAAAAGTCAAGTGTCTCCGTGACCGGCGAGCGTGTATGAGACGAACTATGAGAGTCGAGGAAGCCAGAGAGGTATGTAAGGAAAGAACCTGTTGGAACTCTGTACTCTATGCCTACCCCGCAAGGGATCTGGCGTGAGGTTATAGATAGATAGATAGATGATTTATGCAAACAAATTTGCAAAATGCTTAGCCATTTTAAGTGATACCTTAAAAAATAATAAAAAAATATAGGCAATACGAAACATATGGTGCACGGTATCCGGGATACAGGCTTAGCCTAGTTTGGGAGCAACGGCAACTTTATTTGTATATATTTTTATAAGATAACTTTAATGAAGTTTTATTTACAATCAAATTAATAAAAACGCGGTAAAAATAATTCTAATTTCAACATTTAAGAAAAAAAAAGTCCACAGATAAATCCATATCGGCCAGCAATTGATATTTTATTACCGTTTAAAATTAATTTTGAGCGATCGTTAACCTAGACCTGAGATTAACTTAACAAATTGTAACAAATATGATGTTTTATCGCGATATTCTGCGTAATAAATACTTGTAATGTAAACAGTGGGGTCGTTAGCTGGCATATGAACCGGGGACGATAGCTGTGGCCTCTTATCGTATGCTGCACTCAAGGGGACAGTCTGCGACCAGCCAGATTTCAAGTAAATACTCGGTCGTTAAGATAACGATTTCCTTTCCACGCTCACTGTCTTTTTGCTTTTATTAAATGTATTAAAATAAGTACGCACTTAAAATACTTAAAGGACTTTTCATGTTGGTTTATTATAAAAATGTTTGTTGTACTTTTTTCAGTTGGATTTGAGTTTAATAGCTATGGTATCAAGGGAGGACTAGCAAAAAATATTTCAATTTTGTCATTTTTTAAATCTGCGCAGATCTTGAGCAGATTAGATAACTTGTATAATAGACTATTAAATTTCGCGAATCAAACTAAAATTCTAATACTAAAATTCCTCTGCGAAAGAGAGTGAACAGTGTCTAGTTGTCACTCTGCATTTTCATGCTTTCATATTAGACATTAACAAAGTCTCTGAGACAATTAAAAGTCCTTTCAGGCAACCTATCTCAATAAATTAATTATAGGATCGTTCATAGATGACGGTACAATTCTTTTATCTTCACATCCTTTATTTATTTAAACTTTAGCCCACACTAAGAATTACATCCGAATCGTGGGTGCGTTTACAAACATGAAATTCATATACACAAACACCTAGATCGAAAAAGATATGTGTGCGTTACATAAAGATTTTTCCCGTGTGGAAATCGAATCCGCGACTGCTCCTAATGATTATTCAGATAGCTGGACCAAGCTAAACAACCCACTGACATAAGAATACGTTAATAAGCGACTTATACCGTCATAGAACCGAATCCCAGGAATTCAAAACGACAAACATTTTGAATTTCGAATTTGGAACGCACATTACTACGCTCCGGGTTGCCAACAGCAAAAAGTCCGAAAAAAAGTATCTCATCATAAATAACGTTGACATAAAGCCGCCCACGCGCGTCTTATTAACGCGTCTGTCCGTTTGTCCGTTCGTTACCTCTATTGTGGCTGTGAATGCGAGATTAGCCACACCGACACTCGTGATTGACTATTTAAACTTCAAATTCTGTGAGTGACGCATTTCTGAACAGACCAGTGTATTTTCACGTCTTTTGTATAGACGCGTTCGCTTTAGGTATTTTAGTTTGTGTAATCTGTGTACGCTGCGGGCGCGTTCAGATTTATGTTAAGTGTGTTACGTCCGTCTTATAAATAAAATTCGTTTCGTCAGATAAGTCGGAAAAAAAATAAGAATCTTTATTTTTAATCCTTCACGTTAGTCCCCGACGTGTCAACGTCGTTAACGCCGACAAATAGTTGGCCAGAGAGAATTTTTAATTTCGTCTAAAGTGTTTTATCAAGATTTAAAGACGACGCGGGATCATGTAGCCGGGCGCGTCGCCCGCGCCGCAACCACCGGCGGGACTCGTTCTTGGCAATAATTTGGTCATCGCCCCGACGACGCGGCCGGCCCAACGAAAACAACCTTTTCAACCAAATAATCAACACAATACGCGGCGAGCGACACTAATCTAAAAGATAAGCCCTGCTAATTACCAGCGACGGCAGACTATTCATCTCGCGGCGGCCATATTTCTAAAAAGTGTCACCGAAGAAAAGCGCGCGCTAAATAGCCCAGTAACGGACCGGCGTGATTCCAATTTCAAACCTTGTTATCGTCGCCCGAAAAAGACGAGGCCGAACCGATATCAAAAAAGGACACGGAAAAAAATTTGAACAACGAGTTTTTAAAAATGGAATCTCCGATTCGTACACATTTGGGCACGTTCGATTCACCAGCGGCCAGCACTCGAGCGCATTGTCCCAACCATCCCAACCCTTGCCGCGTAGTGCCGACTCATCCAGGTTCAATTAATATTATTTAATCTGTATCTAGATCCCGACGGCGTATTTGAGGGATTACATCGTTTCGGGAGTTGCCGCGGTAGGATTTGTCGATCTAGCGATAAACTGTGTTGATCAACGAAAGAAATAGCGTGACATGAATATGCGAGTAGGAAACATATTTCGATACGAGCGTCGAAATAACTGTCGCCAGACGGGATCACTTTGATTTACGATTCGGCGTCGGCCAGTATTTTGACTAGGCGTATCTAGTAGCGTCGTACGATCAGTAATTCACAGGGTGTTCGCTAAAAAAGGATGTAAGTCGTTAGGTCAACGATAAACCCTCAAATTAGCGATGTCGAGAATTACCGTTGAATCTAAAGTGCGCAATTAACGCGTCTACAAAGAGCCAATTCGAAAATGAACAGCGATATTCAAATTGAAAATGGAACGCACGCCGAATAAAACAATGACGGCGGGTACCTGCCCTCGGCGCGTTCGGCGCGGACTCGGCGGTGCTCGGCTCAGCGCGAATCCCAATTCAAAAATGGAATCGAACGGCAAAATTTAAATAACAAATTAGTGGTTGCGTTTATAAAGCGCGCCATCGGACTGATTCGGATTGATTCCGTTGTGAAGGATTGTGCCGAGTCCGCGGGAGATAGCGCAAGAATAGCGCCTGATTATAAATAACTGGATCCGTCATGGCGGGCTTCCTATGTCTGCTCGAAAGTACATAAAATTAGATAATGTGGTCTGCTTTGCATAATAAATTAGTGTTCTACTGTTAATTTCTATGCAAAACAAATTTATTGGATACCTACAAATGATAAATCTATCTAGCTAATTGAAGGTATCAGATTTGCATCGGTCGGAATAAAACGAAGAAAATATTTTGATTGGTAATCGTCCTCAGACAAACAAACTTGGTAAGGTCACTAACCAACAACATTTTATCCCTGTGCAACTACCAACTACACGACTTCCAAAACTTTTACGAATTTTATCAAACCGCAACTTTCTACCCCATGTCATCATTCCAGTGCCAATCATTCTTCAAAAACAATATACCAACTGAAATAAATAGTTTAAGTAGTTCAGTAAATTACACCATCATGATCAACGATTTCTAACACTCCTAGTTACCTAAACGATACTCGTTTAAAATAATTTTACCAAACTACCAACACTAAAGAACAAAAACCGTAAACGCACAAAAAGTATTTTCACGTCTGGCAACCCTACACAAGAAATAAGTACAATCCTTTCAACCGGTCATCGGCTCGACCGCATAAATAACGATATATTACATAATGCGACACACGACGTTATGATATATTATTATAATAATAAAATATACAATAAAAATAACCGGCGGGACCAGTTAGAGGACGTAATGGCGATTAGTGAAATAAGTTATTTTTTAGAACCCGGATTAACCAAGACCTAGCCATATTAGAACTAAGCTAACCAAGAGTATATTTTTAGCTTTTGTTTATTACGTAGGAAAAAGATCTTTAAAATATCACTAGGGTCCAAATTTCCTATGGGATCTAGATATTACTAGCATACAAAACAATTGATCGGTAGTGTTGACGATTAGATTGGAGAAGACCCGGGTATAAGGAACTTTCGTCACCCTGAAAGACACCCGCAGTAGCTTTCTTCAACACGGCAGAAGGATCTGGGATCTCCTTAAGGAACACGCTTTTCCAAATGGAAGAAACCAGTGTATAGCCAATCATTTAGCGACGGTATTTTCTGGTCTACATTCTATTATGAAAAATAACTTAAGCTAGCTAAAGCTACACTAAGCTAACTTAGCTCCTATTCCACAAAAGCTTTATAGTGATGTACGTCACTTCGTGTAGGCGTAAGATTAGTGGTATCAAGACACATTGGGTCTTTCGTTTTAATGGATATAAGGAAATGATTCGAGTTATATAGATTACCTTAATGTTGTTATAATGTACGGTATTTGTATAGATTGTGGTGAAATATTTAAAGTATTTTTATGGAGTCGGAACGATTGAAAATGTCACAGACAGGGAGGTATTACACATCCAGTTTTAAACATAAATCAATTATTTGTATAGATAATTACTTAAAAGATAACAATGCTTGGATAGGTGCTGTTTTAGCTCCACCTGAATGTGGATAACATGTTCAGCTATTATTATTTATTATTCCCTCTCTTCCTTTTGGTAGTTTAATAAAATTGATTTTTTTTCCTCATTTCTTTTTATGTAAATGAGAGAACCATGTAGCCATTCTAATGAATAGTTTAACTTTAATTTAATTTAGACTCACGTGATACTACATTTTTCTCCCTTATCCCACAGCAAAATGTAGATGGTTTTTTTTTTTTTTTTAAAACAGCCCCACACTAGGATTTATTCCTGTTTCGTGGGTGCGTTAACAAACATGAAAATTCACAAACACAAATACCCAGACCGGAACAAATAAATGTGGATCACACAAATATTTATCCCGTGCGGGAATCGAACCCGCGACTATTAGACACAGTGGGCGGAGCAGCTCAAGCTCTTAACCACTGCACTAAATCGTCGTCAAAATTTAAAAATTGTAATAATACTATTTTAAAAGAGTAACCATGGAGTTTCTTGCCCTTCTTCTCCACAGGAATGACATTCCGAAATTGTGGTAGAGCCTTTGTTACTATTCTGACGATTCATAAATACTGTAATGGTTTACATGAATAAAAAATATTCTGATTCTGCCCAACAACAAGCACTACAAATGCCAAATTATTATTTTACAACTAATACAGATTGCGGCATGCGCTTGTAGTAAAGGTTTACTGGACAATTAACTTCATAATCCTTTTTCGTGTATCTACAGGAAATGGGAGTGGAGCAATTTTAACAACTACACGGTAAACTATTAGATTAGCAATTATTCAATACATGTTACTTAAATAGTTACTTGTACGCAACAGATTTATGATAATATCAGGTAGTTTTTCACTTCAATCAATAACCGATTCACAGACAAGGCAATGTTCAAGTTATTAATGTAAAAATAATAACATCCACATAATCCGATAAACTTAATCGCGAGTGGCAACACTCAATTATTACTTTATTAACTATTTCACTTCCCTACAACGTCGTTATTTCACTTCGCGTTTCGCAACTTTGGCAGCATTGGAAAACTTTTTTTAAGAAAGAACGGTAATGCCGCGTTATCTTACTTCCATAGTAATGGCGGTACATTTTTCAACACTTAAAACATAAAATCGAGTATACTTTTATCGCGTAATGTGAACAGAATTGCCTATACAATACTGGTGTTATCTTTACTGTTGGAGTAAGTGCCAATAATAAGTTTTAATGCTTTGAGAACGGCAGAAACGCCCGCAGATTTGTGTAGACGGCTTAGAAAATAATTGTGTTGGTGGTATGTGACAGGCATAGTGTTTTGTTTTATAAAAAAATATATGTTAAAGAGCACTTTATAATTTTTAATGAATACAAAAATTAGATGCAAAATATATACTGTTATTCAAAGAAATACACATTTCTTTGGTTTTATTCGTATGCATTACCTATTTCCAGTATGTCACAAATATTAAAAAATTAAACCTAAATCTATTATATGACAGTCTGTGAAAGAAAATTATTATAACTAAATCAAACTTTATACATGAGAGTTTATTCGTTTTAATAAATTTATATCTTTTTGTCAGGAAAAGTGTCACAGTTCGTTCACATTACGGCACTTTTAAACAAGGTTTAAATAAATGAAAATAATGAATGAAAACAAAAAGTGTAGGTCACACTGACAGTAGGTGCATCAAAAAAAATATTTTACCAAATTTAATTGCAATACTTTAATGATATTTGCCAAAATGTTTATGGATCGTAAAATTTTTTACACCCCTCCGCGTGTTGGCGAGATGGTACACCAGATAACATAAAATATATTTTATTTTACCGCTTTTATTGCGTTCAAAACGAACTTTTGAGAGCATCAACTTTTTTTTGTGGTTTGCGTAAAAAAAGAGTTAAACTTTTTCTCGACACTTCGGTGTACCTCCGTATGGCATTGTACTTAAATATACTGTGATAAGGTGTTACGTTAGGTAATTTAATTAAATTCAACTCTTAAACGGTCGTTTTTTGCACCTTAATGCGTTTGATGTTAGTTCTTAATGTATAAATGCAATTAATATATAAACGTATCGCCTTATTATTTAAAATATTCGGTTTCATCTTATTTTATTACAATTCACGAAATTTCGTTTAATTATCTATAGTATTTTAAACAATTATCTCTAGAATTGTATACTAATCGTTATAAATGCGATAGTAACCTATTTATATCATCACGCTGATCCCTTGCGAAATATTACTTCTATATTATTTATGATAAGAAAAATAAATCATTTTTAAAATCAAGTGGAACACACCCAAACGCATTCGGCATTGCCAGGTTCCGTGCGTTCACAAAATTATATTTTATTTCCGCGAATTACACGGGTGAAACGTGGGTGTACTCAGTACACCTCTGCCACCCCTTCTGGGGAATATAGGCGTGACTGTGTGTGTTTCGGTGAATTAAAAAATAATAAGTACACAATTTTCAATAACATATCTCTCAGATATAACAGATATGGGTGTTTATGGCAGAAACGAGTCAACACACCGTATCCAGTACACATGTTATCAACTTATTTGGCGGGCCACCGTCGAAAACCAGCATTATCTATGATTATGGCTAACTATTAGTAGACAAATTGATATTCTTATCGGGTGTATCATAAAATTTACGATACACAACCGTTCACAATGAACGGACAAGCCTTGAGCAAATATCATTTTGTTGTTTTTTGTTTGAATTAAATTCTTATCCATATTTCGTAATGGAGCGACGGACACGGCGGTTTGACTTACATATCTCTTGCAGTTTTGTGATTTTTTTTGTAATTGTAATATCTATGAATTTGAATTACAATTAAATTAATCCCCTAAGGTACTCCGGACTGACTTTTGGAACAACTTTTGGACGTCAAACACCTCAGTCCCGTGACTATGGCTGCTATAGAGCAATCGAAACGTCGGGAACTTAAAAACCAAAAATAAACTCTAATAAAATCCAAAATATTTTAATTTGTGGGTGTGAATGATCTATGCTGTTGGTCCTTTACAGCTTCAGCGGACGAGAGGGCGAGCGTGCAACCACTACGCCCGAGCCAGAAGGGCAAGGGGGCAACTAGCTCAAGGGCGCCTCAAGGAGGAACGGCCTCGGCTTGGGCAGTCGCTATGGGAGAGGGCGTATACTAGGTGTCTCGCCGTAGTGCTCTGTACCGGCCGCAAAATATATTAATTGTAATTTATCTTTTTCACAATTAATTTTTGTCCAACTCTGTTCCCATACTCTATCTCTAAGGGCCGGAGGTGTTTAATATACACTCACATTTCACCAAGCTACGTTACGCTACGTTAACTTAAGATTAATAAGATAAGTGCCGAGATTGTATCCATTTTTCAAGTATATTATTTCTATGAAACTTGGTAAATATATACATGCATATATTACATATTTCATATACAGCTAGGTAATTAAAAGGAAGATTTGTTGCGGACAGTAAAATTCTAAAGTGTTATCGTGATAAGTGATTATTATAATCAGAATCGTGTAATTACTTATGATTAAATTTGTTGATGCAAAATAATATCATTTTTATGACCTTTTAAAAGTATTGTATTAAAATTCACACAAATTACTTTATATTTTATTATTACTTTACTTAAGATGAGTATTTAGGCAGCAAAAGTCACTTTTAATCATAATAATGGGTGATGTTATATTTTTAAATGTACCGTCGGAAATTGACGTTATTTTGAGTCAAAAGAACCTTACAGAAGTTGTAAATTCATAAGTTCCCGATGGTTTTTTTCAAACAGATTTGATTTTAATAATGGCGTCAATTGTAAAAACCACTCAGAATTATAATCCATTTTTTTTTTACTGGGCATTTAATATTTAAAGTCGTTGTGCCATACACCATTTAAAAATTATCATATATGTTAATGAATGTGATACTTATTTATCATTAATGCAATTAACTTTAAAATCTAGAAGTATTTCTATTATCAAAAGCTGTATAAGTATTTCTAGGTATATAATATATATACGGGTAATCTCCCAGTAATTTGTTTGGAATAATTAGAATGAGAATGTTGCCATAAGAGGTGATATATATTTCGAGAAGAATAATTTAATTTTTATCTTAATAACTGGCAATAAATTTATATTATAGTTAACTTTATGTAAAAATTTAAGTTAGTAGTTCGTTATTTAAAAACGCAGCACCGTTATTCGTGTATTATGTTTAATTATAGTTATTATATTCATGAACTAGCTGTACCCCGCGACTTTGCTCGCGTGGCATTTAACTAAATATATTTTATTAAATAAAATTAGCCTAAATTACTCCATATAATATCAGCTATCTGCCAGTGAAAGTCCCGTCAAAATCGGTCCAGCCGTTTTGGAGATTAGCCGGAACAAACAGGCACACAGACGGCCAAAAAAAAATTGGAATTTTGATATAAGTACCGAATATACTTTCATATGCAAGCAAAAGCTATTATTTTGAGATTTCAAACAGACTTAAATTTTATTTAGTTGTAGGTATAGAGTATAGATATTAACAGAAGTATTTTGTAAAAATATTTTGTAACGCTCACACGCGGCGGGTCTAAAAATATACCTAAACATCTCGTAACTCGGAAATTACATATGTTTTTAAATACACACACACACACACACCGTCATGCCTATATTCCACAAGCGGGGGCGGCAGAGGTGTACTGAGTACACCCACGTTTCACCGACGATGTTAGGTCCCATGTAATAGGGGGCGAGCCTATTGCCATAAACCGGGTACAATTCCAGACTCCAAACTCGTACTGGGAAGTTTTCGTTAGAAAAACTACACTTGTCCGACCTAGGATTTGAACCCAGGACCTCGTGATCACAAAGCGATGCGCTTGCATACAGACACATTAATTGTATTTATTTGTATATAGATATTAACAGAAGTATTTAGTAAAAATATTTCGTAACGCTCACACGCGATGGGTTTTGCAAATATACCTAAATATCTCGTAACTCGGAAATTGCATATGTTATTATTTTTTTTCGTATACCTATTTCTACTAAAAAAAATTATCCTTACAGGGACAGTATTATAGTCAAAATATTTGTTTACCGTTACGATTTTAATGTGTCTAGACAAATATCAATAAAAACATAATTTGATTATCATTATTAGCTGACACTTGAGAGATTTCATGTTTTTTTTGATCACCATATCAATTTTCTACCATTCTCATCACGATTCTCACATTTGTTACACAAATGTATCTCGTCTATCTATCTATCTATATCATCACGCCAGATCCCTTGCGTGGTAGGCAGAGTACAGAGTTCCAACAGGTTCTTTCCTTACATACCTCTCTGGCTTCCTCAACTCTCAGTTCTCGTGAAGATTATTAATTATAACAATTCTTCCTACTTAACCATCGTGTCGACTGTTTCTCAAAACCATTCCGTCTGATCTAATACATTTTATTCTACTTTTAACAATTTAAATCAATCCAATCTCAGAATAACTCGACCTCAAAACAAATGGTCATTGCATACCTCTGCAACTAGGCTAATGCCGGTAGCGCTGGGAGATATAACAATTATATATTCTTAGACGAATTCCTTGCCTAGATGGACCTATGCGCGCGAGGAAACGGCATAAAATTTATAATAATAATATTAGCCCTGTTAAGAAACTGTCCCACTGTTGGGCACGGGCCTCCTTTCAAACTGAGAGGGTTTTAGGCCATAGTCCACCACGCTGGCCCAATGCGGGTTGGCGAACTTCGCACTCCTAGAAACTCTTAGGCACGCAGGTTTCCTCACGATGTTTTCCTTTACCGTTAAAGCAAGCGATAGTTAATTTTTACACATGCCTTCGCAGTCGCATCTCTGACTTTGCAGTCCAACGGTCTAACCACTAGGCTATCACTGCTTTTTTTATTATAAATAGGGTATATATAATAGGGTAGATAAATAGTATTACTCAAACATTGACAGCTTTTCAATAAGTTTCAAAAAACGGCAGTGAGAGCTGGGTATATAAGAAGGAGAATGAAAGCAAGATAAATGCGGTCGCAATGCGAGCGGAAGATGTGCGGAGTCAAGCTGACCGTATTCGCAACAGCGGAGTAACAAAGCGTTTAGGTATAAAAGATAGTATCGGTGTAAAGATGAGAAAGGGTATGCTCCGTTAATTCATAAAGAAAGAATGTCGGAAGAAAGAATGACAAAACAGATGCACAATGCGAAAGTGGAAGGCTGTAGGCGCCGGGGAAGACCTAGACTATCTTACCATGATCAAAAAGACCGTGTCTTATCTGTAGGGCAAGTCAAAAGTCTCGGTAACCGGCGAGCGTGTATAACGAACAATGAGAGTGGAGGAAGCCAGAGAGGGCTGTAAGGAAAGAACCTCTTGGAACTCTGTACTCTCTACGTACCCCCAAAGGACCTAGCGTGACAAGGTAAATAGATTTAAGAAAATCGAACACTGGCTACACGCAGGCCGCTTTTAGGCGCCATTTGTGTTAGCAATGCTAAGTCTAGTCTTAGTCTAATTATATACTATATAAAGAAGGTACCTTTATGATCATACAGCTACCGTTTCGCCAGACATACCGAAAATATAGTAAATACCAATGAATCAGTTGTTTTTAGAAATCAATAAACTTGAAGTGTGGTCGAGGGCATGTTCACAGACTGCAGACTTCTTTGAGCGACGGTGTTTTAGGTCAGCTATGTGTTCTTTAACCCGAGTTTTTAACGTCGGGATCTTTAAAATCAAAAATAAACCGCGATAAAATCCGTAAAATATTTTTATTTCATGTGTAATATTCGCATAAATCTAAGAACTCAGTAAATCAATAAACTACTATTTTTTTTCTTTTTTTTTAAAAAACCTAGCCCCACGCTAGGATTTATTCCTGTGTCGTGGGTTCGTTTACAAACATGAACATTCACAAACAAATACCCAGACCGGAACAAATAATTGTGGATCATACAAAGATTTGTCCCGTGCTGGAATCGAACCCGCGACTATTCGACACAGTGGGCGGAGCAGCTCAAGCTCTTAACCACTGCGCTAAATTATTATTATTATATCAAGTTAAAACTGACTTTGGAAACATTTTTAGTGTAATATCATAGCGTTTACTAATTTCTTTACCTGTTGACCTGTATATAATTTTTGTTAGTAAGCCTTTATTTGAGAAAAAACATTTTTTGGTGTTCCTGTCTGAGTAATAATTTCAAGTGTTTCTAATTAACGTTTCGTTTCGGTAGCATCTACAAATGTATTTTAATTTGACGTTCATAATGTGCCTGTGCAAAATAATTAGGCACGTTTTTAATTAAAACACGTATGATTTAGGTCTATGCAATATGCCGGAATATGTAGACACTACAAGCAATAAAAGGGGAGCCACATTTAGATATTCAAAACTATAATCATTCTATGGTCATTCTTAATTACACACTGCCCTAAATTCGCGGAACGGTACGCTAATCTGGATTAACCTTAAAACAAAGATTTAGGGACTTAGATAATGTTTGTACGAAATATAGCTGTGCCATTTCATTTATAAGAGGGGTTATTATATGATATTTCGATAGTTATTATAATATAGTCAGATTATAGTTATTTAAGTCTCTTCAAGAAGAGACGGTTTGAGAAATAGAAAACTTTTTAAGGTTTGAAAACACATCGGAACTGAGTAGGTATCAAAATTTGAATTTGATGAAAACGTTTGCCAAGATAGCCCTTTGATAAGATTGATGCCTTCTGCCTAGCTCGAGGAGGACTTGGTATGATAATATTTATTTGTTATAGAAAACCAACAGCCGAAATTATGAGAATATGTGTGTATATTGAATCATTCGGTATACCAGTATTTCCACTGCGTCTGGTCTTAACAATATTATTTGAAGATTAATATATATCTATCAGTCTCAAAGTAAATAGGTATGTAATACTAGCAGTTTCCCGTGACTTCGTGCCCGGTCGACAACAGCGCCACCTACCGGGTCTATGTTATATAGCCTATGTTACTTCTGGATAAAGTAGCTTTCTAATGGTGAAAGAATTTTTGAAATCGGTCCAGTAATTTTTGAGTTTATTTCTTACAACATACAAAAATACAAATCTTTCCTCTTTTTAATATTAGTATAGAAAATGTTCGTTTAAACGACTAAAGGCTTAGGATACTACAAATAAAGCCCTATTGAATCAAAATATTCAACTCTTTAATATTTAAAGTATTACACACATCGTCACGCCTATATTCCCTAAGCGGGGGTGACAGAGGTGTACTGTATACACCCACTTTTCTCCAAGGTCCCATGTAATAGGGGGCGCGCCTATTGCCATATACCGGGCACAATTCTAGACTCCGGACTCACACTAGGAAGTTTTTTGTTAGAAAAACTTCATTTGTCCGACCTAGTTTTCAAACCCAGGACCTCATGATCACCAAGCGATGCGCTTTGCCACTACACCAGCGAGGCAGGCAAGTAAAAGTATTATATATCACGGCAGTACAAAAACTTATGTGCGTTAGCATGGGTTGACTACTTTGAATTCTTTGTATTAATACGAGGAAAAGATATAGGAAGTACGTACTATCATTTATAAGACACTACCTTTTTATAAAAAGCTAATTCAATAGATGTTCGTTCTATTAGCTCCATAAGGAAATCTCAAGAAACGTCGGAAAAATCTTTATACTAATGCGACACCTCATAAAAAGAATTGTATATAATACTAGCAGTTTACCGCGACTTCGTGTCCGGTCGACAACAGTGCCACCTACCGGGTCAAAGTCAAAGTCAAAAATCATTTATTTGTATAGGCCAATACATAAGCACTTACAAACGTCAAAATTGTTACATTTTTTACATCTACCACCGGATCGGAACGCGGGCTCACTGAGAAGATCCGGCGAGAAACTCAGCGGGCTAGTCTTTTAATTTAATTTGTTTGGCCTTACCGATAACCATTTTTTTTTGTTTTTTAAAAATTGTTTTATACATCATTTATAAATGTTGCTGATTGAGGAGCTGTTTTATCGTCAAGATAATCCGAAATTTTATAATACCCTTTCTTACAGAGTCTAGTTTTAATTGCCTTTTTAAACTTATTGATAGGCATGTTTCCGATAATATGTTATATAGCGTGTTATTTCTGGATCAGGTGGTCCAATGGTGAAAGAATTATTAAAAACGGATCAGTAGTACCGGAGATTACCCCGAACATCCAAACTCACAAACTTTACCTCTTTATATTAGTATAGATGTCGATTATACCTACTCACCTATTAGGTATGTCTCGTAAATTTATTTATTTAGTTTATATCGGTAACTTGAATTATTGACAGAATTAATTCACATTAATTAACTTAGGCGTTTGTTTAGCGTTAATTTTGACCAATTAATTAAAAATAGAACTCGATTATACCATATGAGCAAATTCACAATACTATAATTTATTATAAAAATCATAAGTTTATGAGGTTATTCATTTTCCCCGCCGACTCCCAACTTAGAAATGTAAATTTAATAGTTACGTAATTTTATTACCAATGGAACTCTAAAATTAACAGAAAGCAATCTATTTGACACTTTTATGTGTTCATATTGTCATTTATGCTAATAATACCATTGCTAAACAAAGAAGGATTAAATCTTTATGGGTCCTACACCAAAAACAATACAACCCTAAATCTTTAGAAACTCGTGTCCCTTCGGATTCCGTTAGACATCTTTGTAGTGCACCAAAAAAAATTTCTCTTTTCGTTGTCAATTGAATTTGATTGTCAGTTTCTAAGATACACTCTTTTGTGTCTAACTGTGCGTTTAAAGCCGCTTGGAGCTACAGACTCCAGCGTGTCGCGTCCCCAGCGCCCGTAACTGAGCATTCAACAATAGACTCCCCGCCGCACGCCATTTTATCCCATTTATTGTCACGAATCCCGAACAGTTGTCGCTATTCCGTCAGGTGTCCAAAATATGGAGACGTATTCATATATTCATCAATTCGATTTATTCACATGACCGTTTTCCCGTCTCGGCGCGCCGAGGCGTTACTTGAATCGCCCGCAATAATCCTTCATTCATGTTAGTTAAAAGTTTATGGCGGCGAGATATAGTCACGATTACATTATCACAGTGTGTATTACGTTCGTAATGCATTCATTTCGTTTTCATTATCACCGGTAATGCGTCGGTGGCTGTTACACCGCGCCGTGAACTCTCATTATATATTCCGAACGCATTCTACTTGTTATAACAACTTCCCTGCTGTTGGAACACGACTAATGTGTTCGGTGTGACAGATAACCAGTGAAACGACTCAATTCTGAGTTACTACACTTTGCCCCTGTCACCTATGCATCATACTCCCTACACTATCATCAACGCAACTGTTACCTAGTTTATTATATTTCAAACTGTTATCACTTTATTACTCTCATTATCAGGCTACTTGCAAATCATTATCTACCAAATTCAGATTTATCGTTTAGGCCATTAGTTTTAAGCGTGGTGCTGTCACACATGACAGGTGAGTGTGTAGTGGTGTCGTAGTACTCATCAACGGTACATACCCTAGGCTGAGCCATGAAAGCTCGGCCCGAGCCCGGGTGCAAGGCTCCGCTGGCCACCACGAACGCTTTTCGTCACGGGCCCAATCTAACACAACACACAAGCACGTGAACACATACACATCAATTATTTGACACCGTCACAGCGGCCCGCTAGCTCACTAGTGTCATAATGCACTCGCGACGGTCGGTAACTGGAGGATTGGGATGCTTCGATCACGGGACGCGGCGTGGCCGAGCGTGGCGCGGGGAAGCGGGAGGCCCGGCGCGCTCGGCAGTCTGGCGGACACTGCCGCGGGCCGCGCGAGCAGGGCCGACGCCGGGGCGTGGCGGGCGGCCCACCGCGCGCCGGCCAATCGCAGCGCGCGGAGCCCGGGCCGGCCCTGCGCGCGAGCCGCGCCGCCCGCCACTCCGCGCGCGCGCCTCGCCACAGACGGTCGTGCGCGTTTTTTCAACGGTTTTTGCGGCAATTACATGAGAGTTTTCCTCTGTCCGGATTTTCTGTACCTAATCAAAATTGCTGAGTTCCTCCCGCACGGAACGCGTGCGAACGGCGTTCGACGGTTCATGCTCGCCTGTGTATGGTCGGAGCGGTGGGATGACTTCGGATCGATTTTAATCATGCTTTTTTGGAATTTTCGATTTTTAAGTATTCTTAGGAGATGCTTCGGTAAATAACAAGTGTGTAGTTGGTGGAGCGGCGCGCATGCGCGGATGCTCCGCCGTAAGGCAGCCGTAGGTAAAAGTGTTAATGTGCAAACTTTGTGATGGCGACACTCACCCGCGACCATTCGCTTACATACATTTAAAAAGATTTTGAAACTCAACCTCAAAAAAATTCATAACGAACGCAATGCACTCAACTTCCTCTATTATTTCAAAATGTTGCTTCAGGTACATAAATATTAATAGTTTGTAAGACTAATTTAAAAGATAAAATCACTAAAAGCAATCATATATATTAAAATTTGTCTGGAAGCACTATAGAGTCATGCTAGCCTGACGCACACAGAACAATATTATACCGACAAATTTACAATTCATCCATATTTTATTTATTCTAGAAAATGATAATATAATAAATAATTATTAGGTTTTAATTATATTTAATTCTAGTCTTGCTGCGCAATGTTAGATAATAAAATAGAACTTTACGATGATAATTGAAGACCTAACACTTTTTTACTGTGCTAAAACTAAGGACATTAGCTCTAACTTGAAGTAAATTACATAATAAATAAAGAATTTAATAACAAAAATCCTTTTTCATGACCAACACCTAAGCATTAGTTAATAGATAACTATTATCTGGTTATTATTGCAAAATTAGACCTTCTATAAATCATTATAGGCCCGTAATCTTTGCGGGGTAGACAGAGAGTACAGAGTTCCAACAGGTTCTTTCCTTACATACGTCTCTGGCTTCCTCCACTCTCATAGTTCGTCTCATACACGCTCGCCGGTTACGGAGACTCTTGACTTGCCCAGATAAGACACGGTCTATTTGGCCATGGTAAGATAGTCTAGGTCTTCCCGGTATCTACATTCCTCCACTTCTCTTGATTCCTTCAAAAAGTAGGCCTCATATATGTTTGTTCATCATTCGCTCTAAACGGAGGAACAGATTAAAGTGATTTTTTAGCCACGTAGCCATACCCTAGAAATTATTCCTGTGTCAAGACAAACATTATTTTAATTATCATATAACTTATTTTATTATCTGTGGTTCTTTTGGCGTAAACTATTGAGTAGTTGGCAGCACTGGCGTGCTTGAAAGGACTGCTCTGGAGTGGAGATTGGATCATGGCGGGATTTGAATAATAGCGTAATTATTAATACTTAACATTGTTAAAAGTAACTGGAACGTTTTTTTATGAAATAATACAGCTATTTTACATTTACACATCTGAACTAGTTTTATTTTAATATGCACCCAGACCGTAACGGATAGTTATATGTGGGGTAAATAAAGATTTGTCGCAAGAATCGAAAAAGCGACTTCGCGATCCAGTGGGCGAACTAAGCCGTCCGAATTTTACCGAACCCATTTAAGAAAGTTGATTGGTCTCAGTCTGGCATGGTGAGACTGCTGATCAGGCGTTTCTAGGTTTAAATCCTAGTTCGATCAAGTTATTTAGGTGTTTATCACTTAAAAAATATAATTAGCATTCATTGAGTGATAACGAACTCCGTAAGAGAAGCTGTGTCCAACATAAAATGGCGAGCAACTTAATAACCGCGGGGCTAGCCCCGGGGATGTTTATATTTTCATCCAACTAATATTATAAATGGACCGAGTCTTATCTGAAGGGCAAGTCAAGAGTCTCCGTAACCCGCGAGCGTGTATGAGACATACTATGAGAGTGGAGGAAGCGAGAGGTATGTAAGGAAAGAACCTGTTGGAACTCTGTACTCTCTGGTGCCCCGCAAGAGATCTAGCGTGATGAAATCAATAGATTTAAAAAAAAACGAATACTGGCATTACTTAGGACGCTTTTAGTCGCCATTTCTGTTAGCAATGCTCAGTCTTATCTTAGTCTAAGTATCTATATAAAGAAGGTACCTATATGACCGTACAGCTAACGTTCTGCCAGACATACCGACAATATAGTAAATATCAAGTTAAAACTACACTAACACTTTTAGTGTAATATCATAGCGTTTACTGACACTAAATTTCTTTACCTGTTGACCTGTATGTAATTTTTGTTAGTAAGCTTTTATTTGAGAAAAATGTAAAAATAACAAGTGTTCCTAATTAACGTTTCGTTTCGGTAACATCTACAAATGTAGTTAAATTTGACGTTAATAATGCGTATGTGCAACATAATTAGGCACGTTTTTAATTAAAATACGTATGATTTAGGTCTATGCAATATGCCGGAATATGTAGACATCATAACAAGCAATAAAAAGTGACCCACACATTTAGATATTCAAAACTATCTATCTATCTATATCATCACGCCAGCTCCCTCGCGGGGTAGGCAGAGAGTACAGAGTTCCAACAGGTTCTTTCCTTACATACCTCTCTGGCTTCCTCCACTCTCATAGTTCGTCTCATACACACTCGCCGGTTACGGAGACTCTTGACTTGCCCTTCAGCTAAGACACGGTCTATTTGGTCATGGTAAGATAGTCTAGGTCTTCCCCGGCACCTACATCCTTCCACTTTCGCATTGTATATCTGTTTTGTCATTCTTCCTTCTGGCATCCTTTCTATATGCCCGAACCAACGGAGCATACCCTTTCTCATCTTTACACCGATACTATCTTTCATACCTACTCGCTTTCTTACTACGCTGTTGCGAATACGGTCGGTCAGCGTGACTCCGCACATCTTCCGCAGAGATCGCATTTCGACCGCATTTATCCTGCTTTCGTTCTCCTTCTTACATACCCAACTCTCACTGCCATATAACAGCGTTGGGACAAGCGCTCCGTTATGCATGGCCAGCTGCGCCTTTTGGCTTAAGTGCCGGCTCCCAAGTAGCCTTCCCTTCGCACCATTCACTCTTATTACCTGCATTCACTCTTCTCTCTATATCAGCGGTGTATTTCCCATCCTTACTGAAGGCGCATCCAAGATATACAAACTCATTCACTTGCTCCACATCGTTACCAACCACAATCCTTGCATTCGTTCTGGTTTCTTCCCGTTCAAAAACCATTCAAAACTATAATCATTATATGGTCATTCTCAATTAACGCACACTGCCATACCGCGGAATGGTAGGTACGCTAATCTGGATTAACCTTAAAACAAAGATATAGAGACTTATCTTATGTAATATACAACTATACTACATACAACTATACTATATGATACAGATAGATAGGTAATATTATAAACTAGTTTAAAAAGGGACCTAACATTTTTAAAAAGTATCCTTTATTAAACAGTATCTAATTTAATACAAATCCGTGCAATTGTTTTTTTTATGACTTTCTTTGTGACAGACATCCCAACATAAAAACTTTATAAAATAATAATATTAGCCCTGTTAAGAAACTGTCCCACTGCTGGGCACGGGCCTCCTCACAAACTGAGAGGGTTTAGGCCATAGTCCACCACGCTGGCCCAGTGCGGGTTGGCGAACTTCACACACCTTCGAGAAACTCTTAGGCATGCAGGTTTCCTCACGATGTTTTTCCTTCACCGTTAAAGCAAGTGATAATTAATTTTTAAATACGCACATGCTTTCGAAAAGACAGAGGTGCGTGCCTGGGTTTGAACCCGAGACCTCTGACTTTGCAGTCCAACGGTCTAACCACTAGGCTATCACTGCTATAAAAACTTTTACTGTAAAAACTTTTACATTTATAATATTAGTAGGATGGGTATGTGTGTTTGAATGTTTGTTTCTCACTCACGCAACATCGGCTGCTCGGATCCGAATGAAATTTGGCACACAGTTTGTTGCCTGGATTAACATACGATAATTTTACAGCAGGATCCAATTGGGTTGGGCAGCATTTGGCAAACTACGTCACGTTTTCTCTTCGCCTATACCGCAATGCCTGAAGACTAAAGTTTTTAACCAATGCGTCCTACCTGTTATGACTTACGGGGCCGAGACGTGGCCACTCACAGTGGGACTAGTCCACAAATTCGCACAGCGGGCTATGGAGCCAGCTATGCTCGGCGTCTCTTTGAAGGATAAAATTCGCAACGAGGTAATCCGACAAAGAACCAAAGTTACCGACATAGCTCGCAGACTCAGTAAGCTAAAGTGGCAATGGGCTGGTCACATCTGCAGAAGGACCGACGGCCGATGGAGCAAGCGTGTCCTAGAGTGAAGACCGCGACTCGGTAAGCGTAAGGTAGGACGGCCCCTAGCTAGATGGACCGACGACCTCAAAAACGTCGCTGGGACAGACTGGATGCGGAAGGCGGAGGACCGTGTGTAATGGCGCGTGTTTGGAGAGGCCTATGTCCAGCAGAGGACTACGATAGGCTGATTGATTGATTGACTTTTTACCCCGGAAAAATGTAAGGTTTCTATCTAAAGTCAACGCGGACGACGATGGAGAAACTAGGAGCTAAGTAAATTCTTTTGTTTCTAGAATTGTTTAAACAGTATGTATGTGATCATGAAGGCATATTTTTAACATACTTAGCACTTGGAGATGTCACTTTGCGGAAAGCACCTGGAGCTAAGGGAACTGGGTGTACACTCCAACTGCTACAAAAAAATACATATCTATCTATATCATCACGCCAGATCCCTTGTGGGGTAGACAGAGAGTACAATGTTCCAACAGGTTCTTTCCATACCTCTCTGGCTTCCTCCATTATCATAGTTCGTCTCATACACGCTCGCCGGTTACGGAGACTCTTGACTTGTCCTTGATATAAGACTCGGTCTGTTTGGTCATGGTAAGATAGCCTAGGTCTTCCCCAGTACCTACATTATTCCACTTTCGCATTGTATGTCTGTTTTGTCATTCTTTTTTCCGACATTCTTTCTATATGCTCGTACGAACAGAGCATACACTTTCTCATCTTTACACCAATACTATCTTTCATACCTACTCGCTTTCTTACTATGCTGTTGCGAATACGGTCGGTCAACTTAACTCCGCACATCTTCCGCAGAAATCTTCAAAAAATACCTATCTATCTATCTATCTATATCATCACGCCAGATCCCTTGCAGGGTAGGCAGAGAGTACAGAGTTCCAACAGGTTATTTCCTTACATACCTCTGGCTTCCTCCATTCTCATAGTTACTATTTTAAAATAATTAATAATAATACAAATAATATAAACCCTGTTAAGAAACTGGACAGTTTCTGTAAAAAGTCTTAGGCGTGCAGGTTTCCTCACAATGTTTTCCTTCCCGTTAAAGCAAGTGATAATTAATTTTTAATACGACCATGCTTTCGGAAAAACAGAGGTGCGTGCCTGGGTTTGAACCTGAGACCTCTGAATTTGCAGTCCAACGGTGTAACCATTAGGCTATCACTGCTTACATTTTAAAATAAGAAGATTTTTTTCTAACTATATTTGGTATGGGCGAGCAATGTAAACTGACCAATCAAATGATACGTCTCATGAGAATGGCTATGTAGTCAGAAATGTTGGTATGTAAAGACCGAAACTATACTCAGTTATACTCAGAGATAACTGACACTTTTTTGGTTCACGCATCTTTGGTTATATCATCAACCAAAAGGACAAAGCCCTCCCCTAAAAATCGCTACAACGACCGGCTTTATGCCGAGTTGGAAGCCTTATAGACGGCTTCAAAACCTACCTCCGCCAAGCCGCATTGGGTCCGCGTGGTGGAATATGACCTAATCTCTCTCCTCTAGATTTCTGAAAGAAGGCCTTAGCAGTGAAAAATTAAAGGCTGATATTATCTATGTGCTACATACATATGTTGTTTCTTTTATTGTTCAATACTGTGTTTTACTGTGCCTTCGTAATTACTACATGGCACCGGCTCTAGAATTATAAAACGATTGTATAATAATCAATTATTTCTTTAGTACATTTAATAAAATTGTCAAAGATATCATTTATGCTACATAATGTCATGCTGTGTAATATTATGTTACCCATCCTTATAAATATTGTGTTTTTATATAATTAGATGTGTACCTGGTTCTGTGTTTCTTCTTGGATAATGTGTTTACTTCTATCTTATTTTTTTTTTTTGTGTTTCGTCAGTTGCTTAATTTTATTTAGCTGAAAGCACATGTTTTGGATTGCAATCCATATCTATTGTATTACTAAGAATTAAGTGTTATGTTTGATTGTAATCTGTGTTGTGTGTCAAAATAAAATAAAAGTACATTAAACGGTATTTAGTTAACTTTTGTTTAGTAACCTTAGGTACCTAGGTACGTTACTTTTGTGTAATGTCAAATGTCATGTTGGAGCTATAACCAATTATTTTATACTCACTTTTTCTCCGACTAATATTATTATACTTTTTATTATATACGTCTACAAAGTCTCTCTTTTGTAAATCAGACGATTATGTAGTCACTAACTGATACCATGAATCTAAATACACTTACGTTTCATCTCCCACACCCCATGAATGCAATGTATACAAAAAGAATTGTAAAACTCTCATTTTTAAAAAGAGTAACCGCGGAGTTTCTTGCCCTTCTTCTTCACAGGAATGACTTTCCGGACGGGTGGTAGAGTCTTAAGTAATCAATAATTTTCTGTTTTTGACTATTCATAACTGCTTTTTGATCTACACGAATAAAAAAAAACGATTTGGCTGTTTGAAGTGTCTTTATTTCTTTTTTTGTTAATTATGACATATAATAGGTAGTATCTCTCTTTTACCATCGTCAAGCAATAAAAATAATAAATAATATTAGCTCTGTTAAGAAACTGTCCCACCGTTGGGCACGGGCCTCCTCTCAAACTGAGAGGGTTTAGGCCAAAGTCCACTACGCCGGCCCAGTGCGGGTTGGTGAACTTCACACACCTTCGATAAACTCTTAGGCATGCAGGTTTCCTCACGAGGTTTTCCTTCACTTCATTTCTTCACTTAATTTTTAATACGCACATTCTTTCGAAAAGACAGAGGTGCGTGCCTGGGTGAAAAGGTTACACGATCATTCCAACTGACTCGCCACTTTTCGAGTAAAGTGCTGATTAATTCTCGAATAACAATGCTTGGCAATTAAAACTCGCTAGTTTAGCCGTCGGATAGGGCTACTCGGTAATGGTGAATTTCGTACATATTCTTACTTACAACTTTAATTGTCTGCTTAAGACTTTACTAAATACCTAAATAATGTTAAGTTTCTACCTATATCCCTTGCGGGGTAGGCAGAGAGTACAGAGTTTCAACAGTTTCTTTCCAGGTACATACTGCTCTGACTTCCATGTTAAGTTTTTTTGTTTTATTTGGCTTATACTTTGTTTGAGGCAGGATATTAAGTAATTTATTATGATTATTTATTGCTTGAATAGCAGTGATAGCCTAGTGGTTAGACCGTTGGACTGCAACGTCAGAGGTCTCGGGTTCAAACTCAGGCACGCACCTTTGTATTTTCTAAAGCATTTGCGTATTAAAAGTAATTATCACTTGCTTTAACGGTGAAGGAAAAACATCGTGAGGAAACCTGCATGCCTAAGAGTTTCTCGAAGGTGTGTGAAGTTCACCAACCCGCTCAGGGCCAGCGTGGTGGACTATGGCCTAAGCCCTCTCAATTTGAGAGGAGGCCCGTGCCCAACGGTGGGACAGTTTCTTAACAGGGCTACTATTATATTTTTAAACGCAAGGAAAAAGTCTATCTACTAAGGACGTATGTTGTGGATATAGGTGTGCATAGTACACCTATTTTATATGGGGGTGCCTATTGTAATTCCTCGAGTGTACCTATCACATGTCTTCCGAGGTTATTTTAGAAGTTTCAATACTTTGATTTCTTCTTTGTGAGCAAGTGACAGCTACAGGCGTAGTAATGAAACAATTTTTGGGTCTGTTAAAAAAGAACCCGTTGGAACTCTATACTGTCTGCCTTCTACTCCAGGGGTCTGGCGTGATGATATAGATACATACCTGAATATTATAAATTTAAGTAAGTCACGTGTCCGTAACCGGTTAGCGTGTATGAGACGGACTATGAGAGTGGAGGACGCCAGAGAGGTATGTAACGAAAGAACCTGTTGGAACGCTATTCTCTGTCTACCCCGCAAGGGTACTGGCGTGATGATGATTTTATTTGAGATATTTGAAGTACATATATGTGTAATTTATTAACTAAACGGTTAGAAGAAATAAATAAAAGTTCTTTTGTACAGAAAACTAAAAAAAAGTACTCCAATAGTAGGAATTAAGTTCTCGTGTTTTGAGGCCAATGGGCGAGAAATTTTCCGTACTAAATCCACAATTTGTACGGCCTAGGATTCGAAGTTGGGTCCGATATGACTTCTGGTACTTTCATGGGCCGTATGAAACCATTTTGGTTAAGAGTAGACATGAAACTTAAAAATTCATTTGGATCTTTTTATCTGTTTTGAATATATCATTTTGACGATGGCTTGGTGCAGCGGTTAAGAGCGTAAGTCGCCCCGCCCCGTGGATCGAGCTGTCACGGGTTCGATTCCCGCACGGGACAAACCTTTGTGTGACACAAATGATTGTTTCGGTCTGTATATTTGTGTGTGAATCTCATGTTCATAAACGCACCCGCGACACTTTAAAAAACTATCATTAGTCTTATTATCTCAGCCGTAAGACATCCCACAGGAGCTAGATTGTAAACTGAATTTTTAATAGCTACATATAAGACCTTCTCGCCTATATTCCCCAAGCGAGGATGATGCAGGAGGCAGAGATGTACTGTGTACACCAACTTTTCGCCGACGATGTTTGGGCCCATGAAATAGGGGGCGAGCCTATTGCCATATACGGGTACAATTCCAGCCTCCATACTGGGAATTTTTCGTTAGAAAAACTACATTTGTCCGACCTAGGATTTGAACCCAGGATTGCTACTAGACCAACGAGGCAGTCAGTTAATCTATAAACGCAGTCTATATATCATGTTATACAACCTGTATCGTAAATAACGCAAGGCCTCAGACACCCCGATTAGATAATTGCTTCAAAAATTCAATACGAAAACCAAATTTCCAATGTTAAAATTTCTTACCCCCATTTAAGCACTTTAATACCCCAATCTGCGATGAAACTCAGTGTATGTGTACGTATTGAGAAACATGTTTTAGAAAAAGAAAGAATTGTTTTGAAATCTCCGTATTGCTTTGAATGAAGGATAAATTTAGTTTATTATAACGCACTAAAGGGGTAACAGCATTCTAGTAAGATACATTAAAATCAATTCAGTTGACGCTTTAGAACAGACTACTTTCAGGTCTTGCGTTTATTATGTTACAGCTTGTATAAGAAATATGAGAGAACATCTAAATTTTTTCATGCTCCGTTGGTTCGGGCATATAGAAAGAATGTCCGAAGAAAGAATGACAAAACAGATATACAATGCGAAAGTGGAAGGATGTACAGGGGAAGACCTAGACTATCTTACCATGACCAAACAGACCGGGAAGGACAAGTCAGGAGTCTCCGTAACCGGCGAGCGTGTATGAGACGAACTTTGAGAGTAAAGCCAGAGAGGTATGTAAGGAAATAACCTGTTGGAACTCTATACTCTCTGACTACCCCGTAAGGGATCTAAATAATAAATATATAGATAGATCTAAATTTTTTTTCTAAATGCTGAGGGACCAAACCAAATATATCAATATCTTCACAATATGTGTAGTTATAATGTCCCAGCTGCCGGAGCGGAGATCAAAAACCAGCATAAGTGTGCCAGGTACCGGTTTTGATCGAAATAAGCGTTATTTTTCTATCAATTTTTTTTAATAGTAAACTAAAGTAATCATCTCAGCCTACACTCGTCCACTGCTGAACATATGCCACCCCAATCGCTCTCCACCGCAGCCGGTCCGATGCCACCTGCATCCAACGACTTCCTGCGATTCTCACAATTGTCGAAACATCTTCACGAGAACTAGAATAATAGCTTCATCAATCTTAAAGGAACTCGGAATTATAACCAGGCTCACCACAATATGCCTGCGCAAAATCCTGGAATTTCCGCCCTCATTGCCAGGAAAACTAGCAATAACTTTGAATCACTTTTGATCACTGGCAAAGTGAAAGGGAAGACAACTAGAGGTCGGAGTCCTATATGTTGATCGGACCGGATTCGCTCGACGCTCGATTTCAGTGTCAGTGACGCAATACATGTTGCAGAGGATAGGACCAATTTGTGTGTCTGTGTGTGTGTGTGTGTGTGTGTGAAACATCCACGCTGTTGGCCGCGGGGCCTTTACAGCTTCACCGGAGAAGAGGGCAAGCGTGCAACCACAACGCTTGAGCCAGAGGGGCAAGGGAGCAACAAGCTCAAGGGCCCCTTAAGAGAGAACGGGCTCGGCTCGGGCCGTCGCTATGCGGGAGGGCGTATACTGGGTGTCTCGCCGTGGTGCTCTGCACCGGCCGGCGGACAAAGGATTCTTCGAGCTCGCCGGCGAGGTCGGTGTCTGATCCTGTGTACGGTATCTAAATCTGAAAGAAGGGATGTAAGGGCATCGGGAGGGTCGGTGAGAACATGCCGCGGACGGCGGTAGTCGGCGGCGGCTACGATTAGCGGATTTCTGTGATTGGACGCGTTCGCGAAATATCGGGTTATCGCCTTTTTAATAAAGGCGCGAATAGGTTCGCCAACGAGGGATAGGACCAAATGGAGTTCTATTATTATCACGACCCTCAGCACTGAGGAGTACGACGAAAAGAGGAGTAATAGATATAGACTCGCCTTCTATTAAATTGGTACCTAACATCGGCGGCGAAATATGAGAGTATAGAATAGGTAGACCTCTAATACCCCCGCATGGGGAATATTGGCGTGACAGTGTAGGTGCTATAAAATGGTAGCCACCTTCGCACTCAATAACTAACCACCAGTTTAAGTGGTAAATACATTAGCTCCGCGCCCCCGAACCCTGCCGGCGCCCGCGGGGCGTGGCGTGATGATACACCGACATGCAACCCGCTGCACTTGTAATTACTACTGTAGGAATTGGATTTTATTCCAAATGGTTGTGATACCTATTCGTTATAGTTATTTACTATCCATCTATCTATATCATCACGCCAGATCCCTCGCAAGGTAGGCAGAGAGTACAGTTTCAACAGGTTCTTTCCTTACAGACTTCTCTGATATCAATGGTTAATCTTTCTGCCTGGGAAGTAAAGGCAGGTAAAGGAATAAATAAAAAACAGGACACATAGTCACTATGTGTCCTGTTGTGTATTTATAAAAAAAATGTGTGTATGTTTGGAGGTTTGTTACTCAATCACGGCTGAACGGATTTGGTTGAAATTCGGCGCACAGATAGCCTATTACCTGAATTAACACATAGGATACTTTTTATCCCGGAAAAATGTTAGGTTTCAGTCTAAACTCAACGCGGATGAAGTCGCGAGCAGGAACTAGTACTTCATATACTTACAATTTATTAAGGGGTGAGCCTAGAGCCAGTACAGCAGGCACAATACTAGACTCCGGAAAGAAACTAAAATTTTTTTTTATCAAAAATTTAATATTTCACCAACTGAGAATTCGTACGCAGGATGTATTGTATCGTATCACTTGCCATCAGTCCAACGAGGCAGTCAGAGGCAGAGTTTATATGACGTATCTATAAATATACCTAAAATAAATAAAAAATAAACACCGTCACGCCTATATTACGCGAACGGGGGTGGCAGAAGTGAACTGTGTACACCGCCGACGATGGGTCCCATGTAACAGGGGATAAGCCGATGAGATACCATCATACCGGCACAATGCCATGCAATAAAATGTTTCTATTGCCAAATTTCATTTTTTTACCACCTTGGAATAAAACATAGGACCTCGTGATTGACGCATTATTTGCAACTGACCAATGAGGCATTCAGAGAAGCAGTTTTATTATATTATCTATCAATAAATATATCTTATGCAACAATATGGCGACCCAGCTCGGCTAGGCAGCATTCGGGAAGCAACGTAATCTTCTCGTCCCAAACACCGCAGTGTCTCAAGACAAGGCTTTGACAAGTGTGTGTTGCCAGTGGTGACGGCACTAAGACATGGTTACTTACAATGTGCCTCATAAGAAAGCTCAAGATCACCCAAAAGGCAATGGAGCTATGCTCAGAGTCTCCCTGCGAGACTGAATCGGAAATAAGGAAATCCGTTGGAGAATCAAAGTCACCAATATAGGTAGGCCTTAAAATTGCCAAAATCAAGTGTCAGAAGGGGCACATCGCTCGTAGAGCTAACGGTCGTTGGTGCACAAAGGTTCTTGAGTGGCGACCTCGCAACGGAAAACTAGGGGTGGGCGGGCCAAGAACAGACAAGGTAGACCCCTGGTGAAGGTCACAGGTAACAGCTGGACTTGTACAAGACAAAGCTATGTCATGGCGATCTTTGAGGAGATCTTTGACCTGCAGTGGTCATCTTTTACTGGTAATGACTATAGCGATAAAGTAGTTTCTATCTACCCCAGTGAGATATATACGTGAGTGTGAGTTTATTATCATAAGACCTTATTTTTGTGCCTGGGAAAAATCTTGCATAGGACTTCCGCTAGCCTCGGGGGAAGTTCAGGGGGTTTGTCGGATGCCGACTGACTAAACACCCCAGGGTGGCCGACAAGATCACCTTGGAGGGGATTTCCGTATGCAACGCCCGGTACCCCCTCTGTGTCGTGTTCCGAAGAGCCTGCCATCGAGGGAGACTTGATAACACGCTCCCCCCTGCAATGACACGGTGCTCACGGCGAGGGCACACCACGCCGCCGTCCTCCTCGGGGTCTCGTGAAGGACGCTCAGATCCCCGCCACTTGCGTCCGCGACCCCGCGGCCCCCTGCTGATGTTGACAAGGTGGACTCATGACCTGGTAAAGGTCACAGATCAAAGCTGGATGTTACTGGACAAAATATTTGAGGAGGCCTTTGACCTGCGGTAGACAGCTATTGGCTGGTAATGAACATAACAATAACTGTAGCTTCTGTCTACCCCAGTGACATATAGTAGGCGTAAAGGTATATATAATGTCATAAAACATTTTTATAAGGGGAGTGGCGGACGATTTGGCGCAGTGGTTAAGAGCTAAATCCGCTCCGTCCACTGGGTCGTATAGTCACGGACTCGATTCCCGCACGGGTCAAATCTTAGTGTGACCCACAATTATTTGATTCGTTCTGGGTATTCGTATATGTGACTATTCATGTTTGTAAAGGCACCCACGATACAGGAATAAATCCTAGAATGGGCCTATGTTATTTTTAAATCTTCATACCTGTTCACGACGGGGACGTAAACGGGTTATGGGGGACTCCTTACTCCAGCGACGGTCGGCGTAACTCCGGCCATCGCTGAACCAAGTCCTACCCACTAAAACCCCACCGTGTTCCATCGCCCGCTAAAGCCGCGGGTCACGAGGACATACTTCCGCAACCCATCAGCGACTGTCCGCTTGTCGGACCCGTCTAATGTCATAAAACCTACTTCAACCAATCCGCATATATCACTCTGGGTCCTCCTGGTGGAATATGACCTATTCTCTCTCACCTCGTTTTACGAACCGTCTTTGCCCAGAAGTGACAATAGGTAAATGCCGATTTGATTATATACATACTTATTATGTAACTTATTGAATTCTAGAAAAGTATTTAGGCACACAAAACGTCTTGATAAGCTTTAATCAGGTCATTTTATTAAGTCAAAACAGTTTAAATAGGTACTTGAAATCGATATAACATCGATATATATTATAATAGAATAATCAACATTAATTATTTACAGATAAATAACACATAAAAAAGTCGTTAAATGGTTATAAATTTACTAATAGGAATAAAAATAGTAAAGATAACGCGTTTAAAGATGGCGCATTGATATACTACTAGCGCCATCTGTCGCCGAGTAGCAAAACTAGACGTCAATTATAGAGTTTGTATAACATTTATGATGCTTTTTTTTGTGTTGGTGTTTAAAATATACAATTTATTTATAAAATCCATTCAAAGGTTTATGATGTCGTAGTTTATTATTATTAAAAATGCTAAACTCGTACTGTGAAATGTCTTGAAAGCAGTCCGCTGTCTTGAATTTTGGGACGTAAGGTCGTCGGCGAATTTCTTTGACACAAAAGTCTGGAAATCCGTCAGTGTTAGACTTTAATCATATCGATGTATTTATAATTGATGGGATATATCGCCAACTGAAAGAATATATACCTATTATACCATTTTTTTTTTATTATACTACATTTATTTATTCTAAATATCATTAACAAAAAAAAAGGAGTGATAGCCTAGTGGTTAGACCGTTGGACTGCAAAGTCAGAGGTCTCGGGTTCAAACCCAGGCACGCACCTCTGTCTTTTCGAAAGCATGTGCGTATTAAAAATTAAATATCATTTGCTTTAACGGTGAAGGAAAACATCGTGAGGAAACCTGCATGCCTAAGAGTTTCTCGAAGGTGTGTGAAGTTCGCCAACCCGCACTGGGCCAGCGTGGTGGACTATGGCCTGAACCCTCTCAGTTTGAGAGGAGGCCCGTGCCCAACAGTGGGACAGTTTCTTAACAGGGCTAATATCATTATCATCATTAACAAGTTAGGTGTCCCGGGCCACGACGAAGGGTCAAGTTAATGAGGAAGGCTTCATAAAGGAGTGGAGAAGAAGAAGCCTCATGGCATACTCCTTCGTTCAGCAGTACCAACAACGCTGTTGTTTCAACTGCACTAGACAACTAAAGCCTAAGACATTGCGCAGTACGTTCTACCCTCTGAGGGTCGAGAAGTTGAACTCGCAAAGCAATGCGGCATTTAATTCCTTTGGCATGCGAGCTTCCACCGCCAAGCTGACCTTCGTGAGCGAGAAGTTCTGGACGAAAGATATCGTATTCAGAAGATTTCGTGGGAGACAGAAACACCCCTGCACAGCGCAACATGTCGCCGGCAACTCATGTTACTTAGTTTCAAAGTTTTATTATCCTATTTCCTATGTTATAAATGTGAAAGTTTGTATTTTTGGATGTTTGTTACTCAACTACGCAAAAATGGCTGAACGGATTTGGATGATATTTGGCACCCATATAGTTTTGACGGACGATTTAGCGCAGTTGTTATGAGCTTAACCCGCTCTGCCCACTGTGTCTAATAGTCGCGGGTTCGATTCCCGCACGGGACAAATCTTTGTGTGTACCACAATTATTTTTTCCGGTCTGGGTATTTGTGTATGTGAATTTTCATGTTTGTAAACGCACCCACGACACACGAATAAATCCTAGTGTGGGGCTAAGTATAAAAAAAACAATTCTAAATTTCTATTAATTGGATTAACATATAGGATACTTTCTATCCTGGAAAAATGCAAGGTTCCTGTATAAAGACAATGGAGACGAAGTCACGGCCGGAAACTAGTACATTATAAATGTGAAAGTTTGTATGTTTGAATGTTTGTTACGCAAACACGGCTGAATGGATTTGGATGAAATTTGGCACACGGATAGTTTATTACCTGCATTAACATATAGGATGCTTTTTATCCCGAAAAAATGTAAGGTTCCTGTATAAAGACAATGCAGACGAAGTCGCGAGCAAAAGCTAGTATATTATATGTATGTTAGTCTGTAAGGTAAAAAAATCTTTTACGATGTTTACAAGTAGTTCATACTCAATAACAATAATACAACTAATATTATTAATGTAGATGTTTTAATAGACTGGGTCTTATTTGAAGGACAAGTCAGGAGTCTCCGTAACCGGCGAGCGTGTATGAGACGAACTATGAGAGTGGAGGAAGCCAGAGAGGTATGTAAGGAAAGAGCCTGTTGGAACTCTGTACTCTCTGCCTACCCCGTTAGGGATCTGGCGTGATGATATAGATAGATAGATGTTTGGATGTTTGTGAATCAATCACGCAAAAACGGCCACACGGATTTGTATGAAATTTGGCACACAAATAGTTCTTTAACTGGACTAATATTTTTTTTTGAAAAATATAAGGTTCCTGTGTAAAGTCAATACAGACAAAGTCGCGGACAAAAACTAATATTATAAAATGATAATATTTCATTTATTTTATATAATATACTTATCTCTATCTATATCATCACGCCAGATCCCTTGCGGGGTAGGCAGAGAGTACAGAGTTGCAATAGGTTCTTTCCTTACATACCTCTCTGGCTTCCTCCACTCTCATAGTTCGTCTCATACACGCTCGCCGGTTAGGGAGACTCTCGACTTGCACTTCAGATAAGACTCGGTCTATTTGGCCATGGTAAGATGTACTTTTAGTACAAATTTATGCTCTTTAACTTTATAGATAGTCTAGGGTTACAGATTGTCTTTTTTAAAATTTACTTTACCTATAAATTTATCAATAAAATATAAATTTAAGCATAGGTAGTATGAAAGAGATTCCTTGGCAGCTGGATTCATAATATGTGTCCATGCTGGAATGCATAGATAATATACACTAATACTGCAACTAGAATGCTTCTTACGGCTACGTAATACGGCGTTAAGGTTGATAATTGAAGTTTTCTTTTTTATTATGTACCCTATAAATCGTTAAATTTTATTTTCCTATATTTGTTGCTCGTTTATTATATTTACTATAATTATTATATTATATTCATTCTTCAATTTCTTATTCATTTACATCTGAATGTGTGGAATCGTCGATATGGCATCTGTGACGTCACCTTTTTCATAGGTGCTGCCAGAATACCAACACTGCTCCATAAGTATTTATGGTGCAGCAATATGCTGAGGCAGTAGCCTGTTTAGCCCCACACAATCGCTGGCATATGCTGTATTTTGTATATTTACCTTTTGTTTATAGTTTGTTCTGTGTGGTTAAATAAATGTATTTTCTTTATTTACTAATCGAGGATGAATGATCTGAATATTTTGACAAGGAACAGCATATTTTCTTATCTATGCGCGATATTTCTATAGTATTAAATATAAACGCTGTCGGTAGAGTACTTTTGGTGTCATAATCTATTAACAAACCTTTAATTTATAACTAAAACGGCTATGAAGGGATTTTAATTAAAACGAACAAAATCGTGGCCATTAATAACGACGAATCGCTCCGAGATGGAGGGAAAAAACAATAATTATCTATAGTACAGTCTGCGCGGGAGTTTTGTGAATGGCACGGAATTTACGGGCGGGCATTGTCATTCGAAAAGCTTGGATTGGATACCGAAAATAGGATCCAAAAAACGTTGGTCACCAGCTTACCTGATAACAATAAAACACTGGATCAGGAAAGCTTTCCTGATCCAGTGGTATCTACGGTCTATTGGTAACCGACAAGAATGGCGTGCTGATAAGGAGCATTACATTCAAGGGTCCTTTTAGCACCGGAATTATTTCCGTGTCGTGGGTGCGTTTACAAAACCGAAAGTCACACCGAGACAACCAGATCGAGACATACGTTCGTGGGTCTCACAAAAGGACATTGTTTTGCGCCCATACATGATTTGCCCCAGAACCAACAGCAATGAAAAAATACTTGTATGGTTCCCCGTCACCCATAAATTCTCTTAAGGCATTTATTATTAAACAAACAAGCTGGGGAATCGCGATATTGAACAGAAAGTATTAGATTTTGAGGTTATAATTCAGTAGCCATTAATACGTATGAGGTTATATTGTGTGTTGACATTCAGTAAAGATGTCGGCGACTTTGACATAAGTACTCACAATACTTTGAAATATTCGTTTTAGATTGCAAATTGTCCGTTGGATACGGATAGTTTCCATTATTTTAATAAAATAGATAAATAATGATGGCATGGGTCAAATTTTTGTTGGTTCTGGGGCAATTTTCGACAATGTCCCTAGTCCCAAAAGTTGAAAGTAGGAGTGAAGTAGCTATTCTAGTGCGGAGTACGTAATAATACAATAATTACATGATATCAGCCTATACTGCCCACTGTCCTGCCACTGCCGCTGCCCACGGTTCGAATCTTTATTTGGCATTTTTATCGAAATATGGTCAGTAGTAGTAGGGAATCTGGAATTGTGCCTGGAACAATAATAAAAAAAAAAAAACCAAAAATACACCCTCTCGCTTATATTCCCCCAGCGGGTTGTGGCAGACGTGCACTGAGTACATCCACGTTTCGCCGACGATGTTAGGTCCCATGTAATAGGGGCGAGCCTATTGCATATACCGGGCACAATTCTAGACTCCGGACTCATACTAGATTTTTTTCGTTAGAAAAACTACACTTGTCCGACCTAGGATTTGAACCCAGGACCTCGTGATCACAAAGCGATGTGTTTTGCCACCAGACCAACGAGGCAGTCGTCAAATATTGACATAGTCTAGTTAATGACGATATAATTTCTGTCGATGTCTGTCTGTCTGTCTGTCCTGAAGCGATAAGTATCTAATGCCTACAGTTCACTAAAATATATATAATAAAAAAATAATATCTATCTACTGACCTATCCACGAATCATAGCTAGGGTGAAAATCCGTACACCGAAGGTACCTACAAATGTGTGTAAGTGTTATCTGAATGATCTACGTTGTTGGCCGCGGGGTCTTTACAGCTTCACTTCGCTCGGGCCATAAGGGAAAGGGGGCAACTAGTTCAAGGGCGCCTCAAGAAGGAACGGCCACGGCTAAGGCAGTCGCTATGGGGAGGGCATATACTAGGTGTCATGCCGTGGTGCTCTGCACCGGCCGGCGGGCAAAGGATTCTTCCACCTCGCCGGCGAGTTCGGTGTCTGATCCTGTGTGCGGTGTCTGTATCCGAAAGAAGGGATGTAAGGGCATCGGGAGGGTCGGTGAGAACATGCCGCGGATGGCGGTAGCGGCTGAAAGGAGTTAGATTCGTGGTCGGCGGCTACGAATAGCGGATTCCTATGAAAGGCGCGAATAGGTTCCAGGCCGAAATCGGAATGGACACCTCAAAGTCATTATACGTTTGGTCTAGGTGTTTTAATGCACATAATCAGTATTTTTATGGAGATGTTACTTATTGAAGTGTTCTTTTTTTCATTTTTGTAGTACCATAAAACAGTAGGCACTGGATACATCACCTGGGGTTTTGATCCATAACGACTAAAATTACAACGTGTATAGACAAACGTCGAATCCTCTCCCCCCTTTCTCCTCATCGGTTAGCAACCGTGCTACGTTATATCTGTATTTTCACGCCAGATCCCTTACGGGGTAGGCAGAGAGTACAGTTTCATTGGTTCGTTAACGTTCTGTTATATAAACACCGTCACCCCTATATTCCCCAAGCGGGGGTGGCAGAGGTGTACTAAGTACATCCATGTTTCGCCGACGATGTTAGGTCTAGTAATAGGGGGCGAGCCTATTGCCATATACCGGGCACAATTCCATACTCCGAACTCGTACTGGGAAGTTTTCGTTAGAAAAACTACACTTGTCCGACCTAGGATTTGAACCCAGGACCTCGTGATCATAAAGCTATGCGCCTTGCCACCAGACAAACGAAGCAGTCAAGGTAGTCCTTCTAATATTATAAATTTGAAAGTTGTATGTTTGAATGTTTATTACTCAATCACGCAAAAACGGTTGAAGAGATTTGGATGAATTTGACACACAGATAGTTTATGGTTTAGGTAGAATCGTTTATAAAGTTGTTTATTAAATTTGTGTCTATATCTCTATGTATATCATCACGCAGATCCCTTTTGGGGTAGGCAGAGAGTACAGAGGTCCAACTATGCTTTTTATATATAGTCTTTTTATTTTTTTGCGGTTGCCCTCTTTTCTTCACATTTCAAGTTTGTGACTGTGATTCATAAGATATCAGCGATGGCAACGATAGCTCAGTGCCATAAAAATGTAATTTATAATGTCGCTATCTCCTAGGGCTAAACAATCTTGAGAAAGATTCAAGAGGTTTAAATACTGCCTAGGTGGCGAGTGATTTTGGTTCACGCTATTCTGCTCTGGCATTTTGCTCACCTAGATTGAACGCATGAAACAGCTCAGTATTTTTTTTTTTTAACGGAAGTTATAGTCACAATAAGCTGAAAAAAACGCCAAAAGAACAAAAAAATTTCTTTACTCGTTAAAGAATTTATAGATGCGGATAGTTGCTCTAGGGGCAAAAGTAAATAGGGCGACTATCCTTTTTGATACGGATACTTGCCCTTTTTATTTGCAAAATAAATAAAAACTATTCAACAATAAAACGTTATAAACAGTGTAACTTAAACACTAATGCACGCAAAGAAACAAAAAGTTGACTGATATCACAATCAGTAATAAAAATATTCGACAGAAACTACCTTGCAATATAATTTCGACGCCCGTCAAAGTGTCGCCGCGGAAGATTTTTGCTCACATGGATAAAACGCATATGCCTACCCTGAAGGCTTACATGATTCTGGGGCCTACGGGAGGGGCACTTCGTATCATACTCAACCGCTAATGCTACCAACATCCCTAACAGTGTTTTTAAAACCGGGGCATGTATCCCACTGAGGCATCTATCCGGCTTTTACCCTATGTTATTTCGAATTATAATGTGTAATGTTGGTGGAATATTAACCATTATGTGTTCCTATATGTGCATGAGTGAAGGTCATTGTAACAAAGTGATAAAACGTGCCTTTTCGATTTCCCTCAAAACGGCCGTCGCAATTGGTATGTAAAGTATCCATCGCTTTACTATCCAGGGTGGGGTACTTCATCAATTTCATTATCATCATCGGCATCAAGTTCATTGGGTAGTTGAATTAATTTATAAATGAATATTCGTAAACTTTGTACAATGGCATAATGTAAACGCAATTGCCACGAAAAAACAAACTCGTGAAGACGTTTTTATGTTAAAATGTTGTGTCGTAAAATTTTTAATTGTGTCTGGAATACTTTGGATTCATTTCCTTGTAGTTGTGTGCTGCAAAAATAATTATTTTTGTTAACTTTTACGCTTATAATAGGATTTTTAGCGGTCATGGTAAGATATTTTTATAGTTTAGACTAATTATTACATAGTAACAAAGCGTGTAGGTAAGGAAGATCGTCGTCTCAGCCCATACTTGTCCACTGTTGAACATAGGCCTCCCCAATCGCTTTCCAGCGTAACCGGTCCGATGCCACCTGCACCCAACGACTTCCTGCGATTTTCACAAGATCGTCGGTCCATCTGGCAGGCGGTCGTCCCACGCTGCGCTTGGCAATACGTGGTCACCACTCTAGAATCTTTCTGCCCCAACGCCCGTCCGATCTACGCGCTATGTGGCCCGCCCATTGCCACTTCAGCTTGCTAATCTTAAGGGCTATGTCGGTAACCTTGGTTCTTCTACGAATCTCCTCATTCCTGATTCGATCGCGTAGAGAAACGCCGAGCATAGCTCTCTCCATAGCTCGCTGAGCAACTCTGAGTAAGGAAGATAGTATCGGTGTAAAGATGAGAAAGGGTATGCTCCGTTGGTTCGGGCATATAGAAAGAATGTCGGAAAAAAGAGTGAGAAAACAGATATACAATGCGAAAGTGGAAGGGGGTAGATACCGGGAAAAATCTAGACTATCTTATCATGACCAAATTGACAGTGTCTTATCTGGAGGTCCAGTCAAGAGTCTCCGTAACCGGCGAGCGTGTAGGAGACGAAATATGAGAGTGGAGAAAGCCAGAGAGGTCTGTAAGGAAAGAACCTATTGGAACTCCGTTCTTTCTGCCTACCCCGTAAGGGAACTGGCGTGATGATATAGATAGATTATTACACAATACTAAAATAGAACACTTCTTTGATTTATAGACACTTGATTTTACGTAGCAATTTAAGTCCCGTGGTTTCACTCGCGTGAATTTCATATTAATGCTCCTGATACAGTAGAGTTCGTGTGTCTTTAGTTAAGGCATGGTACAGTTGGCGGTCATGAGGTCCTGGGTTCGAATCCTGGGTCGGACAAAGTATAGTTTTTTGTATTTATAAAAGTCACAGTATCAGTCCAGAGCCTATAATTTTTTTTTTTTTTTTTTTTTTTTTTTTTTTTAAACGTAGCCCCACACTAGGATTTATTCCTGTGTCGTGGGTGCGTTTACATACATGAAAATTCACAAACAAATACCCAGACCGGAACAAATAATTGTGGAGCACACAAAGATTTGTCCCGTGCGGGAATCGAACCCGCGACTATTCGACACAGTGGGCGGAGCAGCTCAAGCTCTTAACCACTGCGCTAAATCGTCCGTCAATGCCCTATATGATGGTAACAACCTCCCCCCTATTTCATTGGGGCTAGTATTGTCGGCGAAAGGATGATGTACTCAGTACCCCTCTTCCACCCCCGCTCTGGGAATATAGGCGTGTATATATAATTATATTCAGGTTTCAGAAACATGTAAGCTTAAAAAGAAGTATGTTCAATGTAACCATATGTCTATATTATTAAACCGTTTACATGTTGTTATAGTCGTTTTCACGAGACATCGGTACGGTGACGTTTGATCATATTCCATTTCACGCATTATATTTAAGAATGTTGTAAATACAGAATCCAAAAAATAAAAAAACACCGTCACGCCTACCCTCCCCAGAGGGGGTGGCAGAGGTGTACTGAGTACACCTACGTTTCGCCGACGATGTTAAGTCCCATGTAATAGGGGGCGAGCCTATTGCCATATACCGGGAACAATTTCAGACTCCGGACTCATGCTGGGAATTTTTCGTTAGAAAAACTACATTTGTCCGACCTAGGATTTGAACCCAGGACCTGGTGATCACAAAGCGATGCGCTTTGCCTCCAGACCAACGAGGCAGTCAGAGGCAAAAAATAAACAGGAATATAAAAGTACACTAGAATCTACTTTACTTTTAATTAAAATAAATTTGACGACGATTTAACGCAGTGGTTAAGAGCTTGAGCTGCTCCGCCCACTGTGTCTAATAGTCGCGGTTTCGATTCCCGCAAGGGACAAATCTTTGTGTGATCCACAGTTATTTGTTCCGGTCTGTGTATTTGTTTGTGAATGTTCATGTTTGTAAACGCACCCACGACACAGGAATAAATCCTAGCATGGGGCTACGTTTTTTAAAATAAATAAATAAATAAAATTGAAATTATATATTTTTTATAAATTTGCATTATTAAAAAAAAACTTAAAACTTACAAAACTCTATCACCCAATTATGTAAATTGCAACGGTTTGCGTTTTAGGGCCTGTTGCAATGAAATCGATATAATCGGTATGTTGTTTTTAAAAATGTACACAATCGATTGCTGATTTTTTTACGAATATATTATTCTATGTATCTGACTGAAATATTTAGTATTCTCACGGTTAATCATGGTTAAAAATGGCTTATATTTATATGTGAAGACAACCATATTTATGGTTTTTGAACGAGAAGAAACCAGAACGAATGCAAGGATTGTGGTTGATAACGATGTGCTGGAGCAAGTGAATTAGTTTGTATATCTTGGATGCGCCTTCAGTAAGGATGGGAAATATACCGCTGATATAAAGAGAAGAGTGAATGCAGGTATTAAATAAAGTGAATGGTGCGATGGGAAGGCTACTTGGGAGCCGGCACTTAAGCCAAATGGCGCAGTTGGCCATACATATTGGAGTGCTTGTCCCAACGCTGTTATATGGCAGCGAGAGCTGGATATGTAAGAAGGAGAATGAAAGTAGGATACATGCTATGGAAATGCCAGCTCTGCGGAAGATGTGCGGAGTGAAGCTGACCGACCGTATTCGCAACAGCGTAGTAAGAAAGCGAATAGGTATGAAATATAGTATCGCTGTAAAGATGAGAAAGGCTGTCCTAGAGATATAAAGAGCATAGGCATATAGAAAGAATGTCCGAAGAAAGAATGACAAAACTGATATATAATGCGAAAGTGGAAGGATGTAGGTGCCGGGGAAGACCTAGACTATCTTACCATGACCAAATAGACCGGATCTTATCTGAAGGACAAGTCAGGAGTCTCCGTAACCGGAGAGCGTGTTTGAGACGAACTATGAGAGTAGAGGAAGCCAGAGAGGTATGTAAGGAAAGAACCTGTTGGAACTCTGTACTCTCTGCCTACCCCGTAAGGGATCTGGCGTGATGATATAGATAGATAGATGGTTAATCAATTATTAAATAAACGTGGATATATTGACATATTAAAACAGAGAATTTTATAGATTTATAATAATACATGTAAGCGACGAATCAAGCGATTTGTCAGACGATTTTTCTGACAAATTATTTTGTTCTCTTATTTTTTCTAAATTATTTTTATTAATATCGATTAATTCTTCGTTATAAATTTTCTCGATACAATATTTAATCGGTTCTATTTCACACTCAACACATTTCTAGAAACGCCAAATTCTAAACGTCAGCGTGCCCATTACTGGTGTAAAGGACTATAGTGGTCTAAAGATAATATGATAATTATTGAGCATACCAATGCTTACTTTTCAGTTTCTATTTTCCAAAACTTTTCATTATATATTTTGAAAACTATTCTTTCTAGGAAAAAAAAATTAAAATTGGAACCATTGTAAAATTCCATAATAGAAATTAAAAAAATTAGGCATCTTTTATATATATCATAGTTTTCTTGAATTCAGCGAGTATTAAACAAAAAAAAAACTAGTAAAGGCTACTGTTTATAGCAATTGACTGTTCTAAATTCGAAATTCAGAAACATTATTTCTAAAATTAATCATACAAAAGATAACTGATAAAAAAGTATTAATTGTCTTTCGTCCTTTCGTTTCTTTTTTATCTTAACGACACCCACATTTGCAATTCATCCGTCTGTAAGTTTCGTAACAAAAACTACTTTATTTTTTAATAACAAATTAGTGTAACAAAAATGTGAACGAACTAATTTTTAACACAATTTTCTCTCGTATCATTGTTACACGTTACGTTTTATAGTTTTTTTTTAAGCGTTGCCCCACACTAGGATTTACTCCTGTGTCGTGGGTGCGTTTACAAACATGAAAATTCACATACACAAATACCCAGACCGAAACAAATAATTGTGAGTCGCACAAAGATTTGTCCCGTGCGGGAATCGAACCTGCGACTATTCGAACCAGTGGGCGGAGCGGCTTAAACTCTTAACCACTGCGCCAAATCGTCTGTCAGTGTCAGTTTGATTTAATATTAAAAAAAAATACTGCAATACAAAATGAAGTCGCATTACATCATAATATGTTTACTTACTGTGCCACTTGAAATTTCACATTTTTTCTATCTAATAAAAGTCAATTCAACGAAAAGTCAAATAACTTCACTAATTGTAACACAACACTAATATAAAACTGTTTTTGCCTAGACTATAAAAAACGCTTTTTAAAAAATGTAAGTGAATTAAGGTAAAAATAAAATGGGAATCACTACCATTTTGTAGAGAACAATAATTTAGCACTATACTTGTAAATATGTTACTATTTCTCAAGATTGAAAACAAAATGACTGTTTTCGAAAACTTTCAATAATGTTCTGAGTTCATTGCAGTTAGTTTTATAACTGTTTTGTACCACAACTTTCTGAGAACACTTCAGTTTCGTCCACTTCAAAATGGCGGACGTTTCTCAAACTTTTAAAAAGAGTTTATTACTTATATCGTTTCCTATAATACATTTCTTTTAGGCTTCATCGCTAATAGATAAGTGTAAACTTTAGTTGTTAATAAATTGTTGGAAAAAATTTATATTGTGAAGATAATAAAAATATATTATTTAGTATGTCATTTGAAAAATAATATTAAGTTACAACTGTTTTTTGTCGAAACTAATAGGCTAGTCCCCACATTTCGCCGACGAACATAGGGACCTAACATCTACGGCGAAATATGGGTACACAAAGTACATCTCTGCCACATCTAATTGATAATAGTGTAGTGGCAGTGTTTTTTTTTGTTTAAAATCGATTTCACAAGAGGTAAGTATAAAAATTAATCGTTAATTATCACGAATTTTGTAAGTATTATAACTAAATATATACATACCTAAAAAGCCATAAAATATGATATATAGAGACTAAGTAACATAATTATGTGTCTAGACATCTAAGTAAATACTTCATTTTATATAATTGATTTTTTTAATTTAACATTGTGTTTAATTGGTGCTTTTAAATGCTGCACTTGCTAAGGTTGAAAACATTGACGTCAAACGCGCACATTATTATATTGCTAGCATTATTTTAAAACTGCTTACAATATTAGGTATGAATTTTGGCGGGGAATCGAAGAGTGATGTCGTCAATACGTTTTAATTTCCAAAACTTGTGTTATTTCGAATAATAATGTGAAATGTTGGTGGAATATTAACCATTATGTATTCTTATATGTGCACGAGTGAAGGTAATTGTAACAAAGTGATAAAACGTGCCTTTTCGATTTCCCTCAAAACGGCTGTCGCAATTGGTATGTAAAGTATCCATCGCTTTACCGTCCAGGGTGGTGCACTTCATCAATTTCATAATCATCTTTGCATCAAGTTCAACAGAGAGTTGAATTAAATTTGAAATTAATATTCGTAATACTTGACATTGGAAAAATACGCGTCGTCGTGTATGCCATAAACATAAAAAAAAATTGGTTTTCGATAACTTCTGATGACTGCCTTGTTGGTCTGTTGGCTACGAATTCCTGAATTTGAATCCTGACTCGCATTGCTGTATTATCCGGAACATATATCCGATGGCTACTTGCATAACGTGTAAGAAAACATTATAAGAAACCCTTATCAATTATTCCGTATAACTCCTGTTCACTTACAAGTTATCAAATTTACATTTTTAATACAAGGTGTATCATAAATAACCCAAGACCTCAGACACCCCGATTAGATTATTGCTTCACAAATTCCATACGAAAACAAATTTTCCAAATTTACAATTTTTAACCCCTTTTTTACACACTTTTATACCCCAATTAACAATGAAACTTGTATCGTACGTTTATGTATGCGAATTGATAAATACGTTTTAGAAATGCATTTCAAAACTCCGTATTGCTTTGAATTAAGAATAAATTTAGTTTATTATAGCGCACTAAGCGAGTTACAACTTTAATGCAAATTAAAAAAAAATAATATACATTAAAAATAGTTGGAATCAAATTAGTTATCGATTTAGAACAAACTACTTTTAGGGCTTGCATTTATTATGTTACGTCGTATATAATTAGCTTATCTGCCACCGGAGTGAAAAGCGGCTTCAATCTTCTCCTGAATTTTGATTGAGAATAAATAAAACTAGAGTTTTATTTATTCTCCTATTACTGTTCTTTTGTACCTATTATGCGAATAAAAGAGGAATTTAGAGGCCGAGGAAGACCTACATTTCTCACCATGACCGTGCCATGGGCCGAGGAAGACCGTGATTTATCTGAAAGACAAATCAAGAGTCACCGTCATATAGATAGAAAAAATGTTGTTTCAAGAGTGGTGTATACAGTGCACATGAAGGCATATTTTGTAAATAACGCTTAAGGTTTCGCCACATAGCCGACGTAGCGCGACGGGAGCGTGACGGTGGCGCGGCTTGAGGAGTTGTAAAGTACTGAAATGTACGGGAGACGCCACACAGCGCAGCCCCGCTCGGGGCGACGGTGGCGCGGCTTGGGGAGTTGTAAAGTACTGAAATGTACGGGAGACGCCACACAGCGCAGGCCCGCTCGGCGCGACGGTGGCGCGGCTTGGGGAGTTGTAAAGTACTGAAATGTACGGGAGACGCCACACAGCGCAGGCCCGCTCGGCGCGACGGTGGCGCGGCTTGGGGAGTTGTAAAGTACTGAAATGTACGGGAGACGCCACACAGCGCAGCCCCGCTCGGCGCGACAGTGGCGCGGCTTGGGGAGTTGTAAAGTACTGAAACGTACGGGAGACGCCACACAGCGCAGCCCCGCTCGGCGCGACGGTGGCGCGGCTTGGGGAGTTGTAATGTACTGAAATGTACGGGAGACGCCACACAGCGCAGCCCCGCTCGGCGCGATGGTGGCGCGGCTTGGGGAGTTGTAAAGTACTGAAATGTACGGGAGACGCCACACAGCGCAGCCCCGCTCGGCGCGACGGTGGCGCGGCTTGGGGAGTTGTAAAGTACTGAAATGTACGGGAGACGCCACACAGCGCAGCCCCGCTCGGCGCGACGGTGGCGCGGCTTGGGGAGTTGTAAAGTACTGAAATGTACGGGAGACGCCACACAGCGCAGCCCCGCTCGGCGCGACGGTGGCGCGGCTTGGGGAGTTGTAAAGTACTGAAATGTACGGGAGACGCCACACAGCGCAGCCCCGCTCGGCGCGACGGTGGCGCGGCTTGGGGAGTTGTAAAGTACTGAAATGTACAGGAGACGCCACACAGCGCAGCCCCGCTCGGCGCGACGGTGGCGCGGCTTGGGGAGTTGTAAAGTACTGAAATGTACGGGAGACGCCACACAGCGCAGCCCCGCTCGGCGCGACAGTGGCGCGGCTTGGGGAGTTGTAAAGTACTGAAACGTACGGGAGATGCCACACAGCGCAGCCCCGCTCGGCGCGACGGTGGCGCGGCTTGGGGAGTTGTAAAGTACTGAAACGTACGGGAGACGCCACACAGCGCAGCCCCGCTCGGCGCGACAGTGGCGCGGCTTGGGGAGTTGTAATGTACTGAAATGTACGGGAGACGCCACACAGCGCAGCCCCGGTCGGCGCGACGGTGGCGCGGCTTGGGGAGTTGTAATGTACTGAAATGTACGTGAGACGCCACACAGCGCAGCCCCGCTCGGCGCGACGGTGGCGCGGCTTGGGGAGTTGTAATGTACTGAAATGTACGGGAGACGCCACACAGCGCAGCCCCGCTCGGCGCGACGGTGGCGCGGCTTGGGGAGTTGTAATGTACTGAAATGTACGGGAGACGCCACACAGCGCAGCCCAGCTCGGCGCGACGGAAAACGTCACTACCGAACGTAGCCGAGCGCTTCCGTCGCGCTTCCGTCGCGCTCCGTCGGCTATTTGACTAAATCTTTAGCACTCAAACGTCTCACATTGCGACAAGGACCTAGCATAAAACGATATAAAGGGTATACACTAACTATTGCTACAAAAAATTTGTAGAAGTGTACCTGCTTGGATGACTGCCTCGTTGATCTAGTGGTAAAGCGCATCGCTTTGTGAATACGAGGTCCTGGTTTCAAATCCTAGGTCGTGAGAGAAAATAAATCGTGGTCGTGATAGAAATGTGAGTTATTAAATATTTTAGAACCACTGTCCCAAGATAACTTTCAAGTATCATTTTTTCTTCCAATTTTTTGTCCCCTCCGTTAGCAATACGAAATCGTCGGGTTTAGTAGAAATATTTTGAAAGAACAACATTTATGGGCTGCGAAAGTCGTCGCCGACGATTGAAGGCAGGCCTGTCACTTGAGAGCGGCGCGGGCGCACATGTGGTCGCAATTGTAGATCGGAGGAGAGGAGATTAGGGGTTGCAAATTAGTTCACGTGCAGACTACTTTTTTTAGTGGAGTTGATTTTGGTTCGTTTTCGTTAGTAATTTAATAAATATTTAAAATAAAATAAACACCGTCACGCCTATATTCCCCAAGCGGGGTGGCAGAGGTGTACTGAGTACACCCACTTTTCGCCGACGATGTTAGATCCCATGTAATAGGGGGCGAGCCTATTGCCGTATACCGAGCATAACTCCAGACTCCGAACTCATACTGGGAATTTTTCGTTAGAAAAACTACATTTGTCCGACCCAGGATTTGAACCCAGGAACTCGTGATCACAATACGATGCGCTTTGCCGCGACAAGGCAGGCTAAATTTGATTAAGTTGACGTATACCTAAATGCATTAATGAAATAGTAGGTATGTTCGGTCGGCCGGAGATGGGTGACCCTCTGCACCAATCCCGTTTCCGATCCTCTCCATGCATAGTTAAGCCATTGAACCTGGCTGCATGTGATACCTAGTCGTTAAGCCAAGCAACTTGGCTTAGCAACGACTAGGTAGGCGTTGCCTTAGCCGGCTTGATAAATTCCAGCAATAGGTGCCCACAAACCAGCCTCCTCCTATGTATGACCTATTCGCTGTGATTGCGATTTGTGAGAGGCCTTTACATTAGGTTATTTTTTAAACGTAGCCCCACACTAGTATTTATTCCTGTATCGTTGGTGAAAATTCACATACACACATACCCAGACAGAAACAAATAATTGTGGGTGCGACTATTAGATACACTGCGCTAAATCGTCCGTCAATCGCGACTGATCTATATCGACAGTTAACGCGGTACCTATACGCTGATTTATGATAAGTTATTAATAGGTTTTTTCTTCTTTTTCTGTAAATGGTTTATATCTGTCCCGCTAAGTGAGTGGCTAGCGTTATCATATGCCCGTGACTGCGCTCAGCTCTTCCCTTGTACAGGTGGTGTGGCACAAAGGGCAGACCAGCAAGTGCGATATAGTCTGAAGTCGCACCACAATCGCAGGCAGTTCAATTTGGATCTCTGAACCCCCATATGCACAGATTTTGCCTGCATCTACCTTCTTGCTAGTGGCGGCTCTGTGGTGCGGGTCACTCTCTTCCCTCTGATATGGTCGAGAAGAGTGATGGCTGCTTCTCAAATAATACTCGTGAATGGGTGGTGCTGGGGACTGGTCCATTCTCTATCCTTTGACTCATTAAACATACTGGGGCTATAACCAATTATTTTGTACGCACTCTTTACATATTTTATGGTAAACCTTTTTTATGTCTATCTTTCTATCTATCTATAACCTCACGCCAGATCCCTTGCGGGGTAGGCAGAGAGTACAGAGTTCCAACAGGTTCTTTCCTTACATACCTCTCTGGCTTCCTCGACTCTCATAGTTCGTCTCATACACGCTCGCCGGTTACGGAGACTCTTGACTTTTCCATCAGATAAGATTCGGTTTATTTGGTCGTGGTAAGATAGTCTAGGTCTTCCCCGGTACCTGCATCCTTCCACTTTCACTTTTTATGTTACCTTTACAGTCTCTATTTTGTAAATGAGAGGACTATGTAGACACTGACTGATACCAACAATCTAAGTACACTTATGTTTAATGTATACTTAAGCACATCTATTTAGCTCGTTCTGCACTGTTCTCCCATACCCCATAAATGCAATGTATACAAAAAGAATTGTAAAACTCTCATTTTTAAAAAGAGCAACCGTAGAGTTCTTGCCCTTCTTCTCCACAGGAATGACTTTTCGAACGGGTGGTAAAGTTTTAAGTAATCAATAATTTTCTCTTTTTGACTATTTGTAAGTGCTTTTTGGTCTACATGAATAAAAAACTTTTGAGTTTAGATTTAAAGATTTCCACACCGGCCATGGTAGTTGGTGCCCTGGTGGCTTTTGCTTCTGTTGCTGTTGTCTTTTCTATGCGACAAAGGGTTTTTAATGAAATAATATTATATTTTTTTTATTAAGGACTGTTCAGCGATTGATACCTATCTCACATGACGAAAAGTGACGATGGAGCCGAAGATGTGGTTTACTGACTCAGTAATAGCCTATTTAGTCCAAATAGCTTGGGGTGGAAGTCAGACCAAGTTCCGAATCGCTATGATCGGGCTAAACCCGCCTCCTTATAAGGAAACTCTGGGTAATGATCCAATCAGGAACACGACTGGGTCACATGACGGCATGCCTTTGTTGGTGGTGACCAGCCACAGCCGTAGTGTACCACCGGTATAAGAAATGTTAATGATTACACTTGTCGCTGACGATAACGATATGCAAAATTTAAGCCTTTTTAATTAAGAACAAATTAACAACCATTTTGCAGTGTGACATTAAAACAATATGGCGTCTTATTTTCCCGCGCTCGTTATAATTGTCTTGTTACTCGTAATTAAAGTCCGCCACCAATCTATTCGGCTGAGGATATAACTTCGGTAATTTACGCCGAATTAAAAATACACCATTATGTTTAATTGAAAAAACTGTAGATATGCCATGAGGTAGACTTTACGGGGGACTTTCCTGTGATGATTCCTTGATTTTAGAGTTTCAACATGCTAGGTAGATTGAATTCAAGAATTAAAAAAGTTAGTTTTTATTCACTTTGCATGGTTAAGTAAAAGTAGTACTATCCCTTAAATGGTTACTAAGCCTATTAAGATCTTATCAACCGGTGAGTTTCACCATTTATAGATCGTTATTGGTATATTTAATTATATATAAGCACTGATAGCCTAGTGATTAGACCGTTGGACTGCAAAGCCAGTTCACACCCAGGCACGTACCTGTCTTATCGAAAACATGTGCGTATTAAAAATTAATTATCATTTGCTTTAACGGTGAAGAAAAACCTCTTGAGGAAACATGCATGCCTAAGAGTTTCTCGGACATGTGTGAAGTTCGCCAAACCGCACTGGGCCAGCGTGGTGGACTATGGCCTAAACCCTCTCAGTTTGAGAGGAGGCCCGTGCCCAACGGTGGGACAGTTTCTTTACCGGTGCTAATATTATTTATTATATTGGTATATTTACACCCTAGGCTAAATGAGCGTGGGTGACTATACAACAAGTATACTTAGAAATTTAGAGGTGCTCAAATCACCCGTTTAATATTTTAAACTGATTTACGAATATTTTCTTACTTTCTTGAGCCTATGGGTACTTTAATTTATCTAGTTAAAAAAGTTGTCATTCATTCCGTTGTGCAGAATAGAACTCGATGAAAAATTTTGTTCTAATAAAATTATCCCACTATATTCGAAATGTTGGGCACAGCAGTGTGCATGCAAATCGTGTCGTGGGCGGGGCGACAGCGGCGCGGCCCCGCATGCCACTTGTACGCCGATCTTCATGCTGCAACGCCGGGGATTAGGCAAAAAGATGCACAATATTGTACGAGATGTTTGGGGAATAAGAGAGACCTACTTATAACCTACTACTAAAACTCAAATTCAATCTAATTTAACTACTAATCTACCTCCGGTTCGGAACGCGGCCTCCACTGAGAAATCCGGCGAAGAAACTCAGCGGGCTTGTCTTTTTTATTCAATTCTATTTCTCTTTTTTCCTATATTGAGTTCTTAGATTTACGCGAATATTACACATGAAATAAAACTATTTTACGGATTTTATCGCGGTTTTTTTTTTTTTTTTTTACTAAAACTAAAAATAAAAAAATAAACCGCGATAAAATCCGTAAAATAGTTTTATTTCTCTTTTTTCCTGTCTATTTTTTAATCATATTGTGTGGATATAATGTTTAAGTTACAATTAAATAGTTTTCGATCTAGCTTCAGGCATCACGCCTTACGACCGAGATATGAGACTAATGAAATTTATAAATGGTGTCTGAAGGATTGAAGATGGACCAGGCCCCACAATCAGCTCCCGTTCCCGAGTATGACTACTGAAACAGGCAACACTACTAATACCTAAGCACGCTGATTTATCAATGTTAAGTGTACCTTACTAAGCTTTTACCCTAATAATCATCCCTTACGAAATCTACAGAAAAGCGTAGTGGTATTCTACTTCTATATTCCCCAAGCAGGAATGGCAGAAGTGTACTTTTGTGTGTGTACGCTGTTGGCCGCGGGGCCTTTACAGCTTCACAGGACAAGAGGGCGTGCGTGCAACCACTACGCTCGAGCCAGAAGGGCAAGGGGGCAACTAGCTCAAGGGCGCCTTAAGGAGGAACGGCCTCAGCTTGGGCAGTCGCTGTGGGGGAGGGCGTATACTAGGTGTCTCGCCGTGGTGCTCTGCACCGGCCGGCGGGCACGGGATCTTCTACGACCTAGAAGTGTATTGTATACACTTACTTTTCGCCGGCAATGTTAGGTTAGGTTTGAGGTAAGAGCGGGGAATTTTTGATAGAACAACTAATTCTTTTCATTTTTTATATTATTCGTAGAAATATACATAAAAGAGAGTTGTTACGAATAGCATTTTAAACCACCGAGGTTGGTACCATGCTACACTAGCTAACATCGAGACTTATTACAAAAAGAAATAATTAGATACTCATACAAAGCTTGGCTCTTAAATTAGTTACAAATATTATAATTATGAATAGCAAGTAAAGAATACAAAAAATAATAGTGAGGATTTATAGGCAAGAACATTATGGAATCACGACCAATTGTTAAGTAAGTATGTTATTGATGTAATAACTTTTAAGCTTTCGTTTTATATTTTTAATATTTAAATTATAGCGAAGATCTGGGGGTTGTTGGTTAATAAGCCGCGGAACCAGGCAGGCAGCCTATCGCTCGCCGTATTGATATTTGCTTGACCTACGATTTTAACATTTCTTTTATCTTTTTTTAAGGGCTTTTCGGTCCACATTGACCATGTCGGCTCTGTCTTACTCGTAATCTAATCATATAATACATTACACTACATCTTATCTATTAATTCATACGTATATTTGACTGCATTAGAGAGGGATTCAGACAAAATACACTGAAACACACCGACTTCTATCAAATTAATTTGTAACATATTCATGAGCGCCTCTCTCTCAGCTTTTGTACTGGCCACCAACACGTGATGGACGTTCTCCACAGTGCCGCACTCCGTACAATTCGGGATGGGGTTTCGCCCCATAAGATTACAAAATTTGTTGAGTGGTAGGTGCCCGGAACGAAGTCTATGGAGTCTCCTGTTGAGATTAGTATTGGCAAACCAGGGATTTTAACCTAGAATCTCATGATAGCAAAGGGCATTATTCGCCACTAGAATGACGGGCAGTCAAACCACACATTGATCCAAAAACAATATAAAAGAGACCGCTCAAAAAATATTGCCCTAATCAAAAAAAACAAGTTTCCAAAATGGCTGACTCATCATAATCAATCACTACACCCATAAAACTTATTATATTAATACATTGACGCTTTATTTGACTAAGCTAACAACAATGGGAGAAATGAGAGCTTCGGAATGCTAAAAAAGCGCTTTACAATGTCCAAAAAAGGTTTTGAAGTTGACATGTCAATTAAAGAACTATCAATTGTTGGAACGAGACGGTTTTTCGGTAATTGACGGTTTTTCGGTAATTATCGGTTTTTTACTACGGGTTATTGATACGTTGTCGGGTTTTGTGTTTTAATTTATGGTTTGGTGGGTGTAAGCCATTTTTGGTGCGGTGAAATTGTGCGTTGCGGTTTTGTGAAGGCGCGAATTGTAAGACTTAAAAATATTTTTTATCAATAAAAAATAATCGACGGATGATTTAGCGCAGTGGTTAAGAGCTTAAGCAGCTCCACCCCCTGTGTCTAATAGTCTCGGGTTCGATTCCCGCTCGGGACAAATCGTTGTGTGATCCACAATTATTCGTTTCAGGCTGGGTATTTGTGTATGTGAATTTCATGTTTGTAAACGCACTCACGATACAGGAGTAAATTGTTGTGTGGAGCTACGTTTAAAAAAAAATATTCCCATACAAAATTTCCATATTGAATTTTAGATTTTTCGGCTTTCCGCTGTTCGGGTTTTTTCTAATTTTTCTTTTTTTTTAAGCTCAGTATTGAGTATTATATTTAAATCGTTCGAGCCATTTTCGAGTTTTTGCAATACTAACGCACGGCAGTTGATTTTTTAAATGTAGATATTATACCTACATGTACATACGTATCTGTTTAACAGTTGTATGCGACGAGCGGCGCGCGCGCACCCGTCGCGTTATCGCCGATCAGACATGAGCCGCGCACACTATGATTTATGATCGTTGTGAAGATATCTAACTACTATAAAGTATAACTATAGTATCATCTCGTTACCTTGTGAGGGAGGGATGGAGTAAAGTGTTAATCGTCTAAGTCTCTATATAATAATAATATTAGCCCTGTTAAGAAACTGTCCCACCGTTGGGAACGGGCCTCCTCTCAAACTGAGAGGGTTTAGGCCATAGTCCACCACGCTGGCCCAGTGCGGGTTGGCGAACTTCACACACCTTCGAGTAACTCTTAGGCATGCAGGTTTCCTCACGATGTTTTCCTTCGCCGTTAAAGCAAGTGATAATTAATTTTTATTTTCATATATTATAAATTATTTTATTTCTGGAGGTTTTTTATGTGTCTTAATGTTTGTGAACGTACCTGCGATGCAGGAGTAATTCCTTACAGTTACTTAGTTTTATCTTTAGACCGAGTCTTATCTGAAGGACAAGTCAAGAGTCTCCGTAACCGGCGAGCGTGTATGAGACGAACTATGGGAGTGGAGGAAGCCAGACAGGTATGTAAGGAAAGGACCTGTTGGAGCTCTCTGCCTACCCCGCAAGGGATCTGGCGTGATGATGTGTTGTTGCTATTATAATGGTTTACATGATTGAAACATAATCTGATTCTGATAGACGAGACGGTAATAATTTATTTATCGTACGGCATTATAAATGTCTATTTACTTAAACTGATGTCTGCCATGACTCGGTCCCACGATGCCATAGAAGCACGTGTCAAATACCATGAAGGAGGCGAACCCATCCATCATCATCACGCCACGCCGCACGGGGGCAGACTGGATGGTATCTGATCGATACGTACTTAACTATTCTTGTTTAAACTTTTTATAGGTGAATTTATTAATATATAGGTAAGCCTTGCGATTACAAGGTCTTGGATTCGAATCGTAGGTGGGAAAAATTGGTATATTGATGGTTTTAAAATTATCCACTTGGTGTCTGATCCTGTGTGCGGTATCTGTATCCGAAAGAAGGGATGTAAGGGTGTCAGGAGGGTTGGTGAGAACATGCCGCGGACGGCGGTAGCGGCTGTTAGGTTCGTAGTCGGCGGCGGCCACGATTAGCGGATTACTATAATTGGACGCGTTCGCGAAATATCGAGTTATCACCTTTTTCATAAAGGTGCGAATAGGTTCGAGACCGAGATCGGAATGGAGATGCGCAAATCCTCGAAGACGCCCGCTTATATACAAATTGGTGGGTAGTCTAGTAGCGTAGGTGGGGGTGCCGCTTACAATATACACAAAGTGTAATATATAACGCAAGACCTCAGTCACCCCAATTAGATTATTCCTTTACGAATTCAATACGAAAATTAAACTTTAAATTTTAAGGAGATTGCATCATTTTTTTAAGCTCTTTAGTACCTAAATTAACCATAAAATTTAATAATTAATCCATTTTTGTATGCGTATTGAGGTGTGTGTAATAGAAATACATTTAAAATAGCCGTAATGCTTTGAATAATTATAAAAAAAATTTTAATACAGAGAACAGAACAATTAACAGCTATTTTTGAAAATAAAATAGACTTTAATATAGGTGGAATCGATTCAATTGCCGAATTAGAACAAACTACTTTCAGGTCTTCCGTTAATTATGTTTCATCATGTATATAGATTTTGGTATACCACGGAATAAAGGAGTTACCTATACCTATTGTCGTGGAAGTCGAGGGAACTATTCTATGAAATATCTTGTTTTCCCTAAGCAATGGATGACCTATGGATGTCTGAAAACTACTAAATTTAATGTCGCTGTATACCCAAACATTAATAAACAATTTTCATTCGAACTCCAATTTAACAAACACAACTTTACCACCTACAAATGTTAGTTAACTAAATATTAAGCAGTTAAATCTATCGCTTAGCCACAACCACATCGGGAATGGGCACTTAAAATATAAAAACCCAATAAAATATTGATCATTCAACGTAATGTGCAATCATGGAGGATTTCATGAGGTTTTTATGATTGGATGGCATTAAATATGTGTTCTGAATGATGTGGTGAGAATTACCTGACGGGACGGGATTGGGTGAGGCTCCTATTATAGCGTCGACTGTTTAACAGCCGTCCTTATAAATACTGAAATGTTAACATGAATAAAATATTCTGATTCTGTGAACATTTTTAAGTAGTTACTTTTACTCAAGTATTTACTTCTATCTATCTATCTATATCATCACGCCAGATCCCTTGCGGGGTAGGCAGAGAGTACAGAGTTCCAACAGGTTCTGTCCTTACATAACTCTCTGGCTTCCTCCACTCTCATAGTTCGTCTCATACACGCTCGCCGGTTACGGAGACTCTTGACTTTTCCTTCAGATAAGAATCGGTTTATTTGGTCGTGGTAAGATAGTCTAGGTCTTCCCCGGTACCTGCATCCTTCCATTTTCACATTGTATATCTGTTTTGTCATTCTTTCATCTAGCATTCTTTCTGTATGCCCTTTCTCATCTTTACACCGAACTATCTTTCATACCTACTCGCTTTCTTACTACGCTGTTGCTAATGCGGTCGGTCAGCTTCACTCCGCATATCTTCCGCAGAGCTCGCATTTATACCGCATTTATCCTACTTTTATTCTCCTTCTTACATACCCAGCTCTCGCTACCATATAACAGCGTTGGGACAAGAACTCCGTTATGTATGGCCAGCTGCGCCTTATGGCTTAAGTGCCGACTCCCAAGTAGCTTTTCCATCGCACCATTCACCCTGTTCCCTGCATTCAGTATTTACTTAGTACATTATTTTTAAGTTTTCGCCACAAAGGCGACGTAGCGCGACGGTGGCGCGGCTTGGGGAGCTGTAATGTACTGAAATGCCTTAGAGAAAGATAAGAAATTCCTGTATCTGTCCGGAGTCTAGGGTTGTGTCTATAATACACTGGTATTATGGAGGGTAGAGGTAAGAGACCGTCTTATACGGGGGACAAGCTGAAAATGACCAGCAACTCAAACATCTTTAAAAGAAAAATATAACAGACTTCTAAAAGCAAAAAATAGATATTTGAAGTCGATACCGGTTAGTGCAGCCGGTTACTTGGCACCGACGATGTATCTTTAAAGTCCAAAGTTCAATAATGATTTCATTAAAATGGGACTACCTCTTAACTATATTACACTCAACGTAAAAAGAATCATCAAAATCAGTTCATAAATAAAGACGTTATAAAAAAAAACACAGACGAATTATCGACCTCCTCCTTTTTGAAGTCGGTTAATATTCTGATTAGTTCTATGGCAGGATACCTATAGGATTGACGTAATACCCATAATATCTCAATCTACGCATTCGTATTGTTTGTCGTTAAGGAGTTCCCTGGTGTATCTTCCAAGTCCAAGGTCAAATACCGATGAAATTAAAATGGGACCACCTTAGAGCTATACTGAACCCAATGCAAAAATAATCATCAAAATCGATTCGTAATCGTCGGAATGATCGCGTAACATACATACAAAAACCTCCTCCTTTTTAGAAGTCGGTTAAACACTCACCACAATAGCGCTGGCGTAGCAAGAGAGAATGATATGAATTTAGCAGTTATAAGCGGAGTGAAGTGTGCTGAGTTGAAAAATTTAATATCTTTGGTGACTAGTGTAGTTGACGAAACTGCATTATATAAAACCTCAACTATTTACGTAGTCCAAAATAATTTAGTAAATATACCTATGAAACTGCTGTGAGAAAATGTGAAGAATGATTTAATTTTTATAAACTTTTTATAATACTTTCACATAGCGGAAGTTATGTTTTCCTTGTTCAATTCGCTATGCCACTATTATAACGTTTTGCGCTCTCTTTAAAATTCATCTATTGCTACCGGAGCGCCACCACAACTGGATGCTTCTCGACGGACACTTTTTCATACACAGAGATGGTTCCTTACCTCTACCCTCCATAACTGGGATCTAACATCGTCAGTTAAAAGTGAATGTACCGGTATACAGTACTACTTAGCACCCACGCTTCAGGAAAATAGGCGTGACAACACTTTTCTTTATAGATTTAATGATTTTTTTAGTTTCTGCCCGCGATTACATCCGCGTTGGCTTTTTAAAGGAACCTAAAATTTATCCGGGCTATCTATCTATCTATCTATATCATCACGCCAGCTCCCTCGCGGGGTAGGCAGAGAGTACAGGGTTCCAACAGGTTCTTTCCTTACATACCTCTCTGGCTTCCTCCACTCTCATAGTTCGTCTCATACACACTCGCCGGTTACGGAGACTCTTGACTTGCCCTTCAGCTAAGACACGGTCTATTTGGTCATGGTAAGATAGTCTAGGTCTTCCCCGGCACCTACATCCTTCCACTTTCGCATTGTATATCTGTTTTGTCATTCTTTCTTCTGGCATCATTTCTATATGCCCGAACCAACGGAGCATACCCTTTCTCATCTTTACACCGATACTATCTTTCATACCTACTCGCTTTCTTACTACGCTGTTGCGAATACGGTCGGTCAGCGTGACTCCGCACATCTTCCGCAGAGATCGCATTTCGACCGCATTTATCCTGCTTTCGTTCTCCTTCTAACATACCCAACTCTCACTGCCATATAACAGCGTTGGGACAAGCACTCCGTTATGCATGGCCAGCTGCGCCTTTTGACTTAAGTGCCGGCTCCCAAGTAGCCTTCCCATCGCACCATTCACTCTATTACCTGCATTCACTCTTCTCTCTATATCAGCGGTGTATTTCCCATCCTTACTGAAGGCGCATCCAAGATATACAAACTCATTCACTTGCTCCAGCACATCGTTACCAACCACAATCCTTGCATTCGTTCTGGTTTCTTCCCGTTCAAAAACCATAATTTTGGTTTTCTTCACATTCAAATGTAAGCCATTGTTCATGCAGTCGTCTCTCATAACTGTGACTAGTATTTGCAGATCAGTGACTGTTGGCGCTATCAAAACCGCGTCATCTGCATACAATAGGTGGTTTATCACTAGATCACCCATTTTTACCCCTTCAGTCATCGCACACAGTCTTTGAAGACCGGGCTAAAGAGTGTTAAACCAGGTAATGAACTATCTGTCTGCCAAAGTTAAAAAAAAGCTGTTCAGCCGTTTTTGCTTGATTAGGTAACAAACATCCGACCATCTAAAAATACAAAATTTCACATTAATTATATTAGTGGGAAGTAGGGTAGTAGGATTTGATTTTTGAGAACAAAGATTTTAGTCGGTTTTGAAAATATCCGGAGCCGACGGCGCATGCTCTCTACCAACAGAGTTAATCACTAACACACGCACACAAAAAAAAATCCGCAGTATGAAGATAATCATGTATAGTAAGAATAATTTAATAAGAGATTTGGCATTATGATATAGATAGATAGTTAAATTAATAACTAGTAGACACCGTGATATTTATTAAGTATGGATTTGTCAGATTTACAGTAACTCTCATATTTATTTAATTAATCCAACAACATACAACTTGCAATAATATTAAAAAAATATAAGCACGGGTAAGGTATAAATAAAATTGTCTAGAATTCATGTTTAATACAATTTAAAAATTACGGTTATTTACTACTTTTTTTAATACAACAGTCACTCGGATCTCAATCACTTTAAAAAAATCGTAATCTGTTTTCAAATGTCATGTTTATTTTTTTTTACCAAATACAACATTTAAAAAGTCAAAAATCGGCGCTCCCAACCTCTGCATAATAAAGCTACCGCCGCGCCCGGGGTTGCCCGGCGAGCCGTAACCTCAATCAAAACGACGATAAAGTTTGACAAAAATTCAACGTTAAGCCGTCTTATAATTATCCATATATTACTAAATCTCCGTTCGAAACTACCTGGCTGTAGGGTCACCAGAAGTTTGGTGATATCAGAGATATATTTATTCTTTTTTATGGGACGTTGTATGGTCCTTCAGTAACGTTTTCGTGGAGATACCTAAACAAGTATGTTGACATTTTTAAATGTCCCACTCTAGCAATTATTCCTGTACCCATCTTAGGTGCGGGTTACACAGATATTTGCCCTGTCAGAGTATCAAACCTGCGACTTCTCGATCCAGTGAGGGAAACGGCCTCCGTTCTAACCACAGTAGACTGGACTGATTTATCCCACTAATAGGCAAAGGTATTTTTACACAAATTAACGTAAACAATCGATACTCCACCAAAACAAATAAATAAAATGGACGGATACAAAAAATAAACCAAATAACTGTTAATTTTAATCCGAATTAAGGATTTAAAAATGGAATAACGGTTACAACATTTTATAAAAAAAAAAAAGTAATAGGATTATTTTGTTACAGACCAGTGCAGTATGGTGTTATTTACAAACATAAATATTTAGTATTTTAATAAGGAAGTTTTCAACATTTTAAAATAATATCTTGGTCATAAAAAACTAGATAATACCTACTTGTTAAACTGCCGGCCATATTCGCTAATGAGATTATAAATATCTATTGGCGTAAAATCATGATACTGTCACAAAGAAGTATCTAACCAAAGATTATCAGTTCTAAATACTAATATATTAGATGGAAGTGATGTGATTAGTAAGACAATTGTTCCATCTATAAATGGATATGGAATGTACCTACCAGTAAAGAGTCTCCGTAACCGGCAAGCGTATATGAGACGGTCTATGAGAGTGAAGGAATTCAGAGAGGTCTATGAGGAAAGAACCTGTTGCAACTCTGTACTCTCTACCTACCCCACAAGAAGTCTGGTGTAATGATATAGATAGAAAGATAGAATAGTATAGACTACATCCATTTATACATCGTCCATGGGCCGTTGGTAACATCTGGAAACTATCTTCTGCGAAAAACTAGTCTAAAAATACTTTACCGAGTTATTTATTAGTGTAGATTAAAATAAAGTAGGTATTCAATAATTTATACTTTATTGCATACAAAAATATATCAACTGAAAAAGTCGAACATAGATGTTCGTTAAGGCGATCTTATCACTTAAACTCGAGACTAATTTTTTTCTAGACGAGGCATTGATAACAAAAATGGCGCATAAAAGCGGGCTCAGTTACGCACTATGTGTGCGTGTTCGATTTTAGAAAATTTGTTAGTCGTGATGCAGGTGTTCGATTTTTGAAAATTTGTTCAAAAGCTGTCAATGTATGCGTGGGCGTACTAGAATTTATCTACACTATGGGTGAATTACTTTTATGTCATTTCCGCGCGCGCGATACACCATTTAGACAAATAATTTATCTAAGGATTATAATTATTTCTATCTATCTATCTATCTATAACCTCACGCCAGATCCCTTGCGGGGTAGGCAGAGAGTACAGAGTTCCAACAGGTTCTTTCCTTACATACTTATAATTATTTCTTCCAGATAATCTATACTAGTCTATACTAATATTATAAAGAGGAAAGATTTGTATTTTTGTATGTTTGTAACGAAAAAACTCAAAAACTACCGGACCGATTTCAAAAATTCTTTCACCATTAGAAAGCTACTTTATCCAGAAGTAACATTGGCAATATAATAGAGACCCGGTAAGTGGCTGTTGTCGACCGGGTACGAAATCGCGGGAAACTGCTAGTCTTTCATATAGGCAAAATATGCAATAGGTATCGTTTCTCCAGACAATAGATAGATAATAAACTACCTACACAAAATACATTGCAAAATAGTTATTATGAAACAACATATGATACAAGGCGGTCTCTCTTGCTAATATCATTTTCTTCCAGCCAACCAAGTCGAATAAAATACAAGAAAAAAAGACGACAGATTCATTCCATTCATTAGGAATTAAGAAAATATAACTTTATACAATATATAATGTAATATATATTTACACATACTAATATTATAACGAGGTAAAGTTATATATAAGTAGATATGTATTTATGTTACAAAAATACCGCGTGCGAAATTGCGGGCAACAGCTTATAGTAAATAAAAAATAAACGGAATATACTTTTTGTCAGGATAGGTAAAGACATATCTTAAAATTTGACCAACCCATGGCTGCCACACAAACAGCAATTATAACCGCGCACACCCACGTCAAAAGGGACCCGCGCACTGACGTTTATGAAAAAAAATCTTAAACCTTTTAACAGAACTGGCCAGCGATAATTCAAGCAAAATGTCCGAACTGTATTGTAAAAAAAATCGAATTTCGAACATAGAAAGTGTTAGCGACAATGGGATATTCAAAAATCTTGTTAATAAAGAGTCTATGAGGGATTGGGGTTGCCAGTATAACGATTTGTATTACAAAGGAGAATATTATAATAATATTTTTATAAAATTATATAGATACTTAAGCAGTGATAGCCTAGTAGTTAGACCGTTGGACTGCAAAGTCAGAAGTCTCGTGTTCGAACCCAGGCACGCATCTATGTCCTAAGCATGTGTGTTAGAAAGCATATGCCTTTTAAAAAATAACGTGGTGGATTATGGCCCAAACCCTTTCAATTTAAGAGTGGGCCCGCAGCCAAGGGTAGGACACTTTCTATTATTATATACACAGGGCTATTATCATTATTATATAGACTTATTAAGAAGGCTCCAGGGACGAACAACGAAGTTAACGAGTTAGTATATTTATCTTTTTACTAGGATTGCCTAGTTTTTCTAGTGGCGAAATATGCGCATAACGATTACGAGGTCCTGGGTTCAAATCCAAGATCGGATAAAATATAATTTTTCGATGAAACATCCAGCATTAACCCGAAGACCGGCAAGGTCCCTCCCTCGTCGGTGAAAAGTGGTTATACACAGTAGACCTCGGCTACCCGCACGTGACGGTATTCTTTACTAGTATTAATAGAATAATCAATTTTAAGTTCTAATAGAGCTGATTCAAGGGACATTCTCATATAGTTTCCAGCATAACATTAATGCTCGTAGACTACATAGATTTTGCTCGTGCGCAGATGTATATGTATCTATAGGTACTAGCAAATGATACTCGTACTTGTATTTTACCAAAATATGGTTCAGTAACTTGGAATTGTAAATTAGTATACTTTAGTGTCGGCGAAAGAAATAAAATTTTAACTAACCTATTAGCAAAAATATTGCCAAGGGCATTAAGCACAAGAAAATTGTTAACACAGCTTTAATTAACTCCTATAATTGAAGGTAGGTATTAATTTACGATACACTCGTTCTTAACAAGTTATGGAAACCATTAATTAAATTTAATTGAGAACTGATAATTACGTGCCAATAGATGTTTGTGAAACATTAAAAACGTCATAAAAACAGACATAGCAATTAATTATCGACATAAAAATGGCGATAACTATAACATTTGTTCATATATTTTTCTATAATAAGTTTAACTGCAAATACTTACTGAATGACATAAAACTACGCAGTCGGGGCTCTTGGACGAGAATAACACTATTCTTTATGAATTTTGTGGAAATACGTACGTATGAACGTAGAGGAAGCGAAAGAGGTGTCAGAATCGTATGTGGCAAACTGTAGTCTCTGCCTACCCCAGTGGGATAAAGGCATAAGTGTGTGTATGTACGTACGTATTAAATACGCATAGACCCCCGAGCATCTCTCACTACCTCTTCAGCGATATAGTCGTGGTAATATGAAAGATAAATTAAATATATATCCTACAAAAATAAGTACAATTTGTAACCAAATAACTGGCAATACCAAACATTGTAGTGACAATGGTTGGAAAGAAAAAAACAGGTATTTGAAAAAAGAAAAAGGCAGAGAGAATAACATTTTTTTCGGCGCGCGCAGCGTGAGATCGGTTTTGGAGGGAATTTCGGATTTAGAAGGCGTCATGTGCGGATCGGTTTTTTCGATTTCATTTGAAATGGCGTCCCGGACATATGGGCCAGCGGGGTGCGTTTCACTCTTCAAATGCCAGGGTATTTTGGATTACACGGTAATTAGATTATACCCAGCTATACTCAAGTTGTTTGATATGACATCACTCAAAGGATTTTAATTTTCTACAGAATTTTAAAGAAGACTTTAATTATACGTGATCTGATAGTTAATGACCTGCTTAGATTACGATACATTGATCATATTATCAGCTAGTTTAATTCATTGTGTGTTATACATTCATTTGCATGCTACACCCAGTCCATAACAACTATGTTTTTTAAAGTTGTAGATTATGTACTACGAGTAAGATTATGTATAATAATATGAGAATAGCAGTGATAGCCTAGTGGTTAAACTGTTAGACTGCAAAGTCAGAGGTCTTGGATCCTTTCGAAAGCATTGGAAAGCATGTGCGTATTAAAAATTAACCATCTATTGGTTTAACGGTGAAGGAAAACATCGTGAGGAAACCTGCATGCCTCGGGTTTGCAAGTTTCTCGAAGGTGTGTTGTGTTCGCCAACCCGCACTGGACTATGGCCTAAGCCCTCTCAGTTTGAGAGGAGGCCCGTGCCCAACGGTGGGACAGTTTCATAACAGGTCTTATATTAAATTAAAATTGATTTATTATTTACATACCTTATACACAGAGATGGGCAAAATGTAATCAGATTAATGATTTACCACCCCCGCTTGGGGAATATAGGCGTGATGGTGTATTAATGATTAACGATCACAATTACATTTTGTAATCTTCAACGATTACGATTACACGTTTAATCATGAATCATGACTGAATATTACAAAATGAAATTGTAATCATTAATCTGATAACATTTTGCCCATCTCTGCTTATACATTCTAATAGAATTTTAACTGTAAGCATTATATTTCTATTAACTAGTATTTTTATTAGATCTGTGGTTTAGGGTGGTTGGCAGCACTGTCGTGCGAATACAGTTGGCGGCTCTGGATTGACTGTTATTCGGGCGGTATTTGTTAAAAAAATGGCGTACCTATGAATGTTCAAGATTGTAATGAGCAATAGTAATGATTTTATAAAATAATACAGTAAAAACACCTCTGGACTAATTTGATTTTACAACAGACTATACTTAATTATGTTTAACCGTTCTACGCAAAATGAGCTGACAGCGACTAAAGTCTTATTTTATTTAATACTCGCCGTTACCCGCGGCTGCACACGCATATTGTAATATCTTTAAAAAAATATATATTAGAATAACTGTAAAGTTTTATAGAAATCTAATCTGTAAGTTTTTCGTGAAAAAGTAACGAACAGCCATACATCCAACCATCCATCCTCTCATACTTTTACGTTTGTTACATTAGTAGAATTTTTTAGTTTCTTTTTTTAATGTTGCGGTATTATGCTTAGTTTTAGATTTAAAAGCAGGCTCCGAAATCGAAGGAAGCACCCAGCAAACTTCTCTTCAACTTTCTTCTTCTGCCTCCTTGCCCTTCTGGCTCGAGCGTAGTGGTTGCAGCTCGCCCTCTTGTCCGGTATAGCTGTAAAAGCCCCGCGGCCAATAGCATACATCATTCACACACACTTCTTTATCGAAATTTAAATGATTTTAGTTACAATAGCTTCGTAAAACATTCCTAGTTAAAATCGATGTTCGCGATATTTTCTTTCACTGTTAGCGCGCATATACAAGGTGTAACAAAATAAACGCAAGACCTCAGACACCCCAATTAGAGAATTGCTTCATAAATTCAAAACGAAAACCAAATTTCCAAATTTAAAAGTGTTTACCCCTTTTTTAAGCCCCAACACTTTTATATCCCAATTAACAATGAAACTTGTACGTGTATGTGTGCATTTTGAGAAATACGGGCTAGGAATGCATTTGTAATCTCCTTATTGCTATGAATCCAGAATAAATTTAGTTTTTATAGCGCACTGAAGGAGTAAAAGCATTTTTGCAAAAAAAAAATGTAAGGTACATAAAAAATAGTTGGAATTAATTCAGTTATCGATTTAGAGCAAACTACTTTCAGGTCTTGCGTTTATTATGTTACAGCTTGTAGATTTTGAAAAACCCAATGGTAATTCAGGATTAATATCCTAGACCCCGCAGTATCAAGCGGACTGCCAACTATGCCTAATACCTACTTACTGTGGCTGCCTTCACTGCTGTATAATTAAATTTCTTCATCTTTACCTTTACGCCATATCCCCTTCGGGGCAGTACAGAGGTCCAACAGGTGTTTTTTTTTTTTAACCGTAGCTACAGCCTAGCCGTTAAAAATGTAACTAGGATTTATTCCTGTGTCGTGAGTGGGTTTACAAACATGATTGTGGATCACACAAAGATTTGCCCCGTGCGGGATTCAAACCCGCGACTATTAGCCACAGTGCGGAGACACACAGGGCGGAGCGGCTTAAGCTCATAACCACTGCGCTAAATCGTCCGTCAAACTTCCTTACAGAACTCTCTGTCTTTCTCCACTCTCATAATTCGTCTCATACACGCTCGATGGCTATGGAGACTCTTGATTTGCTCTTCAAATAACACGGTGTTTTTGGTCCTGGTAAATAGTCTAGGTCTTCCCCGGTACCTACATCCTCCCTCTTTCGCAATGTAGATATATTTGTTCAAAAAAAATACAAAATGGCCGACCGAATTCCGATTTCGTACATCACCTACTTTGTGTTAGTGCGAACTTCCTAATTTTATCCTCAAAGAGTTATATCAGGGTGTCAGCAGATCGGGTGTGGCTTACTTTAGTTCGATATATTGTCTGTTATTCCCAATTCCTATTTATTATTTCAATATTTAGCCATTAAATTAACATTAAATGTTTTGTTTATTCGTGCGGTAATTTCTGCTAAATGTTATCCTGTCGTCTAAGAAGGCGTTAGATATTAATTTGGACTAAATTCTTTTGGTGTTCGGTGTTTGCAATCGAAAGTGGAACTTTGGTGGATTTTTTTATTAAGGTCTGCCAGGGGTTCGGCTTCTATCTCTCCTGATGGAAAGTGAGGTCGAAGATTTACCTCGATGACATAGTGACTAGACTGAGGCGACAAAAGTTAGACCAAGGTCGGAATTGGTATGATCGGGCTAGACCCGATGGATCGAGGGGCTTGTTGTTTCTTCCATAATCATTTAAACTCTATTAACCTGTTTCCTTTACTTAATCTTATATTTTTCCCGTCAAAGGACGCAGTGAGTAGATTTCTGCGCGCGCTTCATTTTGACCAGGTAACGTAAAATTACATTGTCGTTTTTGGTTGGCGTTTTTATTATTAACGAAATAAAAACTTTCTGTGTTTTATTTATTTAGCGACAATTTAGCGCAGTGGTTAAGAGCTTAAGCCGCTCCGCCCAGTGTGTCTAATAGTCGCGGGTTCGATTCCCGCACGGCACAAATATTTGTGTGACCCATAATTATTTGTTTCGGTCTGAGTATTTGTTTGTGCGTTTGAATTTTCATGTTTGTAAACGCACCCACGACACAGGAATAAATCCTAGTGTGGGGCTACGTTTTTTAAAAAAGAAAAGAAAAAAAAATATCGTATATATTGCGTAAAAAATATGATTTCTCAATTGGTTAAATAGTTATTTCGATATATGTTAAAATAATAATATAGGGGGTTACTTGCAACAAAATCTTGGGGAATATTGTAACATGTTCGTTTTATGAATAAGAGTTATTAGGATGTCAATTAATTTGTTCTGTTTTACAATGAGGAACTATAAGAGAAAATCTAAACGGGCAACACAAAGGAGGTGTATAAATTGGCTGAAGTTTTAGAAAACAACTGTTCTATTCAAAAAGCAAGTCTAAACTTCGGTCTGTGTAACTATTACACACTACATATTATTATTTTTTATTAAAAAGCATAAAATAAATGATTAAACTTTATATATTTCCATTTTTTATTATTGTTACTACTACTACTATATAATCACGCCAGATCCCTTGCAGGGTAGGCAGAGAGTACAGAGTTCCAACAGGTTCTTTCCTTACATACCTCTCTGGCTTCCTCCACTCTCATAATTCGTCTCATACACGCTCGCCGGTTACGGAGACTCTTGACTTTTCCTTCAGATAAGACTTTTACCATTAACCATCCATCACCATCTTTTACCATTAAATTGTATGTAAATGTTAAATCTAATTTAACTTTATAGTTTTCCTTGGTATTAAAATTTAGCAATACTAACATATGGGTACTTAACAAAGAGAAAGCGTCATCAAAAGTCTTCTTTCATTAAGAAAGGTAGCCATTTTCGCTGCGCCGGCGCATTTGTAACTAACATTACGTTATGCTTCGCCATCTTAGACTAAAACAAACAGACAGACAGAGCGCTAGCAAAGATATTTTCAAAAACGGGCATTGCTGGTTACGGTCTTTTCCCTACAAAATCTAGAGATTATTTAGTGCCGCCAGAAAACTTGGGTTCCATTAATGTGGAAATATCTATAGGTGCATACATACTATTTCATTTAATCTTAAATTCCTTAATTCATTTCTTTCATGAGGAACTTTGTTCATTCATTCATTCATATCATACAATATTAGTGATAGATACCCGACCCCAAAGGAGCAGACTTATATATTCAAAAGTATTGGTATTCTAAACGGCCACGTTCCACCAAGGTGCTTTTAAACATACGTAACCACATTGGGAGGGGAGCCTATTGTCATTGTTCGATCGATGCTAAATAGTTTTTACTCCTTAAGACCTCAATCCGCGCTGGAACAGTGCGGTGGAGTTCCACTTCTTCAGATACTCTCTTACATTTTTGAAAAGAGACTTTTGTTCCGCAGTACCTATAACTGTATATGCAATTTTTTTAAGGTGCCTTATACATGCTGTATCGTAAATAACGCAAGACCGCAGACACCCCAATTAGATTATTGCTTTACGAAATTAATATGACATTAAAATTTCCAATTTTAAGCTCTTTGGTACCCAAATAAATCATGCAATTCGATAATTAATTAACTTTTGGATGCATATTGAGGTGTGTATAATAGAAATGCATTTCAAATAGCTATATTGTTTTGAATAATGATTAAATTTTGTTGAATACAGCGAAATTAATGACTAGCGGCATTTGTTGATGATTAAAAAAATCTAACATACTTTAAAAATTGTTGGAATTGATTCGGTTGTCCATTTATTAACAAACTACTTTCAGGACTTGCATTAATTATGTTACATGTTTTATAAGACTTATTTATAGAAAAATTTGACTTATTATTGACATCCTTATTTTCCTCATTATCTTATGTAGACAAATTTATGATATTGTCACCCGTTGTTGTAATAGTCATTTTAATGTATCCACCTATATATATCGTCCCTTAATCGACCCATGTCTTCATCGAAACTCTTTCTATATTATTCTTTTGCATAAACACCGCAAAACTTTCCAAATAGAGACATTAAGTTAATATGCGCACCAACAATGCAGCCAATAGCGGTCGCTTAAAACAACAATAACGCAATAACAATCCCGCGCTAATTAACTTGACTGGCGGCCATTTTGGTGTGCCGCCATCTTGTTGATGGATTGCCGCGTAAATTAATATTTGAATTGCCCTTTCAGACGTCGAAAACTAATCGAAAGTCGCTAACTGCCCTCTGTTCGACGTACAAATAAAAATTATAAAGTTTAATAGCGGTATAATTTGTGTTTTCATTGTGACTTTGTTTGTAGTGGAAAATATGGTGGAAAGATATAACTAAGTATCTTCTTTTATTGTTTATTGATGTCGAATGGTATTTCTCGTAATGTGCATACCTTTAAAATGTGTGTGACTAGATTGACGAAAAATCCTTAAGATCTAATCACTAGATATTTTTTTTAAATTGAATGGTTTATTTTGGCCTTGAAACGCTATTAATTAGTGCCTTTACTATACGTAGCTAAGATACCTAGTTGATACTGAATTGTTTCTTGAAACAACACAATAACAGAACGTAAATAGTAATAGATAATAGGTACAGAATTATTTCTCGAAACAATACAATAATAGAAACCTCATAAAGAATGATATATTTCTCTTTTTGTTTTATTCAAACTCATAAATATTCTACTAAGTTTGTGGCCATCTCAACTCCGCTGTCTGTGTTCGCGTTTACATCATCGCTTCAGTGTCGTAACAAGGAGCTGGCAAGCCAGTAAGTAAGACTCCAGGGAGCAGACCCGCAGCCTTTAAAATACAATACTTCTTTACGTCGATCAAAAATCTACTTCCTATAAAAAAAGTTTTGGGGGACGCAAAATCTAAGTTTTGTTCTTGGTGCTCATCATTTAAGGTCTGACGTTGTATTCCTTGTGCCTACGGGTTTAAGTACGGCAATTAAATGCCATTAAACATGAAACTTTAAATAGAACTACTCTCTATGATGAGCAACTTTGCCTTTGCTGTTAATAATTAAAGACATGCTGAACGCTGGTCAACTGAGCATATATGTATATACAAATCAATATGCCACTTGACATGTTGCTATAATTATCAGCATTCTATAGCCCACTGCACAAAAGCCTCCTCCCTTTCATGCTATTTTTCGTAGGTCTGTGCCCTAAGCTCTTCTTCAAATTCTCCATGCTTAGGCCACCATGATTCTAATTAATAATGTTGCCGACACTACACCGCCGGGCTGTGCCGGCGGATTCCATGTATAGATATACACCTTAGTAGGTATAACCTAGTAGTTTCAAAAACAGTTATTTATGTGCCACATATAACTATTATCGCACCACATCACATAAAACATACAAAATAATAACCATTACAAAATCATGAATATTCAAAATATGTTCGTAGGTAGGTACTAAAATTAAGTTTCATTCACTCAAAAAGCCAAATCAACAATAAGATGCCCCTTAACGCCACCGTCTGACATTCGCGTTCCACTGTCAAATTTGAATTTTAAAAATAGCGGGACCTATCAAGCTTTTTCCCCGCGTCAGTTTGACGAAAGGTTATCGTCAAAATAACGTATGCACATTAATTTACTTAACTTTTATCTATTCGATCGCGTTTTTAAACATATTGCAGTTGTAACCGACACCTTTTTGACTGGATTACCATATTACATTTTGTTATGTCAAACATTTTACGTGATCATTAATTTCATTCTGACAATTATAAGGAAAACATATTTAAGTTACGCCACGGCACGACAAATTGGGTCGGCTAATTATATTTTACGATGTAAAAAAGTTTTAATTTTGAAATGAGAATACGTTATGGGCTATAAAATGAATAAATGCGTATGCGCCGGACATGGTAGTCGTAAACATGTTGGAACGTATTAGAAAAATCCGTGAAATGGGTTTTTCTGGCTTATGGGTCATTAGAAATGGGTTTAATAGATACTTATAAGTAATATAAGTGGTTTCTTTGTCTATTTGCCGGGAATTGTATAATTGCCTGGTCGTAGAAGACCGCTTCTTGTTCCTGTAGTCAGTATGCTAATCAAGTTTAATATCACTAAACTCGGTCCAGCTTATAATCGCGATGAATAGCTCAACCAGGTGTAGGTGGTGGATAAAGGTTCATTTTGGTCTAAATGATTTAAAAAGAAAATCAAAATCAAAAGCTTTTTATTCATGTAGACCAAAAGGCACTTACAAATAGTGAAAAAGAAAAAAAAATTACTTAAGACTCTACCACCCGTTCGGAAAGTCATTCCTGTGGAGAAGAAGGGCAAGAAACTCCACGGTTACTCTTTTTAAAAATGAGAGTTTTACAATTTTCGTATACATTGCATGCATGGGGTATGGGAGAACAGTGCAGAACGAGCTAAATAGATGTGCTTAAGTATAGATTAAACATAAGTGTACTTAGATTCATGGTATCAGTCAGTTCACCATTTACAAAATAGAGACTTTGTAAAGGTATATAATAAAAACGTAGCCCCACACTAGGATTTATTCCTGTGTCGTGACATGAAAATGAAAATTGACATACACAAATACCCACAACAACAAAAATTATTAACCACACAAAGATTTGTCCCGTGCGGGAATCAAACCCGCGACTATTCGACCCAGTGGGCGCAGCGTAAGCTCTTAACCACTACGTCAAATCGTCCGTCAATGTTTATACTCGCAGAACTGACGGATATCGGAGCAGAAGTTTCTCGAGTGGCGGCCACGTGCCGGCAGACGTGGGGTGGGCAGGCCACCCACACGGTGGACTAATGACTTAGCAAAGGTCGTGGGTAAAATCAGCACTAAATCGGTCGTCGTGACAATTTTGGGAAAATCCTTTGGCTTGTGGACGCCCTTCGGCTGAAGATTGAAATAAAAATAATTTAAATTCAAAAAGGTCTTTATAAAAACAAGCTTTTATAACAAAAAACACAATGAATATAACTTACTTAGTTGAGGAGTTCCTATGGCTTCTTACCGACGTCACCATCAGACCCTGGACACCATCTGGGTCTTAAGTACTCGTCCAGACAAATCCAACGAGCCCAACACGGCAGGGTTATATTTAGTACATGTGTTGTTCCATTAGCCTTCTTTAGCTTCATCTACAGACACTGACCACTATCTGGTTGTATAGTACTTCTCAATACCAATCTAACAAGCCTAAACATGAGGGGGTTACGATGTATATTTTACATGTTCCTATGGCCACCTTCTCATTACATCATCAGACCAGCTCTATGATACCATATTATTGCATTGTCACTGAAATTACATAAGTATGCCAAGTTCCAGCCCAATCGGATACCCGCTAGTGTTTGAGAAATGTTGTACTTAATTTGAACTGGAAAGACAGACAAACAGACATACGAACAATACAAGTTAAGTAAAAGCTTGTAAAACGCAACCAACACACAGAAATCGATCCTTTAGTAGAACTACGTTTAAAAATAATATAGGTACATATGATAAAATCTAAGGCCAGACACGTCTGTAAGGAATGAACCTGTTGGAACTCTGTACTCTCTGCCTAACCTCTCTCCGCCAGTTAGCGATCTAGCGTGATAATAAAGATAGATTCTCGTCTAACCTAACAACTAAGAGAAAGTCTAGACGCGTGCCTAGACTGTCAAGATTATTTAGAGAAAGTTAGAAATCCTTACATCTTAGCCATAGAAATCACAATAATACGACATTAGAAGTCGTATACCCGCGTGAACTTATCGCCACACGTGCGAGAAAATTATCACAAAATGCTTCAGGATTTTTGTGTGTGTGTGATCTACGCTGTTGGCCGCGGGGCCTTTACAGCTTTACCGGACAAGAGGGCGAGCGTGCAACCACTACGTCCGAGCCAGGAGAGCAAGGGGGCAACTAGCTCAAGGGCAACTCAAAGAGGAACGGCCTCGGCTTGGGCAGTCGCTATGGGGGAGGGCGTATACTAGGTGTCTCGCCGTGGTACTCTGCACCGGCCGGCGGGCAAGGGATTCTTCGACCTCGCCGGCGAGGTCGGTGTCTGATCCAGTGTGCGGTATCGATATACGAAAGGAGGAAAGTAAGGGCATCGGAACGGGAATGCTTCAGGACTGCATGGATCTATGTATGTGATATAAATAAATAATATTAGCCCTGTTAAGAAACTGTCCCACTGTTGGGCACGGGCCTCCTCTTAAACTGAGAGGGCTTAGGCCATAGTCCACCACGCTGGCCCAGTGCGGGTTGGCAAACTTCACACACCTTCGAGAAACTCTTAGGCATGCAGGTTTCCTCACGATGTTTTCCTTCACCGTTAAAGCAAGTGATAATTAATTTTTAATACGCACATGCTTTTCGAAAAGACAGAGGTGCGTGCCTGGGTTTGAACCCGAGACCTTTGACTTTGCAGTCTAACGGTCTAACCACTAGGCTATCACTGCTTGTGTATGTATGTGATACAATGGCTAAAGTTGGTATGAAAGTCTTCCAAAACTTGTAACTCTACTTGTAAGATAATATTAATCAGAACATATTTTTAGAGCACTAATGTTAGTACCTATATCTCACCTTCACAACAATAGTGACTTATCTCAAAAAATCAAGTTCTTGGGAAACAATTCATCCCTTCAAAACCGAGCGGAGCGGGTAGAATGAGGGAAAGTGAAAGAGACTGAAGTATCGTATTTCTTAATTGTACCATAAAAACGCCGCACCGCCTCTATGACCATAATTCGATTTCTTAGATTTTTGAGTTAAGTCTATATCGTTCTGAAGGTGCGATATGTAAGTCTGTGTCTATATTTTTTATATCTGCATGTATGGTAAGTCTACAGTGGTTTAAAACAAAATCGTGCATTATTTCACTTTTAGTTTCTTATCATTACGATCTCTGTGATCTTAGCACACTAATGCCCGATTTCACCAATGTTTAAGGAACGCCTAAACATGAATCTAGTTTAAAAATTAACATTTTAGTACAAAAAGCATTTTTTAAAACTAGGTTCACGACTGATTTACGTTCTGTAATACGGGCCTTACAGTGGGACATCGCCTTAGGTCTATACAGATTTATTCAGAATTGGGGTATCATGCCGAAAGGTCTAACACTTATAAGTGAGACTAATCAACTTTTGTTCTATAGTTTTATATTTTTCGCCAATTGTTTATTTCGTTTTCAATACAAATTGATCAGCTGATCGAGTGAACTTTCGACACCCCTATTCCATCGGTATAACACGTAATTCCGAATCACTCTGTATATCTATATCTAATAACCGATCAGGATACTGGTTATGTATCTCCCAACTTGTGTAGATAATAGCTCTTAGTTATCAATCTACTATCTGTAATATCATCATATCGTCTTAACCCAATCATTTGTTACTTCAAATGAAAAAAATACCATCCAGATCACTTGCAGAGTATGAAAATACCACCACAAGCTGGATTTTCACAAGTTATTAGGTCCTGTAGCCAATTTGACGTCTTCAACCGTTAACGCTATTAGAAAACAGAAAATTACAGGTCAGATGGTCAATGAAAAATCACGTAGTCAGAGGCACTATTGATTGTGCAAAGATCACTTCATTATTCCATTCCAAATACTTGCAATTTGTGTAAAGTTAAAAGCTTCTAAAGGGCTTGTAGAAAAGTAGTGTGGCGCGATAAAATAACCAATATTTAGTAAACGACAGGTCCATAAGTATAATTTATACAAGTAGAAGACAAAAAAAATTAAAATTCGAAAATAGTTCTAGAAGAATTGCAAGCTTGAATTAAAAAAAAAAACAGTATTCATTGTCTGTGGTCTTGACGTCTTCATTCGCAACAATGGCGCCGTTACCGAGGTAACGGGGCCGGTTACGGCTAATTGTTACTTAGAACACTAATATTTTAACACGTTTAATGTTACAAACGTGGATTTCTGCCATCGTTAAATTTTATTTGTTTTCAAGATGACGGCCATATTATGAATTTAAGAACAAAATCACAACAGGCACAAGTAATTCCACTGGACCTATTGCAAGACTGAAATTTAACCATTTATTATATCGATGTTAAAGGTACAGAAATAACTGGTTCTTTTCTGCTAGAGGTTACGGTACGGATCTCTCTGACCAATTTTTGAAGGAAATTTGTCATTTCGTTATATAACCGCAGCTCTACTTATGTTCAAATGTTTAAATCAAAAACCAGCCGCAAGACAGCCAACGTAATGGAGGTCGATTGATCGATCAATTTTTAATTGTTTTTACTCTATTGGTTTTATTGTAGGTGACAAAAAATATTATAATAAAAATGAAGGTTAGATATAAAAACTGTTTATTTTATCAATCTGTAGTGTTATTCAAAAACAAGCTTGAAATGATTAGGTACTTGGATAATTAACAAAATAATAATACATGTAGGCAGGCTGTTTAATTTATTTCCAATCGATAATCCAAAACAAAAAAAAAGTAACACCAGGCTGCAGGCTGCATTAATTCATTATCTGTGCCTGTCTTTCAAATGAACGACTTATGGTCGATAAAAGGCGCGAAAACTGTATAAATTCATTACTTCTTCACCATTGGCACAAAACATGTTCCATGTCAGAATATTCTGCTGGACGCATCTTCATTATTGTCCGTTTAAGGTATTGTCGGAAACTCTTGTATATTTATAGAATTATTAACATAAACTTATAATTGAGATTAATGCAATATTAATGAGATGTCAGAATGACGCCATTTTGAAGTTTGTATCTACCTACCTACTCCAATTAGAGCTCTAATAAAATTCATATACCTATCATAGTTAAATGTTATTTTATTCTGTATAATATAAATACATACCTACTTCTAAAGAAAAAAGATACTTATTGTAATTAACTATGAAATAACAAGAGAGAAGCTAAGAACCGCTAAAGCCCTGCCTACTTCGTTAAGGGTTGCGTTCGCTTTATTAAAATTCAATTATCGGTCAAGGATATTCGTGGAACCTCTTTTTAACCCTGCTTTTTGTGCTTAGTTCTAGAAAACAGGAGATTTTCCTCCATTATAAATACCTTGAAAGGCATGTAGGTAGGTAGGTACTTAATTTTTTGTACTTATTGCACATAACACATTAACATACCTATTACAGTAGCAAACATGTATTAGATAATTATGTAAATTCCAGAGCTGTTTTTCAGCCACTGCAATTACAATCTTATTGATTTATCTCTTGTAAATAATACACATTCATAAAAGATTAACTACTAACAACGTTATTTAAAAAATCGAAATACGAATTCCAATTATAGAAATAGAGTAACTGCCATTCGATAAAAACTTCGTATTTAGGTAATATCAATAGTGTAAAAAACTAAATAAATTTTATTAAAAATGTGTCTCAAAATCCAGTAATTATTAAAATTCCATTACATCAGTCAATAAATATATCAGTTGCATAAAAAAAATAAAGTAGTAGGCAATGGAATTATTTCAAAATACGTTATTCGAAATTGGAATGTCGAAACAGTTGTCCCGCGTACGCGGCGCGCCGGCGCAGCATGCACCGCGGCGCAGATAATGTCTCCCGACAACTCGACGCATGCTAAGCTCACTATCTAAAATCTCAAGCGCAATGTTGTTTCACTTCTTTATCTAAAGAGTTTTCGTTTTAATAACAACATCACAGTGTTTGCACGCTAATCCCCACATCCTCGGTCTGTTGGCGGATGCCAAACGGTAGCTGTTATATGACATACCGCTCTATCTTATCATACCCACTTTACAACATATGTTCACTAAACGCTTAATGGAGTTATTATAATTCAAACATTTCCCTAAAATCCGAATCGCTTACGCAAACTCGACGGCGAACAACAGCGTGTGTTCAAAAAAAGTAAATAAATAAAAAGAACAAAATTAATTTGTATCAATGAACCGTGAATATAATGAACGAACAATGGGAGCGTCTTAGGGAACCGCTCGGTCGCGGCCGGTCGGCTAATTTCGCGCCCTTTCACCTGTCAATCACACGTCACGACGGTCGTAAACGACTGCGGGAAACTGGTATTAGCCTTAAACGTAAACGTACGTACAGCTATGTAAATTGCATTTTATTACACGAAATAAGAACCAAAGCCAGTGATTTAGCTAGCGGGCTATAAGGAAATAAATGAAATTAGCTGTGAAAGTGCGCGGCCATTAAAGTTTTCGCGCGTGTATCTGTCAAAGTGACGTTTCGGTTCGCGCGCAAAGTTACCGGCGCGTTCGGCTCGGTGGCTCAGGTATTCGCGGATTAAATTCTACAAGAGATAAATAACGAGGCTGAAACAATTATGTTGACAATATGGCTTAATGCCGGTCGTTTTGACTGACGAATGGCGATGCCGGACGTCTGAAGCACTTAATAAACGCGCGGTTAACAAAACCATAAATACGTATATTTTTTTCCGTAATGGCATCGTCGCGTGTTGGCATGCAATACGTTCTAAGTTAGAATGCAAAGCTTTTTGCAAGATTTACTTTTTTTTTCAACGTTTTTTCGTTCGTATTTTCCATTAAGCGTATTAGAAACGTTTTAAATTAGAGTTATAATTTAATAGCGGTAAAATAGACGTTATTAATAGGCACGCGTAACGTATGAACACTTTTTTTCTTGTTTGAAATGGTATCTTTATTGATTCCATTAGTTATTGGCCAGTACGTTTTTTGAATATATTACTACGATATTTTACGCGAAAATGTTTATCTAATTCTTTGTAAAAGCGTATAATAATGCATATATAGATATCCAATTTGTTTAGCAAATATTTAAGCCTTGACACAAAGGTAAGCCTTGCCACCTAAGGCGTCCATTATTTATTACTTAATTTTTAAGTCCGTGTTACATGTCTTGTCCGACTTGGATACTCTTTACTTATAAGTTTCTTGGATATTTTTGCCTATTAATCGCTTCTGTTCTCTTGCGTGCCGATAAAAATGGACAAGCCCGATTTCTACAATCATTATATTATGATATATAGCTATATTACAATAAATATTCATATACTATATTGGTTGTAACGACCCATATTCATTAGTATTTGTCACGAAATGTCCGATGTCTTCACACGAGTTTTCAAAACTATTTTGAAAACATGAATGTGTAATTACCTAGACGGGTATTTTAAAGGTATTTTCTCATAGTATTTATTATTTTTTATAACTAAGTAAAGTTAATTAAGGAGATATATATTTATATAAATATGAATAATATGCCTACCCATATTTAAAAAACAACGTCTATAACGCTGGCGCCAAATTATTTTTTTTCTTACAAAAAGTTGCCATTTGCTATGAAATATTTCCGTGTCGGTGAATACCATGGATTTATGTTAATACATTAATATTATATTATTTCTTTTTTTTATATTCCTATTTATAAATAATCTATAGATATTATGTTTTGTTTTTAATAATGTCAGACAAACATAGATCAATGTGTGCCAATATTTATTTCTTTAAAAACCGTTGTCTCTTTAGAAATTATTCCTGTGTGTGTGAATAATCTACGCTGTGGGTCGCGGGGCCTTTACAGCTTCACCGGATAAGAATTATTCCTGTGTCATAGGTCCTTTTAAAGACACAAATTTCACATAGACAAACTACCAAACAGAAACACGTATCTGTCACACAACGATTTTTCCTTTTCGGAGATCGCACCCGCAACTCCTCGATCCAATGAGCCGATTGACTTATGATGAAACTACTGTGCCAAGCTATTAGACATGTGTCGATCTTGAGTAAAACGATATAGTGATAAGAAACATGTACGAGAACTACAAGATTCGAAACAATCGTACAGAAAAAAATGCTTCATTTGTATCTGAAATATCGATCTTATATTCACCAGTCAGTGTACAAAGGCGCTAATCTCATCGAACAAACAAAATGCTACATAGTTCATTCCAATCTGAATCTGTACGAAGTGTCGGTCGGTGGGCCAACTGTGCTTGAATTTAGCTAATTCCAATGTTCCAAATGAGGCATATTGGGATTTGAATCTTTGCACTGTGATAGATACAAATGATCGAATCTGAACAGTGAGGCACTTTTGCCATGTCTACAAGCTATTGTCTTTAAACAAAACTTATATCATAGACAATATTGTAATAAACAATAACTCTACCACAAGTCTTCCAGTAAAGGAAACTCTACAATAGGATACACTATCATCTGTTTTAAGACTTCTGATAAACACTCGACAAAGATTTATTTAAGAATTTAAACATCATAGAGTTTTTCTAACATCGGGGCACATCGCTCGTAGAACTGACGGCCGTTGGGGCAGAAAGGTTCTTGAATGGCGACCACGTACCGGAAGACGTGGAGTAGGTAGGCCCCCTACAAGATGGACCGATGACCTGGTGAAGGTCGCGGGTAGAAGTTGGATGCGTACAGCACAAAGCCGGTCGTTGTGGCGGTCTTTAGGGGAGGCCTTTGTCCTGCAGTGGACGTCTTTCAGCTGAAGAAGACGGCAAGGAAGCCGTTGATTCCGGTTACCAATTAACGTCTTTAAGCCTAGTTGGAAACCTTATGGTCGGCTTGATTAGTTCCAACAGCAGGAGTCTTCAAACCTGCCTCCACTGCACCACACTGCATCCCCATGGTAGAGTATGACCTATTCTCTCTCACCTCGATTCCAGAGAGCATACCTTTGCTAACAGTGGCACAGTTGGTAAACCTGATTCATTTTCTTATATTTTAAAGCTATGCAAATGTAACAATTCTTTTTAATTATAATATCTGGACAGCAAAGATAAAAACTATGTTATTTTTTTCAAAATCTTAGCAAGGGTATCATATTTTTTTTAATTAGTCCTAGGCAAACGTAACATATTTTTTAATTAAATGCACCTAAGCAAAGGAAACATATTCGGCATCATCCTGTGGCAGCACTTAAATAATGACATCACTAGTCGAGTGGTGCAGTATAGTGCGGTGACCAGCGGAACATGTGTCACAACATGTCGGCCCACGGTGTGTCAACATCGCGCTTAAAAGGACACTCATAAGCGATAATGATAAAGTTATATAAATATCTAAAACGCTTATTATTCTCGAAGGGGTAGGTAGGTGAGTACCTACTCTGTGCACTCATATTTTGCCGTGGTATTTTGGGCCCTGAACCAGATTCAGTATATTTTTTTATTTAGGTATACTTTTATCTACATATTTAAAAATTACCTATTACTTACTTTAACGGTGAAGGAAAACATCGTGGGGAAACCTGCATGCCTAAGAGTTTCTCGAAGGTGTGTGAAGTTTGCCAACCCGCACTAGGCCAGCGTAGTGGACTATGGCCTAAACCCTCTCAGTCTGAGAGAAAGCCCGTGCCCAACGGTGGGACAGTTGCTTAACTGGGCTAATATTATTATAGGTACCTACTCCAAAATATATTTATTTAATATTCCGTAGTACAATAAATATTTTCTAAAAATGCTTCATCTTGTAATGAACTCAAAATTAAATAAACAAGTGCAGGCGGGGTTGGCAGATGTATACTGTAAAGTACACCCATTTTACGCCGATGATTTCAAGTCCCATTATAATAGGGGGTGAACCTACTGCCATTATATCGGACTCAATCCAGATTTCGGACTACTTTCGATAATTTTTCGATAGAAAAACTGCCTCGTGGTCGCAACGTACATGGCGTGTTAAGTTAATGTTACCGTTATAGGTAAAGAGGTGCCCATTATATTTTTGTTAGTTTGTACAAAGGTGGCTAGGAAACTATCTTAAATTATAATCAGAATTCAAAGCATTACGCGTTAAAACCCGAGATAATTTAAACCCCGATTTAAAATAAAATATTACCTCGAGTCACTTTTTTTATAACGCAAGACCTGAAAATAGTTTCATCTAAATGGGTTACTAAATTAATTCCAACAATTTTTAATGAATCTTCATTTTTTTATATATGCAAAAAAATAATAAAATAATTTATTCTTAATTCAAAGCAATACGGAGATTCCAAATGCATTTCTAAAACTTATTTCTCAATACACACGTACAAGGTTCATTGTTGATTAGGGCATACAAGTGCTTGAAAAGGGGTAAAAACATTTAAATTTGGTTTTCGTAATGAATTTGTGAAACAATTATCTAATCGGGGCGTCGAAGGACTTGCGTTATTTACGATACACCGTATTGCCTGTAAATATACAAATAATTCCAGCTTGTATTGCGTACCTACTTACAATAGTCGAAATAAACAAATAAAATATTTTTAGCCTTAGAGGAGCTAAAAAAAGTAATTTGATAAAAATTAGAAGGACCCGTCACGCCAATATTCCCCAAGCGGGGGTGGCAGAGGTGCACTAAGTACACCAACGTTTCGCCGACGATGTTAGATCCCATGTAATAGGGGGCGAGCCTATTGCCATATACCGGGCACAATTCCAGACTCCGAACTCATACTGGGAATTTTTCGTTAGAAAATCTCCATTTGTCCGACCTAGGATTTGAACCCAGGACCTCGTGATCACAATATGCTTTACCACTAGACTAACGAAGCTAGAAGGGCCCAACGAGTTTTATTTACTTAGGGTTATGAATTTCATACCACTCATGTTTCCCTACCCTTAAATTTTGTGTTCAGTGAAATGTGCTGACAGAGAGATCACTCTTTATAATAGAAACTATATTAACCATTAGATTTGGAGGGACCAAATAGACCGTGTCTTATCTGAAGGGCAAGTCAAGAGTCTCCGTAAGCGGCGAGCGTGTATGAGACGAACCATGAGAGTGGAGGAAGCCAAAGAGGTATGTAAGGAAAGAACCTGTTGGAACTCTGTACTCTCTGCCTACCCCGCGAGGGAGCTGGCGTGATAATATAGATAGATAGATAGATTGCGATTTTTTTTGCCTTTACGTTTGCAAAATAAATTATAATTGAAAAACTATAGCGAAGTTTCACTTGAAATAAAAAGTAAACGACTTTAACCCAACATAAATATCTATTTTATGATGCTAAGAGACAGCAACAGCGAAGAAATTCCAATGTTTTCTTGATCCATTCCTATACACTAAAATCAATAAATGTCTTAACATATTTCCGTTAAATAATTTTGACTGTAACTCTAAACTAACAGTTTGGCTGAAAGCAAAAGCTTATATAGAAATTGTAAATTTATTTACAATATAAAAATGAGCTTAATATTTGTTTTACTTATACAATTTATCAGAACATGCCTTAATAATACATTCATATTGTGTTAACTATTGTATGCACCCTAAAATACACTTAAGGAAGAGTCTAATATGTAAGATAGAGGCTAGGACTAGTTTAGATACTAGTAAAAAAATAGAATTTATATACACTAAAAAAAACAATTTTATATGTAACCAAAAAAAATTGCTAAAAAGATCTGCATTAATTTTATCAACAAATACACAGTTCAAAGTTTTAGTGGTTGAACTGTGCATGTTTTAACTATTGTATTTTATTTTAAGTCTTACCATTTTTTATTATATTTTTGTATAAATTGTAAGCCTGGTTTGTGTAATTTTATAATATGTTTTTAAATTAATAAAGTTATTACTATAATTATTTCAAAAACAAGCTTTTATGGCAAAACTAGCAGTTACCCGCGGCTACGCCCGTGTTTGTTTTATAATTTGACAATGATAAGTTAGTCTTTCCGAGATAGCATATATCCTGTATATTATTCCAACACACCTCCATACTAAGTTACTTTAAAATACGTTCAGTGTTAATATGAAGAAATAAAAACTATCCCGCAGGAATCGTGCATTTGTTCCGGGTTATTAACTAACCCAAGTCAAGAGGCTCCGTAACCGGCAAGTGTGAATGGGACGAACTATGAGAGTGGAGGAAGCCAGAGAGGTCTGTAAGACAAGAACCTGTTGGAACTCTATACTCTCTGCCTACCCCGCAAGGGATCTGATGATATAGATATTATTATACATTCTGAGTTCTTAGATTTACGCGAATATTACACATGAAATAAAACTGTTTTACGGATTTTGTCGCGGTTTTTTTTTATTTTTGGTTCCTGACGATTCGAGTGCTTTACAGCACCCATGGTCACGGAAGGGAAAGATCGGGTATGGGCCGCGATGGGATTCGTAAAATAGTTTTATTTCAACAGTATAATAAAGTTATAATTTTAACACTGCGAAATACCTGTTTTGGTTTGACTCAGTGCCTTGGGGCCCTCATTGAAAATCAGCGCTGGAGCTCGGTTACAAACGTGTTACAGCTTTAAGCTGAATGAGGAGCCCACTTTGATGACGACATGTGTCCATATTTACTTAATTTAGAATTTAATACTATTTATTGTTGTTGCTTTGTTTTTGGACAATGTGGTTAGTCAAAATAAATAAGTTTTCTTCTTTCTATATAGATAGATAGATTAACTAACCTAAAATAATTTATGAAAAATCGTCTATCTTTCAGTGGCAGTCAATTTAAATTGGTTCCGCCGTTCAAGCAATTAGTACAGACAACAAACAGACAAACAAAAATATTAAAAAAGTCATGTTTGAGTTTTAATATGGTGCAAATAGTCATGTGAGCTTAAAAAAAATTCTTTGTTTCAAAATCACACATCAATTTTGCTTATTAGTATTCCCGTACGGGAATCGTAATCTTACTTATATATATTATAAATGTTAAGGTTTGATGTGAAATTCAAATTCAAATTCAAATTATTTATTTGTGCAACATAGGTTAAGAGATAGTAATCTTTAAGTAGTTATTTATGAGCGCCATGTTTGGCCATTCAATGGCGTTCAAAATATTAGTTATAAATTACAATAATAATCAATAAAAATAATTTACAATTTAATTAATTAATAATAAATCATTATTCATAACAAAACCAATGTCAGCACCCTTTTTTGCCTTAGGATGTCATTGTATCATTAAGTAGTTTGATTCTTTGTTGCCCAATCATGCAAGAACCTGTATTAATACAGGTAGGTTACTTTATATCCTGGAAAAATAAAAAATAATATAATATAGTTCCTGCGCTTCTTCTGCACACGAAGTTTTTTGTTACTTTCGATTAATAAAAACCGTACCTAATGGTCTAGTTATCTATCTGTATCATTACGCGATACGCCTTGTAGTGTAGGCAGGGAGTACAGAGCTCACAGATTCTTTTATCTTTATCGTAGTCGGCGGCGGCTACCATTAACGGATTCGCATGGGTAGATGCGTTTATCTTTGTGTGTGTGATTTTCACTGTTTAACACAACCACGACACAGAAATAATTACTAGACTGGAACTACGTTATAAAAATAGAAACCGTCACGCCTATATTATTCCCCAGGTGGAGGTGGCCGAGGTGTACTTTTCTCTAACGAAGTTAAGTCCCATGTAATAGGGCGACCCTATTGTCATTAAACCGGACACTATTCCAGACTCCAAACCCACTGGGATTTTTTCGAGAAACATTTGTCCGATCTAGAATTTGAAGCCAGGACATCTTGATCACCACTAGACCACCGAAGCAGTATACATGAAATAGATAATTCCAGGTACTATAATAGATCGATATCGAAAGTTGACGGACCATAAAATATAAAAGAACTTGCGGCACCGCACGATAGCACATTTGAATGATGACATTACTTTACCCTGACGCGAAAAAATCGTCAGCCTTTTTTACTGCTAGAGAATTCATCATACAATTTACTAATTACCGGCCTATCTTATTTTTTTCTATGAATCATAGTTTATAAAATATGGTAAGAATATTGGTCATTAATATATTTTTAAGTGGTGCAGACGTTTTCCATCTCAAAATTTACATTTTTCATTAAACAATCTTCTTCCATATCAGGGTAGTTTGGTTTTGTACCTAACATCTTTAAATTATAGTCAAGAATGAGTACCCATTTATTAGGTACTAATTGAACCAAAACGGGCGTTGTAAGATGCTCGTAAGTACCTTTGGGTATTATTTCATCGTCGGAAACATCAAAGAGTAGGTATACTTAACGTACCTACTAATCTTCTTTGAGTCGGAAATTATAGTTACAACACGAATGTCATCCTTCAAAGGTGCCTTCATGCGATACCGATAGTCTAGTACCTACCTAATAATCTCCTTTGACTTTAAATGCAGTGCACAAATGCCCTTAAAAATATAAAAAATATGCCTCCACATAACGTTTCTGATAAAAGCAACGCATTATCTACAATCCCAATGTAAATATCATTATTCTGAGTTCGTGCCGCTAGCGGAGCACCGAAATACACATGATTACGTAACGCCTCGATGTATGACATTAGCAGACATATTTGTAGGCCACCATTAAAATTTCAACACCTGAAAATGGTTAATATAACCGCAGGGGTAGCGACCGCCCACCTGCGTTGTCGAAGGCGATCTCTCCATTTGTAACAAGTTATAAATCCGTCAGGGCCCGCCATCAAAACGTGTTAATTTACAAAAATAAATCTTGTCCAGATTTACGTTATGTGCGACGGTAGCGCCATTATAAATCGGCTAAACGAAAAGGTCGGGTCATACGAAGTCGCGCCTCTATCGACAGGTGTCGCTCGAGCCGGCATCATAGCACGACAACTGACGATAAACAAACCTCTGAAAAAAATATTTACTTCAAAAATAGAATTCGAATTCCCGCGCTTAATTGCGTCCCCGCCAATGGGAGAGCGTCACGGGGGAAAGAGAGGATGTGTTTTCGAGAAGGGGATGGCGCTAGTGTTTCGATTGGCCCCGCCCACCTGACAATATGGCGGACATGTTGATTGGCGGGCCCTCGCCCGCCGGCGCGCCCACAGCGCGGGAAAACGGAAGGCGCGGGGAAATCGGGGGCCGGCGGGAAAAGCGATTGCCTTTGCCACGATTTTTTTAACTCTGTGGTTAATAATGGAAGCATAATTAAATGCAATTTAAATGTTAATTTTTTTTGATTAGAGTAAATTTTAATGTCGGTTATTTTGTTAGTTAAATGCAAAAACGTAGGTTTCTCAGAATGTTCTTATAAATGTTTTAAGTAGGTAACGAAGAATGCTATATAATTGCAAAATGAAGATAATTAAAGTGTCTCATTCCATAATTTAATGTCGTTTACCTGGTTTTAGACTTAATAACTCTAATTGATTAAGTAGTACCTACCTACCTGCTTACTAATCTAGGTATAACTATATGTTTCTTTGTTTTATTTTTATAAATTAGCCCCACACTCGGAATTATGTATGTGCCGTGATTGCGTTCATAAAACATCAAAACGAAACAAACGTAATATGATTCAATCCTGTGTCGGAAAATATGTAACTTTGGTGTTTTTCTTTCAAAAAAAATCCCGGTAGCAATCCTGAATCTGGAATTATGCCTAGTGACAGCTTCAATGAATCTTCTTTCAACGTGGCGTTACGAAATGTGACTAATTAATACACCATACTTGCACCATGGCTTATTAAATACCACACTATAATAATCCAGAACGAATGCAAGGATTGTGGTTGGTAACGATGTGCTGGAGCAAGTGAATGAGTTTGTATATCTTAGATACGCATTTAGTGAGAAATACACTGCTGACATAGAGAGAAGGGTCAATGGCGCGATGGAAAAGCTACTTGGGAGCCGGCACTTAAAGCCAAAAGGCGCAGCTGGCCATACATAACGGAGTGCTTGTCCCAACGCTGTTATATGGCAGCGAGAGCTGGGTATACATACCCAGCTCTCGTTGAATGAAAGGAGAGATGAAGGAGAAGGAAAATGAAAGTAGGATAAATGCGGTGGAAATGCGAGCTCTACCGAGGATGTGCGGAGTGAAGCTGACCGACCGTATTCGCAACAGTGTAGGAAGAAAGCGAGTAGGTATGAAGGATAGTATCGGTATAAAGATGAGAAAGGGTATGCTCCGTTGGTTCGGGCATATAGAAAGAATGTCAGAAGAAAGAATGACAAAACAAACCGAGTCTTATCTGAAGGACAAGTCAAGAGTCTCCGTAACAGGCGAGCGTGTATGAGACGAACTATGAGAGTGGCGGAAACCAGAGAGGCATGTAAGGAAAGAACCTGTTGGAACTCTGTACTCTCTGCCTACCCCGCAAGGTATCTGGCGTGATGTTATAGATACATAATAATTTAACACAACTATCAAACAGTGACCGTCTATCAAATCATTGTTCATTTAACAGCACACGAGGTAGTATCTGACCGAAGTTCGATATTAGGCTTAAACCAAAGCCGATGCTGAATAATAGACCATCGTCAAAACCTTCGGCCGAAACCTAAGGTTTAATAACCCTAAAAAATTTAGTTCATGATTGGCAAAATTTTTAAAAAGTTATACCTGTTGATAGCCTAGTGGTTAGACCATTGGACTGCAAAGTCAAAGGTCTCGGGTTCAAACCTAGGCACGCACCTCTGTCTTTTCGAAAGCATGTGCGTATTTAAAATTATTATCACTTGCTTTAACGGTGAAGGAAAACATCGTAAGGTAACCTGCATGCCTAAGAGTTTCTCGAAGGTGTGTGCAGTTCGCCAACCCGCACTGGGCCAGCGTGGTGGACTATGGCCTAAACCCTCTCAGTTTGAGAGGAGGCCCGTGCCCAACAGTGGGACAGTTTCTTAACAGGGCTTATATTATATTATTTATACCTGTTGACTGTATAAACTTAACGAGACGAATAAAATTACCAACAATTGTTTAATAATAATAACATTAAAATATCTATCTATCTATCTATAACCTCACGCCAGATCCCTTGCGGGGTAGGCAGAGAGTACAGAGTTCCAACAGGTTCTTTCCTTACATACCTCTCTGGCTTCCTCGACTCTCATAGTTCGTCTCATACACGATCGCCGGTTACGGAGACTCTTGACTTTTCCATCAGATAAGACTCGGTTAATTTGGTCGTGGTAAGATAGTCTAGGTCTTCCCTGCACCTGCTTCCTTCCACTTTCACATTGTATATCTATTTTGTCATTCTTTCCTCTGGCATTCTTTCTATATGCCCGAACCAACGGAGCATGGCCTTTCTCATCTTTACACCGATACTATCTTTCATACCTACTCGCTGTCTTACAATGCTGTTGCTTATGCGGTCGGTCAGCTTCACTCCGCACATCTTCCGCAGAGCTCGCATTTCTACCGCATTTATCCTACTTTCATTCCCCTTCTTACATACCCAGCTCTCGCTACCATATAACAGCGTTGGGACAAGAACTCCGTTATGTATGGCCAGCTGCGCCTTATGGCTTAAGTGCCGGCTCCCGAGTAGCTTTCCCATCGCACCATTCACTCTGTTCCCTGCACTCACTCTTCTCTCTATGTCAGTGGTGTATTTCCCATCCTTACTGAAGGCGCATCCAACATATACAAACTCATTCACTTGCTCCAGCACATCGTTACCAACTACAATCCTTAAAATTAAAATAATTTGATTTATAATAGTCATTTACTTAAAAGCATTCGTAAGTCGTAAATTTACACAATTATACTACATAATCAGGTATTTACTGTATTTTTAATATGCAGTATACGCGATTGCGTCAGCATTATAAGGGTAAATAATTTTATGTACAATTAATAGTAGGATGAGGAGGCTTTGGTTAAAACCAGCGTTGGGGAAGACTTTGTTCCCCTCTAACACATGCTGAGCCCAATGCATTTCGGCACAGCTCACAGGCAAACGTCACAAGTAGCAGTAGCAGCGTCTTCTTCTTCTTTAAGTTATGGCTTCACACTAATTTTAAGTGTATTTTGCCAGTGTCCAGTGAGATATATATTCGTGTTTGCTTAAATTAATTCGACTCCCCGATGAACTTGATGACAACGATGATAATGAAATTAATGAAGTACCCCACCCTGGATAGTAAAGCGGTGGATACTTTACATACCAATTGCGACGGTCGTTTTGAGGGAAGTCGAAAAGGCACGTTTTATCACTTTGTTACAATTACCTTCACTCGTGCACATTTAAGAACACATAATGGTTAATATTCCACCAACATTACACATTATTAGTCGAAATAACACAAGATTTGGAAATTGAAACAAATTGACAACATCACTCTTCGACTTTCCGCAAAAACTCCTCCAGTAGCAGCTTATTTGTTTATTTGTGTTTTTTCGTTTTTTTTAACTGTTCATATATTTTCTAAAGTTCATATGTGTGCTGTGCTGATTAAATATTTTTTCATTAATTTCTTTTCTTTGTTAATAGACCGTTCAAATTCGGTGCTTGCTGCTAGCCCTCGGCTTCGGCAAAAACTTCGGCCCATTTTGCCCGAAGCTGAAGGATTGCCGAAGGTAGTATTTTTCGGCCGAAGGTGGCCGAAACCGAAGCTTTGGTCAGATACTAACGCCAGGTATAGGCTTGATAAGTTCCACCAGCAGATGGCCACAAACCTATCTTAATCAAGCCGCACTGGGTTTGCGTGGTGGAGTATGACCTAAACTCTCACACACACCGTCACCCCTATATTCCCCAAGCCGGGTTGGCAGAGGTGTACTGAGTACACCCACGTTTCGCCGACGATGTTAGGTCCCATGTAATTGGGGGCGAGCCTATTGCCATATACCGGATACAATCGAGACTCCGGACTCATACTGGGAATTTTTCGTTAAAACTACATTTGTCCGACCTAGGATTTGAACCCAGGACCTCGTGATCACAAAGCGATGTGCTTTGCCACTAGACCAACCTAAACTCTCCCACCACGATTTTTGAAAGAAGGCCTTTGCTCTGCTACAATAGTACCCACAGATTAATTTATAATTGCTAAGTAGATATACTATTTCCTACCTTAAATACATATTTACAGAAAAATATTGCAAGTATAACGTCAATACTAATAGTCTATTACAATAGGTTTCAAAAAAAATCCTAGAGGCGCTCAGCTAGCTATGGAATGAGCTATGCTCGCTGGAAAGCGATTGGAGAGGCCTATGATCAGCAGTGGACAAGTATAGGCTGAGATGGTGATCTCCATTACAGCCGGTCCGATGTCACCTGCATCCAACGACTTCCTGCGATCCCCACAAGATCGTCGGTCCATCTGGTAGGCGACCATCCCACGCTGCGCTTGAGTTGCTCAGCGAGCTATGCTCGGCGTTTCTCTACGTGATCGAATCAGAAATGAGGAGATTCGTAGAAGAGCCAAGGTCACCGATATAGCCCATAGGATTAGCAAGCTGAAGTGGCAATGGGCGGTTTTCAAAGCGCGAAGATAGGACGGGCGTTGGGGTAGAAAGATTCTAGAATGGAAACCACGTACCGGAAGACGTGGAGTGGTTAGGCCCCCTACAAGATGGACCGATGACCTGGTGAAGGTCGCAGGTAGAAGTTGGATGCGTACAGCACAAAGTCGGTCGTTGTGGCGGTCTTTAGGGGAGGCCTTTGTCCTGCAGTGGACGTCTTTCGGCTGAAGAAGAAGAAGAAGAAGAAAATAAAACAATGTTTTAATTACAAAGCGATGCACAACACACATTTGTTTAAATTGTGTCTTAGATTAATGGCTACCTATAATGTGGTTATCAGGCTTAATTAAAGGCTGATGAAGGAAATATCGTCTCTGACTACCTTTTGAGGGACGGACTGTGATAATAAGTCATTAATTATATTGTACGTATACCTATACAACGTGTAACTTAACTGACGCAAAACCTCAGACCCCTCAATTAGATTTTTACTTTACAAATTAATTACGAAAATCAAATTTCAGTCCTGAATAGTTAATTACCATATTTTTAAGAACTTAGATATTCAGGCCTTAGATATCTCACTACAAAACTAGGCATATTGAAGAATAATGTTAAGATTTTTAATTGAAAACGCCGTATTGCAGTGGATCAGGAAACGATTGGAATGAGTTAGATATAGAAATTTTAATTATTAAGGCAACGATTGCAAGATAAATTAAAACACACACCACACAAACAACAACCTTATTCAACCTGGGACTCAAACCCAAGATCGTGATCACCAGCTGTCGGATTTTGGTCATATTTAGATAAGTATTAAAAAGGTTTGGGCTGAAGAAGAAATAAACATTACTGAAAGACTGCCTCGTAATGCGGGTGATAATTCCGAGGTCCTCCTCGAAGAGTGGATGATTCCCTACTTAGCGAATTACCTTAGCTAGGATACAAGTATCTTTATTTTATATAATGTCATGCACTGTAATATTATGTTACCCATCCTTATAGTTATTATGTTTTTATGTTATTAGGTGTGTACCTGGCCCTGCATTTCTTCTGAGATAATGCTTACTTCTTTCTTATTATTTTTTATTTGTCGTTAGTCACTTAATTTTAATTAGGAGAATGCACATGAATGTTTTGGATAACGATTCAGATGTTTGCCATTACTTTATAACTAATTGTTGTTTTGATTGTAATCTGTATTGTGTGCCAATACAATAAAAAAATAAACAAATCCTGAGGCGGATCGAATCAGAAATTACGAGATCCGCAGGAGAAACAAAGCGATATAGCTCTCAGAATTGCGAAAATGGGCAGGGCACATTGGTCGTAGAACTGACGACCGTTGGGGCAGAAAAGTTCTCGAGTGGCGACCTCGTACCGGAAGACGTGGAGTGGGCAGGCCCCCCACAAAGTGGTGCGATGACCTGGTGAAGGTCGCAGGTAGAAGCTGGATGCGTACAGCACAAAGCCGGTCGTTGTGGTGATGTTTGGGGGAGGCCTTTGTCCTGCAGTGGACGTCTTTCGGCTGATGATGATGATGATGTAAAGAAATGGTCTACTTGGCCTACTAAAGCCTCTCTTATTTACATATAAAATAGTAAATATTAATAATACTTAGTGTGCCTGGCTCCATCTGTTTTCCCACACAAGTCGTAAAAGTCAAATGTGGGAGGTTTTACGGAATGCTCGGACGTCACATGTGGATGGCAACGCGGGGTCAATGACACACCGCCGTGGGAGGGAATCGAATTGATTGGACAGACCGGAATCCTTGCTAAAATTACCTGAGTATAGGTTTTTTACCTATCTTCGTATTTTTGGTTGTGTTTAACGATAATATCGCACTTCCAAGCAGAGAAGGTAACTTTCGAGGAAAGCTTGTAAAATTTATTTTTATCTACCTGTCGTTCTCCGAGGGAAAAGTCTAACGAAAAAAGTCCTATAAACCAGTATTAATATTTTGCATAAATACCGTTATAGACGGGAAGTTGCAAATACTATTTATTTTGTTGTTACAAGCAGTGATAGCCTAGTGGTTAGACCGATGGACTACAAAGTCGTAGGTCTCAGGTTTAAACCCAGGCACGAACCTCTGTCTTTTCGAAAACATGTGCGTATTAAAAATTAACTATCACTTTCTTTAACGGTGTCGGAAAACATCGTGAGGTAACCTGCATGCCTGAGAGTTTCTCGAAGGTGTGTGAATTTCGCCAACCCGCACTCCCTTCCTTCTTGCCCTTCTTTTCCACAGAAATAACATTTCGAACAGGTGGTAGTCTTAATAATTACTAGTCTTGTATCTAAAACAGTGCAAAGATTCAAATCCCAATATGCTTCATTTGGAACATTGGAATTACCTAAATTCAAGCACAGTTGGCCTACCGACCGACATCACGTACAGATTCAGATTGGAATGAACTATGAAGCATTTTGTTTGTTCTATGACATTATCGCCTTTGTACACTGACTGGTGAATGTAAGATCGAGATTCAGATACAAATGAGGCATTTTTTCTATGCGACTGTTTCGAATCCTGTAGTCCTCGTACGTTTCTTATCACTGTATCGTATCACTAAAGATCATCACATGTCTAGTTACCGTGGAAATCGTAATAATAAGGCACTAAAGGTCATATAATTTTAATAGCAATAATGTGATTGCAGAAGAACCAAGGTCAGCGACATAGCCCATAGGATTAGTAAGTTGAAGAGGCAATCGGCGGGGCACATAGCACAAAGATCGGACGGGCGTGGGGACAGAAAGATTCTAGAGTGGAGACCACATATTAGCAAACGCAGCGTGGGATGGCCGCCTACCAGATAGACCGACGATCTTGTGAAGATCGCAGGAAGTTGTTGCAGGATGCAGGTGGCATCGGACCGGTTGCGCTGGCAAGCGATTGGGGAGGCCTATGTTCAGCAGTGGACAAGTATAGGCTGAGATGATGATGATAAATGTGATTGTATGTCAGTGTGTGCCTATTTTAATCAAAATGTTTTATGGTTTTACACAATCGTATGCTATTTCACTTCTAGTGTTTTTTATTACCTAGAGTAATCTCAATAGGGGTTATATGTTTGAGCCGGTTCAGGTAGACTGCGTCGGTCGGGTCCTGGTGCATGTCACATATTTTGAGATGTGCCCAAATTGGTAATCAAAGTAACAAGTGAACAGAAAGCTGGCTCATACCTTGCTCCGAGGATAAGCACAGCCAAGCGGCAGCCATTTGACACAAATTTATTTTTCGTATGTATATAACTGGTTTTTTTTAATATCTAGTTTGCTCTACAGGAGCTGTAATAGCCTAGTGGTTAGACTGTTGGACTGCAAAGTCAAAGGTCTCAGGTTCAAAGCCAGGCACGCACCTCTGTCTTTTCGAAAGCATGTGCGTATTAAAAATTAACTATCACTTGCTTTAACGGTGAAGGAAAACATCGTCAGGAAACCTGCATGCCTTAGAGTTTCTCGAAGGTGTGTGAATTTCGCCAACCTGCATTGGGCCAGCGAGGTGGACTGATGGTGGATGGCCTAAACCCTCTCAGTTTGAGAGAAGGTCTGTGCCCAACGATGGGACAATTTCTTAACAGGGCTATTATTGTCTACATAATTAATAAAAAAAAATTGATAGATACTTGTAAAATGCCCTGTGAATGTGTGATTCTACCGCTTGGTCCGATCGATCGGACCACGTGAACTTCTTTTTCCTATTGGTCCGATTCTTCGAACCAAGAGAAATCATGAATTCTCAAAGTCCAATCAATCGGACTACAGGGAAATACGAGTATTCATGGTTCGACTCATTGGTCCACGAGTAAATGTGAGTACTTAACATCAGATCGAGATAGTATAATTTTCTGAAAATAAAATTGCTTCCGATACCTAAAATCCTTATTTCAAGTTTTTTGTATAAAGAGAAAGTCATCATGATATCAATCTGATGACTTTTAAAACTGCTACAATAGCACGTCGTCGTCGACACTCTTTGACACGATTTGAATAACGATAATCCTCAGTTCGATTCTTTAATCGGACCATAAAGAAAACAATTTTAATCTAAAAATACATTTTTAAAAACAAGCTTTTATAGCAAAACCAACGAAGATATATTGACCCAGACAGTCCGAGTCGAAAGTGCTCATCAAGACAAATTCAACGAGCCCAAACACTTATATTAAGTAATTAGGTAGTTCCATTGACTACCATAATCATCAGACCCTGAACACTATATGGCTGTATAGTACTTGTAAATACTAATCTAACAAGCCTAAACACGAGGGGGTAACGTGTTTCTACGACCACCTTCCGACGCATCATCTGACCAGCTCTATAGTACCTTATTATTGCATTGTACTTAAGCCAAATTTCAGCTCAATCGGATACCTGCAACTCATTGAAAAATGGATTACAAGATTTGAACCAGAAGGACAGACAAGTTAAATAAAAGCTTGTAAAAAAGGATCACGTGATCCGATCGGACAAGCAGTCGGACCACGCCGTCACAGAATAAAATAAATGTTCGAAAAGTTCAACTATGGAATGGAACAAGAAGGATTCAGAAGTTCGTATCATTTTATCAATCAAAGCACGCTTAAAATGTCTGTTCTGGTGCTTCGACTTTACAATTTGCACTTGTAAATGCTGCCCCAAGGATATTTTTATGGTCAAGATTATTACAAAGAGTTCAGATTCATTTAGCAATGTATGTCTGTACAAGCACACATCACCGGCGGGTCCACGTCACTCCCCGTTGCAACCAGTCCGCTGCGAAACCGGTTGAGCGTGCGCCGAGTGTCGTGCTGCGCCAACTACACCGCGCACGGTGTTGCCAGACGCAAGAGATTAGCGCAATTTACTCCAAAATCATCTAGCTAGACATCATCATCATCTCAGCCTATATTTATCCACTGCTGAATATAGGCCTTCCCAATTGTTTTCCAGCGACTATTGCTAGCAGTACTACTTAAGAAGTATTAAACAACGACATGTGACGACGGTAAAGTACCAATCAATAAAATATTCTCTTGAAAAAGTAATGTTATCTATATGCAGCTAAAGTTCTAATTTATATGTATCGTTGAAAGGGATTGAATTGTTTTCACTTAACTACCTGTTAGCGCCTAAATTCTACATGAAACGGAGCCAAACTAATGTCAACGCTTACTAACATAGTATTATTTTTATACCAGCAATCTTGTCAGTTCATAGAGGATTACACGCACAATGTTTAAAATATAACACAATTTCTTTATTGAAAATAAAATTTGATTAAATTAGGAATCACGCATCAATTTTTGTATAGGTACTACATATGTACCTGCAAAGCGGGTACACTATGTATGCCCATTTTAATGTCGGTTCTGACATTCGAATTTTGAATGCTGCCCACCATGATAGTAAAAGAACAGATATAAAACGCGCCACAAGTTTGGTCTATGAAAAACTGCCATTTGTTGTGAATGCGTTCAGTCGTACACAATTTTGGGCCGATAACATTACTAAATTGTCAGTGTGACATCTTCGAAAAAAATGTCTTTCGGATTTACAATAATCATTACGGTGAAAGAAAAAAATCCTGTTGGAATTAGTAAAAATAATCGTGGGATCCCGTCGTTCACGATAGAAGAAGAATCAAATAATATTACTAGTAGAAGATTTTTATACCAAAGGACAACGCCCAAAATCCTATGGAACTACGGTTAATCTTGCGACTTTTCCAAATAGTCATTAAAGGGTAGGTAATGTACCTAGGAGGTCATTAAGAAAAAGTCAAAAAAAATATTTAATGGAATATCTGGATAATCACGCTTTTCCAAAAACGTTTTTAGGTTATATTAAACTTTATTATAACAAGCTCCTTGATAGAGAAAAAAACCTACGTGTATTGTAAAACTAATATAGTCTGCCGAGTTTTGGCGGCAAATCGAAGAGTGATGTTGTCAATTTGTTTTATTTTCCAAAACTTGTGTTATTTCGAATTGTAATGTGTAATGTTGGTGGAATATTAACCATTATGTGTTCCTATATGTGCATGAGTGAAGGTAATTGTAACAAAGTGATAAAACGTGCCTTTTCGATTTCCCTCAAAACGGCCGTCGCAATTGGTATGTAAAGTATCCATCGCTTTACTATCCAGGGTGGGGCACTTCATCAATTTCATTCACTTGACTTCATGATTCACTTTCACTTATCAAGAAAATATCTAGTAGCTACAGAAACACTCGATATTGTGGGTAATCTGACTGATATCCTCACTATAATGTCTTTGGTTGCGGTGGCTGTCTGGTGCGGGTTACTCCCTTCCCTTTAATATGCTCGAGGGGAGTGACGGCTGTTCCAGTAGTCATACTCGTGAACGGGTGCTGCTTGTGGGGACTGGTTCATCTGGAATCCTTTAGACACTCTTTATAAATAACATCATTAGTCTCATATCTCGGTCGTACGGCATCACACTGGAGCTACATCGAAAACTATTTAATTGTGACCCAAACATTGTAACCACACAATATGATTAAAAAAAAAATAGAACGAAAAAGAGACAGAGAATTAAATTAAAAAAAAGACAAGCCCATTGAGTTCTTTCGCCGAATCTTCTAAGTGGAGGCCGCGTTCTGATCCGGTGGTAGATTAGTAGTTAAATTAGATTTTAAAATATATATAAATTGACTGTTTGTAAGCGCCCCGCAGGGCTTATACATAATGAATTACTTGAATTTGAGTCTGAATCATAAGCTTATATTATTGTATCGTGTGAATATGCATGGGTATTGTTATAAACATGAGACAAATGTGTTGCATTGCAATATACTGTTGACGGACTACTTAGTACAGTGGTTAACCTAGCTTAAGCCGCTCTGCCCACTGCGTCTAATAGTCGCGGGTTCGATTCCCGCACGGGACAAATCTTTGTGTGGCCCACAATTAATTGTTTAGGTTTGGATATTTGTGTGTGTGAATTTCCATGTACCATGTAATATAACAAAAAAAATATATAACGCAGGTATTTTCCAGCGTATTATCCAGTTTCTAATAGTGCGAGTTTTCTTCACTGGTTCCCGTATTAAGGTTGCTTAAGGGCACTTCCTTCCTGGCTTGCGCGTAGTGGTTGCACGCTCGCCCTCTTATCCGGTGAAGGTGTAAAGGCCCGGCGGCCAACAGCGTAGATCAGTCACACACATGGCACTTCCCTCGTTTTTCTACCGTGGTATGCCCCCTAAATGTTTGAGCCCCTTTAGTCAGCCCCTAATTACTACATTGGCCGTGATATAAATGTAAATGTAACACAATTTTCAGGGAGAGATAATTTTATATGTTGCAACACTGACCCTAATAAGCCGCGTAGTACGTTGTCGCCGGCAAACGCCTGGCAGAATTCTCGAAGCAAATCATAGTTGCTATATCGTATTGCAAATTAATGCCGTATATAGTAACATGATGAATAACTGCCTTGTTGGTCTAGTGCTATGTACGGCTGGCAATTACGAGGTATAGGGTTCGAGTCCTATGTTGAAATATTTTTATTCGATAATTTATTTCTTATTTGAAAAGTCTCCGTTTTGAGAATTTCCCTTTTCAGAAATGCCCATGGTGGGCCTAAAGTGTCTAGATTTGTACCCGATATAATGCCATTAGGCTTGGTCTCAGATTCTTCAGATGTTTTAAATATTTTAACACATATGTAAATCAGTCTGTCCCACTCTCTGCCCCCAGACGAAAGACATTGATACCAGCTATGACGACCATTGTGGATCCTGGCTTACAGGAGCTACGGTGAGAGCTACAGTGATGAGAATATATGGCGGGCTTAGTCCTAAAAAGGCCCTCTCATAAATCGAGATGAGGTTAAATAGGTCATGCCTATTCCTGTGCGGTTTAAAGGTGTATGGATAATACTCCATTGCTAGGCAAAAGCATTCTCTCACGAATCTAGATGAGAAAGAATAGGTCATACTTCACGGCTGGACAAAATCGTTCTCACACAATCAGGGTGAGAGAGATTAGGTCATACTCCTCTACTGGTCAAAGCTTTATCTCATAAATCGAAGTGAGAAAGAGAAGGTCACCACCACGCAGATCCAGTGCGGTGGGATGAAGCTTACAGTATTTTGAATAGAAAGAAATAAAGAATTTTAGTTGTCACAGCACAAGACGTGTGTATTTTTTGAATCGTCAGGAAATATTTTTTAAATTTATATACAGATGTGTCGGTAACGGTAACAGTGTCGCGAGTTCAATTGTTTTTTCCCATCTCAAAAAATGCCAACGTGCATGTGTATCTATGTACGTACACACACAATATATGTACATACTTATATACAGAGGTGTCGGTAACGGTAACAGTGTCGCGAGTTCAATTGTTTTACCCATCTCAAAAAATGCCAACGTGCATGTGTATCTATGTACGTACATACACAATATATGTACATACTTATATACAGAGGTGTCGGTAACGGTAACAGTGTCGCGAGTTCATTTTTTTCCCATCTCAAAAAATGCCAACGTGCATGTGTATCTATGTACGTACATACACAATATATGTACATACATATACACAGAGGTGTCGGTAACGGTAACAGTGTCGCGAGTTCAATTGTTTTTCCCATCTCAAAAAATGCCAACGTGCATGTGTATCTATGTACGTACATACACAATATATGTACATACTTATATACAGAGGTGTCGGTAACGGTAACAGTGTCGCGAGTTCATTTTTTTCCCATCTCAAAAAATGCCAACGTGCATGTGTATCTATGTACGTACATACACAATATATGTACATACATATACACAGAGGTGTCGGTAACGGTAACAGTGTCGCGAGTTCAATTGTTTTTCCCATCTCAAAAAATGCCAACGTGCATGTGTATCTATGTACGTACATACACAATATATGTACATACTTATATACAGAGGTGTCGGTAACGGTAACAGTGTCGCGAGTTCAATTGTTTTTCCCATCTCAAAAAATGCCAACGTGCATGTGTATCTATGTACGTACATACACAATATATGTACATACTTATATACAGAGGTGTCGGTAACGGTAACAGTGTCGCGAGTTCAATTGTTTTTTCCCATCTCAAAAAATGCCCAACGCGCCTAAAGAAGTTTTCACTTCAAAAGTTTTCACTTCAAAAACATAATATACAATAAACAATACACATAAGTTTGTGGCTCACGGCTGAGCCAAATACGTATCCAGATCAGCTTAAAGCCAGGCACAAGAGCTAGGCGCTGATCTTCATCTGGACCCTACTGAGTCTGTAGTATACATATACCATAGTTCAGAGTTCAAACATATATACACTGTAATTATAGTCGTCATGGAGCGAAAACCCAGTTAATGTATCTAATAATAATACACCGTCACGCCTATGTTCCCCAAGCGGGGGTGGCAGAGGTGTACTGAGTACACCCACGTTTCGCCGACGATGTTAGGTCCCATGTTATAGGGGGCAAGCCTATTGCCATATATAATAACAATATTAGCCCTGTTAAGAAACTGTCCCACCGTAGGGCACAGGCCTCCTCTAAAACTGAGAGGGCTTAGGCCATAGTCCACCACGCTGGCCCAGTGCGGGTTGGCGAACTTCACACACCTTCGAAAAACTCTTAGGCATGCAGGTTTCCTCACGATGTTTTCCTTCACCGTTAAAGCAAGTGATAATTAATTTTTAATACGCACATGCTTTGGAAAAGACAGAGGTGCGTGCCTGGGTTTGAACCCGAGACCTCTGACATTGCAGTCCAACGGTCTAACGACTAGGCTATCATTGCCATATACCGGGCACAATTCCAGACTCCGGACTCCTACTGGGAAGTTTTCGTTAGAAAAGCTACACTTGTCCGACCTAGGATTTGAACCCAGGACCTTGATCACAAAGCGATGCGCTTTGCTACTAGATCAACGAGGCAGTCTAATAATAATAAATAATTTATTTCAGGCAACTGAAGTTTCACAAAAATAATTATGTGCAACTTACACGCCCATAGAACATATACCTAACAGACTAACATACATATAATATATAAAAACTTATAAACTAAGACACAAAGCTAATGTCTATTCAATGGTAATAAATAAATAATAAAAATAACAATTCGATAAGTGACATCCATCTACTGACAAATACGAATATCATAGCTGGGGTATAGAAAGAATGCCAGAGGAAAGAATGACAAAACAGATATACAATGTGAAAGTGGAAGGATGCAGGTACCGGGGAAGACCTAGACTATCTTACCACGACCAAATAAACCGAGTCTTATCTGATGGAAAAGTCAAGAGTCTCCGTAACCGGCGAGCGTGTATGAGACGAACTATGAGAGTCGAGGAAGCCAGAGAGGTATGTAAGGAAAGAACCTGTTGGAACTCTGTACTCTCTGCCTACCCCGCAAGGGATCTGGCGTGAGGTTATAGATAGATAGATAGATAGATAGCTGGGGTGAAAATAAAAGGACGGATCGGAATACGAAAGGTATCTATCGGCCAGCTGACGAGCCGAGCCGCTCCCCAATGTCATTTTCCACTAGGTATACGACAAAAGTTCGTGTTTAATGCACAAAACTAGTATTATTTATGAATTTATGAAGATGTTACTGATACAAGAATTGTGGTTGGGAACGATGTGCTGGAGCAAGTGACTGAGTTTGTATACCTTGGATGCGTATCCAGTAAGGATGGAAAACACACCGCTGATATAGAGAGAAGAGTGAGTGCAGGGAACAGAGTGAATGGCGCGATGGGAAAGCTACTTAGGAGCCGACACTTAAGCCGAAAGGCGCAGCTGGCCATACATAATGGAGTGCTTGTCCCAACGCTGTTATATGGCAGCGAGAGCTGGGTATGTAAGAAGGAGAATAAAAGTAGGATAAATGCGGTGGAAATGCGATCTCTGCGGAAGATGTGCGGAGTGAAGCTGACCGACCGTATTCGCAGCAGCGTAGTAAGAAAGCAAATAGGTATGAAAGAGAGTATCGGTGTAAAGATGTGAAAGGGTATGCTCCGTTGGTTCGGGCATAAAGGAAAAAATGTCCGAAGAAAGAATGACAAAACTGATATACAATGCGAAAGTGGAAGAATGTAGGTACCAGGGAAGACCTAGACTATCTTACCATGACCAAATAGACCGGGTCTTATCTGAAGGACAAGTCAGAAGTCTCCGTAACCGGCGAGCGTGTATGAGACGGACTATGAGAGAAGAGGAAGCCAGAGAGGTATGTAAGGAAAGAGCCTGTTGGAACTCTGTACTCTCTGCCTACCCCGTAAGGGATCTGGCGTAAAGATATAGATAGATAGATAGTTACTTATTAAAATTTCCTCTTTTTTGTTTTTTTTATTACCAGTAAACTCTAGACATTTAATACATCAGCTGGGCGTTCGCTTCAGGACGACTGAATTTACACCGTGTATATGATACTATACATATCATAACGGCGTTCCCTTGTGGGGCAGGCAGACAGTACAAACTCCAACTATATATTAATGAAATTAACTGTAGGTACCTTCTAATAGCACACATGGGGTGTATAGAACAGCTGTCCTTGGCCACCCTAACTACCGTAGCGTCGCCTCGTGTTAATACTAGTGTAGATGTTATCAGATGGACACCTCTTGGATTGATAGTAAGTGCTGTGAGGTTAATTAACGAGATTATCGATCTTGACTGCCTTGGTAGTACAGTGGGGAATTACGCGGAGTGATCACCACGGTCAAGGTTTGAATCTCAGAAGGCCAATTCTCGTATATTATTGACGCTGAGCCTGAATATTGAATTGAGATTTAATTATGAATTGACTCACATTTGGTATTCTGCTCCACTAAAGTATCGATCCGATTCCAGTATCATTTCAGCTTAATTTCGATATAATGCCAAGTTGTTTAATTTGAAATATATTGTTGATCACATGTTAATCTTAGCAGCTTGAGTTTGATGATGTTTTGTTTATTTGGAGTTCATGTCAGTCCAAAATTTTATCGGAATACCGTTTACACTCTGTTCAACTTCCGGTCCGATCTCGGTTCGGTCGATGTCGATATTTTACGAGAATACCATTTAAGACATGAGATTCGAATGAGACTGCATTTTGAACACTTTTAATTACAAGAATCGGCCTTCAGGTCTGACAAAGTGTAGTTTTTCGTACCTTCATATCAGTTCGGAATCCGGAATTGTTTTAGGAATAGACTCGCTCCCTATTATATTGGGATCATACATCGTCAGCGAGTGTGCATAGTACACCTCTGTCACTACTACTTGAGGAATATAGGTGTTAATTTTACTGAGTTCTTAGATTCACGCGAATATTACACACCAAATAAAACTATTTTTCGGATTTTATCGCGGTTTATTTTTGATTTTATCGCGGTTTATTTTTGATGTGATTTTTTTTATTTTCATCGTAGTTGCTTTATAGACAAAGGTAGGTCGGGAGCTCTTCCTAATCATATGCTTGTTGGTATAACTACGCAAGGTGTATCTAGCAATACCGAGGTCCTAGGTTTGAATCTTAGATCTGACAGGTCGAGGAGAGTGATGGCTGCTTCTCAACTCTTACTAGGCATGCCTTTTAAGTTCTGTCGTTTCCATATTTCCCGGCAATTGTGAATTTGGAACTGTTCTATATTCGAATGTGTTTAAATTTTGAATCTCAAAATAGTTGAAAGTATTAGGATTAATGCTATTGTTTAGTCACAGCGTCGATTGGAATCTGTCAGGTTACGTACGAAAATGAATCTTTCTAAGGAAAATGTTCGTGCAATAATTTTCTACAACTTTAGAAGAGGCCTGACACGGCTTCAGTGTTTTGAAGAGCTAACATCTGTGTTCAGTGATGAAGCCCCATGTCTGCGGACTGTCGAACGCTGGTATTTAGAATTCCAGCGTGGATATACTAGTGTTAGTGACAAATCTCGCGAAGGACGCCCAAAATCCGCCTTCACTGAAGATAACATCATTGCTGTGAGACAACTAATTCTCGAAGTCTGTGAAGAATGTGACGTATCGAGAGATAGAGGCTATATTAGGCATCTCAGGGACAACAATTCAGAAGATCTTGCATGAAGCGCTTGGTGTGAGAAAGCTAGTTTGATCAGTCAAAGGATAGAGGATAGACCAGTACACACCAGCAGCACCCGTTCACGAGTACGAGGCATGCCTTTTAAGTTTTGTCATTTGAAGAAAAAAACAACTAGAACCTTATAGTACTTTTTATTGTTTTTCAAAGTATTCACCACGTAGCTTAATACACTTTTCCATTCGCTCAAACCAGTTATTATAACATTTATTCCACTCTAAAGTAGGGGTGTTCAAAATGGCTGACTTGAAAGCGTCGACTGCTTCTTCACCGGACTGGAACCTTTGACCACGAAGACTTTTCTTAATTTTAGGAAATGTAAAGAAATCGTTAGGGCTTAGGTCAGGACTGTATGGAGGATGGTCAAGAATTTCTTCTTTTTCCTGCTTCAAATACTCAATCATTTTGACTTTTTACTTTTTAGTTTGTGGCCACCTGCTGCTGAAACTTATCAAGCCGCCTTTAAGGCTTCCAACTCGGCTTAACGACTACCACATTAAGTGGTAACCGGGACCAACGGCGTGTGTGTGAATGATGTACGCTGTTGGCCGCGAGGCCTTTACAGCTTCACCGGACTTAAAGGCGAGCGTGCAACCACTACGCTATAGCCAGCCAGAAGGGCAAGAGGCGACATACTCGAGGGCGTCTCGAAGATCATCATTAATTGACGAACGATTTCGCGCAGTGGTTAAAAGCTTAAGCCGATCCGCCCACTGGGTCGAATAGTCGCGGGTTCCAGTCCCGCACGGCACAAATCTCTGTGTGACACACATTTATTTGTTTCGGTCTGGGTATTTGTGTATGTAAATTTTCATGTTTGTAAGCGCACCCACGACACAGGAATAAATCCCAGTGTGGGGCTACATTTATTATTAAAAAAACATGCATCACTAAGCCAATCGTCGACTGACTGAGGGTGATGACGATGACGACCAACCAGCCAATCATATATATAGTCTCACCCCCGATTACGTGGGCCGTATTATTTTATATTTATTTTTATTTTTATGTAATAGGTACAGTAACATACCACAGGCCAAGACATACACAATTATGTTTTACAATATTATTATTATTATTATAAGCCTTTACTGTCCCACTGCAAGGCGAAGGCCTCCCCCCCCCCCTTCTTCCACTTGTCTCGGTCCAGTGCAAGCTGATGCTAGTCCTTGTCGTAAGTCCAGCTCGTCTCGCCACCTCTTTCTAGGCCTGCCACGCTTTCGTTTTCCGCGTGGTGGCACCCACTGTGTGGTTGTTTAAGCCCAAAACGCATCCGACATGCGGCAGATATGTCCAGCCCAGCTGCATTTCAGTCTACGTCAGTGATTTGTGTTTTGAAGCGCAGAACCGCTACAATATTATCATACTTAAATCTAGTTCTACTAAATCTAGTCTACCCAACCAGAACTCAGTTCAGTGCCAGTACATTAGAAGATGATGCAATAAAAACAAAGTATTGCTTATACAAATAAATTCCAAGAATTATTTTGATGATTCGGCTTAACTTGCCACAACTGCGTATCTATTTAACATATCATGTAAACAGATATCAGATTACATTAGTCTCTGTTCAGTACCGCTAACCGTTTTGATTAGTTAACAAATGCAAATTATAACGGCGCACTCTGCGTAGGCGACGCCATCGTAAACATGTTGTTTGGCGATGCCTATAAATAGCCATCACCAGACAAAGTACCTTCAATGTCGTCTTAGCTCTCTTACCGTTCGCATGAACTGAAGAAGTATTGTAAACGACTGTAATACTTTGAATATTTATTATAAAGATTATATTTGTGAAATAAAATATATTTTTTATAACGTCACGCTGGCCTTTATTTTTCTATCTAGTGTCTACTATCTAGAGTCCAACCATAACTATACACAACATTCAGTTGCTACATAGCTTCTGTCAGTAGATATAGTAACAGTAGTATGCAGAAAATGAATATGAACAGTAAAAGTTGAAGGTGTGTGTGTGTGTGTGTGTGTGAATGATGTACGCTGTTGGCCGCGAGGCCTTTACAGCTTCATCGGACTTAAGGGCGAGCGTGCGACCACTACGCTATACTCGAGGGCGCCCTCAGTTGGGACAGTCGCTGTGGGGGGACGGGGTGCACTACTAAGTGCACTGGTCAACCGCCGGCTATGGGAGGGGATCTACGACTACGTCGTCGTCGCCCGTATTCTGAGCGAAAAGAATGGATGACAAAGCATCGGGGGATCGGTGAGAACATGTCGCGGCCGGCGGTGGCGGCAGGGGCCGGGGGGGGGGGATCGTAGTCGGCGGCGGCTACGATTAACGGATTCGCATGGGTAGATGCGTTCGCGAAGTATCGTGTTGTCGCCTTTTTAATATAGGCGCGAATAGGTTCGAGACCTAGATCGGAGTGGAGATCGACATTCCGTACGAACCAGGGGGCTCCTACGGCTTTACGAAGGAAGCGGTTTTGAACCGCTTGGAGTTTATCGATGTGAGGGAGTCATGATGGGTCGAACCAAGTTTTGTAAAGCGTCACCTTATTTCTAAGGGGCATTTTACTCCGCTTGCAGATTAACGAATGGAAAAAGTCGAAGGCTTACTTTATACATTCTTTAATTAAGAGTCTTTTAAATACATGAATCTGTTGCGGAAAATGTCTACCTGAGAACAAATTGAAATATATTGATTGCACATCCGTGCAATTGGATTGTTTTGTGATACATCATTATCACTAAAAGGTAAAGTGAATAGTTGTGAAGGGCGTACCAATCCCGTCGGTATTTTAGAGTATAACAGGCAAACAAGTTGACTATCAAGAGTACTATCTGCAATTTTGTGTAGGGTGGTTGTGTTCAAAACCATTTTTGTAAAATATCTATCTATCTATACTATCATGCTAGATAACTTGCAGAGTAGGCAGAGAATCCAGAGTTCCGACAGGTTCTTTCCTTACACACGTCTCTCCGCTCCGTCTCTGGCTTCTCCACTCTCATAGTTCGTCTCATACACGCTCGCCGATTAAGTAGCTCTTGACTTGCCCTTCGGATAAGACACGGTCTATTTGGTCATGGTAAGATGGTCATGGTAAGATCGTCCAGGTCTTCCCCGGTACCTACATCCTTCCACTTTCGTGGAATGTGTGTCCCAATAAATCTCTAAACAGCCGATAACTACGGCAATAATAGTTCATCTTATCTCTTACAAAAGAATAAGCCTTAAAAAAATCGACCGCTCATCCTTACCAGAGAGACACACAAAAAGAAATACCATATCATACAATAATCGCGGACTTATTCAACGATATAAACAAAACATTAGCAGTGCGCAGTGCCACATGTCCGCCACCTACTGCGCGCGCGCGCAGAAGGTCGCCGATAAATCAAACCGTTTCGCTCTATTTTGACAGATACGCGACGCCATCTTGAGACTTGCGCGAGAGTTGCTTGTGTGGTCCTGTACAAGTGCTAGATGTACCAAAAAATACATAAATTAGAGTGGTTCTTTGGTCTAGTGGCGGTTGGTGATCACGAGGTCCTGGGTTCGGATGAAGTGTTGCTAACAACAAAACCCTAAGGTTTTATTATCGAAAATTATCTAGTGCAGTCCGGAATCTGAAATTGTGGGTGGTCCCTCCCTACATTGGGATCTAGAATAGTTATAGAGAGGCGCTTATAGGGCTGCGGGAAAGTGGTGTTTTTAGCAATCATTAAGGTTCAACTTTCGACTTTGACTCAGTCAGTCTCTGTATTTCGGAAGGTAGCCCAATCGTTGGTCACGGTTACCATCTCATATGGAAGTCATTAAGCCAACGTTGAAAGCCTAACTGTCAACTTGATAAGTTCCAACAGAAGTGGCCATAAGCGTGCCTCTACCAATTACCAATGGATCCGCGTGATGAAATATAATAAGTGTGTGTGAATAATCTACACTGTTGGCCGCGAGGCCTTTACGGCTTCACCGGATAAGAGAGCGAGCGCGCAATCACTACGCTCGAGACATAAGGGCAAGGGGGCAACTAGCTTAAAGGCGTCTCAAGGAGGAACGGCCTCGGCTTGGGCAGTGGCTATGGGGGAGGGAGTATACTAGGTGTCTCGCCGTGGTGCTCTGCACCGGCCGGCGGGCAAGGCTTTCGACCTCGCCGGCGAGGTCGGTGTCTGATCCTGTGTGCGGTATCTGTATCTGAAAGAATGTATGATGTAAGGGCATCTGGAGGGTCGATGAGAACATGCCGCGGACGGCAGTAGCGGCTTGTTCTCAATGGAGGAGGAGAGTTAAGTTCGTAGTCGGCGGCGGCTACGATTAGCGGATTTCTATGCTAGGACGCGTTCGCGAAATATCGGGTTGCCGCCTTTTTAATGAAGGCACGAATAGGTTCAAGACCGAGATCGGAATGGAGAAAATATGATGTATTCTCACTTACCTTGATTAAGGAGAAGGCATTTACCTGGCAGTATGACGGTATAAAGTCTATACTGATCCTCTCCTAGTCTATACTATAGACTGTTTATTATTATAATGACATCGTAGCGTAATGTGGGTGTACTTTCACAACTAAAATAAAATTTTACGCTTATTTAATCTTCACTTTTATTTTTTTGCATTAGAATTTGTTATAAAATAAATATGTTGCTCCTTTTTTTAACGTGGGAACTCATGGCCTTTTGCCAGAATCGGGGGAAACTGGCGGGGCATGTCGTACTCTTACCGGCTAAAACCCGATGGTGGCCGGCATCAACACTTCTGTGTCGTGCTCTGTACAGCCCGCATTCGGGGGGGAGCCTATGGACCAGCTATACCGTCCCCCCCCCCTATACCGTCGCGGCGCTCACGGCGGCATATGCCACACCACACAGCCGTTCTCCTCGGGAGAATATATAGCTCCTATGGCAACCTTTCAGCTCCATCATGAAGTCAGCCCTATGATAATATTGGAACTCTTAATGTCTTCTCGCAGAAGCTACATCTATCTTCCATTTTCAGCCAAAGCCGTCCTCTGCAAGACAAGAGCCTCCCTAAACAACCGCCAAGAAGACCTTAGTATACTCGAGTCGGCTCAGGACTGCTGACTGCACGCCCTCGGTTGGATGCTCGCTTATGTCCGTAGAGTGGAGTGGAGGGTGATGCAATCGACGTGTTATCGATTGCATCGTAATTTTAACGGCGCGAGCGCGCGCACTGAGTGCGCGAGCAAGGCTGAGCGGGACGGAGCATATGCGCTGACTGTATGTATATGTCAGGTTCATATGATAAGTATACATATACACTATTTTGACTCCAACTTTGTGCTGACTTTGTCTCGACTGCCTCGTGCGAAAAAAGAAGTTCTTGTTTTTTAACTTTAGCACTCATTGCTGTGCAATTAGCTTGTGGAGAAACTAGACTTCATACACGGCGCACGTCACTTGGGGTAACACTGAAAATCAGTGCTGTGTTGTGGTTCATGCTGCAACACAGATTTACGCTGAGTGTTCCCCCATTAGTGCGGCTACGTAGTATGTACCTATTTGTAATTTTGTATTTTTTTTGTGTTATTGTTAGATCTTATATTCTGTAGTGTACTGCTATTAGCTGGACTAATAAATATACTTTTCTTTCTTTCTTTCTTTCTTTGTACTACCGCCTTTGTACTGTATACGCCCAGCTGTTACCTACGACCTTCGCCACATCACAGGTCCACCTTGTAGAGGGCCTGGCCACTATACGTCTTCGGGTTACATAGCAAATGCCAGTGGCTTGCATTGCATATAGGCAATCAAGCAGTGCCTACCTCTGTATAATATACTAAGCATAGGTTCAGGAATATAGAAATAATGTCAGAAGAAATAATAACAAAACTGATATACAATGCGAAAGTAGAAAGGTGTAGGTACCGGGGAAGGCCTAGACTATGTTACCATGACTAAATAGAACGTGTCTTATCTGGAGGATAAGTCAAGAGTCGCCGTAACCGGCGAGCGTATATGAGACGAGCTATGAGAGTTGGGGAAGCCAGAGAGGTAGGTAAAGAAAGAAGCTGTTGAAACTCTGTACTTTGAGCCTCCCACACAACGAAGTCGGCGTGATGATAGAGATAGATAGAGGTCACTTTTTTTGTTTTTTTTTTTTTTTTCTTTTAAAAAACGTAGGCCCACACTAGGATTTATTCCTGTGTCGTGGGTGCGTTTACAAACATGAAAATTCACACACAAATACCCAGACCGGAACAAATAATTGTGGATCACACAAAGATTTGTCCCGTGCGGGAATCGAACCCGCGACTATTAAACACAGTAGGTGGAGCGACCTAAGCTCTTAACCACTGCGCTAAATCGTCCGTCATTACTATGTTTAGGTAAGTATGACGATTGACATTATTTTATTTATGTAGCTATATTCAAAAGTAGTGTAACTGCATTGCTATGAGCTAGACACTGCTTAACTGCGTATACGCTATGCACGCCACTAATTAATGCCAAATTTCAGCTAAATCGGAAGCCAAATCTACTTGAAAAATGGATTACAAATTTTTAACCGGAAGGACAGGTGCACGAACGTTAAACGAATTAAGTAAGCTTGTAAAATAAACAAGAAAAAATATTATGCAACAGTCCTGTTAATCAAAACAACAATCTCTCAATCGGAGATGGGATGGTAAGGGACATACCTAACTGCATGTTTATCGGCGTAATGGACCGGTCGCAAAACCCTTTCACTGGATACCGCTGCTAATAATTAATATTATATGCAATCACTTTTATTTAACACGATATAAGTAACTAGGTAGAAGCAGGAAAGTCGAGGTGTATAATGGAAGAACCAGTTGGAACTCTGTACGTGCCTCTACAAATCCCCAGTGGATCCGCGTGATAAAAAAAAATGTGTGTGTGTGTATGTGTGAATGATCTACACTGTTGGCCGCGAGGCCTTTACTGCATCACCGGACAACAGGGCGAGCGTGCAACCACTGCGCTCGAGCCAGAAGGGCAAGGGGCAACTAGCTTAAAGGCGCCTTAAGGAGGAACGGCCTCGGCTTGGACAGTGGCTATGGGGGAGGGAGTATAGTAGGTGTCTCGTCGTGGTGCTCTGCACCGGCCGGCGGTCAAGGCCTTCGACCTCGCCGGCGAGGTCCCGCAAGGGATCTGGCGGCATGATATAGATAGATATCCTTCCCTCTAATATGGTCGAGGGAGGTGATGGCTGCTCAAGTAGTTATACTAGTGAGAGGGTGCTGCTTGTGGAGACTGGTCTACCCAGAATCCTCTAGCTTTTCATTATTACATATATTTAAAAATATTATTATTAGTCTTATATCTCAGTCGTAAACTCAAACTCAAATAACTTATTTTGTATAAGCCCTGCGCTTACAAATAGTCAATTTACATTTTTTTTTAAATCTAATTAAACTATTATTCTACCACTGGATCAGAACTAGGCCTTCACTGAGAAAAACCGAACTCAGCGGGCTCGTCTTTTTTATTTACTTCTCTTTCTTTCCTTTTTTTAATCATATTGTGTGGATACAATGTTTAGGTTACAATTAAATAGTTTATGACCTAGCTCCAGTGTGATGCCTCACGATCGAGATATGAATCTAATGTTATCTGTAAAGAGCGTCTAAAGGATTCCAAATGGACCAGTCCCCACAAGCAGCACCCATTCACGAGTATGACTGCTGGAACAACCATCATTCCCCTCGACCATATTGAAGGGAAGGCAGTGACCCGCGCCAGACAGCCACCGCAAGCAAAGACATTATAGTGAGCATGACCAAACCAGAACCCCAAAGACGGTAGCCACATTGTGTCTACAAAGCAGCAATATCCCAAGCTCGTCAGGCAGAACACGCTACGCTTTAACATTGCCGTAATTATAAGAGAACAATATACCATTACTATCAATAAAATGGCACTTCAATTCCACGCGATCTTATCTTCTATGTAATCCAAGATTTTGTAATAAGCTTTCTTACATAATTTAGTCTTGATTATAGTTTTAAATTTATTAATTGGTAAATCTCGAATATTATAGAGAAGTTTGTTATAAAAACGTATACACTGGCCCATGAACAAATTACTAATTCTGCGGAGACGCGTGACATGTACAGCAAGTTTTTATATCATTTTTACAGTTTGGATATCATTCAATTTTTCAAATTTGTCAGTATTATTTTTCGTATATAACAAATTTTCATATATGAATTGGGAAATAACGGTTAGAATGTTTATTTCCCTAAACTTACCTTTGACAGATTCTTTAGGAGATAGATTGTAAATGGCTCTAAAAGCCCTTTTCTGTAGTATGAATATGGTATTAAGGTCCGCAGAGCATCCCCAAAGCAAGATTCCATAGGACATAATACTATGGAAATAACTGAAATAAACGATTCAAGCCGTTTCAACATCGGTTAGGAGCCTAATTCTTTTAACCGCATAGCTGCCGAGCTTAACTTTCCAGATAGTTTTTGAATATGTTCGCCCCATTGTAATTTGGCATCTATGGTAATACCTAAAAACGAAGTTGATTCTACAATATCCAACTCGACTCCATTTAGTTGCACATTAGCTCCTACCTGCCTCACGTTAAGCGTCGAAAGTTTAATGCACTTAGTCTTCTTATCATTGAGTAGGAGATTATTACTATTAAATCAATGCACAACTCTGGTAATTGCGTTGTTCACATCGTCATAATTTTGCAATTGTCTTTTAATTTTAAAAGGCATAATGCATCACACTGGAGCTGGATCGCATAAATGATTTTGTATAATATGAAAATGTATCTATACAGAAAATGAAGAAAAAAATTAATGGAGAATTAGACAAAAAGGACAAGCACGCTGAGTTTCTCGCCGGCGCTTTTCAGTAGAGGCCGCGTTCCGATCCGGTGTTAGATTAGTAAATTAAAAAAATAATTGAATATGACCATTTGTAACCCCCGCAGGGTTTACACAAAATAAATAATTTGAGTTTGCGTTTGAAAAAAGTTCGCCTCCTATTACATGGGACCTAACATCGTCGGCGAAAAGTGGGTGTACTCAGTACACCTCTGCCATTCCCGCTTGGGAAATATAAGCGTGACGGTGTTTATTTTGTTATTTTTAAATTCATTTTTGTCAATGTTTTCTTCAGTAATTAGGTACTAACTGAAGTTTTATACGTGATTCACATTTTGGAAGTTCTACAAAATGATATAAAGTTTGAGTTATCACACTATTTCAGCGATAGTGCGATATGTGGACCCTTACGATCGAAATGGGTGATAGTGTGATAAGTAACTGACATGTGTGTGTGTTAATGATCTACGCTGTTGGCCGCGGGGCCATTACAGCTTCACCGGACAAGAGGGCGAGCGTGCAACCACTACGCTCGAGCCAGAAGGGCAATGGGGCAACTAGTTCAAGGGCGCCTTAAGGAGGAACGGCCTCGGCTTGGGCAGTCGCTATGGGGGAGGGCGTATACTAGGTGTCTCGCCGTGGTGCTCTGCACCGGCCGGCGGGCAAGGGATTCTTCGACCTCGCCGGAGAAGTCGGTGTCTGATCCTGTGTGCGGTATCTGTATACGAAGGAAAGTAACCGACGTAAGATGAATTATGTAGTGACTAGCATTAAAAGATGTATGTTGAGTTGGTATGGGCATGTGGAAAGAATGAGTGACAGATGACTAACGAAAGGAATGTATTGCTTGATAAATTTCTATGATTCCATACTTGCCAATCAAATGTGAGTGAAAGCGTCGGAAGAGGTCGTCCAAGACCTACCACAGCCAAATTAATGGTATCTTTGGTATATTTAAAAGGGTCAAATGCGTGGCACTCTGATACAACGGAAATGTATGAATGTAGATAAAGCGAAAGACTTGCGTCGGAATTCTACTGTGTAGCGAATAGGGCACTAAGTCTGCTATGCAATTTTAGTGAAATTGACGATCATCGACTTTATTGTCGTTGGTTTTGTTAGTTTCGATAACAGGCCTACAACGATTTTGGTGCCGGGGATTTTAGACCTGATTTTAAGTATGTCTTACATGGTGATATCAAAAATGTTACTGGTTTTTTTCTATCAGCTCGAGTTCCCTAAATATAAAAAATTATTGGTATTAAACATCAAGAATTTGCCTTTTAAGTGATTTTCTAGAATGAGACTGACGTGGGCAATCTCACATGATTCCCCAGCAATAGTCGGCCATGATATGGGTGTCCCACCTTCCTTGGTACCTATTCTCCATCGTTTTTATGTCCTGGTGGAAGCGTTCTCCTTGTTCTTCGCTTAAATCTCCTAAATTGTGTTGAAATTGATCTAGATGACTATTGAGTTAGTGTAATTTTATACTCATCTTACAGCTTAAATTTTTGAAATGAACCAGCATTTCTTGTACTAATTCTACATAGTTATCAGCTCTATGATTTCCGAGGAAATTTTATGCAACTGCTACAAAAGATTTTCACGCAAGCCTTTCCAGATCATTCATAGAAGTCTCAAAATTAGTGGTGTCTTTCATTACCTGACGTATTTGAGGTCCATCATATATGATACCTGCGTTTAGTTTTTCAGTACTTAAACCAGGAAATTTCTGTTTAATAAACTGAAAACATTGAACATTTCTGTCGAGAGCTTTAACAAACTGTTTCATCAGCCCTAATTTTATATGCAATGGCGGAAGAATGATTTTTTCTCTTGAAGCTAAGGGTTCATTTATAACATTTCTTTCTCCGACAACAAGAGCATGTCTCATAGGCCAATTTTTCCTAGGGTGTGATTTAGCTCGACTGTCCCAGAGACAAATAAAGCATGGGTATTAAGTATAACCACTCTGTTGACCCAATAAAAACTAACCATCTTCAAGTCGACGCAGATCACCCAGTTATGTTCAAAATATTTTATTTTCTGTTAAAGAATTGAATTTCCTCATATTCTTCATTCACAGATGTTGAGTGAGCAATTGGAACAGGAACATATTTATACTTTATCTAGAACTGCTTTGAGACTTCGTTTACTACTGTCAATAAATAGACGCCATTCATTGGGCTGATAGATCATCAAACCCATGATATCAGCAAAGCACTCACATTACAGCAATACACAAAATTTTTATCAGATGAAAAATACTGTAATAAGCGTCGTTCTCTCGTGCGATATATAGACACTCGAACATCTGAGGAAAGGCATTTTTTTTCGTTTAATCTGGACGCTAGTAGCTCAGCACGTTCCTTAGAAAGATCTAAGTCTCTGATGAGGTCATTAAGCTCATTCTGCGAAAATGGCTTAGCATTTGATGTGTTTCCGCAGTATTCAAAGTCATCATCTACTTGAGAAGAAATAGGTGTTTCAGCTTTTTCCTTCTGTGATTGCTGCACTACCTGGTGAAAAGCTGGTATTGGAACATTTTCTGAATGCGGAGTAGGTCTTTGTGCTGAAGAAACAGGGTATTTCCATTTACAGCGATTGTTTTTGTTGATGCCCACTATATAAGTCATACAAAAGTAACAGTCGTCATAATGATTTTTTTGTTCTCGTCATATCATAGGCACTCCAAACTTCAAAGACTTACGTGTCCCTTTCTCCCATTGTCGCAAATGTTCAACGCATTGCTTACAGACACTATGAGGCGCCCACACTTTATCTTGGTGTCGAATTTCAATACCGAAGTAAGCAAAATACAGACGATTCACTGTGTCTGTTATCGATTTACGCTGCTCTTTTAGTATGTATTCATCACAAACATAACAAAATGTATCAGGATTGTTAACACAACATCTGGACGTACTAGCCATAATAGTATAGTAACATAAACTTTAACGATGTTATTGTAATAATGACTATTTACGAACAAGACCGGAAAAAAAATTGAATGAGGGTAAACTAGAGCTAATGAGTAAAAATTACGTATGACAATATATTGTACATTACCTACTTTATCGACCATAGGCACAAACAGAGCTGCACCAAAAAAAATATTTTTTTGTAGGCCTGTGTAATCTGTTAATTCAATGGTGCCTTATGGTTTTCCATAGATGTACCACTTGAAAAGAAGACGCTAAAGAATTTAATAGATTACCGACTTTAGGCATAATTGTAACTGAACGAATGTTATAGCATGTCATACTTTCAAATGACGTCAAAATAGCAGACTTGGGGCCCTGTAGTTTCTGCCTACTTCTTAAGGATATAACGTTATCTTCGAGGCAAGGAGACGCTCTTGTAACGGTCACCCACTTACAGCCTGTTCCTATATTCCACTCAAGGATAGATTTCCTTACTGCCAGTAGAAATTTGAAAGATTTTCCATACAAAATATGTCAAAATTCTATATGTAGTAGGCAAATCTATCCTTGAGTTGAATATAGGAACTAACTACTGAGGTTCAAGCACAAACTAGCTGTATTAAGTAAATATTAACAAACGATGTGGCGAAACTGGGTCGAATAGTCGCGGGTTCGATTCCCGCACGGTACAAATCTTTGTTCAATTCGTTATTAGCGTTGATCAACATGGTTGCAAAGACATTAGGCAGATGTAGTCAATATTTAATGCGTTAATTAAGTTGCGCGTAAGTTATATTTTAGCGCTTTGTTTAAGTTATTATATATTACGTAATATAGCTTCTTTAGAAACTATGTCAAACGAAAAATAGCGAGCAACTTGATGACCGCGAGGTTAGCGCTCTCCATTCCGATCTCGGTCTCGAACCTATTCGCGCCTTTATTAAAAAGGGGAAACCCGATATTTCGCGAACCTGTCCAATCATAGAAATTCAATCATTCAAAAAATCATTGCCGCCGCCGACTACGAACCTAACTCCCCTCCTAACAGCCGCTACCTCCATCCGCGGCATGTTCTCACCGACCCTCCCGATACCCTTACATCCCTTTTTTCGGATACAGATACCGCACACAGGATCAGACACCGACCTCGCCGGTGAGGTCGAAGAATCCTTTGCCCGCCGGCCGGTGCAGAACACCACGGCGAGACATCCTGTATACGCCCTCCCCCATAGCGACTGCCCAAGCCGAGGCCGTTACCCCTTGAGGCGCCATTGAGCTAGTTGCCCCCTTGCACTTCTGGCTCGAGCGTAGTGGTTGCACGCTCGCCCTCTTGTCTGGTGAAGCTGTAAAGGCCTCGCGACCAACAGCGTAGATCATTCACACACACAAAAAAAAAAATGGCGCGCAACTTGATGACTGCGGGGTCAGCAGAGATGTTTGTGTTTCCATACATAATCAATTCTTCTGTTTCTAGAGTTGTTTAAACAGTATTTCAGTACACATGACGACATATTTTTGAAATTAAACTTAACACTAGAAGGTATCACGTTGCCAGAAGAACCTGGAATAAGGGAAACTAGAGTGTATGGACTCTAACTTTTGCTACAAACAAATTACTTGAGGTGTCCTCTCTAGTATATAATACATATCACAATGGTTTAAGTCGCACTTTGATGCCGTCGTTAACACAAACGTTGTCGCAGGCAATCTTTGAAGCAATGCCAAAGAGCGGACCCAGAGAGATAGTAAGCACAGGCAGGAGGTTTTAGTCCGTAGGACACCTATCTCAGTGGAATCGGGCGTGTTGTTTGGTACAGGCCATACAGAATGAGGATTTCACCTACTGAGAGTCCCGCACCTGGACGTAAATTACCATGGCCAGTTTGGTAGTCTTTAAATAGACTTCGGACCCAGGTTGGCAAGGAAAACATGATCAGGTGGGGATTCACAGACAGTACTAATCTGGGGTGCAACTCAAACGATGTCCCACCTTAAATCATGCTCTGGGTGCCCTAACATTTGCAAGCAGCAAGATTTGATATCTGCTACTGACAATGCAATCGATGTGGCCACCTTCTGGGCCGCATCCATATACTTATAATCATGTTTCCCGTCAAAACGCTGAAAAGAAGAAGGATTTCCTCCTTCCAAAAAAAAGGACGGCAAGAGCATAACGATAAAGTCAATCCGTTCATGCTAGAGATTAGGAACGTTGGAAAACAAGTATTTACTAAAGCTGGAGCAGTATTTGCCATCAGTAAGTAAGGCATGGCAATAAAAACGAGATAATGTACACAATGCATGCGGAAGCCGCTCTCCGGATGGTCGCATGGCGTGCCGCGCTAGTAGCGCCATAGCGCTTAGTGCAAGCTACAACCGTATAGCGGATATTTATTCTCTATCTGTGTATGTCATACCATGTGGGGAAGACAGAGAATACCTACAGTGTTCTTTTTTACAAACCTCTGTAACTTCCTCCACTCTTATATAGGTATTTTAAAATAATAAAACAAGTCCTACTGCCCCACTGCTACGCCAAGGCCTTGTCTCACAAATCGAAGTGAGAAAGAATAGGTCATACATCAGCAAACAAATGCAGACGCAGATTCGTGAAGGCAAGTTGTGGTCACCTGGTGCTAACAGCAGTTGGCTACAATCTGCCTTTACTAATCTGCGTCAAGCTCTAAAGCTTATCAAGCTCATTAGTCTTCCTACTCGGTTTAATGACGACCACATGAAGCGGTAACCGAGACCTACTGCGTAACGTACCTTCCATAGCACAGAGACGTTCAAAAATGACAATACCATAAACGATCACCCATCTTAGACTAACCGAACCCAGCGTTGCTTAACCTTAGTGATCACATCTACAATACTTTAAATATGGGTGCCTCAGAGCGAACTTACAATATTTAATTTAAAAATGAAACATCATTAGACCGCCCGGCTTAGAATCATTGTTTTTTCTATTGTCCTCATATCGGACAGCCGATCGTTAAACATTCGCCGCTTAAATTACGTAACTATAATAACATACGATCATTAAAAAGCCTCTTTGAAAGTACCTTTCACATTATCACTCATTTAAATCGATGCTTATCTCCCAACGCGCTTTCCAGCCCGCTCTCTTCCCCACACAAATATCGCAGCCTTACGAGTAAAACTATTAAAATCTACCATAATAATATAAGTCAAATAATCGGACCAACTAGTTGATTTGATTAGAACAAACTACTTCAGTTCCATTCTGCACCAGTCCTTCCAGTCGGACTGCTCTGTAGGTCAAAAAGAAATATCACCTATTTTCTATCAATTACTTTCTGCCACTAAGTTAGATTTCCAACACATCATATACTCTCACACTTTATCAAATATCCTTATATTACCAGAGCCGAGAGTTCAGCGAGCACCCTTAGATTTCCACTCGGCTGACGAAAACGAGCCGAGGAGGGGGACCTGACCGACTCTCTGAAATTTTCGGATCCTTGGCACCTGTGCGTGTGTGTCACTCACCAACAGCTCGCTACCAGCAGCATTTAAGATTATAGTGTTTTTTTCACATATCCTTAAATTACAATCAACGTGGCGGCTGTAAGATTGATTGTAATTTAAGAATTGCTGAGAAATGGACAATAAAATAGGTAATGATTATGATTTTACAAGTTTGCACTTGATTTTGGGGGGCCAGGCTGCTCGTATCCGTAGGATTTATTCTCGATTCTCTACACGTAATCCCACGACTTTTGCAACGCGTCACGGCAGCGCTAAATAAGTAACGGCTTCACAGGTGGTAGGCTACGGCTGTGGCTGGTCAACTGCCAGTCAAATCATGCCGTGGGTTGTCGTACGAAGAGGCGAATCCAGCTGGAGCTCGGTCTAACTTCTGTCTCCTCAGCCTATTAACTAACACAGTATTCACAACAAGTTATAAATTCAAAATGGCTGAGCTGCAGCAGGCTGAAACTCTATAAGTCCCGATTAAAGGTGGCGCCCCATCGATCCGCACTGGGTCGGCGTGGTGAATGAGTTTATTTCTCTCGTGTCAATCAGTGAGAGAAAACTTTGCCCAGCTGTGGGATAGTACAACTCGGTATCACAACCGCTCTCTTCCTGACTCAACCACCGTAACTTTACTTATGCAACTTCTTTCTACAGCTGGTGGCCATAAACCTGTTTCACACTTCTCTCATTTAGATTTGTTGGAGATTGACTTTCAATACTAGTTAGCACAAGTTGATATATTATCTCTGTTTAACACATATACCTCAGTCTTATTAGTACAAGAATATACGTTTACCCAGCATTGGGAAAATAAAGGATGGTTTATTATCTCCCAACCCGCTATCCTGCCCGCTATCTGCTCCACACAAACACCGCAACCTAACTAGTGCATCTACTTTCTACCAAGTACAGACACGCGCCGACAAACGGACGCACCTTTTTGTTTGTATCTGCTTTACGAATGCGAGTTACGTCTCTGTGATAGTACATAGGTAACGTACGTACACATAACGTGCTTTTGCGTAAATCAATCATACTGGATCCATAGAGATGTTTATAATAAGACATGTAATTGAGGACCGAAACGAGGAGGCAGGTCTAGCTCGATCATTTCGAAGAAAGTGAATGACAACACTTCTAGCCCCTATATCGACGTAAAAAAGCATGTCGATGTAGCTCTAACTGCTCATATCTGGACGCCCTATAGAGGTAAGCCAGAGCCGAGAGTCCTACGGGTACCCTTACATTTCTACTCGGCAGACGAAGACGAGCTTAGGTGGGGACCTGACCGACTCTCTGAAATTCTCGGATCCTTGATACGTGTGCGTGCGTGTTACTCACCAACAGCTTGCCACTAGCAGCATTTAAGATTATTGTTTTTTTTCAGTTTATTGGCTTACTAACGACTGTTTACATCAGTTCAAGTATAATACAACCAGTGTAATTAGTTGCTAAACGTAACAATCACTTAAAAGTAAGCACCGTAGTAAGTATGCATTTGTGTTACATAATTAATAATAATAAAAATTAAAGCTAAAGAAAACTACAGATTAAAAAATGAAAAAAAATATAAAGGCATGAGACAATTAATGTAATGAAGTGACAACACTATTGTTATTGATGTCAGACAGTGTTTTGCTTCATAATAAATCGTTAGTACCAGTCTAGAATTATCGGTAAAATTTCGGTGAATACAATACATTTGATCTAGAAATTCATTTGATCTAGGGCTGATTCTTGAAATATATAAAATTTATCCATCAAAAAAAAAATCAGAATGAATATGAATGTGAAACAATTGAACTAATTTAAATAAAACAAACAAATTAAAGTTGTGTAATGAGGTTTTCTCGTGATATTTTTCTTCAACATTAACAAGGGATACCTAATCTACTCATCTCTGACTAACCCATCTGCAATAATCTATAGTCTTAAAGATATAATCGTATGCCTTTTACGCAATCTCATAACACACAGAATATAAAAAAAAATATAATCAGAAAGTAAAACTGAATTCCAAATTCAATTTTAAAAGTAAGCCAAATTTAACATTCGTTGTTAATACTGCTCACAATTTTATAACTTTTATTATTTTAAAAATAATTCTTTTTAAAACCGTATCCATTTTTTCAAGATGATATTTTAATTACGAAATGTGTAGGTACTTACTTATATAATACAAATTGATTATTAAAGTTTGTAACGTAACAATGTGCAATTCTACAAATAGATTTTATCAAGTGATGTTATTACGTTATCAGAATAATAAACCTTTTTTTAGTATGCCTTATTGGTCCATTCACGCGTAGTGTTGCTAGCGACTGTGATATTTTTGGTTCGAATTCTATGTTGGACCAAATGTCTCCGTGACTGGCGACCGTGCATAAGGCAAACATAAGAGCGGAGGAAGCCAGAGAGGTCTGTAAGGAACGAACCTGTTGGAACTTTGTACTCTCTGCGTACCTTTCAAAGGATCTGGCGTGATATAGATAGATATATCGAATAGTAACTGCCTATAGTCTGAATTTTTGGTCGGTAAACGAATTATAGTAACAGAATCCGCTTTTACATTGGTAGGTACCTAACTTTTTCGGCGCAATGTGGGAGTATATAGAACCTCTGCCTTTCTCTTGGAGAATAGTTGCGTGACGATGTGTTTTATTTCTATTTGGTAATGGTTACATTAGTACAATACGGCCAGTCTTGCTTTCTGTGAATTTTGTAGAAGCCAAACCATAGCCATTAAAACACAAACCGTTATACTATGATGAAGTAACTTATTACAGGAAAAGCTTACGGACAGACTGAAAAACTCTTTGGCCACACAATTACAGTATTACTAAATTACTAAACAGAGCTCCAACCCAAAGCACATTCGTTTTCCGGTCCATCATTCAAAACAACCTTGTTGATACAATCTTTTAATTTAGTCATCCACATACCACAATTTCGTTCGTATCATCAAACAAATAATAACATATTTATATTACCATCTAATGAGATATCACACTTTCTATCGCGTCCACTTCTTAAAAAAAATTGAGCACATATAGTTATAAAATAAAACAAAAATGGAGTATTAACTTCTCCTTGTTAAACCAGAATAATACAATCGAACTGTACTTATAAAAGCGCCACTGTTACTTTCAATCAAAATTCTTAACATACATTGCGTGTTCTGAACTAACACTACTATAATTTATGTGGTAACGCAGCAATGGATACCGTGCAACGCGATAGTTCGAAAGTTAAACATAAATTTACTAGCGTCATAGTGCGAAGACCCTATCACTGAATGGAAAGGCACGTTGTTCATTTCACCAAGTATAAAACGGTTGTGGGGACCACAGATTGCACCAGTCAATACTTAGAAGTCGACAACACCAACTAAACGATTCAACATGATCGCTTTTGTAAGTTTTACAATAATCATTTTATTATTATTCTCTATTTTTACATAGACAAAATTTGAAAATCGGAAGTGAATTTTTAGGCTGAATAGTGTTTATTCCTTTGCTTTTGTAAAAAGGTGGCGGAAATGGCCGCGGTTTTTTGTGTAATAATAAAATCAAATCAGTGTATATTTTATGTTTATAGTAATTTTATGAGCTCGACAGAATTTCAAATTATAATTTATGTTAATTACTTTCTCACAGTCTGCATGTCAGAGAATGTATAATTTTTACATAACATTAGTTATGGTTAGGAATATAATGTTCGTGTTATGACATAGCATCCGTGTCTTATTTCGACTGGCTAGATTGGTCAACTATGACCAATCTAGCCTTTTATCCTTGTTCAGTATATTTACTTCAGTCTAATTTGGAATCTACTCTGACTTTGGAGGTATTATCCTATTAAAAATATTTATTAATTTTTTTTCCTGTCATAACCTAAAGACGCGAAAATCATACCCAAAGAACGTTAGGCTTCCTTGTTTCCTCCATAAGTCGCTAATCATTCTTAATCTTTCAAATACTCTCAGTATCTACTTATGTTGGTGAATTGCCAAACCAAATATTAGCACCCCATATAAACATTATTTAGACCAAAAGTAATGGATTTGACGTCAAACGAAACGCGTGTGAACTACTTGAAAAACAGAATGTTCAGTGATTTAATTACCCCTCAAAAATTACAATCGCACGAAATATTCTTTATTAATAGAAAGATTCTTTGATCTTCAAATAAAAAAAACACCGTCATGCCTTTATTCCCCAAGCGGGGGTGGCAGTGGTGTACTGGGTACACCCACTTTTCGCCGACGATATTAAAAATAACGATATTAAATTAAACCTATTGCCATTGTACCGGGCTCAATGGCAGACTGATACCAGATTTTTTTTATCGTAAAATACATTTTCTCCTCCCTAGTACTCGAACCAAGGCAGGCATTATCAATATAATAATATTGATGTTATCTTTCAGAAAACAACAGCCATCCTCCTCCTAGCCGCTCTCGCCAGCGCGCGCCCCTCCGAGGAATGGGAACCCGAAGGCCATTCCCACACGGAGCATACCAAGCCGTACCACGTGACCGTAGTCAAGAAGATCGGGGTCCCAGTGCCCCACCCCGTGGCCGTCTCCGTGCCCCAGTACGTGAAGGTGCCCATACCGCAGCCCTACCCAGTCCATGTGACGGTGGAGCAACCGATCCACGTCCCTGTTTACAAGGTAAGACCATCTATCTTCTATGTGTTTCAGCCATTTTTGAAACCAGTCCTAAACAAAACAATAAAAAACCTAGGTATTTATCACGTCAGATCTCATGATAATGAAAAATCTTCGGAAGCACAGCTTTAAAATAAAAAAAAATCTATCTATATGCGGGGTGTTAGGGATATGTCACCGGAAATTGAAACACTACACTGTCTTCTTTTCTTTCTAATAAAATGTGTTGCGGGCTGTACCATTAAGGCACTCCGGGTCACTCCGAAGCTCAAAACATGGAGTCATCTAAGGAGACCATTGTGAATCCTGGCTTACAAAATTTACATTGATGGGAACGTGTGCCGAGTTAATCAATTTTTTTTGAGTACTGGTCAGTGATTGATTCCTATTTCCCCTGATGAAAAGTGATGATGGAGTTGAAAATATGACCGCTGACTCAGCAATAACCTATTTTCTGTCGATTGGAAGCCATGATCTGTCTCTATAAACCTCTGTCGCCTCCTCCACTCTCATAGTTCCTCTCAACCTAGCCAGTTATGGAGTCTCTTGTCCACCAGATAAGACACGGTCTTTTTGATCGTGGTAGGATAGTCATCGTCTATCCCAATATCTACATCCACCACACTACATACTACATGAAATCACCTCAGTAAGGACCAAGGGTTCATAAACTTACAAATATAAACTAGGTTTCGCCGATGACTTCATGCAGAAAAAGGTAGGTTATTAAACACCATCCCTATTAATTTAAATAGATAGATAAAAATTAAAGTACGCAAGTTACAAGCAAACTATAAACCGACCTCGCCGGCGAGATCGAAGAATCCCTTGCCCGCCGGCCGGTGCAGAGTATCACAGCGAGCACTTAGTATATGCTATCCCCCATAGCGACTGTCCAAGCCGAGGCCGTTCCTACTTGAGGCGCCCTAGTTGTCCCCTTACCCTTCTGGCTCGAGCGTAGTGGTTGCACGCTCGCTAGTCCAATGAAGCTGTAAAGGCCCCGCGGTCAAAAGCGTAGATCACTCTCACATACATAAAAAAATATAGAGGAGTCCGGATCCCCTAAGCCCCCCAAACATATATCTTGTCCTTTCTGATGTTTACAACAATACCTTTCTTCATACTTACGCGCTCATTTGGTATTGCGAACACCAGCGTGACTCCGCACATTTTCATTTAGCTGACTTACATTATTTTTCTTGCATATTCGATTTTCTGTTCCATATATCAGCGTCTTACCGTTTAGTATTAATTAAATTATAAACGAGGCGGTCGTAGCACTGCGGGCCAGGGGCATCTTTAGCGATCACCAAGATTAAGCATCATTTGGTCAGACTGAGATCTGTGGCCATTTGGGCATTTTTGAGCGTCTGTGGGTTCTTTTTATATTCGAGCGTCTCCGTGCTTCGGAAGGCACGTTAAGCTATTACTCCCGGTCACCACTTAATGTGGTAGTCGTTAGGCAGAGTTGGAAGCCTTATAGGTGGCTTGATATGTTCCAACAGCAGGTGGTCTCAAACCTGCCTCCGCTAATCGAACGCCTCCACGCGAACCCAGTGCAGATTCACCTAATCTCTTTCACCTCGATTTGTGAGAGAAGGTCTTTACCCAGTAGTAAGTAGTATAGGCTGACATTAGCCTGTGTGTTTCAGAAGGCATATAAAACCGTTGATGCCAGTTAACACTTAATCCGGTGTTTGTTAATTCAAGGCTTAATAAGCTGCAATATCAGGTGGCCATAAAACCATTTTTCATTAAATTTTCATATCATTCAAACAGTCCACGAAAACTAACACGTGGGTTTGAAATCACACATTAGAGCTATAAGCTCACGCAGACTGGGTCCACTATTTCCAATACCTGCAGTTTGTTAATATTACAAGGATTTCCTATCACGTGGGTTTGAGATCACGCGTTAGAGCTTTAAGCTCACTAACACTATATGTATATTATATCTACTAACCGGGTACTACCTATTTATCCCGGAAAAATATAAGGCAGAAACTGCTAAGGGAAAATAATGCCTAAAGTCTAAACAACTTTTGTTCTAAAACTTTTTATTTTTTCGTGATTTTTTTTGCCCTTTACTCTTTTGAGATTCGAGGAATGTATAATATTTTATTAATATAATTTATATAAATAAGTTATTTAGACTTACGTATAAATGCAAAAATTTTTGGCATAATACCCCAATTATTTGTGGGACATGGGTATATTTTTTGTGGGACTGAGCCCGCCATACATTCCCACCATTGTAACTCCTGTAAGCCAGGATCCACAATGGTCTTCTTAGATGACACCTAGGTTTGAACCTTGGGGTGTCCCGGAAAGCGCTTTAATTGGCTTGGAACAAATTGAAATTTAATTAGAACGAGAAACAGGAGTAGGAAATGTATTATTCCACTTCCCTCCTTTGCTAAGCGGGAGCACAAAAAATTGGCAGATCAGCCATAGAGAATGAGACTATAACTAGAATAAACCCAGTTGGAACGCACCACGGATACAAAAATTTATATTGTGTAATGTTTACAAATATCTCTACCCAAGATATTATTGTAAATGCATTGTAAATTTTGTATTTACTCCTGTGTCGTGGGTGTGTTTATTTATATACCACCATACCGAAACAAATATTTGTGGCTTCGATCCAGAACACGGAGTGGCTTATCTTAACCACTGTACCAAGCCGTCCGTCAGTCTGAAAGATACGTATGTATGTAATCTTAAAATATATTTCCACATCTATCGTCACGAATGCCATCAACACGCAACCACAAACTCATCAGCTAGCGAAATAGAACCATTTCCCACCACAAGCAATTTACCAACACTTCTCACTACTGTCCTCCTCAAGTAGACAGAGGAGTAGGCATATAGACATCCATCCTTCGCCTAGATATTTTAGCCCTAAGGAGACAGGACCAGAGTCTGTCCTGCCTGTAACTAAATCGTTATACACTAATATTACACACTAATATTATAAATTTGAGAGTCACTCTGTCTGTTTGTTTGTCTGTTGCCCAAACCGATAAACAGATTTTAATCAAATTCAGAAAGCATAGAAATTTTATCCAGAGGACGGACAGAGGCTACCTTTTGTCTCAAAAAAAAACTTAAGCGTGTGAAATAGAGAAAGTACAGCTAATCGTCTATCTATCTATATCATCACGCCAGTTCCCGTGCGGGGTAGGCAGAGAGTACAGAGTTCCAACAGGTACTTTCCTTACAGACCTCTCTGGCTTCCTCCACTCTCATAGTTCGTCTCAAACACGCTCGCCGGTTACGGTCTATTTGGTCATGGTAAGATAGTCTAGGTCTTCCCCGGTACCTACATCCTTCCACATGACAAAACAGATATATATATATTTTCGCATTGTAAATCTGTTTAGTCATTCACAGCTAATCATAAATAAATAAATAATAGTAAAAAAAGTAAAAATAATAGTAGTAAAATAAATAAATAAATATAGTCAGCGGCTCGCCCACTGTTACATTGTGACTTAATTGACGATATGTAGGTGTACAAAGTACACTTTTGCTTCACCTGCTTCAGAAATGTATACGTGAAGGTGCGTATATTTGATTACACATAACCCGTAGTTTCCCTTCACCGTTAGCAAGGCAGAGGTGCGAACCGACATTGGAATTCTAAATATCATTATAATATGGCGAGCGACCGACTATCCAACTCAACTATTACAGCAATTTAAATTGAGGTTATATCATCTCCATTGTGTCTATACTTTTTTGCCACTTATCGTGACATAAGTCTGCCATTCATGTCGCTGCATGAATTATTCTTATGTAATGCACTCGGCCATAACGAAAGTAAAAGTGATGGCCAGCGGACCGCGAAGAGAAAAAGAATACGATTCCCGCGCATTTGTGACAGTTCTCCGCCATTACTGACGTTTTACTGGCAACGACATTTTCGTATACAGCCTTTTGCATATACCAATACGGCTGATATAGATACCACTTAGAGTTTCAGGGACTTTTTAGCTTTGGTTTAGGAATTAGGACCATTTTAGATATAAATAAAGTAATAAATAATCACTGCTGATAATATTAAAATTAAAAACTAGTATTATACTTGCAATTGGTCTCTACGTTGCCTATTTAAACTGAAGACATATGACTTAACTTCAGTTTTAGTCCTTTACTAATTCAACTCTTTTTCGGTCCAGTTTCAGTTCCATTTTGACCCTACAAGGACCCATCTCAATAATACTCAGACTGGGACAAAATTCTGAAAAAAAATATACACTGTCATTTGTGCGGTACCTACCTCATGTTACATTAAATAAAATGACCACACTCAGACCATAGACTAAGCGGCTACTGTTTCAATAATTAAGTTAGTAATTAATTCTAACAATTTTATCCACAGGTCGTGCCCCACATAGTGGAGAAACCGGTGCCCTACACGGTGGAGAAGCCCGTCCCCTATGAAGTGGAGAAGCCTTACCCCGTCGAGGTGGAGAAGAAGGTCGAGGTCCCCATTCCCAAACCCTACCCCGTCCACGTGCCCGTCTACAAACACATCTACCACCATAAGGGTGGCAAACATTAAAAATTAAATAATAAATAAAAGAAAAAGGCTTGTATAGTAAAGTTTGTATGAGTGCGTAAGGGTTAAGTGTGCGGTAACTGTGCTGTGATAGTGATAAAAAGCGTATTAATTGTCACTTTATACTTTGACAACAGAAAATTTAACAAAATTTTTAAAATTATCATATTTTTATCTTTGGCTTTGTCACCATAAATGGCTGACAAACTAAAGGTGCGCAAATAATTTCAGGTGTAATTTCAATATTTTTTGTGATTTTATAATTATGTAACATTTTAGGATTTTATAAGCATTTTAGCAAACGCATTATGACCAATCTTCTGGTCGTTTCAAAGCTTGCACACACCATTGCGCACAGATACAAGCGAGTGTACACATAGCCCAAGCCCTGGGTTGCCAGTTGTAAATACAAATCGTAGATCTATCGGAGATGTAGTTCCGTTAGTGTTGACTACATGAAAAATATGTTGTTTTGTGATATTTATTGTGTGCATACAATACTGTTGTTTGTTTGTGCTGTTGTTTGCAATCTTTGTTGACTATTGTGTAATTGTTGTTGATAATTATTAGTTTTTAAGTTTGTAAAAAAATACAAAATATTATTTTTTTTCTTTTTGTTTTTTATTTATTTTATATGTCATAGTTAGGTACTACAGGAACTCTTCTTATGCTGCATTAAAATAACGATTCTACGCATAATTCATCGCCATTAGGCGCTGATGTGGCTCTACTATTATTACAGGATATGTTGTCATTCTATTATGAAAAAAATAAATTAATTAATATTGGATTTCTTATAGACACAAAAAAGAACATGTTACCATCAAAGGTTCCTCAACTAAAAAATATATGATCCACCTCAGTCGAAAGACGTCCACTGCAGGTTAAAGGCCTCCCCCAAAAACCACCCCAACGCCCGGCTTTCTACTAAGCCTATCCACCTCCTAACCACGACCTTCACCAGGCCATCGGTCCATAGGGGGCCTGCCCACTCCACGTCTTTCGGTACTGGTAAAAAATATTGCATAAGTACCTATTATGGCTTTGTATAAAAGTAGTTTAACACAATACATTTTCATATCATTATAATTCTACTCATATTATAAATGTGAAAGTTTGTATGTTCAGATGTTTAAATGGTTAGATATTTGGATGTACATTACTCAATCACGCAAAAACAGCTGAACGAATTTGGATGAAATTTGGTGCACAGATGATTTATTAATTGGATTAACACATAGGATACTTTTTATCCCGAAAAAAGTAAGGTTCCTGTCTAAACTCAACGCTGACGAAGTTGCGGGCAGAAACTAGTTTAATACAATTAGTAGGTAGATTAGATAGAACATATTGTTTTAATGTTGTCTTCTTCTTCTAGTGCCTTACCAACTAATGAAAATTGGCTATCAATTTTTGGAATTCGTCCTTATCCTGTGCGTCACGGAAGATTTTTAGCGCGCTAGCAATTCCCGTCCACTACTGGATGTTACGGAGCCGACTTCTTTTTGCGACCCACACGCTTTTCACCGGCAACTTTGCCCATCAAAATGACCTGTAAAAGATCTATCTTATCTTAGCACGTGACCGAGTTTAACGTGGTAAACAATATTTGTAAACATCCTTATATTCCTACTTCACTTCGAAAGCTATCGTTCTATCGATACTCGATATCGGAATAGCCTGAGTTCCGATTACATTCTCCGCCCTATGAAAGCAACAATCTCCTTTATAGATTAATTTGCGAATCGATATTGACTCGATATCCCGTTCTGCATCTGTGCCCACTTTCTCTCGGCGGTCAAGGCTTAGGTCGTTGACTTGTAAATAATGTTAGATTCGGAATATCGCATTACATTGCTTCATTTGTTCTTAATTAAAACGTTAATGTACTATGATATCAGGTAATGGATAATGAATATGAGGCATTCTCGATATAATTAATTGATTTATTACATGCAAAATGGCGTATGTTTTGATTTTTATTTCGTCACGCAAGAGTAATTTTATTTACCTATTATTATTGTTTATGTAACTGTTTTATGCCAGTCATAGTGTTAATGCAGATTCAATCACGTTTTTCAGTAGCTATGATTTAAAAAATGCAAGTAATGAATTCTTTAGTGGAGACATCGGCTCGGCAAACGTAGTGTAGGACGCCCTGCAGCTAGGTGGAGCGACGATATACGCAGGGTGGCTGGCAGCAGTTGGAAGGGAATAGCCGAAGGCCTTGGGAGAGCCCAAGGCATGCCATGCTGAGCCCGGTCTTCGGCCCATGTCCAGGACTGATACAGGCTAATTATGATGAAATAATTCATTAAGTATCTCAATATCACTTCGGAGTCTGGACTTGTGGCCGGTAAAATGGCAATAAACATCGTTAGCGAAAAGCAGTTTAATTTCGACGGTGTTATTTTTTATTATTTTAATTCATTAAGGTATTTTTACACACCATGCCCATGACCAAAATAGATAGGGAAATTATTTGCAACAAAGAACACGAGCCCTTACATAATTCCCTTATAAAAAAAAATATGGTATACAATTTGGAGACAATTATCCTAAGGAATATTTGTGCCACAGTACAAATAGGTAACAAATCAATGTGGCGTTGGCGCGAGGAACAAAACGCTGTTTTTCAGCTGCTGGTAAGGAACCACTCAACTAAATTCTAAATTCGCAATACTGATATGAGCTTAATATGTACATATCTAATTATAACACATACATAATATAATATGAAAGTGGAAGGATGCAGGTACCGGGGAAGACCTAGACTATCTTACCACGACCAAATAAACCGAGTCTTATCTGATGGAAAAGTCAAGAGTCTCCGTAACCGGCGAGCGTGTATGAGACGAACTATGAGAGTCGAGGAAGCCAGAGAGGTATGTAAGGAAAGAACCTGTTGGAACTCTGTACTCTCTGCCTACCCCGCAAGGGATCTGGCGTGAGGTTATAGATAGATAGATAGATAATATAATACGAGACAGTAAAAATATTCACGCATTTCGAAAACTTGTCGAATTCACTCGAACATGGCAATTTTCTTACGATTATTTCCTTTTCCTTTACCGAGACGACAAACAAATAAAAAACCTTATGGAAGTAAGTAGGTTCTCAACAAAGCTCGTATAATTTCGACTAAGCACGGAACTAGCAGAAGCAAATGTTTGCATAACAGAAAACACATAACTGCACCTACCCAACACTTATACCCCGACATATCTCCGCTCCAATAGAAAGTGAAGCAATTAGCTTGAAAGTAAGATGGAGGCAGCTTCCCGTGTTAACGCAGCTATGGATATTTTCAACATGGGTTGTGCCCACGAAGCTTATGTGAAAGTTATACCACTGGTCATTCCAGAGTTCTTACGCTTGGGTGATGTACTCGTCATAATGCCGGAATACAACATTTAATGAGTTATATCCAACCATAAATTGTAAATTGATCATTTCTACCGTCCTCAATAGCGTAAAGAATTTTGTATAAAATGAAAGAATACGAAAATTTGGTTTAGTCAAATAAAACCAATATTGAGTTTAAAGTCAAGGGTCCGTAACCCGCGAGCGTGTATGAGACGAACTATGAGAGGGGAAGAAGCCACCGAGGTATGTAAGGAAAGAACCTGTTGGAACTCTGTACTCTCTGCCTACCCCGCAAGGGATCTAACATGATGATATAGATAGATGGGTAGAATATTGAGTAATTAAATTTACGTAAGGATAGAAACGTCGGGAACTTAAAAATAAATTATAAACCGTCATTAAATCCGAAAAAATTTCCTGCATTTAAAGTGTATTTTGGGTTTATTGGTCGTAGAGGTTTTTGATATCTTAAGTTTGGCTTAATATCTGCAATCTATTGGCAAGTCCGAATCCATGGTTCCACCTATATTGACCTCCACGACAAATAAAACCCAAATCATATTCTAAATCGCCTGTATCGCCCGTAAGCCGACATGCCCTGTGGCATGTCGATCTTTCGATACTAGCTAAACTCAACTTTACTTGCGGTCTCCCATCTAAAACCTGACCGCCTTACCTCGGCATTGTTACAGCACAATCGGGCTGTTAATAATAAGCTTTTATATTTTACTCATGGTGTACAAGGCGTACAAGATCTCTATATCATCAAGTCATGTCTTTTATGGGGTAAACAACACGGAGAAAGCGAACATTTAGTGCATGTTCGGACGCTCAGCGTTTAGTGACGTACTATTGATTGATTATATCGATATCCATATTCTATCGATAAATGAAATTTTTATTTATTTAATTTGTGCAAATCGAATGCAACAAGCAACACATTACAAGATATTACGTTAATGGAGGTTGTTTAAAATTGTTATAATATTATTATTTAAATACTATAACGGGATTGGCATATGTTCTTATAAAGGAAGAAAATATAGGTTAAGTAGTAACTTACTAAGTAAAGTGAGCACGTCGATGTAGAGAATTCTTAATATAAGCTGCAGTTACTACGTAACGATACCAGTCACATGGGTCGCATCACTAGGACCTCGGTATCGATTAGGCGCCCCCGCTGCGCGTGAGTCACTTTTATGTCGTTCTCACATGTAGTTTTATTTGTGTTGCCATGTAAAAAATACTCCTACGTCCCATAAACCGTTGTATTATATGAGAAAACGCGAATATTTTACAATAAATTAATATTTTATCCTTCGTTATGAATAAAAGTGAAAATGGAATATTTTTGCTCGTTTAATAACAGAAAAAGAATAAAGATGAGAGAGGGTTGCGTCGAATATCGGAATGTCATTCGGATAAGTACTAAAGTACTGCATGGTACTCGTCGAGTCAATTTAAATTTGATTAAGTATTAATAATTTATCTCTCACCTCGATTTGTGAGAGAAGGCCTTTAAGGCCTAGCAATTACAGTGTAGGCTGATATTATTATTATTTTATTAATAATTTATAAGATTACACTAACATGCATGTAAGATTGTTACCTCGTTTGGTCTAACGGCTCATGATGCGACTGACCATTACCGTTGTCCGTTGTCCTAGATCGGATAAATTCTTCTGAGGTTGTCCTATGGAAAAGTACTTAGTAAATTGCAATCAGCCTGAAATTATGTCCGGCGTAATGACAATAGGTTCGCCCCCTATTATATTGGGACTTAACATCGTCTGCGTCACAGATGTAGATGTACACAGCGCGTTTGGAAAATATGAACGTGAAGTTTAGGATTTCAGTATCTTGAACTAAGCAATAATAATAATGTTTACTTGCTGAGAAAAGAAAGAAAAAATATAGAATGCGGTACTTAACTAGTAAATTAACATAATGTAAGTCTTTAATACTAAATTATAAATTATATTAATAAAAGGTAAGTCTTCTTAACTAACAAATTAACGAATGGTAAGCCAGTAAAAAATATAGGAGTTACTTGTGTCTAGCACACTAGGCAAAGCCTGTCTCGTGGAAGCGAAATTTATCACAGAGTTTTTATCATAAAATAAGTTGCCGTGATCGATATCGATTTAATATTATTATTATTATATAAATCGATTTAACAAAATGAGTGACAATTATTAATCTATCTATCTATCTATCTATAACCTCACGCCAGATCCCTTGCGGGGTAGGCAGAGAGTACAGAGTTCCAACAGGTTCTTTCCTTACATACCTCTCTGGCTTCCTCGACTCTCATAGTTCGTCTCATACACGCTCGCCGGTTACGGAGACTCTTGACTTTTCCATCAGATAAGACTCGGTTTATTTGGTCGTGGTAAGATAGTCTAGGTCTTCCTCGGTACCTGCATCCTTCCACTTTCACATTGTATATCTGTTTTGTCATTCTTTCCTCTGGCATTCTTTCTATATGCCCGAACCAGCGGAGCATGCCCTTTCTCATCTTTACACCGATACTATCTTTCATACCTACTCGCTGTCTTACTATGCTGTTGCTAATGCGGTCGGTCAGCTTCACTCCGCACATCTTCCGCAGAGCTCGCATTTCTACCGCATTTATCCTACTTTCATTCTCCTTCTTACATACCCAGCTCTCGCTACCATATAACAGCGTTGGGACAAGAACTCCGTTATGTATGGCCAGCTGCGCCTTATGGCTTAAGTGCCGGCTCCCGAGTAGCTTTCCCATCGCACCATTCACTCTGTTCCCTGCACTCACTCTTCTCTCTATGTCAGCGGTGTATTTCCCATCCTTACTGAAGGCGCATCCAAGATATACAAACTCATTCACTTGTTCTAGCACATCGTTACCAACCACAATCCTTACAATTATTAATATAAAAGAAATAATAAATGAAATCTTTCTCGTGCACGTATGTGGGTGCGCACGCGCGTGTGCGTGTGTGTGTGTGTGTGTGTGTAAGTGTATGTTAAGTGCATTCAGACTAAGCCTTCTAAAATGATAGTAAGCTTCTTTCGAGTACCTATATGAACATCAGTTTCTTAAAATAACTCTCAAGCAGTTTAAGTGACTGGCTCAGCTTGCGTGTCCTATATATACTTGAACGACCTCCTGATAGCCAATTCTCGTAATTAAAAGTATTTAAAATGCAGACTCGATCTAATCTCAATGTCACAAATGGTATTCTCGTAAAATGTCGACAAAGACCGAATCGAGATCGGACCGAAAGTTGTACAAATTTAAGCGGTATTCCGATAAAATATTGACTGATATTAACACCAAACATACAAAACGAATTACAAAACCAAGTCTAATCAAAGATTACAGTTAGATATTTTTTATTTAGACTGTGGCAGCTGAGATTAACATGTGACCAATAATATATTCTAAATGAAATAATTTGACATTATATCGAAATGATACTGAAATTGTATCGATATTTTGTTGGAGCAGAATACCAAATGTGAGTCAATTCTTAATTTAATTTCAATTTAGGCAATACTTAGTCCAATGTCAATTAAATACAAAAAATGACCTTCTGATTGATCTAAGTTATCAATCGATTTTAGAAACCATTGATACCATTTAAGTTACTTGGGAATGGAAGCCAGGAAATTGCATGGACTAATGAAAGTCGATGCGTCCGACCATTACAGATAATAATATCAGCCTATACTGTCCAACTGCTGGGCAAAAGCCTTCTTTCACAATCAAGGTGAGTGAATTAGGTCATACTCCACCACGCGGACCCAGTGCGGATTGGCAGCGGCAGGTTTATGGCCACCTGCTGTTAAAACTTATCAAGCCGCCTACAAGGCTTCTAACTTAAACGACTACCACATTACATTGTAACCGTGACCACCGGCTTAACGTGCCTTCCGAAGCACGGAAACGCTCGAATATGAAAATGCCACAAATGGTCACCCATCCGAGACGAACGTTGCTTAACCTTAGTGATCACTAAGCAAACCGCAGTCTCACAGCGCTACGAGTTACAAACATTACATATACGAAGCTAAATTTAGCGAAGCACTATCATCATCATTCTGAAAGCCGTCCACTCCAGGATCCTCTTCCTCCAAAGATCAGCGGGATTTGTTCTGTACGCATCCAGTTTTTACCCGTAAACTCAATGTAAACTAAGTGCCGCATATTATGCGTGTGTATAAATGAGTATGGCGGCGAATGATATAACCTATTGATATCATAATGATATAACCTTTTGATATCATAATGATATAACCTATTGATATCATGTGTATAAATTGTTCAGTTAGGAGCCGTCTTACCGTGCCTATGTTGGAACAAAATATGTCAAGATTTAAGTCACGAGAAAGGTGTTGTATAATCGCGTACTACGTAAGAAAAACGAATTTCTTCTATAGTTGGATGTCGCAAAGGGAGTGTGAAGCAACGGTCGCTGTCTAAGAGCTGTTGAATTTGTGTTTAATCCTATTTTCGCGACTAGTTCCGGGCTATCGATAGAACCATTAGAAACACCAAGCAAGAAAGAAATAATGAGTTAATGAGTGGCCTTTACTGAGTTCTTAGATTTACGCGAATATTACACATGAAATAAAACTATTTTACGGATTTTATCGCGGTTTATTTTTGATTTTTAGTTCCCGACGTTTCGAGTGCTTTGCAGCACCCATGGTCACGGGAGGGACTGGTCCCTCCCGTGACGTAAAATAGTTTTATTTCATGAGTGGCCTTTGTTACAGCGGTAAAAAAAGGTATCTTTTGCATCTATGGGCGTAATTTTCGGAGAGTTGTTGCGATTTATAATCCAGATATCGTAAAAATCTCTTTGAACACCCTCGATCCGAGATTATTTACCTCATATTGAGGATTCCAAACCTGCGAGGCATATTCCAAACGGTTTCTAACTAAAGAGCAGTACAGGATTTTAATTGGTTTTAGAGAACCGAGATCGGCCGTAGTCCTCATTATAAACCCTAACGCCTTTGATGCTCTTTTTACTATGTTGTCTATGTGTTGGTTATAGAGAAGTTTACTGTCCTGTATGACACCTAGATCTTGCAGTTATATTGCTAGCTTTATTATCAGGTTATTTGGTATGTAATCAAAAACAATCACCGATCTTTGACGCGAAAATGTAATATGAGAGCATTTAGACACGTTTAATTAAAGTTTGTTATAGGTACAGTATTCTTCAAATCTAATAAGATCAGCTTGTAACTTATTGGCATCTGATATACTATGGACAAGTTTATGAACCTTCATGTCATCAGCAAATAAAAGAATATAAGAGTTTTGGAAGCAGGTTTTGATGTCTCCAATAAATAATATAAACAAGAGAGGCCCCAGTATTGAGTCTTGGGGCACTCCAGAAGGGACATTAACCCATCTCGACGTATATCCCTGTACTACAACAACTAGCGTACGATTCTCTATATATGACGAAAATCACCTGTACAGATCGCCATGGATTCCAGCCTTTAATATTTTTTGCAAAAGTTGTCTGTGATCGATACGGTCGAAACATTTACTATAATCTGTGTATATTACATCAACCTGCGCCCGTTACAGTGAAAGGATTAAGTTAGACGTTGTTGAGCGATTCTTAATCAAACCATGTTGTTCAGCGCCAAAATTACATTTTACAGCCGCATATACAGCGGTATAAACAACTCGCTCCAGTATTTTAGCAAATAAACATATCTTAGAAATGGGGCGGTAGTTTTGAACATCCGACTTATTACCTTTTTTGAGTACCCCCTGTACTAACGAATGCAGATTTCCATATTTGTGGCACTATGCCTTCCGCTAGCGACCTCCGGTACAACATGCATACCGGTGCAAGAATACTATCGGCACAGTTGACAATAAATATGGGGGGTATAAAGTCCGGGCCACCAGATTTGGAAAGATCCAACGACTTAAGCAAGGGTAGTATACGAGAAGGGCAAATTTCACCTTTACCAATAGATGATATACATTCACTAACATAAGAGGCCCCACCAGCACTTACATCAGAGGCCATAGAATCAGGTTCTTGAAATGTAGAATGGAAGTAAGAAACAACGATTGCTGATCCCCTCACCTGTACTTGCAGTCTCACCACGATCTTGCATTAAACTAGGTAATTACTTCTACTTACTTACTAGAAACTTCTTCTTCTTACTAGGAAATTCTCTTACTTTTTACATAAGACCAAAAAATTTTTTTGGATTTTTTGTAATAGAGGATTTTATTTTATTCATATCTGTGGTAAAACAAAATTTTTCTAAGTCAATGGCCCGTTGACGAAGTATGGAAAAAGAGTAATAATCAGCTAAATTTCTATAAGTTTTATATTTTTATGATATTTATATTTTTCTTTTAATACTTTGATCAATGCAGTATTATACCAAGAGGGATATAAAGTCTTTCGTCTAGACTTTAACGGTACATATTTGTCCCTAAGTTTATAGAGCTTATTGTAAAAATAATTAACTGCTCCGTCTAAAGATTTGGTGTGCAGAAGTTCAGCCCAATTTATTTGGTCGAGGTGAGATCGAATTGTATCATAGTCTCCTTGCGAAAAGATATACGCATTTGTTAATTTGTCTCCGAGTTTGTGAATCTCTACGAATTTTGCCTGTATTGTTAATATTATATTATTATGGCAGGAAAGACTTTACAGCTTTACCAGAAAAGTGAATGGTATGCTTCAGCCGAAAAGGCAAAGGAAGCAACAACAGGGGTTTAAGGGATGTACATCCCTTGAAGCCCGAAGTACAGCCGCAACTTAAGAAGTCGTTATATGGGTGTAAATTGGATGTCTCAACATGGCGTTCTACACCGAGCGGCGGGCAAGGGCTTCTTCGACATCTCCGGTCAGATCGGTTTCTAATCCTGTGTGCGATATTTGTATGCTATATGAGGGAAGCAAGAGCATCGGAAAGATAAATGGTCAATATCGCCAGATCCCTTGCGGGTAGGCAGAGAGTACAAAGTTCCAACAGGATATTTCCTTACATACCTTTCTGGCTTCCTCCACTCTCATAGTTCGTCTCATACACGCTCGACGGTTACGGAGACTCTTGACTTGGTCTTCAGATAAAACACGGTCTATTTGGTCATGGTAAGATAAGATAGTCTAGGTCATCCCCGGTACCTACACCCTCCACTTTCGCATTGTATAACTGTTGTGTCATTCTTTCTTTCGACATTCTTTCTATATGCCCGAAGCAACGGAGCATACCCTTTCTCATCTTTACACCGATACTTTCTTTCATACCTAAACGCTAGCTTACTACGCTGTTGCGAATACGGTCAGTCAGCTTGACTCCGCAAATAGTAACCTAGTTTATTTAAGTTGCGAACTTTATTCTATCCGTCTATATTATCACACCCACCAGGTCCTTTGCAGGGTAGGCAGAGAGTGGAAAGTTCCAAAAGGATCTGTTATTTTTATATTTTATTCTAATTTTATTTTAGCTCGGAAAAAATCTGAAATATCTTTTCCAATTGCTCTAGTCTGAAAGTGTATGCAACAAACGTTCTTACCTATTATTCTGAATTTATTGCTCGGACATAGTGGACATATTAAAGAACTACGTAGGTCAAGACTTCATACAAGACTGTACATAACATATGTAAGTTTCCTTATATCATAATCATAATCCGCGTGAGAACATAATTCCCAAATCCTGTCCACTTGTGGCAAATGAAATATAATAAATCCGAGTGCATCACCGTGACCGAGCGATTGGTTCCGCCCGTCCGCCGCAAGAGGCGCTGCGGGCGCTTGGTCCTTTTATTTTAAAGCGTTGGGTTCCGTACAAGGATGAGCTTCTGATATATTTCTAAGAATTTAATGGTCACTGAAAAAATAAGATGGTATTTAATATTTATTTGGTATTTTCTCAAATGATCTCTCTAACATGAATGTTTTTAAACGCCACGACATTAAAGTGCCTAGGCACTGACTGTATCCGAATCGATATTAAAACTTCGAGAAAGTCATTGCTTAGACTGGCTCTGGGTCCGCGTAGAATTTAACCTTATCTCCTACGATTTGTAGAAGGCCTTTGCCAAGCAGTGTAACATAGTTTGATTTTAGGGCTATCTTTTCAGCCGAATGATGTCCACCATTTTTTGTGCAGCACAATTAACTCTGTACTTTTATTCCGCTACCTTCACCCGGTCATCCGTCCTGCCCAATCCACATCTTCCAGTACGTAATTGAAGTCATTAAGACTCAGGCAATAAACTCGTAATATCCGAATACCTAGCTAAAAACTCGTATTATCTACTCTATGTATGTTTTACTTATGAAATTTGCTCTGCTCTCTAGAATCTAGGGCATATGTCATATGGTAATTTTAGCCACGGTTTAGGCCTACCTACTTAAATTATAAATCAACCTCCTGAGGCAATGAAATCAAAACCTTTGGTAATGACCGATTACATAAAAAATGGGCTATTTAATTTATACGTGAAAAAAATCGCTCTAAGGATTGTACTTAAAGAGACATTATCCGCCTCAAAATTTTATACTTTAGCCAATTTCTAGGCAAGTTCTTGGGCATATCTTATAATATACCGAGTTATGATCCAATTTAAGGTATTATAAAGCCAAAATATGTAACTCAAATCATGATTCACACTTGCCCCAACAAGCGATGGTGGGGTCGCGGTCTCCGCTGCGCGCGCGCACCTGCCAGCCTCCCCGGGGGGGCCGCCCGGCCTCCTTTCATGCCGACGGATTAATGCCACGTTTTCTTTGCCTTTTTTGTTAAAAAAAAATAATATGCCGTCCTATAACTCGCGGTGTGTATGACGTAAAATGTTATTATATACCGATGTGGTGCAGGTATGGAAGGTTGCAGGATCAGATGTAAAGATGGATGGATGGGTGTTTGGGTGAAAAAGCTGCCGACACTGATAAAAATTACAGGAAGTAGGAAGAGGTTGGTTTAATAACTGGGAATTGGAAAATAGTAACAAAAATAACATTGGTGTCTTCATAAGTGAAGAGAAACAATCATAATGAAATACAATGACAAAAGAAAAATAAAAAAAAAGTGACATGCCGCCACGTTCACAACAAAAATGTTTGTCTTTGTGCGTGTACAATGGGTGTTTGTGGTTTTGTGAGGAATGAGAGTCTATATCGAATGAATTAGGTACGCTGATTTGCAAAGTGCGAAATAATAATAAATTTTGAAAAACAGGTAAGGAGGTACCGTCACGTTTCAGCCCATTGCCCAAGGACTGAGATGAGGTCAGAGAGATTAGGAATTAGGTCCAAATTATTGCATAATTCCAGGTCCCAAATGACAACTAAAAATCTTTCAATAGTAAAATCCCACTTTATTCTACCTAAGATTCCTAAGAACCTAGGGCCTTATGATCGCCAACGATAGTGGCTGGCAGAAATTGGACAAAAGCCGAGGATCGTACTATATAATCCTATGTTCCGCAGAGGACTACTTTAGACTAGTTATAATCATGATGCTCTTAAAAGAACCTCGTAGGTTACCACTGTAGCAGGCTATTCGATCAACGACCATTTATAGATAGCACTAGATCTCAAAATGTTCTCAAATTCAGGTCAAGGCAAATTCATTATACGATTCAAAAATTTATAACGGTATACTAACTCGATGATCGAATTCTGGCATAACCTACCGACACCATGATAGCATTTAAAGACTTCGATAAAGCTGTCAAATACCAAACTAAAAAATGGCGGCGCGGCATTCAAACTAATGGTTTTTCGGAATCCACCGCAGATACATCAAATAAAGTGGCCCACCGATCAATCTCTACACCTCAACACTTTCCCTGCATAAACACATTAATACAACAATAACTGCGGTAATCTTAAATTTAATAGCAAAACAAACAGACGGAATGCGTGCATCTGTGAACGCATCCGATTTAACACTGGCCCCGTAAACAAACCATCATGTCTGAATAACCAATGAAATATATTACGTTATACATTAACAGTCCCTAATTCAATGCGATACAGTTTAAAATTACGTAAAATTATCATTTTGCGTGTGTTTTTGTCGGTTCGTAAACATTGAAGCGTCCGGGGAGATTCGCGCGCAAAATCTGGATAATTTCCCGCGCTCCGTCAACAAACATGGCCGTCACTCGCTAAACGTGTGCCTTGCAGAAATATCGAATTAATTACGTCATTCCGTACGTTAGATTAAGAAATAACGGGAATAGTGGTTTGGTTATTGTAATAGGCGCTGGGAAATAGATTTAGTTTGGAGGCAGATAATAATTTAAGTAGTTGATCTCTCTAACCTCGAGTACCTCGTTAATGGGTGGGGGGGGGGGGGCATGGGGTGTGGAGATCACGAATTCTTACCACGACCAAATAGACCGAGTCTTATCTTAAGGATACAGGAGAATAGAGACAGGCTTTCCAATCGTCATATTAGGACCAGGGTATGCTCCGTTGGTTCGGGCATATAGAAAGAATGTCAGAAGATGATGACAAAACAGATATACCATGCGAAAGAGGAAGGATGTTGGAAGTCTGTACTCTCTGCCAGCCCCACAGGGGATCTGGGCGTGATGATATAGAATCCTAGATCCTACAGTGTTAGTAAGGTATTTCTATGAAAACAGTCCTGATTCTGAAATTGTAGCTAGTATTATATTGCAATAGCAGAGACGGGAAAAAATTAATTGTGAAAAAATGTAGTTACATTTAAAATATTTCGTGTGCGTGAATGATTTACGCTGTTGGCCGCGGGGCCTTTCAGTTTCACCGTTCGGATTCGTCGTGGCTTATTTGTGGTTCTAAAGTGCCTGATGTTTCGAGTATTCTACAGCACCCATGGTCACGGAAGGAACGGACGCGTTCGACGTCCAAATGTCATTATTGTTCCTGAGCACCTCAGGGGAATTAATTTAATTACAAAATGTAATTTCATATTGTTACGACCCGAACATACCCCGATATCTTGAAAGGCTTTATCGGCGAATGTCGATTCTAAAACGCAAAACACACACTTAGATCTCCTAGTGATCTGTCTAGAAAGATCTAGAATCCGCGCTTTTCTGCTGAAGCGTCTAGAAGGTTCCACCCCTTTAATTATCGCCGGCGCGCGGTCGCGGTATACAAGTACCTATTCGTTCACGCGCAAATAGATATGTAATAATAATACCGCTTTGTGGGCCGCGCCGGCTATTTTTCGATGTACTCAGAGGGTTCGCGTCCGTTCTAGAACTTTCAAACAAGTATAAAAGGAACACAGAGCGCGGGGACGGGACATTCTCTTCTCGGAAGCGATAGTGATCAAATCGGAGAACAAGCGATCTAAGTGGAAGACACCGGCGACTTTAGCATCGATATACGGATATTACGAGTGACTCGGCGACTTGAAAGCAGTATTTGGGTACTAACAAGAGTGGTACAAGTGTGTGATTGGTTCGCGTGTGTACTTGCATTCAACGTACTGTGTTGTGTGTACAGCGCCTAATAAAGTACTTCGCACGTTATTCGGCATTTATTTACCACGCTACGTAACAATATGATTGATCCTAAAATTGCAAAACGCTCAACACTGAGCAATACGATCTCCCTTTATTAAATTGGGAACTCCGTTGGTTCGGGCATATAGAAAGAATGCCAGAGGAAAGCATGACAAAACAGATATACAATGTGAAAGTGGAAGGATGCAGGTACCGGGGAAGACCTAGACAATCTTACCACGACCAAATAAACCGAGTCTTATCTGATGGAAAAGTCAAGAGTCTCTGTAACCGGTGAGCGTGTATGAGACGAACTATGAGACTCGAGAAAGCCAGAGAGGTATGTAAGGAAAGAACCTGTTGGAACTCTGTACTCTCTGCCTACCACGCAAGGGATCTGGCGTGAGGTTATAGATAGATAGATAGATAGATAGAACATCGTTGGTAATATATAATGTTACAACCACAAGGATTAGCCGGACGGAATGCATGATAGCTTTTAATTATTCTTATTTCGATTACATTCATTGATTTATGTAATACGTACACAGTTTATGTTTAATTTATAATATAAATGTTGGCAACACCGATTTTAAAAGTGTATAAATTACGCATAACGGATATTTTGAGCCCTTCTTGGTTGGAACGGCGAATAAAGAACTTCTGGATAAGCGTGTCTTTTACTCCACCACTGCACCCAACGCTCTGCAGCTGCTCAGCTAAAACCACGAGGAAATAACCCCAGCACGCAAGGTGTGACAATGTTTATATACAGCTAGCTCCCTGGGACACTTCGAAGTTCAAACCTAGGTGTCATCGATGAAAGCCATTGTTGGACCTGACTAACTTACAGAAGTAACGGGGGTGGTGATGTGTGGTGGGCTTAATCCCACAAAAACCATTCACTCACAACTATATCCATAATTCCTACCGTCACTTACACCTTCTACAAAAAAACACCGTCACGCCTATATTCCCCAAGCAGGGGTGGCAGAGGTGTACTGAGTACACCCACGTTTCGCCGACGATATTAGGTCCCATGTAATAGGGAGCAAGCCTATTGCCATATACCGGGCACAATTCCAGACTCTGGAATCATACTGAGAATTTTTCGTTAGAATACTATATTTGTCCGACCTAGGATTTGAACACAGGACCTCGTGATCACCAAGCGAGGTGCTTTGCCACCAGATCAACGAGGCAGTCACCTTCTAAAAGTCGCAATAGTTACTACTGATGGTACTTCGTAAGTCATTATTATGTTAGGCTAGGCATATAAATAATTTCAACTTTTAATTAATTTACCTTTGATTAAATTTAATTTACCAGTTATTTCATATGCGAAATATCACATGCATAGCATTGTACTTGCCATTGCTTGTTACTAAAGTGAGGACCGAATTACTTAAAGCATTGGTTTGATGCTGTCATTAATACTCGTAATGGTCCATCTGCTAATCAATCCGATAAATATGTGATCAAGTGTGATTTTAGCAGTCATTTAGAATCAGAATCAGAATATTTTTTATTCATGTAAACCATTACAGTATTTATGAATCGTCAGAAAAGTAACAAAGACTCTACCACCATTTCGGAATGTCATTCCTGTGGAGAAGAAGGGCAAGAAACTCCACGGTTACTGTTTTAAAATAGTATTTTTACATTTTCTTTTTCCATCTACATTTTGTTGTGGGATATGGGAGAACGATGTAGGCTGGTCTATCAGGTAGGTCTAAGTTAAATTATACAAATTATAGTATTCATGTGAATGGCTACATGGTTCCCTCATTTACAGAGAAAGAAATGAGAAAAAACAGAGAAACTTTTTACTAAATTAATAGAAGGAAGAGAGGGAATATTAAATAATAATAGCTAAACAAGTTGTCCATATTCAATCAAGTGGAGCTGGAACAGACCCTATCCAAGTATTTTTGTCTTTTAAATAATCATCAAGCGTATAATAAGCTTGTTTACTAAGCGTACGTTTAACACAAGCTTTGAATGTGTTGTCACTAAGTTTAGTGACGTCAAGAGGAATTTTTGACATACGAAATTGCGGTTGTTCTAATTTATTTCTATGTCGCGTTTTATTGCAATGCCTATCGCCTAGCTGATTAAACAGATCTATACTTTTTCTTGTATACATTATGTTTTCATAAATAAGTTACAAGTTACAAGTTTTCATAAGATTTTTCATATATTATTTATGGGAAATGTTCCAAGCCTAGTTACATGCCAATCGCGTGTGGTTGCCCTGTGGTAAATTGCAGGTCAATACAATCGCACGCGATCGGGCCTGTCCGCGCCTGACCGCGCCCGGCCACGCCCAGCCGTGGGGTTGGCTACTCGATTTGACGTTAGGGTTTACTTTGAGTGCCTTATTGATGACTTTAAAGTAACGTGTCCTTATCACAATTTAAGCCTAGAGGGAATAGTCTAAGAGTGCAAAGTACATTGACGGTTCCCAGATACAGTTTGGTCCTAATATCTATCTATCTATATCATCAGGTAAGATCCCTTGCGGGGTAGGCAGAGAGTACAGAGTTCCAACAGGTTCTTTCCTTACATACCTCTTTGGCTTCCTCCACTCTCATAGTTCGTCTCATACACGCTAGCCGGTTACGGAGACTCTTGACTTGGCCTTCAGATAAGACTCGGTCTATTTGGTCATGGTAAGATAGTCTAGGTCTTCCCCGGTACATATATCCTTCCACTTTCGTATGGTATATCTGTTTTGTCATCATCTTCTGACATTCTTTCTATATGCCCGAACCAACGGAGCATACCCTGGTCCTAATATGACGGATGGAAAGCCTGTCTCTATTCTCCTGTATCCATACGTGTTTTAAAACTTGTTATTTTGTAGTACATAAGTATTATATATGTTATTTTTTTGGAACATGAAGATTTTTCGCGATGTGTTCTATAGCATGTAGATAAATAATCATTTTACAAAGTAGTACACAAATAAATATCGTTATAGGCGAGATATGTTGCTGGAAAAACCGAGATTATGATAGACAAGACACCTCGCCGAATAGGCGAGGATCATAGACATCATTTTAGGCAAAATACCTCACTGAGTATACCCGGGTCAAAGACATTATTATAGGCGAGTTTCTGATTCGCTGAATTGACCAAGAGTATAAAGTGTATAAAAATCATTATAGGCAAGATCATGCCAAAATGACCGGCGTCATGGATATCATTATAGGCAAGATAGCTGCCTCGCTGAATAGCCTAAGCTGCAATATGTCTATCCTTACAGACCTTTCACAGCGCACCCTCGTCCGGTGCCTTCAGCGCCAGCGACCTCAGCTCCCCGCGCTCCCGCGCCGTAGAAGCTGACCCCCCCTCCCCCGCCGGGAGTCAGGACGTCAACCTGATTATGAACGTCTCGGCGGTGATAAGCCCCGCGCTAATCCCCAGAGTCCGTGAACTCGCCCTCCAACTCCGCGCCGCCACCAACTTGGCGGACCAGGTTCTCCTGGCCGCGGAATACAGGGACGTCTATGACGTCCTGGCGTCCCTTAGAACCCAACCCCCCCCGCACCCAATAATGGATCGACGACCTCCCCGCCATAAGCCCCACAACCTATCCCTGGCGTTTTTTAACGCCGATGGCCTTCGCTCCCAGCGAGATCAGGTTGCTGATTTCTTCCGAGATCACCAGCTTGATATCCTCCTAGTGCAGGAAACCTTCCTCAAGCCCGCACAACGCGATCCTAGGATCGCGAACTATAACCTCGTCCGTAATGACAGAATCGGCTCCCGTGGGGGTGGTACTCTCATTTACTACAGGAGGTCCCTTCACTGCGTCCCTCTTGATCCCCCTGCACTCACCAACCTCGAAGCCTCGGTCTGTCGCATCTCTCTCACGGGGCACCAGCCCATCGTGATCGCCTCCGTATACCTTTCCCCCACTAAATTCGTTCTCAGGAGTGACTTTGAAGCACTCCTTAATCTGGGAAGCGCCGTCATTCTGGCGGGCGACTTCAACAGTAAGCACGTGGCCTGGAATGGTCTCACCACTTCCCCTAACGGTAGGAGCCTTGACGCCCTGGTCGACGTTCTCGACTTTGACGTCATCGCACCTATGCACCCTACCCACTATCCCAACAATCCCAACCACCGACCCGACGTCCTGGACATGGCGCTTCTTAAGGGTGTCACCTCACGGCTGCACTCCTTGGAAGTAGTCCAGGAACTCGACTCTGACCATAGACCTGTAGTCATGAGACTCGGTTCCCCCCTTCCGCCCCTCAGCGACCCAAAAAGACGGGGGTGGATTGGCATGCGCTAAGCACGGCCTTGGCGGATGCCGATCCTCCCCCCCTCCCTCTCAGCTCGGGATGGAGTCCCGTCCCCTCAGGACACCGATCAGGCCGTTGATGCCTTCACCGAACACATCCGATCGGCTGTCAGTCGATCGTCCAAGCAAGTTGAGGCGGAAGATCTCTGCCTCAACCGCTTTCGACTGCCGGACGATGTTAGGGATCTCATTCGTTCCAAGAATGCCTCTATCCGAGCGTACGACTCTTACCCCACCGAAGCCAATCGGGCCCGGATGCGCGCTTTACAACGAGAGGTAAAGCGTCGTGTCGCGGAGGTCCGGGAGGAAAGGTGGGGTGACCTCCTAGAGGGCATCGCGCCATCGCACCTGGCCTACTGGCAGCTGGCGCGAAGCCTCAAAACCGACTCCACGACTGGCATGCCCCCGCTGTCCCGCCCTTCAGGCGCACCCCCAGCCTTCGACGACGACGAAAAGGCCGAGCTTCTCGCCGACTCCCTCGAGAGCCAGTGCACCCCCAGCTCTCAGTCCGTCGACCAGTCCCACGTCGACGCGGTCGAAAGGGAAGTCGAGCGCAGGGCATCCCTCCCCCCGTCGATTCCTTACCTCCTATCACCCAAACGGAGGTCGAAGATCTAATTATGGGTCTCAAAACTAAAAAAGCCCCCGGCTCTGACGGCATTTCGAATCGCGTTCTGAAATGCCTGCCCGCCCAACTCATCTGCCTCTTAGTGGCCATATTGAACGCCGCCATGACGAACTGCACCTTCCCCGCTAAGTGGAAGGAGGCGGACGCCATAGGCATTCCCAAGCCCGGCAAACCTCGCAATCTCCCCGCGAGCTACCACCCTATCAGTCTCCTCAACTCCCTGGCCAAGATATACGAGCGCCTACTTCTGGCGAGGCTCAAAGACTTCGTAACGTCCAGGGGTATCCTTATCGACGAGCAGTTCGGCTTTCGAGCCAAACACTCTTGCGTCCACCAAGTGCACCGCATCACGGAGCACAGCCTCTCCGGTCTTAATAGACCCAAACCCATCTACACGGGCGCCCTCTTCCTAGATGTCGCGAAGGCATTCGACAAAGTCTGGCACAACGGCTTGATCTACAAGCTCTACCAATTGGGTGTGCCGGACAGACTCGTGCCCATCTTACGAGACTTCTTGTCGAATCGCGCCTTCCGTTATCGCATCGAAATGACGCGCTCCACTTCCCACTCCATCAGTGCTGGAGTCCCACAGGGCTCAGTTCTCTCTCCGCTCCTGTTTAGCCTTTACACGAACGACATTCCTCGTTCGAGTAAGGCGCATCTAGCCCTATTCGCGGATGATACCGCTCTCTACGTCTCGCATAGGAATAAGGGTTTCATTACCAGACACCTTTAGGCATCCGCCAATTCCCTAGGGAATTGGTTCAGGAAGTGGCGTATTGAGGTGAACCCGGACAAGAGCGCTGCGGTGTTCTTCTCCAGACGTGCCACCCCGCGCCACTACCTGCGCCGCCCTAGAAGTAATCTCGGCCAAGTGACCATGTTCGACCGACCCATTCCCTGGGTCAAAGAGGTCAAATATCTAGGGGTCACCCTAAACAGTACCATGTCCTTCGGCCCGCACATCAAGCGGGTCCGTCACCGAGCATCCTTTGTGCTCGGTCGTCTCCATTCGTTAATCTGCAAGCGGAGTAAAATGTCCCTTAGAAATAAGGTGACACTTTACAAAACTTGCGTTCGACCCATCATGACTTATGCGTGTGTTGTGTTCGGGCATTCGGCCCCCTCTCACATCGATAAACTCCAAGTGGTTCAAATCCGTAAAGCCGTAGGAACCCCCTGGTTCGTACGGAACGTCGACCTCCACTCCGATCTAGGTCTCGAACCTCGCGCCTTTATTAAAAAGGCGTCAACACGTCACTTCGCGAACGCATCTACCCATGCGAATCCGTTAATCGTAGCCACCGCCGACTACGATCTCCCCCCCCCCGACCTCTGCCGCCACCGCCGGCCGCGACTCACCGACCCCCCTGATGCTTTGTCATCCCTTCTTTCCGCTCAGAATACGGGCGACGACGACGACGTAGTAGTAGATCCCCTCCCATAGCCGGCGGTTGACCGGTGCACTTAGTAGTGCACCCGTCCCCCTACAGCGACTGTCCCAACCGAGGGCGCCTCGAAGAGGCGCCCTCGAGTATGTCGCCTTTTGCCCTTCTTGCTGGCTAGAGCGTAGTGGTTGCACGCTCGCCTTTAAGTCCGGTGAAGCTGTAAAGGCCTCGCGGCCAACAGCGTACATCATTCACACACACACACACACACACTTCCATTCTCAGTTTGTCTCACACATTCACCAAATCTCTCTTAACAAAACACAATCCTAATTAATAACACACAAAAATACATAATAAATCTACAACAAAAAACTTCCCAATATTCTATCACCTTTAAACAAACAAACCACTAAGCGGGTTGACATTCCATACCCGAAACACTCCCGCGCAGATAACCCATCTGCGCCTAATCGAACTAACCGATCGAAACAACCAATAACCAGTATCAACAGACCTTCAAAAAACTTAAAAACAATCAATGTTCAACTCTACCCCCTCCAATTAAAGCTCTCAAAGATTGATATCGAAGACATTTTTAAAATTGGTATTTTTAAAATAGCCAGTATCGAACTACCCACCAAAAAATTCAAATTCAAAGGATTTTCAACTGTAACTAACTAAAATAAAGGTGTTACAATCTTGATATTGGAGGTACAGTTATGTTGGTGGAGGTAAAAACATTCGGCATACCTTTTTGACGATGGTACGTCTCAATTCTTGGGAATTTATCTCTCTCATCATACTAAGAATGTTTTGGTTTGTTAATTTTGATTTGGATATGACTTGTTTGTGTCCTTGTTACAGTTCAGCGGCCTGGGGCCTAATAATAATATTAAATTAGTTCAGAGGCACTCATAACTCTACCTGCAGGACTGCGGTGTTCGTTGACCCAAAGCTTCATAACGTTCGACTCAATGAGTATAAGACGGGTGCCTATTTGTCCATTTTATTTTCACCAGAGCTTTGCAAGGCACGTTAAGCCATTAGTCCCTATTAATTTAATTCAAATCTGCTAGTAACCTTACCTGCGACTCCTGTGATACTGCGGTGTTCGTAGTTCGTAGATAGGTGCCCGTCCATTATTTTGATTTTCACCCTTCGCCGATTTGTACTAGGCATGCCAAACCGTATGACGGTTACCAATTCATATGGTAGGCCAAATTGGCAGCCTTATGAGTGGCTTGGAAGGTTCCAACAGCAGAAGACCACGAACTTGCCTCCACCAATTCGCGCTGAGTCCGCGTGGCTCTACCACTATCGATATCTTTAACCTAGATTGATGAGACAGTTTCCCCCGATGCTTTGTCATCCATTCTTTCCGCTCAGAATACGGGCGACGACGACGTAGTCGTAGATCCCCTCCCATAGCCGGCGGTTGACCGGTGCAGTTAGTAGTGCACCCCGTCCCCCTACAGCGACTGTCCCAACCGAGGGCGCCTCAAGGCGCCCTCGAGTATGTCGCCCCTTGCCTTTCTGGCTCGAGCGTAGTGGTTGCACGCTCGCCCTTAAGTCCGGTGAAGCTGTAAAGGCCCCGCGGCCAACAGCGTACATCACTCACACACACACTGTGAGACAGTAAAAGCTGGTTCATTCTTTTCTTTAACAACAATAATGCGTATGAATTAAAACTATTTATCGGATTTTAGAGCGGTTTATTTTTGACTTTTATATTCCCGACGTATAAAAAATAATTAAAGAGTTTGAGGGTACCCCGGAACAACAATGCCTTTTGGACGTCTAACACCTCAGTCCTTCCCGTGACTATGGGTGCTGCAAAGCACTCAAAACGTCGGGAAAATAAAATTCAAAAATAAGCCGCAATAAAATCCGAAAAATAATTTTATTTCATGTGTAATATTCGCATAAATCTAATAACGCATAGTTAAAGAAACTTTGGCTCTTTAAAAAACGCATTGTTATGGATATGGTATTTTTTAAATCGAGTTATCGTTTAGCCACCTGCAACGTTTTACCTATTGTAAGACTTATTACAATTTCGTTGACCGTCAGTTTCTCGAGAATGCGCTTCAGCCTATGATGTAAGCGGTAAGACTGTAGCGGAGGATATTGAAAGTAGTTCAAGAGAGAACTTCAAGAGAGTTAGGTACAGGCTGGATCTTCGGAAATCGTAGAGGAGCAAGGTATCGAAAAACTTTCTGATAAATAAATATTGGGTATAAATATTGTGTGGGGATACCCCCCGGTCGGGTTTATCCGGTCTCGTCCGATTTGAAAGGATAGTGAGAGTTTTAAAAAATAAGTTGTAAACCAGAAAAAATATAAGTTGCCATAACGCGCCGCGTTACGTATTTTATTAGTCATAGCGAATAAAAGCCCTGATTTACGAATGATATATGAAGTACACTGTAAAGTATGCACCGAGCGACATGACTCTTTACAAATTACAATCTCCTGTGTGCTTAATACCATTTTCAAAAACTCTGCGGTTTCCTTATAAACTCAGAATATTATCCCACTTCCATCACCTTCTATAACTCCCGTTATAAACATGTCGACACACCAATCTAGCCTCTTAATTCATCTGTCAAAGATGCCCACCGACCATAGACGAGTATTAGTCAAACTGTCAGAGTGCCACGCTCAACTGTCAATTAGTCATCCGGGAACACTCGGCGACCGGTAGCTGGCTATGGAAAAAATGGTTATGGTTCTGCATATCTTAAACTTAGATGATTTAAAAAAAAATTTTTTTTCTTTTTTGCACACTTGTCACTCGATCGTCTCACATTATACCTACAATGTGCTCACCCAAAATGTTTAAAAAGAAAACGGCAACTATCAATGTCTATTTCATAGAAAATAAAGTCTATTTGACAGCATATGTATTCTATTTGACAGAATATGAAATCTTTCCGTGCATTTCTTTCTTTAAATGCAAGTGATGAAGAAAGTATTACTTTGAAATCCCACTGTACCAAAAGACAATGTGAGAGACGCCTTAAAATTAGTATTACTACTACTTGCTATTATTTATTTTATATTTACACTAATTAATACTACAGTTTACAATATTAAAAATTAAGAACGTACAATAAAAAGTGTCCGGATAATACGAAACATCATTTTAAAACTAATTCCACAATGGAACCCCAGTCGCCTTAAAAAACATCACAAGGACACAAACGCATTGTGACATTAAAAATCACCAGAATGATTTTGACAAACTATACCCCCGCTGACGCGCCGTCAAAATCGATAATCGACCTGCAAATCCGAAATATAATTAATCGATGTCCGCTAAACGAATTACCTTCAACAACCGTTTATCAACGTAGAGAAAAAAAAATAGTAAAAAAATATGGCAGACAACAATGGCGGCATTTGAATTGAATCCTCTAAAGGTTTATTTGGACATCTAACGTTTTTGTTTGGATGTAGATAAATTAAGTTAATTTGCATGTGTTTGAGTTGTTTTGTTGTGTCAGTAGTTGGCAGGCCAAGATATATGGTTGACAGTGAGAGAGCGCGGGCAGCCGTGATGATAGGGTTTCACTGATGAATGAAGTCAAGAGATTGACTTCATATATCTTTGAACAATTTTGATTAACCTTTTGACCTAGTTAGATGTATCCGACAAACGTTTTCGTGTCTGTACGCCCCAAAGAATTCGAAAGTTTTGTTTCGTTTGAGAAATCCTGTGATCGTGTTTTGTTTTAGATTCTTTCATTCAGCTACGTGCTTTACTATACTATACCTTAGATGAATTAAAACAGTAATTAATGTTCTTGCACTTGATATAAAACTATTTTTTTCGGATTTTATCGCGGTTTATTTTTATTTTTAAGTTCCCGACGTTTCGAGTGCTTTGCAGCACCCTTGGTCACGGGAGGGACTGAGGTGTTAGACGTCCAAAAGGCATAGTTGTTCCGGGGTACCCTCAAACTTCTTAATTATTTTTGTTGGTCCGATCTACGCAGAATGAGCTCACGGTGTCTTGAGGTCTTGCAGTGTTATGCTTGGTTTTGGATTTGATTATATTAATTACCGGATCCCAAGTCGATGGAAGCACCCAGCCATCTTCTCTATTGAAATTAGGATGTTTTTTAATTTCAATAGCCTCGCGTACCATCCTTGGTAGGAATCGGTGTTCTTTTACGAGGATTTGTGGTCTATCTATCTTGCACTTCTCAAGTTATACTCGTGAAGGGCTGCTGCTGGTGAAGACTGATCCGTTCTCTATCCTTTGACTGATTAAACATGTACCGTAATACTGTTGAATTTTGTCTCGTTCGGCTTCACACTGGAGCTAAATTATTTTGTATGCATTCTTTACATATTTTATAGGTCACCCTTTTTGCACTTACCATCTCGCTGAGATTCACGGGCTTTACCCGGACCTTTGAAAGGCTTGCATGGGGACAACACGTAGAGGCCCTTTGCGAGAAGTTAATTTTATGTAAGCCACCTGCTGAGATCACTGGCTGAAAATGAAGAAACATAACCAGCGAACTGACCCCGGCAGGTGCAAGGACTATTATTATTATTATTATACTTTTTATTATATACCTTCACAAAGTCTTTATTTAGTAAATACGAGCACTATGTAGACACTGCCTGATACCATGAATCTAAGTACACTTATGTGTAATCTATACTTAAGCACATCTATTTAGCTCGTTTTGCACTGATCTCTTGTACCCCATGAATGTAATTTCTACAAAAAGAATTGTAAAACTCTCATTTTAAATAAGAGTAACCGTGGAGTGTCTTGGCCTTGGGTGGCGGAGTCTTAAGTAATCAATAATTTTCTATTTTTGACTTTTCATAAGTGCTTTTTCGTCTACATCCTTAGTTCCCAAAGTGTCCAGGTGGATTGGATTTGTAATAAATACTTTTATTTTATGTTGTAATAAGTATATTTGTAATGTTTGCGTGTGGAAGGTACGTATTAAAAATTAAATACTGAACAGAGTCATTATTAGATACTTCCATAAAAGAACAGAAAGCCGAGAAAGGTTGAACTTTTTGTCCTTACTTTATTAGTAATTTTTTTACCCGACTGTTTGGTGGTTCACTAAAGGAGAGATATATTATGAATGACCTGCATGATTGTGAATCTTTCAGGTTTCTAATGCTAAATGACTTTTTTTTATTAATTAAGTATCTATCTATCTATATCATCACGCCAGCTCCCTCGTGGGGTAGGCAGAGAGTACAGAGTTCCAACAGGTTCTTTCCTTACATACCTCTCTGGCTTCCCCCACTCTCATAGTTCGTCTCATACACACTCGCCGGTTACGGAGACTCTTGACTTGCCCTTCAGCTAAGACACGGTCTATTTGGTCATGGTAAGATAGTCTAGGTCTTCCCCGGCACCTACATCCTTCCACTTTCGCATTGTATATCTGTTTTGTCATTCTTTCTTCTGGCATCCTTTCTATATGCCCGAACCAACGGAGCATACCCTTTCTCATCTTTACACCGATACTATCTTTCATACCTACTCGCTTTCTTACTACGCTGTTGCGAATTAAATATATTTTTATAAATTGTACTCGTCTTAACGTACACGTAACGTGCATCAAAGTAATAAATAAATAATGAAAATCGCGGAGTTTTGATATCAAAATATTATTTAAAAGTATTTTCTATCGAATTTACAGAAATATATTTATGGAAAAATGTTTTACATTGGCAGCTGGATCTTAATCCATAATAGAGTTTTATAAAGCGATTTATTGCTTTTAATAATTAGAATCAGTTTGCCGTCGGTACTTTGTTTATTTCATTGCAATAATTAATAAGATAATCCCATTCTATTAAAATAGCCATATCTTGTTGAGTAAGGCGGCCTTATGATTACTAAAACAAAGTTTTTTTTTTATTTACAGGTAGGTAACTGATACGAAATAATACCATAGCTGAATCTAAGACGAAATGTCGACAGTATAGTGTTGATTATTTAAAATTTCGTTTTCTTCCATCAAAGGCAGACAAGCGATTGCCCATATGCCTTTTATGCAACAAAGTTTTGAGCAATGACTCTATGAAACCATCGAAGCTCGAAGATCATCTAAGAATCCTGATAAAATGGGTAAAGATTTGAAATATTTTCAGCATTGAAAGAAAAATATGAAAAGAGACCCACCGTGCACAGTATATTCGCTTTAACATCTGAAAGTAACGATGATGGCTTGCGGACATCTTACAATATCTCATTACTTATAGCAAAATCTAGAAAACCGCACACCATTGGAGAACAGTTAATTTTACCCGCTGTTGAAGAGATTTTAAAAACTGTTCTGCCCAAATCTCCATTTGACATACTCAAAAGAATTCCTTTGAGTAACAACACTGTACAAAGACGTATTGATGAAGTGAGCTGATATTGAAAGTTTCTTGCGTAATTATCTGCAAACAACTCATTTTTCTGTTCAACTGGACGAAACAACTTTACCTGGTAATGAAGCATTATTATTGGCCTATACGAAGACATGACGAAGAAATTCATGAAGAGCTACTATTCGCGAAAACTTTGGAGACGGACACTAAAGGGAATCAATATTTAATGTCCTGGGAGATTTTTTTAAGGAAACATCGATTCGATTCAAATACATTATTTCGGTGGCAACTGATGGAGCTCCTGCCATGGTCGGGCGATCTCGTGGGTTCATAAGCCATCTTAAAATAATTATACCAGAGGTAACTGCAATTCCACCGACAACACCTAGTAGCGAAAAATTTGAGTGATAGATTGCACCAATCGCTTCAATTTGTGATTAATGCAGTTAACAAAATAAGAAGCAAAGCGTTGAATACTTGTTTATTTGCACAATTGTGCGATGACAATAATGAAGACTTCCAACGATTGCTCTTATATACTGAAGTACGCTGGTTGTCGAAAGGTGCATGTTTAACAAGATTTTACTCACTATTTTTCTTTTCTTTTTTTTAAAAAACGTAGCCCCACACTAGGATTTATTCCTGTGTCGTGGGTGCGTTTACAAACATGAAAATTCACAAACAAATACCCAAACCGGAACAAATAATTGTGGATCACACAAAGATTTGTCCCGTGCGGGAATCGAACCCGCGACTATTCGACACAGTGGGCGGAGCAGCTCAAGCTCTTAACCACTGCGCTAAATCGTCCGTCAATTGAATCAGTTTTAGAGTTTCTGGAAAGTAAACATCCAGAATTAAAAGAAAACTTGATCAATCTGAAAGCAGACATCGCGTATTTGACAGATTTGTATAAAAAATTTAATTATATTAACTTACAATTACAAGACAGCCTCAATTTAATAAAAACAAAGGGTGTACTTTCAGCTTTTCTTGAAAAATTGAAATTTATGAAGTAAAATATTAGTCGGCGCGTAGTTTTCAAACTTGTCACAGGTAGAATGCCTTGATGAGGATATTTAATTGCTCTGCATGATGACTTCAAAATCAGATTTGAAGATATTCTGACGATGGAAATACAACCATGGATCATAAATAGAGAATGTGATATTACAAGAGGAGCTATTAGAGCTTAACACTAATGGCGAGCTGAAGGTGACATTTAAAACATCAAACATTTTGGCTGCAGGCAGGAATACCCGAAAAATATCCTGGACTGTGGGTAATTGCGAGAAAGCTTTTGATAGCGTTTTCACATCTTATCGAATAAAGTTTTAGTGTCGTTACAAACCTTTTAACAAAAAAAGGAGCAGATTGAATATCACGCAACGGGGAGATTTGCGGTTATTCCTAACAAAACTGAAGCCAAACATTAATTATTTTCTGTCAATCCATCAAGTACATCCCTCCCATTAAAATTATGACTATTTTGTCATTGTAGAAGTTACGTTATTAATGTTTAATTTTAATTATATTACGACTGTTATCACATTACAATGTAATAATAATTAATAGTGTAATAATTACATATTTGAATAAATACAACACAAAAATATACTATTTTTCTTTTTATTTTGACCACTCCGAATGGGGAGTTTTCTATATGAAATAAGTGAGAATTGATCGGTTCCTTGTGCTGTGAGTAGATGCCAAAAAAGTAAAGTTGGATGGAATCACTTTTTTGATTGGCCATATTTACTTTTTTGACATCCACTCACAGCACAATCAATTAATTAATTAACCAATCAATTCTCACTTTTTTTTCGAAAACTTAATTCGTGGTTGGAACTCAGCCGCAACGCAAATTTCCATAGTAAGATCTAATCTTCACATTTTTTGTCGAGTTTTGGGAATATGGTAGAAATGTAGCTGCAGAAGGTCCACCGGAACCAGCTAAATTTTGAAAGTGGTCTATCAGAAAAAAAGTCTGGGAACCTCTGGTCTACATGAATAAAAAACTTTTGATTTTGAAAATGTAATAGATACAGAATATTTAAAAAAAAACCCTTGTCAAATAACCTTAATAACAATGAAAAGACCTAAAATGCAGGTTTTTTCAAATAATTCAAATATAAATAATTAAAATAAAAAGTCATCCATACAAGTTATAGAGTATATCTTAAGCTTCGTTCGTGTATATTTTATTCATTTCCAATCTACCAGTGAATAGAACATTTGCGATATATATACAAGATAATTTTTTAAAATAATTATTATAGAAAATGGAATACTTAAATTTAAATTTTACTCCATACATTAAATTCACGACCTTTTCATCTTCGTCTTTATATATATTTAATAACAAACACGCAGTACATTCATCGACAATCTTCTGTAAATAGAGCCTATATTTAGGAGTTAGGTTCCCCCTTAACAAACAAATGTTTAGAATACATTAGCCTGACTAGTTACAGTTAGGATGGCTGGTTATAGCAACTAACAGTTTAACGTGCTATCCAAAGAATCATATTGCTAAACCATTTCTGTGTGTGAATGATCTACGCTGTTGGCCGCGGGGCCTTTACAGCTTCACTGGACAAAAGGGGAACCAACCACTACGCTCGAGCCAGAAGAGCAAAGGGTCAACTAGCTCAAGGGCGCCATAAGGAGGAACGGCCTCTGCTTGGGCAGTCGTATAGGGGAGGCCATATACTAGGTGTCACGCCGTGGTGCTCTGCACCGGCCGGCGGGCAAGGGATTCTTCGATCTCGCCGGCGAGGTCGGTGTCTGATCCTATGTACGGTATCTGTATCCAGAAGAAGAGATGTAAGGGCATCGGGAGGGTCGGTGAGAACATGGCGCGGACGGCGGTAGCGGCTGATAGGAGGGGAGTTAGGTTCCTAGTCGACGGCGGCTACGATTAGCGGATTTCTATGATTGGACGCATTCGCGAAATATCGGGATTCTCTTCTGGCTTGCCCTCTTGTCCGGTGAAGTTGTAAAGGCCCCGCGGCCAACAGCGTGAATCATTCACACACACACACACACACACACACAAAAGAAATATCGGGTTGTCGCCTTTTTAATAAAAGCGTGAATAGGTGCGAGACCAAGATCGGAATGGAGATCGCCGTTCCGTATGAACCACGGGGCTCCGACGGCTTTGCGGAGGAAATGGGATTGAACCGTTTGGAGTCTATCGATGTGAGAGCGGCCGGCGTGCTAGAACACCTCACAAGCGTAATTGCTAAACGCTACAAGAAATGGTTTGATAATTTGGATAGATAGAAACATTTTAAAACTAAAATATGATGCTATAAAAAAAATGTTTGTGCAAGTGTGTGTGTGTAAATTCTGTTCTTAACTAATTTGTAATGACTACCCTATTTGACATCAAAACATATTATTTTCAATAGTAATACGTTTTTAATCGATCCTATACGTCGTAACCAACAGTAATGCATTTAATACACTGTTACATTATTACTTTTATAAGACAAGCAGCCAATTAAAGAGAATGATGGCGCCGATCGCAAGCATCGCAGGTGCGACGTGAGCGGCGCACGCGCACCGCTAAATTACGCACGCATACGCTGCAGTGTAAATTACGCGCGCACACACACTCACTACGCAGCTGTGTATATTATTGCATACACACGACTCTGAAGTATGAATTACGCACACACACGACGCAGCAGTGTAAATTTCGCACACACCCAACCCCATCAGTGTAAATTACACACACGCCGCTTTTGTATAAATACACACACATTTGAAGCGACAATGTAAATTAACATTATGTCCACCCGGATACCGTTAGGTCATCCGTCATAATACCGGACAGGTATGCCATGGCTTAAATTAAAATACTTATTGCACAGCTTGCAATCAAGTGAAAATACGGAAGTCCATACAATTGGGATTGCCAAATTACATTAACAGTTGGCAATATTTTTTAAAGGTGAGTTGAACAATGACTTTTCTAAACTTTTTTCCGAAATAATCTCAAATAGCCGACGTATTCAGCGGCTACAACTCATCTTTAGACGCTTCTAATACATCTACTAAATAAAATAATATTGTCGATTATATACACGAATCTTTGCAACGATAAAAGAATGAAAATGCCTTTTCATCTTAGACATGTAACATGGCGGGTAACGGGGTATGTCTGAACCTGTCAAATGCAAATACGGTCGCTTCATTCTTACAGCTAAGTTCTCTATCTAGTTAATCTCTATCTATAAATCTAAAAGTTACACGCACATCTTTCGCAGCGTAATCTCACACTTTTCAAGGGAAAAGGCCCAAGCGGGGTGGCAGTGGTGTACTGTGTACACCTACTTTTCGCCGACGACTCCAGACTGGATCAAGGATTTTTTCTATAGAAAAACTACATTGATCCGACCTAGGGTTTGAACCCAAGACCTCGTGATCGCAAAGCACTTTATTCACCACTAGCTCGAGACAAAGGTTTTATTCCAGTCCAATTCGAGGTTTTAGCTTAGAATGGGGTTTTAGGGAATAAAACGGATTCTAGTAAAGCGCCTAAATTCCCCATCAATTACAGCAATTCGCTGTATATAGTTATGATTAATCAATATTAAATCCCTTTAAAATAAATATGTTAAATAACTTAGATCGATATCTTCAAAATTATGATCTGCGCAATAATCCCTCCTAAATTACACGTCGGCCATATTTGAACGTTGAAAAGGGCGCGGTTGCGTTCAGTAACACATCAATTTGTCAACGGTAGGCGTTCCGACCACAGATAATTGGTAGCAAACAGCTGATAAAAAAACCCTTTGTTTATTTAAAAAATAAAACGCACACCCACCGCTTAGCATGTTTTCTAAACTTTAAATTGCTTGCTCTTGTAAATTTTTCGATAATAAAAAATGTAGTTACGACCGGAGTAATTCTGTTTCGACACGCTATAAAGTCGCGTATGTTAGTACCTTTAAACACTTTTAGATAGTTATCTTGACGATAAATGTCAATATTTTCTCTTTGTTAACAAAAAATGTCCAATTAAGTTTTATTTAATATGCCTGTTGATATATGCCGTAGATAAAAGTTGCAATTGTTTTACCACTAACGTAATGATAGGTCAGTTGAAAACGTATGGTTTAACAGGTTAATGTATTTTTGAACTGAATTCCTTAATTGAATGTTATGGAGATATGGCGTCCTTATTTATTTATTCTAAATGTTATCTAGTTGAGTGAAAAGTACGAGTTACGGTAAAGGTGCAAATTAAATTTTTCAAATTTAATCGTGTTTTGACTGAGTGTAAAAAACATTTTATTTAGTTAAGTACCAAAATAGGCCGGCACCTTAGCGTCTAATAGCTGGTTTCAATGTTCAACCCATGAACATAGATAGATTTACTTACTGGCAGTAGAATGACAGATTTTCCGTACAAAATATGTCAAAATTCTATCCGTAGTAGGTAAATCTATCCTTGAGTTAAATATTGAAACCGGCCGTAAAAAGATGGTCAGTGTGATTTGGATTAGTGATGTGTACCGGAGGCAAAATCAGTCTCCGGGGATTTTCGGGGAATTTACAACAATAACCGGAGAATCTCCGGAGAAAAACCGGTTGATAACGACGTAATGAAAATAATTAACATATACCAAATAGTTTAAAGAATAGCAGCACGTACGTATACCTACCTAATTACCTATTTTAATAATAATAATAGTACTTGCACAGACACAGCCAAGTGGCTAGGACTAGCCATCAGCAACTTGCTCTTAAATATGGCCTTGTTGACTCTGAAGTACCGTACTACCAGTACCAGTCTCTTCCAGTTCTCAAAAGTGCTGCGTCGTGTAATGTTAGTTGATGTCACCATTCCGCATGATGAAAACCTTGTGACGGCCGAATAAGAAAAAATATCTAAATATTTGGACCTGGCTCATGAGGTTACCGCCATGTGGAATGTTGATTCAACTATCATTATTCCGATAGTCGTATCAGTCAACGGCCTAATAGCGAAGAGCTTCGATAAACACCTCGAGAAGCTCTCGCTTGGCAGTTGGGTGAAGGGTCTGATACAGAAGGCGGTAGTACTTATTGGACACAGCGCGCATCATGAGGAGATTTCTCTCTTTGGTGCCCTGACCACCGGTAGCTTGGGTCGTACACCTCGCTGTCAGTGGAGCACATTTTTTTTTATATATAAGAATATTTTTATTTTGTATTTATTGAAATGTGAGTGTATGTAACAAGATGACTTGACCTAAGGTAACAATTTTATATAAAAATAGGACGTGCATTACAAAAAGGGTCCTAACTCAGCAAGTTTGCTGACTGAGGACAGCCAGCGCTGATCTTCCATTAGCACCTTGTAGCGGACCGCTGACGTGACAGCACGATACATGACAAAATACGCAGAGAAGAGAAGTCTTTGCTCTCAGTGAGACTATGAAAAAATATTAATACTAGAAAAATAAAACAAAAGTAAACATACTAAAATCCTATGCTAGTCAATCTTCACGACCTATCTTCACGACTTAGTTATATAGTATAGTTAATAGTTCTGAATGGATTCAGTTTTCATTTATATAACTATGAAATGGACAATACTTATTTAACGACGTGTTACGACTTACGTAGTATATAGTTTTATTTATCAAAACTGGTAGAGGTATGTCAACCGAGAGAAATGTAAGGAAAGAACCTGTTGGAACTGTACTCTCGGCCTACCTCTCAAGGGATCTGGCGTGATATAGATAGACAGAAAACTGTTAGACAAATAAAACGATACCTGATAAATTGGTACCTAACATATCTGTGTTTATCGGGAGTTACTCCTATATGGACAAATTTATAGATGCATTCAAAAAAAGTTACGGTAATTTTAGTAATAAAAAAAAAACTGCTGAAAAATCAGTTCATGTGTTAACCGGTGAATCTCCGGTTTTGATAGAACCGGTTCACATCACTAATTAAGATCGTCACCTTATTGTCTATAATTTTTCATAGTTCGTTCAATCACTAAGAATTATTCCTGTGTCGTGGGTGAAACAAAACATGAAATTACATGCACAAACATCCAGGCCGAAACAAAAATTTGCGAATTACATAAAGGTTTGTCCCGTGCTAAAGATCGAACCCGCGAATTCTCGATTCAGTGAGCGGAACGGCGTCAGCTCTTAACCACTGGACCAAGCGTTATTTTTTTTAAGTTGGTGCGGTGCTATCTCAGGGCGACATCTAACCGCGAAGCAGTAAATTACGAAAGAACTGGAGCGACGGACCTCATTGTATGCAGATACGGGACGTTCTGCGCAGACGCTGGATTTGCATCAACTTTCGTACAAGATATTTGCAAATAAGCCGCTTTGCTACCTAATTATCGTACTATAATGTTATAAACGCGAAAGCTTTTAGTATGAATGTATATTTGTTTCACGTAAAATCCACTGAATGGATGTTAATGAAATTTTACTATACCCAATATACTGTATACCCATCAAAATAACAGACCTCTCTGGCTCCCTCCAGTCTCATAGGTAGTTCGTCTCATACACGCTCGCCGGTTACGGAGGCTCAGAAGCCAGAGAGGTCTGTAAGAAAAGAACCCATTGGAACTCTGTACTCTCGGCCTACCCCGCAAGGGAGCTGGCTCGCTAATATAAATAGATAAATAAAAATAACAGATAGGCTATAAGATATTACAAAATAAACGTATGCGCAGCCGCAACTAGTCTTTATTTTTAAAATTCCAGCGTGTATTTGTAATTCTTCTTTACCTAAACAGCTTCATAGACTTCGTTTTTTTTTGTAATTAGGTCACGAAAATCAAAAATAAAGTTTTTTATTCATGTAGACCAAAAAGCCCTTATGAATAGTCAAAAAGAGAAAATTATTGATTACTTAAGACTCTACCACCCGTTCGCATAGTCATTCCTGTGGAGAAGAAGGGCAAGAAACTTCACAATTACTCTTTTTGAAATTAGAGTTTAATAATTCTTTTTGTATAAATTGCATTCATGGGGTATGGGAGAACAATGCAGAACAAGCTAAATAGATGTACTTAAGTATAGATTAAACATAAGTGTACTTAGATTCATGGTATCAGTTAGTGTCTACACACTCATATCATTTACAAAATAGATACTGTAAAAAATACCTGTATGGTTTTAGGCTACAGTAGTTGGATTTGATGGTGGCATTGTTGTAGATTGGATGCGAAACCGCTGTAAACTGCTCGTAAGCTATAGTTTCAGACAATTCGCGTCAACATCCAATTGTAGCGGGTTCGATTCCCGCACGAGACAAATCCTTGTGTGATCCACAACTATTTGTTTCGGTCTGGGTATTTATGTATGTGAATATTCATGTTTGTAAACGTACCCACGACACAGGAATATAATCTGGCGTGGGGTTATGTTTGAAAAAAAATCTTGTAGACATCTGAAGAAGAATGGAAGCCTCATTGATATGGTGGTGAGTGATACGGCTGGCGATCACAAAATCCTAGATTTGAATAAGTTAGACAAAGTGTAGGTTTTCTATTGAAAGATTAACAGGAACAGACTGGAGCTGTGCACATTATAATGGCAATAGGCTAGCCCCTATTACATTGCAACCTAACATTGTCGGTTATATGTTGGTATACACAGTAAATAAACCTCTGCAACGCTTGGGAAATATAGGTGTGATATTTTTATTTTGGTTTTTAGGAATAAAAATAACGCAGTTTGTAAAACGTTCGCTTTGTAATCACGAAGTCCGAATTTTAAAATAACGTACATGCTATGCGTACAGGCTAACACCGCTACATACTTCGAAACAAATCGGAATGCCACAGACTATAATTGCAAAGAAATGTTAATTTTATAGAAAAACCTGGCTAAGCAGACAAAGATAATATCGCAAAATGCCAACAAGGAAAGTGTAAAAATATTTTTATCTGTGGATTTATCGCGGGCAGGTGGATCTAACATGGAAGCATAGGAGTCACTATCGGGTATCATTTTCAATTATTGAAACAATGGCGACGGCGGGCATTGTGGTAGCAATGCGTCGGTCATTACTCAGCCGCTCGTTAGCTCACCAACTTTATCAGTGGCGTATGTCAAAATATCTACTGATCTTGAATGTGGTAAGTGTGCGATATTTCGTCTTAGGACCAATGGTTATTATTTTTACAAGCTTTTATTTAACTTGCAATATAAGTATGTCTGTCTTTCCAATCCAAATTTTGTGATCCATTTCTCACGCACTTCCAGGTACACAATTGTTCTGAAATTTAGCAAACGCATGTAAGTTCGGTGACAATGCAATAATATGGTACCATGGACCTGGTCTGAAGATGAAGTCGGAAGATGACCATAGGAACATGTCAAATATATAACTTAACCCCTCGTGTTTAGGCTTGTTAGATTGGCGTTGACAAGTACTATTCAACTAGATAGTATTCAAGGTCTGATAATGAAGCCAAAACGTGATCAATGGAAGCACCCAACTACTTAATAAAACCTCGCCATGTTTGCGCTCGTTAGATTTGTCTTGAGAAGTACTTTAGACCCGGGTGGTGTCCAGGATCTGATGATGGAGCCGGAGAGGAGCTACAGGAACTCCTCAACTAACCAAGATATCTTCGCCGTGTTTTTGCTATAAAACTTGTTTTTAAAAGCTCTTTTTTTACATTAAAATTATTTTATTAGACCTTGTATGTATCTAACAATGGTTAATAACACTTTAACCAACTCCTATCGTGTTTACCCGACAGAATTTTTTCGTGTGTATTATAGATAAGCATGTACCTACTAAGACGTTTCCGACGTGTACCGACGATGAATGCAGGCATAAAAGAAAACCTTATTGCGACGCTAAAATAGCTTCTACTTAAAAGTAGATAGCTGAGTATATTTTTCATAGTTATATTAAGTACGTATCTAAATACACTTTTAATAATAGTTGTATTCAGCGCGCCAATACAACGATTTGGTTCATTTACTCTACAACTGCAGTTCGACTTCTGTAAAGAAATAAATATACCAGCTGAAATGCGTACCCGTAATAAGGCAGTATCACCCTACATCTCTTTCGGACACAATCGCACCAAAAATAAACATAAAAAATCCAGCTACATGACTCCCGAACGCAACAGAAGCCAGATGCGTATCGACGCGCCAAAAAACAAAATCCGAATGCAATCTCCATCTCCGAGGATATGACGTTTCCCGCGTTCCTTTTTCGCAAATGCCCGCGAATTGTCAACCTCGCATAGACAACGAGCGCATTTGAATACCGCCAATTTAAATATAAAGGTCGGCATTCACGTGTCGCCGCCATACATCAACGAGGGAGGCTTTAAGTCTTTCGAGCGCTTTTCGGACACAAATAAGCGTCTGATATTCGACAGGACGCGCATAATACGGTCCGATTTAGTCCGGCCCCGATGCGCGCGCACTATTTATGAGACGCACGTGATGAAAGCGCGCTTACTTTGGCGGCTATTTCGCGAACAGGGTGCGAATGTTTTAACTGCGGTTCTTCAACCTCATTCCATCCGCGCTTATGTAAATGACGACTCCGTACGGCGCATTAAGATAATCATTTAAAATATCTATAGCGTGTAAACGTCGATATTAAGCGGGTAGACACCCACGACAGAGAGTCCGTACGGGTTGCGGCCATATTTCATTTGGCCACAATTACAACCATTAAACGGGGCGCAACTCTTTGATATTTCTTATTTTATTTATTGTAGCGAACTTATTAGGACACTGTGGCAGTAATGATGACAGATGAGGCGGTGTATCGCGGCTTAATGCCGTCCGCAGCGGGCTCTGAGGGGATCAGTTTAGTCGATGATAGCTAAAAAAAGAGTTAGGTAAATTATTTCGTATTGAGCCGTAATTACGACTCGTCTATGCAGAGGCTGCTTTAACAGCTGGTACACTCACTATGTACCAACGTGACTAAGATGGAGCATCAAGCGCGCGAAAACGGCATATATATAACGGATAGCTTTTGAACAAATTGAACACTGGCATCACGCACACATAATTCGTAACTGAGTTTTCGTTAGCAATGCTCAGTTTAAACAAGTTTTAGTGAAAGCAGAGGACACCCCTAGCATATGAGATAAGCAACCAACCACTAGCATAATGTTGAAGCCATTGCGCCAGCTGTTTTAAGCTGTAATCTAAGGTTATTACAGACTTATCTACACACCAGTGCAGTTGCTGGTTTCAGTACTCGATCCCGCATAGCCTGTAGAACTACCGACGTGTAAGTAATTAGTCACCAACCGGTTCCGAGCCGAATGGCAAAGACATAGAATATTTAAAACTCTTAATTGAAAACAATATTTAATCGTATTTTATCGCGATGGTGCGCTGCGTTGTATTAATGGCTGGAAGGAGGTAATCTGCATAACGAAACTAATTTTCACCGTTAAAGACCCATCGTTACGGCTATTGTTTAAGTAGACAAACGTAAAAGTGACCAAACTTAATTATCAAGTCATTTGTTTGACGCCCCTTTTCTTAGAAGTTTAGGATACGCAACTTTTTTTTTAACTAATTGTTGCCACACACCAGGTTTTATTTCTATGTCTTGGGTGCGTCCACAATTTCACATTCACGAACATTTAGATGAAAATACAATATGTCGGTGTTTGTAACCTAGTTTAGGAGACAAGGTATCACCCTACTTGCGTTTAGCCTAGTATTTTCAATTGTTTTGCTTCTATATATTTCTTTGTTCTACCCGGGCTGAATGTCTGTGTATTGTTTTTTTTTAAATTTATATTTAATAGTATCTATATATACGTGAAGCAAAAACTTTGTACACCTTTTTACGAAAATTGCGCGGACGGAGGAGTATGAAATTTCCCACACTTATAGTTTATATAGAGAAGGAGTGCAGAATGCTAATATTTTTTAAAAATTATGCATAAAACATACATTAAATCAATGAAAAAACATTACACGAACTACCATGTATTTGACACAATACACGTCAAATTGATGTTTGTCGTTAATATTATTTGTCTATAGTCTTACTGAATGTGAAACATAACCAGCAAACGATGAAAGAGTAGGTCGAATATCGACCTATGGGCGACCACTAGTATGTTTTAATCGGTGTATAAGCTGTATTGTAAATAAACAGAGCGCCTACTTCGCCAACTAACTGTGAGTGCGTAGTTTGGCGAATTGGTTTAATATTGTCCTCTGTAACTTTTTAAATTTATTTATTATTTCGCAAGGGATCTGGCGATGATATAAATAGATAAATAGACTAATGTATTAAAATTACCACGACCAAATAGACCGAGTCTTCCGTCCGATCTAAAGCACAAGAGCCTCCATAACCGGCGAGCGTGTATGAGACGAACTATGAGAGTGGAGGAAGCCAGAGAGGTATGTAAGTAAAGAAATCTGTACTCTTCGCCTACAAGGGATCTGCCGTGATGATATGGATAAATAGATGTATTAAAATTAATTACAAAAAAGAAACACTTACTTTTGAGCGTAGGGATATCGAACCAGCTAGTCGCAATGATGAAATGTGAACGTTACTAACGCTTCTGATCACCCCCTCTTATAATAGGTCGCATTGACATGTATTTTACATATTTAACACTACTTAAGTAGGATAGTTGAAAGTTTTGGCGGGAAATCGAACAGTGATGTCGTCAATTTATTTTAATTTCTAAAATTTGTGTTATTTTGAATTATAATGTGTAATGTTGGTGGAATATTAACCATTTATGTATTCTTATATGTGCACGAGTGAAGGTAATTGTAACAAAGTGATAAAACGTGCTTTTTCGATTTCCCTCAAAACGGCCGTCGCAAATGGTATGTAAAGTATCCATCGCTTTACTATCCAGGGTGGGGCACTTCATCAATTTCATAATCATCCTTGTCATCAAGTTCATCGGGGAGTTGAATTAATTTTGAAATGAATATTCGTAACACTTGACATTGGCAAAATACGCGTCGTCGTGATGCCATAAACATAAAAAAGTACTATATAAATCTGTATCGCTTTTAAGAAAAAAAAATCCGTCGTATATTCTGTTACAATTCCAAATCCGGACTGCTATTGAAAAATTTTCGATAGAAACTCCAATAATTCTCACTTTGTCCGACCTAGGATTCGAATCTATGAAAACAAACGACGAAGTCATAAGCACTGTTAGCTATAGCATGTGCTAAGCTAACATTGCAGTTATATCTCATTTATATACCCATAAATTATTTATACGCACCTTTAAAGTCAAGCTGATGAAGTTGTACCAGCAACAAATGCTAACATTATTCAAAAGTTAACATTATAGACACTTTAATAATTATTACTTAAGATTCTCATCAAGTTATCGTTTCCAAAGTACCTGGCAATTTACGCGTTATCTTTTTCTTTTTTTTTGTGTTGGCAATACTTCTACGTTGGCACTTTGAAAAAGGCCGTGCGTGATGCCCCTAACATTTGCGTGTGCACGTCTAGTATAGGAACATTTTAGACTTTTTCATTTTTCTACCGGGTCTCAACCATCTTTGTTTAATTTCTTAAATTTATTTTCGAAAACGTGAATTCTATGTATGTTTGAATAGTCGTAGAAGTTTGATAACAAACTCTACATATGTAAGATTTTTTATTAAATTATTAACAAAAACCCTATTGCAGCTTGCACTCATCAAATTAATTATCAAAATTTGCAATTTCTGTGCTCACACTAAAGTTAAAAACTTTTCATAAAAAAATCTTTAAAAGAAAACCGATTTCAAAAAGCAAAAAATTAATATTTGAAGTCGGTACCGATTAGTGCAGTCGGTTACTTGGCACCGACATCAAATATTTATTTCTAGCTTTTTGAAGTCGATTTTATTTTCCTTTAAAGATTTTTATTTTACAATTTTAAGTGACACGTGAATTATTTACGAATATTGATATACCTATATTATATTATTTTGCTGAGTTGTACGGAACGGAATCTATACAATCGTGCTGTTCGCCGTTAGGAGTCCCCTGGTGTATCTTCAAAGTCCAAAGTTCAATACCGATTTCATTAAAATGGGACCACCACGAAACTATACTAAACCCAACGCAAGAAGAATCATCAAAATCAGTTCATAAATAAAGCCGTTATCAAAAACACAGACAAATTGTCGAACTCCTCCTATTTTGAAGTCGGTTATTATTCTGATTAGTTCTATGGCAGGGTACCTATAGGATTGACGTAATACCCATAATATCTCAATCTACTCATTCGTATTGTTTGTCGTTAAGGAGTTCCCTGGTGTATCTTCCAAGTCCAAGGTCCAATGCCGATGAAATTAAAATTGGACCACCTTGACGCTATACTGGACCCTATGCAAAAAGAATCATCAAAATCTATTCATAATTGGCGGAATGATCGCGTAACATAAATACAAAAAAAACATACAGTCGAATTGAGAACCTCCTCCTTTTTAGAAGTCGGTTAAAAACATTCCTTCTTAGTATCGACAACGATTAGTATATATTGTTTTACAAACTCTGAAAATAACTCGAATAACCCATACTAGGGTAGGTAAGTAATGGGTAAATACCCGCCCAATTTCCATACACCGTGTGTGTGTGAATGATGTACGCTGTTGGCCGCGAGGCCTTTACAGCTTCACCGGACTTAAAGGCGAGCGTGCAACCACTACGCTCTAGCCAGCCATAAGGGCAAGAGGCGACATACTCGAGGGCGCCTCGAAGAGGCACCCTCGGTTGGGACAGTCGCTGTAGGGGTACGGGTGCACTACTAAGTGCACCGGTCAACCGCCGGCTATGGGAGGGGATCTCCTACTACGTCGTCGTCGTCGCCCGTATTCTGAGCGGAAAGAAGGGATGACAAAGCATCGGGGGGGTCGGTGAGAACATGTCGCGGCCGGCGGTAACGGCAGGGGTCGGGACCATGTAAAATGCCATAGATGCAAGGGGTATTTGAACACTGGACCTCATAATAATGTACTTAACATTAACTAGCTTGCCTATCACTACAATGAATATCATTAAGTAATGGTTACGTAGGTAGATAATGTAGATATAAACTAAGTTAGAAACATGACTCTCCCGACTCCACAAGTCATAGACAAATTAGCGCAGATCGAATCTATCCGAATTTGAATAGCGAACGCACCGAACGGAAACACGTTGCTTTTACCGCGTTTTAATTTAATTTGAATTCGGAATGTCGTTGCGGCCTGGCACCCTGCCGCGCTTACAAATGGCGTCCATACATCAACCCGATGATATCTCTTTCAACTTTTGAAAGCACCTCGCCATGGCCAGCGAATTAATAAATTGTATACGTAGAAAAAAATTAACCTCGCAATATGAAAAATTAGAGAGCGAACGAGTTAAAAATTACCAATAAATTTACATATTGAAACTAGAAGCTTGGTCACGGTTTTTATAGATGATCTGTACCTGCCTTTAACATAGGTTATAACCCATTAAATTATTTTTTTATATGGCAGTAAAAGGTATTATAAATTATAACTGGCCAATGAAAAAGGAATCGTAACTAATTAGGTTCGATATTCGTAAGGTCGTGGGTCCGTCGCCTCGAACGGAAATATATTATAGGACATATTTAAAATTAGTTACAATGGTCGTTTATGACAGTAAGTGGTACTTATGGAGTTTGTATTTATCTGTTAAATCATGAATATTATAGATATAAATAGTTTCCCATCTATAATTGCCATATTATAATCATAGTACCCTGCTTTGTTTGTATGAATGTAGATTAAGCGAAAAAGGGCAGAATCGTAGAATGTGGCGAACTGCAGTGTCTGCCTACCCCAGTGGGAAAAACGCGTAAGTGTACCTACGTATGTATAGCACCCTATATCTTACAGTGCGGAGTGGTAAAGGAAGATTTGTGGAAACTACCTACTCCTGGAACTTATTAATCGGTCTGTCAAAGTTCACAAGTAGTAACTGACACCAATGGCTTTACCTAGGTACATGCTTTCAGAATAACGGAGACGCCCGAAAATGGAAATACCACAGACGATTCACTAAGTTAAGCTAGTTAAGCTCATGGAGAGAATGAGAATTATATTAAACCTATCCAGATAGGCACACAGGCCTGATGGTAGTATTCGCAGCCCGGGACACCTACAACTTAGAGCAACAAAAGTGTCCTGTAGATTTTTCTTACAAAAGAAGACCTTAAAAGACATATCATTCCACAATTTGCAAGGGTAAATAAAGATACCGCGCAATTCACTTCACGTCAACGAGATCACAAAAAATGCATACTTTATTCGACCTACACTTTAAAGCCAGGATCTCGTAATCGTCGCTAAACCAAGAAGAGATTGTAATAAAACCATTATTAAGAAGCCATTGAAATAACTCTTATAGGTCGCTAATGCTCCAAGTACACATTTTTTATTCTAGCGACATCTGTCGATACTGCGTTTACCTAATTTAATTTTTAGTTATGTACCTTTATAAAGTTACTGAACTGAGGGCGTTTATTATTTTGAATGAAATAAATTTACAGCACATTCCAAATAATTACGCGACTAAAAAAAGCATTGTGTTTGGATATAAACTTTAAAAATATTATAGATTTTTATGTCGGAACTTTTACTTATGGTAAGAAAATTACATGAAAGAAATCCGTTACTCAAATTTTATTTATCTTTTTTGTTTCTATATATCTATTCTAAATATTATCATATTAAGCCGAAAATTAATTAAAATAAATACACCAGAAATATGTATCTGTTTAACGTTACATTTTTTTGTTATCATAAAAACAAGATGTATACAATTTTATTTACGCACCCCAATTATTGTAAAATGGCAACATAGGCAAATATCGCAGTGACAGAAAGGTGACAGCTAATGTCAAAGTGTCAAAAATGTCAAAGCTGTCATCCGAAAGTAGAAGGAGGATCCTCAAACAGCAAATTAATTCAATCCCCACCACGGAGACCAGCTTTCACCATGGTAGTTGTCTCCCAGCGTCACAGTTCCCCCGTGCGATGCCATAAACGCCGGCTTAAACTTAAAATAACTGTACTTTTAACAGGGCACTGCAATGTTCGCTCGAGTGACTTTCTATCCGACACTTCTCTATAATGTGCTGATGGAGAAGGTAACCAGCAGACGATGGTACGACAGAATGGACGAGACAGTCATCCTGGGTGCTCTTCCCTTCCAAGGAATGACCAAACAGGTACATTTTTAGGTTATTCGGTCACTCGAAAAGTTTTGTGTCACGTCGTTTAATTTTCGATTATATCGTTTTTATAAATGAAATAACTGTGTTTTTGGGATTCCAAGCGCTAATTGAGATTTCCATGACGTATTTAGTTAATGATTTAGGTGCTTAAGGTGTTGAGTTCTTAGATTTACGCGAATATTACACATGAACTAAAAATTTTACGGATTTTATCACGGTTTATTTTTGATTTTTAGTTCCCGACATTTCGAGTGCTTTGCAAGCACCCATGGGTGCTCCCTCCCGTGACCATGGGTGCTGCAAAGCACTCGAAACGTCGGGTACAAAAAACCAAAAATAAACTGTGATAATATCCGTAAAATTGTTTTATTTCATGCTTAAGGTGTATTCGAATATTTTATTTGTAGTATTTCTCATGACCATAGTCCATCCACAGTGTTTGCATATCATTGTATAAATGTTTGATGTATTAACTTTTTGTATGTTAAAACAAGTAGGTATATTGAATAAAATATGATACTCCTATAGTTCTTTATAATAAAATTACACCAAAGTTATACTTATTTTTCAAATCTACATCAATTCTTGTTATACTTTTTTTTTCTTTTAAAAACGAAGCCCCACTCTAGGATTTATTCCTGTGTCGTGGGTGCGTTTACATACATGAAAATTCACATACACAAATACCCAGTCCAAAACAAATAATTGTGGATCACACAAAGATTTGTCCCATGCAGGAATCGAACCCGCGACTATTAGACACAGTGGGCGGAGCGGCTTAAGCTCTTAACCACTGCGCTAAATCGTCCGTCCGCTTAACTTAAAGTTCCATAATGTAGTTTTGAACCTAATTTTAATGGTTCTTTATTTTTGCTTTTTGAAAACACAATTGCCCCACATAAATCATTTTTTTATTTACATTGCCTCATTCGATGAAATCAAAAGTTGATTTAAGTCAATTCACATCAATTGAATACCTTGTATGTTTAACACATATATTTAGTCATATGTTACGATATTGATAATTATATTAATACATTAATTTAAAAAAATTGGATGCATAATTTGGTCCCACACAAGAAAAATAATAAATGAATGCTTGGACGTCTTGGTCCAGTGGTTTGCTTCTGTCCCTTTGTAATTGCATTTAATTTTACTAGTATCCATCCAGTAGTATCCATTTTTGGCTTTGATAAGTAAGAGATTATTCTGTTATTTTTTATGGAAAGATTTGTGGTCTAGTATATCTTCATAAAATAATATAAATTACCCAGTACAAATAACAGTGATATAAATGATTAATATCAAATATCGGGTTGTCGCCTTTTTAATAAAAGTGCGAATAAGTTCGAGACCGAGATCGGAATGGAAATAATTCCAAGTGTGGGGGCTACATTTATTACCTCATGTGGAATGTTTTTGGGAATCAGGATATTTTGGGATTTGGGACAAAAAATCTACAAGGTATTAATGCATTATATTTCTGTACTCTCCCATATAAATATTCCTTTGTTATTGAAATAAAAACAACAATCAACCATTAGTGTATTTTTAGTATCATTCTGTTCAAACGCCTGACTTTATTTGCATAAGAAGCTACATTTATCCTATTGTTATACTAATGTAGATGACACAAAATTTGTTATTTTCCTGTTGAGATATCGAGCGTCTTGTCTGCCATTTTTTGTGGTGTCGCCTGGACGCCTCGTGTACCTTAGAAGATAAATATCCCGTAATACGTGTTGCAAGACAACGATTGACGTGGAGCGATATCGTCTAACAAATGTCCCACGACCGGCGTCGGGCATTATTCAATTATTTTGCGTCGGGCATTATTCAATTATTTTTTTAAATTGTAGGATCTATAAATTTCAATTGTATTTAAATTAATTCCCTAAGATACTCCGGAATAACAATGACTTTTGGACGTCAAACTCTTCAGTCCCACCAGCGACGGAAATAAAAAATTTGTGCGTCTCGGGACGCCGTACAAAAGCGATAACTTAAACTAGCGCTGTGGGTTGACTAGTGAGAGAGGAAGAGGCTGCCTACCCCTGCCGTATCCGTGAGAGAAAGGGAAGAGCGCTGTGGGTTAGAGTGAGAGAGGAAGAGCATGCCTACCGCTGCCGTATGCGTGAGAGAAAGGGAAGCCAGACAAACTGGCGCCGTTACGCGTTACGTTTCGAAGCGGTTTACCCTGCCCATAAGAAGTTATCACTTCAGAAAACCAAAAATAAACCGTCATAAAATCCGAAATATTTTCATTGCAATTTTATAAATTTCTTCGGACCACATGTTGTAACGGACTAAATAAATGCAGACGACAAAGGTCGTGGGCGGAAAAAATATTGTTAATTTTACCAATATTTTTTCCGCCCACGACCTTTGTCGTCTGCATTTATTTAGTCCGTTACAACATGTGGTCCGAAGAAATTTTATACATCGTTCGTCCATAATATTGTCCAACACACGTCAACACTCTGTGACTTCTGATCCTCAACGATAGCGACGCGTGTGGTAGCCAAACTTGTCAAGCAATGCTCGTCCTTGTCTTCGCTCGTCTTGTCGCTCAACTTCGTCAGACGTCATCAACGACATATATCGCGGAACATACTGCCGTCAAAATGATAAATGCTGTAACCATGTTTATTTTTCTTTATTTACTAGCTGTTACCCACGGCTGCGCACGCGTTTATTTTGTAATTTCACCTACATGGGTAGATCTTTCCAAGATAGCTTTAATTAAAGACCTAAAACACCTTCATACAATTTTTTATACAATACTAAGATACTTTATTTTTGAGAAGGATTACTAGTTTATGTATACAATTATTGGTAAAATGGCTGATTAAACCTTTTCTGCCTACCCTGCCAATGATCATAATCTGGCGTAATAATATTTAAAAAACGTACATTACGAGCTAAGTATGTTACAAAGTTTTGTCAGTACATTTTGTGTCAGTCTTCTCGTAAGAATATACAGTTAATGTTCATGATCAAATTCATGTTTAGATGTCTTAAATAAATTAATATACAAAGTTTCGTGTCCAGGCCATTCATTGTTAAAAGAGTTCTCTCGAGAAGAGACAATCCTGAATTCATCATCGGTTCATGCAAGAAATACTGTTTGAGTGTTAAAATCAAACGTCTATGCACCATTTCAAGTGAGTGCTTTTAACCACTGAAGGGTTTCTTGTGAGGAGACGAACCTGAATCCAATATAAGTCCATGGAGGAATTCATGTGTGGGCAAAATCACACATTTTAACGTAACATTGCAGCTCGTGACTAACAATAATATAAATAATAAAGTTTTATGGTTTATCCCGCCACTGTCCCGGATTGGTTCTTGTTTCTGAGATAAAAAGTATTTATTATTTTATTTTTGAGTATAAGGTATTACCATACCAAATTTCATTAAAATCCGTTGGGTAATCTTTGCGTGATTGAAACACAAAAAGACAGACTGACAGACAATAATTCCAAAAAAAAATTGTTTCGGCTTCTATTACGATAAGGAAGTGTACCCCCAATCAAAATTGTCAAAAAAATCGGCTCGGTTACTGTCTTATTTTATGTTATTATATGTATAGAATAAAATAGACACACCGACATAGAGGCGGCGTAAGGCGTGGGCGACGTGGGCCATCGCCTACGGCCTCGCGGTCCAAAGGGCCTCGCGCCTTGAAGAACGCAAAGTAAAAAAAAAATTCGTCATAAAACGATAGCTATAATATTGACATATCAAATTAAAAACAACTAATGTTATGGATTTATTTAAAATATATAAAAAATTATTTAAGAAATACCATGAGTCAAAAAAACCTTACAGCTTTGGGAGTTTTATCTATTAAAAGCAGATATAGCATCTAAGTTGAATTACAACATAATTATTAATGAGTTCAGTAAAGCTAAACATAGGAAATATCTGTTTCTTTAATTTCATTTTAGTTTTTGCATTTTTATGTTTGCATTTCATTAGGCATATATAAGCACATATCTATTTATTTTATAATACATGTTTAAGCTCTATATTTATATAATAGTATCTATGCCTTTTTTTATTATTACTTCATTCTGACTTATTATTCTATTTTAAATTGTTTTGTTTATCTCTCGTGTATATACGTCTAATTTTAAGTATACTTGTATGCTCGTGTATGTAGTAACACGATAAAAAATCACTATCGATATCATAATCAGCCGAAAGACCAGTCCACTGTAGGATAAAGGCCTCCCCAAAGATCGCCACAACGACCGGCTTTGTGCTGTACGCATCCAGCTTCTACCTGCGCCCTTCTCCAGGTCGCCGTTGATATTGATGCCATGTTCTCTCCAGTCCAGAAGCTTAGTAACGTCTTCCAGCGCGGCGGAGAACAGTTTCGGAGACATAACGTCTCCCTGTTTCACGCCTCGCTGCATTTGGAAAGGGCTTGAGTTCTGGCCATGGAGACGGACTGACATCGTGGCGGATCTACTTGGCACCGCTGGAGAGACTGTAGCACAGCCCATGTCTCAATCGAATCAAAGGCTTTTTCATAGTCCACAAACGCTAAACATAGTGGCCGGTTATACTCCTCTACCTTCTGTATAACTTGCCGCAGCGTATGTATGTGGTCTATGGTGCTAAAGCCTTTTCGAAAACCGGCTTGTTCTGGAGACTGGAAGTCATCGAGTCTGCGTGTGAGACGATTCGTAATGACTCTCGAAAACAGCTTATAGACATGACTCAAAAGTGATATGGGTCTATAGTTCTTCAAAAGGGTTTCGTCGCCCTTTTTGAAAAAGAGAACCACCACTCTTCTGTGCCATGACTTTGGCGTTTTGCCCTCGACAATGACGGAAATGAATAGCTTCTGGAGAACCTTTACTATCGGCTTCCCACCAGTCTTGAGAAGCTCAGTTGTCATACCGTCATCGCCTGGCGCCCTATTGTTTTTGAGCTGTTCTGAGCTGAACTAGCTCTCAAGCTATACTAATGTCGTACAAACTGATGTCCTGGATACCTTCGGTGTAATGTCGGGTCAATCTGGCTTTTGGGTCTTTGGCAAGATTGCTAACAAGTGGGCGTGTTGACATGTATAACTGTCCGTCAAACTTTTCGACCTCCCTCAAGAGTTCAGGTTTGGAGGATATAATCCTGCCGTCTCCGTCCCTCAGTTTATTTAACCGGCTTTGCCCAATAGACAGATCTCTAGCACAAGCTGTGCTAAACCGGTGGAGTGAATACTTTGGAGAAATGTATGAGAATGCCCCGGATCCTGGTGCCACAGACGAGCCCAGAGGCGAGTTTGCGGCACCAGAATCCACAGAGGACATCACTATGGAAGAAGTTGAATGGGCGATACGAAGTATGAAAAATGGTAAAGCTGCGGGAATAGACATGATATCTGCCGAGATGATTAAATATGGTGGAACTTGCGTCCGGGACGCTTTTTGGGTCCTCGCAAATCTTTGCTGGAAGACCGGTAGAGTCCCTACAGATTGGCGCCGCGCAGTCATAGTACCCTTGTATAAAGGCAAGGGCTCACAATATGACTGCGCCAATTACAGGGCCATCAGTTTGATCAGCTTGGCAGCTAAGGTGTATGGTAAAATTATTGAACGGAGAATGCGCGAGAAGTCCGATGGAGTGTTGTGTGAGGCACAGGGAGGTTTCAGGTCTGGAAGAGGATGTTCGGATCAAGTTTTCTCCCTCCGCAACATCGTAGAAAAGCATCTGGCAGTAGGCCGGAAGGTTTTCTGCGGTTTTGTGGACCTGGAGAAGGCGTTTGATAGAGTCGTGCGAAAGAGACTTTGGGACATTTTGCCAGAGTATGGTATAACCGGCACCCTGTTGCGAGCTGTCCAGTCCACCTACGTGGACAGCAAGGCATGCGTACGGGTGGGTGGTAACATGTCACCTTGGTTTGACGTTAAAATTGGCGTCAAGCAGGGTTGCGTGTTGTTCGCTAGACTGTTTATAGTGTATCTGGATAAAAGTCTTCAAAGACTGTGTGCGATGACTGAATGGGTAAAAATGGGTGATCTAGTTATAAACCACCTATTGTATGCAGATGACGCGGTTTTGATAGCGCCAACAGCCACTGATCTGCAAACACTAGTCACAGTTATGAGAGACGACTGCATGACCAATGGCTTACATTTGAATGTGAAGAAAACCAAAATAATGGTTTTTGAACGGGAAGAAACCAGAACGAATGCAAGGATTGTGGTTGGTGACGATGTGCTGGAGCAAGTGAATGAGTTTGTATATCTTGGATGCGCCTTCAGTAAGGATGGGAAATACACCGCTGATATAGAGAGAAGAGTGAATGCAGGTAATAGAGTGAATGGTGCGATGGGAAGGCTACTTGGGAGCCGGCACTTAAGCCAAAAGGCACAGCTGGCCATGCATAACGGAGTGCTTGTCCCAACGCTGTTATATGGCAGTGAGAGTTGGGTATGTAAGAAGGAGAACGAAAGCAGGATAAATGCGGTCGAAATGCGATCTCTGCGGAAGATGTGCGGAGTGAAGCTGACCGACCGTATTCGCAACAGCGTAGTAAGAAAGCGAGTAGGTATGAAAGATAGTATCGGTGTAAAGATGAGAAAGGGTATGCTCCGTTGGTTCGGGCATATAGAAAGGATGCCAGAAGAAAGAATGACAAAACAGATATACAACGCGAAAGTGGAAGGATGTAGGTGCCGGGGAAGACCTAGACTATCTTACCATGACCAAATAGACCGTGTCTTAGCTGAAGGGCAAGTCAAGAGTCTCCGTAACCGGCGAGTGTGTATGAGACGAACTATGAGAGTGGAGGAAGCCAGAGAGGTATGTAAGGAAAGATCCTGTTGGAACTCTGTACTCTCTGCCTACCCCGCGAGGGAGCTGGCGTGATGATATAGATAGACTGATCTCTAGTAAACATTTTGGGGCCCTTGTTCCGCTCTATAGCCTCTTTTGTTGAGCTGGTGTTGTAATCGCGCGTGTCGCGAATAAGAGACTTAGAGATCTGTCTATTGAGCTGCCGGCAGAAGCATCGTCCGGAGAATGCAGGACCATCCTGCCTCTTTCCTCCATCAACTTTAGGGTAATGTCAGAGAACTTTTTGGTTCTTTTTGAACGATGGGTTTTGTAGAACTTATTCCTGACCGTGACCCGCACAGTTTCCACGATGCTGTTATTGTAATCGTCCACGTCAACGCACTCACCTAGACAGTCGAAGCAATTTTGTAATTCGAGCTGAAAACTGGTGGTTCTGGATTTGGACAGGGTCTAGACGGAGCGCAGACTTCATCAGTTTGTTCCTATCTAGCTTGAAATTAATATTCAATGTGCCTCTCACCATTCGGTGATCGCTATCTGTTTTGACCGAGTTGATCACAGAGACATTATTGAATATTTGCCGCTTTAGCGACATGATGATGTCCATCTCATTTTTGTGACGCCATCGGGACACACCCAGATTCACTTGCAACTTGTTGAAGTCCCCCATGACAACCGTGTAGTGAGATTTAGAGGTATGTATGGCTCTAGATATATCCTGATACATAACCTCCACCTCGTCGTCAGGGTGTTTTGAAGTTGGTGCGTATAACTGTATAATTTTCAGTAAATACCTTACGGTCATTTGAGTATTAAGTAGGCCACCCTGGTCGACACAGTCTCGATCTTAAGGACGTTGTTAACGAGGGACTTGTCGACAATAAACCCGACACTGCCCTTCCGGAAATAGAGCAAGTTACCTGATTTGAGTGTTATCGAGTCCTCGCCCTCCCTTCGGACTTCGGATAGCCCTACAAAATCTCAGTGTAACTTGCTCAGTTCTTCCTCTAATTCGTCGATCTTATCGTCGGTCCGCAGTGTGCACGTGTTATAAGTTGCAAGGGCCAATAGTCGTCGTTTGTGGTAGCCAGGTCTCTGTCGGAAATTGTTCGTACCCCCTGCGCCGCCGTTACCATGACCGCTACCTTGGCCAAGACTAGCAGGGCCGCCAGGGACTGGGGGTTGTTTAATTTTAGTGTCGTTCATTGAGGGGATTTGGATTTGGAAACCTTCTATAGATCAGCTATCACAATGTTTACTATGCTCTAACCGTAACATTACTTAAAGAAGATTTATGACATTTTATTTGCAGTTAAAAGAAGAGGAGAACATAAAAGGCGTAGTGTCAATGAACGAGACTTATGAGCTGAAGATCTTCTCAAACGACGCCGAGGTGAGACTGATTTTAAGTTATTACAAAGACTAAGAATACTAGGTCGGTCAGAATGGATTCAAACTGGTGTCTGGTCTCCTTTTTATCACATACACTCTAGCCGAATTGAGAGTGTTCAGAAGAACTACTTCAAAATATTATGTTTTCGATATAACCTGCACCGGAAATTAAAAACATACGAGGACTAGTTAAAACATTTTGACGCCCTCTCATTAGAATCTAGGCGTATCCTGAGTGACTTCGTATATCTTTATTAAATTATACATTCTTTAATAGATTTCACTAAATTGTTATCTCACTTAAATATTAATACCAACTACAGATGCCGCAAACCAAACTTTTTTAACCTCAACGTATTTCGAAATAACATATCTTATTTTAACCCTTTGTTCGTATGTGTCGGCAATACAATATATTTAAAACTGATAATCCTTCCGTTGCTTTAGATTTATTTGGAACTAATACGAACGTGCCCAAAGAGCAGTTCTAAAAGTTGCCAATTTCCATCCTTTTCGCTTTCCCACTACCCTGTTATACAAGTCCTGCAAGGTGTTAACAGTCCGCCAACTTTTCATAATGTACGTATTACTTAAACAGCACAAAACACTCGCTTATGCTGCTGACATTACCATTAATAAGAGACGGAAAGATATAGTCTGCCTCAACCTCAAAACATATATATACTAATAGATTTTTTACTTTTTTAGGTCCTTTTCTGTACAATAGAATAAATAGAGAACTAAATATATACAAATTAAATAATTTTAGCTGTAAACAAACGCTTTTTAATTATTTACAAAATATATCTTACGAACAGACGGAACAATTACTTGCAATTTGTAGATAACGTATTATGTTATACCATATCATAATTTTAATTTTATTATAAAAGTAGATTAAAACATATGTTATTAGTAAAGTCACTTATCAATCAAATAAGTTATGTTATTGTAAATACACCATTGGATTTTACAATGCTACAGCACTAATCCTGCCTGAAACAGGTCTCAACCTAGTTCAGGCAAGCCGTTAATTATACCTACTTAAATAAGTTCCAATATGATTGTTACGCGTACTGATTTTGAATGAATAAATGATTTATTATTATATTATTATTATTAATAATAATTTTTATACTTACAAGAGACAAATCCACAAAATTCTCAAAGATGCGTAACTTGCATCAGATTCGTTTATCTCGCCCAGTTTTTAAACTGAGGTAATTTGGTTACTTCGCGAACGCACCTACCCATGCGAATCCGTTAATCGTAGCCACCGCCGACTACGATCTCCCCCCCGACCCCTGCCGCCACCGCCGGCCGCGACATGTTCTCACCGACCCCCCCGATGCTTTGTCATCCCTTCTTTCCGCTCAGAATACGGGCGACGACGACGACGTAGTAGTAGATCCCCTCCCATAGCCGGCGGTTGACCGGTGCACTTAGTAGTGCACCCGTCCCCCTACAGCGACTGTCCCAACCGAGGCGCCCTCGAGTATGTCGCCTCTTGCCCTTCTGGCTGGCTAGAGCGTAGTGGTTGCACGCTCGCCTTTAAGTCCGGTGAAGCTGTAAAGGCCTCGCGGCCAACAGCGTACATCATTCACACACACAATACTCTTTATTTTAATGTTTTAGAATCATCTAAAACATTAAAGTAAAGAGTAACCAAAAATATTGTTATTAAAACTATCAAGTTTTAATAACAATATTTTTGGCATGAAACTTTTCTCGTGCATAATCATAACGCTTTCCGAAACAAATGTTGTTGGATTACAATTATTTTCAGCACCAATAATCATAAGTTCTATCATGTCATGATTGTAATCTGTTTTGTGTTTAAATAAATAAATTGTGCCCGGTATATGGCAATAGGCTCGCTCCCTGTTACATGAAACCTAACACTGTCGCCGAGAAGTGGGTGTACACAGTACACCTCTGCCAGCCCCGCTTGTGGAATATAGGCGTGACGGTGTTTATTTTTTTACTTATTTGATGGGGAAGCAAGTCTCCGTAACCGGCGAGCGTGTATGAGACGAACTATGGAAGTGGAAGCGAGAGAGGTCTGTAACGAAAAACCTCCTTTGAACTTTGTACTCCGTAAGGAATCAGACGTGATAATAGTCAGTTAGAGTAGTCGTAACGGTTGTCGTTTTATCTAGTTCATGTTTGCGCTATTTCCTATCAATAGTCATCATTTAATAATGAAACACCACTATTGTATTCGTATCTTACGACCCCTAGTTCATCAGAATAATAAGGTTATCCTTATCTCGTCTTTGTGAAAAAAATCTCTTTATTATGCAAAGCTATGTATTTCTCATCGGCGCCAGCGTGTGTATCTTGGAGTGTAAATATCCATAGCACACAAATCTCTGCTTTCATTATTTTATGTATTAACAATTTCAACTTTCGATAAATAGACGAGACAATCTTTTTACTGGTTTGTTGGGTTATGATTTGATGTGGATTCCTTTATCAATATCTTATAAAAATTATTATCTTATAAAATTGCTGTTTCCTTTTTCGATCTGGGTATTTGATGCCATATTGAGCCTTATTTTAATGCTTAACTTGCTTGACTTAACTCAAATTTCTAAGAAAATGAGTTACGGTCATAGAGGGCTATTAAAAGATACTCTCTGTCTGGTGAATATTAAAACAGCGGCCTGTTTATGGTAGAGTTAAGAAATACGAAGTATCGTATATAGTAATATATATATATATATATATTCTATACTCTCTTTCACTTTCCATCCCTCTACCCGCGCCCCTCGGTCCTGAAAGGACGCGATTAGTTTCCCAAAAACTTGATTTTTTAAGATAAGTCACTCTTGTTCTAAAGGGGCGACATGCTATTAAATCAGCTATATGATGAATTTAATATTTTAGGCGTTACAGACGGTAGCTTTGTGCCATTTATACACTTAATGTTCCTTTAAAATCGCTAATATAAGTTTACTAGCGTGTCTCCTGTAAAATAGGTCTGAAACACTGGGATTTTCAATAGTACAGTGACGGTTCATAGAATTGTTTCAAAACAGACTTCCAACGAGCAAAAATTTTGCACCTGTTTTCCGGGGTCTAAGTACTAAGGTTGAACACAAATAATTTAGTTGTTATATTTCAGAAATGGCAAGAAGTTGGCGTCGAGTTTCTCCAGTTGGCCACAACTGATATCTTTGAAGCTCCTGACCAAGACAAGCTGCTTGAAGGTGTCACGTTTATCAATAGGTAAGCTAATAGTCGGAGATAAGTTTTTTTTATATAGCCAGCCGTGGCCACGAAACAAATGCGAAGAGGAGATGGCTTGAGCTAACGAGCCTTTTGAATTCCTAAAAGCCTCGTCGTCATCGTAATGGGTGTGGCTTACCTCAGTTTATCATCGCTACTCGCTCCAGTCATACTTCCGCTCGAGTTCGGATAGGTATTAAAGATTATCTATTTTTTGCTAAAAAAATATATATCTATCTATATCATCACGCCAGATCCCCTGCGGGGTAGGCAGAGAGTACAGAGTTCCAACAGGTTCTTCCCTTACATAGCTCTCTGGCTTCCTTTACGCTTATAGTTCGTCTCATACGCGCTCGCCGGTTACGGAGACTCTTGACTTGACCTTACTAGATAAGACTGGGTCTATTTGGTCATCGTAAGATAGTCTAGGTCTTCCCCGGTACCTACATCCTTCCACTTTCGCATTGTATATCTGTTTTGTCATTCTTTCTTCTGACATTCTTTCTATATGCCCGAACCAATGGAGCATACCCTTTCTCATCTTTACTCCGATACTAAAACTAATACTAAAAATAAAACCCTTAAAATAAAGTGATGTATCTTAACATGCAAGAATTAAATTACTTGGATCGACATTCTGCTCACACAAATTTATTAGAATACTTCTATGGTAAAAATGCCAACTACCGTAATACGAGGCATGCCTTTTAAGTTTTGTCGTTTGAAGAAAAAAACAGATCCTTATAGTACTTTTTATTGTTTTTCAAAGTATTCACCACGTAGCTTAATCCACTTTTCAATTCGTTCAAACCAGTTATTATAACATTTATTCCACTCTAAAGTGGGGGTGTTCAAAATGGCTGACTTGAAAGCGTCGACTGCTTCTTCACCGGACTGGAACCTTTGACCACGAAGACTTTTCTTAATTTTAGGAAATGTAAAGAAATCGTTAGGGCTTAGGTCAGGACTGTATGGAGGATGGTCAAGAATTTCTTTCTTCTTTTTCCTGCTTCAAATACTCAATCGTTTGACGAGCGCTGTGTGAGCTTGCGTTGTCGTGGTGCAGGATGATGCGTCGCTTTGAGTTAGATTTTCGAAGTTCGGCGATGACTTGTGGTATACCACTCTGCGTTAACCATTCTACGATCTTCAAGTGCAATAGTCGCAACATGGCTGGTTTTTCCAACGAACGTGGCCATCATCTTCTTTGAAGTGCTTCGAGAACGAACAACTTTAGTCGGCTTTGGCTCGTCTTGAAAGACCCAGATTGTAGATTGTTGTTTGGAATCAGGATCGTAGGAGTAGATCCAAGATTCGTCACCACTGATGATGTCGTAGACGTGATTTGACTCTCCTCGGTTGAACCTTTGCAGAGATTTCATACACCATCTGACGCGGGCCGCCTTGTGATCGTCATGGTCGGAAAGCAGATGCGGTATCCAGCGGCAAACTAGCTTTGCGCAAAGCGGCAAGCGCTTGGTGTGACGCTTCATGCAAGACCTTCTGAATTGTTGTCCCTGAGATGCCTAATAGAGCCTCTATCTCTCGATACGTCACATGACGATCTTCGAGAATTAGTTGTCTCACAGCAATGATGTTATCTTCAGTGAAGGCGGATTTTGGGCGTCCTTCGCGAGATTTGTCACTAACACTAGTATGTCCACGCTGGAATTCTCAATACCAGCGTTCGACAGTCCGCAGACATGGGGCTTCATCACTGAACACAGATGTAAGCTCTTCAAAACACTGAAGCCGTGTCAGGCCTCTTCTAAAGTTGTAGAAAATTATTGCACGAACATTTTCCTTAGAAAGATTAATTTTCGTACGTAACCTGACAGATTCCAATCGACGCTGTGACTAAACAATAGCATTAATCCTAATACTTTCAACTGTTTTGAGATTCAAAATTTAAACACATTCGAATATAGAACAGTTCCAAATTCAAAATTGCCGGGAAATATGGAAACGACAGAACTTAAAAGGCATGCCTCGTATAATTGAACTTACAAGTAACATTGACATGGAGGAACCGTTTAGTTTTTACCAGTCTTCGCCAGGTGGCAAGTACAAATGTGAGTTGGGCGTACCGTCCCTCTCACCCTGTGCCATCCCGCGCAAAGCCACGCTTAAATTGTATATGTGGAACATCTTATTACGGCATCTCCTCTTCATATTTGCTTCGTGGCCGTGGCGCCCTCAGTTGTTCCCTTGTACAAAGGGCAGACAAGATGGTGAGACATAAATGAAGTCTGTGAGGTCGCACCACAATCGCAAGCTGGTAAACTTGGATCTCTGAACCCTAATGTGCATAGGTTTTGCCTGCATCTACCTGTGTGCTAAGCCGAGTTAATAATTCCAGACCGACTTAATATTATTATATTATTCACCAGGTTTTCCAGGTTCACTCATCTCAGTCAACTTGTTATGACAACTAAACATACGAGTAATATGTATACATAAAGACGGTGCCCAAGATACAGTGCGACAAGGATCTTTTGGCTCGTGGCCAAAATCGTAACTAACGCTGTCATCAAATGATATACCACTTCATGTCATTCGCAGAGTTGCCGTTTGCTATGAAATGCATTTATGAAGTTCTTTTATTAATTAGTAAGCGGTCGGACGGACCCACCTGTTGAAATATCTCTTTCGTAATGGGAAAAAAAATCTAACTGGTAACTTATTTCACACCAACCCCCTGTCAATGTCATCCACGAGCGAAAAGATCTTTGTTGAATTATATAAAGCCTAGTTAGGGACCAACGTAAAAATATATTTGTATGTATTTTATTTTAGCAAATAAAAAAACATAATATTATTATAGGTTTCTACCAGTGAACTGCAAGCTCAGCGGCGTGCCCACTGAGTGCCAGCAGGTGAACAGCGGCACTGTGTACGTGCACTGCAAGGCAGGCCGCACCAGGAGCGCCACGCTGGTCGGCTGCTACCTTATGCTGGTGAGTACTGTGCGCTGAACACAGCGGAGCGCCCACTGAGTGACAGCAGGTGAATTATGGGTGTACGAAGTATACCTCTGCCTACCTCCTAAGAGAAACTAGCGCGAGAGGTACATTATGTCAACATCATCATCAAACGAAAGACGTCAACTGCGGGAGGAAAGCGTCCGCATCTTTTTTCATAAAACGTATCCCCACACTAGGAATTATTCCAGTATCGTGGGTGCGTTTACAAACATGATAATTCACATACACAAATACCCAGACCGAAACAAAGATTTGTCTTGTCCGGGGTTCGAACCCACGACTACTTAATCCACTGGGCGGAGTGGCTTATAATAATAATAATAAGTCATTTAATCCAGACAACTGAAATTTTACAAAAATATTTTGTTTAACTTACGGGCCCATAGAATATATACCTTACAGATTATACATATAATGTAAAAAACTTATAAACTAAGTGACATGTGTTGCCTGTGACATATTGCGCTGTGCAGGGGTGTCTCGCAGTGTAATCATTTATCTGATTACATTTTGCCCATCTCTGATCACAACACAACGAACGACAAGCTTTGCATTATGTAGTCTACATGCATGCTTACATATTACAGAAAAATGGCTGGTCTCCAGAAGAGGCAGTAAGATACATGAAATCGAAGCGGCAACACGTACTCCTACATACGAAGCAGTGGGAAGCACTCGACATATTCCACCAAAGACACGTGAGGACGTAGCGACACATTCACTAGTATATACCTAGTCGTTTTAGCTCAAATAGTTTACAGGGTGACTGCCAAATCATAGGTTATACAGATACTTCACTCCGTAATAACTCAGCAATACAACTAAATCTTGTCACCAATATTCACTAATTGGCGAAGTACTTTAAGATCGTTTTCTGTTATGCTCTTGCTCTACCTGTGTCGTCATGTGTTAAATAACGTTAACTATTTTTAACGCCTTTAGAGTGCATTTTAGGCAGGCGCTAACACTATCAATAACGCAGGTTTGGCTGGAGTATTAGTAATTTTATGTTAACAAAGTTTTGAGGCCTTTATTAATAAAGATTTCGCCAAACAATATGCGTGTAGTTACATAAGCACGTACCCGTAATGTGAATGACATGACGGCTTTCAATTGCTAACATTAGTTTGTACATTGTATTTATTTAGATAGAATATCTATATAATCTTTTCAAGTTCCCAACTAATGCGATGTTATTATATTAATTTATGTGTAACAATTCAATTTATACCGATTCGTGTCGTCAGCACAGTGCGCGCCAAGGAGAAAACTATGTAACTTATATGAATATGTCGCGGTTAAGAATATGCGCACATTGAAGTATCTGTTACAATCCCTGGTCACGGCAGACAATATTGTTACAAAAGACTTTCTACTGCTGCTACTACAGATTCTTTCACTGCTAGGGAATGACCTAATTTACCAAATTGGGGTGAGAGACAGGGTCATACTCCACTACGAGAACCCAGCGGGGTTGGGTGGAGGCCTGGTTACCACATCTTAAGCAATACTACTTTAATCTTATTTTACCGCGATATTAGCCATGATAGCCTAGTGGTTAGACCGTAGGACTGCAAAGTCAGTGGTCTCTGGTTCAAACCTGTCATTTCGAAAGCATGTGCGTATTAAAAATTAAATAACACTTGCTTTAACGGCGAAGGAAAACATCGTGAGGAAATCTGCACGCCTAAGAGTTTCTTAAAGGTGTGTGAAGTTCGCCAACCCGCACTAGGCCAGCGTGGTGGACTGTGGCCTAAACCCTCTCAGTTTGAGAGGAGGCCCGTGCCCAACGGTGGGACAGTTTCTTAAGAGGGCTAAGCTTATTATTATTATATATTACCGCGATAAATGTGCAGCTATAAGCTGCATATGTCAAAGTAGGATTGTAATAAATAGCTTTGTTAAAGAGATTGTGGTACGCGCCTTGATCCAATCACTGGTTCACCTTTTATAAGTTAATATCTGTGTTTAATCAGGTATTCACCATTGCCTCTCAATGAAATATACGCTTCTGGTACTTATAAAAATAATCCAATCTCGTCTTGGGTAAGCATTTTCTAAACTTCAATTTCTGTATGTGGCTAATTTCATTTTAATTTGTTTAGACATAGACATTTAAGTAATGGACAAATAGTGTAACTATTATAATAGTATAATTATAATACATATTTTGTGATTCGAAGAAAATAGTTAAAATTATGAAAAATAGACCATAATTTTAAACAAATTGCAGTCTCATAGTAATTTAATTATGAAATGTATAATTTATATTTTAAATTATATATAATCAAAAACTATTTAATTTAACAAGATGTTATTTTATATAATGTAGTATGAGGTGTGTAAATACCTAGAATTGTTTAGGTATTTGATAAATTGCAGTTTCAAAGTTTAAGTGAAATGCGCAATGGTTTTTGTTTATTTCTCTTCATACAAAACATTATTATTTTAAATTATAGTTTATGGCTCCATTACTTACCAATAATTCTGCTAATCTCAAGTTTATACGAAACCCCAAAACTTACATTTGCTTATATTATAAATCCAGGACTGGTAATAATGGTATAAGTTAATTTGAGATTGTTTAGTGTGCGGGGTAATTAAAAGCCGAATAACGTGCGAAGAACTTTATTAGGTGTTCTACACACAACAGTACGTCGAACGTACGTACGTACGTACACATAAGCACTAAACACACTAACACTACTCTCGTTAGTACCCAAATACTGTTTCCAAGTCGCTGAGTCACTCGTAGTGTCCGTATATCGTTGCTAAGGTCGCCGGTGTATTCCGCTTAGATCGCTTGCTCCCGATTTGGTCGCTGTCGCTTCTGAAAAGAGACTGTGTGGTGGCGAAGGGTGTGGGGAATCGCCACGCTCTGTGTTCCTTTTATACTCGTATGAAAGTTCTAGAAAGGACGCGAACGCTCTAAGTACATCGAACAATAGCCGGTGCGCCTCACAAAGCGGTATTATTATTACATACCTATTTGTACGTGAACAAGTAGGTAGTTGTGTACCGCGACCGCGCGCCGGCGATAAATAAAGGAACCTTCTAGACGTTTTAGCATTTAAGCGCGGATTCTAGATCTTTCTTGACGGGTCGATAGGGGACCTAAGGGCAAGGTTAATAAAGGGTTAATTTTAAAACGCATTACACAATGCGTTTTAAAATTAACATCCCCCGATGAGGGGTTCACGAGATATCGGGGTGTATTGGAGTCTTAACAATATTTTGTTTTTATCACTGTTCAATTCCCCTGTATCGTTTATTAAGCTGTCATGATTTTTTTATATGGTATATTTTTTTGGCGCTCGTAGCGCTGTGCGACCGTGGTATTCTTACCGATTACCAAGGTTAAGCAGCGTTCGACTCGGTTGGCCCGAAATGGGTGACCTTTTGTGGCATTTTCAAATTCGAGCGTCTCCGTGCTTCGGAAGGCACGTTAAGCCGTTGGTCCCCGCTATCACTTAATGTGGTAGTCGTTAAGCCGAGTTGGAAACCTTAAAGGCGGCTTGATAAGTTCCAACAGCAGATGGCTACAAACCTGTCCGCACTGGGTCCGCGTGGTGGAATATGACCTAATCTCTCTCACCTTGATTAGTGAGAGAAGGCCGTTGTCCAGCAGTATAGGCTGATATTTTATATTTTTTTGGATCGCATAAACTTGACGTTGCAGAATCATTGGTAAATGATACCTAAGTACGATACATTATTATCAGGCCATTAAGTAAAATTAGGGTTTTTGTTAATTGCGGTAATGGTGACAACAAGTCAACTTTAAAATTTACCGCTATATTTTATTGTATAGAAATGCGAGCTCTGCGGAAGATGTGCGGAGTGAAGCTGACCGACCGCATTAGCAACAGCGTAGTAAGAAAGCGAGTAGATATGAAAGATAGTATCGGTGTAAAGATGAGAAAGGGCATGCTCCGTTGGTTCGGGCATATAGAAAGAATGCCAGAGGAAAGAATGACAAAACAGATACACAATGTAAAAGTGGAAGGATGCAGGTTCCGGGGAAGACCTAGACTATCTTACGACGGCCAAATAAACCGAGTCTTATCTGAAGGAAAAGTCAAGAGTCTCCGTAACCGGCGAGCGTGTATGAGACGAACTATGAGAGTGGAGGAAGCCAGAGAGGTATGTAAGGAAAGAACCTGTTGGAACTCTGTACTCTCTGCCTACTCCGCAAGGGATCTGCCGTGATGATATAGATAGATAAATATATTATTGTGTGGAAAATATGCTATATATAAAATATTTATTCTATTTTTATTAAATGCATAATAATGCATTTAATAAAAATAGAATAAATTAAAATTGGAACTGGAATGCAGATCTAATAAATATACCGTATTACTTACCAGTATTACCTACAAATTAAATAAAAGGAAATGTTCGGCTCATAGGTGGTTTCTATAAATAAATATTATTACCGTATTTACAACACGAGATGTTACAATTTTATGTACAGTAACTGAAAAATAAATATTATTTTCATTACATACAAGAAATGTTTTATTCTCCGCTTTTATTGGTAATTAGTCGTCTTTTGTATCGAGTAGAAAGATAACTGAATATGTATATCTGCAATTTTATGTATTAAATAACGCACATTTCGTAATCGTAAAAATTAAGTAAGGGTACCTTTATATGGCGAATGCGCTGGTTTTGATAAGTGCGTACTCCGATCTACCAGCAGATAAAACGCCGGAAATGGAACTGGATTGACCACACGCTCCGAAGGGGCCCTGAACACATACCGAGGTAAGCCCTAGACTGGAACCCCCAAAGAACGTTTTAACGTACCTAAGCAGACCTGGCGGCGGACAATTATTGCAAAAGCGGAGACTAAAGGGAGAACTGAAGCGAGCTGAATCGCGAAGCTCAAGGTCGACCGGGATGGCGGCGCACTGTTGACGCCCTCTGCCCCATTTAGGAGACTAAAGGATCTTAAGTCAAGTAAGTCAAGCGCTTGTATTACGTAACCCAAAATACCTCGCCATCAATCGCCTCACAAGTGCGCCGTCTTTACTACCCGCACCTCAGTTTAAAAACATGTATTTTTTAAGTCTTAACACCGTCACGCCTATATTCCCCAGAGGGGGTGGCAGAGGTGTACTGAGTACACCCACGTTTCGCCGACGATGTTAGGTCCCATGTAATAGGGGGCGAGCCTATTGCCATATATCGGGCACAATTCCAGACTCCGGACTCATACTGGGAATTTTTCGTTAAAAAAACTACATTTGCCCAACCTAGGATTTTAGGACAACCAGGACCTCGTGATCACAAAGCGATGCGCTTTGCCACCAGACCAACGAGGCAGTCAAAGTCGACAAGTATTCATTCTGACAACTCCTTTTTTTAATTAAAGAAAACCCCATAGTGCTGATAGACTTGCGAGTAGCGCAACGATGCGCCTAAATATATATTTTTTAAAGTTTTTATTTAACTCACTGTTCGCATGTGTTACACTACAGAATAGATGGATGAATACCATTTGCTGTATAAACTCTTTGTTGGTTTAAATATGGAATAAGTCAAGTAATGTCAAAAGTCAATTGTTTCCTATTCCCTTATTCCTGTCGGTTCGCTGCATGAATTTATAACCCTAAACGGATTGAGTACCGTCAAAATATTGCTAAAGAAAATTAAACTCTTACTCATACACACAATATTGAATTTTCTATGATTAAACAACTCGAAAAACCATGATGAGCGAGAGCAATAACCAGAGGGCCTAGACAAGTTGCAAGCGTTTTGTTTCTATTCTCTTGTCGCAATCGATAGCGCATTGTTTTGACCAAATTTCATTCCCATACATTTTTTCGCTTTCTAATAGCGTTAACGACTGTAAATTGTAAACTTGGCTATAGGCGCTGGTACCAGGTGTCACGCTCGCCCCCATTACGATGCATACGGTGACCATAAGGTAGAACTAATACGGACTATACCTATTTTTGATATGGTTAAAAAAAATCTGTAAACCATTTACTGCAGAGTTCAAAACGAACAAGGTTCTCAATTCGTCTGTACATACAGGTTGATTAAGATGGGACAGTAAGGGTAGCTATCTCAACCGTTGTAGATACAGAAAAACGGTAGGGGGCAATATGGGGGTTTTCAACATCTCTTTCCGGTTAAAATTTTGTAATCCATTTTTCAACCACTTGTAAATAAGTGCAGAGTAACTGGGTATTCCATTCCATTAACGATTAAATGAAATGAATTGAATTGAAATACATCCACCAAAAACAATAATAAAACAAATCCAATTCAACTATCATTTTATTAACAATAAATTATCTCAAAGACCGCTCTGGCCATTTCATCACATACATATTTAAATCTAAGTCGACGGTAAACAATTTAAATTAACAAATAATACTTGGTTTAAAAACAAGATTTAGGAAACGTGTAAGTACACCTACCATAACACTAACGACTCTGCAATATTAGAATCTCTTCAAATTTATAAATAAGAATCATTAAGATTCTCGAATTGCAGAGATTCGCTTGACAATATCATTCATAGTAATTAAATAACATTTATTGGCAACATCATTCAAATACTAAACGATTTAACAAATTCAGAATTTTAATAGATTTAATTGTATAGATATAAATCAAATTCAGAAGTAAATTGGCAGCGTTCATGAGACCTATCGTACCGTCCAACAAAAATATATCATCATAACAGTGATTATCATTTTGAGATACAATAAGTATTAAGCTGGCATCTTCAAGGGATATGACGAAAACTCACCCACTGAAAAAAAATGCGATATGGTGAGAGGTTTCTTTGCCATATCAACACTGCCCGCAGACTTGCCCATAGAAGTTACTGCCATGTTACTCCAAATCGATTCAGTTTCGTTAGTCTACGCCCTCTGGTTGTCAGACTTGACAGCCCAGAGTTGACGCACAGCGTGGGCGAGGCCGACGTCATGGCTGATAATATAGAAGAGGCCGCCAAGAGTCGCGATGGAGAGCAGGTACACGAAGCCGATGGCAATTTTGGGTATGAGAGGTCCGAAAATGCTTGCGCGCACGTAATCTACGGCGACCGCTTCCAAGCCCCTGTTGAGGAGATACGTGTTAGAATAATGTAGTTTTAATAGTTTACGGGAAAAAAATATAGTATTTTTCACCCTCTCAGCGCATAATGTCACGTTCGCATTAAGTCCGATTCTCAAAACGTCACAATACTTTTTTATACTCGCATAATGTCACATTAACAAAATGTCACAATCTCAAAATGTCACATCCGCACAATGTCAACTCATAACGACACGATCGCAAAATGACACGTTTTTAGAATTCTTAAAATGACTACTTTCTCTAAATATCCTACAGATTTTATATATCCTACAGGTGAATCTATGTATGTTAGTTACGTTTGTGTCTCTTAAATCCACCCAAATTTTCTTTTTCATTTATATAAAATAGTCCCGACGACCTCAAAAAGGTCGCTGGGACAGACTGGATGCGGAAGGCGGAGGACCGTGTGCAATGGCGCGTGTTAGGAGAGGCCTATGTCCAGCAGTGGACTGCGATAGGCTGATTGATTGATTGATTGAGATATTTTGAAAATCTTACGAATGTGACATTGTGCAAGGGTGACATTTTGCGAACGTGTCATAGTGCGAGTGTGACGTTTTGCGAACGTGACATTATACGCCGAGAGGTTTCTCACAAAGGATGGATAGTGACAGTTCTAATTCCCAAACGAAATTATTATTTAATACAATAGTGTTAAGTCATAAAACTCTAAGTATAGAAACGGGTCATGCCTCTTATTACCATTGAATAAAGTATAATTTCGTTTGGCAATTAAAACTGTCACTACCCATCCTATGTGAAAAATACTATAATCAGGAAAAATTGTAACAACACATGCCATATTGGTTCAGACATTTTAATTTATAGTTTTGGTGTTATATACGACATTGATGACCGAAATATATTTTTTACTAAAACAGCTAAATCGGGAGTTTAAAGCTGTGGTTATAAAGAAACCAATCTAAGACAGACTAGCGAGCGAATTAACACAGCTTCTGTATAGTAAATCAGATACTTATTATTTGAAGATTGTGATTGATCAGTGTTCAAATGACCAGTGTCTAATTTACGTTAGTCCTTTGCACATGACTATCATAACAAGAGACTAAACCGACCCCTTGTTAAAGCCTCTTTCTTAATTCAAGTCTACCTACTAATCCCAAACACTTAAGTCCCCAGTTTAAGAGACTCTTAAACTCCCTCCAGACTTCTTACACACACTCACTGTGAGAGGTCTTCACCCAGCCATGACACAGACAACATTATAGACAAAGGGACCGTAGCAACATTATCATCATACTACAATATCTACCATAAAAAATATCAACCTATTTGGTATTTTATAAATCTAAGCACCCATATCAAAATCATCAATCTATCTATATCATCACACCAAATCCCTTGCGTGGTAGGCAGAGAGTACAGAGTTCCAACAGGTTCTTTCCTTACAGACCTCTCTGGCTTCCTCCACTCTCATAGTTCGTCTTATACACGCTCGCCGGTTACGGAGACTCTTGACTTGTCCTTCAGATAAGACTCAGTCTATTTGGTCATGGTAAGATAGTCTAGGTCTTCCACGGTACCTACATCCTTCCACTTTCGCAACAAAATCATCAGTAGTCCGAAAATCCAACAGCTACCAACAATAACTGACTGGACCTATTTCCTGGGCTTCCTCATGTTGCGCCAGATCCTCCAGAAAGCGCGGCATAGACCGATGTCGTTGAACACCACGTAGAATAGCCCGCCCAGCATTGTCGCGGACATCGTGTACACCGCGTACATCGCGAACTTGGGCACCACCGGCCCGAACAGCAGCACACGGATGTATTCCACCACTATGGCTTCTAGACCCCTGGGGTGGGAGTAAAGGATCGGGGAAGGGTGGTTAGGATAAGGACTGGAAGGTTCTAAGCTGAAGTTGTTGGGATTACCGTATTTCGCATGTGTTATTGCAGTTATTCATCGCCCCAAAATGTTAAACTTGTTTAGATTTAGTCACTGATTGGTTGGATATAGGAAACAATCCCGACGATGTGTGACGGACAGAGAAGGTTGCTGGCAAAAACTGAATGCGTACAAAGCCAGATGTCCTGGAGCTATATGGTGAAAGCTTTTTTTCCTGCAGTCGACGTCTTTTGGGGGACGATGATCCCCCTTTAAACCACTTATAGACAGCGCACAAAATAAATAAGTATACGCACACGTACTTATTACGATCTCAGTTTGAGTCGGTCGAACTACTCTTCTTTTTTTCTTTCTATTCTTCTACTAGGATTTATTCCTGTGCCGTTTGCAAACACGAAAATTCACATACACAGATACCCAGACCGGAACAAATACTCGACCAACTTAATTCAAGATCGTCGCAAGCACCCCTTTGTACTATGTGAGCGGTCCGCCTGTTAGCACTCGTTATATGGACCCGGCCTTCTCTACTTTTTTATTTTGTGAATAAAGGAACTGTTCCAAGAAACTGAGGGCTTAGCACAAAAAGATTGTTAGTTACGTGACGCTAGCGAGTAAGCGTGCTGTCAAGTTCATGTTTGTTTAGTACTAGCGACCCGCCCGGCTTCGAACGAGTGAATTATACACATAAACCTTCCTCTTGAATCACTCCGTCCATTGGTGGAAACCGTATGAAAATCCATTTGGTAGTTATTGAGTTTATCGCGTTCAGATAGACAGACGTGGCGGGGAAACTTTGTTTTATGATATGTAGTGACATATAAAAGTAACAAGGATGGCATATCAAGCTCGCTAGCGTCACGCTAACCTCAATATTTTCATGCTAAGTACCCGGAACATAAAGGGAACTGCAACTATGGAAGTTAAGCTAGCTCACCAGAAACTGTGGGCCGTGATGAGGATAGCGAGCAAGGAGTCGAACAGCTTGTTGGGCAACAGCAAGCCCAGCGGCACCAGCGGGATCAGCGCCGCGGACACTGCCCTCTCGATCACCCATAGCTTCGAGTGGTCATGCGGCTTCTCATCAGAGAGGCGGACGCGGGTCGTGCGGAACGATCGCACCTGAAGAAACCACCGTTGTTTTTATAAATATATCTAGCAACCCACCGCGTTTTCGCATGGATTGCACGGACAAATATGATCACAGTTCGCCAATTTACATTGCGGAAGGGACATTCTGAGAGAGCCTATATTTCCGTAGTTAAAAGGTAAACGCCCCTTAGTCCATCTATTTAACAGTTCTATAGATTGATTCGTATTGACTAAATGGTAAGAGACATTAAATTCTGCAGCTTCTTGTACTTAAGGACTTTCACCTATCACCTAAAGAATTATAAATAAGCCACCGTTCGCACGGACGTTTTATTGACGCGTTGCGCATTTGAAAAAAAAAAAAGCTATTAGACTGAAGCGCATTAAAAAAAAAAGCTATTAGTTGTTTATTGCGCTTGATATAGCGCTCATGGGAACGTAGGGTAAGTGTAGCGTTATTCTACTAGTATAATACACGAGTTCCGGTAACAGTATAGATTCACTCATTTTGATAAAATACAATATTCAATGCGTTTTCCGTATTTTTTAGGTACAAAAATCGGCTACGGTATCGAGACATTTATGCCAGTGTCGACATGTATAATATTATGAGTTCTACATTAATAAGACTCCACATTGGTATAATTTATTAGATCAATAGACTCCCCGGTGAAAATGATTGCAATAATAATGAAACTGATACTCACCTGATCAGTAAAGCGGTAGATACTTTACGAGCCAACTGCAATATTCATTTTGGCAGAAATGAAAAAAGTCACTTTGTGCGTGTGTGTAAATGATCTACAATATTAGCCGCGAGGCCTTTACAGCTTCACCGGACAAAAGGGAAAAAAGACAAAGGTGGAAGGATAAAACGTGACTTTTTAACTCCCTAAAATTGCTCGTCGTAATTGGTCTGTAAAGTATCCACCGCTTTATTGCCCAGGGTTGAGTTGGTACTGATGCACATATAAAAATACTTACAGAGTTGATGATGGGTGTGCTCTTAGCCTCATTGAGGGCCAGTGACCTGACTGGCAACGTGCTGGACACGGAGCGCTGCGCCAACGCCGGCTGGGTGGCCAGTCTCATGATCTGCTGCGCGAAGTTGGGGCTTCTGCACGCTGTCATATGGAGAGGGGCAAAGGCTTTAAGATCAATGTAACACAGCCATTTAGGAACCATCTATAAAATGCACAATTTTCTTTTATTTTAAAATACATTTTGCCCCACCTTAAACATAATTCCCGTATTTTTCTGTGTAATTTAAATTGATTTTTATTTGACAATTCTAAACATCCAAACCAAAACATAATTATGGATCACATGAAAATTTTACCTGTTTCGAAATCGAACCTGCGATCTTGTTAAAGTTGACTAGTTTATGTAAAAAGGTATTACTGTATACCAATAACATCATCGTAATACCCGACGTCACGATTTGTTAACTGTATCGATCGCAGCAATTTTATGATTAATAACATTATTTTGAAACACCTTCGCCTCCACGAGGCAGGCTTTGCCTAATGTGGAAGGCACCAGTACCCCTAGCTTCTCATGTTCCTTTTATCTAATGTTTAGTTTTTAAGGATTTGCAAGTGTCTATTTTTTGGAAATAAATTATTCTCACTAACTCACGAATTAACTCACATTTGGTATTCTGCTCCATTAAAGTATCGATCCAATTTCAGTATCATCTCAGTCTAATTTTAAGTTGTTTAATTTAAAATATATTGTTAATCATTTGTTGATCATATGTTAATCTCAGCTGCCACAGTCTAAATAAAAAATATCTAACTGAAATCTTCAATTTGACGATGTATTGTATATTTGTTCCCAGTTATATTTTGTTCAACTTTCGCTCAGATCATGATTTGGTCTATGTCGATATTTTACGAGAATAACATTTGTAAGATTTATGAAATTGAGATTAGACCGAGACTGCATTTTGAACACTTTTAACTATGAGAATTGGCCTCCAGGATAACTTGTAAAGGCCGCAAAAGCTTGCCATTTTGCAACAAATTACCTTTTCTCAATATAGGGTATTAGATGATAATTTAATATTAGAAAATGAAAGAACTGTAGTTCTTTTCTTCTTTAATATTAGTAGTATCTGTATTAAATCAATTTATTTCCAAAACAAACATTTACTTATTATCATTTTTGCATTGCATGCAATGTTTATGGTAAAAGTCCAAAAAGTTGTTTTGTTTTTATTCTTATTGGTAATCTTAATATTTTCAAGTAAAACCTAAAATTTACCAATATTTTAACTTTTACAGTAACATATATTCAGCTATCATGGCACAATTTAAAAGATTTTTATTATAAATCTCATTATTTTTTAATTTTAGCTGTGTTCCTAATGCTGCAATTTAAAAAATGACTTTTTAATTTTTGCTTATATTACATGCAAATCATTTTAAAGGTTTTAAGTTTAATAAGATATTATAGAAATAAATGTATTTTTTAATATTAAAAAATAAAAAATGCTAGAGACTTTTAAATACAGTGTGTACCCACGACACAGGATTTATTCCTGTGTCGTGGGTGCATTTACAAACATGAAAATTCACAAACACAAATACCCAGACCGGAACAAATAATTGTGGATCACACAAAGATTTGTCCCGTGTGGGAATCGAACCCGCGACTATTATACACAGTGGATGGAGCAGCTCAAGCTCTTAACAACTGCGCTAAATCGTCGTCAATTGTTAATGTTGAACAACTATTTATGGTAGGTACATCTTCATGTGGTATTTTAATTATTATATAAATATTTTATATTTGCTAAAAAGATTGCAGTATTGCAAAACATATCAATCTTTCTATAAATAATATATATGTAATTGGGAAAATAATATGTTTCAAAAATAACATGAGATATTATTTAACAAAAAGATATCGTGAATAAATGATATCCTACAGTTACATGCTAAGAAAAAAGGCATGATGTCAGAAAACATATTCAACATTGATAAATAAACAGACGACAGTGACAGTAACAACAAATGGGCACAAGGTGAATGCAATGTGGGAATAGTCATAATGAAAATAAGGAACATTTTGTTATTTTGGTGACACTTCTGGAAATGAATGATTTTCCTTGTTGTAAGGGAAAATTTTTGAATGGTTAAACTTAGTGGGTCAATAACCATACGACAATAGGCGATATGATTTTTTTTTTGTTTCAAGGGTATGCGTTATAAAGAAGAAAACAAGAAATTCCAGTGTAATCAGACGAAAGGGTCCAACAACAACAAGTATTATGTAACAAAAGATTTATATAAAAATAATCTTTATACATACCTGGCGAACGCAGAAACATTGAGAATGCCATTTTATGCAATCACTTAATAAGTATGGCCACAATTAAAGAATTTTCTCGTACATAAAACAACGTGATATAGTGAACACTTTCGAAATTCGAGAAATGTCAAAATAAATCGACCAAAGAAATAAAAACCGTAAACGTCAAATGTGAGCTTACAAGAGCTTAGTGGACAGAATTTTTATTCGTATATCTGCGATATAAAATTGAATCATTGTTATGTATGTCTATATATACATTATTATTATTATAAAGTGGTCAATTACTTTATTAAAATATTTAAAATATCTCTGAATCTGGGGTGACATGATAGAACTTAGCAATTTATTCATTTGAATAATAATTAATCCTGTTAGCAACACCGAAAAATGACAATTCATTTTGCTGATTCCGATAGATTGTTTAGCTTTCTTGTAGAACAGAAATAAATACTAAATTTCAGCAAATATATAATAATTCCACTATAAAATGGCCACAACATTAGAAGACAAGTCTATCTGGGAAGACGGCGAGGAGGCGCTCAGTGAGGAAATTCTCCGTATGCCGACAGACGAAATTGTTAGCCGCACGAGACTGCTCGACAATGAGATCAAAATCATGAAAAGCGAGGTGATGAGGATCTCGCACGAGCTGCAGGCGCAGAACGACAAGATCAAAGAGAACACTGAGAAGATCAAAGTGAACAAAACATTACCGTACTTAGTTTCAAACGTGATTGAACTTTTAGACGTGGACCCTCAAGAAGAAGAAGAAGACGGTGCCGTAGTAGACCTGGACTCGCAGAGGAAAGGCAAATGTGCAGTAATCAAGACCTCCACGCGCCAGACTTACTTTTTACCAGTAATTGGGTTAGTAGACGCAGATAAACTGAAGCCTGGTGACTTAGTTGGTGTGAACAAAGACTCGTACTTGATTCTGGAGACCCTGCCGGCGGAGTACGATGCGAGGGTGAAGGCTATGGAGGTAGATGAGCGACCAACTGAACAGTACTCTGATATCGGTGGGTTGGACAAGCAGATTCAGGTGAGAATGAATTAAATACGGACGATTTAGCGCAGTGGTTAAGAGCTTGAGCTGCTCGGCCTACTGTGTCGAATAGTCGCGGGTTCGATTCCCGCACGGGACAAATCTTTGTGTGATCCACAATTATTTGTTCCGGTCTGGGTATTTGTTTGTGAATTTTCATGTTTGTAAATGCACAAAAAAAAAATATTAGTTTCTTGTCACTTGCTCTGACTAGCCTTTCAGGGTTATTTTGATTGTATGTGGGTGGTTGTGTGGTCTTGGTAGCTAACATTTTGCTTTGTCATGTTCTAAATATTAACATAGGTTATATTTATTTACTTTTGTGCATAATAAATAGAAGGATTGGGAAAAACAAATCAATAATTGTGCTACAATATTCAGTTTTCATATAAACTACAGGGACATTATTATTATTATAGCTTTTTCACCCATTCAGTCTTACTGAATGGTCCCTGCAAGGGTATATGCCTCCTCCATCCCGTTCCACTTTCTCATGTCCTAGGCGACGCTCATCCAGTCCCTTCCGGCTATTTTAATAAGGTCATCAGCCCATCTTTTCTTTGGCCGCCCTTTGCGTCTCTTTCCAAGTGGGCCAGGCCACTTTGTGGTTTGAATTGTCCACCTCTTGTCCCGGTACCTGGCTATGTGGCCTGCCCACTTCCACTTCAGTCCAAGGGCATGTTGTAGTGCATCTGTAAGTTTTGTTTTTCGCCGTATGTTGACATTCTTTATTTTTTGTATTTTTCTGAGTTTCAAGATGCTCCTTTCCAATGCATGCTGACATGACTGAAGCTTGCTTTTTATCTTATTGTTGAAGGCCCACGTGTGGCTTGCATAGGTTAAGCACGGTAAGATGCAAGAATCTATTATAATTTTTTAAGCTTCAGACTATAGCGTCCTTTCAGAATCTCTTTTTGCGCCCAATACTTTTTCCATGATATATTTATTCGGAAATATATTTATTCGGAAACAGGGAAATATCACATGCTAAAAAGATAACATATGAAATAGTTCTCTAAACATCTTTTTGTTATTTTAACATATTGATGGCTTCCTTGTCTAGTATTGCATAATGTGGCTGATGATCTCATGGTCCTGGGTTTAAATACTGAGTTGTAAAAAATTTCCAGTGTTTCAGTATGCTCGTTGATCCCTGTTACATTGGAAGCTAACATAGTTCACAAAATGTGGGTGAACACTGTTCAAATTTAGCACACTGGTTAAGAGCTTAAGCCGCTCCACCCACTGTGTCTATTCATTGCGGGTTCGATTCCCGCATGGGACAAATCTTTGTGTGATCCACAATTATTTCTTTCAGACTGGGGTATGTGAATTTTCATGTTTGTAAACGCACCCACAACACAGGAATTAATATTACATGCTAAAATAAAAAAAATTGCCGCCACATTGCTTGGGGAATATAGAAGTGTCAGAATGTGTGTATGGATAGTTATGAAACCACACTGCTCAGTTAGTAAAATGTTAGGTAAGGAAGACCTGCACATTGTCTCACTGGTATATTTTTAAGCGTGATTATGACATATTGCGAAATTCAGAGGGTACCTGTAGGTACCCTCTGAATTTCGCAATAATGCCTAACATTTAATGAAACTTTATTAATTACAAAAGTATTATAACTTGCCATCCAAATTCACTGCTTATGACCCCCACAATTCCTGAGGACCTTTATATTATAATGAATTCGTTGAAGAATACTAATAGTTCCGGCTATGACAATATCGTTACCAAAGTGATCAAATTGGTTTCTGATATTATTTCTCCAATTTTAAGCTATATTGCTAATCTATCTATTGAAAATAGAGTATTTCCCGTAAAGCTAAAATTGGCTTTGACTAAACCCCTTCACAAAAAGGGTGATAAGGAAGACCCCGGATTCTATTGGCCAATATCTAAGAGATTTATTTATTTATTTATTTATTTAAAGCCACACCATCGACAATTCACGAATTTTACATAAATACATTATATCAATTTTTCATGCTGTGTGAAGTATCTTTTTAGGCGTGTACAACACTCTCTAATGCGGGTACTCAAATTATAAAAATTATATAAAATTACAGCATAACTATAAAATTACTAGGATAATAAAATATTACATATTATAACATGGAATAACTAAAAACAAAATAAAATGATAAAATTAAATAACACAAAATTAAATAACACAAAATTAAATAACACAAAAAAAAAAAATACATCGGAGTTACAGAGACATTAAAGAAAAAGTAGTAGATATTATTAATTATTTTACGAACTTAGTTTTTGAAGAACTCTCTTTCGAAAGGCTGCGAGCGGACGGCTAAAGATGTCTACATCATTAACATCAACATATGCTTTTTTAATGCGATTTAAAGGACAGTTAATCTTTGTTCGATAATAGGTTGGAGCAAAGTTGATTTTTAGCGCAAATCTGGGTATTCTTCTCGGAACCGATAAGTTTATTTGACCGACTAGGTGTGGATTATCAATGTAACCATTTACCAGTTTATATAAAAACATTAAGTCTGCAAGTTTGCGACGGTTTTGTAGTGTTACGAGTCCAAAGTGTTTTAATCGAGTACTGTAATCTGCGCGGTAAGGACAATTGGGATCCTTATATGCTATAAACCTGGTAAAAGCTCTCTGTACGCGTTCCAGACGGTTTATATGGATTTGATAATGTGGGTCCCAGACGCAACTAGCATATTCCAAAACACTGCGGATCAAGGTGTTGTATAAACATATTATCGCATGAACATTAGAGAAGTCTTTGCACATGCGTTTCAAGAAGCCCAATATCTTCCATGCCTTAGATATAATGGAGTTCATGTGCTCAACAAACCCCAACCCAGTGTCGACTATTACGCCCAGATCCCGAATCCTGTCAACTTCTGTCAGTTGCTCCGACCCTACGCAGTAACTAGCAGAAATTGGATTCTTATTTTTTGTGAGCCTTATGTGTACGCATTTACTGGCATTTAAGAGCATATTATTTTCTTGACACCATTCGTGGACCGCGTTAAGATCATCCTGAAGTTTGGACGCATCTTTCATATCACTTATGGTTTTATACAATTTAAGGTCATCTGCAAAAAGTAAATACTCAGAGTTGCGTAATTTATCACATATATCATTGACAAAGACCAAAAACAGGATTGGGCCTAAATGAGAGCCCTGCGGAACACCAGAACATGCTATATAGTCACACGATTTATAACCGTGGGCTACAACCCTCATGACCCGATTCTCCAAATATGATTGGAACCATGATAAAAGTGGTCCATGAATGCCAAAACGTCTGAGTTTTATAATTAAGAGATTATGATCTACTTTGTCAAACGCGCTGCTAAAATCGGTGTAAATAGCGTCCACTTGAGACCGATTATCGATAGATTTTGAAACATCTGTAATGTATTTGACGAGATTAGTAATAGTTGATCTATGCTGACAAAAGCCATGTTGACTATAAGATATCATATTTCTTGTGTGTGCTGTTAAAGAGGGGCAGATGAGGGATTCAAATATCTTAGAGAATATGTTCAGAATGGACACTGGCCTGTAGTTCGTAACACACTTGCCATCGCCCTTTTTATAAATAGGGACTACGTTAGCTTCCTTCCATATTGCTGGGAATACGGATGTCTTTAAAGATTTCTGGAAAATTATTTTGAGAGGCAATGCAAGGTATTTACGTGTCCTTTTAATAAAATAAGGCAATATTCCGTCCGGGCCAGCCCCTTTACTGTCGTCTATGTTTTTTAATATTCTTAAAATGTTAAGCTCACTTACATGAATACTACTTAGGCAGCTCTGAGTAAATGACTTCTCACCATCCAAGAGTCCAGAGTGGTTATGTGGGGAGTAAATAGATGAGAAATAAGAAGCAAAAAGATCACAAATCGCATCGCCTGATTTCGCACAGGCATTTCCTAGATGCATTTCTCCAGGTACCTTCGATGTTCCACCACGTTTCTCTTTAACAAATCTCCAAAAGCTTTTAGGATTTAATTTAATTGAGTTTTCAACATTAGAGATATAGCCCTTATAGCATTTTTTGATAATACGATCCACTCGTTTGTTGGCCATTTTAAGTTCAATAAAGTCACGAGGATTATTATAGCGTTTAAATCTTCGCCTAATATTATCTCTTTCTGAGATAAGAGACTGTAAAGACCGCGTAAACCAGATAGGCAATTTACTTTTGCGTAACTTGGTTTTTGGAACAGTTGACTCTATTATTTCGAACAAGATACTGTAGAATTTCTGTGTCATAATATCGACATCGCCGCAGCCCAGCTCTGACACCCAGTCAACCTGACTTAACTTTCTGTTAATAAGTTCATAGTCTGCTTTTTTAAAATTATGTGAGGCAAAAATTTTACATTTAAGTGGTGGAGAAGCTATAAACTTAACATTAATTTCTATAGCAGGGTGGTAATTGTCAAGTTTACTGAGTGTATCGTGGGCTTCTTCAATCGTCAACCCTTCAAAATTACTCAAAACTAAGTCCAATGTTCGCTGATGTGAGTTCTTTACATAGTTCAATTGTTTTAAGTTATTCTGAGACAAAAAGTCAACAAAACTATAACCCACAGCATTGTCATAATTAGTAGGCATTAAATTATTACAGTTATCAATATTCATCCATTCTATAAAGTTTAAATTAAAATCACCAAATATAAGCATTTCAGCGGCATTATTATTCATATTAGTAGTCACATTATCCAAAAACGAATTCAATGAGCTCAATGTAATCGGCGGTGGTAGGTATACAACACAGAGTAAAATTTCCCTCAACACATTGTCCTCTTTGATCTCTAATGTAATCCAAAGGTCTTCATTGGAGCTCTCTAATTGATGAACTCTCCTAGATTGTATGTTTCTGGATACAGCAAAAAGAACTCCGCCTCCATCTTTCCCAGCTGCCGAAGTAGTTTGACGATCGCGACGATAGACGTGATAATTTTTGTTAAATAGTTCATTGTCTTCAATAGTATCGTTTAGCCAAGTCTCAGTTCCGACTATTATATCATAATTGTGATTAAGGCTAGCAAGATGTATATCATTTAGTTTAGTTCGCATACCACGGAAGTTTTGATAATATACCTTGAATTTTGAAGATTAAGTACGGCCTCAGATCGTGAAAAATCATCTAAAGTTTCTTTAAGCAATCATAAGATTTAATTAGTTTCGCTGGGGATTCATCGTTCAGGCGAGTGAATATACGACCATTACGTATCCATACGTATCTAACACCTTTTTCACGGGAAACTTTTCTTGTCTGCGCATGAAGAGCCTTATAATGTGGTGAAAGATGTTCAGAGATAAAAACAGCCGACCTTTTCCCACCATATCCCAAGTGACCCGAATGTAACCTTTCGGTCGAGTTATTTTTGTTGAACTTCGATACGGCAGCCAATACAGTATCTCTAACTCGAGTACTCGGAAGCTTCACTATTATTGAACGCGGTCTATTATGTGTATCGTCAAGTTTTCTGACTCTGACACAATTCAGTATGTCACTCTGTTGTAATGGACAAGAAATTATGGTTCCAATCTGATGAACTAATGTTACCAGGTTTTCAGATTTGTTCTCCGGGATACCATTTATTTCGATGTTATTTTCACGTGAATACTGTTCCATCATAGTCAACCTAGAGGACAGATCTGCTACAGTTTTAAGAAGATTTTCATTTTCTTTCCTTAATATAGATATATTTTCCAATGATACTTTAGTTTCAGCATTTAATGAGTCGTATTCATCACTTAAAAATTGGAAGGAAGTCTTGAGTGTTTTTAGTTCTGTAAGTTCGCTTTTAATGCATTCAAATTCTTTTTGTAAAAGCTTTGCCACCGTATTTTCTATAGCCTCGTTTACAGCTAAACGTATTTCTTTTTTAATTGTTTCCAATAATGATGGCTCTAGAATTGAAACGGGTGGCATAACCAAGTCACCAGATTTTGATGTTGATGTCTTTTTACGATGTGTTATGTTGTCCATGATGGCATATTCCGGAGAATCCGCTCCAATAGGCGGCTGGACTGGGCGTATTGGGGTATTGGAGTTGTCTCCTTTCGGTAGCTTACTGCGACAACACTGACAAGTCCACGACCCTTGTTTTACGGAATTAAAACGCTTATCAGGAACATTCGCACACATAAGATCGAAGCATTTACTACACGACGAGCATTTTAAGTAGTCTTTGTTCTTAATAACGTCAAGACAGCCGGCGCATTTTGGTGTCGTATTCGATGCCATCAATTTCAACAGAACGAAGATATTATAACGTCCAAAGTTCGAAAAAACACTCCGTAATGCAACCGCCAAAGAAACCTGCAATAACTCGCGAGAGAACAGGCGTAAGCGCCGTGCATATCGCGGCGCTTACGCGTTTATTTAGTTCACATTCACTGCTGCACTATTTTTTAATGAAATTTTTGTTCATAACTTAATTATTCCAAATCAGTGTCTTATTATTGACGATATCTTTTAATACTGTAATATTGACTTGTTGGTAAACACATAGAATACATTTATTATAGTTTAAGGTCACTAAATACTCCGAATATAATTAAATTCACCATGGGCATGATACCTGTATTCTCTAAAATAATCGAAAAAATAATACATTAAATGCTTTATACTTTTCTTGAAAGCTATAAAATTTTAGTCAATGAACAATATGGTCTCAGAAAAAATAAAAATACTATACTAGCTATTTATGATTTTTTGAATAATATTATAACTAACATAGATAAAAGAAAACCGCCAATCGCACTATTTATGGGTATGTCAAAAGCATTTGACCATGTGAATCATAAAATACTTATAGATAAACTAGAAAAATACAGAGTGCGAGGTAACATACTAAATCTTTTAAAATCATACCTCACGAACCGAGAACAAGTTACATGTATCCCTAAAATTTGCCTATACACTAAAAATGAAAAAATATATTGTTCCAAAGTACAGAAAAATAACGTTGGAGTACCACAAGGTAATGTGCTAGGACCATTATTATTTAATATCTATATCAATGACTTGCCAAGAATGATCAGACATCCAATGATTTTATTTGCTGACGTTAGCACAATTATATTTAATGGTAATAATGACGATTCTTTCGAAAAGGGAATAAATGAGAACTTAAAAATATACTGAGTTCTTAGATTTACGCTAATATTACAACAATTTTTTTCGGATTTTATCGCGGTTTATTTTAATTTTTAAATTCCCGAAAAATAACTATAGACTGTCAAATAGCAAATAACCTGAAGATATCTAGACAAAACATAGTTTATTTCATTTGAACAGAAGACAAACAATTATAAACCTAAAGAAATTAATGAAATCGATAAATCGATCGTAGAGTCTTAAGTAATTAATAATTTCCTCTTTTTGACTATTCATAAGTGCCTTTTGGTCTACATGAATAAAAAACTTTTGATTTTGATAATCGATAAAAGTATGACGTGGAAAATTCACATTGAAAACATTTCTAAAAAACTGGGTCAGTATTCTTTTGCTCTCATAATCTTTCAAAAGTAGCTAATCTGTCATCACTAGTGTTATGACTAGGGATATGTTTCATCTATCTTAAGATATGGGATTATTTATTGGGGAAACTCAAAGAGATAGGGAAATCGCTTTTAAGGCACAGAAAGAATGCATAAGAACTATGTGTAGGATCAAGAGTAAAGATAGCTGTAAGCTTCACTTTATAAAAAATTAAATTACTGACGCTTCCCTCGCTTTGTATATTTGGAGTTGCCGTATTTGTTAGAAGTAACATTAATTTTTTTGAGACTTTTATGAGTGAACGCCCTAAAAATAAATTACGTGTCAAGCCACATGAAAAATCTATCTTTAATAATAATCTAATGGGCATGACACACAAAATAATAAACTCCCAAACAAATTACCTGAAATAAAGAACATGGACTTTTAAGAAAACTTTATTCGATATTCTCGTCAAAAAAAAACTTTTACACCATAAATGAATATTTTAATGAACAGTCCTTAATGTGATCTTGACCATGGTGAACTAATAATTCCGATTTATTTTGTGTATACTATAACTATGTCGTTGTTACTTCTTTGCTATGATGTTAAGACCAATGACATTGACATAAAAAATTTAATTATTCTCGTGTAATTATCAGATTCGACGATGTTTCAGTTTTATTAAATGTATAGATTTTATTACAAACATGAAAATTCACATACACAAACTTCCAGACCGGAACAAATATTTGTGGTTGTCACAAAGATTTGTCCCATGCGGGGATCGAACCCGCAACTATTCGATCCAGTGGGCGGAACAGCTTAAGCTCTTAACACTGCAACAACCATCTACAATTAAAAATATGTACACTTAATTATATCACTACATCTTACATCTTAACAATTTCATAAACTAATTTTTTTAATATTCCAGGAACTAATAGAAGCAGTTGTTCTGCCAATGACCCATAAGGAGAAGTTTGTGAACCTCGGTATCCATCCTCCCAAGGGAGTGCTGCTGTACGGCCCCCCTGGTACCGGCAAGACCTTGCTTGCCAGAGCCTGTGCTGCACAAACCAAGTCTACATTCTTGAAGCTGGCTGGTCCACAACTAGTGCAGATGTTTATTGGTAAGTTTGGATCCAAAAAAGTATAGCTGTGATTCCAAGCCTGCTGAGTTCCTTGCCGGATCTTCTTAATAGACCCAGTGTTCCGATCCACTGGTAGATTAGATAAAAAAAAAGATTAACAATTGTTAGTGCTCCTGCAGGATTTATAAAAAGTAAATAACTTGAGTTTGAGTCCCAATATTTAACTGTTAGATCGATTTACTTACTATCAGTAGCATTTTAATAAATTTTCCATGTTAAAATTCTATTGGTAAATGATATGCGAAAAGTTGGATGCAAAGCCAATTAAATTGGTCAGTGTAAAAGTCCCTGGGGAATGCCTTTTTCCTGCAGTGGTCTTTCAGCTGATAAAATCAAAATCAATCAAAATCAAAATCAAAAGTTTTTTATTCATGTAGACCAAAAGGCACTTATGAATAGTCAAAAACAGAAAATTATTATTACTTAAGACTCTACCACCCGTTCGGAAAGTCATTCCTGTGGAGAAGAAGGGCAAGAAACTCCACGGTTACTCTTTTTTAAAAATGAGGTTTACAATTCTTTTTGTATACATTGCATTTATGGAGTATGGGAGAACAATGCAGAACGAGCTAAATAGATGTGCTTAAGTATAGATTAATCATAAGTGTACTTAGATTCATGATATTGGTCAGTGTCTACATAGTCCTCTCATTTACAAAATAGAGATGTTGTAGAGGTATATAATAAAAAGCATAATAATAATAGTAAGAGAAAGTGTTACTATAAAATATGTAAAGAGCGCGTACAAAACAACTGGTCATAGCTCCAGTGTGATGCCGAACGAGACAAAATTCATCAGCATTATGGTACACGTTCAGTCAGACAAAGGGCAGGGGACGGACCAGTCCCCACCAGCAGCACCCGTTCACGAGTATGATCTGAGAAGCAGCCATCACTCTCCTCAACCATTTTAGAGGGAAAAGAATGACCCGCTCCACAGAGCCGCCACTAGCAAAGACATTTTAGTGAGCATGACCAATCCACGACCCTGTCGACATCGTTCGAGAATAATATTTAAAATCAATGAACGCTCGCTAGGCAGGACACGCTGCACTTAACATTATATTCTTCTAGATTTCAGTTAACTTGTGTAAAGGCATTTTTATCATTTAAAAAATCATTTAGTGTATAATATCCTTTACTCATTAGTGAAGATTTAATATACTTTTTAAATCTGTCAAGTGGCAACTCTAACATGGGCTTTGGTATCTTATTGAAGCAGCGAATACCGACTCCTACGAAGGAAGTAAATACTTTTTTAAGCCTAACAATTGGTAATACCAGTTTATGTTTATTTCTAGTATTTAATTTATGAACGTTATGATGTTTATAAGAAATGGGTCCTAGCAGCAATGCAGACTATTATACAAAGTTTTTATACCTGACCAAACTATATTCCCTTGTTAAAAGTGCAGACTAAAGTTGTGGGAAAAGTAAGATGCAGATATAATAAGATTGGTCATTCTAACAGGCTTTGGGAATGCGTTTTTTACTGCTGTGTACATCTTTCGGTTGTTATGATAAGATAAGGAGTTCTGGCAGCAATGCAGACTTTATACCTGGCCATGCTTTATTCTCTGAAACTGTGGGCTAAAGTGAGAAAAGCTAGATGCTGAGACTATAAAATTGGTGATTGTAATAATCCTTGAGGGAGTCCTTTTTCATGGACATGGCTGACTCACTACAGTCTTGACTATAATGTGCTATAATATGTTCTAAGATATAATTTTCTTATCCTAACAGGTGATGGTGCAAAACTGGTACGTGATGCATTCGCCCTCGCCAAGGAGAAGGCGCCGGCAATCATCTTCATTGACGAGCTAGATGCCATCGGTACGAAGCGCTTCGACTCTGAGAAGGCTGGGGACCGTGAAGTACAGAGAACCATGTTGGAGCTCCTGAACCAGCTGGATGGTTTCAGCTCTACTGCTGACATCAAGGTATAATGCCGTTTTCACATGGTTTGGTCGCCAAATAACCAGCTCAATAATGATCTTAAACCTCTCAGCTGCTTCGTAACTGCGCATGTTTCCCGAAGTTGACGTTTCAATGTGTCCAACAAACAGTCTTATAATCCAGTATTTTTGACATTAATAACCTTATCAATGGGATAAGGATGGGAAATACACCGCTGACATAGAGAGAAGAGTGAGTGCAGGGAACAGAGTGAATGGTGCGATGGGAAAGCTACTTGGAAGCCGGCACTTAAGCCATAAGGCGCAGCTGGCCATACATAACGGAGTTCTTGTCCCAACGCTGTTATATGGTAGCGAGAGCTAGGTATGTAAGCAGGAGAATGAAAGTAGGATAAATGCGGTAGAAATGCGAGCCCTGCTGAAGATGTGCGGAGTGAAGCTGACCGACCGCATTAGCAACAGCGTGGTAAGAAAGCGAATAGGTATGAAAGATAGTATCGGTGTAAAGATGAGAAAGGGCATGTTCCGTTGGTTCGGGCATATAGAAAGAATGCCAGAGGAAAGAATGACAAACTGATATACAATGTGAAAGTAGAAGGATGCAGGTACCGGGGAAGACCTAGACTATCTTACCACGACCAAATAAACCGAGTCTTATCTGATGGAAAAGTCAAGAGTCTCCGTAACCAGCGAGCGTGTATGAGACGAACTATGAGAGTCGAGGAAGCCAGAGAGGTATGTAAGGAAAGAACCTGTTGGAACTCTGTACTCTCCGCGTCAAACGCTGCTTAACCTTGATCGCTAAGAACACCGCAGCCACACAGCACTACGAGTTATTTTAACTATCTGAAATCTTTACTGTATTTTCATTTTCAGGTAATAGCTGCAACCAACAGAGTGGACATCCTCGACCCTGCCCTGCTGCGGTCAGGTCGTCTTGACAGGAAGATTGAGTTCCCCCACCCCAATGAAGAAGCTAGGGCTAGAATCATGCAGATTCATTCAAGGTATACCAACTAGGATGTCAGTTACTACATCTGATAGCTTGTAGAAACTCGTTGCAATAAAGCCGAGGATTGGGCTCTATGACGCACTTTGGAAGAAGCCTATGTTTAGCAGTGGCCTAATTTTGACTGACGATGATGGTGATGATGATGATGACATCGGTTACATTGGTGTGGTATCGTGATGGTTATAAATTTAGCTGCTGTTTCATGTCGGTTTACATTGTCTAAGGGTATTGGTTTCTTTATTATTGAATACTAATGAACAAAATGAGACCATTTTGTCAATATTTTTGAAGATCTCCCTACTGTCATCTATCTCACTCACTCACATTTTTATAAGAATATTTTTCAACACAAGTTAATCACTTTTCCGTACGATTTTTCAAACATGTACTTTCATACTAACTTTGTCCTAACAATTAAAAGCACAACAAAAAAATAATTAGCCAAATAGGTTGGTTTCGCCTTCTGAAGTGATGCGCTTGCATATATTCGGCAATAGATTTTTATTTATATATAGATAACATATTGACGGACGATTTAGCGTAGTGGTTAAGAGCTTAAGCCGCTCTGCCCACTGCGTCTAATAGTCGCGGGTTCGGGTCCCGCACGGGACAAATCTTTGTGTGATCCACAATTATTTGTTCCGGTCTGGGTATTTGTGTATGTGAATTTTCATGTTTGTAAACGCACCCACGACACAGGAATAAATCCTAGTGTGGGGCTAGGAGTATGATAAAAAAAAATAAAAAAATAACATAATTTTTAAGAAAATATACGGTTCCGTTTGACTTTTGGCTACAGACTTAATAAACTGGTAACATTTTTTATTTTTTTTTCAACAGGAAAATGAATGTATGCCCAGACGTCAATTTTGAAGAGCTTTCTCGTTCTACGGATGATTTCAACGGCGCACAGTGCAAGGCTGTGTGCGTAGAGGCTGGTATGATCGCGCTTCGCCGATCCGCCACCGCAGTCACCCACGAAGACTTTATGGACGCCATACTCGAAGTGCAGGCCAAGAAGAAGGCCAATCTCAGCTATTATGCTTAATATTACTTATGTTTTGAACAATATTTGCTAAGAAATTACTAATAAATTATAGATAATATTAAAGTTATTTTATTTTAAAACGAATGAAGTTTATAAAGTAAAATTTAGTATACAACTAACTACTTTTATAATTATGTTTTTTTCATATGTATGTGGGAACATGTGAATTAGGTAGTTAATAATAAACAATAATAATATATCATATAAGGTAGCTTGTCGTAATTGCAGCAAAAAAACGATTGCAATTAATTTGTCAATAGCCACATGCCTGCTCTGTGAAAGTTTTCAAGCACACCCTCGCGAGTTGTAGGGTCCTAGGAACAGGCCCCTAAGTAAGCTCCCTGGTCGAGGTTAATAAAGGTGGCGGGGACCTGATGTTAGCAATAGCGCCTCAGGGGAGGCGGAGATCCGTACATACCGTGTTGGGGGCGGTCTGTCGTTGTTTACCCTACCTCCGTGACCAACCTGTCTGTTCATGGCAAGTCAAAGCGATTAGCAAAAGGTAACTTCGTGACGAGGCCTCTTTGTACGCCTGCTGTTGCAACAAAAGTCTCTGCTGTTTCCACTATATGTGGAATTAATAAGGCCTATATTTAACTGCCCACCACGTAAGTGTTGCCAGCAAAAGTAAAATGTATAAAATGAAAAAGTGATTACGATTTGAATAATTTCATAAACCGCGTGTTTAATTAAATAAAGAAGATAGTTCAATACATAAACATTCAACCTTGAAATGGTTGATTCGCAACTAGCTATAAATAAACTAAAAAAAAATACAACGAACGCATCCAAATAAAAATAAACTCGCAACGCGCGTGCGTGTGCTAAATTTGAAACATGGGAATGAATCTATCAAAATTTTAGTTTGTTTTAGGTACTCGAAATTAGTTGTAATTTATAAATAGGTAAAAATAAAAAAATAGAAATGTGAAATTCTCAGTGTATACGGAAATATCTGTCTGAAAGTAACATCGAGATTCTGCCTTGAGTCGTGAGTACATAACCTATTTTTTTTGCAAAACAATGCAATTTGACAATTCGCTATAAACAAATTATTGTGGCTATTTGCCGCATAATGGTATCGATTTGCGAATGTTTTTTACATTATGCGGTGTTCATGTGTTACAGCTTGGAGCTTAATTGTCCGCTTGAGGTATATATTTAGTGCATATTGTATATTGGTGATTTGCTACTTATTCTGTTGAAGAACTTGAATTCCGGATTTTAAAAAAACAACAAATTATTTAATTTGTCATCTTATAAGAATCAATTTCAATTTATTTTTTTAAAACGAGTCCTATTTAAATTAATTGTTTTGTGTGGGTAGTTATAAAAATATAAACATATTAATTAACTCTATTAAAAGGGGGTTTTATGTCAAAAGCTCCTCTTATGCTATTTGGAAACCAATTTTTCTGTAGAAAAATATTTCTTTTATAGCTACCAAACTGAGTTTTCAAACTTTATTGATATTCTGTAAACTTTACTGCTGTGGTAGGTGCCCAACTTATTTGTATAAATCCTAAATGAAATATTTCTTTTTTTTACGGGAAGAGCCATGGAGGTGGAAGACAACTGTGAGCCTCGTTATAAGCTAGTGTCAGATGATATACCCAAAGTACACACAATATGCAACCACAACCGTCCACACACCAGGTTCAAACTGTGTAGATATGACCTTATTTATTTATTATATTTTTTATTATTAAACTCATGATTTAATATGCAGTAAAAAAGTATGCACATTTATGTATTTTATTTTATATACATACATGCTTAGATATTTTTTACATGGAATCGCTAAGCTTCTTTTAACTCTGTAGCTATTTTATCACACTATCTGCATTACATGTGTATTCCAGTTCTTGCATATTTTAAAAACATGTTAAATTAAATTCATGCCTGAATAGACTCATCCCATTTACAATTTGACAATACACAATACATTCTGGCCCACCCATATAATCACCTAGCTTGTTAAATCACGGCTATTCATGCCAAAAGCCTCTTTACCATTGACGATTTCGCGTGGTTCACGACTGATTTCGCGAGGTTCATGGCCATAAGCTGAAATTCATCCACATAAAATAGTTAGCACCAATTAAGGGGATAACTAACGTGATTGACCTTGAAAATGTTTGGTTTTAAAATGATGGCAGGAGCTAAAATGCAGGTTGTTTTGAATAATTCAGATATAATTAATACAAATAAAAACGTCATCAATACTATTTGTAGCACATATCTTAATCTCCCTATCAGGGTTATACCTAATTTATACATATTCACTCAGCCGCTAAATAGAGAATTTATTATAAAAAAAACTTAAAAATAAGGAATTTGAAGTCGGTGCCGGTTGGTCGCCTTCGTTGGTCGCAGACTTCAATTATTTATTTGTTGCTTTTTGAAGTAAGTTTCCCTTTTTTTGTTTTTTAATTTACAATTTAAGTGATGATTGATTTTTTATATACCTCTCTTATATCATTCTAATTCTTTATACAGTGAGGTACCTACAAGATTGATATAAAACTCATAATAACTGAATTTTCACATTCATATTGTTTGCCGTCAAGGAGACTCCTGGGGTATTTTCAAAGCCCCAATACCAATTAAATTTAAATTCGACCATCACAGAGCTGTGCTGAACCCAATGCAAAAAGAATCATCAAAATCAGTTTATAAGCAAAGAAATTACAAAAAAACAGACGAATCATGAACCTCCTTCTTTAGAAGGATAGGATACCTATAGGATTGACGTAATACCTATAATATCTCAATCTAAGCATTCGTATTGTTTGTCGTTAAAGAGTTACCTGGTGTATCTTCAAAGTCCAATAACAATGAAAATAAAATGGGACCACCTTGGAGCGATACTAAATCCAATGCAAAAAGAATCATCAAAATCGGTACACAACTGACGGAAATATCGGTGAAAATACATAAAAAAAAGCATACATACAGACAAATATTGACCCTTCTCCTTTATGAAGTCGGTTAAAAAGTTATTTGTATGAAAATTTGACTACATTCAATTTTGGTCAATACATTACGTTCACGACATTGTTATCTTAAGTTTAATATATCGTCGCTGGCAAACGCTCAATATCTGTTAAGTGCAAAAAGTATACACGTTCTCCTGTACACACACACACGCACGCACGCACGCACGCACGCACGCACGCACGCACGCACGCACACAAGGATCCCCAGAGGGGATGGCAGAGGTGTACCGAGTACACCCACGTTTAGCCAACGATGTTAGGTACCATGTAATAAGGGGCGAGCCTATTGCCATATACCGGGCATAACTCCGGACTCATACTGGGAATTTTTCGTTAGAAAAACTACATTTGTCCGACCTAGGATCCTGTAATATTTTATATGAAGCAGATTTCACCAAATAATGCTTCTAAGCGTCACATAGCAATCTTTTTATATGAAAATTTGGTTAGTAAACTAGTCAGAATGTCGAAATCGCCAAAATAGTGCACATAGTAGATATTGGTTCGACAACGACGATATACACTTTTATAACAAATAGGCCGTAGATTCTTCTAGGATCTTTTGTAAAATAGAGTATTTCGGGAGTTCACCGTAGTTAAAGCTTTAAATTAGCCATACTACCATTATCGCTACCCAACACAGATGCGCGACTCACGCCCATCACCGTATCATTCTGTCATCCTTAGCATAAGTGTAGTTATTCTACACTCGGACATATGTTGTAGTTTCGAACAAAGATACTGCACTTACGTTGACGGACGATTTAGCGCAGTGGTTAAGGGCTTAGCCCGCCCCGCCCATTGTGTCTTATAGTCGCGGGTTCGATTCCCGCACGGGACAAATCTTTGTGTGATCCACAATTATTTGTTCTGGCCTGGGTATTTGTGTATGTGAATTTTCATGTTTGTAAACGCACCCACGACACAGGAATTAATCCTAGTGTGGGGCAAAGTTTAAAAAAAAAAAAAAAAAGAGAACTTATCATTAGGACGGTAGGATTTCACGGATGCCTTGGCTCGGATGTTAAGAGCTTATGCTGCTCCGCCTACTGGATCAAGTAGTCGTGGGTTCGATCCCCGCACGGGACAAATCTTTGTGTGACCCATAAACATTTGTTTCCGACTGGGTGTTGTGTATGTAAAATCCATTTTTCTAATCGCACCCACAACAGGAATTACTTCCAGGTTTTTTTTTTGTGTGAGTGTCAGTGATCTACGCTGTTGGCAGCGGGGCAGCCAACAGCGTAGATCACTTACGCGCGTAGATCTACAGCTTCACCGGAGAAGAGGCGAGCGTAAACTACGCTCGAGTCAGAAGGGCAAGGGGGCAAATAGCTGAAGGGCGCCTCAAGGAGGTACGGTCTTGGCTTGGGCAGTCGCTATGGGAGGGGGCGTATACTAGGTGTCTTGCAGGCAAGGGTTTCTTCGACCTCGTAGACGTCCGTGTCTGATGAATTAAAGGCATCGGGAGTGTCGATGAGAATATGCCGCGGGCGGCGGTGGCGGCTGATAGGAAAGGAATCAGGTGCGTAGTCGGTGGCGGCTATGATTAGGGGTTCCGATGTTTGAACGCATTCGCGAAGTAGCGGGTTGTCGCCTTTATTATATAGGCGATAATAGGTTCGAGACAGATCGGAATGATATTTCCAAGTGTGGGGTCACAACGTATATTGAATAAAGGGGAATTTAGGGTAAAGTTAAAAAAAACGTCATCGGGTATATAACTTATCCAAAGTTGAGTTTACAACCATTGTTACAGGGGTTATGAATTATGGAATACCATAAAATTTGATATATTTGAATACTAATAACAACTCTGTGTACACTGTTGCCAGAATTTAATAAAGAAGTTAAAACAAAATTTATTCGCATATATTTTACTTGCCGTACGGAAGGTATTAGTAATAAAAAAAATTTTATTACGCGAAACCAGGGCCTGGTACCTACCTACCTACTGCATGATCGTGAATTTTTTTTTGCTCTAAGATGTTTGGTGCGAAATACGTACTCAGGTAGCTATGTCACGAAATTAAAATAGTGGAAGATTTATCAGCTGTTAACAATGCTATGTAGTTTGTCTAAGGTAATTCAGAAATCTATCTATATCTATATCATCACGCCAGATCCGTTACGGGGTAGGCAGAGAGTAGGTACAGAGTTCCAAGAGGCTCTTTCCTTACATACCTCTCTGGTTTCCACTACTCTCATAGTTCGTCTCATACACGCTCGCCGGTTACGGAGACTTCTGACTTGTCCTTCAGATAAGACCCGGTCTATTTGGTCATGGTAAGATAGTCTAGGTCTTCCCCGGTACCTACATCCTTCCACTTTCGCAATGTATATCAGTTTTGTCATTCTTTCTTCGGACATTCTTTCTATATGCCCGAACCAACGGAGCATACCCTTTCTCATCTTTACACCGATAGTCTCTTTCATACCTATTTGCTTTCTTACTACTCTGTTGCGAATACGGTCGGTCAGCTTCACTCCGCACATCTTCCGCAGAGCTCGCATTTCCACCGCATTTATCCTACTTTAATTCTTCTTACATACCCAGCTCTCGCTGCCATATAACAGCGTTGGGACAAGCACTCCATTATGTATGGCCAGCTGCGCCATTCGGCTTAAGTGCCGGCTCCCAAGTATCCATTCACCAAGTATCCATCCATGCGCCATTCACTCTGTTCCCTGCACTCACTCTTCTCCCTATGTCAGTGGTGTATTTTCCATCCTTACTGAATGCGCATCCAAGATATACAAACTCATTCACTTGCTCCAGCACATCGTTCCCAACCACAATCCTTGCATTCGTTCTGGTTTCTTCCCGTTCAAAAACCATAATTTTGGTTTTCTTCACATTTAAATGTAAGCCATGTACTTTAACAGCGGAGGCGATTTTAGAGGAGCATTACATGGACGTAAATTGTACGATGTCTATAAAATTTCCACTGTTAAATGTACTAACTACTAGCTGAGCGAAAGTCCGACGGTATTTAATTCAGAAATTAGACTGATTTTTAGTTGTGCTAGACAGTAGCCTCTCGGCTGCTTTGTCACGACGTTTTGAGACTACCATCTCTGAGTAGCCCTATCCGACAGTTAAACTAATCATTTAATTACCGAGTGACGCTAATCGAGGAGTAACTAACTAGCACTTTACTCGAAGTGAAAGAGACCCTAATCCAAAATAAACACCGTTCTGTTCGTTACGCGATTGCCAAAAAAGAAGTATAATGGTTTAGGGTTTATATATGTGTGCTTCTTTAGTCCACCATAAGTTCCAACTATCGGAATCTATCTAAATAGAACCCTTATTGCACTATGCCTGTTACTAAAGAATCTGTGACTGACGGACATTATAATTTACTATTTACTATGGTCACGGATAAATATAAAGGAACTGAAGATTCATCATAGTGCACTTTTGGAACCCGAGAAAACGGAACCCTAAAACGCAAAAGCCGCCAATCCCCAACCATCCGTTTACCACCAATTGCTGTTTCTGATCTTAACCCCATAACAGCATTAACAGCAATCTGGCGATTCAGACTTCAGTCGGGCGCCGGCGGTCACCCGTGACGGACCTGTCACACACGCCCCATTGTTTATTTACTCCGTGGATATATCTCAGTGACTCACGAGTCACTCGCCGAAGCTAAATAAATGGGCAAAGTTTTCGTGTGAGTAATTGTAGTCGATACTGCAAATTCGTAACTCTTAGCGGTATAAGTTTTTTTTAGTTTGTGATGTAGTTGTTGTGTGTGGTTTTTGAGCACGTGTGATGTCTTTATCCAATTCAGTTTGCACCCTGTGTGGTTGATTTCGTGGAGTTTTTATTGTAGTAAAATTGGTCTGGTCTTTTCTGTGGACATTGGAGCTAGTGGGTGGGTATTAGTTGACCTTTGGAGATGACGGGTTGTAGAATAGAAGAAAAATTGGCTAATGGTGTGAAAACTATTTGACATTCGTTAAGGTGCCTGTCATAACAATAAAAAGAAATTGTTTAAAATCCGCTTTCATATTTTTATCTATTATGAATTATTCAGTTGCGTTTACAAAATATATAATTATCCATCGATATCCCAGACCGAAATAATTCTGGATCACACAACGATTCGTTCCTTGCGAGGATCGAACCCGCGAATACACGATCCAGTGTACAGAGCGGGCTAGGTATACCAAGCCGTCATCAATTTTGACCGATTCAACGTTAGAAACACAGATAGTGTTCTAACTGGTTATCTCTGGACTCCTCTTCGAAACATGGTCTTGATATTATATGTCAAATCATGTCTTGCAAATATTGACGACTATAATATATGAACTATGAGAGTGGAGAAAGCCAGAGAGGTCTGTAAGGAAAGAACCTGTACTCTCTGACTACCCCGCAAGGGAACTGGCGTGATGATATAGATAGATAGATAGATAATATATGAACTGGGTTAGGACGATATTTAGGGCAGGCGATACGATTTACCAGGCATACGCCATAAGGGAATTGCTTGAGCAGTTACATCCAAATCTGTACAGTTAGAAGGCGGCTTTGCAATGGCAAAATGTTTTCTATATAAGCATGTCAGATAGGAATCCGGGCCGGGCAAGGCAGGGAGTACAAAGTTCCAACGGGCTTTTTCCTCACAGACCTGGACTTCTTAGAGTTGTAAAAATGAGCGCTAAAGTCGAGCGTTTAGCGCTGAGTCGACGCTAACGAGCTTTGATAAACGTAGAAGACGTGAGCGTTTTAAGCACCGACTTCAGCGTTTTTATAACACTAGAACTTCTTCGCTCCGGACATTGGCTTTCTCCGCTCTCAAATTTAAATTCTCTTATAGTTCGTCTGGTAATTATTCAAATATTATAAACCACCTACTGCCATTATGAATCAGTATACGAAAAAGAGTATTAATATATACTTTGTTGTATTTTGTCTTGCTAAAAGAGTTTAAAAACTCAATCAGTTTTTATTTTACTAAGTTGGCAGCGTGCCCAATCTTCCATTTATACGCATTAACCAACACTTGTGATAAAATATGTATATGGGTTTTAGTAAAAATCGCACTAACAACTTTTTTATATAGTACATTTTGACCCAAATCACAGACAGCTCACGTAGGCAGGCGTATTATCTTGAAATGTAGGCTAATCTTGATTTATTTATACCTCTGTTATTATAGCAAATCTGCTACCTATGTTAATTAAATTTTTAATTTACATACAAAAAAAAAATATAACATTTTTATTCCGAAGAGCATAACTGATTCATAGAAATAATAGGCCTCATGGACGGCCGAAAGTGCAACTTATTAAGACAGCTTTTTAAGACTTCTATCCATATCAGACTTCAATATCCTTCCCATTAATACTTATTTACTATTTAGATTGACCTTTTTCTCGAAGTTGGATCTGCCTAATTCGACTATTTGTCCCAGGCATACATAATGGTCTACAACTTCGAGTGTAGAGTCTCCAACCTTCGCAGGAGTGGGTACGACATGGGAGTTTGACTAGATTTTCGTCTTGTCCATGTTCATTTTAAGACCTACTTGTTGAGAGACTCTGCTGAGATCATCGAGCATAGTGCCGAGGTTTTCCAGGGTCTCAGTTATGACCACGATATCGTCGGCAAATCGGAGGCGAGAGATGTACTCGCCGTTGATATTGATGCCATGTCCTCTCCAGTCCAGAAGAATTAGAATGCATTTCAAATTGTTTATTATGCATATATGGGCACATTGTTTGATGTTACAGATTGTATTTATGTCGTGGCTAATATAATATATAAATCCTAAATACTTACTTTTATTGAGGAACTAGTACAGATCCTTTCATTCCTCTCGCCTGGTACGGGACTAAACCCATGACCACTCGCTTTAAAGAGCTGTTCTACATTACCACAAGTCATAGACCTCGTCCGAAACTTATATAAATTCTCCTACCATTTAATTAAGTTGAAACTTGGGTCTTAAAGAATTACGTCCACGAACATGCCATAACCCAGTTAAGTTATGCGAAAAGAAACAAGAATGGCAACTGCACATGCACTTTCGACCGTTTCCTCAGTCGGTGCGGTCACAGCTAAAATCAGCTTCTTTCCTCAATATAATCAGCGCTAGATCTTACTGTAATAAGCAAATACACACATAGCGTATTTGCCGAAAAAGAACAAATTTAAAATGACCTATATATATTGTATATAGTTTCTTTGGTCGATATCGGCGCAAATATTTTTTCAAATTACTCGTGAGACCTGATAGCCCACGCATAATGCGATATTTAGTATCTTAGAAACAGGTATACAAACCCTGAAACAGGTGATAGTACCATGACCAGTCACTGTGTAGATACTCATCGAATAGAAAAAAAAAACAGGTTCTTATAAAATTATCCTATACCACCGAAATGTGTAAAATTGTTGATTATTTCCGGTAAATGATGCAATAGTAAAACTTGGTCCTATTAATTAGTTAAGTACTATCACCTGATTTTGCGCATCAATCCCTTAGTATATCCGGTATATGTATTGACTCTAAAACCGAAACTTAACCGTTGCCGATCGCCATCGATCGTTTCGATCGTTAAGATGTATTCTTATACTACGTGAACACGAAAACATTGGTCGGCGGTTATTTTTCATTCTAATGGGGGTGCTGTATCTGCTATAATCTGTGGCGTGTACCGTCAACTCAGTGCAACGACAACAACTCACTCCGAAATGGTCACAATACCACGGAATAGTGATTCATTGACGGGCGAAGCGGTATGTGGCGTTCTATTTGTGTTAAATCAGCTGATTCAATCGGCAACTTAAAATAATATGGTGAATATGCTTGCACACTTTGTCATACATAAAAATTTGCATGAATTTTAATAAAACGATCGAGGTCTTTTAATACAGTGAGATTTATCTCTGCATTCTTTGCAAAATTTTGTACGCAGGAATAACCTTTGTGTTATTATTTTCAAATGCTCAATGTATTGGCCTTCTCCTCCTTCGCGTGTGATTTGGTGTATGCCATGTTTATTATATCATAATCCATTATGCTAAATTATAAAAATATATATATCCCCAGTTGCTTAATTCGCTGACTTCACATTAAGCGGACGATTTAGCGCAGTGGTTAAGACCTTAAGCCACTCCGGCCAGTGTGTCTAATAGTCGCGGGTTCGATTCCCGCACGGGACAAATCTTTGTGTGATCCACAGTTATTTGTTCCGGTCTGGGTATTTGTGTATGTGAATTTTCATGTTTGTAAACGCACCCACGACACAGGAATAAATCCTAGTGTGGGGCCACGTTTAAAAAAAAATAATATGTCAAAATCCATCAAGCCGTTTGGGCTTGTTTAGAACATGCCAAAGAAATAGACATACATATGATATATATGCACTCAAAAACATCTACTTTCGTTGCAGGATTAAAAAGGTAAATGTAGAGAATTTACTTAACTTAGTATTTAATATTTAAGAGAGAGCGATTTAATAATATAATTTAAAAAGGGCCTGAGGGTTTTGTTTTTAAACGTGTAACTAGAGTTTTGATATCAATTACAATAATATGTAAAAACCAAATTGACCCACGAAAAGCCAAATTTCAGATATCAATCTAAGCCAATGATCCAATTTAAAAACAATGCTCCTACCTCGCTTCCGCGTGACAGCGAGTGCGCACCCTCGTACTGGAGGGTGGAACCCCCGACATATGGGCAAAATCGCTGATCAATACCCCGGTTGCCAGGGTTACCCTCTTGTTGTGGCACTGTAGGGTTGTGGGTGACTGTCAATCCTCATTGTGGGTGAATCCGGTAGAATTTTGTCAGCTATATGTTATATTAATCCAGATTGTTCGCAGAGAGAACTCTGTGCCTCTGCGGTACAGAGTTTCAACAGGTGTTTGCCTTAAGGACCTCTCTCGACTTTCATAGGTTTTATAATTTTGGCTCACTAAGTACTAGATCTCCACTCCCATAGTTTGTGGAATTTGGCATCTTTGATTTTCAAATTTTCGACAACTTTATGTTCCGTGCTTGACGTTGTTTATCGTCTTTCGTAGCAGTGAGCTAGATCTTTGCATAAATCATCATCATCATTTCAGCCTATAATTGTCCACTACTGAACATAGGCCTCCCCAATCGCTTTCCAGCGTAACCGGTCCGATGCCACCTACATCCAACGACTTCCTGCTATTTTCACAAGATCGTCGGTCCATCTAGCAGGCGGCCGTCCTACGCTACGCTTGCCAATACGTGGTATCCACTCTAGAATCTTTCTGCCCCAACGCCCGTCCGATCTTCGTGCTATATGGCCCGCCCATTGCCATTGCAAAACCAAAGTCACCGACAGCTCTCATAAATTGGATAAATAAAAAAATTTAATTCCCAGATATCTCCACCTATCCGCACTGGGTCGGCATGGTAAAGTAAAATCTAATCACTCTTGCCTCGATTTATGAGAGAATGCTTTTGGTCAGCATTGAGACACTACGTGGTAATTTATAAAGTAATATATAAACATAGTCACGCCTATATTGCTCAAGCCGGCATTGTAAAGGTATACTCTATACGCCTACAATTCGCCCATAATATTAGATTTTAATGTAATAGGTGACATTCCTGTTGCCATTATACTCAGCACAAATTCATACTCCAGTTTGCTACTGAGAATTTTTCACTGAAGAAATTGTATCATTACTACAACAGTAGTATATATAAATTCTCACCCGTTAATGATATCAAGTAAATAGTGGTGGTCGCGTGTTTCGTTTGCTTGTGCAGCATAGCATTCTGCCCTCAGCTCGTCATAACGCGACCCGATATGGCGGTGTAGAAACGGGACCGTCTCGTGCATACGAATTATTTTTTTACGCAAATGTTAGTCTGGGGTGTTTTTTAGGGTTGCCAAGAATTTTAAGTTGTTCTATCTTAGATAAACTGGACACGTTTTTTATCTGTCCTCTGTTCTAAATATGTCGCTTTGTTGTAACCACGTCCATCCATTTAAATGACATTACCGTACATATATACGTTTTCTTCAGGTTTTTTTTTGTTTGATCAGAATCTATCTATCTATATCATCACGCCATATCCCTTTGTATCAGAATAACTGGTATATTTTCTACGGGAACTAGAATTCTATTCGTTCTTCTTAGTTTCCTTTGTAAAAATAATTGCCGCACACTAATTTATTTTCTGTATCGTGTTTGCGGATTCTTTGTGTGTTTACATTTAACGGAGGTGAGCACTCAAAAAATGACATGTGGATCATACAAATATATTTCCCGTAACTTTTGGATCAATCAGTCGGTGAACTCCAGTCAGCCACACTCAGAAACTCCTAAGGAATTATGTGGCCTAATAAGAACTAGAATAAAGCACTAGAAGAACAACAAGCATAAAGCACTGAAGTGACACTGAATTACTACTACCACTGTACTATAGGGCTTTAAAGAGCAACGGCTGGTGTGGTCCTCCATCAACCGAATCAGTACCGAAATCGCAAGGCGCAGTTATCATCTGCACAGGTGGGGCATCACTGAATCTGCTTACTGTGACTGTGGAGACTCAGTGAAGACTATCCAGTACATCGTGGAGGACTGCCCCACTAGGAAATTCAGCGGCGGATTCGAGGGGCTGCACCAGATGACACTAGAGGCTAAACAGTGGATCCTTCGCTCTGACATAAAGTTTTGATCGTACGTCGCAATATTAAAAGTACATCATACGATGATGACTACTACTACTATAAAAATACATAATAATGTTTGAAACGTAACAGACAGTTTCAAAGACTGAAATTAATCAACGTTTTTATACATAGTCCCATTAAGTCCTATACATATTTCGTTATATCCTATACATATGTTTTATCTGGTAACCCTACAGTACATTGTATTTTTTATTATACTTATATATCCTTACCACGCTACAAAAGGGATACTTTGGGCACCGATTAGAATATATAATTAACTTTTTTTTATATTTTATGACAGGTCAGTGGACTCTATTTGGCAACACGCTAAATCGATTTTATGAATACCTATAAATATAAATAAATAATAGTTTATTTCCAAGTAAATTTACACAGTAACCACTTACATAATCTTAAGCTGCTAGTTATTGAGAATTGTAACAATAAAAAGCAAGTAAGTAGTATTTATGAACTCTGGTACCCAAAATAAGATTTAACTTGTGTTATGGGTACCAGCGCTCTCACAAGTTTTACCAGAAAGTTACAAATCGTCTGGATAGAAGTGGTTTCAAGTAGATAGGATGACTATTATTATTAAGTCATATCAACATGCAGAAAGAAGAAAAGCAAAAGCCTCATCGTGTGTGTGAATGTGTTGTGTGTGTGCGTGCGTGCGTGCGCGTGTGTGTTTGTGTTCTTGTGTGTTATAGAGTTGATAATTTGATTAAATTTACTGTTTCAGCATAATTCAGAGTCTGTAGCCAATTATTTACTTTTATTTTACATACATGCTTAGGGAGTGGAAAATATTACAGCTTTAATATTGTATTAGTTACTTATTATTTTTACGTGATAGGATTATTGCTGGAGTTTCTTGTTTGTCTAGTGGCGTACAGTTCAAGTGATCTTTGGTTCGATTTCTAGATCAAACAAAATGTACTTTTATTAACTAAAGAATTGCAGTAGGTATCGCCCGGTGTCTGGAATAGTACCCGGTATAATGACAAGAAGAGCGCCCTCTATTAGATTACGTCTTAACATCGTTGTAGGTTTTTATAATAGGATTTTTTATGATTGTAATTCTTTAACTATCTACGCTAGAAAGCTGAATTGTATGCGTTTCAAATATAGGATTCGATCAACAAATTTCGGAGCAGTAAGGCACTCAGTGTTTCTATAGTAACTATAGTTACTCATTTCCAACAATTTTGTAATTGTTATGATTCCTCTTCAAAACATCAACATGTGTGGATAATGCTGTGTGACCCCGCTGTGAAAACTAGAAAACAACATGTTTAGTACGATACGATCAGTTCAGGGACTCTGATGACTTCCAAGTTCTTCTGCACCTTTTTAACTGATAGCTACGTTGTCTCATGCCGCCCAGTCAGCAAATGCTATGCCTAATTCTGGACCTTTTCATATTCATATTTTTAGTAGATACTTAATATGAAAATGTCCAGAGTTAGGCATAGCATTTGCTGACTTGGCGGCATTAGGACGCAGATGCGTCCTGCTCAATTTCAACTTAACGATTTCCTCTGACAAACTATGAGAATCCAGGAGGCAAAAGAGGCCTTAAAGAACAATCTGTATTGACCTCTGGTTCTTTCTGGCGAGAATAGCCACCTTCGTTCAAGGACAGAATCCTTATACCTCCTAATTGTATAATACTTATCCACCGCTATCTACGGCATTAAGTCATCGGTGAGTTGACGTCATAAACCGAATAATCTCTGATAATTCACCGTTAGCTTACGTGGTAAGATAAATAGGGTTCTTGATTAACAGGGTGGTGGTAAACTATATAATTGGATCTTGTCTCTTAAAACACCTCGATTTTTGTATGGTACTCTAGTTATTGGGACTTTAAAACATAGGAATATCTACATGTGTGTCTTTGCAAGAGTATTTCAATGCAAATAAATGTGATAATAAAAATATTATTATTCTTAGAAACAAGATATACAGATTTTAGGTCTTTATAAAGATACTGTACTGAGGAACTGCATGTGAAAATGCAATCGTTTTTGGTCTCCAAATTTTTGGTAAAAGAAGCGGCCGTTATAGTTTGATAGCTAACAGTGATAGCCTAGTGGTTAGACCGTTGGACTGCATAGTCAGAGGTCTCGGGTTTAAACCCAGGCACGAACTCTGTCTTTTTTAAAACATGTGCGTATAAAAAAAATACTATCACTTGCTTTAACGATATAGGAAAACATCGTGAGGAAACCTGCGTGCCTAAGAGTTTCTCGAAGGTGTGTGAAGTTCGCCAACCCGCACTGGGCCAGCGTGGTGGACTATGGCCTAAACCCTCTCAGTTTGAGAGGAGGCCAGTGCCCAACAGTAGACAGTTCCTTAACAGGACTAATATTATAATTATTTAAAGTTTTAATTATGTGCGATATTTTACAATTTGCTATTCTTAAAAAAAACGTTGTCCCACAATAAGACTTATTCCTATATTGTGGATGCGTTAACACATGCCTAAACAAACACGCACTCCAAAATAAAGAAATATGGGTTACACAAAGATTAGACCCGTTATTGGGAGTACGAAACCGTGACTACGATCCAGACCCGACCGACCAGATCCTCGGCCCAAGTCAGAATTCTCCTGATTCTGACAAAGGAATAAGTAAAACCTTAATTAAGGCCATAACAGACTATGGATCTAGATGTTACCAAAGTGTGAAAAACTGTTTCTAGTGTTATATAAACGTTAACCTGCGTGTTTGTGGGAAACTGTAGACACATGACTGGAAAAAACAACAAAAATCTTTTTTAGAAAAATAAAACCGACTTCTAAAATCAAAAAATAAATATTTGAAGTCGGTACCGGTTAGTGCAGTCGGTCACTTGGCACCGATTTCAAATATTAATTTTTTGCTTTTTGAAGTCGGCTTTTTTTTTTACAAGATTTTTATTTTACAATTTTAAGTGCCAAGTGAATTATTTACTAATATTTAGATACCTATATTATATTATTTTGCTGAGTTGTACAGCAAGGTACCTAAAGGATTGATATAATAACCATAATAACGGAATCTATACATTCATGCTGTTCGCCGTTAAGGAGTCCCCTGATGTATCTTCAAAGTCCAAAGTTCAAAAGAATTGTCGACCTCCTCCTTTTTTGAAATTGGTTAATATTCTGATTAGTTCTATGGCAGGGTACCTATAGGATTGATGTAATACCCATAATATTTCAATCTACGCATTCGTATTGTTTGTCGTTAAGGAGTTCCCTGGTGTATCTTCCAAGTCCTAGGTCCTATACCGATGAAATTAAAATGGGACCACCTTGGAGCTATACTGAATCCAATGCAAAAAGAATCATCAAAATCGATTCGATAATTGGCGGAATGATCGCGTAACATACATACAAAAAAAAACATACAGTCGAATTGAAAACCTCCTCCTTTTTAGAAGTCGTTTAAAAAGTAACCTTTATACGATGCTTTATACCCTAATTTAGCGCATAACCGACTACGGTGTTAGGTGGTACCAAAGTGTGAAGAACTTTTTTAGTCCTACTTAAATAAAAAGTTCCTGTGTTATTCGTGTTTCTTGGCAGCTATTAACTATGATGAGCCTCTAACTAAAAGTTCTGGTTGAAGATGATCAAGTACTAACCTAGATAGGTTTAGCAAAAAAGTTCCAGTAGGCGTTCTAAGATTTATTGATGTTGTTAAAAAGTTTCTAAGTGCTATCAAGTTTGATGGAAACGTTTAGAATTACGTCGAACGATGGTAAAAAAGTTTTAAAAGGTTTTTGTAAACTTTTCTATGTAGTTTTGGTAGTCTTGGCTACACAGACATTAATGCTAATGTGTTATACTGAACAACTTTTGATTAAATGACCTAAGGTTTTATAAGAATGGTGTTTATACAAAGTCACTAATCTCAGGCCAACCGAGTCGAACGCTGCTCAACCTTGGTGTTAGTTAACAACACCGAGGTCGCGCAGCGCTACGAGCGCCTTGAAGCTGCTATTTAACAAATATATATTTATCTACTTGTAAATCTCTTTTGCATGCGAATGGTTTTGCTTTATTCACTCCCTTTTTCTGTAGTCTTACCTACCTATGCGACCATGCACACCTATGCTGGACGGGCAGTCATACCTTCATTTAACAAAAAATGGATGATGTCCCGTTTAGATGCCGGATTTGCAGAAACTGACAACTATGAAAGTATGAGGGAGAAGGATCAATAATAAGAATTTCTTATTTTCTTAACTTCGCCTTGATGTTACCCGTATGTGTCTTGAATAGACAATAATGTGTATAATAAACAAATATCCCACTTTCTGGTAATTCGTTCCTTTTAATCGTTCAATCGGTAACTAATTTCCCAGAAACCTTGGGTATTATTTTTAGATAAGCGCTATACTCTATCAACGCTGTGTGTGACCTTTCCGATTCAATCCGCAGCCTGTGGAACACCTCTTAGTTTCGTAAACGTCACGGTTTCTCTCGACCTACAATGTATTATCACACCGTAGCGCCACTTTTGAGATTTGTTCTGCTCACTCCTCTGATTTATTTAGTCCACTCTATTTAAGCTTGAATTAGTTTCAGGCCCAAGTTGCTTAAACATACATACATGATATTTTCATGACGATAATCCCTAAGGATTACTTAAAGACTATGTTTTCCCAAAAATTGCATGTTAAGTTACTATATGGTTTACAAAAGTAACTACATAGATCTCGGGAATCTTGGTTAGGTACGCTTCGCACACTTGAATTAAAAATTACAATCAAACACATCTTTCCCCATGTACAAACCAGCATTCCTTTGCCAGGGAAGACAAGCAAACATTTAAAATAATAAATACGCATTGAATTTATGTGTCTTAAATATAATTAAACGTATAAAACTTCAGACAATGGAACAATTATTTCTCCTTTTACGAAAACCTATAAAGTGACGTCATATCCACTACCGTGTAACTGACAGCTATATTACGTCGACCATCACCATTTATGGATTTCACAATCGCGCTATTGATTGACCATATGCTTCTCAACTTGCATGGTTTAGTTTCGATGTTAGAATTTATTTAGTACCTAGATATTCGCTTGAATTGAATGGCAAAAGGACTCTTTTGTGGCTGTAGAGATTTGAGGAGTTATTTGCATGATCAAGTCGTTATCATGTTAAGTCGAGATTTACAAAAAAACATGACTTATAATTATAAGTAGCTAATTTATAAGTGGCCGTGGCCGTCATGCCTATATTCCCCAAGCGGAATTGGGTGCTTTCTTTAAATGGTTTGTAATTTGCTCCTTTTTACGACCCATTGTTTGTGTCCCTAAACAAGAGATGAGAAACAACCAAAAAAGGTGCAGAGGTTTTTTCACCCGCATTTTTCGGCATCTCTAATTACTGCATCCGCAGACATTTCGCTGAGCTTTAGTGGATGTGGAGGTGGACAACAAATTCAGCACGCTAGCTAATCGTGGTTTAAAAGACTTCTTTATTTTGTGTATTGATTAGGTTCTCTCGAATCAATATGTATAGATCGATTCAATTCCTCAAGATGCTTATAAATAGTTGATTACAATTAAGTTAAAGCCAAATTTTACGACTTTCACCCACTCGCTTCATTCAATATCAATCAACTAAACCGCCCGCCTTGTCAAACTTTAAAATCACTGCCACGAGTTACTGCCTGCCTTTAAATCGCCAACCACACTTTTATATCGATGCTGCTGCAAAATCAATTATATCTTCTCGATTCTCAACCACCGCTCGTTTTCAGTCCACATGTATCACCAGACACTTCGAATCCGTCTACATCAGGCCTTCAGACAGAGGAAAAGGAGGACAGCATGAGAAAAAATGACGATGACTTACCCAAAGAGAAAGAAAAGGAAAATGAGGGTTCCGTCACGGACTGGATCTCGGGCGGACCTCTCGGCTCTAAAGGAGCAGTTCTGGTCTTCAGATCATGTGTCTTAGCATCTAGAACTCCTTCAATGGAGTCCACAACGAAAACCATAGGAAATAATACGGGGACGACGATGCTGTTGAATAAAGCGAAGAATATGGCTAGAAGACTGGTTGCTGAGCCACATTCCTTCAGCATGAGACCAAAGAATATAATGCACGATGTTATGGAGACGTTTGGGACTAGTAATAAGTATAATGGGCAGGCTTATGTGGTGCGGCATGTTAGTGAAGCTGATTTCCCGGAGACAGTACTCGTGGAAGAACAGGGTCATGAGCAGATGGAGCATAAGAGGGACATTGAGGATGTGCTGAACGACTTGAGCAAGATCACTCTTAAGAAGCACTTGAATATTGAAAATACGACTGCTAATATTAAGCTGCCTGATGATCCGCCGCCAGCACCTCCGCCTCTCAAAGGTATGCTGTACTATTAATTTACGGTTTCTCTATGTGTATGTGACCATAATGATATGTGAAATGATGACCTAGAATAGGATCTATTCTTGTGCTATGATTCATTGATGCGCTGACTAGCACACTATTTACAAGCAGAGTTATTCAGCCCAGGGTCATAAACTTTTGCATGGGAATCTGAAGAACTGTCAAAATAGATATCTACCTGTAATATCCTTTAAACATTTTCTCGTATTGGCTCGGGTATCGTTTCCATCACACTTGGGTTGTTGTCGAGTAATAGAATAGTCTGACCTGATAATTAGACCTAAAACAGTCTGTCAGGGCAACAGACTAGACCAGCCTTACTTAAACTGAGCTCCGTCATACTTTTGTAAGTGACACACGCCCAGTGTTCGAATTCTCTTTTACTACAGAAATTATTGTCAATTTGGCGGAAATTGCTTAAATTCAACGCACGACACTTGTGTCCAATGACAGACGATTTGGCGCAGCGGTTAAGAACTTAGCCGCCCCACCCACTGGGTCGAATTGTCGCGGGTGCGATTCCTGCACGGGAGCAATCTTTGTGTTATTCCACGACACAGGAATAAATCCTAGTATGGAACTAGGTTTAATAAAAAAACAATTTCTTACATAGTCGTTCTAACTTATATTTAATTACACAAACTAGTTTATTTTTTTACATTTATGTTACCAGGTGTTGATGAATTATTAAAATGCATTCGCAATATCATCGTTCTTACCAATATTTAATTATACAGTTAAAATGTGCATAGTTCTTTTATTAACACTTATATAGCGACTAGCGCGCATCGAAGAAAAAAGGATTGAGCGTGGCTGGCTGAACTAGTGCATTCCAGAAACAAAATAATTTATGTACAGAAGAATTTATATCGCTTTTTTCGTTCTAACAGATGACAAGAAGGGCAAGAAGGCGAAAGGCAAGCATAAGAGGAAGAATGCGACTGCGCAGCGCACTCTTTCCCCGGCGCTGGACAGCGACGACTCCGAACACCTGCTGGTCAAAGAAGTCGAGAGCGTCAAGGTACTTGGACGAGATATAAATTGAGTATATCCACTTCTGTTTCTCACGGCAATGAATTAAAATAGAGGTTGTGTTAAACGCCCTTAAGAAAAGTTCTAAAGATGCATTCATTTAGTATACATAATAGATTGCCAAATCATTCAAACTATACTAAAGTTACACTTATCTTCAAATTCAGGATCTCAAAGCCCGTGGCATTAATCGCTATGACATAGAAAGTGTTAGCATATTTACCAAAGTAAAAAAGTAAAAAAAAAAATTAAAAAATTTTACCCAAATATTAGAGAAAGCCAGAGAAGTCTGTAAGGAAAGAACCCGTTGGAACTCTGTACTCCCTGCTTACTCCGCAAGGAATCTGGCGTGAGGATATAGACAAATACTGACTGACGATTTAGCGCAGTGGTTAAGAGTTTAAGCCGCTCCGCCCACTGTGTTTAAAAGTCGCGGGTTCGTTTCCCGCACGGGATAAATCTTTGTGTGATCCACAATTATTTATTCCGGTCTGGGTATTTATCTATGTGAATTTTCATGTTTGTAAACACATCCACGACACAGGAATTAAAACTAGAGTGGGGTTACGTTTAAAAAAAAATAGACCAAAATGTCAAATTCAATTAGCTTTAAGCACTTGCTTTGTTGATGCAAAAACTTGGCTACGATCTCTACTACAGATAGTTCGTACTGCCTCATTATAACAAAATGTTTTTGCATTATTTTAATCCAATTTTCTCACTACAAGCCGTTTGTACAGTTAATTACACAATTAAAAGTCTTAAACGAGATAATTGTGCCTTGTTCCCATAGCCCGCGTTATTATCTCGAACTAGTGTGACTCATAATTGCTTGAGATGCAGCAAATACAATAGTTATCTTACACAGATTTGTGCCAAGGTTATATCGATACACACCGTCACGCCTATATGCTGGGGTGGTAGAAGTGTATTCTATACATTCACATTTTACCGACGATGTTAGGTCCCAACATAATAGGGGACGAGTCTATTGCGAATTCTAGTCGAATACGAAAACATTCATAGGTGGCGGTTAAAATTTGGATTATGCTAAATTTTGTTATTCCGATTGGCGCCTAATTTAATATATCTCCTCAATAGTTTTCCTCCGTCACAGAAGACCACACCGTTCATCCAAAATTGGTGTTTGCCATTTTACACGTAAGTCGGCATCGAACACATATTGAGACTTACTAGGTCAAAGGTGGAAGGATGTAGGTACCGGGGAAGACCTAGACCATCTTACCATGACCAAATAGATCGAGTCTTATCTGAAGGACAAGTCAAGAGTCTCCGTAACCGGCGAGCGTGTATGAGACGAACTATGAGAGTGGAGAAAGCCAGAGGGGTATGTAAGAAAAAAACCTGTTAGAACTATCTGCCTACCCGCAAGGGATCTGGCGTGATGATATAGATAGATAGTCTAAGTCCGTAATAATGTATGAAATCTAATTTAAAACTCCCATAAATGTACGCTTGTTCGTCCTGAGTCCTAATCCAAACTTACCCTCGCTTCTACCGAAGGTCCTGGAAAGCAGTCACATGCCAGCCCGACTCCTCAAAATCACCTACAAGCTGGTAAACACGGAGACGAAACTCCTGCACCGCCTGCTCCAAGCCCACGGCCTGCAGGAGTCTGCTCCGGATGCCAAGGACTGCAACCTGTTGTGGTCTGGCCTCCATCCGAAACCTGACGTGCTGAGGTCCCTGTCGCCTTATCAGAGGGTCAACCATTTCCCCAGGTGAGGGATACTTAATCAATATAAATCCAACGAACCCAGAAACTACAGGCTATGTTGAGTAGTTGGGTAGTTCCGTTGGCCAGCTTCTGGCCTCATCATCGGACCCTGGAGACCATTCGAGTCTACAGTGCTTGTGAGAAATATAAAGACCGAATTTTGACTCGGAGATCGAATGGTAACTTTCGCCAATTCGGCCTGATTTTTTAGTCGTCAGATAAAAGTTACCCTTCAATCAAATTAAAACCTGACTAAATATAAAAGTAAAACAATTAAACTATTTTAATCATACAATTGTAATTCTCAAATTTGTTTAAATTGTATTTTGCCTTATAAATAACTTTTGTCAGATAATTGAAAAATTAGCCGTAACTTTAATGTTAAACCTAACATTTGGTACGCGCTGGTAAAAATTTGATTATCGTACATCACTCTGAAATGGCTTAATCAGTTTGACGGTATATTTGATATTAAACCCACAGCATATCAATCTGTCTTACTCTTTTTATACGAAACGGACTTCATAATTGCAAGACATTTGGATATGAATATAAATCTGATTTGCACTTCGTGTGACTTTCCTTAACACGCACCATATTCCATTCACACCACATCATTATTTATCTATTTTAATAAAATAATGGCAAATATCCGTATCTCACGGACAATTTGCAATCTAAAATGAAAATTTCAAAGTATTGTAGGTACTTATTACTTATATCGCGAAGTCGCCGACATCTTTACTGAATGTCAACACACAATATAACCTCATATGTAATGGCTACTGAATTATAACCTCAAAATCGAATACCTTTTGTGCAATATTGCGATTCCCCTGCTTGTCCGTTTAATTTAATAATAAATGCCTTAAGAGAATTTATGATGGAAAAGTCAAGAGTCTCCGTAACCGGCGAGCGTGTATGAGACGAACTATGAGAGTCGAGGAAGCCAGAGAGGTATGTAAGGAAAGAACCTCTTGGAACTCTGTACTCTCTGCCTACCCCGCAAGGGATCTGGCGTGAGGTTATAGATAGATAGATAGATAGAATTTATGGGTGATTTGATCATACAAGTATTTTTTCATTGCTGTTGGTTCTGGGGCAAATCATGTATGGGCGCAGAACAATGTCCTTTTTCTATCTAACTCACTACGACCAAATTATGTCAATTCAATGTATACCTGACATGTCATACATATTCTGGTTTAAATTCAATAACATTGGGGTATATGATGATGCACGTATTTTGGTTGGCAATTTACATAATTTTCCATGACATGTATAGACATGACCGCAAAGTAGGCACTCGCTGATTAGATCCCTGCACGCCACATACTGTGTGACCCACAAACATTTATTTTAGTCTGAGTGTTTGTGTATTTGTAAAGGCACCTTTTTTTACTAGCCTGTTTGACTGTCCCAATCCTGAGCAGAGAACTCCCCTTTAAATGCATCCACGACACTGAAATCATTCGTATCGTGAGGCGTTTTTTTAAATAAAGGTGTATAGAAGGATCAGTACATTACTTTTATCATTCGCCATAAAGCCGCTACTTCATTACGTTCAAATTCTAAATCTTTCCTGTGCTTTGAAATGCACTTTTCGCTGTTGGTCCTGTTTACCACCTCATGTTACAGTCATTAGGCCAATTGGAAGCTTCCATCTCCATCAATCTGCAATGGGCCCGCGTGTTGGAATATGCCTATATTCTCTCACACCTTAATTTGTGAGACAAGGCGTTTGCCTAACAGTGGGACAATATAGACTGATCGACGACAGCTTGGTCTAGTGCAGGGATTCCGAAGTGGTCGATATCGACCCCTTCGGTTTCCCAGGGGTCTTCATAAAGGAAAACTGATTTTAGGGGACGACGTGGTCTAAATATCGACCCCCTATTAATGTGATAATGCAAGAAGAGTTGATTACCATCAGCACAGACGAGGAGCTTAAGCAAAAGTTCAACCAAGGCTATCAGAAGTTCTGGTTGCAACGCAACATTGAAACACAGTATCCTGTATTGCTGAAAAATACCTTATCGCTTTTTCATCATCATACCTCGCCGTAGAAGGCTTCAGTGAGGTTACAAACATTTTGACAATACAAAGAAACCGTTTGAAAATCAACGAACGCGACAATTTAAAGCTGCGACTCACCAATATTGAAATTTTAACTAGATTGGTAGACCAGGTTCATCCATCACACCGATTTTTTTATTTTTTTTTATTTTACTTTACGATTTTAATGTATTTTTTATAAATAATATACCTACTGAGTTCTTAGATTTACGCGAATATTACACATGAATAAAACTATTATTTCGGATTTTATCGCAGTTTATTTTTTGGTTTTTAAGTTCCCGACGTTTCGAGTGCTTTGCAGCACCCATGGTCACGGGAAGGACCTTCCCGTGACCACGGGTACTGCATGGGTGCTGCCAAAAAATAAACCGCGATAAAATTCGAAATAATAGTTTTATTTCATGAATACTATACCTACTTAAGTATTTTTACGTAATTTGTATTAATAAGTATTAATTACACTTGATATTTACTGAATACTTTGTTAAATTTTGATGAGAAAATGATGTCAAGTTAGTCACTTAACCAACCGCAAAGTTTTTAAATTGATAAGTATTTTGTATCAATAGGAAAAAAACTAGAGGTCTAAAGTATCAGTTCATTTTGGAAAAGGGGTCTCTTGCCCATAATAGTTTGGGAATCCCTGGTCTAGTGTTTAGGCTTTTCCGCTCACTCAAGTTGTCGCGGGTTCTATTCCAATATGAGAGAAAGCTTTGGGTGACTAACAAATGTTTGTTTGGTTCTGGGTTTTATTCGCTATGACCAAATGCGGCACGTTACGATGCGTACGGGTGGGTGGTAACATGCCACCCTGGATTGACGTTGAAATCGGCGTCAAGCAGGGTTGCGTGTTGTCCGCTAGACTGTTTATAATATATTTGGATAAAAGTCTCCAAAGACTGAAAGCGATGAATGAAGGTGTACAAATGAGTGATCTAGTGGTAAATCATTTACTATATGCAGATGACGCCAACAGCCACTGATCTGCAAACACTAATCACAGTTATGGAAGACGACTGTATGAAAAATGGCTTACATTTGAATGTAAAGAAAACCAAAATTATGGTTTTTGAACGGGAAGAAACCAGAACGAATGCAAGGATTGTGGTTGGTAACGATGTGCTGAAGTTGTGAATGAGTCTGTACATCTTGGATGTGCATTCAGTAAGGATGGGAAATACACCGCTGACATAGAGAGAAGAGTGAGTGCAGGGAACAGAGTGAATGGTGCGATGGGAAAGCTACTTGAGAGCCGGCACTTAAGCCAAAAGGCGCAGCTGGCCATGCATAACGGATTGCTTGTCCCAACGCTGTTGTATGGCAGCGAGAACTGGGTATGTAAGAAGGAAATGAAAGTAGGATAAATGCGGTGGAAATGCGAGCTCTGCGGAAGATGTGCGGAGTGAAGTTGAGCGACCGTATTCGCAACAGGGTAGTAAGAAAGCGAGTAGGTTTGGAAGATAGTATCGGTGTAAAGATGAGAAAGGGTATGCTCCGTTGGTTTGGGCATATAGAAAGAATGTCCGAAGAAGGAATGGCAAAACTGATATACATTGCGAAAGTGGAAGGATGTAGGTACCGGGGAAGATCTAGACTATCTTACCATGACCAAATAGACCGGGTCTTATCTGAAGGACAAGTCAGGAGTCTCCGTAACCGGCGAGCGTGTATAAGATGAACTATGAGAGTGGAAGAAGCCCGAGAGGTATGTAAGGAAAGAGCCTGTTGGAACTCTGTACTCTCTGCCTACCCCGCAAGGGACCTGGCGTGATGATATAGATAGATAAAAAAAATAAGATGCGTTAAAAATCGTTGGAATCAATTCAGTTACCGATTTAGAACAAACTACATTATTATGTTACAGCTGGTATGTACGTGTATATGAATATGATGTTTGCAAACGCCCCCACGACACAGGGATAATCCCTAAGTTCCACAAGCTGCAATTTTTAAATAAGATTTATTATATCTTTACAGATCCTACGAACTGACACGCAAAGACAAGCTGTTCAAAAACATCGAGAAGATGCAGTACTTCCGCGGGCTCAAGCAGTTCGACTTCATCCCCACCACGTTCCTGATGCCGGCGGAGTACAAGGAGCTGTGCTCCACCCACTACCGGACTAAGGGGCCCTGGATTGTAAAGCCGGCGGCCTCCAGTCGAGGGAGGGGCATCTATATTGTTAATTCTGTAAGTTTAAAAGAATTAAGGAGAGAACCTGTTGGAACGTTGTACCCTCTGCCTACCTCGCAAGGCATCTGGCATAATGATATGGATACAGTAGAGTCTCACTAATCCGGCACTTAAGTAGTTCGGCACGTCCAATAATCCGGCCTCGTCGGCGGCAACGTCTGCCTCGTTGGTTTAGGAGCAAAGCACATCGCTTTGTGATCACGAGGGGTTTAAATCTTAGGCCGGACAAAGTTATTCTAACGACAAATTTCCAGTATAAGTCCGGAGCCTGGAATTGTGCCCGGTATATGGCGATAGGCTCGCCCCTATTACATGGGACGAAACGTCGGCGAAAAGTGTATGTACTCAGTACACCTCTACCACCCCCGTTTGGGGAATACCGGCGTGACGGTATATAAGTAATATAATTGGTAACTTTCAGCCAGAACAAATACCGAAAGGCGAGAACGTAGTGGTGGCGAAGTACATCGATAAGCCCCTCCTGATTGGTGGCCACAAGTGCGACCTGCGGCTGTACGTGTGCGTGACCTCCATCGACCCGCTCCTCATCTACTTGTACGAGGAGGGGCTGGTCAGGTTCGCGACCGTCAAGTACGACAAGACGAACAAGAACCTCTGGAACCCCTGCATGCATCTGTGTAACTACAGCATTAATAAGTACCACACGGATTATATCAAGTGAGTATACATTTCACGTACATTTATTTATTACAAGGTTTTATAGACCGAGTCTTATCTGAAGGAAGGTCAAGAGTCTTCGTAACCGGCGACCGTGTATGAGTCGAACTATGAGAAAGCCAGAGAGGTATGAATGGAAAGAACCTGTTGGAACTCTGTATGCTCTGCCTTAAGGTTTTATTGAACTTGCACTGTTGTATGTTTGTCTAATCTTGTAATCCATTCTTAACGCACTTGCGGTTATCCGATTGAGCTTTGGCATACGTAGATAAGTTCGGTGAAAATGAAATAATATGGTACAATGTAACTGGTGTAATGATAAAGTCGGAAAGTGGTCATGGAAACATGTCAACTACACAACATAACCACCTCGTGTTTAGACTTGTTAGATTGGCATTAACAAGTACTATACAACCAGATGACGTTCAGTGTCTGATGATGAAGTTCAAAGGTTGGCAAGGGAACCACCCAACTACTCAAGATAACCCCGCCGTGTTTGGGCTCGTCGGATTTGTCTTGACGAATTCTGTAGATCCGGATAGTGTCAAGGCACTAATGATGGAGCCAAAGGGTGGCCGACGGAAATACCCGACTACTCAACATAATTCCGCCGTGTTTGGGCTCGTTGGATTTGTCTTGACGAGTTCTGTAGACCCGGATGGTTTCGAGGATCTGATGATGGAGCCGTAGGCTGACTGACAGAACTACCCAAGTACTCAATAGCCTCGACGTGTTGGGCCTCGTTCAATTTGTCTATATGTTTTTTACTATTTTTTTTTAAAGTTAATTACCCAATAAATGTTAATTGTTTCTATAGATGCGACGACCCCAACGCGGGCAACATCGGGCACAAGTGGACCCTGTCCGCGCTGCTCCGGCACCTGCGCAAGCAGGGCCGCAACACCACGGCGCTGATGGCCGCCGTCGAGGACCTGGTGGTCAAGTCCATCCTGTCCTCCGCGCAGACCATCACCGCCGCCGCCAGGGTGTTCGTGCCCAACTTCTTCAACTGCTTCGGTGAGTCATACTAGCTATCACTCGTGGACATATCGCTGGAGTAGTACCAGCCTATACTCTCCCACTACTGGGCAAAGGCCTTCTCTCACAAATCGAGGTGAGGGATTACGTCAGGGATTCCCAAACTATTTTGGGTTTGAGGGTCTGAGGTATCAGTTCATTTTGGGAAAGAGGTCCCAAAATGAACTAGCCAAATAACTTTAAAAATCCTATCTCTAGTTTTATCCTATTGATACAAAATACTAACCAATTTAAAAACTGTGCGGTTGGTTAAGTGAGTGAAGTACAACAATGATACTTCCTACTAAAATATTAGTCATTCTTCTAACAACTTTGTACACGTAACATAACTTATACAGTATCTTGAAAGTTTCAAATAAGAACTTGTGTTAATTATTAGGGGTCGTTTTTTAGAGCTCGTCGTCCCCCAAAATCAGTTTTCGTTTATCGACCGCTGGGAAACCGATATTTACCCCAAGGGGTCGATATCGATTACTTTGGGAATCCCTGGATTAGGTGATACTCCACCACGCGGACATAATGCGATGCGATGGAGACCAGTGGCCACCTGCCGTTGGAACTTAATTAAGCCGCCTATAAGCCTGCCGACTTGGCTTAACGACTACCATATCAAGTGATAACCGGGACCAACGGGCTTTCCGAAAAACGGATATATTCGATTATGAAATTGCCACAAACGATAACCTATCTAAGACTGACCGAGCTGAAAACTAACCTTGACGATTAAGAGCACCGCGGTCGCACAGTGCTACAAGCACCTCAGCATATCGCTGACTAACCACAAAAGAGGCACAAGTCAAAAATTTGGTTAGTTGAATTAGCGTTTTAATATCAGGAAATTAGAGTTCTATTTTGTTATTCCTATTCTTTTAGTTGTGTCCATATTCCACACGGCCAGCGATATAGAAATTATGTAGAAAAACCTTCCTAATTAATCTTTTAGGGTTGATTTGAAGGTTAGCGTAAACGGGCAGATATAGAAACGCCGACGAGTCCGCCGAGTTATACCGCCGGTTCCAATATTTAAGTCAGATAGATTTGCTTACTACGGATAGAATTTTAACATATTTTGTACGGAAAATCTGTCAAAATTCTACTGAACCAACCGTTAGTTGTGCGATGTTGACACTCTAGGAGATGAATTAACAAAATCTTAATGCTTACGTATATAAGGAAATTTTGAACAAAATATCAAGCTTCAATTTTGAGCAAAATATATCGGTAGTGACAGTTCTAATTGCCAAACAAAATTAATATTTAATTCAATGGTGTTAAGGCATAGAACAATAAGTATAGAAACTGATCATGGCTCTTATCGCCATTGAATAAAGTATAATTTCGTTTGGCAATTAGAACTGTGACTACCCATCCTATGTGAAAAATACTATAAGAAGCGAAACAATCCTATAAATATTGTAAATGTGAAAGTTTGTGTGTTTGGATGTTTGTTACTCAATCACGCAAAAACGGATGAACGGATCTGGATGAAATTTGGCGCCCTTTTTATCCCGAAAAAATGTTAGCTTCCCATCTAAAATCCACGCGAATGAAATCGCGGGCAGACACTAGTTATCTATAAATCACTGAACGAAAGCCGTCCACTGAAGAGCATAGGCTTCCCCAAAGGTGACCATTCCAGCTTTTACCAGTGATTTTCATCAGATCAGCGGTTCACAAGTCCGTCCCACCCAGAAAGCATTATCACCTATGTTCCTAATTTTTAAATAAGTAAAGATCAAATTCTCAGGGCTTTATAATATCTCGATTCGAAAGCAAATCCGTCAGTAGGATAACAAAACGTTTTGTTCGCAGAATTGTTCGGATATGATATTCTTATAGACGACATGCTGAAACCGTGGCTTCTGGAGATCAATCTTTCGCCCAGGTAACGTGCTCTATATCAGCGATGACAGTGTACTTAATATTTGAAAGAAAGAAAGAAAAACGTTTATTCAGTGACACAAATTATACGGCAAATAATCTATACTAATATTATAAAGAGGAAAGATTTGTATTTTTGTATGTATGTGACGAATAAACTCAAAAACTACTGGACCGATTTCAAAAATTCTTTCACCATTAGAAAGCTACCTTATCCAGAAGTAACATAGACCCGGTAGGTGATTGTAATTTTTTTTTTTTTTTTTTTTTTAAACGTAGCCCCACACTAGTATTTATTCCTGTGTCATGGGTGCGTTTACAAACATGAAAATTCACAAACAAATACCCAGACCAGAACAAATAATTGTGGATCACACAAAGATTTGTCCCGTGCGGGAATCGAACCCGCGACTATTCGACACAGTGGGCGGAGCAGCTCAAGCTCTTAACCACTGCGCTAAATCGTCCGTCTTAGGTCCGTCGTCGTAGGTGGCGCTGTTGTCGACCGGGCACGAAGTCGCGGGAAAGCTAGTATAAAATAAAATAAAAAATTAAATGAAATGGTATACACTTAGCATAATGCAGAGGCAACTCAAATGCCACGACGCTGGTCTTCCGTATATACCAGTTTAAATTGAGAGAGTAACTATAATACAAAGACAAAAAATACAAACAGTTCATCAGAGTAAACGTAGATGTAGTTCTATCTATCTATAGATAGAACTACATCTACGTTTATCTATCTATATCTATCTATCTATATCATCACGCCAGATCCCTTACGGGGTAGGCAGAGAGTACAGAGTTCCAACAGGCTCTTTCCTTACATACCTCTCTGGCTTCCTCTACTCTCATAATTCGTCTCATACACGCTCGCCGGTTACGGAGACTCCTGACTTGTCCTTCAGATAAGACCCGGTCTATTTGGTCATGGTAAGATAGTCTAGGTCTTCCCCGGTACCTACATCCTTCCACTTTCGCGTTGTATATCAGTTTTGTCATTCTTTCTTCGAACATTCTTTCTATATGCCCGAACCAACGGAGCATACCCTTTCTCATCTTTACACCGATATTCTCTTTCATACCTATTTGCTTTCTTACTACGCTGTTGCGAATACGGTCGGTCAGCTTCACTCCGCACATCTTCCGCAGAGCTCGCATTTCCACCGCATTTTCCATAGATGTAGTTGTTGAATACTAATGTGGAAAATAAAGTATATTACGTATAAGTAATAACAACAGTAAACAATAAAAATAACAAAATTGAGTTAAGTCGATCCGATGAAGATTTAGGTACGCGGCTTGGAGAATTAGGTAGACGGCTTGGAGACAAACGGTTATGGAAAAAGCTTGTTAGGTGTAAAAGGTGCTCTTTTAAATTGGATTTTAATTTTTTAGTCGTAGTTACGTTGTAAGGGAATACCACCATTCTGACGGCTCTTGTGGAAGGTGCCCTTCCGGCTAAAGTATAGTTATTGCATAGTCGCCCTCTTGCCCAGTGAACCTGTAATGGGCCCCTCGGTCAACAGGGTAGATAATTCACACACACATACGGTCTACTGTTTTCCAAGTTCTATACCTATTCAATTGATATATTAACGTTTTTCAGTGCTGCCAAATCAGCGAATGTTTACTGTCCTAATACGGTACCCCTCACGATGCCCTTACATCACTTTTTCGGATGCAGATACCGCACATAGGATCAGACATCGACCTCGCCGGCGAGGTCGGAGATCCCTTGGCCGGCCGGTGCAGAGCACTACGGCGAGACACCTAGTACACGCCCTGCCCCATAGCGACTACCCAAGCCGAGGCCGTTCCTCCTTGAGGCGCCCTTGAGCTAGTTGCCCCCTTGCCCTTCTGGCTCGAGCGTAGTGGTTGCACGCTCGCCCTCTTGTCCGGTGAAGGTGTAAACGCCAAGAGCGTAGATAATTCACACACACACACCTAATACGGTACCTTTACATATATGGGTGCTGCTTGTGGAGACTGGTCCACCCAGAATCCTCTAGCTTCTCATTATAACATATGTTTAAAAATATTATTATTAGTCTTATATCCCAGTCGTAACATCACACTGGAGCTGGATCGCATAAATGATTTTGTATAATATAAAAATGTACGTATCTATACAGAAAATGATGAAAAAAATGAATGGGGAATTAGACAAAAAAGAGAAACCCCCTGAGTTTCTCGCCGGATTTTCTCAGTGGAGGCCACGTTCCGATCCGGTGGTAGATTAGTAAGTTAAAAAAAATGCAAATATGTAAACACCCCGCAGGGTTTATGCAAAATAAACGATTTGAGTTTAAGTGGTCCATTATTTTTACTACGCCATGACATACCGGCGACCCTTGGCTAGAAGGGTCCCGGTGGAGCGTAATTGGACTCTTGCCTTCTTACCTAGTGAAATTATATAGGCCCGTCACATCATGAAGTGTCATGGCAACAGCCTCAGCCCCTAATACTTCTTCAGTTACATGCTACTTTTGAAGGTAGTACCCATAGTTAAATATCACGTTTTGGTGCCAGTTTGGCGTGCGAGAGTCCCCTGGACGCGCGCGTGAAGTCTGCGCTCCTGGCTGACACCCTGACCCTGGTGGGACTGCCCGCAGTGCCCATGACTAAAGCTGACATCTCCGCGCAGAGCAACTCCTTGAGGATGAGGATAGGCGCAGTAAGTAACTATAGGGGCAGGCGGAGAATACCGTCTCGTACTCGTACACTACACAGCCTACCCCGCTAGGATCTGGCTTGAAGTAACTAACACCTATATTATTAATTTAGTTAGTCGTTCGTAGTGCGTAACGAAAGTGTTATTAGCGATTATCAAAAAAGCTACGTACGGCTCGATTCGCCTTGAGATAGGTGACCGTTGTTCCCACACTGCAACATCAGCAGGGGGGCCTTAGGGGTCGCGGACGCAAGGGGCGGGGGCCCTGAGCGTCCTTCACGAGCAACCCCGAAGAGGACGGCGGCGTGGTGTTGCCCACGTCGCCGTGAGCACCGCGTCGGTGCGGGGGGGGGAGGGGGAGCGTGTCATCAAGTCTCCCTCCGATGGCGGGCTCATCAGAGCGCGGCACAAGATGGGCACCCGGAACTTCTCCAAAGTGCTGATGTCGGCCACTCTGGGGTTTTTAGTCCGACACGCCCTGCAAGCTTCCCCCGAGGCTCGCGGAAGTGCAGGATTTTCCCCAGGAAAAAAAGGTGACCGTTTGTTACAACTACATTTTCGAGTGTCTCTGAGCTTAAGGAGGTTTTTTGGCTCGGTTCTTACTACGTGTAGTAGTCAATAGACTCAACTGGTAGCCTTATGGGTAGAGATTTCGGTAAAACAATAGAAATAAAACGCTAAAATCCGTGCTAAGCCAAGAAGGCCTATGTGTGCCTAAAATTGACCAAATTGTATGTATGTAAGGATGTAAGAATGAATATATTAACAAAAAAAATATAGCTTTAGTTATAAACGAGTACTAAATGGACGTAAAGTAGGCTTTTACACCAATTCTTAAATTTAAAAAACAGATATAATGTATTTATAAACATTTTCCTTATTTTATAGTTTTTTATTATTTTAACGGTGTAAATATATAATGTTCCTATTAATATAATAGGAACATTACAAGTTGCTCTTGTAAATAAATAAAAGTTTTTCCTTAATAGCACACAGTTATTGTTTCTTCGTAGCCAGGGATGTTCAAATTTTGTGAATTGGTTTCCAACAAAATTCGAGTTGATTTTACATTTTGTGCTCTATTCTTAAGATTTTAAAAGGAAGACTGACCATTTTTAAAAGAGTAACAGTATATATTGAAAATAAATGAATGATTTTTATCTTATTAATTTAAATAGTTACAAGTTATTAACACGGTTGTTAATATTATATGGTTGATTCCTATAAATCAGCAGTTATTGTTTTATATCGAATTTTATATGGTTTATTATCTTCCTTTTTTCACCTCACTTCATCCACTTAAAAATATTATTTTGCCGTCGTAGAAACTACCATAGAAAATTAAAATAAATTGTCGGATATGTATATGTAATATGTATGTAATTTGATTATAATGTATTATCTAAGTTTGTATGTACTACGCCACCAACTGCCCTGTATTACTATTTATGTTGATTCTTTCATTGTATTGGTTGTCTGGAAGAAATAGCTTTAGCTATAAGACCGCCAATTGTACATATTAGTCTGTAATTAGTTGTTCATCATCATCATCATCATCAGCAATCAGCCCGTATCTACCCACTGCTGAGTGTAGGCCTCTCCTCTATCATGCCATTCGTTCCGATCCTGTGCTAATCTATTCCACCATTTGCCAGCCACTCTTACGATGTCATCGCTCCATCTAGCCGATGGTCTGCCTATGGGTCGGCGTCCTGTTCTGGGCCACCACTCTGTTACGGCGTTGGTCCACCTGCCATCTTCACGCGCAATTAGTTGTTAATAATTGTAATTTCACTGGTGTACAATAAAGAGTACTCTATCTATCTATGTACTGCAATTATGTAGTGGATTGCTTAGCAGAAAGTCGCAAATACATTCTTTATTAAAACATATATTTTATCGTACAAAATCACTACAAATAAGTTGCTTAGTTAGTGCCATAATTTAGGAAATGGTGCTTAACTTGGTGCAAACTTAAAAAAAAATATAAAACCCGTTTTTCTCAAAAAAGTTGGAACTCTGTACTCTCTGCCTATAGATAGAAAGATATCGGTGGATGACTTCATGCGCTATACATTGTTATAGTAAGCTGTTAATGCTCAAATGAAAATTATGGAGTCTACGTTTTTTTACCATATCGTCTCCATTAGAGCAGTTACTGATGTGCTGAACACAATTGGTGTGCAGTCATAGGTGCTGAGTTTCATATACTGGTTCCATGCTTCAGTTGCTATAATCGAAAGAAGCAGGTTTTTATATAAGGCTGTTTCTAGAGCTGGGGATAAGAAAATTGTAAAAAAATTAAATTGGAATTGAAATATTTCGAATTTTATCGCGGTTTATTTTTCATTTTTTTTTTTTAAGTTTCCGGCCTTGCGATTGTTCCGCAGCACCCACGGTCTCGGGAGGGACTGAGGTGTTTCACGTTCAGAAGTCATTGTTAGTCCGAGTTTCCTAGGGGGGTTAATTTAATTACAATGGCAATCGAAATAGATTGATTCAACAATTTAAAAAATAATCGATTAATGCTCAACACCGGCTCTATCTCGTCAGTGCCGGCGCGTGCACTCGGCCGAGAACGTGTTCGTTCGCGGCAAGAGCACCAGCGCCAACGTGGCCGCCGGCGCCGGTGCCGGGGCCGGCGCTAGCAGTCCGCTGAGCGCGCTGACGGGCGAGGAGCTGCGCCTCGTGAGAGCTGTGCGGGCTCAGTACGCGCGCCGCGGCGGCTTCGTCAGGATCTTCCCCAGCCAGAACTCCTGGCAGAAGTACTCGCAATACCTGGGTGAGTGATTATCAGGATCACACCGTCATTCGCCTACATTCCCCGAGCGGGGCTGGCAGACGTACACTAAGTACATCCACTTTTCGCCGACGATGTTGGGTCCCATGTAATGGGAGGCGAACCTATTGCCATATACCCGGCACAATCCAGACTCCGAGCTCATACTGGAATTATTCCGTTAGAAAAATGTTGGTTAAATTTTTCTGACCTATGATTTAAACCCAGAAACTCGTGATCACAAAGCGATGCGCTTTGCCACTAAACCAACGAGGCAGTCGTGATTACGATTAATATGTTAATACACAGTTAAATAACTGTCCCCTAGTAAAAACCCGACACGAATGTGACTAAATAATTTACCTGCAATCGTTGGGACGCTGACCAGAAAAAGTTATATGATTCTTACAATAAAATACTATTTTGCAAAAGTTACGACGCTGATAAAATTATCCAGCTATAACGTTTCGACACTCACTTAAAGAAAGCGTCGAATTACTCATCAAAACATTTTTTTTTTTCAACGTTACCCCACCCTACGATTTATTCCTGTGTCGTGGGTGCGCTTACAAACATGAAAATTCACATACACAAATACCCAGACCGGACCAAATAATTGTGGATCACACAAAGATTTGTCCCGTGCGGGAATCGAACCCGCGACTATTACACACAGTGGGCGGAGCGGAGCGGGTTAAGCTCTTAACCACTGCGCTGGAGCTAGGCTCGGCGACTCTTCGAAGGATAAAATTCGTAACGAGGTAATCCGACAAAGAACCCAAGTTACCGACATAGCTCGCAGACTCAGTAAGCTAAAGTGGCAATGGGCTGGTCACATCTGCAGAAGGACTGACGGCCGATGGAGCAAGCGTGTCCTAGAGTGGAGACCGCGACTTGGTAAGCGTAAGGTAGCACGGCCCCCAGCTAGATGGACCGACGACCTCAAAAAGGTCGCTGGGACAGACTGGATGCGGAAGGCGGAGGACCGTATGCAATGGCGCGTGTTAGGAGAGGCCTATGTCCAGCAGTGGACTGCGATAGGCTGATTGATTGATATATTAGAATATTTGTTGTTTTTTGTATATTTTAAAACAAAATTCTTTCAAAAGTACTTAATAAATGCATATATAATAATAATAATTTATTCAGAAAAATTGTAGGTACATAATAAACTCATTAGCTTATGAATTACCATTGGAGGGGTACATACCTACCTCTTACAATAGGTCTCATAAAAAAGCTCAGAGTTGCTCAGCGAGCTATGGAGAGAGCTATGCTCGGCGTTTCTCTACGCGATCGAATCAGGAATGAGGAGATTCGTAGAAGAACCAAGGTTACCGACATAGCCCTTAAGATTAGCAAGCTGAAGTGGCAATGGGCGGGCCACATAGCGCGTAGATCGGACGGGCGTTGGGGCAGAAAGATTCTAGAGTGACGACCACGTATTGGCAAGCGCAGCGTGGGACGACCGCCTGCCAGATGGACCGACGATCTTGTGAAAATCGCAGGAAGTCGTTGGATGCAGGTGGCATCGGACCGGTTACGCTGGAAAGCGATTGGGGAGGCCTATGTTCAACAGTGGACAAGTATGTGCTGAGATGATGATGATGATACCTACCTACTAGCGCTTACGTAGTGATTTGTAATAACACGCAGCGCGGGCTCGCCAGTCGTTCCCCGCGTATCTAGCTAACCAGCACAGGCTGGTACATGAAAATTGCTGACGTATATACAGATATACGTCAGCAATTTTCATGTTTGTAAACACACCCACGACACAGGAACAAATCCTAGTGTGGGGCTACGTTATAAAAAACGTATATATATATATTGTATAAAAAAATGTATTCCACCGACAGCAAGGTCTACGACCCAAGCTACCAGGGCTCCAAAGAGAGGAACCTCCTCACAATGCGCGCCGTATCCAATACTACCGCCTTCTGTATCAGGCCCTTCACCCAACTGCCTAGCGAGAGCTTCTCGAGATGTTTATCGAAGCTCTTTGCTATTAGGCCGTTGACTGCTTGCGACTTACTATTATTAATGCGCATGTACTGCAGACCCGGTGACGGGCATCCCGGTGTGCTCCACGTCCCTGAACAACAACATCCCGTACCAAGTGGTGCAGCACAACTATAACCTCCTGGTGCACTCGCACGTGCTGCCGCACTTCCAGCACGCCACCGTCGCCACCAGCCTCACGGACACGCCGCAGAGGTACCCTTATTCATACTTATTAAAAAAAAATAAACACCGTCACGCCTATATTCCCCAAGCGGGGGTGGCAGAGGTGTACTGAGTTCACCCACTTTTCCCATATATAGGAATTTTTCGATAGAAAGCTACATTTGTCCGAACTAGGATTTGAAGTCAGGACCTCGTGATCACAAAGCGATGCGCTTTGCTACTAGACTAACGAGGCATACTAATTCTTCTTTTAAAAAAGCCCCAGCGTCCGCGAGGCCTGAGAAATCTCCACGAAGAGGTTTTTGGGGCATGTCAAACTCCTACCTACTGACGTTGGCGAAGCCGCCACTTTAAAGGGGTTCTAAGGTCCGCGAGAAAAACACATTTGCCCCTATGCCATGCTCATAAAAGCCTGCCTTCTGGGTGTGCAGGTAGACTAAACTTGCTCTTCGCTACACCGACAGCATGCTCATGATGGTGTTAGCTGCTTACTACTGCTGCCCTGCTTCTTGAGCCGCGCTTACTCTCAAGTAGGATTGCGGAGTGTTTTCATTCGGGGATCCCGTCCCTCCCGGCAACGAACTTAAAACTCGTAATCTTAAGCCGTTGGCTAGACAGCTTGGGTGAACTGTTACCACAGTTATACTACGTAAACAGTTAAGCATTTTAGTACAAACGGTCCGAATCAGAATCACGCATATAGACGCGCTCTCCACGCGGATTTTCGTAAGTGTTCCAGGGCTACCTCTGAGACCTGTCGAGAAGCCGCGTAGAAGGCGCGTCTGTGTGCGCGATTCTGATTTGGACCGCTAGTGTTAAGATGCTCAATTGTTGACATATCTTAACTTAGGAGTGAAGCTAACTGACCGTATTCGCAACAGCGTAGTAAGAAAGCGAGTAGGTATGAAAGATAGTATCGGTGTAAAGATGAGAAAGGGCATGCTCCGTTGGTTCGGGCATATAGAAAGAATGTCAGAAGAAAGAATGATAAAACAGGTATACAATGCGAAAGTGGCAGTATGTAGGTACCGGGGAAGACCTAGACTATCTTATCATGAACAAATAGACCGTGTGTTATCTGAAGGACAAGTCAAGAGTCCGTAACCGGCGAGCGTGTATGAGACGTACTATGAGAGTGGAGGAAGCCAGAGAGGTATGTAAGGAAAGAACCTGTTGGAACTCAGTGTTCTCTGCCTATCCGGTAAGGGATCTGGCGTGATGATATAGATAAATAGATAGGTTAACTGAGGTGATACCGCCCTAACGCTGTCGTTTTCGTTAAGTTGGATCGGCTCTTTCCCTCGGCCTCCTCCTTCTGGGACATCGTACCAGCATTGCCCAAAGATGTCATAGATGTATGTTGTATAACACGACGAACGATATGACACCTCTCCGGGCAACATGCTGCAACCGACTTAACATTTGTACCCTAATCTTAATCCAGTCGACATTTAGCGTAAGTGTAAATTAAATACGAGAATGTGCTTTTTGATGTTAGGCTTGGGCTTGTGTTGTTAGGCTTAGCCTTCTGGTCTTGCGCCTGGCCTTGGGGTTGTAAGAACAGGGCTTGAATTAGGGTGTTTGTGTGCAGGTTGAAACGCTACGAGGCGGTGAGCATGACCTGCAACGCGCCGGCCGTGAACCTTGGGGACAGCAGCGGGCCTCCGCCCCACGACACGCGCCGTGCCAAGGAGCTGGTCAAGCGGCAGCTGCTCGACGGACTCAAGCTCACGTCAGTACACACTGTATTACTTATATAACCCCACAAGGATCTTTTGGCCCGCGGACAGAATCGGAAGTAATGCTGTCATTAAATGAAATTTCACTTCATGCCAGCCTCAGAGTTGCCGTGATTCGTAACCGTGGACCTTGGACCCATCTGTTGAAATATCCCTTTGGAAGTAGAAAATATATTATTTGACAGCAACACCCCCTGTCAGTGTCATCCACGGGCCAAAAGAGCCTTGTCGTGCTGTAGATACAACGTGGAAAGTAAAGGTATAACTGCACCGTCAGATGGATGACCGTTTCCAACATTTCCATTTTCGACCAGCACCGTGCCTCCGAGGTGATGTTAAGGACAGTTTCCATTTAGGAATCGATAAACTAAATTTGTAGCCTTATGAGTGGCTTGATAAGTTTCAACAGCAGGTCACTATAAACCTATCCACCTCACTGAGCCTGCGCCGTATGGTGGAATATTATTTAAGCTTTCATTATATAGCTGACGGAGCGCTCGGGAGGCGCTCGGCTGGCGCTCGTTAGCGTGGCACTTACTTCACATTGTGGCCGCGACCTCGTCGGCAAATACTAGCGTCCCGCTCGCACGCGTATTGGCGTCTCGCTGCCGCCGTGCTTCGTTTGTAAATCTCTGGTGACGCAACGGCGGTGGGTCGTCACGTTTCCCGTCGCCCCGGGCGTGGCTGCGCTATGTGGCGTCTCCCGTACAGTTCAGTACATTACAACTGCCCAGGTCGCGCTGCGTCGGCTATGTTCCCAAAGCCTTTACAGTCTCGTCTCGTCTTATCTCGAGTCGTGGGAGAAGGCCTTTATCCAGGAGTGAGACAGTTTAGGCAGCTGTATTATGTGTTGTTCAGGCTGGGCGAGTCGCGGCGCGCGTTCGGGCTGTTCCTGACGCACGTGCTGAAGCGCGTGTCGTCGCCGGCCAACGAGCTGGGCGCGCAGCACGCGCAGCTCGTGCTGCGCTTCCTCAAGCGCGCCTCCGCCACGCTGCGCATGCCATACAATGTAAAGGTGACAGACTATACGCATGCCTAGCACGCACGCATACACAATACGTATACATTTCATATTCGCACACGCACGCACCCGCCCGAGCGCACGCACGTGCACTCACACGCGTGCGCCCCCACACGCGCACACACAAACAAAATCACAACCTCACCTCGCTCACTCGCACAGTTTCTTCTATTGTTTCGATCTGCTTTCAGCATTGTAAGTAAGATTTACTTATCTATCTATCTATCTATAACCTCACGCCAGATCCCTTGCGGGGTAGGCAGAGAGTACAGAGTTCCAACAGGTTCTTTCTTACATACCTCTCTGGCTTCCTCGACTCTCATAGTTCGTCTCATACACGCTCGCCGGTTACGGAGACTCTTGACTTTTCCTTTAGATAAGACTCGGTTTATTTGGTCGTGGTAAGATAGTCTAGGTCTTCCCCGGTACCTGCATCCTTCCACTTTCACATTGTATATCTGTTTTGTCATTCTTTCCTTTGGCATAAATATCGCTTATATTATAATTTACATACCTAACTACCCATTGTAACTCACATAATGTACCTCTAGATCGATTTATAACTATAGGCACATTGTTAAAAATCAACACTGCTAACTGAAGCACAGGTATTAATTTATTTGTTTATTATTAAGGTTTACCAGCGCTTATACACACTAATACTCACAACTAGGTTTGACAGTATTATAGGTAAAACATAAGTGTGACAAACTATTACAGGTAAACACCACATGCTATTTGTAAAGACGACAAAATACTTACTTTATAAATTGAAAGTTTGACACTTTTGACACCAAAAAAAAACACACGTTTGACACCAAAAAAATAAAAGTAAAATAAAATATGGCCATAAGATAAAGATAGCTTTAGTTTTGGCGGGAAGTCGAAGAGTGATGTTGTCAATTTGTTTTAATTTTCGAAACTTGGGTTATTTCGACTAATAATGTATGTTGGTGGAATATTAACCATTATGTGTTCGTATATGTGCATGAGTGAAGGCAATTGTATCAAAGTGATAAAATGTGCCTTTTTGACTTCTTTCAAAACGGCCGTCGTAATTTGTATGTAAAGTATCCACTGCTTTACCATCTAAGGTGGGGTACTTCATTAATTTCATTATCATCGTTGTCATCAAAATCATCGGGGAGTTCAATTAATTTTTAACAAACACGATTATATTCCTCACTGGACACTGGCAAAATACACTTAAAATTAGTGTAAAGCCATAACTTAAAGAAGAAGATCTATCTATATTTATATCATCACGCTAGATCCCTTACGGGGTAGGCTGAGTACTGAGTACTGAGTTCCAACAGGCTCTTTCCTTACATACCTCTCTGGCTTCCTCTACTCTCATAGTTCGTCTCATACACGCTCGCCGGTTACGGAGACTCCTGATTTGTCCTTCAGATAAGACCCGGTCTATTTGGTCATGGTAAGATAGTCTAGGTCTACCCCGGTACCTACATCCTTCCACGAAAGATAAAGAAGAAGATAAAGATAAAAAAGATCAAAATTACTTACTTAATTTTATAAACTACTTTAGGAGGCAAGGTCCCTACTGTTTTTGTTTTAGCCTATGTTCATATTAACTGTGCGTGATGAAAATGTGTTTACAAACAATAAATTATTTATTTATTTATGCTCCACTGTATACCCGTCGTCACATTAAGTGGAACCCGGGGTTCTCGAAAAGTAAAAGAGTAAAAAAACCTAATACAGATCTTACAATGCGCCAACATTTCATGTTTTGTTAATAATATTGCATGGGGTTAACACTTATCATCTAATACCGCCTTGTTATAATATATATAAATTACTGTTATAGTATAGTAGTCGCTTTGTGATCACGAGGTCCTGGGTTCGAATCCTAGGTCGGAAAAATTTAGTTTTTTTAACGAAAAATTCCCAGTATGAGTCCGGAGTCCGGTATTGTGCCCGGTATATGGCAATAGGCTCGCCCCCTATTACTTGGTACCTAACATCGTCGGCGAAACGTGGGTGTACTCAGTACACCTTTGCCACCCCCGCTTGGAGAATAAAGGCGTAACGGTGTGTAAAATTAGGAATAGAGTAATATTAATAACAAGCCTTATGCCAGCAAGATGAAATAAAACTATATAACACCATACAAGGATCTTTTAGCCCGCGGCTAAAATCGGAACTTACGCTGTCATCAAGTGAATTGTCACTTCATGACGGTCGCAGAGTTGGCGTTTATCTTGAAATTTACGCTAGTTCTTTTTTTTAATTCGTAACCGTGCCTGTTGAAATATTTCCCTGAAAGTAAGAAAATTTTACTAAATCTACCTATCTATCTATAACATCACGCCAGATCCCTTGCGGGGTAGGCAGATGCAAAAAATGTACAGGAATGACATTTTACAAATAAAAGTCACCTGTTCGGAACAATGCGCTAAGGATTGCGAGAAGGAAATAGAAATGATACGCTTGTCACTTGCCTAGAGCCTCTGTACTATGATTTTTATTCTATCGTTATCCATACTTTAGTAGTTTTCACATAGGATGGGTAGTGACAGTTCTAATTGCCAAACGAAATTAATATTTAATTCAATGGTGTTAACGTGTACGGTACAACCGTGCATTTTTCTATGGTCAGCAATTACACGCGGCGCGTGCGACACCATTTACTTCAATATCACGAAAGTGCACATCAGTTCGCGTTCAACCAACAAGGGTCGCGCGTGCTCGCGTATCATTAGCATTTATCAAGCAATTAATTACAGTTCATTACTTTTTCGGACAATATAATTTTCCTTCAGTAAGGATGGGAAATACACCGCTGACATAGAGAGAAGAGTGAGTGCAGGGAACAGAGTGAATGGTGCGATGGGAAAGCTACTCGGGAGCCGGCACTTAAGCCATAAGGCGCAGCTGGCCATACATAACGGAGTTCTTGTCCCAACGCTGTTATATGGTAGCGAGAGCTGGATATGTAAGAAGGAGAATGAAAGTAGGAGAAATGCGGTAGAAATGCGAGCTCTGCGGAAGATGTGCGGAGTGAAGCTGACCGACCGCATTAGCAACAGCATAATAAGACAGCGAGTAGGTATGAAAGATAGTATCGGTGTAAAGATGAGAAAGGGCATGCGCCGTTGGTTCGGGCATATAGAAAGAATGCCAGAGGAAAGAATGACAAAAGAGATATACAATGTGAAAGTGGAAGGATGCAGGTACCGGGGAAGACCTAGACTATCTTACCACGACCAAATAAACCGAGTCTTGTCAGATGGAAAAGTCAAGAGTCTCCGTAACCGGCGAGCGTGTATGAGACGAACTATGAGAGTCGAGGAAGCCAGAGAGGTATGTAAGGAAAGAACCTGTTGGAGCTCTGTACTCTCTGCCTACCCCGCAGGGGATCTGGCGTGAGGTTATAGATAGATAGATAATTATCTATCAAGTTTTGGTGTATTATTTAACAACTATCACTTTATTAGTGTTCGAGTCAACAAGGAACCGTACATAAGGCATAAAACCATAAGTATAGAAACGGGTCATTCCTCTTATTGCCATTGAATAAAGTATAATTTTCTTTGACAGTTACAGCTGTCACAGTACCCGACTTACCTGCATAATACTATAATATAATAAATTCGAAAGTAACTCTGTTTGTTTGTCTTTGTCTGTTACCTTTTCACGCCCAAACCCCTGAACAGATTTCGATCAAATTTAGCAAGGAAAATATATTATACAGGGGAAGGACACAGTCTACCTTTTGTCTGAAAAAAAAGCTAAAGGGTGTAAAATGTACGCCTGAAAATAACGCGAACGAAATTGGGGATACAGCTAGTTGCGTATAAAAGAACAGTGGGTTTAGCATGAAAAGATTGAGGTTGGGGGACGCTAGCCAGTTGATATGCCATCCTTGTCACGCCACAAAGTTGAATCCGTTAATAGTAGACGCCGCCGACTACGATCCCCCCCCCCGACCCTTGTCGCCACCGCCGGCCGCGACATGTTCTCTTCCATAAAGCCGTAGGAGCCCCCTGGTTCGTACGGAATGTCGATCTCCACTCCGATCTAGGTCTCGAACCTATTCGCGCCTATATTAAAAAGGCGACAACACGACACCTCGCGAACGCATCTACCCCTGCCAATCCGTTAATCGTAGTCGTCGCCAACTACGATCCAGCTTTCAAAATATTATTCTGAATATAAACTAAAAACTAAGATGTGAGAGTGAGTTTCTCATGACGATTAATCACCGTAGCATTTTATATGTAATGAGACATCGACTCGCTTTATTCACGCGCGTGTGACCCCACATTTTGGTGAATTATTTTTTATTTTATTATTATAACTTATTTTGAAGATACCTATCTCCTCGTAAAGGAACACGTTCACAGTTGTATTTACATGTATCTTACAGAAATAATGTTTCTGTCGATATTCCTCGCATTAAAGAGACATTAAAATCATGTGACACAATAATATTGAAATGATATATATTTTTTTAACGTCTACTCCAAAAACGCTGCTTAAGATGACTTATCATAAAATACGCTATATTGTTAAGACAATAAATTATCCCGAAAGTAATCCAATGATGAATCGTCGTGAGACATTCGCTCTTAGACATGACCCCTTTTTACAATCACGTTGAACACCTATGTAACGTATGGCGCCGATTAATTTTGGAGCTTTCTGTTAGGGTCCACCGGCGAAGATGTGCGACAAGGACAGGTGCGCGGTGATTGCGAAGCAACTCAACGACTTCCTGTACATGTACTACCGCGAGACCGACCTCTACACCGACAGCGAGGACCGCGCCGGCTGCGTCTCCAACATACACTTCGCGCAGTTCCTGTACTCGGCCAGGTGATATATAGCGTCGTGGTCAGCTCAACACTTCCTGTACATGTACTACTGCGAGACCGACCTCTACACCGACAGCGAGGACCGCGCCGGCTGCGTCTCCAACATACACTTCGCGCAGTTCCTGTACTCGGCCAGGTGATATATAGCGTCGTGGTCAGCTCAACACTTCCTGTACATGTACTACCGCGAGACCGACCTCTACACCGACAGCGAGGACCGCGCCGGCTGCGTCTCCAACATACACTTCGCGCAGTTCCTGTACTCGGCCAGGTGATATATAGCGTCGTGGTCAGCTCAACACTTCCTGTACATGTACTACCGCGAGACCGACCTCTACACCGACAGCGAGGACCGCGCCGGCTGCGTCTCCAACATACACTTCGCGCAGTTCCTGTACTCGGCCAGGTGATATATAGCGTCGTGGTCAGCTCAACACTTCCTGTACATGTACTACCGCGAGACCGACCTCTACACCGACAGCGAGGACCGCGCCGGCTGCGTCTCCAACATACACTTCGCGCAGTTCCTGTACTCGGCCAGGTGATATATAGCGTCGTGGTCAGCTCAACACTTCCTGTACATGTACTACCGCGAGACCGACCTCTACACCGACAGCGAGGACCGCGCCGGCTGCGTCTCCAACATACACTTCGCGCAGTTCCTGTACTCGGCCAGGTGATATATAGCGTCGTGGTCAGCTCAACACTTCCTGTACATGTACTACTGCGAGACCGACCTCTATATATACCGGTTACAATTCCTTCTCCGGAATTTTTCGTTAGAATAACTACAATTGTCCGACCTAGGATTTGAACCCAGATCTCCGGATCACAAAGCGATGCGCTTTGCCACTTGACTAACGTGGCAGCCCTTAGAATCAACATCCCCCAATAAAGGGTTTTCGAGATATCAGGGTATGTTAAGGTCGAAAGAATATATTTGTCGATTAACTAATCAATGGTCACCAGCGAGGTGGACCTGGAGGACGTGCTGCTGCTGCAGCTGCGCATGGAGAAGTTCCAGACCACGTTCCTGGGCGACGCGCGCAACCAGTTCTGCGTGGACCTGCCGCCCGCGCGCCTGTGCGCGGGCGCGCCGCAGCGCCACACGCTGCTCAAGCACCTCGCCTGCCTCGCGCCCGCGCACATGCGCAAGTACCGGTCAGTACCCACTACTGGACATCTGTACAATCTAAATAAATATATACACACTATCTTTGGTAAAATTATTAATTGGTGACACAAGTCCCAACTTCTTCTAGCTCGCTGTTATGACATTTTTAAGGCTCATCATCATCGTATAGCGGTGTAATTTTAATACTGTGAACCATGATCAAAACTTTAATGTCACAGTGGAGAAGCCATTGTTTAGCCTCTGGTGTCAGCTAGTATATCCCCTCGAATCCGCCGCTTAATTTTGGAGTGGGACAGCCCTCTACGATGTGCTGGATAGTCTGCAGTGAGTTTCCACAGTTATAACAAGGAGACTCAGTGATGCCACTCAGTGATGAAGATGATAATTGTACCTTGCGACTCCGGTTCTGATTCGCTTGATGGAAGACCACACCAGCCGCTGCTCTTTGAAGCCTTGTACTACAGTCGTCGGGTCGGCTATGGTGATGTTACCCTGTGAGGCGACCGAACTCTCCCACAGCTTTTTCCACTCTGTCTGGATGTTGGGGTGGTTCTGGGTGTTGTAGTCGCTGCAGATCGGTTTCCGAGAAGGGAGTCTCTGATGGGGAATGTTGTTGAGGGTCTTTCGGATTGGCATCTCATAGGGGGCCATCGGAAATGACTTCCGCCACTCACTGGTTGATGCCTGTTTTCTCCTGAGATCTGGTGGTGCAATTTTTGCAAGTACCGGTAATCAAGAGGTGGGCGTGGGTCGGGGTGTACCGGTAATTACTCGTATCACTGTTTAGCTGAACGTCCACCTTACTTGTGTGTGCACTTTGAAACCACACCGGAGCACAGTATTCAGCAGTACAGTAGGCCAGTGCAAGTGCAGAAGAAGTACACAGAACGTCAGCTCGAGCGCCCCAAGATGTACCCGCTAGGCGACCTATGAGAGTGGCTCGGGTCCTTAATTTTTGGGAAGTAGCTTCCAGGTGGTCGTGAAATGTAAGAGACCGGTCAAGGAAGACCCCCAGGTATTTAGGACAGAAGCTGTGGCTGACCTTTTTCCCGCAGAATGTTATATTGAGCTTCCTCTGAGCCAAGCCGTTTGAGAGATGAAAAGCGCTTACCTCAGTTTTGGAAAGGTTAGGGCATAGCCTCCATTCGGTATAGTACGCGTTCAATAATCCTGCATCTCCCAAAGATCCTGCGATAGTGTGACTTCTCCCTCCTCAAATTTCCTTCCCTGGTGTGCCAGGTCATCGGCATACATACATTTTTCGGACCGAGTGCAGGGCATGCCACTTGTGTATACATTAAACACTAGGTGAGCAAGCACCAAGCCCTGTGGTACGTCGTTTTTGAGCAGATGGAATCTACTCTCCCCGCCGCCTAACAGCATCTTGATACTCGCGGGCCGAGCGTCGTTTTCGGCAGCGAAATGGTTCTTTTGCAAGATACCATAGCGCTATTTTCTATAGTAGTCGTTGGATCCAAACCTTTGAGGTCTACGAAAGCGACGAACGACTTTTGACCACGCTGCTACCCAGCCTCGATGTAGGGTGTACGAGCCAGGACCTGGTCAGCACAGCTTCGGTGTGGTCTAAATCCGGCCGGTTCCGCGGGAATCAGGCGGTCGAGTGACGTTGAGAGCCGATGATACACGATCCGCTCCAGTAGTTTGTAGGTGACACTTAATAAAGATATTGGTCTATATTTAGCAGCATCATTAGCCGGTTTCCCGGGCTTCAGGGTGGTTATTAATTTGGTTTTAAGAAAGGTGTTAGGGAGCTTATTCGATTCTAGAATATCGTTAAAGAAATCGAGTAGCCACCTCCTGCTCAATTTTCCAAGATACTTGAGAAATTCGGGACAGATCTCGTCGAAACCCGCTGCTTTGCTGCATTTGACGTTATAGAGTGCCGTTTCTAGCACTTGTAGAGTGTAAGAGGAACCCTACATGTGGTCTGGTTCAAGACGCTTCATATTATTGATATGTTGGGCTCTGATACTTTTGGCAAAGAACTTATCAAAGTTGGCTGACCTTGATTTTTAAGACGCTTTGCAACGTCCTCTGGATGTACTGATGACTCTTTGGGAGCTGGTGCACCAATTTGCACAACAAAGCTCAAGTGTGTAAAATTCATGCCCTCCACACTATCCATCCATTTCTTTCGGCGGGATTCGTCTGGTGCGTTGACGTTGAGGAAATCCTGGTATGCTTCTTCAGCTTCCTCTGTCCATCCTGGTATGTAATCCTTACGGAACCCCTGGAGTATGTGATGTTAGACCGTTGCGATGATAGCTTTACAGAATCTCTCGTAGTTGTCTACAGTCGGTTTGATCCAGCGAAGAATTGAGTCCGTTAGGCTGCTGAAAGCATCCCAGTCGGCTTTTGAGAAATTCCAGCGGGCTTTAGGGACAGCGTTAACTAGAGGGATTTCAAGGCCAACAGTTATTAGAGCTGGTCGGTGTTGGCTGTTCGGGAAGTTATTTAAGATTCTTCGAGTGGTGGGGAGGATATTGCCACAATGGTCTTGGGACACAAAACAAAGATCAGGATTAGTGTCGCTCTTCCATCTGGCAGAGTGGAACGACCCTTTATCCTGGGAATCAAAAATTAGATGGAAGTCATCTCTGTCTCTGTGTGGGTGGAAATTGGTCAGAATATTGGCTCCTTGCGATCCACTGCGGGCAAAGCACTTGTGCGGCTGAAGTATTTCGACCTCTATGTGGCGCACTGAACTTGTCCCGTAGGACCTCTTAGCGAACTTTTAATAATGCGTTTTTTAAGGCTGTATAAAGTATATAGCAAAGCAAGTGTCGCAGCTATAAATAATTAAACTTGTAATAAATGCGTAATCACAGTGAAGTGCCTAATTGTGCAAAAGAACCCGCTTCAAACTTTAGAGTACACAACACAGCACACAAATCATTTATTTTGTATCAGATCAGAATCAGCCTTCGCTTAGAACATCCATGACAAACACAGCGGGATTATCCGTTTTTGTTTTAATTCTATATCTATGTCATATAACACAAATTTTTAAGGTAAATAAACTGTACTTCATAGCGGGTTCATGAGTGAGTTTAACATTTGACTTGAATTTATACTTCGGTTTATGAAGGAATTTCACATTCAATTAGAAATATGTCCTCCAACTTTGATAAGAAATATCGGAGATTTGAGGCAGCTCTCGAACAAAACGAAAAAAAAATTGGCTATAGACACTAATTTCCCTCTGTCCAGACCAACAACCGATTCCCAAAGCCGCTCAGAAACCGAAGACACAATAAACTCGGAGAGCGAACACCCTGCCTTCAACAACTCCGACATAGTACTCAAAGAATCCCTGAAAGAGGAGAAGCCCCTCACCCAGGCCCTCAAGTACGCCCGGTCATAGCGAACACCGCCCCGTAAGTACACCTTATCTATTGACTGAACCGACATGTATTCTAGGCGTTACAATGCGTAAAAAATAACGTGGATCCTGTGATGGGAATGTATGGCGCTTAGTCTAAAATGTTTCCAAAATCCAATAGAGTTACCTATATTATCAATAATAACAACTGGGAGGCTACCACAATCTCTGGCAGTATTATTGTAATCTTACTTTGCTGTGAGTATAAGACGGAGTTATAAGAAAAGATAGATGAAATGCGCGACGGCAACGATTCTAATAAAAACGGCGTTTTGTATGTATTCAAATTATTTTACATTGATTTCGTCACAATTATGCTTCAACATGCCGAACCTCGCTGTAGCATGAAATTCTAAAGCAATACGAATCCTAACGGTATTGAAATTAGATTAAAAATAATTGACATAAAAGACGCCGGTTCTGCCTTGTGCCATTACTAAGCGCCACCTGTAACTCTTATAAAACATCTACTAATAAGTTATTCTTGTTTCGCAGAAGAAAAATCTACAAAACATTCTCAGTCCTCGGTGAGTCCAGTCAGTACCTAGGACTTTTACCACTAAAACTCCCCCTTGGTAAGAAAGCCGGAAGAAGACTCCACGATCACCAAACAGAACTAACTGGTACCCATCGCGTGTCTGCGAGAGCACATCTTTAGGATTTGAAACAATTTATTTGAATATTGCTGACCGTACCATCCCCGGACAGCAGGGCTGGATCTACTCACATGCAAATAAAACTATTTCTTCGGATTTCTCCTTCCCGTGATTAAGGGTGCTGTGAAGCATTCGAAACGCCGGGTACTTATCAAAATAAACCGCGATAAAGTCCGAAAAAATGGGTTTATTTCTTGTGTAATATTAATATCTCAGAACTCGAATATATTACTATATCAAATCCTTTTTATATTTGATTAAAACAGTGTAAATTATATAGTGAACATAATATAGAACCGGTCCGATGCCACCTGCATCTAACGATTTCCTGCGATCTTCACAAGATCGTCGGTCCGTCTGACGGCTGTTCTAAGCTGCGCTTGCCAATACGTGGTCTCTACTCTAGAATATTTCTGCCCCAACGGCATCGGACCAGTTACGCTGGAAAGCGATTGAGGAAGCCTATGTTCAACAGTGGACAAGTATAGGCTGAGATGATAATGATGATGATATAAAAACCCTTCGTACATACAATACAACATTTTAACCCTATTTATAGTATACCTTAGGCCTTGTTGCTGCCTCTGAAAGAGATGCAAGTTGTGGGTAAAACTAAGAAAAATATGTTGTCTCATTCAACTTGACTTTCAAGATAAAACTCTAAAGTGTAGTAATAAATTTCCAATTATCATTGAATATTTTAATGATTGACGTATTTTTGCTGGTCTTTGTTAAAGATATCTTAAATCTTTTCATCGAAAAACAATGTTTCTCCAATCCAAAATAATAAGCACCAAAATAGTTTTAAAACATTTTAACTTTGTTCCTATTCGTACCACGGACCAGTTGAAATGAATGCCCTTGGAAAGGCTCACAAACTCTTAATTCCTTTTCAAAAAAAAATATCAAATCGATATGCATAATACCAATGTGATTTTTTTTAAATACCTTTGTGGTGGCAACATATCAATGTGTTATAAAATTGATACCTAAATCTTATTTTAAAACAAGCTAGTCATGTTTTATTTGAGAATTATTTTAATTTTCTTGGATTCAACAGCTGTTATGAAAGTTTTCAGGAAATGAGTAAGCGCCATATATGTAATACAAGATTTTAAGCATTTTGCAGGTCACAATTTGTTCAATGGCTACCTAGTCTATTCAACTGGTCTGTGTCCGTACATTTTCACATAAACTCCTGCCTTCTAATAGCAATAATTTAACATAGATGTCGCCAGTGTCGTACCAAAGACGTATTTACGGTCACCGGGCGATTATATTTATATAAGAAGGTGCTATGATAAACGAAATTCAGTTGTAGAGGTGGAATTATCACGCTACAACAACTAGCCTTAAAGTTATTGAATACAGATTTTTTTTTATGTTTATGACATCACGACGACGCGTATTTTGCAATGTCAAGTACTTACGAATATTTATTTCTATCTATCTATCTATCTATCTATAACCTCACGCCAGATCCCTTGCGGGGTAGGCAGAGAGTACAGAGTTCCAACAGGTTCTTTCCTTACATACCTCTCTGGCTTCCTCGACTCTCATAGTTCGTCTCATACACGCTCGCCGGTTACGGAGACTCTTGACTTTTCCATCAGATAAGACTCGGTTTATTTGGTCGTGGTAAGATAGTCCCCGGTTTTATGCATCTTATCTTCCATACCACCTCTTACATTCCAAGTGCCTATTCGGCACTCTGCACCCCACGACTCGCCAGTTCGGGCCCGGCGTGATGGGTGGCGGCCCCCATAGCCGCTTCCACCTACATTCGTACCGACGGGGGCGGGCCGGTACGCGTCGCCTCGGGGGGACGCCCTAGCCCGCACTGCGGTACGTCTTCGGTCCAAGATTGCAGCCATAATGACTGGCAGGGGTCGCGACGAGCACGCTCTTGGACGCTCTTTATTTCTAAATTAATTCAACTCCCCGATGAACTTGATGCGATGGATTCTTTACATACCAATTGCTGCGGCCGTTCTGAGGGAAATCGAAAAGGCACGTTTTATCATTTTGTTACAATTACCTTCACTCGTGTACATATAGGAATACATAATGGTTAATATACCACCAACATTACACATTATAATTCGAAATAACACAAGTTTTGGAAATTAAAATAAATTGACGACATGGCTCTTCGATTTCCCGCTAAAACTTCAATGCAGATTTTGGGTGTTACCTCTCCGATCTATGGAAGCCTTAAGGTACGGCCGAACCAATGCGTTTAGCCGCGGCCGCGGTGGCGATCAGCTCCTGCAGTAATAATATTATAATAATATCAGCCTATAATGTCCCACTGCTGGGCAGGCCTTCTCTTATAAATCAAGGTGAGAGAGATTAGGTCATACTCCACCACGCGGACCCAGTGCGGATTGGCGGAGGCAGGTTTGGGGCCACCTGCTGTTGGAACTTATCAAGCCGCCTATAACGCTTTCAACTTGGCTTACCGACTACCACATTACGTGGTAACCGGGACCAACGGCTTAACGTGCCTTCCGAAGCACGAAGACTCGGTCACCCATCTCAGGCTGACCGAGTCGAACGCTGCTTAACCTTGGTGATCGCTAAGAACACCGCCTGCAGTAATATTTGTTCAGAAATATTCGCACCAACGCGTCCTGCGTCCTTTACGAGCGGTCTGGGCGGCGTCTGCACGCGCAATCATAGGGAGATACTGATCGCCACCGTGATCGCCTTAGTTAGTTATACCTTTAGGCCTACTTGCAGGTTTAATGTTACCTATTGACTAACTCGAGGTTATAACGTTAAATTGCCTTCAACTTAACGTTATAACATCGAGTTAATCAATAGGGAACGCTAACCCTGGTTCGTGCCAACCTTACGCACTTTTATTAACTTTACTGATAAAACAGGGAGTAAAATAGGTGTCTTTCTATGACATCACGGCCGATCCTATGTATCTTTATCTCTATTTATATCGTCACGCCAGATCCCTTGCGGGGTAGGCAGAGAGTACAGAGGTCCAACAGGTTCTTACATACCTCTCACTTCCTTCACGGTCATAGTTCGTTACATACAGGCTCTTGTCTTGACTTGCCTATCAAATAGAACCAAGTAGGTTTTAATAAAAATGTATCCCACTTATGTGAAAATTCCTTACTATGAATTATTCCTCTATCGTTGGTGGGTTTACTAAACAAAGATTAGTTTAACTTTTTTAATAAACAGCATATGTCTGCCTACCCCGCAAGGGATCTGGCGTGATGATTTACGGCCGGTTTCAATATTTAACTCAAGGATCGATTTGCCTATTACAGATAGAATTTTGACATATTTTGTATAGAAAATCTGTGAAAATTCTACTGACTAAACAAATCCACCCAGTTGAATATTAAAACCGAACATTAGAAACATAGAGATAGATAGCGCCGGCCGGTGCAGAGCACCACGGCGAGTCACCTAGTATACGCCCTCCCCCATAGCGACTGCCCAAGCCGAGGCCGTTCCTCCTTGAGGCACCCTTGAGCTAGTTGCCCTCTTGCCCTTCTGGCTCGAGCGTAGTGGTTGCACGCTCGCCCTCTTGTCCGGTGAAGCTGTAAAGGCCCCGCGGCCAACAGCGTAGATCATTCACACACACACACACACAAAATAGCTCGTGTCATAGACAAGTCAAGTTGTATGTAGCGTGAAATTCGCCTAACTAGGGTTTAGAGTGAGAGATAATGGTGATTTGAAACGTGTACTTAACGCGGGATTGTCCCGTAATTGTCATTTTATGGGAACTAGCACAACCTGTATAGCAGTATTACTTTAATCTTACTTCGCCGTGAAAGAGACAGAGCTAACTGCGTATGCCGTCTGTCACACGGCAAGGGCTACAATAATATTGCTAAGATTGTGGTAAGTGCTCTATTGATTTATATCTTCATAGTTAACGCTTATAGATGTATGCAGTTCGCCATAATAATGTTACCATTTTTAAACTGGACGCGTACCTCAATCTCTAACAAAGCTACTATATTCTTACTTTGTTGTAAGAAAGAGATGTGGACATACGTAGTTTATAGCCGGTGTTCAGCTTTTTTTTTAATTGTAGGATCATAATAATATAATAATATTAGCCCTGTTAAGAAACTGTCCCAGTGTTGGGCACGGGCCTCAAACAATTGAAATTTCATTTGCAATCAGAGATGGGAGAATGTTATCAGAATAATGATAACAATTGCATTTTGTAATAATCAATCGCGATTCAAGATCAAAAGTGTAATCGTAATCGTTGAAGATTACACAATGTAATTGTGATCGTTAATACACCATCACGCCTATATTCCCCAAGTGGGGGTGGTTAATCGTTAATCTTATTACATTTTTAACCGACTTCAAAAAGGAGGAGGTTCTATGTTCGGTTGTATGTATGCTTTTTTTTTATGGATGTTCAGCGATATTTCCGTCAATTGTGAACCGATTTTGATAATTTTTTTTGCATTGGGTTCAGTATATCTCCAAGGTGCTCCCATATTAATTTTATTGACATTGGACCTTGGACTTAGAAGATACACCAGGGAACTCCTTAACGACCAACAATAGGCATGTGTAAATTGAGATATTATGGGTATTACGTCAATCCTATAGGTACCCTACTAAAGAATAATTCACTGGTCACTTAAATTTGTAAAATAAAAATCTTTTATAAAAAAAGGTAAACCGACTTCAAAAAGCTTTTTTAATAAAAGATTTTTGCCCATATCTGTTTGCAATTAAATGAATTCCCATGAGGTACTTCGGAATAACAATGTCTTTTAGACGTCAAACGCCTCAAACCCTTCCGTGATCATGGGTCCTTTAGAGCACTCGAAACATCGGGCACTTTGAAACCACAAATAAGCCGCGACCAATCCAAAATACAGTGTAAAGTCTTTGTAACGATTTTGTTATACGAAGGGAAGAAGGAAATATAACCTTATTTCACCAATAAACAATAATAAGCTCTGTTAAGAAACTGTCCTACTATTGGGCACGGGCCTCTTCTCAAAGGGTTCAGGCCATAGTCCACCACGCTGGCCCAGTGCGGATTGGCGAACTTCACACACCTTTGAGAAACTCTTAGGCATGCAAGTTTCCTCACGATGTTTTCCTTCACCGTTAAAGCAAGTGATAGTTATTTTTTTATACGCACTTGTTTTCGAAAAGACAGGGTGCTTGCCTGGGTTTGAACCCGAGACTTCTGACTTTGCAGTCCAACCGTCTAACCACTAGGCTATCACTGCTTATTTAATACTACAATAAACAGTAATTTCTAATTTTATATCTTTCAATAGGTAATTGAATTATACCAAACATATATTCTGTTAACTTTGACGTTTTTTTGTCAGACGTTAGAAACAATATAAGCCAAGAGTTTTAGGCAATTAACAATGATAAACTGCCTGGTTGATCTGGTGGCAAAGCGCATCGCTTTGTGATCACGAGGTCCTGGGCTCAAATCCTAGGTCGGACAAATGTAGTTTTTCTAACGAAAAATTCCCAGTATGAGTCCGGACTCTGGAATTGTGCCCGGTATATGGCAATAGGCTCGCCCCCTATTACATGGGACCCAACATCGTCGGCGAAACGTGGGTGTACTCAGTACATCTCTGCCACCTCCTCTCGGCAATATAGGCGTGACGGTGTTTAATAATGTTTGTTTATTTTAATTGCAACATTTAATTTTTGCCCAACTGTTTATAGAGCAGTGATAGCCAAGTGGTTAGACCGTTCGACTTCAAATTTAGAGGTCTCGGGTTTGAACCCACGGCACGCACCTCTATCTTTTCGAGAGGATGTGCGTACTAAAAATTAACTATAACTTGCTTTAACGGTGAAGGAAAACATCGTGAGGAAACCACCCTTAGAGTTTCTCGAAGGTGTGTGAAGTTCCCCAAACCGCCCTGGGCTAGCGTGGTGGACTATGGCCTAAACCCTCTCAGTTTGAGAGGAAGCCCGTGCCCAACGGTGGGACAGTTTCTTAACAGGGCTACTATTATTATGATTATCTGTTTAGCTCGTGTCTCTTATTCACAGCAAAGTAAGATTAAAACAGTTTTGTTTAAGAGTTTGTGGTAAACTACTAGTAAATTTAAGACAGTTGGACGTACGTAGTTAGTTAAATTAAAAAGATCCAATCCATAATGCGCCAACACTGAAAAATGAACTCGAAAGTACTTAAAATTTGTTTTTGTTCTCTGGTGTTATGTGGGTTAGATCTGTTCTACGTTCAGTTATATTTTTTAACTGTCTGAAACAAGTTTTGGTAATGAATTACCTAACATACAGGAGGTAGGGACTGGGTGGGCAAAACTTAAAAAAGGTGACGGCAGTTATCAATACGAACAACTTTTACTATGGCAACACTTACCAGAAATTAAAAAAAAAAATCTTTACTCGCCCCCTATTGCATGGGACCTAATATCGTCGGCGAAAATTGGGTGTACTCAGTACACCTGTGCCACCCCCGCTTGGAGAATATAGGCGTGACGGTGTGTAAAAAAAAATCCGGGTGTCACATTTTGATGGTCTAGGTGAAGCTTTTTGGCAATCCGGTGTTCAGTCAATTTTGTGTAAGATGGTCATCTATTTTAGATTATAATTTCTATCTAATTCTAGCGCTAGCCTTGTTCAGCGAGTTATGTATACTACTGTGTTGGGTTTTGGAAATCTGGACGCGGTCATCCAATATTGTTGATTTTTTAAGTCAAAACCAAATTATAGGCAAACAATTAATTAATTGTTTAACTAAAATAATGGATTTCATTCTAAACAAAAGTGTTGAAACAGTTTGATAAACTAAGAATGTTAAGCTATTTATGTTGCTAATCGTACCTACTAACATTTTATATGAAACCGGTTATTTTTCTAATTTCCAGTGATTGTCACCATAATAAAAGTAACTAATATTGATCACCATCACCTATTTCAGTCTTTGCGCTCCTGTCCCTACATAACATGTAGGCAGTTATTTCTGAACATGCCGTATATAACTGGGGTAATATACGGATTTTAGGCTTACCTGTGCAGCGACTTACAAACCATTTTAGTAGTGTAATCTTAACGAGAGAGCATGGTCGTGACGTCGATTCTATCTATATCACGCCAGATCCCATGCGGGGTAGACAGAGAGTACCCTGTTAATTTAAAATAAAATGTCTATATATAGCAGAGTATGTAAACAGAATATACATATTTACTTTGAAAAATGGAATATTTGCATTTATAAAGTTTAATTTCAATTTATTATGATAGAAAGGAGATTAATTTAAGTCAATAGGCTAATAATCTATCATTAGGATATTGATATATCGTCACGTCAGATGCCTCGCGGGTTAGGCAGAGGGTATTAGAGTTCCAACAGGATTTTACAGAGTATAAAATATTAGTCGAATAAAACTATTTAAATAAATCGTTTACGATAAAAACGCTTTCTTGTTAAGATTACACGCTAACGACGTCAGTAATCATGATTATGTGAGCTGACAAAATTCAATCGTCATTAGTTAGGCTTGCTTTAAATTTCTCAATTAGCTAGATGTGATAATGATTATATTATATATTTATATTATTATGTAAAAATAATTGTAGCCAGAGCGCTAGCGTCGGCTTTCTGAATTTGGTTTCCAACCGGAACTAAATACTCAAAATTTTAATAAAACCAATATTTTGTCTTATGTCGATTTTGACATGACTTCCTACCAGGAACGTATTAAACAAATGATATGGTATTTTTTACCTCAAGATGAGTAATTTTCAAGAATACTTTCTTAGCGCTCATCCACGGTATATAAGGAACTCTTGCGCAATAATTCATGATTCTAGACCCTACCGGTTTGAACTCTGGGTTGTCCATTAGACAGTTTTAAGAAATCCCTTACCCGCCGGCCGATGTAAAGCACCACGGCGAGACACCTAGTGTATGCCCTCCCCCATAGCGACTGCCCAAGCCGAGGCCGTTCCTCTTTCAGGCGCCCTTGAGCTCGTTGCCCCCTTGCCCTTCTGGCTCGAGCATAGTGGTTGCACGCTCGCCCTCTTGTCCGGTTAAGCTGTAAAGGTCCCGCGGCCAACAGCTTAAATCATTCACACACACAAACGTTTGAAGAAGAATGAAGGTATATTGTAACAGCATACTTCTACCTATATGCCTAAATAAACTAATTTGATTTTAATATTTTAGTATCCAGGTTTTGGACTTGGTAAAATTGAATTCAGAAGCTGTACGTTTGCGCTTGTACTTATTAAATCTCTGCAAAAAAGCCTTTGTGAAGCCGCGCGATATCTTATGTAATTGATATATTTTAAAGTATGTTAGTGATCTGACAACCGATGCTAGTCGACGTGGTCACACCATAGGCTAATTAATGCCACCAAAGTCGAAATATTTATTGCAATAATATAAAGAAAAATATTAGTTTAATAAGTTATTTTAATTTATTTCTTTGACTTCAATTATTTATTATGAAAATGGGAAATTTGATTAGTTATTGACCGTCCACAACGCGTGATTGCATTTTATTTATGAATCTCATCTGGTGTTGTAAAAATGAGCGCTGAAGTCGAGCGTTCAGCGCCGAGTCGACGCTCACGAGCGTTGAAACACGTAGAAGACGCGAGCGTTTTAAGCGCCGACTCGAGCGTTATTACAACACTAATCTCATCGAAGCCAGTGTCTGATAATAATTATTGAAAGTATTACTAGTTAGTAAGAACGCAATGATTCCTTTATTTAGTTGGATTTTTAAAAAGCGTGCACTTTCAATTTGTTTTTGATTATTTGCACAAATTTGATAAAATTTATAGAAGGCAAAATCAGAAATTCGGTAAAAATGTGGAGACTTAACGTGAAACTGATATTAAAACAAATTAACTGATCTCCATTTCTTGTTCTGGATTTTATTTGTTTTAATCATTTTCTTGTAGGCAGCTCAGCTGATTTTAGGTTTATAAATTCTTATTATTTTAATTTCGGACATGTTAATATGTATTTAAGTTGAAATTAATTATAGCATCAATTTCATATTTTCTACTTGTATTATTAGAGGGTTCATAGTCCAATAAATGCATTATCTGAAGTAAGTATATAGGCTTCGAGGATCGAGTACAAGTGAAGCTTTCGCTTGAGTACAAAGTGTGAAATTAGTGAACATTGGCAAAGTTTTAATCTCATATTGTAAAAATATATTTTGAATATGCTAAATAAAAAATAAAATAATTTTATTGTTTCATTTATATTGAAATATTGACACAACTGAATAAGATGTTAATGGGGCTTTGTGGGTTTTTTGGCCAAAAATCCCCATTAACAAAGAAATCAGCCGGCAATGGGGATTTGTAGAAAAAAAAGCCATAAATCCCTGGGAGGGGGAGTTCTACAATAACCACGTACGCGCGTGGAAAAAGCGCTCGTGCGAATGAGGGGTAAGACCTGAAAAAACCGCTGCAGATCTTAAGGTGCACGCGAAGCGTAGCGAGTTGCGACTACCTACCAATAGATTGTGCTGGCGATCCGCCATACATGTCTAGAACGCGATATTAGAGTTACACGAAGTGTAACATATATACAAGCCCCCTGACAACAACTCTTGGGGAGCGTGGCTGGCCCTGCCAGACACAACACCCGTCTGGCTGGAAGATCTTCCCTTTGACAAATCCTGCCAAACGAGCATCTCTTTACAGTAGTACAGATGTACATCGCTAACGGCTTACAGCATTGATGCCTTGATTAGGGCAGCTTGCTCGTGTAGTTATAGCAAGCGCATTTTTAACTCTCTCAAGTATTCACCACGTGCAGGACGCGTTTGTTCTCATAACTTGCTCCCGCACACGTCCACACTATGTATGCACGCCAGACGGTGAAGCTGTAAAGGCCTCGCGGCCAACAGCGTACATCATTCACACACACACGCCAGAGGCATATAATCTGTGATGCAAGACAGCACCAGGGATGCGTTGTGAATGATTCGCCAAAAGGTACATATTACTATATAAAGTACAGTCAGCACAAGAGTTGTCTGTAAATTATTACTTAACTTTAGCTATCACTATGATAGCATCCTAGTCAGCAGCGCTGTACGGTGTACATGTATTGCGCAAGGTGGCGCCGTCAGCATTTCCCAGTCGGCGCATCGCTCCACCATAATTTTATATAATTTAAGTTTAGTACGCAATCAACCATCGCGCGCTCATTACCATTTTCATTGTTCACGTATAACCATCGCGTGTGCGTTACCATTTTCATTCATTATATACCAGTTAATTAGAGTACCAGTTAATAAACCATTATTCTCTCTAATTACTGATCTTCTTATTTTACCATAACTGACATACCACATAAACCAGAACCCTAAACATGGTCCTTCGATCGCGAAGGGGGCCATTCGCGAGTGTTAACGGTGAATCGGGACTTATTCCGTGTGCAAGGATTTAGTACTGTGCAACCTATAACCTCAGTGTAGTGGTTCCTGAACAACCAGCGTAGTGGATATCACCAGTCCATTACCGGAGTCTACCATACCACCACATCGGAGAGCTGTGGATCAGTGCGATTCACAGCAGCGTACGTAACCAGCACCTCAAGTAAGGCCTTTTATTTTACCAATAATTACCATCAACCAATTATGGAGGGTTTACTGCAAACTCAGCAGCAAATCATGGTAGGCATGGACCAACTTCTACAAAATTTCAAGAAGGATGGCCGTGACCGTAAGACACCAGATTATATAAAACGCAGGCTGGGGACACTGGATTCCTACTGGAAGGAATTCCATTCTAACCATGTCCAGTTATGTTCGTTAGGAGACCAGGATTATTCTTATTTTGCGGAAAACGATTATGAGAAAACCAGAGATTTTTATAGTCAAGCAAGGCAGATTATTGTGAATTATAAACCAGAGGTTAAACCAGATGCTAAACCAACAACACCAATACTCAAACCAGCCACGTTACTTCCAAGTCAAGGCTCAGAACCAGCTCCGGGTACGTCCATGACGGAAGGGACGGAGAGCAAACTTGACGAGATGCTGCGAAAACAGCAAAGTAACTTCAAGGCATTCTCTCGAACTGTTAAGAATATTGATGTTAATAGGCTGACCGACAAATGGGAGTTCGAAGACGCCCTTAGAACTCTTCAATCTCGCTGGTCAGTGATAGATAATTTACATTGGGACATAGATAGCGAATCAAACGGCGACTACGAATCGTATGAATTGATGTATAATAAACACGAAAAAACATACGACGACATGAAAAGAACTATAAACAATAAAATGTGGTCTGTTTCGCACCGGGAGAAGATAACGCCCCAAATGGACATACCATACTTTTCTGGAAGTTACCAGCAGTGGACTTCGTTTAAAGATCTTTTCCAAGAAGCCATACATAACAACCATTCACTGTCCAGTGCCCAGAAATTACAATTTTTGAAAAGTAAGCTGAGGGGAGAGGCTGAAAAATTAATTCAACATCTGGCAATTAGTTCCGAAAACTACCAAATATCGTGGGAGATTCTCAACCACAGATACAGTAACACCAATTTGATATTCACAGCGCATGTCGACACTCTGCTTGATTTACCCGTCATGCAATCTCAGACTGCAGCTCAGATCAAAAGATTGCATGATACTACCAATGAATGTTTACATGCGATTCAGAAGTTGGGAGCGAATACATCGTCATGGGATCCATTATTAGTTCATTTATTGTCCAAAAAACTTGACGCTGAATCTCATAACGACTACGTAACGTCACTAGCAGACCCACGGAAATTACCATCCCTTCAAGATTTTCTTCGTTATCTAGAAACCAAATTTATATCGATAGAGGCGTTTAGAAGAAAACAAAACACGACCAAGACACTAAACCATGAATTTAACTTCAGGAAACCAGTAACTCAATTTTCCCCGGTCAACCATTACCATAAGAGTTACAGCAAGCCATCACCATCACCATTCAAAACCATGAATGTGACGGCACCGAAATGTCCAGTGTGTAAAGAGAACCATCCATTATTTTATTGCAACAGGTTTCGAGAATTAAGACCGGATATGAAACTAAAAACCATTGCGAAATGTAATTTGTGTTATAATTGTTTTGTTAACCATCAAGGCAAAGAATGCCTGTCTAGCAAAACATGCCGTCATTGCAATGAAAAACACAATTCGTTACTTCACGATGCAATTGCGACACCAGCAAGCAACAATAATAATTTTCAAGGGTCTCAGCAAAATTGTCACGTATCGCAAGAGAACATGGCCGAAATCCTGTTGGCAACCGCCATATTATGCGTAGAGGGAGTCGATGGTAGTCCCTATCGAATGCGTGCCTTGATAGACCAAGGTTCCCAAACATCGTTAATTACCGAAAACGCAGCACAACTATTAGGATTACCAAGGAAACGATGCAAGGGGGTTGTATTTGGAGTCGGCGCGAAAGAAAACAACTGTAAAGGCATTCTAACCATCACTCTGTCGTCTTTACATAACGATTTTACCTACACCACGGATGTTTATATAATGAATAACCTTATAAATAGATTACCAAACCGATCTTTTACCAGACCAGAATGGCCCTATTTAACCAATATAGAACTCGCTGATCCTGAATTTAACTCAAGTCGCTCTGTGGATATGTTGCTAGGGGCCGACGTCTACTCTGCTATAATACTTGGAGGCATAATCAAAACAGATTCATCTCAACCAGTAGCGCAACAGACGCAATTGGGATGGATTCTGTGCGGAAGCGTAAACCCACTCCAGTGTAATGTCGTCATACATGAACTAGACGACATACAAAGATTTTGGGAAGTAGAGGATGTACCAGAAGATTCATCTTTATCGAGCTGTGATGACCATTGTATCCAGTTTTATAAGGCTACTACCAAAAGACACGAGGACGGGCGATATGACGTCAGACTTCCACTCAAACCAATTGATTTTGAGGAAAATTTAGGCGCGTCGAAACCAATGGCTATTGCTCAATTTCGTCAATTAGAACGTAGATTTACCAGAAACCAACAAGTAGCTCATGATTATAAGAATTTTATTAATGAATATTTATCTTTAGGCCATATGATACCTGTCGTCGTCGGTAACACGACGCGAGAATGTTATTTGCCACACCATTGCATACAAAGGTCAGAATCGACGACTACGTCACTTCGAGTTGTTTTTAATGCGTCAGCTAAGACGTCCAGTGGGTTAAGTGTCAATGACCTTATGGAGGCAGGTCCTAACCTACAAAAGGACTTGCTATCGATGATTCTAAAATGGAGACAATATCGCTATGCCTTTAGCGCAGACATTGAAAAAATGTTCCGCCAAATTTGGGTGAATAAAGATGACCAACAGTTACAAAAAATAGTTTGGCGAGACAACCCTTATTCTGTACTCCAAGAATACCAGCTCGCTACTGTTACTTATGGCACAAAGGCAGCACCATTCCTCGCCATGATGACCTTAAGACAGCTTGCTTCCGATGAAAACCATAATTACACCAAAACCAACGCACCAGAAGTCCTGAGGGAATCAATGTATATGGATGATCTTTTACATGGGGCCCACGGAATACCGTACGCTAAACGACTCCAGTTAGACCTTATCCAACTTCTCAGATCAGGGGGGTTTATTTTGAGAAAGTGGAAATCAAACGCACCAGAATTATTACCTGAGTCTAGTGATAACCAGGAACACTTAGATTTTCGGCAAATGGAGTCCACCAAGACCTTAGGATTAAGATGGGACCCGCAGACAGATAATTTTACTTTTAAGCCTAAAATCGACCAAACAATATCACACCATACTAAACGCACCTTGCTGTCAAATATCTCCAAGATATACGATCCGTTAGGTTGGCTATCGCCGGTTACTACAAAATTAAAATTGTTATTTCGTTCTGTATGGCAGTTACAAACCAATTGGGATGATGAGTTACCAGAACACATTTGTACAAAGTGGAAGAATATTAGGGATGACATAAACCAAATTGAACAGATCCAGATACCAAGGTGGATAGGCACAAGAGAGAAGGACACCATTGAACTCCATGGATTTTGTGATGCCTCAACTAAGGCATATGCAAGTGTGGTGTACTGTAAAACCAATCAGAAGAACCAATCGTCTGTGGTTTTAGTCATAGCCAAGGCTCGACTTGCACCTACCAGCAAGACTGTCAGCTTACCAAGGCTCGAACTCTGTGGAGCACTATTGTTGGCCAGACTAATTACCAAAATCAAAAGATGCCTATCCGATTACCAGATTGAGATTTACTGTTGGATTGACTCTATGGTGGTTTTGGGGTGGATACACGGAGAACCAAACCGTTGGAAACCATTTGTATGCAATAGAGTCAAACAAATCACAGAAACCATGTCACCGTCGTGTTGGAGGTACATAAGGTCTGAGGAAAACCCTGCTGACTGTGCCAGCCGAGGTGTGACCGTTAGGCAACTGAAGCAGCATCCTCTGTGGTGGAACGGTCCACAGTGGTTATCAACTTATAAATCAGGTCCTGATAATAACCAAATAGATTATCACACCGATTTAGAAGCAAAACGATCAAAACAAACGAACGTTGTAATACGATCGAGCGATGACACCATTATTCAACAGCTGATAGCAAGACACGGCACAATTACACGAGTTACCAGAATATTGGCGTGGATTTTACGACTGTTTTCTAGAAATAAAACCAAGAACAATGTCATCAAAAGACCAGTAACCAAATTAGCAGTTTTACCAGTAAACAGCAGTGCACCGGGTGCACCAGATAGTTGTACCCAAAAACCACCGCCGATAAAGGTTCAACGAAATACTATTAAAGGACACTCGTGCAATTTTATCACCATGATGTTGATGTTATTCGTGCTCGTAATCACATCAGTCCAATGCTCCTACACCGTTTTTAATCTACCAACAAACCAAACTATTTACTTTGACCAGATATCAACAATGTACCCTATACGTGATGAGTGGAAACTAGTCGTTTATTATGACATGGAGCCCTATTGGCAAGGAAATGAGTTGTTTAAAAAATACTTCAAGCACTTAGAGTACACATGTCTCAATGAAAAGATAAAATCCCAATGTGATATTATCATATTACAATTACAGCATGGCTACAGTGAGTGCGCGTATTATAATAAAATGCTGATGGGTCAACAGTTCACACCGCACTCGCGCCGGCGTCGCGGCCTTGTTAATGGAGTAGGGTATATCGCTCATAGCTTATTTGGGATTTTGGACGAAGATTTCGCAGAACAATACAGGAAAGATATAGATTTAATTAAAATCAATCAAAAACATCTGTCAATTTTGTGGAAAAACCAAACCAGTATAGTAGAAGCGGAATATAACCTGTTGAAGAGAGTGGAAGGTAACATGGACAGTCAACATAAGAAATTTAATCAGCATATAATGGCATTAGAAAGGGCATCTAACGCAGCGAGTACAGCACTTCAAAATGTTGAAACTATCAACAATTTTGCAATGTCGTCTATAGTCGCCAGTAATCTACTGACCAGCTTGAAATACATACAGGATACTCTATTAGACACCATAACCAATATATACTATGGAAACTTCAACATCCATCTGTTAAAGCCAGAACAACTTCAACGGGAATTGAATTTGATATCTGGCCATCTAGACAAGGATTTATCGTTGCCTGTGGATAAAATACAAGATAATTTACACAAAATTTACCATTTATTGAAGGTTAAGGCGCGAATTACCAACGAATACCTTTTAGTTGAGATTAAAATTCCTTTGGTCAGTCGAGATATGTCCGATCTTTACAAATTAATACCGATCCCGCGGAAGGTTGACAATACTATGGTCACCCTAGTGCCAATAGCCACGTACGTTGCGATTAACTTGAAAAAGGATATATATTGGCCTTTAACTGAGGATGATTTGCAATCGTGTTCTCATTTAGACACTACCACACATCTGTGTTCATTGCACATCCCCATGTACCAATACGAAACTGACCAGTCACTCTGTTCGAAGGATTTAACCAACAAGGAGTGTAAAACCAATGTTGCTCCGTGCCAAGATATGTGGACGCAACTTAGCACACTAAACACCTATCTATTCTCATGTTGTGACAAGTGCTTCGTGCGAATGATATGTGGACAATCGATAACAGCGCTGAGACTCACCGGAGCCGGTATACTCACGTTGAAAGAATATTGCCTCATGAAAGGTGACACATTCACTATAACGGCCCATAAAACATTCAGCTCTAAGTTGAACGTTCAACTAGATAACGTGATGCCACTTATACCACCCATAAACCACGTCGTTAATATCTCTCTACCAATTGCGAATATTGACACGAATACCAGCAACTACAATGCTGAATTCGCAGATATAGGTGAAAGAATTCACCACATGAAGTCACAAGAGGGTCTCTTGGAGGAAATTTCGTCCCACGACATTCACCACTATGTCGCTATCTACGTTTTGTGGGCCGCCGTAGCAGCTGTGGCGGTAGCGTGCGTTTCCCAGCGTATGCGCAAGCGTTCGCACCGCCCAACCACTCGCCAGGTCAATGTGGAAGAAAGTGTTGAAGTTAAGGGTATTAGTTTAAAAGAAAACCAATACAGAAGTGATAGTCCAAATGTGTTTTGTGTTAGTGTACAGGAAAATAATGCCACTTGTAGTGCGCGTATTGATAAGACTACCTCGCCTTCGCCTCGTAACCAATTTAAGGATACCTTAGCCATGCCTATGGATCCATAGAGACTATAAGTTTTACTAACAACCTATTGGAATCATCTTGTTAATCATCTATTATTGTTGATCATCTTGTATCACCATTGCACCAAACCATCAACTTCTCGCATCTTAATTCCTCATTCACATCTCCATCTTTCTGGCTGGGGAATATGTACGGTGTACATGTATTGCGCAAGGTGGCGCCGTCAGCATTTCCCAGTCGGCGCATCGCTCCACCATAATTTTATATAATTTAAGTTTAGTACGCAATCAACCATCGCGCGCTCATTACCATTTTCATTGTTCACGTATAACCATCGCGTGTGCGTTACCATTTTCATTCATTATATACCAGTTAATTAGAGTACCAGTTAATAAACCATTATTCTCTCTAATTACTGATCTTCTTATTTTACCATAACTGACATACCACATAAACCAGAACCTAAACAAGCGCTTTTGTGACACGAGCGCGCGCATTACAGAAAAAACGCTCTATACGAAATGTTAGGCATGGTACACGATTTATAAGTTGGTGCGGACTGAGAAACTCGAGCAGATTAACCGTATTGTGTCGATGGAAAAATAAGAGTAAAGAAAACCTGGCAAGTCATACGCGCATGTAGCTCGCACATTTTCTCGCATTGTATAAAAGGCACCTTTGGGAGGTAGGTTTTCGCCCAACCACGCGATCGTCTTGCTACAATAAAATTGTTATCCTGAACACAACTATAACTGTTTTTCCCCTACAACCAAATCAATCAACCGAAACAGATCCAACTATAATTCTTTCTCAACAATACGATTTGGTTGGTTCCAGAGCAATCGCTTGTTTAATCATCATCATTTTCAGCCGAAAGAGTTTACCAGGACGTTGGTCTCCCCAATGGTCATCACAACGCCAGGCTTTGTGCTGGACTTTGACCTTCACCAGTAACCAAAGCCTGTTATTTTTTACGTGTTTTGTAATCATGACATACTACAAAAATCGTTCAATTACAATTGTGCCAAAAGTCGGCAATTGTTTGAACTGGTACCTACGACTATGGAAAACCATAAGAATTATTGATAGGTACATGTTCGTGTGTGAAACATTTATCTGTTCCACAAGGCAATAGGCTGATGGAACGTTTTGGGCGATTCTAAGGGTAACTGGAACGCACTATAAAAAAGAAATGCATCATAATTTTTTTTTTACAAATTATAGTAGCTGACTTAGGTTAAGAATTACCTTTTTCTTTCTATTTTGGTAAGTTTTTTCTATTATTTGTCTTTTGTTATCTATCTATCTATCTATACGTTTTTTATTTTTATTAAAAACTGTCAAAACTAGCAATTATGATGTCAATGATCAACAATTTTATTAAAATTGCAATAACGGACTTGGGACTTAGATCATCGGTTGTGGATAACCTGCGGACTGTGGAGTGGGTATAGTGGTGTATAATAATAAAACGAATATATTCATAACACAGTTTATTCAGCAATTGATCAAACTTGTAATTTCTTCCGCATCTGCAGGTGGACGAACATTTCATGTGTGTTCCAAGAAGTTCCCTTCTTCAAGCTTATCCAAGCACTGGATACTTCTCAGTTCTTCAGCCAGGCGCCCAATATCTGTAGAACATATAACATATTAACATGCGTCGAAATCAGCGCCACAAACGTTGTCAAGACGATTAGTTTTCAGACGAAGTTATGTTAACGCAATATGAAAGATTTATTTTACGTTTTATACTGCCGAATATTTAGGCCTGACAAGATCATAAGCCAATTGCCGGAAATGTAATGACTTTGTTTAGTCGCTTGTGCAGAACGCAATTACAAGTTAGGACGTTATTTCGTGCACATTACGGTCGTTTTCCGTGTATTCCGAGCGCGTGGTTAGCCAGCGCGCGCCGCAAACGGTTTGCTTCTATTCAGCCGTACTTACGATTTGTTAATTTCGCATTCCTGTGTCTTCTGCCGTTGTCGCCTAACGTATACAGCGTATCGCCGTCGCTTTAGCATCGACTACGCATCGCCGCCGAAACGCTCGTCATCGTGCCGCTACTAACTATCTGAAAGACTCGCACGCACTTTCTGTGTGGAAAGTAGTCGCTCGACACAGTTAGGTACATGATGGTAATCACAGAGCAGACGAGACCGCCGCGTGCGCCCGACGCCACGCGGCGTGCGGGCTCCGCTAGTGCTCCGTGACCCACGACAGTGAGCCAGTGGCCGTGGGGTGCGTTCGGTCTGTCGGAACGTGTACCGCAAATTTGGGGCGATTAACTATTCTAGGTTCGTGGTTTAGAGCGAGACTTGTATGACGCAAACGTATCGTTACGGATTTATGATTGTACAAATTATTATGGATCGCTAAGGGGGAGGGAACGCACCCCGAAAGGGATATGTCTGCATGCAAAGTTTCGGACCGACCGACGTTCTGTCGGAAGGTATCCTGCAATAAAACCACAAGTTTACAAAGAGGGACCGCAACCAGGACGAAGCAGTATTCGAAGCGAAGGGGCTAGGTCGTCATGCATCGAGTTTAGTGCCGGAAGATTAAAAGTATAATATTTTTTGAAGTCGTTTAATCTAAAAATTAAATATACAACTTAAACAGAGGTACCTTAAATGTAGTCTTAACAATTAACGAATCAATCATTTATATAAATCTAATTACGATTTTATGATACAGCGAACATATCGAGACGATAGTATCTGCGGGTGAAATGAAAACGGGCCGTCAATATTCTCTCATTTATTACAATCATATAAAGCGATTCACATAATTCTATTTCACTCGAATTGGACTTACAAACTAGGGCGTATCGCGGCCGCGGCGAGCCGCGAGCTAGCCGGGGACCGACCGCGCGGCCGGCTCGCGGCGAGTTCGCGGGAGACGGCCGTACCGTACGGTTCGTTCGTGTCGCGGGCTACATGCGGAACTACGAGCGCTGGCTAGTAGCGGCGCGGGCCCAGGCCGGCCAGCTCCCTACCGCGCGCCGCGCCGCCGCCCCCGCTACATACAAACACACGTCAGACTGCGCCCCCCGCCCGGCCCGGGCACCGCCTTAGTGCAGTGACTCGCGACGCTCCTCACCGGACCCCGCAACATCGAATCGTATCATCGGTACGTCAGTGCACTATAGGCTAAGAGGCGCCCCGCGGTTGTCTACGGGCGGGCGTGGATCGTCAACATTGAAATTAGAACAAAAATTGCGTCACCTTGCATCTCATCGGTCCAATGTGACTTAGCTGCGTTGAAAGCATTTGTATCGGTTAATCATGCTCGTTTAAAGTTAACGTATCTATGCCGCGAGTCGAACCGTTCAGTCGGAACGCGGCGTGACTAAACCGTGAGTCATTTACCAGCTAACGAGGAGTAAACTAGTGTGGAGGGAATGTTTGTATTACATTGATGAAAAATGTTGAAGACAGCCGAAGGCCACTTAAATGTACACAGTTGTTAGTTTAGGAATGAAAGGCTGGTGATTCATTGATCACTTACTTTGAAGATATCGAGATAAACACACAACATTAAATTGATAACTTGAAGAACTGACTTCAAAGAAATTATACTCTATAGAATGAAATTGAATTACATGAATTTAGGTACAAAACCAGATGCCACAACTAGACTAGGATGTGGCGAACACGACCGAAACTTTCAAAAAAAAAGGGTTGCAATGGGGCCGTTTGCTCTACATTCCAATTACTGGCGATAAGAAACTTAAATAATTGACTTTACACAATCCTAATATTACCACTCGTTAATTACTTGCTTACGGCTGAATAGATTTGTATTAAAAATTAGTCACGCACAGAATTTAAAGCGCATAGGATGTCCAATCAGATCATAAAATTCTTGATATTCCACAATAATTTTATTAATTCGATAGTAACTGTCTCCGTCTATTTGTCTGTTACCTTTTTACACCCACACCCCTGAACAGATTTTGATCAAATTCGGCAAGGACATAGATGTTATTCACGGGAAGGGCATAGACTAATTTTGGTCTCAAAAAAAAACTTAAGTGTGAAACACACGCCTGAAAATAACGCGGATTAAGTTGCAGGTACTGCTAGTTAGGCATGCCAATTTAAAATCGATTAATCGAAAAATCGATTCTTTCCAGTCAAACTATCGATTTTTTAGAAGCTCTGAATCTATTCGGTGATTCGATTCTGAAAGCCCTTGGAATCGTCGAACATTCATATTTCAATAATACAAAAAAATGGTAATCAACAATATGAATTATACAAGTAGTGTAAATCAAGCATTTAGAATAACTAAAAGCACTTATATTGCTAAAAATACTTAGTGCTAAACTAAAAAAAATTGTTTAAGTCTGTTGTCTATTTAATAATTCGCATTCGAATTTAGAGGTAAATTCGAGGCGTCCAAAAATGATACCAAGAGAAGAATTTTTAAAAATTATTAAAATACCATTAAAATCGATCTTTCATAAATTTATTTAAATCTTTCGGTGCTCGATTTAATCGAGAATAGATTCTAGTTCGTTCAATTCGAATCGATTCATGGAACGATTTTTTTTTTTATAAATCGTCATGCCAACTGCTAATATTCTATAAGCCAAAAAGGCAACCAATGCAGAATACTATTTATGTTCTAAAGTTTTATCCCTGGGGGATTTAAATGTTATTAAATTCTCCACCAATCACAACTTATTTCAATATTGGATACATTTTAAGAACATAATGCAGTGCTGAAAGACTTGGGGTCTTAATTACTCTCCTGATTCTTGCTCCCTCGTAATGCACATTGTTCTAAAATACATTTCTCTATATCCTTATAATAGTGACCATACTTCATACAAAATCTTGAATAAATTATGTCCAGGGAGCGAGAATCATAAACAGATCTGGTTAAATTGAGAAAAATTTAAGATAACTTTAGAATCAGAATATTATTAGATCTTTATAATGGAATAAGTACAAAGTTAATTGATCTGTCCATCGTTACTCCTTGTTAGCTGCTAAAGTTGAAAATTAGCAGGGATAGTGATCTTACCGTCCCATTGGGGGGTACTGCTGTGCGTAGGGGTCTCTGTCGTAGCCACCCACACCGCTGGGTCCTCCGCGCCTGCAAAATACAATAAGATATTTTAAACACACACACACCAACACGCCTATATTCCCCAAGCGGAGGTGGCAGAGGTGTACTGAGTACACCTACATTTCACCGACGTATACCAGGCACAATTCCAGACTCCGGTCTCGTACTGGGAAGTTTTTCATTAGACAAACTACACTTGTCCGACCTAGGATTTGAACCCAGGACCTTGGGATCACAAAGCGATGCGCTTTGCCACTAGACCAACGAGGCAGATATTTTAAAATATAATATAATAATATTAGCTCTATTAAGAAACTGTCCCACCGTTTGGGCACAGGCCTCGTCTCAACCTGAGAGGGTTTAGGCCATAGGCCATAGTCCACCACGCTGGCCCAGTGCCGGTTGGCGACCTTCACACATCTTCGAGAAACTCTTAGACATGCAACTTTCCTCATGACGTTTCCTTCTCTGTTAAAGCAAGTGATACATAATTTTTAATATGCACATGCTTTCGAAAAGACAGTAGTGCTTGCCTGGGTTTGAACCCTAGACCTCTGACTTTGCAGTCCAAAGGTCTAACCACTAGGCTATCACTGCTGCTAAATATAATTTTTCTGTAAAAGTTGACTATGTGGCCATTTTTTATTTACCAATAGCTGCCCGCCCAGGCTTCGCACGAGTGTACTAATACAGACAATGCAACCATTCTGTCAAAATTTTTGAAGATTTCCCTACTGTCATCTGTCTCACTCATTCACTCACTTATTTACATGGGGATTTGCCAACCCAAATTTTCAACTTTTCAATTTTTCAAACATTTTCTTTCATCCAAACCTGACAAGTACAACACATCATCATCACCATCTCAGCCTATACTTGTCCACTGCTGAACATAGGTCTCCCCAATCGCTTTCCAGCGTAACCGGTCCGATGCCACCAACATCCAATGACTTCCTGCTATTTTCACAAGATCGTCTGGCAGGCGGTCGTTCCACGCTGCGCTTGCCAATACGTGGTCTCCACTCTAGAATCTTTCTGCCCCAACGCCCGTCTGATCTACGCGCTATGTGGCCCGCCCATTGCCAGTTCAGCTTGCTAATCTTAAGGGCTACATCGGTGACCTTGGTTCTTCTACGAATCTCCTCATTCCTGATTCGATCGCGTAGAGAAACGCCGAGCATAGCTCTCTCCATAGCTCGCTGAGCAACTTTGAGATTTTTTATGAGACCTATTGTAAGAGACCATTTCTCTGATCCATATATCATCACTCGTAACACATAGTTCCTGTACCACAGGTGTTTTTACAAACATTAAAATTCACATAGTACCATGCGGGAATCGAACCCGCGACCAGTTGATCCAGTAGGCAGAGCAGCTCAAGCTCTTAACCCCTGGCCTAAGACGTCCATTAAATAAGATCAATGATAGATAATTCATGCCACTTAGCCAAAGGAATCACATAATATTATCGATACACTTATGCATGTTCATCAACCTAAGAACTGGTATGACAAGAATTAGAAGAATCGATAAACATAAATAGCATGTGAGGCAGATAATCTTGAAAAGCACAGCTAAGTTCAGCAATAAGTTCTCTGACCTTAGACCTTAATAAAAACACAAAAACATGACTAAGATATCCTAAATGGTGTGCCGGGATTGATGATGGGGCTGGACACCATCCAGGTCTAAAGTACTTGTCAAGATAAATCCAATGAGCCCAAACCAGAGATGGGCATAATGTAATCAAATAAATGATTAACCACCCCGCTTGGGGAATATAGGTGTGGAGGTGCATTTATGATTAACAAATACAATTACATTTTGTAATCTTCAATGATTACAATATGTAAAATTTACACTTTTAATCTTGAATCATGATTGAAGGAAAGAACCTGTTGAAACTCTGTACTCTCTGCCTACCCCGCGAGGGAGCTGGCGTGATGATATAGATAGATAGATAGTGACCTGGGCACCTTTAGACTTCATCATCAGAGCCTGAACACTATCTGGTTGTATTATAGTACTTGTCAATAACAATCCAACAAGCCTAAACATGAGAGGGCTGTTGGACGTGTCATGTTCGGAGGTATTGCAGCTCCATGGTACCATATTATACCAGTGTCACGAACTTAAATAAGTATGCCAAATTTTAGCTCAATCGGATATTCACAAGTGCTTGAAAAGGAATCACAAGATTTGAGACAGACAAGTTTACTAAAAGCTTGTAATTACACTAGTTTGTGATGTTTAACTTGTACTGTGGGGGCATTTATACCCTTTAGTAGACACTTACCGATAGCCATGAATCTAAGTACACTTATGATTAATCTATACTTAAGCACATCTATTTAGCTCGTTCTGCATTGTTCTCCCATACTCCATGAATGTATACAAAAAGAATTGTAAAACTTTCATTTTTAAAATGAGTAACTGTAGAGTTACTTGCCCTTCTTTTCCACAGGAATGACTTTCCAAATGGGCGGTAGTCTTAAGTAATCAATCATTTTCTTTTTGTGACTATTCATGAGTGCCTTTTGGTCTACATGAATAAAAATCTTTTGATTATGATTTTACAAAAGAAATCTATCCATCTATATCATCACACCAGATCCCTTGCGGGGTAGGCAGAGAGTACAGAGTTCCTACATGTTCTTTAAGAAAAAATCTAGAAGTAATAATTATTTAATTTGCTGTGGAGCTTTTAGGGTTGACAAGCTTTACACTTACATATTGATTTTGTTTGATCAAGTCAATTAGTGACAAGACAACATAGACCTGTTATAAATACAAATGACATGTTCATAATAATCCTTATGTACTAAATACTTCTGGCACTCATAGTGTTGTAACCATGGTGTTCTTACTGATCACCATGGTTAAGCAGTGGTTGACTTAGTCGGCCTGAGATGGGTGACTGTTTGTGGCGTTATATACTTTGAGCCGGGTACTTGCCGAAATATTAGTCGTTACATGAACCATTAGTGGTAACTTGAGGAATATACAATTTTTTTTATCTATAAAATCGGCAGGCCTTCTAGCCCTCCGGTCATGTCGTTAAGCGTTATTTTTGTTTGAAATAGCAACTCTAATAGTAGTAACATAATAACATGTAAACAACTGATAAAAGTAACTCACATGGGCGATCGTCGGCTGAACATGTCTCCGTTGGGCATGGGCTGTTGCCGGGGCGGCGCGGCGCGCTCGTAGGCGGGCGGCAGCGCGGGCGGCGCGGCCCGCAGCGGTGCGCGGCGGTCCATCATGTCGCGCTCGTCGGGGTACATCGGCGCGCGCCGCTCGTCCGCGTACATCGGTGCCAGCTCGTCGTAGCGCCGCTCCTCGTACATGGGCGCCGCGTACGGGTCGCGCGCGCGCTCCATCAGCGCGAAGCCGCGCCGGTCCTCGCCGTACCCGTTGTAGCGGTCGTCGTACTGCGGCGGCGGCCGCTCCGCGCGCTCGTACGGCATCGGCCGTGGCGCCATGGGCGGAGCGCCCGGCGGCGGCCCGCGCCCGTGCGGCGCCGGCCGGTCGCGCGCGTACGGCGCCGAGCGCACCGGGCCGGCGCGCCTGTCCGGGCCGCCGCGCATTATGCCGCGGCCGCGCCCGCCGCCGCCGCCGCCGCGGCCCCCGCGCTCCTTGATCCGCCCGCGCTCCACGGAGATGACGCCGCCGTTGAACGTGGTGTTGTTGAGCGCGCGAATGGCCGCCGACGCCTGCTCCTCGCTTTGCATGTGCACGAACCCGCACCGGTTCATTATGTCGCACTCGGTCACGACGCCGAACCGCTCGAATAGCTTCCGTAGCTCCTCGGGCTTGGAGCCCTGGGGCAGGCTGCCGACGAACACCTTCGTTTGCTGCAACGAGACCGTATTTCATGACCGCGAGCCCCATAATTACTTGAATTATACGTAGAAACTACCAAAATCGCACTCACCGGCACCATTGTCTTAATATTAACTTATATTTACTATAATCTCAGTTAAAAATCACTGCCGCTCGTTTTGCGCACCACCAATAATTCGCCGCCAAACAAAATGGCGGACCGGAAACAGACCACGAATGAACGACGCTCCCTCTGCAGTCGTAGACTTGAGTCTCGTCATGGGCATGCGCTCTGATTGGTTCATAGCTACGTCCAAGTTGGAAACGAAATTTTGACATTTAATTCCATAATCTCATTGGATAGAATACAAGGTTGAGTCCACTAACAAAAATAAGGTGTGGCAAATATAATAAAAATGCGTTCTTACAAAAAGTCTTTATTCATCAAAATACAAATAAATTAAATAAAGGAAATAGAAGAGTAATTTTGTTTGAATTATTTTCATCAGGAGTATTCATTAATTATTATTACGTTAAAAACAAACTTGTAAACATATCAAGTAGAACTCGTCATTGACAAAGATTAATTAGGTTTTGGCGGGAAGTCGAAGAGTGATGATGTCAATTTGTTTTAAGTTCCAAAACTTGTGTTATTTAGACTTATAATGTGTAATATTGGTGGTTTCTTTACATACCAACCGACGGCCGTTTTGAGGGAAGTCGAGGAGGCACGTTTTATCACTTTGTTACCTTCACTCATGCACATATAAGAACACATAATGGTTAATATTCCACCAACATTACACATTATTAGTCGAAATAACACAAGTTATGGAAATTAAAACAGATTGACAACACCACTCTTCGACTTCCCGCTAAAAACCCTAGCCGATTGTTATTATTAGAGGAAAGAAGAAGAAATAAAACATAATTTAGTTGTAATTTAGACAAAACATCTCTTTAAATCTATCATAATATTAAATTTGTCTTTTAAATAAGGCCGATTACAGGCGGATAATGAAAGAGCCAACTTAGCAGCTAAGGTACCTAAGAGTATCCTAAGTACCTTCCTGAAGGTAAATTTCGACATCAATACCGTCACAGTACAGCAGATTCTTCATAAATTTTAATATTTTTGCATATGAAGCAGTCAATCGTTTTTGATTTGCTCAATTGCAGTATACCTAATAGTTACCCCATGGAATACGCTGGAATACGTTCATGCATGAGTTACCTTCTGGTAGATATGAAATTTATTGTCAGCTCAGACTTTCTAAATACAAAGATGCAATATGCACAGTTTTCATTAATTTCGATACTTCTATATTAATGGCATTACGGACAAAGTCACCCAGATTATAATTGGTCAAGAAACCGCAACAATGATTGCTGCAGTTGAAGATTTCTGAAAGTCTGGACTCAACTTTTTCGGAGTCGTTGTGGTGAATGACTTTAGGCGTTATTCTTTTAGCCTTTTTGTATAAATTCTCAGCGTTAACAGTTAGGTTATACGTAAGCATGTCATTGCTTCGTTTAAGTTCACTTCGTGTCATGCGGCCCAGCATGTAGCCTGAAAAAAAAAACAGTAGAGTAGAATGTAAATTGAATTTATATGTTCCTCCCCTTTTTGGAAGTCTGTTATGTGTTCGCTCCCATTCACAGAGCAATAGGTAACGATTTCTTCATTAGTCCTATATTATGTATTTTTGTTCTGCCGTAATTGCCTGCTTTTGACACCATAACTTCGCCTATTAATACTATTAGCAACTATTACGTTGCGTGTACGTGAGCGTGTATGAGACAAACTATGAGACTGAAGGAAGCCAGAGAGGTATGTAAGGAAAGAACCTGTTCGAACTCTACTCTCTCCCTACCCCGCAAGGGATCGGGCGTGATGATATAGATAGATACTTTTTAATTTATAGTAAAAATTCAAATTCCATACCGGACAAACCTAAAATATGCTAAACGTCAGCATTATAGATCCAGTTATTATTCCATAGGTACAATTGCAATCAAAACTACTTATTATAAAAAACAGTATCTCAAACGAGTTTGTTTGAGATACTGTTTTAGATACTGTTAAGGTTTATGTTGGTAAATAAATAAAACAACCTACCTCCGAACACGCAGAGAAGACCGGTCATCAGCACTAACACAGCGAAGAGACGTTTGGTGACGTGTGGATCCGAACTCCCACAAGCCCTACGCTCGATACTCATAATTTAGAAGAAAAAAAAATAAAAATACGGATTTTATCGCAATAATTCCGACCACTCGAATACTTCGCAGCATAGAATGGTAGTAATTCGTCGGTCTCTGGATGACCGTGATTGCTATTCTAATTTTAGATTAACTCTCGTGTTGTGTCTGCTCCGGTGAATGACTGTCCGTCACACTCGGGATGTGTTTTAAATGAAAAAAAATATGAATGATATTTTTGCATTTCCCTTTTCTTCGGTGTGACGTCAATGTTTAATATGTTATGTAATATTTTAAATTCATTATTGAGTACCTGTTGATGGATGGATTGAAGCATGCATTTATCATATTTTAAAAATTAAAAAAAAATAAACATCATCATGCCTATATTCCCCAAACGGTAGTGGCAGAGGTATATACTTCACCCACTTTTCGCCGACGATGTTAGGTCTCAATGTAATAGAGGACGAGTGTACTGCCTTCCAAGACGCTGTAATGGACTAGGAATTTTCAGATATAAAAACTACAGTTTATTCGACCTAGAATTAAACCCAGAATAGGCCCCGAGCCATATAATAACAAAAACAAACCTTTCGAATCACTAGTAGGTGTTACTTTCGGTAAAAAAGTGGTTCGTAAAGTGAGGGTTCCCTTTACCTTTGAACTCTTTGAATGTATGTGGAAGTTCATGTCTGTTATCACTTGCACCCTTAATAAAGAGGGTCGGAAAGCTATGCACAGAGTTTCGCTGGGAGATCGAATCAGAAACGAGGACATTAGCAGGAGAACTAGTCACTGATTTAACGCACAAACCAAACCTTCCTTCCTAACTCCTGAATCAGACAATGTGTAGCACTATCGCTCTAACTTTATTATAATTCGGATTTCCTTCTCTTAAGCCCGAAGTAGAAAAGTATTAGAGAGAACACTTCCTAAATCGGATGTACACACCGTCACGCCTATATTCCCCAAGGGGGTGGCAGAGGTGTACTGAGTACACTCACGTTTCGACGACGATGTTAGGTCCCATGTAACAGGCGAGCCTTTTGCCATACACCGGGCACAATTCTAGAATTGTGCCTGGTGTATGGCTCTCCGGACTCGTACTGGGAAGTTTTCGTTAGAAAGACTACACTTGTCCGACCTAGGATTTGAACCCAAGACCTCGTGATCACAAAGTGATGCGATTTACCACTAGAACAACAAGGCAGTCAAATAAGATGTCCTACAAAAATTATGGAAAGAAAGGTGTAGATCGTGTCATAGCGCTCAGAAACCCCAAAACATAAGTGGCAGTCGGCGGGCACACCATTCGTAGGCCGTTGGGGCAGCAAAGTTCTCAAGTGACAATCCCTAGATATCGTATGACGTGACCGAAGACCCGTATAAGGTTCAGCGTACAGCACAAAACCGGTGCGCGTGGCGATTTTTAGATGAGGTCTATGTCCTTAGACCTAGGATATTATAGCTCGCGGACACAATCGGAACTAACGCTGTCATCATATGAAATGTCACTTCATGACAGTCGCAGAGTTGCCGTTTGCTATGAAATATAGCCCAGTTCTTATTAGTACCTAACCGTGCGGATCCTGTTGAATTTTTTCCCTGGTAGTAATTTTGCTTAATGAGAACCCTAATTTCACACCAACTGGCATTTTAAACGATACATGAACCTAAAGTTATGTCATACAAGTTAATTTTAATAAATAGTTTTGCCCAAAGTGTCTCTAAATGGTCAATATCCAAATACTACCTACAACATATAAGTTTTACAGAAACATTTTCGGACGCCGTCTTGGTTTTAAAATGGTTCTGTAGTGCCAATCTGTAAAATACCGCTACCGTATTGAGTTTCATTCAAATTAAACTCACTTAACCTTCGGAAAACGTTTGGCATTCTGTAAACATTCGGGACGAACTTGCGAAGTTCATAAATTCAAGTTCAAAGTTCAAAACTTGACCTACCGACTTACTCATTTGCTCGCCCTATAAATTAAGTAATCTAGATGCTTATTTTGAAATCACACTATTCAGGCCTTGTACGGATATCAACTTTGTATAACGACATGTCGACTTCATAAACGACATGTCTACTTTATAAAACGACATTTCAAATAAATCGACATGCCGACTTCGTAAATGGACAAGTCGACTTCGTAAATCGACATGTCAACCTCGTATTTCGATATGTCGACTTCCTATTTCTACATGTCGACTTCGTAAATTCACATATCGACTGTTTAAATCGACATGTCGACGTCGTATTTCGACATGTAGACTTCGTATTTCAAAATGTCGACTTCGTCTTTCGACATATCGATTTCGTATTTCGACTTCATAAAAGGGCCTGTCGACTTAGTATTTCGACATGGCGACTTCGTATTTCGACATGTTGACTTCAAATTTCGACATTTTGACTTCGTATTTCGACATGTCGACTTCCTGTTTCGATATGTTGACATCGGGTTTCGACAGGTCGACCTCGTAAATCGACAAGGCGACTTCGTTAAACGACATGTCAACTGCGCAAATTGACATGTCGACTTTGTAAGACGACATGTCCACTTTGTAAAACCACTTGTCGACTTTGTAGAACGACATGTCAACTTTGTAGAACGCCATGTCGACTTTGTAGAACTATATGTTGACTTCGAAAACGGACGGACGGATTCGTAAAATGGACGATTTAGCGCAGTGGGTAAGAGCTTAAGCCCCCCCACCAACTGATTCTAATAGTAGCGGGTTCGATTCCCGCACGAGATAAATCTTTGTGTGACTTACAATTATTTGTTTCGGTCTGCGTATGTGAATTTTCGTGTTTGTAAACGCACCCACGATACAAGAATAAATCCTAGTGGGGCTACGGTTTTTAAAAAAACAAAAATGTTGTTGATTTTGTGAAACGAATTGTCGAGTTTGTAAAACGACATGTCTACTAAGTAAAACGACATATCGACTTTGTAAAAGGACATGTCGATTTCTAAAACGTCATGTCGACTTTATCAAACAAGTCGACTTTGTAAAACGACATATCGACTTTGTAAAACGACATGTCGTCTTTGTAAAACGACATGTTGACTTCGTAAAACGGCGTTTTATAACGACATGTCGACATTGTAAATCTACACTACAATGTCGACAACATCGTAAAACGACACGTCGGCTTCGTGAAATGACATGTCGACTTCGTAAAACGATATATTCTATCTATACATATAAAATTACTTGTCCTGACTGACTGATAACGCCCAGTAGTGTTATTCTGAAAAATGCCGTTTCATTTGGAAACCAAACTGACTTGACCTTCGTTTGGTATTCTGTAAACATTCGGGACGAACGTGCCAATTTTGTATGTGTGCGTGTGCGCGTGCGTGCGTGTGTGTGCGTGCGCGCGTGCGTGCGTGTGTGTGTGTGTGCGCGTGCGTGTGTGTGAATGTGTGTGTGTGTGAATGATGTACGCTGTTGGCCGCGAGGCCTTTACAGCTTCACCGGACTTAAAGGCGAGCGTGCAACCACTACGCTCTAGCCAGCCAGAAGGGCAAGAGGCGACATAATCGAGGGCGCCTCGAAGAGGCGCCCTCGATTGGGACAGTCGCTGTAGGGGGACGGGTGCACTACTAAGTGCACCGGTCAACCGCCGGCTATGGGAGGGGATCTACTACTACGTCGTCGTCGTCGCCCGTATTCTGAGCGGAAAGAAGGGATGACAAAGCATTGGGGGGGTCGGTGAGAACATGTCGCGGCCGGCGGTGGCGGCAGGGGTCGGGGGGGAGATCGTAGTCGGCGGTGGCTACGATTAACGGATTCGCATGGGTAGATGCGTTCGTGAAGTGACGTGTTGACGCCTTTTTAATAAAGGCGCGAATAGGTTCGAGACCTAGATCGGAGTGGAGGCCGACGTTCTGTACGAACCAGGGGGCTCCTACGGCTTTACGGAGGAAGCGGTTTTGAACCACTTGGAGTTTATCGAGTGAGAGGGGGCCGAATGCCCGAACACAACACACGCATAAGTCATTATTGGTCGAACGCAAGTTTTGTAAAGTGTCACCTTATTTCTAAGGGACTTTTACTCCGCTTGCAGATTAACGAATGGAGACGACCGAGCACAAATGATGCTCGGTGACGGACCCGCTTGATATGCGGGCCGAAGGACATGGTACTGTTTAGGGTGACCCCTAGATATTTGACCTCTTTGACCCAGGAATTGGGTCGGTCGAACATGGTCACTTGGCTGAGATTACTTCTAGGGCGGTGCAGGGAGTGGCGCGGGGCGGCACCTCTGGAGAAGAACACCGCACGCTGATGGCCGCGGGGCCTTTACAGCTTCACCGGACAAGAGGGCGTGCGAGCAACCACTACGCTCGAGCCAGAAGGGCAAGGGGGCAACTAGCTCAAGGGCGCCTCAAGGAGAAACGGCCTCAGCTTGGGCAGTCACTATGGGGAGGGCATATACTAGGTGTTTCGCCGTGGTGCTCTGCACCGGCTGGAGGGTAAAAGATTCTTCGACCTTGTCGGCGAGGTCGGTGTCTGTTCTTTTGTGCGGTATCTGTATCCAACAGAAGGAATGCAAGGGCATCGGGAGGGTCGGTAAGAACATGCCGCGGACGGCGGTAGCGGCTGACAGGAGGGGGAACACAAACTTGCGAAGTGAAGAGAGATTCGAATCGACGAGCGTCGTCTTAGAAGTAGGTAACGCTATCGAAAATTATTATCTCGATATTATTTCTATATTCTTTTACTATGGGAATACCTAATATTTTTTGTCATTATGTAGGTATTCAATAGCTTCAATAATAAATTGTCTACGTTATTTATAGTCTATCCATCTATATCATCACGCCAGATCCCTTACGGGGTAGGCAGAGAGCACAGAGTTCCAACAGGCTCTTTCCTTACATACCTCTCTGGCTTCCTCTACTCTCATAGTCCGTCTCATACACGCTCGCCGGTTACGGAGACTCCTGACTTGTCCTTCAGATAAGACCCGGTCTATTTGGTCATGGTAAGATAGTCTAGGTCTTCCCCGGTACCTATATCCCTCTACTTTCGCATTGTATATCTGTTTTGTCATTCTTTCTTCAGACATTCTTTCTATATGCCCGAACCAAAGAAGCATACCCTTTCTCATCTTTACACCGATACTCTCTTTCATACCTATTTGCTTTCTTACTACGCTGTTGCGAATACGGTCGGTCAGCTTCACTCCGCACATCTTCCGCAGAGCTCGCATTTCCACAGCATTTATCCTACTTTCAGCACAACAGCGTTGGGACAAGCACTCCATTATGTATGGCCAGCTGCGCCTTTCGGCTTAAGTGCCGGCTCCCAAGTAGCTTTCCCATCGCGCCATTCACTCTGTTCCCTGTTCTGTATTTCCCATCCTTACTGAATGCGCATCCAACATATACAAACTCATTCACTTGCTCCAGCACATCGTTACCAACCACAATCCTTGCATTCGTTCTGGTTTCTTATAGGAAATTACATTTTTATATGCATAAAATGGTGAAATTAGGTTTGCGGTAGCTCTACGTGTGAGCGTCGAGCGCAGCGACAGAACCACGTGAGCTTGAAATGTATCGAAGTGTTTAGAGTTGTATTAACAAATCTTAATCTATCATAATCTATCTATTACGTTTTACGTGCTCACGAATGCTTGAGAGCGCGGCAGAAGGAGCAAAGCACGGAGGGCAAGGGTCACATTGCGTTGCGCCGGCCGGCCGCCATTGCCAGGAAATAACCAAATCAAAACAAAAGAAGTTCGTTAATACAGTAACCATAACTTTTTTTAAATTTAATCAATCATGAACCAAATTAAGCTGACGGAGTGAAGCTGACCGACCGTATTCGCAACAGCGTAGTAAGAAAGCGATTAGGTATGAAAGATAGTATCGGTGTAAAGATGAGAAAGGGTATGCTCCGTTGGTTTGGGCATATAAAAAAAGAATGTCAGAAGAAAGAATGACAAAACAGATATACCATGCGAAAGTGGAAGGATTTAGGTACCGGGGAAGACCTAAACATACCATGACCAAATAGACAGTCTTATCTGAAGTCAAGAGTCTCCGTAACCGGCGAGCGTGTATGAGACGAACTATGAGAGTGGAGGAAGCCAGACAGGTATGTGAGGAAAGAACCTGTTGGAACTCTGTACTCTCTGCCTACCCCGCAAGGGATCTGGCGTGATGATATAGATAGATAGATGAACCAAATTTCAAGACAAGAGTCTCCGTAACCGGCGAGCGTGTAGAGACGAACTATAACAGTGGAGAAAGACAGAGAGGTATGTAAGGAAAGAACCTTTTGGAACCCTATACTCTCTGCCTAACCCGCAAGGGATCTGGCGTGATGATATAGATAGATAGATTAACCAAATTTCTTAGGGTTATTAAACCTTCGGCTCCCCCGAAGGATTTGGTGATGGCCTAATAATCGGTTTTGGCTTCTACCAAAAATCGCCCTTCGGTCGAACACTATTATAATGTCAACAAACTCACGCATATTAAAACGTTCTTACAGAATAGCATTACTGATATTTATACTCAACGCGAGCAAGGACTAAAGCATCCTTGGTCTTTAAGACCAAGAATGCTTGTCCTTGCTCTGCATCCACACTCTTTCTCTAGAAAAAAGATTTGTACCTTACCAGATAGAACCTGGATTGTACCAGCAACACCATACTAATTTGATCTTTGATGTCATGTGATATTAAGCAAATCTTTAGCTAATATGCTAATTCAATGTGATCCGACTTCACAATGTGACAAACATTCATACTTAGGCATTTATTACATATTTAATAGGATGGCAATAGGCTCGCCCCCTATTACATGGGACCTAACATCGTCAGCGAAACGTGGGTGTACTCAGTACACCTCTGCCACCCCCGCTGGGGAATATAAGCGTGACGGTGTGTGTGTGTTAATAGGATACGGGGTTTATGCATCAATGTGTCAGGCTACTTGTGTCGTTGAATGAAAAACACCACGAATTTATGTAATCATTTATTGTAAAACAATCTTATAAACATATCATATGTATTTAATATTTAAAATAGTTATCATTACAATATCATTAATTCAAATTATAAAACTATATTTTACATTTTTGTTGAATCTGTCTTCTAAAAGTAATATGAAAGAGATGGTCATTAAAGAGAGAGAGAGATAAGACTTGATCGCCACTTTACGATTTTTACTAAATCTAAAAGTTTAAAATACCGCAAATATATTTTTATGACGAATTACGAATTCGCGGAAAATACGGATATCCTATTAAGTTGGTTTTCCACTACAATCATAAGATAGAGAAGCGAACGTACAATTCTTACATTATTCCAGGCATTCTTACGTCTATCCTAATACAGATAAAACCAGCATTGAAAACATACAGGTTCAAATGTTCAAAATTGTAAATAGTTTAGAAGGATTTAAAGTTCAGATTCTTAACTGTAACTGTATTAATAGTCAACAAATAACACGCCCCTATAATATAAGGTACACATGAAATTAAAACGAAAACATTAAATAATTGGAGATCTTGATAAGAGAATTATATCATTCAAAGAGAAATTTTTATTTTTATATGCTAACCGATTTATCGCGTCAGACTTTGTTCAAACACAGACTTTTTGCCAAGGACAAAATAATCGATGACACGCACTGATTGATGATATATTTGTATAGTTGAATTTCAGAACTATTCATCTGTCTACATTATATTTCAATTTTTTTGAGTTTGCAACAACAAATTAATGAGTTTACCGTATCCTCACGCTATGTTCTCCGAGGTAAGAAGGCCAAGGCCTTTAGACGGGTGGTGGTCCCATGTTGAAGAGCATCTTGAGGTCTTCGATGGTGAGTTTGGACGCATTGGTGTTCCTGGCACCAGTCAATACGTTCTCCGCCAGCTCCAGCTTGGCTTGCTGCAACTTCCTGATGGTTTGCTCCACTGTATCCACACACATAAACCTGAAGGCGAAACATGTACTTTAAGTATTGAAATAACACAAAATCTACAACCAACTAAACAGAATAGCCATGAGGTCTTAATAAAAACGTAGCCCCACACTAGGATCTATTCGTGTGTCCGTGGGTACGTTTACAAACATGACAATTCACATACACAACTACCCAGACCGGAACAAATAATTGTGGATCACACAAAAATTTGTCCCGTGCGGGAGTCGAACCCGCGACTGTTAAACACAGTGGGCGGAGCGCCTTAAGCTCTTAACCATAGTGGTTATGAACTTATGCCGCATCACCCACAGCGTTATTCGCAGGCTCGATTTCCTCATAGGACAAATCTTTTTGTGACCCAAAATTGTTAGTTTCGGTCTGTGTATTCGTGTATGTGAAATTTTATGTTTGTAAACACACCCACGACACAGGAAAAAATTCTAGTGTGGTGACGCAAAAAAAAATCTGAAAAATCTATTTTGATAATTTCTATACCTATATGCATACTTTTATTTCAAAATCATTCCAAAATTTCTCCCAGTAATGAACGGCACGATTGTGCTAATTGCCCTAGGACGGAATGCGTAAATAATGGATCTAGCTCAGGCAGCGCCCACGCACACACCTGCGCCGGCGCATATCACAGACGAATACACTTTAAATGTATTTGCAGACGGATTTTGATGCAATGAAGACTGAAATTCCAAGGTAAATGTGGATTATATCAAATATATTGCTTCATTAGAAATTATTTCAGACATTTAATGCTTCCGCCCCAGTTGCATCGTGATGCGTTAATTAACACCCTAACAAAGACATAACGCCCATGTGGTCTATTTCAATGCGTTAATTGAAATGCAGGGTTTATATAAAATAAATAATTTGAATCAGAATCAGAATATTTTTTATTCATGTAAACCATTACAGTATTTAGGAATCGTCAGAAAAGTAACAAAGACTCTACCATCACTTCGGAATGTCATTCCTGTGGAGAAGAAGGGCAAGAAACTCCACGGTTACTCTTTTAAAATAGTATTTTTACATTTTCTTTTTCCATCTACATTTTGTTGTGGGATATGGGAGAACGGTGTAAGCTGGTCTATCAGGTGGGTCTAAATTAAATTATACAAATTATACTATTCATTTGAATGGCTACATGGTACCCTCATTTACCGAGAAAGAAATGATAAAAAAATAGATACATTTTACTAAATTAATAGAAGGAAGAGAGGGAATATTAAATAATAATAGCTAAATAAGTTTGAGTTATGTATTCATCGATCAAATATATCGCACGCTCGCCGCACGAGAATGGCACCACAAAAAGGCAGGCAATAATGGACGGTACTAAAAAATGTAACAGGCTTCCGCTTTGTTGCAAATACATCTTTAATTGATACGAGTAAGGTACAATATCCCCTAATTTAGGTTTATATCATAACTATAACTACTCACGTGAATTTGGGGACGTTTTAGTGTAACTTTTGAACGGGACTGTGTATCTTGTTATGATATATCTATCTATCTATCTATAACATCACGCCAGATCCCTTGCGGGGTAGGCAGAGAGTACAGAGTTCCAACAGGTTCTTTCCTTACATACCTCTCTGGCTTCCTCGACTCTCATAGTTCGTCTCATATACGCTCGCCGGTTACGGAGACTCTGACTTTATGATCGATGATAGTATTATCATAAATACATCTCTAATCCTAATAATCCTCAACCAGCGTGAGTGTAAGAGGCGAACTATGAGAGTGGAAGAAGCCAGAGAGGTATGTAAGATAAGAACATGTTGGAACTCCGTACTCTCTGCTTACACCGCAAGGGATCTGGCGTGATTATATAGATAGATATAAAGACCTCTAATGCTGTTGGTCCACATCAAAAATAGTTCCAATTCAATCAGTCTTCTTGCATTATTTAAATATTGCATTTTCGTCCTTCATTTTGAATACAATTTTTGACGGGTGCATACGTCTTTTATTCTCCTGCGATTCATTCCCAAAACATCCGACTGGGAATTATGTCAATTAAATAATTTACGATTACTACCGTATACGTGTAACACAATAAAGCTGTAGGGCGAAGCACCCAGCAGGGTTAGCACAGGCGACGCGACGAAACATATGTCACAGATTTTATCGCCCTAAGCGTGAGATAGTCGTTTTATTTTACATGTTGGCATGGCGTGCTGCGACGTTAAAAGTTTGACACGAGAAAACACGAAAAAACTTTTACGATTACGGCAGACGATAAAGTTTTTTTAAGCCCCACACCTATTATTCTAGTGTCGTGAGTGCGTTTACATGAAATTCACATACACAAACACCCAGACCGAATTAAATATTTGTAAGTCGCACAAAGATTAGTACCGTACGAGTATCGAACCCGTGACTACTCGATCCAGTGAACGGAGCGGCTTAAGCTCTTAACGACTGGACCAAGCTGTTGTCGTATATATGACAAAATTATTTGACTTGCGTACAAGAGTCGAATCACGGACCGACAAAATCATATCTCGCGCGAGAAGTCTTGCCGCCCGTGCTAAGCTATAAATCTTCGAAACACGGGCCGACAAAATTTGTCTCACGCGAGAAAACTAGCTAACCCTACAGGGTTAGCTAGTTTTCTCGCGCGAGATAATCGGCGAGCGTCGGCAATGAAAATACCATCTGCAGAATTTGACTTGTGCACAAGACTCAAATCACGGGCCGACAAAATTTTGTCCCGCGCGAGAAAACTCGCGCGTGTTATCCCTGTAGAGCGTCCGCAATAAAAATACCATCTGCAGTATTTGACTTGTGTACGAGACACGAATCACGGGCCGACAAAATTTTGTTCCACGTGAGAAAACTAGCGTATCCGGTAGAGCGTTAGCAATTAAAATACCATCCGCAATATTTGACTAGTGTACAAGACTCGAATCACGGGCCGACAAAATTTTGTCCATTACGAAGTTTGGCGCCCGTGGTAGCCCTGTGAGAACGCGGGCAATGAAAATACCAGCTGTAATGAAATTACTTGGCAACCGCGCGTTGTTCCCGCGATGACTTTCAGAATATCTGCGGTGACAGTGCGCTGGGGTGGCGAATGATTGGTGGGAATGTGAGACAATGCGAAATTATTTGCAATAATAGCTGTGTATTTGTCATATTTATTTTTGCAGGTGTGATGTGGAACACAAATTTCTGACTGTCGATTACGTCTACGAATAGAATTTTTGTTTCGGGGGTACGTTTACAAACATGTACACGCACAGGGGATCGTAGTGCTGTGGGACCGCGGTGTTCTTAGCAATTATCAAGGTTAAAGGTTTGGTCGTTCGTTCGTGACGTTTGCGCTATGGCGTCACCCGTACATTCCAGTACATTACAACTTCCGGCGTAGCGTTGGCTATTTGGCGAAACCTTGAGTGTTGACTCGTCTCGGTCGCTCTGAGATGGGTGATCGTTTGTGGCAACTCCAACCGTGCGAGCGCCTCCGTGCTCCGGAAGGTACGTGAAACCGTTGGTCCCGTTTACCAAGCCAAGTTGTAAGCCTTATATCGACTTTTAACTTCACTGAAATTTGACACCCAAAATCACATCTGGTTTTGCTCACTATGTCTTTGCTTGCGGTGGCTGTCAGGCGCGGGTCACTCCCTTCCCTCCAATAAGGTCGAGGGGAGTGATGGATGTTCCAGCAGTCATACTCGTAAACGGGTGCTGTTTGTAGGGATTGAACCATCTGGAATACTTTAGACACTCTTTACAGATAACTTCATTAGATTTATATCTCAATCGTAAGGCATCACACTGGAGCTAGATCGTAAACTATTTAATTGTTATCTAAACAAAAAAAGAAAAAAGACGGACGATTTAGCGCAGTGGTTAAGAGCTTAAGCCGCTCCGCCCGCTGTGTTTCGATTCCCGCACGGGACAAATCTTTGTGTGATCCACAATTCTTTGTTGCGGTCTGGGTGTTTGTGAATGTGAATTTTCATGTTAGTAAACGCACCCACGACACAAAAAAAAATACTAGTGGGGCTATAAAAAAAAATACAAGCCCGCTGAGTTTCATCGCCGGATCTTCTCAGTGGAAGCCGCTTACCAGTCCGAAATTAGAATTAAAAAAATGTAAATTGACTATTTGTAAGCACCCCCGCAGGGCTCATACAAAATAAACTAAATTAAAAATCAAAACTAAACCGCGATAAAAACCGAAAAATAGTTTTATTTCATGACAAAAAAATCTATTTAAGTTTGAGTTCACCAAGTGTTCGCTCTGAGCTGGGTGATCGTTTGTGGCAACTCCAACCGTGCGACCGTCTCCGTTCTCCAGGAGGTACGTGAAACCGTCGGTACCGTTTACCAAGCTAAGTTGGAACCCTTATATCGGCTTGTGACTTCACTGAAACTTTTCAACAGCGGGTGGCCAAAAACCCGTCTCTAGTAATCCGCACTGGGTCCACGTGGTAGAGTATGACTTAATCTCTCAAATCCACTTGTGAGTGGCCTTTGCCAAGCAGTTAGACAGTACACGCATATTTATTTATTTTTACACACACCCAGACCGACAGGTTTTGGCTATTATCATATACAGACACCGTCACGCCTATATATTCAAGGAGATAAATACTCTAAATAGTAAATGGTGCGATGAGAAAGCTACTTGGGAGCCGGCACTTAAGCCAAAAGGCGCAGCTGGCCATACATAACGGAGTTTTTATCCCAATGCTGTTATATGGTAGCGAGAGCTGGGTATGTAAAAAGGAGAATGGAAGTAGTTTAAATGCGGTGGAAATGCGAGCACTGCGGAGTGAAGCTGACCGACCGTATTCGCAACAGCGTAGTAAGAAAGCGAGTAGGTATGAAAGATAATATAGGTGTAAAGATGAGAAAGGGTATGCTCCGTTGAAGAAAGAATGACAAAACAGATATACAATGCGAAAGTAGAAGGATGTAGGTATAGGGGAATAACTAGACTATCTTACCTAGACCAAATAGACCGAGTCTTATCTGAAGGACAAGTCAAGAGTCTTCGTAACCGGCGAGCGTTTATGAGACGAACTATGAGAATGGAGGAAGCGAAAGAGGTATGTAAGGTAAAAACTAGTTAGAACTCTGTACTCTCTGCCTACCCCGCAAAGGATCTGACATGAAGATATAGATAGATAGAAAATACTCTAACTGTTGTCTCGCAATGATATGAAAATCTATTATATGTTAAAAAGAATATCAGTAACTTTGAAAAATATGGCAACATTCATCAAGTTATTACACGGAACAAAGATAATCTTATTGTACATTCTACTCGTTCCCATAGAATTAGCAACTCTTTCATGGGGCAATATATACGCTTCTACAACAAATTACGGCAAAAGGCTATAAAAACTAGACTATGTAGTAAAGGATATTATAATATTTGGGATTATATCGACGATAAAACTGATAGGGTTTGAGCGGCTCCTCATTCGATAACTCCTAAATACATTTTTGTAAAACACATGGTTATTAAAATACAATTTTGTAAAAAAAAGAATGATAAGCAGAAAGGCCAGTCCGATAAAGTTAAAAGACTAGCCCATCGAATTTCTCGCCGGATTTTCTGGGTGTGAGGCCGTGTTCCAATCCATTGGTATTTGTAGAAAATGTAATAATTTTTGTCGTTTGTAAGCGCTCTTGTTAGCCTATTTAAATAAAATATGTTGACTTTGATTTTATATTCCCCAAGCGAGGGTAGCAGAGATTATGAGATACTACTAAAATACATATAAACATAGACCGACAGCGGTAAATATTCGGTCTAAGTAGAATTTCGTTAATAGAATTAGAGCTTTGACATAGTGATATAATAGTACGAACTCGGAATATAATTAAAAGCTGGCTACCCTATTCGACCGGATGAGAATTCCCTTGTTTACGATTCATTAAACGAATACACGACGTGTTGATCATAATATTTTAAAGACGAATATTTTCGCGGTTCGTCATAAGGTCGCCAAGGTGAAGGGAAGATACGCAATTTATGTAAAAACATTGAAATTAATTTCTTTCTCTTTGTGGTGTTGGGCCCCGAAAGAAATATATAGTTTTTCGACAAATAATAATATGAAGTTTTCTTATAATGTCTCGAAGTATTTTTCTCATCATGCTAGATACTTTGCGGGCAGAGGTAGGCAGAGAGTATAGAGTTCCAGGTTATTTCCTTACAAAACACTCGATTCACCTACTTTTAAAGTTCTCCCGGTTTTCCTCGCCTACTTGCTCCTCTTCGTTTACTGCACTCCGCTTGACGATCCCGGAGCCTCTCAGCCAGTCAGTCTTTCTTGGAGACCACCACTAAAGTTTATAAATGTAACCAAAGTCTCATATACCTTAAGTCTTCCCCGGAGACCAACGTGAGTTTTTTAAAGTGTAATAGGAGTTCAACATATGTCACTATGTCATAAGTAACCAAAGTCTCACACATCTCAACTATCACTATTCGTCTTCCCCGAACCCACCGTGAATGCTTAAGTGAAATAAAAGTTCAACATACCTCATTCTTCCACAGCGGACCATCATTCTTCTTCTCAAAGAAGTATATGAAAATTATTCCCATACAAAGTCTGGCAGGCGAATTTATTCATCTATATAATCACAACGCCTGGGATCTGGGGTGATATAGATGGATTAATTCGGCTGCAAAAGTGAGTGCGTACCTGTAGATGTGCACGGGCTTGGTCTGGCCGACGCGGTAGATACGGTCCTGCGCCTGCTGCTCCAGCTGCGGGTTCCAGTGCGGGTCCAGCAGCAGCAGGTGGTTGGCGCCCACCAGGTTCAGCCCCACGCCGCCCGCGCACAGCGACAGCAACATCACCTGACACATATACAATTACTAGTTTCTGCCCGCGACGTCCCAGTTGAGTTTAGACAGGACATTTTTCCAAGATAAAAAGTATCCTATGTGTTAGTCTAGATAATAAACTATCTGTGTGACAATTTTCATCCAAATCCATTGAACCGTTTTTGTGTGATTGAGTAATAAATATCCAAACATCTAAATATATTAACTTTCACTTTTATAATATTAGAAGGATTAAATAAAGTACACATAAAAAAGTTTATTTAATGTGGCATGGTGCGGCTTATGATGAAAATCCAAGTTGAATTTCAAATTGGTTCCAAAACTGCGCACATCCGTAATTTACTCTCGATCCCCTACTCGTGGGCCCTAGACAACGTTGACTTGACGGACGATTTAGCGCAGTGGTAAAGATCTTAAGCCGCTCCGCCCATTATGTCTAATAGTCGCAGATTCGATTACCGCACAAGACAAATCTTTGGGTGATCCACAATTATTTGTTCCGGTCTGGGTATTTTTGTATGTGAATTTTCATGTTTGTAAACGCACCCACGACACAGGAATAAATCCTACTTTCTATATTAAAACAAAACAGTAGTACCTCCACCGGCGGCAGGCACCTGTCTTTTCGAAAACATGTGCGTATTGAAAATTAACTATCACTTGCTTTAACAGTGAAGGAAAACATCGTGAGGAAATCTGCATGCCTAAAAGTTTCTCGAAGGTGTGTGAAGTTCGCCAACCCGCACTGGGCCAGCGTGGTGGACTATGGCCAAAGCCCTCCCAGTTCCAGAGGAGGCTCGTGCCCAACGGTAGGACAGTTTCTTAACAGAGCTAATATTATTACGAGGCATGCCTTTTAAGTTTTGTCGTTTGAAGAAAAAAACACAACTAGAACCTTATAGTAATTTGTATTGTTTTTCAAAGTATTCACCACGTAGCTTAATACACTTTTCCATTCGCTCAAACCAGTTATTATAACATTTATTCCACGCTAAAGTGGGGGTGTTCAAAATGGCTGACTTGAAAGCGTCGACTGCTTCTTCACCGGACTGGAACCTTTGACCACGAAGACTTTTCTTAATTTTAGGAAATGTAAAGAAATCGTTAGGGCTTAGGTCAGGACTGTATGGAGGATGGTCAAGAATTTGTACTTTTTCCTGCTTCAAATACTCAATCGTTTGACGAGCGCTGTGTGAGCTTGCGTTGTCGTGGTGCAGGATGATGCGTCGCTTTGAGTTAGATTTTCGAAGTTCGGCGATGACTTGTGGTATACAAACTGTGGTATACCACTCTGCCTTAACCATTCTACGATCTTCAAGTGCAATAGTCGCAACATGGCCGGTTTTTCGAACGAACGTGGCCACCATCTTCTTTGAAGTGCTTCGAGAACGAACAACTTTAGTCGGCTTTGGCTCGTCTTGAAAGACCCAGATTGTAGATTGTTGTTTGGAATCAGGATCGTAGGCATAGATCCAAGATTCGTCACCACTGATGATGTCGTAGACGTGATTTGACTCTCCTCGGTTGAACCTTTGCAGAGTTTTCTTACACCATCTGACGCGGGCCGCCTTGTGATCGTCGGAAAGCAGATGCGGTATCCAACGGCAAACTAGCTTTCTCACACCAAGCGCTTCATGCAAGATCTTCTGAATGGTTGTCCCTGAGATGCCTAATAGAGCCTCTATCTCTCGATACGTCACATGACGATCTTCGAGAATTAGTTGTCTCACAGCAATGATTTTACCTTCAGTGAAGGCGCATTTTGGGCGTCCTTCGCGAGATTTGTCACTAACACTAGTATGTCCACGCTGGAATTCTAAATACCAGCGTTCGACAGTCCGCAGACATGGGGCTTCATCACTGAACACAGATGTTAGCTCTTCAAAACACTGAAGCCGTGTCAGGCCTCTTCTAAAGTTGTAGAAAATTATTGCACGAACATTTTCCTTAGAAAGATTCATTTTCGTACGTAACCTGACAGATTCCAATCGACGCTGTGACTTAACAATAGCATTAATCCATTAGGATTAATGCTATTGTTTAGTTTGGTTAGATTAATGCTATAGTTTAGTTGAAAGTATTAACTTTCAACTGTTTTGAGATTCAAAATTTGAACACATTCGAATATAGAACAGTTCCAAATTCAAAATTGCCGGGAAATATGGAAACGACAGAACTTAAAAGGCATGCCTCGTATTATATATTACCTCCACCGGTGGTAGGCTACAACCGTGATCACCACACTCCCAGCAAAATCGTGCCACCAAGCGCCTTAGTTGTGTCCCGGCATGTTGCATGGAGTTTCCGCACGAGGAGCCGGGTCTAGCCCGATCGTACCGATTCGGAATTAGATTTAACTTCCGGCAATAACCTATTAAATCTAATAGACCAAAAATATTTTTCGTTGACTCAGCAATAACTGAGTCAGTGAGCTGACTTGATTATCACTTGAGTTAGGGCGCTATATCTTTCGCCTTATCGTCACTCTCTATCAGGTGGAATAGAGGTCAATCAGTGACCAAACCTAAATAGAAAAAAAACACTCTTAGCATATCTGAGTGTCTTTGTGCTTAGCAATGAACATTAAGTCTTTGGACTTGGTTACCACTTTATATAGTAGTTTTTAAGTCGAGTCGTATGCCTTATAGGCAACACTATTCCAAGTGTTCTAACAGCAGGCCAAAAACTTGCCTCCACCCATCCGTACTGGGTCCGCGTGGTAGAGTACGGCTATTTTCTCATCGCTTCAGTCACTCTCAAAACCAGTGTCGAAAAACCTCTTCCAAAGCTCGGTTTCCACTTGTGAGAGAAGGCCGTTACCCTGCAGTAGGACAGTATCGGCTATTTTTGTGTGCATACGTACGTGTGTGTGCGTACGTACGTGTGCGTGCGTACGTACGTGTGTGTGCGTGCCTGTTTGTGCGCGTACGTACGTGTGTGTATGTGCGTGCGTGCGTGCGTGCCTGTGTGTGTGCGTGCGTGCCTGTGTGTGTGCGTGCGTGCCTATGTGTGTGCGTGCGTGCCTGTGTGTGTGCGTGCGTGCCTGTGTGCGAGTGTGCGCGCGCATGCCTGTGTGTGCGTGCGTACGTACATATGTGTGCGTGCGTGCCTGTGTGTGTGCGTGCGTGCCTGTGTGCGCGTGTGCGCGCGCATGCCTGTGTGTGCGTGCGTACGTACATGTGTGTGCGTGTGCGCGCGTACCTGTGTGTGTGTGCATGCGTGCGGGCCTGTGCGTGTGTTTGTGTGTGTCTCTGTGTGTGTGTGTGTGTGCACCTGTGTGTCTGTGCGCGCCTGCGTGTGGGTGTGTGTGCGTGCGTGGATTCGTGCGCGCGCGTGTGTGTGTATATGTGTGTGTGAACGCTTGTCGAGGTGTTGGCCGCGGCCTTTACAGGCGGATATAGTCTGATTTATCAAGTTACCTTGACGTCGGACTTAGGGTCGTTGATAGCGTGGATAAGGGGCGGCCTGGCGGGAACTGGTACGGCTCCGCTCAGGGTGACACTGCGTACGCTGCGGGCTTTGAGTTCCTGCTCCACCAGCCGCAGTACTGACGTCCACTGGGACACCACCACCGCCTTGTCACCTGAACAAAGAAACATTTCATAAGAAACAATTACTAACGGCCGGTTCCAATATTTAACTCAAGGATATATATATATGCCTACTACGGATAGAATTTTGACATATTTTGTATGGAAAATCTGCCGAAATTCTACTGTCAGCAAGGAAATCCATCCCTGTGTTGAATATAAGTCCACTGTGACACTACAGAAAGAAAATAAAGAACATCTTTGGAGAAACAATGGGGATCCCCAGGCAAATTAAGATGCAGAGGGCTAAAGACGCTTTATTTACATAAGGATTTTGCAGTCTTGTTTGTGATATAGATAAGCGTCAAAGTGTTATATTTAACACCTTATTTAAGCCGCATTTTGACGCATGCGTTAACATTAATATTACCTCAGGTGGAAAAGATGCATTGTACACTGCACGTGACACAAAAGGGTTGCACAAAACCCACTACTTTACTGTTTTTGATATTTTCCTTTATGGAACTATGCCCACTACACGTTCCCACCGTCGTAACTTCTGTAAGTCAGAATCCATATTCTGCTTTTGATAGTAATACCTTTGTTCCTGAGCACGTTTTCCGCGAGGCAGTCCATGACGGCCTTGATCTTGGAGGAGTGGCGCGTCAGGTCGAACACCGGGTTGTTAGGGGACAGCACCGACCTGATGGCTTCGGCTGCTGTCGTACCCTCAGGCTCTGGACCTTCGTCTTCTTCTTCTTCAGGATTTTTACTCTGAGATAACAACATAAAAGTTATTTACATGTGATTAGGACATATTCCACCACGCGCATCTCGTGCGGTATGGTCGCGGCAGCTTTGCGGCCACCTACTGTTGGAACTTATCTACATGCCTATTGATCAAATCTCAGGTAAACATAAAATCGAAAAACTGTTAGCGATGGAAGAACATGTATTTCCAACCACAGAAAAACAGCAGAGTAAACAAAATTTCAATTGACTGGATTTATTTATTTATTTTATTGGATTACCAACATCATCATCGTCATCATCAGCCTTTGTCAGTCCACTGCTGGACGTGGGCCTCTCCCATGGCACGCCACTGAGCTCGATCTTCAGCTCTCCTTCTCCAATCCCTGCCCGCTGCCTTACGAATATCGTCCCCCCACCTTGCTACAGGGCGCCCTACACTACGTTTGCCGACACGCGGTCTCCACCCAAGAACCAGTCTGCCCCAACGGCCATCGGTTCTGCGGCATATGTGACCTGTCCACTGCCACTTCAGCTTGCTAATTCGCTGAGCTATGTCGGTAAACCTTGGTTCTCTGACGAATGACTTTGTTCCGGATTCGATCCCTAAGAGAAACTCCGAGCATAGCTCTTTCCATAGCTCGCTGAGCGACCATGAACTGGTGGACAAGCCGCACAGTGAGTGGCCGTGAGTGGACATTTCGGCTCCGTATGTCATTACATGTAGGACGCACTGATTAGAAACTTTCGTTTTTAGGCATTAAGGTATGAGCGATAAGAAGACTCGACGGAGTTTTCCAAGTTGCTTTTACCTAGTTGGAGCAACTGCCCTAGGTATACATACTCGGAAACAACTTCGAGGGAGGCTCCGTTTACGGCGATCGGTCCCGGGTCAACATGCTTGTTGATCATAATTTTGGTTTTATCTATAGTCCATTGAAATGTTACATTTAACCAACGCAAGGTAAGGCCTAAAGCCTTACCTTGCGTTTTTTAGAGGACGCAATTTTATTTTTTTGATGTGTAGGGGGGGTCAGTGTAAAGCTAAAACCAAGTTTGTGGGGTCGCCACCCTTGTCCCACGGCCGCTATCTTGAAAATAGGGGTTGAAATGGTTTTTACGATATATCTCTTAAACTATTATCTGGGCCCCAATTCTCGTATTTAATTGACACTGAAATTGGATCCTGACTGAATTGAGATTTAATTTTGAATTGACTCGAAATTGGTATTCTGTTACACTAAAAGTTCGGTCTGATTTCGGTATCATCTCAGTCTAATCTCAGTATAATCTAGTGCCGATCACATTTCGATCTATTTTCGATCTCTTGTCAATTCTCAGCTACCATAGATTAAATAAAAAAACATTATCTGTAATGTCAAACTTATAAATATCGGTGTTGCCAATTTGTAGGCAAGTACCGGAAGTGTCGGTAATTTTAAATAAAAACTGATAATTATATTTCACACAGGAATAGATATATAAACGTATAAACAAATAAAAAATACCATAAATATAATCAATTCGTTCTACTTTTGCGTATTCTGATTTATTTTTCATTTAATACTCGTTTGACGTGTCTGAAAATTGGGTATTTTCATTTAGGTGCATGACCACCCCACGCACTCGAGTTAGTACCCATGGCCATAAAAATTCATAAGGTATAAGAAAAAAACATCGCGCGAAAATTGATGTTGTTTACAAAGTGTTTTGAATTTCATTGTTTTCCATTATAATATTATGGCTAAACAAGGCAAAGAAGGAAACGCGCTTTCAACAAAATTGTGGGCTTAGTGCGCTTTGATTTTGAATGCCGACGTCGGAGACGTCCAAAAGTCAGCGCAAGAGTGGAAAAAGGTAAGTAATCTATCGTATGTATTATTTAGATCTGCTCAATATTACTATTCTTACTGATAAAGTGCCGTTTTATATTTCTAGTACTACAATCAATACAAGAGCCGCACGAAGGCTAAACAAAAGAGGCAACAAATGCGAGTCCTGAAAACTGGTGAAGGGCCAGCTGACGAGGTCCATTTAACACCTCTGGAGGAACGCTTCATTGGCATTATTGGAGGATGCAGTTCTCAGTTGCCTGCTGTCAGGCATAATCTACTTGATATATTGGTAAATATTATATCGGTGGTAATATTTATGTAGAACTCTTATCAAGAAATTTTGAAATATTCTAATGTGTGTGATTTGTTTATAGAATGTTGAACTGAATACTAGCAGTGGCGGGAATGATGGGAATTAGGGCACGAGTGGCCTTGTCCTAACAGGAGACAAGTAGGTCAATTTTGAGTAAGTATACAACCAACAATATAATAACCACTAAAATAATTTTATTGTAAACAAGTCAAACAGAAAATGTATTATCTTTAATTGCCCACAGGGTTTGCATGACTATTTGCTGCACAGCTGCACCTGTCATCGGTGGATGTGCTTACAGCAGCTGGTATGGCCGGGACGAGCATCTCGTCACGGTCTTGCTCTGGCGCTCTAAGCCAAGCCTAATTGGCCAGGTTGTGTAGAACACAGCAAGCATGCAGCTGCCTTACTACTAATAGACACCTAAAAGAAAAAAAAAATTGAAAATTACAACCATTCTTTATAATAATAAACATTGTTGATTAATAAATATATACCATTGTGGATTAGAAAAGTAATAATTTTAAACATTGTTAATTAATATTTGTTAAGAAGATAACCCATTGTTGATTAGTGAGTAGAAATAATTTAGTTTAGTGTATTCTATATTTATAATACATATAAGTGTTTACACATTGTTGATTAATAATTTGATTATAGATTGTTATTGATATGTTTTATATGAATAAATAAACACTTATTTGATTTAGTTAAACATGTTTATATTTACAAACCTGAATCTCCCTTTTGAAACTCCTATAATCTATTCCAACACATTCAGAGCTTCAATATGTTTTTGGTAAAACCAATTTTCAGTAAAACAAAACAAATACCCACTATCCCTGCAATTTAAATGTGACATTATGCAGTGTTTATATTAGTTATCTTATAATGTGACTTCTGCAAACATACATACCTAAAAGAGAAATTGATTCACCACCCTCAGTGACCTCATTTAGATAACCATTTAATGGGTGGTCCCTCCAAATAGTTGAATCATAGGTTCTCCCAGGCTGAATGGGTCTACACAGAGAATATTTTGGCCTGTATCATAAATCTGAAAATCAAGATTTTTTTTTATTAACAATCAATATTAATAAAGTTTAATAATTATAGCTTCATATTACTTAATTTATACTTACTATCATCACATACAAAGAATGATAGCCTTTATAGCATAAATATGCCTCCTCATGTTCTGAAGGTTTTATGATCGAGACATGAGTACCATCTATGCAGCCAACACCTCTAGGTAGCCCATATTTGGAATAGAATCTAAAATACAAAAAATCGTACATTTGTTATTATTAGCAAATTTCAATAGATAGGTTCATATTACAATGATTAGTATAACTTACCTGCTTCTAATTCTTTCCCTTGCCTCTCTTGTCAGAGGAAAGTTAACATACTTGCTCAAGACTGCCGGGTGGTTTAAAGCATCTGTTACTTGCTGCGCAGCCCTCGACACACTGGGTTGTGGCAAAGCATGTGAAATGCTTTGTCCCACCAAACTTTGGTATGAACCACTCACATATTGTTACCAAAACCTAGAAAAAAGATAATATTAGAATCATTTTTTAATATTTAAGAATATACAATGCAAGGAATCTAACGTGATGATATAGATATATAAATAAATGGCTTTCATTTTGCATATATTGAGTATTTACCTCGGGTGTGTAAAAATGTGTGTTGTGTATAGGTAGTAGGTACTTAAACTAACCTTTACAGCAGCATCCAGTCCATCGTTACGTCTTTCTCTGGGCATATGGGCCTTCAGCTCGTTAATAAGGTTTTCCACTAGCGGTTTCGTGAGTCTGTAAGTTCTTACAAACTCCGAATCGCTCATGGAAAAGGCGTCTGAAGCGAAACGACGATCACGTAATGTACGTCGGCGTTGCCTACGTCTTTCCGACGCTGCTTCGTCGTCTGCTCGTAGTGCAGCTATTAGATAATTCCACCTTAAGCCAAATCCACTCATTTTACGTGAAATAATTGCGTAAAAACTTATAATAAAATTTATTTTTATGTGCAAAACCGACTATTTACAATGTCTCTTCAGTCAACTTTGAGTCAAGCTTCAGTGTCATTTCAATCTCAAATTTGACGTTTGTTATTGTACGAGAATACCAATTTTGTAGTTTATGTTTGTTCAAAACGTTACCAGAATACCGTTTACATGTTTTTCAAGTTTCGGTCCGATCTCGATTCGGTAAATGTCATTGAAGGATTCGAATATGTTACGAGAATACCGTTTGTAAAGTTGATGAGATTGAGATGAGATCGAAACTGGATTTTGAACACTTTTAATTACGAGAATTGGCCTTCTGATAAAAAAATTTGTTAAAATTTTTTATTGCAAATTAAATTCTCTACACCTTTGGTCCAGCAACTTTTTGTCGTAGAACTATAAATAAAAAAGTTATAAGCGAAAATTTTCAGAAATTCGAGAAAAAATTGATATTTTTCGAACTTTTTTTTATCATTTTACGAAAAAATGATATCAGACTATTTTTGTAGATCGTTTTTTAAGGAAAAACTTTTATAAGCAACATTTTTTCATAACGTCAATAGCTAAGGTTTTACAGCGCTCCGAAGTGAGTACTATTTTTCAGTACCCTTAACTATACATATATATACGTGTGTACTAAAATTGTGTCATCAGTTATTGTTTTTTTTTATTTTGTTATTATAATTTTTTTAATTATAATAATTAATTATTAATTTTGCATTATTATTAATAATTAATTATTGACTCTTTTCCACTCCATTACAGAATTTTACAATTATTGATTTTTAAAATAATTTTAAATCTGAGTCCGTTACCGAGAATACTGTCCAGGTAGAAAATACCCAAGTGACCATTAGTAAACAAAAGAACATCTGCCTGCTATTATTATTATTATCTCTAACCTCTCTTATTGTAAGAATAGCTGATAATATTGTGTTGAAGTTGTCGTTCAACTTATATCTTTTAGTTGTGCTACATATTTCTCTACGTGCGGATGTATTTTATTCTGTTTTTAATTGTGAAGACGATTTCGAATGATTTGAGACACGATTTTAACTTCAGTGAAAACTATTTTATTTTGATTAGCATTTAGACTTTTTAAGCGTGCTTTTTCTATTATTCCATCATGAGTGATTATTTTATTTGTAAAAAACCTTTAGGAGAAAAGTTAGTTAGTTAGTTTTATATACGGAGATGTCATTGCGGATAGCTTGCTGTTTCTTCATGCTTTTTCAGGATGTGACACAACTTCAGCTCCTTACAATATCGGTAAAATGAAATTTGTGAAAACCCTGGAAAAACATTTAGTTTGCAAGTGGAACGGCTTTGTTTCTCAATAAGAGAGTTCACCCTGCTTTGCTCACTGTAATTGGTGAACGTTTTTTTATCTCTTTATACGGTGGTAATAAAGATGATAATTCTCTTGACAGCCTAAGATACAAACAATTCGCCAAGGCAGTGACAAAAAGTACATTTAACTTATCTTCACTTCCTCCAACACAAGACACAGCTCGCTTTCATACTTTCCGAGTCTACCATCAGGTCCAGCCGTGGCTTAGTAATAATAATGATCCTGAAGACTGGGGCTAGAAAAAATGTGGAAAATTATTGATGCCAGTGCAGAGCTCTAAACCTCCAGCACCCCCTGAGCTTCTAAAATTAATCTTTTGCAAATGCAAAGGAAACTGTGGACCGATGTGTGAAGGTCAAAAAGCAGGGCTGTTATGTTCTGCAGTGTGCTTCCATTGTTCTGGAGAGACTTGCAGCAACGTAATGGGGCTCTCAGAATTAATAAATGAAAATGACTTTGATGATGAACCGCCCACATTAACACCGCTTCCTTCTCCAGTTCTCCCACTGATATTTAATTCAGAAAGCCGATCAGATGCTGAGCCGCAGACTGGTCCATCGCCAAGACTGAGGACGGAGTAGTTCAAATTTAGAAAATCACCGTGGATGCCTATTGGGGCTACCACGTAAAAAAAAAAACGCGCAGACTCTACCTCGTGGGTGGTGGGGAAAAGAATCAATAATTAATTATGAATAATATTGCAAAATTAATAATTAACAAAATTATAATACCAAAATAAAAAAATACAATAACTGATGACACATTATTAGTACACACGTATAATATATGTATAGTTAAGAGTACTGAAAAATAGTACTCACTTCGGAGCGCTGTAAAACCTTAGCTATTGACTTAATGAAAAAATGTCGCGTATAAAAGTTGTTCCTTAAAAAACGATCTACAAAAATGGTCTGATATCATGTTTTAAAAAAAAAAAGGTTAAAAAAAAAATTCTCGAATTTCTGAACATTTTCGCTTATAACTTTTTTATTTATAGTTCTACGACAAAAAGTTACTGGACCTAAGTTGTAGAGAATTTAATTTGCAACAAAAAATGTTAACAAATTTTTTTTATCAGATAAATAGTTTGAGATATATCGTAAAAACCATTTCAACCCCTATTTTCAAGATGGCGGCCGTGGGACAAGGGTGGCGACCCCACAAACTTGGTTTTAGCTTTACACTGACCCCCCCTACGCATCAAAAAAATAAAATTGCGTCCTCTAAAAAACGCAACCCCAAATGTAACTTTTCAATGGACTACTAAGTTCATCCGGAGACCGATTCGCTGTGATGAATTAGCAAGGCTGTAATACAATAAAGATAGTAGAAACATAAAATTTCGATTATAGCTAACGGTTCTCACATTTATAATCACGGCAGGCTTAGATATTTACAAGTTTTTGAATTTTAAAGTTACAAGAAAAGTATTAAGGAGCCAGTTAATGTATATGAATAAACAAAGTACAGCTATCAGTAGGTATGCAAGTCAAACTTTTTGAACTAGGATATAAAACGAGCTAAACTATCAAAATTTCATCATCAACTATCAAATTCAAATAAAACGAGTTCTGGTATTTTTAACAGACTTCAAAAAGGAGGAGGTTCTATGTTCGGTTGTATGTATGCTTTTTTTTTTTTTTTTTTAAAAACGTAGCCCCACACTAGGATTTATTCCTATGTCTTGGGTGCGTTTACAAACATGAAAATTCACAAACAAATACCCAGACCGGAACAAATAATTGTGGATCACACAAAGATTTGTCCCGTGCGGGAATCGAACCCGCGACTATTCGACACCGTGGGCGGAGCAGCTCAAGCTCTTAACCACTGCGCTAAATCGTCCGTTTTATGTATGTTCAGCGATATTTCCGTCAATTGTGGACCGATTTTGATATTTTTTTTTGCATTGGGTTCAGTATATCTCCAAGGTGGTCCCATATTAATTTTATTGACCTTGGACTTAGAAGATACACCAGGGAACTCCTTAACGACAAACAATAGGCATGTGTAAATTGAGATATTATGGGTATTACGTCAATCCTATAGGTACCCTACTATAGAATAATTCACTGGTCACTTAAAATTGTAAAATAAAAATATTTTATAAAAAAAAAGGTAAACCGATTTCAAAAAGCAAAAAAATAAAGATTTGAAGTCGGTGCCAAGTAACCGACTTCAAATATTTATTTTTTTGCTTTTTGAAGTCGGTTTACCTTTTTTATAAAAGATTTTTATTTCCGTAAGTTCGTTATACAGGCGAATCACGACCTAAGTTGGTTCTGCAATGTATAGTATGAAACAGATAGCAGGAAGATCTGGGTATTCTACTGGGGGCATTGTACTGAAATTTTTCAATAGGGAGAGACCGTCAATGCCATGGTTCATTAATTTGTTAAGAAATGACATGTCTAGGTGAGCTCTGCGTGTGGACAATAGGGAATATGCGTGTATTTATTTTATATTTGTATACGCTAGATTACATCAATATATATTTGCAAAAAAAATTTAAGCGCCAAAAGCAAAATGTAAAGGGCAAAATAAAAATGTTGAAGATAGCAAACAGATAAGAGCATACTGAGTTCTTAGATTGACGCGAATATTACACATGAAATAAAAATTTTATCGCGGTTTAATTTTTATTTTTAATTTAAGATAAGAGCACGTTAAACACCCGCCATTTTGGCGCGCTTGGCGTGACGTCAAAATCTATAATAACAATCAATTAGTGAACAGCTGTATCGCGAAGGCATTCGACAAAGTCTGGCACAACGGCTTGATCTACAAGCTCTACTAATTGGGTGTGCCGGACAGACTCGTGCTCATCTTACGAGACTTCTTGTCGAATCGCGCCTTCCGTTATCGCGTCGAAATGACGCGCTCCACTTCCCACTCCATCAGTGCTGGAGTCCCACAGGGCTCAGTTCTCTTTCCGCTCCTGTTTAGCCTTTACACGAACGACATTCCTCGTTCGAGTAAGGCGCATCTAGCCCTATTCGCGGATGATACCGCTCTCTACGTCTCGCATAGGAATAAGGGTTTCATTACCAGACACCTTCAGGCATCCGCCAATTCCCTAGGGAATTGGTTCAGGAAGTGGCGTATTGAGGTGAACCCGGATAAGAGCGCTGCGGTGTTCTTCTCCAGAGGTGCCACCCCGCGCCACTCCCTGCGCCGCTCTAGAAGTAATCTCGGCCAAGTGACCATGTTCGACCGACCCATTCCCTGGGTCAAAGAGGTCAAATATCTAGGGGTCACCCTAAACAGTACCATGTCCTTCGGCTCGCACATCAAGCGGGTCCGTCACCGAGCATCATTTGTGCTCGGTCGTCTCCATTCGTTAATCTGCAAGCGGAGTAAAATGTCCCTTGGAAATAAGGTGAAACTTTACAAAACTTGCGTTCGACCCATCATGACTTATGCGTGTGTTGTGTTCGGGCATTCGGCCCCCTCTCACATCGATAAACTCCAAGTGGTTCAAAACCGCTTCCTCCGTAAAGCCGTAGGAGCCCCCTGGTTCGTACGGAACGTCGACCTCCACTCCGATCTAGGTCTCGAACCTATTCGCGCCTTTATTAAAAAGGCGTCAACACGTCACTTCGCGAACGCATCTACCCATGCGAATCCGTTAATCGTAGCCACCGCCGACTACGATCTCCCCCCCGACCCCTGCCGCCACCGCCGGCCGCGACATGTTCTCACCGACCCCCCCGATGCTTTGTCATCCCTTCTTTCCGCTCAGAATACGGGCGACGACGACGACGTAGTAGTAGATCCCCTCCCATAGCCGGCGGTTGACCGGTGCACTTAGTAGTGCACCCGTCCCCCTACAGCGACTGTCCCAACCGAGGGCGCCTCTTCGAGGCGCCCTCGAGTATGTCGCCTCTTGCCCTTCTGGCTGGCTAGACCGTAGTGGTTGCACGCTCGCCTTTAAGTCCGGTGAAGCTGTAAAGGCCTCGCGGCCAACAGCGTACATCATTCACACACACACACACACATGAACAGCTGTAGAAGTATTTTATTCTGTAATTTATTTTTATTTTGTATTTTGCGACTATTATACAATGGAACAACACTGTGTTGTACCTAGGTGTAAAAATACAATAAGAAATGCATAAGGAGAAAGTGGTGTAAAATCAGAAAAAGAGACATGGTATCTCCACCAACTTGCTTATATTGCTATGAAGATCACTTTAACGTAAGAATTAACCTGAATAATTTAAACTAAAATTTTTATCGACAGCAAAAAATAACAATAAAACTAACTCAATAGCAAACATCCAACAAATATGCTCTTGTTGACATTTGTATTGTAGACTTTGACGTCATATTCGATCTGACCAATAGCGTGGCGTTCCTGCTACTTTGAATTTCCCACAAATTCTTTGTACTTTCAATAATTATTTTCTTTATAAAAAAGTAATGTTATTAAAAAAATGTTGGTATAGATATTATTCCAATGAGATACGAGGCATGCCTTTTAAGTTTTGTCGTTTGAAGAAAAAAATACAACTAGAACCTTATAGTACTTTTTATTGTTTTTCAAAGTATTCACCAGGTAGCTTAATACACATTTATTCCACTCTAAAGGTTGAACATCCCCAGGTGTTCAAAATGGCTGACTTGAAAGCGTCGACTGCTTCTTCACCGGACTGGAACCTTTGACCACGAATACTTTTCTTAATTTTAGAAAATGTAAAGAAATCGTTAGGGCTTAGGTCAGGACTGTATGGAGGATGGTCAAGAATTTCTACTTATTCCTGCTTCAAATACTCAATCGTTTGAGGAGCGCTGTGTGAGCTTGCGTTGTCGTGGTGCAGGATGATGCGTCGCTTTGAGTTAGATTTTCGAAGTTCGGCGATGACTTGTGGTATACAAACTGTGGTATACCACTCTGCGTTAACCGTTCTACGATCTTCAAGTGCAATAGTCGCAACATGGCCGGTTTTTCCAACGAACGTGGCCACCATCTTCTTTGAAGTGCTTCGAGAACGAACAACTTTAGTCGGCTTTGGCTCGTCTTGAAAGACCCAGATTGTAGATTGTTGTTTGGAATCAGGATCGTAGGCATAGATCCAAGATTCGTCACCACTAAACGTGATTTGACTCTTCTCGGTTGAACCTTTGCAGAGTTTTCTTACACCATCTGACGCGGGCCGCCTTGTGATCGTCGGAAAGCAGATGCGGTATCCAACAGCAAACTAGCTTTCTCACACCAAGCGCTTCATGCAAGATCTTCTGAATGGTTGTCCCTGAGATGCCTAATAGAGCCTCTATCTCTCGATACGTCACATGACGATCTTCGAGAATTAGTTGTCGCATAGCAATGATGTTATCTTCAGTGAAGGCGGATTTTGGGCGTCCTTCGCGAGATTTGTCACTAACACTAGTATGTCCACGCTGGAATTCTAAATACCAGCGTTCGACAGTCCGCAGACATGGGGCTTCATCACTGAACACAGATGTTAGCTCTTAAAAACACTGAAGCCGTGTCATGCGTGTCATTAAAAGGCATGCCTCGTAAAGGTTTTAAGAAAAAACATTTGACCCTTATTTGAATTACACGCATATTCCCTATTGTTCAAGGTGGTTTAATTTGCATGACATTGTTATTCATTATAAACAGTTGCTCTATAATTTTAGTAGGCGCTCCAAAGCCTATTTAAGTTTTCGACTATGATATTAACTGGTAACAGGAACGTTCCGAAGTACGGTGACGCAGGAATATGAAAATGCTAAAATGGTTGCCCATCTCAGATAGACCGAGCCGAAAGCCGCTTAAGTTTAGTGATCGTTAAGAATATGACGGTCGTAAAGCGCTACAAGCTTTTCTTATGTATGTTTTCTATCTATCAATATCATAAAGCTTGATCCCTTGCGGGATAAGCAGATAGTGCGGTGTGTAAATGTTTTCCTAAACAAATATAAAAAAAAAACCTTCTTCGGCCTTTATTTAATGCAGTGCGTCTAGTCTCACCTTCCTCTTGGACCTGGAGTCTTCCAGCGACAGCTTGTTGAGCTCGTCCAGCAGGTCCGCCCCCCCCGCGTCCTCGGCCACGTCCCCCGCGCCCTCCTCGTCCAGCATGGCGGCGATGAGCCCGCAGTGGCAGCACACCTGCCGCAGCCGCAGGAGGAGCACTAGGATCTCGTGGGATTTCACTGGTTTGGCTCCTGTTTGGGGGAAAGAAAACGTGTTATGGACCAAGAAGAATAATAAAACAATTTAAGGCAATAAGGCGTTTTTTCTCCTTAATCCAAATGATTATTTTATACTAACCTTCCAGCGGCAATTGAAATTTTCACATATGCCGTACCTACAGACCTCTTAAGGGTTCATCTGAGTGTTTTATCTACAATAATCTAATCTATATATTCTACCACAGGATTAGAATGCATTCTCCACTGTGAAGATTCAGCGAGAAATTCAGCAGGCTCGTATATGTTGTTTGTTTATTTTTGTATGCTTTTTCTTTCAACTTTAATTCTATACAAAAAATTGCCAGTTCGTTCATAAACTTATCTTAAAATGTTTTAATCGGCAACCGATCATAAGTTGTAGTTTCTATGTTGTAATCTAGAGTTACCTTGTAGTGCGATCATCTTCTTGTGCATTTTAGCGTACTCGCTGTCCTTGCCGGGCGCTGTGAAGCCACCATCAGAGTTCTTTTCAGCACGCTGGTGAAGAAACTGCGCGAACAGTGTCTTGGAGAACACGAGCACCTGTAGGTCGTGATAACATGTCAGTTACAGTACAAGCGACTTAACTTGGCTAAGTACCGTGTAATTAGTATTCGTAACTACTCCTTAGCTAACGAAATAGGCTTTATGTGAATGATCTACTGCCTGGTTGGTTTTTTTTCAGTGCATATAAATGATGATATAAAGAATTAAACTTGAATTTGACTGCCTCGTTAGTCTAGTGGCAAAGCGCATGGCTTTATGATCACGCAATCGCATCCTGAGTTCAAATCCTAAAAATGCATTCAAAATGCATTTTTTCGGTTGAAAACTTCCCAGTACGAGTCCGGAGTCTGGAATTGTGCTCGGTATATGGCAATAGGCTCGCGCTCTATTACATGGGACCTAACGTCATCGGCGAAACGTGGGTGTACTCAGTTCACCTCAGCCTCCCCCGCTTGGGGAATATAGGCGTGACGGTGTAATCTACGCTGTTAGCCGCGGGGCTTTAACAGTTTTACTGAATAAGAGGGCAACGAGCTAGATCTCGTGAGGTAACTCTTTTCTGGGCGTTTATGCATATGTAACAGCTAGCAGAAGCTAACTCCAATCCGGCCAAGATAAATCGGGCGTTCAACGCCGTATCGCCTACAAAAAATGTAGGACAAGAATCCAAATAAATAACCTACAAAAACTTGGTATAAAAATGATATAATTTAAAAGGAAAAATAATCTGATCTATTATATTACATTTCAAATTCCCTCTTTTAAATTTCAGAAACGATGTACTCGATCAATTTTCAATATTCAGTCAACAGACTTCTGCAAACCACATTATAGGGAACTGAAGATACTACCCCTACCCTCATTGTTTGTCTATGAATGTGTTATTTTTGGTAAAACAAACATCAGCATATTTAAATTTAGAAACCGAGCAAGGCTTAATGACAAAATGACACACGAAAAATATTGACAAGTTGAAATCTTATTAAAAGATCTTATTATACCTTAACAGATTAACTGACTGCCGTAAATAAATAATAAATAGAAATTGAATGAAATGAATGTTTTAGATATAAATAGTATAGTAAATTTTTGGCTAACTCCAGGTATTAAACGTGAATTTTTGGGAAAAGGTTTAATAATGACACGACGGTGTACGGTAAAAGAGTGTATTAAAATAGAACATTTGAAATTGGATCGTTAGGAACAAGTCCCTTAACTAAACAAATAGCAACAAACGCTGGGCTACTAAATTTATTTTAGAATAATGGAGGCGCTTATTAAACTAAACAAATTGATATAGTTTATATAATTCTCAGAATAAATTTTTGTATGCCAACAAGGCGGGTCATAGCTGTACCATAATAATCACAATATTTTGTATTGTAACATCATACTTCTACTTATGTACCACAATAAATTCTATTTGAATTTGATCTTGGAAGATTTCAGAAACAGAAAGAACAACTGATCAGAGCTTGAAGTATTAAATGAGTGCGTAAATAGTCGACGCTACCACGGTTCTGCTCAATGCTCAATGCGGAAAGTACTGGCTGTGGCATAATTTTAATTCGGCATAAGGTACATAGAAGCAAAGTTATTGATATAGCCCACCGGATTAGTAAGTTGAAGTGGAAGTGGACTGGCTACATTAGCCCAAGAATTGATAACCGCTGAGGTAAACGAGTTCTTCAGTAGAACTGCGGATCGGTAAACATAGTGCAGGACGCCCTTAAGCTAGGTGGAGCGATGACCTTTGTAGAGCGGCTGGCAGAAATTGGTAACAAGGATCGTTCTCAGAGTAACCGAGGATAGTACTTAGAGTAACTGACGATTGTACTCAGATTTACCGAGGATCGTACTCTGAGTAACCGAGAATCGTACTCATAGTTACCGAGGATCATACTCAGAATAGCCGAGGATCGTACTCAGAGTAACCGAGGATCGTATTCAGAGTAGCCGAGAATCGCACTCAGAGGTGTGTTACTAGAGAGGATTATGTCCAGCAGTGAACTGCGATATGCTAATGATGCTAAAAAAGGCACATGCAATGTGTAAGTTAACTTATAATCTATGGGTAACACACCTTCTGGTAGACGTTCATCTCGGCCTTGGTGAGGGTGACCTGCTGCTCGTGGGCACTGCGCTCTGGCAGGCAGTTCAGCTGCCCCTTCTGCTGCAGCTGCGCCTTGGTGCGGCGCAGCAGGATGGAGCGCATGATGGTGCTGAGCCGCTCCTGACCGCCCAGGCTCTTGTTGTCGATCCATTTCTTCCACATCTACAACGATAATTGGTAATACAGATAAAACTGCACTAAGGCAAGTAGAACTCGAATTCTGAATTCTCGGTTCCGTTCAAGTACCACTGGATGTCGTTATTTTAATTTTTTAAGGGAATTTTTTAAAATACAATTAAAAAATCTCAGTATAAGCAATGTTTCTCACAGTCATGGTATACAGAAATTGCCTCAGAGCGATTATTTATTAATTGTTTAATTGTATTTTCATTAAGATCCAGCGACGTGATATGCAGCAACTGTGTCCAAGAAACTGAAACCATGAAGCATATCCTCTGGAAATGCGACTGACTTGCGGCGCGACGAATGAATCCACTGGGATCGGCTTATCCATCTCCAGAGGAATACAAGCTCATCCCCGGACTGAATCTTCAATCCGCTACAGGGAGTATTTGGATCACCAGGTACATAACAGCATTAGGGATAAGAACGGCACAAATAATCCCATCTGGTCGAAATGCGCTCGAGCTACCCCACAAAACTGCCAATTAAGGTAAGATAATGGTGTGTACTCACGGTAAGGTCGTCGAAGGGCGAGCACCTCAGGAACTTCAGGAGTGCGAACAGGTCTAAGTCCTTGTTCTGCACGGGCGTGCCCGTCAGGCACCAGCGGCGGCGCGCACGCAGAGAGCTCACGGCCACCGACGTGGCCGACTTGTGATTGCGCACAATGTGAGCCTCGTCCAGGATTACGCGCCGCCATAGAACGCGCATTAGCACGCCGTTCTGTCGGGGATATTTTGAACACAATAGAACCATAACCACCTAACTGATCGAAAGGGCATCGTCGAAAATGGCCCCAGAACCAACAAACATGTGACCTATACCATAATTATTTATGTATTTTATTCTAATCGTGGCAAATATCCGTATCTTATGGACAATTTGCAATCCAAAACGAATATTTCAAAGTATTGTAAGTACTTAAATCGAAATTCATCATCATCATCTCAGCCCATACTTGTCCACTGTTGAACATAGGCCTCCCCAATCGCTTTCCAGCGTAACCGGTCCGATGCCACCTGCATCCAACGACTTCCTGCGATTTTCACAAGATCGTCGGTCCATCTGGCAGGCGGTCGTCCCACGCTGCGCTTGCCAATACGTGGTCGCCACTCTAGAATCTTTCTGCCCCAACGCCCGTCCGATCTACGCGCTATGTGGCCCGCCCATTGCCACTTCAGCTTGCTAATCTTAAGGGCTATGTCGGTAACCTTGGTTCTTCTACGAATCTCCTCATTCCTGATTCGATCGCGTAGAGAAACGCCGAGCATAGCTCTCTCCATAGCTCGCTGAGCAACTCTGAGCTTTTTTATGAGACCTATTGTAAGAGACCACGTCTCTGATCCATATATCATCACTGGTAACACACATTGACTGAAAACTTTAGTCTTAAGGCACTGAGGTATTTTGGATGAGAAGATATTGCGCAGTTTCCCGAACGCTGCCCAGCCGAGTTGGATTCGTCGATTGACCTCTCTCTCAAAGTTGGACCTACCTAACCGGACTACCTGTCCCAGGTAAATGTATTCGTCGAAAACTTCAAGAGTAGAGTTCCCAACGGTGAGTGCGGTGGGTACGACATGGACGTTAGACATTATTTTGGTTTTGTCCATGTTCATTTTAAGACCCACTTGTTGAGATACTCTGTTGAGGTCACCGAGCATTCGTCCTAGATCTTCCAGCGACTCCGCCACGACCACAATGTCGTCGGCAAATCGAAGGTGAGTGATGTATTCGCCATTGATGTTGATGCCAAGTCCTTGCCATTCCAAGAGCTTGAAGGCGTCCTCTAAGGTGGCCGTAAACAGTTTCGGAGAAATGACGTCTCCCTGTCTTACTCCTCTTTTTATGGGGATTGCCTTCGTGCACTGCCCCTGTACTCGGACTGACATGGTGGCGTTATTATACAAGCACTTCAACACTTCGATGTACCGATAGTCAATGTGGCATCGCTGGAGAGATCTAAGAACCGCCCAAGTCTCGATCGAATCGAAGGCTTTCTCATAGTCCACAAACGCCAAGCATAGTGGCCGATTATACTCCTCGGTCTTCTGTATAATCTGCCGCAGCGTATGTATGTGGTCTATGGTACTAAAGCCTTTCCGGAAACCGGCTTGTTCGAGAGGCTGGAAGTCATCAAACCTGCGTTCGAGACGATTCGTAATGACTCTCGAAAACAACTTATAAACATGGCTCAGCAGTGTGATGGGCCTATAATTCTTCAGTAAAGTGTTATCACCTTTCTTAAAAAACAGTACCACCACACCCCTGTTCCATGCTTCCGGCGTTTTCTCTTCGAGCAAGACGGAATTAAACAGCCTCTGAAGGACTTTAAGTACTGGCGTTCCGCCCGCTTTCAGAAGCTCTACGGTAATTCCGTCTTCGCCCGGCGCTTTGTTATTTTTGAGTTGTTTGAGAGCCATCCTAATCTCGTACAGGCTGATGTCCGGGATATCTTCAGTGTAGTGTCGGGTTAGCTTGGCTCTTGGGTCTTTTACCAAGTCAACAACAGGTTCAGCTACTGAGGTATACAACTGCCCATAGAACCTCTCTATCTCCCTGAGCACCTCCGACCTATTCGACGTTACGTTTCCGTCCTCCATCTTCAGCTTCGTCAACTGGCTTTGCCCAATAGACGCGTCTCTTGCGAACACTTTAGAGCCCTTGTTCTGTGCTATGGTCTCCTCAATACGCCTTGTATTGAAGGACCGTAAGTCTTGTCGCAAGGACTTCAATATCTGTCCATTGAGCTGCCTATAGGACTTAGCATCATCGGAGGTTTGGAGCGTCATGGAACGTCGCTCAGCCATGAGGTTTCGGGTGTAGTTGGATAGTTTTTGAGGTCTATTTTTACGGTGGGGCTTAAAATACTTGGACCCGACCGTATGGACAGTCTCTACCAGCCTGTTGTTGATTTCGTCCACTGATGCGCTGCTGTCTAGCAATTCGAAGCGGTTTGCCAATTCGAGTTGAAAGTTGAAATCGAAATTACCGACATCTTTATCGAATACAACGTTCTATCTATCTATCTATATCATCACGCCAGATCCCTTACGGGGTAGGCAGAGAGTACAGAGCAACAGGTAATAATTAATATCAACGTTGTTCTCGAATTACGGTTAAAGATGTCAATCCTATCAATCGATTACATTAAACTATCCTCGATTTAATTATCACTAATATATATTTTACGTAACGATTTTCCAGATGAATTGTTGGCTACTAAATTATAACCACAAAATGTAATACTTTCTTTTGCAGTAATGCAATTTCCCCGCTTGTCTGTTTAATAATAAATACATGAAGATAATATGTAGATGATTTGAAAGCATACAAGCATATTTTCATTCCGGTTGGTTTTGGGGCGAATGATGTATGCACGCAGAATAATATCCTTTAATTTGCGTAAATATTACAATATATAAAACCTTTTTTTACGGATCTATCACGGTTTATTTTGTTTTCATGTTGCCGACGTTGCTAGTGCTTTACAACACCTGTAGTCTGCAAAACATGGACCTATGTTTAGGTCCATTATTTTGACCTAAACATAGGTCCATCCTACAAAACATAACACGTTTGAGATGTTTTGAACTAAAGATAACACCAATCGTGATAATGTGACAGTGTGTCTTTATTTTTGAGTACAACAACATTATCACGATTGGTGTTACACAATAAGTAACATTACATTATAATGGACAAGTTAGATGAATCAGCCAAAAACCACTACCATTCCCCTCCCGTATGCGCGTCAGCAGCAATACCCGGTTTTCACACTGCCTACTTCCGCGTGAAGTCAAGTAAGCCTAGTCTTATAAACGCGTCTTACGCTCTACTTCTCTTCCCATACTATCACCGCCCAGCAAGTCCCTAGCTATGGTGTTTGGTTGAAGAATTTTGCGTTGAAATTAGAAAATGTACAGCAAGAGATGATTTTAGAATTTTTTTCTATCGACTTTTTAAAAAAAACGCCTCCCCACACTAGGATTTATTCCTATGTCGTTGCGTTTACAAACATGAAAATTCACATACATAATTACCCAGACCGGAACAAATAATTGTGGATCTCACAAAGTCTTGTCCCGTACGGGAATCAAACCGGCGCCTATTAGACACAGTGAGTGGAGCAGCTAAAGCTCGTTAACTACTGCGTTAAATTTAGTTTAATCGTAAATTTCTTTTACGAGATTCTAAAATAAGAGAGTCAAAAATCATATTTCTAAATATTAAGTCTCTAGTCCATATACGTCTTGAAGTGCATGAAGTAAAAAACATGGCTGCTTCTCAAGTCATACTCCTGAACGGGTGCTGCTGGTGGGGACTGGTCCGTCCTCTATCCTTTGACTTTGGCAATGAGCCCACGTTTGTGAATAAACGAAGGGCGGAAGTTATTGACATCACAGTTGCCAGCGACAAAGCGAGTAAGAAAATTGGCAACTGGCATGTCTCATGATCTCATCCTCAGATCACAATTACATATGTTTCCGGTACGAAGCAGAAACGAATTACATAAATGTAAAAAGGCGCAACCCCAGGAACACTGATTGGGCCGCGTACAAAAGAGACCTAAAGATAGAGCTTGGAAAGGTCAGAGGTAGGCTCAACTCCGTATTAGATATAGAGTTTGAAGCAGATAACGTAGTTAGGGCGGTAAATAGCGCCTGGACTAACAACTGTCCGGAGAGTACAGTCCTAGCGAAGCGTGTACCGTGGTGGACGCCAGAACTAGCAAAGCTGAGAGTAGACACCCGCCGGACATTTAATCTGGCAAAAGCAACTAAGAACTTCGGTGCTTACTCTATGATACTCACGAGGTTCAACACAGAAGGGGGGAAAGCAAAAAGAAGGGCCTGGAAAAGACACTGCCAAAGCATATGCAGCCTCCCAGAGGGTATGAGGCTAGCCAAGGCAATATCTACGGCCAAAATAAATCCACTTACTACAGTAAGGAATGAGAAAGGAGAACTCACAAACAATGGGAAAGAAACATTGAGAACTATGTTCAACGTGCATTTCCCGGGTTCAGTAGAAATACAGGAAGAGGACACCATTTATGATGTCAATATGGATGAGCTTAGCTTAAAAACAACCAGAGCTGACTGGGAAACGGCAGGGAAAGTCGTGGAACAGAATAAACTCAAATGGGCCTTAAAGAGCTTTCAACCGTTTAAGGCCCCTGGACCGGATGGTGTTTATCCCATTCTTTTACAAGAGGGGCAACGACTACTCAACCAACACCTGTGTAGATTGTTCAGGGCGTGTGTGGCCTTTGGGCATACCCCTAGGATCTGGCGGCAGGTAACAGTGACGTTCATCCCCAAACCGGGAAAACACCGAATTATGAGGATACCAAATCCTATAGACCAATCAGCCTATCATCATTCTTTTTAAAATGTCTTGAGAAAATGATGGATAGGCACATAAAGGATAGTCCATTAAAGGATCATCCTCTACATAAGATGCAATGCGCTTACCTACCCGGTAGGTCTACGGAGACTGCATTACACTATGTGGTGACTCGCGCAGAGATGGCCTTGCAGTAAAAGGAAATCTGTGCTGCAGCTTTTCTGGATATTGAAGGTGCTTTCGATTGCACAACATTCTCATCCATTGAAACAGCTGCTACAGGGCATGGGATAGAACCAACTTAAATCAGATGGATCAAAAACATGCTAAACAACAGGATAATCCAATCTACAATATTAGGAGAAAGTATCTCCGTCAAAACGACTAAAGGATGCCCGCAAGGAGGTGACCTATCGCCGACTTTGTGGAGCCTGGTAGTGAATTCTCTTTTGAGGATAATCAACAAAGGTCCGTTCTACGGAGTTGGATATGCGGACGATATAGTGATAGCAGTCAATGGGAAGTTTCCAAATACAGTATCAACACTGTTGCAGGAAGTCACGAACTGGTGCATGACAAATAGTCTCTCGGTTAACCCAAAGAAAACTAACGTGATCCTATTCACACGGAAAAAGGTACTAACAGGTCTACAAGATCTACATATGTACGGTAATAAAATTAAATGGGCCACTGAAGTTAAATATCTAGGGGTTATACTAGATAAGCTACTGCGGTGGCATGCACATGTTGACCATACCATTGCTAAAGCATTGAGAGTACTGAATATGTGTAGGTCAGCATATGGAAAGACATGGGGCCTATAGCCCAAAATAATGTACTGGGTATACAAAATTATGGTAAAACCGATATTAATGTATGGATACATCGTGTGGTGGCCCAGAACTAAAATACAAACCTGCAGAGACGATCTAATGAAACTACAAAGGACAGCCTGCCTGGCCATCACAGGTGCATTCAAAACAACACCGACGGTAGCTATGGAGCGGTTACTTAAGCTTAAGCTCACTCCATTACACATCGTCATTGAGACTGAGGCGAGGAAGGCGCTCTATAGACTGGAGAAAACTGAACTATGGAGCATAACAGCGCCAAGGCTTGAACACACCAAGCTAGCGCCACACAAGGAACTAGATGACATTTGGAACATGAGATGTGACAAGATCTTGACCACGTACATGTTCAACAAAAGATTTAGCACCCACATCCCTACCAGGGAACAATGGAAAAGTGGTCTAAACAAGCAAGGTAAGGAACAAATGATATGGTATACGGATGGATCCAAAACCAAGTCTGGAACAGGAGCCGGTGTATATACAGAAGGATACAAATCTAAGCCAAAGCATGGGTAGATTTGCATCAATATTCCAAGCAGAGACCTATGCGATAAATGTTTGTGCAAAAGAGATATTGGACAGACGAATTACAGGCAAGAGAATCTACATTTGTAGTGACAGTCAGGCTGCCCTCAAAGCCATCAGCTCCTATGAGCTAAACTCGGCACTGGCCGTGGAGTGCGCATACCTTCTTGACAGATGTGGAGCGCGCAACACGATTAGATTAGTCTGGGTGCCTGGGTACATGGGGGTTGATGGCAATGAGCGTGCGGATGACTTAGCCAAAAAGGGAGCAATGGAGAAATTTGTTGGTCCAGAACCGTTCATAGGCATACCAGATGGTGCCGACAGAGGAGCGCTGTTCAAATATGCCCAAGAACAACACGGGAGAGAATGGGAAACTAAAACAGGGCTGAGACACTCCAAGGATTTCCTTTCCACATGGTGTGACAGCGACAGCGAGAGACTGCTAAAACATAGCAGACTACAATTAAGGCAACTAATCGGAGCTTATACTGGCCACTATGGCACAAAAGAACATCTACATAAGATGAACCTCTGCAGCGACGTGGCATGCAGGAACTGTGGCACAGAAACTGAAACCATGAAGCACGTCCTATGCCACTGCGACGCTCTGGCGGCGCGGCGAATGCAGCTACTGGGAATGGCCTATCCAAACCCAGAGGAATTTCGGCTCTTCCCCCCTGCTGGAATCTACAACCTGGTACAGAGAGTATTCGATTCTACAGGTATGTAAGAGCGTTAGGGCAAGGACAGCACAAAAGATCCCAACGGGTCGAAGTGCGCCTGAGGTCTCCTCGGTCCGATAAGCCAATGACAAGATAAGATAAGATCCTTTGACTGATTAAACATGTACCGTCGTAATATTAAATTTGGTCTCGTTTGGCATCATACTGAAGCTATAGCCAATTATTTTGTACACACTTTTTTTCTGTTACTGTTATTGTTATACTTTTTATTATATACCTTTAGTCTCTATTTTGTAAATGAGAGGACTATGTAGACACTGACTGATACCATGAATCTAAGACTTATGTTTAATCTATAATTAAGAACACCTATTTAGCTCGTTCTGCACTGTTCTCTCATACCTCATGAATGCAATGTATACAATAGGAATTGTAAAACTCTCATTTTTAAAAGAATAACCGTAGAGTTTCTTGTTCTTCTTCTCCACAGGAATGTCTTTCCGAACGGGTGGTAGTCTTAAGTAATCAATAATTTCCTTTTTTAACTATTCATAAGTGCTTTTCGGTCTACACAAATAAAACGTGATGTTTTTATGGAAATGTATGCTTTTTTTTACTTTTTAACGACCGAAGTTTCAAAATGCCCGCCGACGTGTTGGAGCAAATTATTACGATGATTTTTGATAGAACACCAATATGGAACAGCAATGACGGTCTAATTTCAGTACTCATTTCTCGTAACACAACACTACGGCGCTCTAGGGCCGTGCGGTCTTTCCGCTGGCTTCGAGACCGAGGCCTCAAAGCGAGTATTGCGAGTAGTGTAGGAACATTACCTTCTCGTTGTCCCGCTGCAGTATGTTGTAGGTGGTGACGACGAGGTCGTGCGCGGCCAGGCGGTGCGGCAGCTGCGCGCGCGCCGGCCCGTGGTGCAGGCACACGCGCAGCGCGTGCGCCGCGCAGTGCTGGCTCACCTCCCCGCCCCACTGCTGCATCAGCGACGCCGGGCACACCACCAGCGTGCCGCCGCGAGACACTATGTGGCAAGGTCAAACTCAAACTCAAATAATTTATTTTGTATAAGCCGTGCGGGGGCGCTTACAAATCGTCAATAAAATTTTTTTTTTACCTCTAATTAATCTACTAATCTACCACCGGATCGGAACGCGACCTCTACTGAGAAGATCCGGCGAAGAAACTCAGCGGGCTCTTTTTTATTTACTTCTCTTTGTTTCCTTTTCTTTAATCATATTGTGTGGGTACAATGTTTAGATCGAGATATGAATCTAATAATATCTGTAAAGAGCGTCTAAAGGATTCCAGATGGACCAGTCCCCACAAGCAGCACCCGTTCACGAGTATGACTGCTGGAACAGCCAGGTAATAGTGTGATTCACCTTTCTCATGCTTTGTGACGGCAATGTACTAACCACTCTGTCGCATTGGATGTTTCTGATATAACAGTGCTGATGTTGTTGAAATAAGTGAATAAAGAATAAATTATAGTCTTCAAAACTCTTGGTTTTGAAAACGATCTAAGAAAAGTGAGCAGCCATTCATAAATTACGTCACACGTTAAGCGGGACTAGGGTCTACAGAGAGAATTAACAGAGGGGGAGGAGAGAGTAATAATCTTCATGATGTCACATGTATAGACTTAAAGTATGAAAACTCTTTAACATCAACTTTAAAGAAAAACATCAAAGTTACCAGCTCCATTGTTATATTGTTGAGTGCTAAATTTTATTTGTATCACTTTATAATACGTAGCAGACCTGCGAGTTTAATAAAATGTTTGATCTATTGTTAGTTTTATGAATAAAGATTATGAATAGAAATAACATACTTACAGAAAATAATTTAGTAATTTCGGAATTTGAATTGCAAAATACGTTTAAACCATTTATTTAAATATGTAACGTCACACCTGGCGAAGGGGTGATAAATGTGACCACCTGTGACAAGGACGGTAGGACAGTAAGCATCCAAAATACACGAAATACGTGTGAGCTCCTAACCTCTATATATATCACCACCTACTATCACCATCTACCACAGAGTACAGAGTTCCAACAGGTTCTTTCCTTACATACGTCTCTGGCTTTCTCCACTCTCATAATTCGTCTTATACACGCTCGCCGGTTACGGTGACTCTTGACTTGTCCTACAGATAAGACTCGGTCTATTTGGTCATGGTAAGATAGTCTAGGTCTTTCTCAGTGCCTACAACCTGCTACTTTCCCATTGTACATCTTTTTTGTCGTTCTTTTTTCTGACATTCTTTCTATATGCCCAAACCAACGGCGCATAACCTTTCTCATCTTTACACCGATACTATCTTCCATACCTACTCGCTTTCTTACTACGAGAGAATATAATAAGTCTGAAACAACCTTTACATGGCGATCGTACCGCTGTCCGACCGCGGTGTTCTTACCGATCATTAAGCAGCGTTCGACTCTGTCGGCCTGAGATGGGTGACCGTTTGTGGCATTTTCATATTCGAGCGTTTCCGTGCTTCGGAAAGCACGTTAAGCCGTTGGTCCCGGTTGCCACTTAATGTGGTAGTCGTTAAGCCAAGTTGGAAGCCTTAAAGGCAGCTTGATATGTCCAACAGTGGGTTGCCACAAACCTGCCTCCACCGCACCGCACTGGGTCCGCATGGTACCTAATCTCTCTTACCTCAATTTGTGAGGGAAGGCCTTTGCCCAGCAGTGGGCAGTATAGGCTGATATTATTATATAACCTTTACATTCAATAAGAATAATAGTAGTTATTCTGTTACTGAATGTATTTCATTTAGAAACAAAATAGTTCATAAAAAAATAAGAAACATTTCGCAAAACATGCGCGGAGTGACTCGCTTGATTTTATAAGAAAAATCGAATAATGCCATCTTCTCTTTGTATTTCCTTGAAGGAATACACCCAATTCATAATATTTTTCACATACGATGGGTAGTGACAGTTCTAAGTTGCGCAAATATGACCATGTTTCTGAATTTCGTACAAAGCTCAAGTGGCTACCAATTCGCCTTCGCCGGAATTCTCATATATTATCGCTTCTATATAGTGTTCTGGTTAATCCGATAACCCCAGCTTATCTCAAAGATCGGTTTGAGTTTCTTCATGAGACACATTCAAGGTTCCTAAGATCATCGGAGAATTTGAAGCTGAAAATGCCGATGCATTCCACAAATTTCTTCGACAAATCCTTTACGATTCAAGCTGTTCGTTTGTGGAATGCATTGCCCATTTCAGTTCGACGTGCAAAGTCGTTGCTTTCGTTTAAAGCAATGGTTAAGCATCACTACTTGCATTTGCATGCATCATTTAACTGTTTGCATTTTTTTCATTTCTTTTTTATATAATCTTTTTCAGTGTTTAGCTATAATATGTAATAGATTAAATTATAATGTGTGTATATTTACATAATCAGGTATATAATTGTGTATGTATTGTTATGTGTGTATGTATAGTTGGGTATATATATATATATATATATATATATATATATATATATATATATATATTTGTTATTTTCAATAAGGCCGCCATTTGTACTTATTTACTGTTTATAAATTGTTTGTAATTTAATGTTTTGCTGGTGTACAATAAAGTGTACTATTACTATTTTAAGTTCCAAACGAAATTAATATTTCATTCAATGGTATTAAGGCATAAAACCATAAGTATAGAAACGGGTCATGCCCCTTATTGCCATTGAATAAAGTATAATTTTCTTTGACACTTACAACTGTCAGTACCCTTCTTAGTTGAAAAATACTATAGTAGTAAAAAGATATCACACCTGTTATTTGCATGCCAAAAGCTGGAATACAGCTAGGAACACTATCATAATTGAAATAAAACTATTTTACCGATTTTATCGCGGTTTATTTTTGATTTTTAGTTCCCGACGTTTATATAGGTACTGCAAAGCACTCGATCATATCATAATTGTTAGTATTTTTAAATTTAATGATTAGTAACGTTAAGTAATACTGGCAATTTTGGTAGAAATGTCTATATTGATTTTAGTTTTAGTCGAATATTTTTAGTACGAATGGTAGACATTTATCTGACATTAGTAGAAAGGTTGGCAACACTTATCAAGTGACATGCGGGCGGTCCGCTCCGGTCGCATTCTGACTTCAGGCGCGACGGACGGCGGATGCGGAGACTGGACTGAGAGAGTTATTTACTGTACAGTTAAAGTTAGCTATTGTTACAAGTCTAAAGTAATAAATATTTGAACAGTGAACTAGTGTTTTCTCTCATAATATAAACATACGTATTTATAAAAATAAATTAATTTGAATCTAGTTATTAAAAGCGGAACTCACGTTTGCCTTTAGTGGGGTAATCATCATCGTCATCGTCGTCCTCATCATCGATGTGGTGCTCCTTGTCGCTCACCATCAGCGAGATCATGGTGATGGTCTTCCCGAGACCCATGTCGTCGGCTGATCACATGAAACAAGGTTCAATTTAGAACACGCAAATGTAGATTCTATGTAATTTGATGGCCTTCATTGCATAATAGCGAACGACACGAGAGTACACAAAGAATATATAATTAATCCTGACAGGGAATCCAAGCTTATATAATAAATATTTAGATCGCCCTAGATCATGTATCATTGTATACTGGAGAGGGATTCAAGTAATGTCAATGTGGGTCAGAAACACGAAAAAGATCTGGCATTCATTCTGCATGGGAATGAAACAACTGCACAATCCAAGCAGTCACACACACACACACACACACTTGTTTAGGTACACTTTTACATCATCATTTCATTTTACTTAACTTCATTTTTTTTATTAACTTTGCTATCCCTATTTGCTGTAATTTCACGGCTAATATTTTAAACACTGTAATCTAATATTTATGTAAGCCTAACTAAAACTGAACATAGGGTGTGGGCTCCTGGTGACCTGTAACACAGGTATTTTATACGTACATCAGGCACTGGTCTATCACAAATTAGATCTTGTTAACTTATATTTTTTTCCTATTTCAACATTTGTGAAGAGAAAATATATACTATATTATTATTATTATCTAGTCACCGTCACACCTAGACCACCAGATCATATAACTATGACTATACAAGGTGTCATAATTAACGCTTTAAAGAACAAGTACAGGAATTTTACTTATCCGACCGCTTTTACTTAATCGCACTTTTATTATAGTTTCGCGTAATTTTTCAAATATGTATTTGTTTACCCTAGTATTTATTGGTAATTAAAATGATTTTATTTTCTGTATTTTTTAACTTAGCGTCTTTTATCGTTATTGTATTTAAGTAATGTTAATAATTCTCGATACTATCATTCTAATTTAGTGTACCCCTGTACATTCCTATCACTTCAAAATTCTCTATCCTAAGGTTGCCTGGAAGAGATCGCTCATTAGCGATAAGGCCGCCCTTTGTGTTGTTGTTTATGTCCAATCACTATTTGTTACATTATTGGTGCACAATAAAGCGTTTGTAACGGCACAGCGTAGGCTAGATAGCAAAGTTTGTATATCGTAGGCTAAGTATGTACGGGCTATGAGTGTAAACATTTTGTGTTAGCTGTAAGCAGAACAATATTGTAACTCTCGGTAACTCCTCTCTGACTTTTCATTACTCTCTCCCAGGGCACGAGACCTACAAGTTTATCTATCTATCTATCTAACGCAAGGCCTGGAAGTGGTTTGTTCTAAATCGGTAACTGAATTGATTTTAACAATTTTTAATGTATTTTACTTTTTATTAATTTGCAAAATATGCTGTTACTCCTACAGTGCGCTATACCAAACTAAATGTATTCTTGATTCTAAGTAATACGAAGATTTCAATACGCACGTATTTCTCAAAACGCACACATACATGTACAAGCTTTATTGATAATTGGGGTATAAAAGTGATTAAAAAAAGGGTTACAATCCTTAAATTTGAATATTTGCTTTATCGAACTCCCAAAATCAGACCTTTTATTTTGTATAAACACTGCGGGGTTAGTTACGAATTGTTAAATTTATTTTCTTTTTATTAATTTACCACCGGATACATAGCAGAAACTTAACGGGCTGTGCCATACATACTCGGTCGCACTGTGCTTCCTCACCCAGTATCCCCGCGCGAGGCCGCTGCGTCTCCCTCCAGCGCAGCCACGCCAGCGCGTGCAGCTGGTGCGGCATCAGCGAGCTGGTCAACCCTCGGGGAGGAGTAGCTAGTTCTGACTCGGCTGGTCGGGATGCCAGGGACTCGTACAGGTCGCGGAGACGGTCCATTATCAGGTTCCGCTCAGCCATATGAGTTGCCATTGCTAAAAAGAAAAATTAATACTTATCACTGACAACCCACCAGATGCATATAGATTTTCGAGGAGTTTAGGCGGCAAGTCAAAGAGTGAAGTCGTCAAATTGTTTTAAATTCCTAAACTTTGCATTAGCGGAATATGTACCATTATGTATTCTTATATGTATTCTTAGATGCTTATAGATTTTTAAAAAGTTTTGGAGGGAAGTCGCAGAATGATGTCGCCAATTTGTTTTAATTTCCAAATTCCAAGTACCCTAAAAGGCCTTGAAAGCGGAGTACTTACTCACCTTGCTTGCCAAACATCCTGGGCTGGACCGCATTGCTAGCCTTCTGTATGTCGTCCCACGTGAGTCCCTTGTCATCTTTCGAGTTGAAGCCATCCCTGGCGATGTCTATGGCTGAGGGATTATCTGTTGAAAGAATTGTATTATTTATTAAAAATATCTTTCACTTCAGTAGATTACTCCTCTCCAATGCTATAAAAAACTAATTTTTGCCCTTACAAATACCTAAATATATAGTTTTATCCAGTTTCTGATTTAAGAGTCAACTGATCAAAGAATTTTTAAACAAACTTTCCCATTGATTATTCAAAAAATATCATTAATTCAATTATTATTAGTAGAGTCTTCAAAAGTCTTCTTCTTCGAGTCTTCTAAAGTCTTCAAAGACTGAAAGCGATGAATGAAGGTGTACAAATGGGTGACTTAGTGGTAAACCATCTACTTTATGCAGATGACGCGGTTTTAATAGCGCCAACAGCCACTGATCTGCAAACACTAGTCACAGTTATGAAAGACGACTGCATGATCAATGGCTTACACTTGAATGTGAAGAAAACCAAGATTATGGTTTTTAAAAAGGGAAGAAACCAGAACGTATGCAAGGATTGTGGTTGGTAACGATGTGCTGGAGCAAGTGAATGAGTTTGTATATTTTGGATGCGCCTTCAATAAGGATGGGAAATACACCGCTGAGAGAGAAGAGTGAGTGCAGGGAACAGAGTGAATGGTGCGATGGGAAAGCTACTCGGGAGCCGGCACTTAAGCCATAAGGCGCAGCTGGCCATACATAACGGAGTTATTGTCCCAACGCTGTTATATGGTAGCGAGAGCTGGGTATGTAAGAAGGAGAATGAAAGTAGGATAAATGCGGTAGAAATGCGAGCTCTGCGGAAGATGTGCGGAGTGAAGCTGACCGACCGCATTAGCAACGGCATAGTAAGACAGCGAGTAGGTATGAAAGATAGTATCGGTGTAAAGATGAGAAAGGCCATGCTCCGTTGGTTCGGGCATATAGAAAGAATGCCAGAGGAAAGAATGACAAAACAGATATACAATGTGAAAGTGGAAGGATGCAGGTACCGGGGAAGACCTAGACTATCTTACCACGACCAAATAAACCGAGTCTTATCTGATGGAAAAGTCAAGAGTCTCTGTACTCTCTGAACTCTGTACTCTCTGCCTACCCCGTAAGGGATCTGGCATGAGGTTATAGATAGATAGATAGAGATTATTAGTAGAAGTCAAATATCTGAAGGACAAGTCAGGAGTCTCCGTAACCGGCGAGCGTGTATGAGACGAACTATGAGAGTGGAGGAAGCCAGAGAGGTATGTAAGGAAAGAGCCTGTTTGAATGCTGTACTCTCTGCCTACCCCGTAAGGGATCTGGCGTGATGATATAGATAGATAGAAGTCAAATATACTGAAAATTTTGAATCCTCGTATAATCGACAAAAATAAGTTGAACCAAAATGGCGGCTCTACAAAAAAGTAATTATGTGAAAAACGGCTACTGGTCATGCAATTTAATAAATGAAATTATATTTATACTGGCCAGCAGTGCAAGAAAATGCTTAAGTCATCTACAGGGCGTTATATACATTATTTGTGTAAGAGTCGCCTGGTATTCCCAAATGTTCAGAACCTTGGTACCAAGTAATGAAGTCTTACCTGGTTCCACCACCATGCTGGCGACCTTGTCCCCTTGCCTCCGCACTTCTTCCTCCAGACGAGTGAGCCGCTCAATGAGCTTCCCTCCACCATCCGGAAGCGAGTCTATGTCCATCTCATCCAGAAGATTCTGAACATAAAAATAATACATCATACGCCTTCTATCCCACTGCTGGGCGTGCTCAAAAATCATGGTAAGACAGGTCAAAATCCATCAGATACTTATTGACCCCCCCATTCCAATAGAAGGGGGGGGGGGCTGCTATTGGAATGTATCAAGCTGCCTACAAGCCCTTCAATTTGACTTAATCCATCAGGATAAGGTCAAATTGAAGGTCTTGTAGATAGGAAAATCATTACATTGCACGGTAGTGTGCAGGGAAGTAGGCATGAAAATACGCAATGGTTTCCACTATTGCGTATTTTCATGCCTACTATAAGGTTTATGTAAACAATATGCTCATTTCCATGTTCCATGCACTGCCCGGTAAATCTAATTTTGGAATAAATTTAGTTTCTACTAAAATATTAAATTCTTAACAGAAAACAGTGTTCTTAAAAGGTAATTAAGAAAAAAGAACAATATGTTTTTTTTAAAAATTATATGAGCCTTATCATTCCTTGCATAACTGAAGTTTTTGGACACAACATGCAGCTTAGAAAAGTTTGTAGGTTCTCTAGGAAATTGAGGTTTTATTACATTGTTTTCCTTTTGCTGTTCGCAGTTAAGGCCGTTAGTAAGGGTCAGTCATATATGCATATTTCGTCGGCGACGCGTGAAAATCTCGTAAATCGATGTTTTTACCAAAATAGTCCGTCTATTTTTATATAGCTAAAAAAGCTTGTGTCGCCTAACTTGAATGCACCCAAATCCACTACAATAGTTTACAAGGCTATATAAGATTAATCTGGTCAAAATAAAAGTCTGTCATTTGAAGTGAGAAATTCTGCAAGACTGTCGGTGTGTGCGTTTCGTTTTAGACACTTACGAGGTTTTCACTCGCCGCCGACGATATGTTGGTTTCAACAAACCTTGAAGTGCATGACAATTCAGTTTTGCACCTCTGGGTTTCTCAATGTTATTAAAACTGGACATCAGGGATATAAGGCGAACATACTACTATAAACCTTTCACTGCTTCTAGCACTATTTTATGACTACGATTTTATAATTAAACATACCCTAATATTTTTGAGGTCTTCCTTCAATCCCTCGAGCTTCATCAGTTCGTTCTCTCGCACGTGTTTCTTAACGTACACCACCTGGTTGGGATAACTCGGTGGCACGAGGAACTGCTTGATGTTCTCTGACACCGGTTTGAAGCTCTCTTCATGTTTGGGCTTAGGGGACTTCTTTGGCTTCGGAGACTTGTCTTCTTTGACCTATATTTAAATATGTATAGGGAGATTAGACTAGGGATCCTAATACGTATAAGAACTTTAGAAGGAATTTTTCTTTCTATTGAGAATCAATCATAAGCAAATCAATATGCATGGAAAGAAAATAATTTGAAAGATGTACAGAATGTGATACACTTTCCATTCGGTGAGATATGGGTCATTTGCTGACCAGTCCTAAATAAAAAGTGCACAAAATGCAATATAGTATATCTATAAAAAGTTGTACTGTACTGTACTGCCGCAGAGGGCGGGCATTTTCCTTCATCACGTCAAAACACGCGGGCACTTCAAAACACCTTAAATGGTGTTTTGACGTGTCCACTCTGCGCTCGCACTTTTACGACCAAAATTGAAAATGTCAGCCACCAGAGAGCACATCAAAGGCTTGGGCAGTAAAGGACTGGGACGACTTAACTGATGTCAAATCGTCGCATATATCTTCGCCTTTGCCGAAATCGGCTGGATGGATTGATTGCTATATCTGAAGGGCAAGAGTCGTGCAGAACATTTTCCTATTTTTCCTAACTCGATTGAGTATATCTTAAAGAATTGAAATAGCATTCCCCACACAACCCTCGTCGACTGAACTCTCGAATCCAAATTCTAGATATCTGCGATTTCTGGGTCTTTCTTTGAAAAAGTTTGGGTTTTGCCTCGCGGTGTTTTAGATTTCGTGTGTTTTCGCAATTTAGGGGTTAAGCCTCGCAACGATAAACCTTTTATCCCAGAACAAACCGTCTTAGAACCGTTCAGAATACGTTCAAATTGCAAACCTTGGCACTCTTTACCATTTCTTACGCAACATAAGATAACGCTATTATACTCTTGGTAAACTGAGAGTTTATTTACAAAAACTTCATATTAAACTTACGGGTTTCGGGCTTTTAGAAAGCCTAGGCATGATGCTGCACTATTCACTTCATAACACTTACAAAATAAAATATTTAAAATTACACAAATATTTTCTAAACTAGTAATATCCAACCAATTTTTATAAATAACACTAAAATCCTTTGAACGGTAACAACGTGGCGCGCTTAAAATCGTTAACAAGTTCAACTAAATATTTTTTAGCTACCCGCAATGAAGTGAAAAATTTATTAAAGCATGTTAAATGTAGGATTTAGATACCCTCAAATTGATTTCTAAGTAATTAGATTTATTATGTATCATCACGCCAGGCTCCTTGCGGGGTAGGGAGAGAGTACAGAGTTCTTTCCTTACAGATCTCTCTAGCTTCCTCCATTCTTATAGTATGTCTCATAAGCCCTCGTCAGTTACGGAGACTCTTGATTTGTCCTTTATGCATTTATATAATTAAATTAGTTTTAAAATATTTAACGTTTTCGTTGATTTTCTGGGCATGATGATAAAAATAGACAGATAGATAGAAATTCGTTTTAATGTCTTATGTATTATTTTTCTATCTTTATAATCACGCCAGATCCACAGAATTAGTAATTCTTTCATGGGGCAATGTATACGCTTCTACAACAAATTACCTATAGATATCCGAAACATGCCTATCAATCAAAGTTAAAAAAGGCAATCAAAAGACTAAGACTGTGTAAGAAAGGGTATTACAAAATTTCGGATTATCTTGACGATAAAACAGAATGGGTTTGAGCAGCTCCTCAATAAGCAATATTAAACAATGCTGTATAATAAAAATTTGAAAAAGAATAAATCTGAAAGGCCTAACCAATTTAAGTTAAAATACTAGCCCGCTGAGTTTCTCGCCGGATCTTCTCAGTGGAGGCCGCGTTCCGATCCGGTGGTAGATGTTAAAAATGTAATACTTTAAACGTTTGTAAGTGCTCTTGCATTGGCCTAAACAAATAAATAATTTTCGACTTTGACTTGACTTTGATCCCTTGCGGAGTAGGCAGAAAGTATAGAGTTCCAAAAGGTATTATTTTTAAGCTTATTATATATATTTTTATTCATTAATAAATAAGTAATGGAAATTGATGATTAATTTATAGAAAATTAACAATTTTGCTTGTTTTAGTGAATCAATCAACATAATATGGACTTTTTTAATGAATGCTTCATCCGCCTGCCTCGTTGGTCTAGTGGCAAAGCGCAATGCTTTGTGATAACGAGGTCCTGGGTTCAAATTCTAGGTAGGACAAATGAAGTTTATCTAACGAAAACATTTCCCAGTATGAGTCTAGAGTCTGGAATTGTGCCCGATATATGACAATAGGCTCACCCCCTATTACTATTGGATCTAACATTGTCGGTGGAAAATGGGTGTACTCAGTACATCTCTGCCACCCCCACTGGGGAAATATAGGCTATACGGTGTTTATTTTATTTTTAATACTTACACCCAATGTGCTCAATAGAGTGTGTGCGTTCCACTTAGAGACATTTCTTTATGATAAAAAACCAGGTTTAATAAAATAAAACCCTTACCTCCTCATCATCACTGCTAAGCGCAATAATCTCCGGTTTCGTATCAATAATCGTGACGTCATCATCATACTTGATAAAGTTCCTTCTCTCCACTTGACTTAGCGCCTTATTCTTAACCGCACTCAGCGTATTTTCGTTTGGCTCGTCAATTATAACACATTCGTCCTTATTATCTAAGGAATTAGGTTCGATATTGATAGATTTGTTAGTGATATCTCGTAGGGGGCTGGAGAATGGAGAACAGGTGAGTTTGGAGGAGTCCAAGTCTTGGTCTGGTTGGTCTTGAGCCTTGGTGACGTCAACTTCAGGGAGTTCAGTAAGGCTGCCCGAGCTGAGTCCAGATTTACGACGACTCTGAGAGAAACAGTAAACAAATTATATGAATACCTGCATCAAGACTTTTCTCGCGCGGGACAATATTTTATCGGCCCGAAAATAGTCTGGTACGCAGGTCAAAATAATTCATATAACAAAATATGAACATATGTGTTGAAATTTGACTGCCTCGTTGCTCTGGTGGCAAAGCGCATCGCTTTGTGATCACGAGGTCCTGGGTTCAAATCCTAGGGCGGACAAAGGTAGTTTTTCTAACGAAAAAAAAAAATCGCAGCATAAGTCCGGAGTCTGGAATTGTGCCCGGTATATGGCAATAGGCTCGCCCCCTATTACATGGGACCTAACATCGTCGGCGAAACGTAGGTGTACTCAGTACACCTCTGCCACCCAATGAAATTTCATAAAAATTTATCCGTAATAAGAAAACTAAAAATATTAATCTATCATTAATCGATATTGGCATATATGACTTAATTTAATGGGCATGTCAATTATTTGTTTTATATTGATTGTAACATAGGAGAACTACTCGTACCGGTTGGGCGTGTGGATTGCTGAGTATCGCGTGAAGGAACGTTGTGGGTGGTGGGCTCTGCGCACGGATGTCAACAAAAACGCATTTTTTTTTTGTTATAGGTATAATAATAATAATATCAGCCTATACTGCCCACTGCTGGGCAAAGGCCTTCTCTCAAAAATCGAGGTGAGAGAGATTGGGTCATACACCACGCGGACCCAGTGCGGATTGGTGGAGGCAGGTTTGCGGCCACCTGCTGTTGGAACTTATCAAGCCGCCTTTAAGGCTTCCAACTCGGCTTAACGACTACCACATTAAGTGGTAACCGGGACCAACGGCTTAACGAGCCTTCCGAAGCACGGAGCATATGCCACAAACGGTCACCCATCTCAGGCATTAAGTATAAAACCCAATATTCTATATGAAATAGACTAAGTTACAATTTTGAATAATTATAAGGTATATAGCAAAAATATAAAACTAAAATAATAATTAAAACATTAGCACAAAATAAATATAAAATATTTTTTTACCCAATAAGGCAATTCTTAACTTTTAACCCAGGAGGTACGTCACATAAACAATATAATTACTTTTTATTTGGTTCCCGGTGCACCGAATTCCAATACTTTAGGATGGAACAATCCAGATGCTCTACTAACGTTATAAGTATTCCGTTGTCGGACTCACGCAAGCGGTTCCAAAATGCTGCGATGCGAGATCTAATTATTGCAAAGAAGTCAGGCACCCTAGCCTCGGCGAACATACCCGACGCGCTGCAGTACCTAGGTAACTTCATTAGGATACGATAGGCATCATTGTATTGTACCCTAATGTTGTTTATGGTATACTTTGGCAGTATTGTACAGAAACATATCGACATCCGGAAATTTAACAAATTCAGCTGTATGTCGTATTAAAATGTATTTTGAAGTGGGTAGTAAGAACAGAAAGAGAGGTGGGAAGGGATCACTATTAGTTCTAATCGCCGATTGTTACACTACTTCTCAATTTGCACTTTGGCTTCCTTTTATTTCATTTCTGTATCGCTGGTGGAACAATAAAGTGTTATCTATTATATTGTTGGCAACCCAAAACACAGTGTGTATATTTTTTAATCTTGCAATAAAATTGTTCTATTCTACCTCAGCCACCATCATTGACACATTGCATGTTTTTTTGAAATCCAGCAATGTTTAACAGTCCAATTATATTCATATATATTAAAAAAATATAAAATGTAAGTAATATTACCAAAAATTACTTACTTCATGACTGCCTCGTTGGTCTGGTGGCAAAGCGCATCGCTTTGTGATCACGAGATCCTGGGTTCAAATCCTAGGTCGGGCAAATGTAGTTTTTCTAACGAAAAATTCCCTTGGAATTGTGCCCGGTATATGGCAATAGGCTCGCCCCCTATTACGTGGGACCTAAGATCGTCGGCGAAACGTGGGTGTACTCAGTACACCTCTGCCACCCCCTCTGGGGAATATAGGCGTGACGGTGTTTACTTACTTCATCAGACTGTATGAAATCTGATTCGTCACTGTCATGGTCCTTCGGTATCACACCCATGATGCTCATCCTCGTGGCTCTGGACATCACCATGTGGTCATCATCAATTTCTTCACCAGCGCTCCCATCATCACTGGCCTCATACACTGCACTCTCATTCGACTGGTTTTGCGTCACGTCATTCTTGGATACTTCAATATCCTTTATCAAATCATTTTCATCGTCATCAGAACATCTTGTTATGTCGTCATCTTCAGTCTCACTACCTGCGGTATGGAAACCTTGTAAGTATACTTAGTTGGTAACATTATCCTGAATTAACAAGTACTTATAGAGCGCTGACATAAAATTTACATGAGGCCCCAAAGACTATTTATGTGCCCTCGGTTATCAAAAGTGAGATATGCCTTAACCACGAAGCCAATACGAAGTGAAGTAGACCTAAGCTAGCGAGCCTTTTAAATTCCTAAAAGCCTTGACGACATCTCGGTGGGCGTGGCTTACCTCAGTTTGTCATCGCTACTCGCTCCATTCACACGTCCGCTAGAGTTCCCATAACTATTAAATATTATCTATTTTTATTAAAAATAAAACCCTTAAACTTAAGTCATGTATCTTAACATGCAAAAATTACTATAAAAACAAAAAATAATATATTAACGTGAACAAAACGGAATAAGTAAGAAAAAAATTACTTGAATCGATATTCTGGTCACACAAATAATATCACATTTCACTTGTATCTTATTCGTAATTCATTAGAATACATCTATATTAAAAATGCCATCTACCGTAATATAATTGAACTAACAAGTAACGTTGACTTGGACGAACCATTTAGTTTTTTACCATTCTCCGCCAGGTGGCAGATATAAAAGTGGGTGGGGCGTAACGACCCTCTCACCCTGTGCCATCCAACGCAATGCCACACATAAATTAATAAAAGTTATAATTTTATTTATCAAGTTATTACGATTCAGTGTGATCTCTGACTCCCAAACTAGCAAAAAGCTGTGTCAAGAGACAGTGGCTCAATATAATTATGTAACATATATAAATCAAACTTAAAACAATAAGAAAAGTAAAGAAAAAAAGAGTTTTAAAATAGCACAAAAAAAAATTGTATAGGAACATCTTATTACACTATCTGCTCTTCGTAAATACGTTAAAAAGTAGGTAAGGGCACGAAGCATTTGCTTTGTGGCCTTAACATACCTTTTTACATTTTAGCCTTTAAAGCCTCTGGCATACATTCCAAAATACAAATCAAAATTTTTAATACTCCACTACTACTTACTACATTTGAACTATTATACATGTTTGTGGGATATTCTATCTTCATCATATTAACTGTGTCAATATTGCACATAACTGAATAAACGAGAAAAAGATAAAATACGAAAAAATAAAACATGAAATTACGCCAGATAAATATTGGCCGTTATGGAGTTCCGTGGTGTATCTTCAAAGTCCAAGGTTCAATACTAATAAAATTAAAATAGGACCACCTTGGAGCTATACTGAACCAAATGCAAAAAGAATCATCAAAATCGGCCCATAATTGACGGAAATATCGCTGAACATACATAAAAAAAAGCATACATTCAGACAAAATCGGTTAAAAAATAAACACTAACGCCTATATTCCCCAAGCGGCGGGTGGTAAAGGTGTACTGAGTACACCCACTTTTCGCCGACGATGTTAGACCCCATGTAATAGGGGCGAGCCTATTGCCATATACCGGACAAGATTACAGACTCTGGACTCATACTGGGAATTATTCGTCAAAATAACTACATTTGTCCGACCTAAGATTTGAACCCAGCACGTCGTGATCTCAAAGCGATGCGCTTTGCCACTAGACCAGCGAGTCAGTCAGTCAGTACGAAAAAATGCATGGGATAAATCTGACTGGCCCGAACATTGAGTTATTTTTACCTTCTATCTCACTCTCCTCTTTTTCTTTCGCTGGTCGAGTACCGCTGTCAATCTTCAACGGTGTGTCCTTCAAACATAACAGTTTCTTATGTTTTTCATTTTCTATCACAATGGAGTTCTCCGTGTCCGAGTCAAGGAGCATCATGCGCTTTTTGGTTTTGCGTCCAATTATGGATTCATTGGGATTATTAGAAACAGATTTCTTTATGATTGGTGGCCGTTTCTTTGGTACAATTTCTGGAGAAATCTGTTCTGTTAAAAGAATTTAAAATATAATTAAATAAATCAGTGCCACATGGATTGGTGTAGGGACATGTTTTTTTGAAATAAGAGAAATGAGGAGACCTCTCAATATGACTATTGTAATTGCTGTAAGCCAGGTTCACAATGTTATCCTTAGATAACACCAAATTTGGAACATTGGGGTGTCTTGAGGTGTGCTTAATTGTTTTGGAACCCTTAATAAATTAATAAGTAAAGAAAACAAACACAGGAGGTGTAGGAAAGAGTAAAATTCCACTTCCCCCCTTTGGAATGCAGGAGTCATAAAAGTTAGCAGATTAGCTGTAGAAAAGGAGACTACACTTGGATAAGCCGAGTAACTGAGGGCAGGTTTGTGGAACCTAATGTTGGTACTTAACAAGCTGTTCAAAAACCTCTAACTCGGCTTGAGAACTACAACTTTAAGCAGTAACCTATAACTTAACATTCCTTCTGAAGGAAGAAGATGCTTGAATAAGGAAGTGTCATAAAGAGTCACCCATCTCTACTAACCAATTTATCACTACCTAACCTTGGTGCAACCTTACATCAACATCTTCCATATAGATCAGGGCTGTCCAAAGCACGGCCGGCGGGCCGCATTAGGCCCACGTAGTGTTGTAAAAATGAGCGCTGAAGTCGAGCGCTTAGCGCTGAGTCGACGCCCACGAGCGTTGAAACACGTAGAAGACGCGAGCGTTTTTACAACACTTCCCACCACGGCCCACGGCTTCTTTGTGCGGCCCGCGACATACTTTTTATCTACCGCAAATACGAAAATATACCTTTAAGGAAATTAATTCGGTAGAACATTATTGTAGTTTTAAGGTATATTATAAAGAACTTAGACGGACGATTTTGCGCAGTGGTTAGTTAAGTATTAGTAGTTTAAGCTGCTCCACCCACTGTGTCTAATAGTCGCGGGTTCAATGTCCGCACGGGACAAATCTTTGTGTGATCCACAATCATTTGTTTCGGTCTGGGTGTTTGTGAATGTAAATTTTCATGTTTGTAAATGCACCCAAGAGACAGGAATCAATCCTAGTGTGGGAGTAACCCCACACTAGGATTGATTCCTGTGTCGTGGGTGCGATTAGTAATTTTTTTCTCTTTTAAACGTATAAACCTATGTTGTATATAAAGGAGAAAAAAATAATACTAAAGAAATTAAACACAGCAACGATATTACTTTTATTTTTCTTAAAAAAGTTAAGGTCCAATCTATTTACAAAATTTATATTGGCCCAGGGTCATATTTTGGACAGCCCTGATATAGATGATAGATTGAATGTTTATCAAAAAGTTTACCTTCGTCTGAAGAACTTAAAACCAGCTTGTTGGACGATTCAGATTGTCTTCTGATGCTGCCCCTGTTACTTGCATCTGTGGAGGACGATGTAAATGTACTCTTAGCAAAATAGGAACCTAAATATTCTTACTATTTTAAATTGCTTGGATAATTTTGTATTGCAGTATTATTTTTCTGGGTCTAAATTAGACTGCCTCCTTGGTGTAGTGGCGAATTATGTGCATTGCGATCACAAGGTCCTGGGTTCAAATACTAGGCCAGACAAATGTAGTTTTGCTTTTGAAAAATACCCAATATCAGTCCGGTGCCTGGAATTGTGCCAAGTATATGGCCATAAACTCGCCCCCAACTGCATGGGTCGTAACATGGTCGGCGAAAATTGGGTATACACAGTACACTTCTGCCACCCCCGCATGGGGAATATAGGCGTGACGGTGATTATTTCTTTTTTCTAAATTATAATTTAGATCAAGCAAAATATTGTTATATATTTTTAATATGTTGCTACTATTTGGTTTGGACAATGCTACCAATCTTTGTAAAATAGGCTTGATATTATTTCCACAAGAAAAATTTTAATACTTTTAACTGACTTCAAAAAAAGAGTTATGTATTTTCATCATTAGTGAAGATATTTTGATTATTCTTTTTGCATAAGGTTCAGTAAAGCTCTGAGGTCCTATTTTAATTTCATCAATATTCAATTGTGTGTGTGTGTGTGTGTGTGTGTGTGTGTACGTGCGTGTGCGTGCGAGTGTGTGCGTGTGAGTGATTGCGTGTGTGTGCTTGCGTGTGCGTGCGTGCGCGTGGCCGCGGGGCCTTTACAGCTTCACCGGATAAGAGGGCGAGCGTGCAACCACTACGCTCGAGCCAGAAGGGCAAGAGGGCAACTAGCTCAAAGGGCGCCTCGAGGAGGAACGGCCTCGGCTTGGGCAGTCGCTATGGGGGGGGGGGGGGCATATACTAGGTGTCTCACCGTGCACCGGCTGGCGGGCAAGGAATTATTCGACCTTGCTGGTAGTTGGTGTCTGATTCTGTGTGCGGTATCTGTATCAAAAACAACGAACAACTCACAAGCGTACTTCATGCTGGGCCGTACACGAGTTTTGTAAAGTGTAACCTTATTCCTAAGGGACATTTTACTCCGCTTGCAGATCATCGGGTAAAGACGACAGAGCATAAAGGCTTCTCGGTTACGGACTCGCTTGATGTGCGGTCCGAAGGTCATGGTATTGTTTAGGGTAACCCCTAGATATTTAGATATTTGACCTGTTTAAGCCAGGGAATATGTAGGTAGGTAGGTATGTAGGTAGATCAAACATGGTCACTTGACCGAGATTACTTCTAGGGTGGGGCAGGGAGAGGCGCGGGGTGGCACCTCTGGAGAAGAACACCGCAACGCTCTTGTGCAGGTTCACCTCGATACGCCACTTCCTGAACCAATCCCCTAGGGTATTGGCGGCTGCCTGAAGGTTTCTGGTAATGAAAGCTTTATTCCTATGCGAGACATAGAGAGCAGTATGATCCGCGAATAGGGCTAGATGCACCTTACTCGAACGAAGAATATCGTTCGTGTAAAGGCTACGTCGTTTCCTGCACCAGAAGATGTCCAGTTGATGATCCCAGAGAAAATCACCAACCTGGTCACATTTGTTGGTTGGGGGCGGAGGCCGTCGCCGTTAAAAAACGCAAGGGATAGGCTATGGGGCTTAAGGCGGGAAGGTCTTAAATCCATTATGTACTGTAAGGGGGTTTGGTTTTCAGCGAGGCGATGGCGTCGTAAACGTCCATGTACGACATAGCAAGTATTATTTGTTCTTCCGAGCTAGTAGCGGCCCGGAGTCTTTGGGCCAGCTCGCGAATCCTGTTGACACATACCGTGCTACAGCGGCTTCACCCACGTGCTGGCGCCGAAGGCCGGCCTAAGCGGGGGTGAAGACGTCAGCGCCTGGGGCACGGAAGCGCGGGGGGCTGAAGTCGCTGGGGGGAGGGGCTCTGAGGGCGCGGGAGGGTGTTGCGCTGAAGGCGCTGAGGGGGACGGCCGCACGAGGGCGGCGTCGACCGCGCCTTGTTCGCCGCTTCCCCTTTGGGGCAGCCGCGATGATTCGCGGTGTGCCCCTTTGGTCCCGTAGAGAACTGGGCGGCTCAGTCGCCGTCTCCCTCGAGTGGGAGCATCGTGAGGTCGCGTGGTCCCCGACGCATTTGACGCATCGAGGGGGCGCATGGCAGTTACAGGCAGAGTGCCCATACTGCTAGCAATTGCGGCACTGCCCAGGCGTGCCACGATTATGAGGGGCCTCTACGTTGCGGCCAGAGATATGACGTACGACCTTAAGGTCAAAGACCATGTGGCCAGCCAAGGTGCGGTCGAGGACGACCAGCACCATGTCGTATGCCTGTTTATCACGGCCCTTAACCATCCTGAGCACCTGGTACACTGGAAGGTCTTGGGCGAGGAGATCCTCCTTGATGGCGGAGGTATCCAGCTCCTTGAGCTCCCCGAGCCTACCCTGAGCTCCCTCTCCTCCTCAAGGGCATAAGTGTGAAAGCCGATTTTCTCGGCGCGAAGGAAGTGGGACAGACGAAGGTGGTCGTCCGTGGACGCCCCCTTCACGGCTATCCCTTGCGCGGTGGATCGCGCATGGGTATTATATTTTATGTGGCGATGATGGCGCGACTTGCGCGCGCGCTTTTTTCCGTTTGCTACAGGGATGAAGTCGTCATCCGATGAAGACAACGTGAGGGGAACTGCACAGTGAGCCGATGCTAGCTCGACCTCCATGTCGGAGTCCGAGTAAGGCTCGGACGCGCATGCAGAGACGGGGCTGTTAGCGGGGCTCAGGGGGCGCGCGAGGGACGCGGCGTGCGGCGTCGCACATGGCAGCATGCAATAGTAGTCGGGTGCATCAGGACCCAACCGGCGATGTGGGAGAGAACATCGCTTCAAATTGCCGCATGAGCTCCGGGCACTTCGAAGCAATGAACTCCATGAGGTCGCGAAGGAACTCGGGGGAGTAATTATGGATATGGCAGGTGGGTGGGAATGAAAACCCTAAGTCCCGGGGGCTGGACCTTGCCCCAGGCATAAGTAATGCCTGGGCCCGCCGGGTGTAGGCGGAAGGGGTTTGTGCTACCGTGAGCCTAATGTGAGCTTCATCAGTATTCAGTTACTTATGTTGATGACTGAATATATTTTGAAACTACTTACCATCATCACTGCTGGAAATAATATTGCTGTCAGCAATACTCTTCCTGACAACCGTTTTAGATACATTTTGTGGCACTTTCTCCTCATCTTCACGCTCATCTATGGAATAGTCATCAGCAGAAAACAACATTGAAAAATAAAATTAAAATAAAACATATTTCTTTGTTATTAATTATATCTATTATGAACTTTCTAGCACGAATAACTAATCACAATAATACAAGCTAATAACACGAAAAACTGCAGGATTCAAGAAAAAACAAGATACTTGAGTATACAAAATCTGTCGTTTTTTACGTTTTACTTTGAGTACCAAGTTTACTGATTTATTCAATCACTTTATAAGTATGATGTATATTTTATTGTGTATCACAGGCTAATGTAAAGTTGGCTCACCATCAGTAGTAGATTCCTCAGATTCAGCGACAAAAACAGTGTGGTTTTTCTTTATAACGTGGAACGATTCGTCGCCCAAACTATTGTCAATAAACTCTGCCTCGGAATCGCTGTCAGCCCCAGTCTCATTACGATATTCGAAAAAAGAGTTCTCCATTATACTTGTAAAGTAATATCTTACTATTCACAATTCATATCACAGCAGATTTTCAAAAATGAAAACAATACAACCGTGCAAGATGTGCTTTCAAAACAATTTTTTGAAAGGATAGTCGTTTACGCGTTTAGTTACTTTATTTCCATCGTGTTATCGTAGTCATATTTTTTGTTATTACATGTTTTTTTCTTATTACCCTTTATCATAATGTAATATTGACTTTAATTATATGTCTTCAATTTACCTTAACTACGGATTTGTTTTTTGTTTTTTTTTCCTGTTACGCTTCGCGATGTTTCGTAACTCAAGTGTCATTTATACGCTGATTTTATGGTAAAATAAAACGTAAACACAATTGTCTAATGTGACATGCCAATTCATGAACGCGTTCCAGTTGTGTTATTATTTCAAGAAATGAAGCTTGCACGTAGGCTTTAATAATGTTATCTCTTTCTTATTTCTTACATAACCTCATTCATTGAATAATGCTTATAATGTATAGTATGGAAAAATTTATTTTGTTTTGTATTGAGAAATGAGTACGTCGCTTTCTAAAAACATTAATTAGAATTGTAGTAATATTGTTTTATCGTTTCTAAATAGCAAATAAGACAACATTAGAATCTACAATGACTGAAGTTCAATTACAAGAGTTCAAACTTGACCCTGATTCAGAATTAAGATTTGAGGTCGAATCCAAAAATGAAAAAGTTGTTTTAGAGGTAATTAAAGTTATTTATCTATTTCCCAAACAATATCTTTTAAAATTATTCATACATTCTTGCGCTGTTCAGTAATATTAGATCAATCGATATTTTTGTTAATATTTTAGGTAAATATTTTCGAAATTTTCACGTAACTCTTTTGTTGTGTAAGCCATACGTAAAAGGTTACGCTTTCACCTACAAAAAGAGCACGTTTTACTAGCGATCTTTTCTTTCATTTATCATTCCGTAATATTTTCAGGTCAAGAGTGGTTATGCAGAGTTATTTGGCACGGAGCTTGTCAAAGGAAAGCCTTATGAGTTCCACACGGGCGCCAAGGTGGCGGTGTTCACATGGCACGGGTGCACGGTGGAGCTGCGTGGCAGGACGGAGGTCAGCTATGTGGCTAAAGAAACCCCAATGGTGAGTTGAATCAAAATCAAAATATTTTATTTTTGTAACAAACTTTCTTGGTAAAAAAACAATGATAAAATGGCAGAGGAGTACAATGTACACCTACAGTTTAAGGTTATAATATGGAGTTAGCCCATTGCCACTACATATAAAAAAAAGCTGCGGCAGGGGCGTCTGCCTGTCTGAACATGATAAATTCAATATCTACTGAATGGATTTTGTTACGGTTTTTACCAATGGAAGAAGTCATTCAAGAGGGAGGTTTGTGTGTAAATTATAATATCAGTACTATTGTAAGATAAACGTTTTTATTTTGTGTCTAAAAAATATACAATAATTCCCAGCTCATGAGTACTTTTAAAAACATGGGCACATACACAATGGTGGTGGTACAGTGCTTTTTTAAAATATTTTTACATACATCTTATTTTCAGGTTGTCTATCTTAATGTCCATGCAGCTCTTGAGCAACAGAGGGTAGCAGCAGAACAGGAGAACACTCGGGGTCCAGTCACTATGATTGTTGGTCCTGGAGATGTCGGCAAGTCCACCCTGACCAGGATACTCCTTAATTACGCAGTCAGGATGGGGCGGAGGCCCATTTATGTCGATTTGGATGTGGGACAGGGACATATTAGTGTACCAGGAACTATTGGTAAGAGTTTTGTGATGGACTGATTCATTTGTGTAATATCAATGTATAACCAGCTTTCCAAGACAAAATTAAGAATGAATCGCACATTGAAATTGTGTAATCAGGCATGGGGCTTGGTTTGTCCGGCTCGAATGGCTAGAACTATGATAACGCGGGTGGTATAGGACCAAAAGGTGGTGTGGAAGGGTGAAAGTCACTGGTAAGTCTGGCTCGAGTGAGACCAGAACTTATGGCAACTGCGGTTGGAGAATATGGGTGATGCGGCGTGCGGGGATGCGAGTAGCCTAGAAGTGGCTGAAGAGTATGCGATGCGAAAGGAAATAAAAGGTTCTTACAATGTAAAGATGCCAGTGAGGAGGGTCGTACACACACTTAAACCAACAAACAGCAATCAAAGCATATGCACTTACCGGTCAGTCAAGTCCTTGGCTCCACGCAATGCAAGTGGGCGGTGGCTATGCAGGCAGCACGAAGAACTAAGCACTCACTCACAGCATAAGCGTTTAAGCGGGATAAGAAGGTCTCATGAGGAGACGTGAATACAGTCATAATGCGGTGGCCGCGTAACCGCACCGATGCGCTCGGTCGGTAGTAGATCTTGCGACAGCCCCTTTGCGGCTCCCTTTTGCGACTCTGCCTTATTGCGACTAATTTCGTTTCGTTCTCGAACTTAATTCAGCGATCGGGTCACTAGGCGAGCTAGCGCCCTGCATGGAGCCAATACAACATCACGGTTGGCACATGATGCCATAGATGGCGCGTTTGCAAGTTCTAGCGTGCAAAAAACGGCCTAAACAGGGCTTGAGATAATTAATATAGGGCATTTTATAATTCACAATCAGTTTCTCAGTTTGAGAGGTCCGACGGTGGGACAGTTTGGGCAAATATTATTATTATATTATAATCAGTTTCTCCTATATCAAGATTATTTGAATTCCTCAAGTGTTATATATTCAAATGTTTTTGCTAGAGCAAAAAAATTCCAGATTTATTCTTTTGAGGCAACAAGATTTGTTGCTATTTCATTGACACTACACAGTGACTGATGGGGTGTCTTCTAGTGTAAATGTGCCCCTATCGTCCTTACATCATGCATGAATAGTGTTTCATACTCAATAAATCTATATTTGCACTGGATTAAATGTTTGTATATAAATTGCAAGTATAATTAGCCCAAACAATTTCAGGAGCTCTCCTGGTGGAAAGGCCAGCGTCAATAGAGGAAGGGTTCAGCCAGCAAGCACCACTAGTGTATCACTTTGGACACAGTACCCCGGGGGAAAACCTGGAGCTGTACAATACTATAGTTTCGAAGCTGGCTGAAGTCATTGCTGAGAGGTGTGAGAATAATAAAAAAGGTAAGTTGTTGCGACTGCCTGGGTAGTCAAGTGTTGGATAGTACCGCCGACAAGCTCGAGGGTTTAACTTCAAACCTACTAGCTTGGAATCTAGTTCAGAGAAAGTAATCAAAAATCTTCTATCAAGACTGCCTTAATGGTCTAGTGGCAAAGCGCATCACTTTGTGATCATGAGGCCCTGGGTTCCTAGGTCTGACAAATGTAGTTTTTCTAACGAAACATTCCCACTATGAGTCCGGAGTCTGGAATTGTGCCCAGTATATGGCAATAGCCTGGCTGTACTCAGTACACCTCTGTCACCCCCTCTTGGGGAATATAGGCGTAACGGTGGTTCTATGAAAAATTCGCAGTAGCATTTCAGTATCTGGATTCCAGAATTAGGTCCTACCTGATGGCAGTAATTGTTAGGATCGCAGGAAGTCGTTGGATACAGGTGGCATTGGACTGGTTGCACTGGAAAGCATTTGGGGAGGCCTAGTTCAGATGATGATGATGACAATAGGGTGACACCATGATACATCCTAATATCGCACACAGGATCAGACACCGACCTCGCCGGCGAGGTCAAAGAATCCCTTGCCCGCCGGCCGGTGCAGAGCACCACGGCGACACACCTAGTATACGTCCTCCCCCATAGCAACTGCCCAAGCCCCTTGCCCTTCTGGCTCGAGCGTAGTGGTTGCACGCTCGCCCTCTTGTCCGGTGAAGCTATAAAGGCCCCGCGGCCAACAGCGTAGATCATTTACACACACACATATTCATCCTAACATATTCAGTGTATATAAGTAGTTACCTGCGGCTTCGTACCAGGTCGACAACAGCGCAACCTGTCGGGTTCAACTATACCTAAGAACTAGTTGACTCCAAGAAAATATTCATCAAAATCGGTAAAACCGTTTAGGAGGAGAACAATTACGAACACATGCACACCAGATTTATATATAACTAGTGACCCGTCCCGGCTGCGTACGAGTGAATTAAACATAAACGTTCCTCTTGAATCACTCTGTCCATTGGTGAAAACCGTATGTAAATCCGTTCGGTAGTTATTGAGTTGATCGCGTTCAAACAGACTGACAGAAGCGGCGATAATGTTTTATATGCAGTATGACTTTGTTTGATAATAGGTGATATGTAGTGAAAGTGAAGATGTGATGATGATACATATCTGTTGCAGCGTCAACATCAGGCGTGATCATCAACACGTGTGGTTGGATCAAGAACGCAGGGTACAAAGTATTGACAAATGCTGCTCAAGCCTTTGAGGTTAGTAGACAGGTTTTAAGTTTACGGGATGTAAAGGTACGGCCAAACCAAAGCGTTTAGCCGGGTCTGCGATGATGTGCACAGTGGCGATCAGTACCTGCAGTAGTATTTGTATGGATGTATTGACTGCCTCGTAGGTCTGGTGGCAAAGCGCATCGCTTTGTGATCACGAGGTCCTAGGTTCAAATCCTAGGTCGAACAAATGTAGTTTTTCGAACGAAAAATTTCCAGTACAAGTCCGGAGTCTGGAATTGTGCCCGGTATATGGCAATAGGCTCGCCCCCTATTACATGGGACCTAACATCGTCGGCGAAACGTGGGTGTACTCAGTACACCTCTGCCACCCCCTCTGGGGAATATAGGCGTGACGGTGCGTTCACACCAACGCGTCCAACGTCCTGCAGGCGCGATCATAGGGCGATACTGGTCGCCTCCGCGGACGCGGCTGGACGCGTTAGTTTGGCCGTATCTTAAGGGTTAGGTCCTAAACTTGAAAAAGTTAATATTATTTGTCAATCAAAACTACTTTTCTAGTATCACATGGTACGGGTGAGGATCAGAAGGTTCTGGCTTCGATTCGTAGGTCGTAGGGATATTTGGGTGTAGTACAGTGGTAGAAGCAACTCTCGCTTGGACCACTCCGATCTAGGTCTCGAACCTATTCGCGCCTTTATTAAAAAGGCGTCAACACGTCACTTCGCGAACGCATCTACCCATGCGAATCCGTTAATCGTAGCCACCGCCGACTACGATCTCCCCCCCGACCCCTGCCGCCACCGCCGGCCGCGAAATGTTCTCACCGACCCCCCCGATGCTTTGTCATCCCTTTCCGCTCAGAATACGGGCCACGACGACGACGTAGTAGTAGATCCACTCCCATAGCCGGCGGTTGACCGGTGCACTTAGTAGTGCACCCGTCCCCCTACAGCGACTGTCCCAACCGAGGGCGCCTCTTCGAGGCGCCCTCGAGTATGTCGCCTCTTGCCCTTCTGGCTGGCTAGAGCGTAGTGGTTGCACGCTCGCCTTTAAGTCCGGTGAAGCTGTAAAGGCCTCGCGGCCAACAGCGTACATCATTCACACACACACACACACACACACACACACACACACACACACACACACACACACACACACACACACTCGCTTGGAAATTATGCGTGACGATAATAATTTTGTATAATTAGCAAGTTATACAATTGTATAACTCTTCACTCTACATATTTTATAATAACCCTTTTTCCTCTTACTATTATTATTATACTTTTTATTATATACCTTTACAGTCTCTATTTAGTAAATGAGGGGTGTAGTCACTGACTACTACCATGAATCTAAGTACACTTATGTTTAATCTATACTTAAGCACATCTATTTAGCTCGTTCTGAACTGTTCTCCCACTCCCCATGAATGCAATGCATACAAATAGAATTGTAAAATTCTCATTTAAAAAAAAGAGTAACCGTGGAGTTTCTTGCCCTTCTTCTCCACAAGAATAACTTTCTGAATGGGTGGTCTTAAGTAGTAAGTAGTCTTAAGTAATCAATAATTTTCTCTTTTTTCACGAGGTCCTGGGTTCAAATCCTATTGACTATTTATGAGTGCTTTTTAGTCTACAGGAATAAAAAACTTTTGATTTTGATATTGAAATTATATTTTTATTGGGGAAGGGCTGAGACCCTTTTAGTAGTAGTAAATTCTTGCCATTTCCGCTTGCGGAATAGAGGCTACTATGTCTAATGATCAGTTTCATATTAACTTTTGTTTTCTGTCGCAGGTGGATGTAATATTAGTCCTGGACAACGAGAGGTTGTATAATGAGTTAAAGAGGGACATGCCCAAATTTGTCAAGGTCGTGTACTTGCCTAAAAGTGGAGGGGTGAGTATTGGCACGTGGCTGAATGTAATTATATTGACACAGTGTAGGAACAATACATAAAGGACATTATTCTGTCCCTATACATGATTTGCCCCAGAACCAACAGCAGTGAAAAAATGTTTGTATTAATTCAAACCCATATATTCCCTAAAGGCATTTATTATCGAACGGACAAGCGGGGGAATCGCAATATTGCACAAAAAGTATCTCTTTCTCTTTCTCTTTTTTTTTTTTAAAAACGTAGCCCCACACTAGGATTTATTCCTGTGTCGTGGGTGCGTTTACAAACATGAAAATTCACAAACAAATACCCAGACCAGAACAAATAATTGTGGATCACACAAAGATTTGTCCCGTGCGGGAATCGAACCCGCGACTATTCGACACAGTGGGCGGAGCCGCTCAAGCTCTTAACCACTGCGCTAAATCGTCCGTTGACATTCAGAAAAGATGTCGGCGACTTCGATCGAAGTATTTACAAATACTTTGAATAAATCGTTTAAGATTGCAAATTGTCCGCTAGATACGGATATTTGCCATTATTTTAATAGAATAGATAAATAATGATGGCATGGGTCAAATGTTTGTTGGTTCTGGGGCAATTTTCTACAATGTCCTTTGTATATGTAGTGACACAATTCGAAAATTTGTATAGTGATATCATCGATTAAATATAGGTAGATACACGCTCGCCGCCAAAATGGCACCACCAAAAGGCAGGCAAAAGTGGACGGTACTAAAAAATGATCAGGCTTTCGCTTTTTTGGAAATACAACTTGTAAATGACATGAGTAGGCTACAATTTGCCCTTATGTTTGTGTTTATATCATAACTATAACTACTCATATGGATTTGGGGACGCTTTTTATTATTAACGTTTGAATAGGACTGTGTATCTTGTTATGATATATCGATGAGTGATACATTTTCATCTTTACATATTTTATAGTGACCTTTTTTTTTCTCTTATTATACATTTTATTATATACCTTTACAGAATCTCTATTTTGTGAATGAGAGGACTATGTAGATACTGACCGATACCATAATTCTAAGTACACTTATGATTCATCTATACTTAAGCACATCTATTTAGCCCGTTCTGCATTGTTCTCCCATACAAAACTCTCATTTTAAAAAGAGTCACCGTGCAGTTTCTTGCCCTTCTTCTCCACAGGAATGACTTTTCGAACGGGTGGTAGAGTCTTAATAATTAATAATTTTCTCTTTTTGACTATACGTGCCTAGTGCCTTTTGGTCTACACGAATAAAACACTTTTGATTTTGATTGATTTCAAAAAATGTCAATCACCTACACTGCTATAAATGGCTCAGAGCATACCCACAAAATAAGTAGGTACATAAGGATGGCTCCATACAACGAACGCTAACAGGCGCACGATCAACTAACCACTCCAAGCACTCTACCAACTTCATCCGAGATCGTTGTAAGAATAACGTACTAATAAATGCGTACGCCTTATAGTGCTCGTTGTATTTACCCGGCTTTCTGTAACCTATTTATATTTTCTCAGTGTCGAGAGAAAACAAATTTGTTTTCTCCAAAGTACAAATTCTATCTATCTATATCATCAGGCCAGATCCCCTGCGGGGTAGGCAGAGAGTACAGTTCCAACAGGTTCTTTCGTTACATACCTCTCTGGCTTCCTCCACTCTCATAGTTCGTCTCATACACGCTAGCCAGTATGGTGACTCTTGACTTGTCCTTCAGATAAGTCTCGGTCTATTTGGTCATGGTAAGATAGTCTAGGTATTCCCCAGTACCTACGTCCTCCCACTTTCGCATTGTATATCTGTTTTGTCATTATTCCTTCTGACATTTTTTCTATATGCCCGACGTACAAATTGTATAATTGTTAAATTGTCCGTCAGGTGGTGGAGCGTTCGTCGTCGCAGAGAGCAGAAGCCCGCGACGCGCGCATCCGCGAGTACTTCTACGGCAAGCGCACGCCCTACTACCCGCACTCCTTCGACGTCAAGTTCGCAGACCTCAAGATATACAAGGTTATTTAGAATCAGATATATGCCGTGTAACCGAATCCGTGCCGTTGTCCGTGGAACTCGACCGGTATATTAGATCTGTCTTCGTATTGGATGCTTTTTCGCGGATCTTTTAATGACATCCTCTGTAGGGCAAAGGTTAATCCAACCGGTTTCGTGCTGTACGCATCGTATCGTCCATACCCGCGACCTGCACCAGGACATCGTTCCATCTTGTAGGGGGCCTGCCCGGTCGTCACTCGAAAACCTACCTCAAAGGCATCAGTTCTGCGAGGGATATGCCCTGCCCATTTGCTACTTAAGTCGTACACATTTTACCAGTAAATATAACATTGCGAGTGTAAAACTTTTCATGTGTCACGTAGACAGAAACTCCACAGAAACACTAGATTATATTTTGCTGAGCAGTACTGAGCACATTTTTACACAACGAAGTCAGACGATAATCTGCCTTAAATATAAAACAGTCCCCCTCGCGCTCTTGACCAAACATAGACAAGTACAAAAGGTGTCAAGCGCGAGTTGCATGACTTAACGAATAAATTATATCGATTATGAAATTGACTACACAAAGTGACTTAGAGATATTTATTTGATTAAAATCGATTATGAAAAAGATGGCTCAACGTTGGAAAACCTATTTGATTACATGAGGAATATTCCATACCCGAGAAATTTTACAAGTTTTAGCAAAACATGTCTAATTGAATAGAAAAATAACAAAATTCTTACATCAACTGTAACCTGGCTACATTTAAGAAAAGAGTCTTATGTCTAAAGGCCGGTAGGGCATCGGTGTCTTCTCTAATGTTGCTGATATACACGGGCAGCGGTGATTGATTACAATCTGGCATCGATACATTATTTGTACAAGATAAAAGGCGACAGTTTAAAAAATTGCCCGAAAAATAAGAACACAAGTAAGAATCTTATATCGAATTAGTTCGATCCAACCATAGCCGACGTGAGGCCGCGTTCCAATGTCACAAAATATTATCTCTGCTAAGAAACTGTAACACCATTGGGCACGGGCCTCCTCTCAAACTGAGAGGGTTTAGGCCATAGTCCACCACGCTGGCCCAGTGCAGGTTGGCATACTTCACACACCTTCGAGAAACTCTTAGGCATGCAGGTTTCCTCATGATGTTTTCCTTCACCGTTAAAGCAAGTAATATTTTTTTTTTAAACGCACAAATTTTCGGAAAGACAGAGGATTTGAAGTGTGGTTAGCTAGTGGTTAGACCGTTGGGCTGACCTCTGAGGAGAGGAGACCTCTGACTTTGCAGTTCAACGGTCTAACCACTAGGCTATCACTGCACCTAAACTATAAAATGTCACAGTTTGCTAAAATTATCATAATTGTGTGCTATGGATAGAATCAATACTCGAAGTTATCCCTCCTCCAGGTGGGTGCGCCGTCCCTGCCAGACTCCTGCATGCCCCTCGGCATGAGGGCTGAAGATGCTCTCACCAAGCTGGTGAGTGTGTGGCCCTCTCCTGCGCTGCATCACCGACTGCTGGCCGTGTCCTTCGCAGCGGGGCCTGATGATGACGTGCTGCATTCCAACCTGGCTGGTTTCGTCTGTGTGTAAGTATAGTACTACGAGGCTAGTAGCTAGTCTTATCTGAAGTCAAGTCTCCATAGCCGGCAAGCATGTATGAGACGAACCATGAGAGTGGAGGAAGCCGGAGAGGTCTGCAAGGAAAGAACCTGTTGGAACTCTGTATTCTCTGCCTACCCCGCAAGGGATCTGGTGTGATGATATAGATAGATATTAGCTAGTAGGAACGACAGTGTCTTTGGGACCGAACTTAACTAGGCCAATCCTTTAGGGAAGTCGACATGGGCCATTCACAGTACCGAACGGCTAACTTCTCCTTTGGGAATTGCTTAATGATAGCTGAATTTTTATGACACAATGAACCGATTCAGCCGACCGTTTCTATGCTAATATTGTATCCAAACTATATTTACTGTATTTTAGCTTGCTGTCGATCTCGTCTAGCGTGAATCTAGTTTCAAAATCTCATTTTGGTACTAAAACGTTTCTTTTAAAACTAGCTTCATGACCGATTTCCGTTCTGCAATACAGGCTTTAGTGTCTTTACTTAGATATTTGCATTTAAACCTATCGAAACTTACTATAAAAGTTTATTTCAGGTAGTGTTTTTTTTTCGTGGCAATTGCGTTTACATTATGCCATTGTACAAAGTTTACGCATATTCATTACTAAATTAATTCAACTACCCAATGAACTTGATGACGAAGATGATAATGAAATTGATGAAGTGCCCCACCCTGGATAGTAAAGTGATGGATACTTTACATACCAATTGCGACGGCCGTTTTAAGGGAAATCGAAAAGGCACGTTTTATCACTTAATTACAATTACCTTCACTCATGCACATATAAGAACACATAATGGTTAATATTCCACCAACATTACACATTATAATTCGAAATAACCCAAGTTTTGGAAATTAAAACAAATTGACAACATCACTCTTCGATTTCCCGCCAAAAAGTCCAGGTAGTGTTCTTCTTCTTCTTCTTTAAGTTATGGCTTCACACTAATTTTAAGTGTATTTTGCCAGTGTCCAGTGAGATATATAATTGAGTTTGTTAAAATTAATTTAACTCCCCGATGAACTTGATGTCAACGATGATAATGAAATTAATGAAGTACCCCACCCTGGATAGTAAAGCGGTGGATACTTTACATACCAATTGCGACGGCCGTTTTGAGGGAAGTCGAAAAGGCACGTTTTATCACTTTGTTACAATTACCTTCACTCATGCACATATAAAAACACATAATGGTTAATATTCCACCAACATTACACATTATTAGTCGAAATAACACAAGTTTTGGAAATTAAAACAAATTGACAACATCACTCTTCGATTTCCCGCCAAAAAGTCCAGGTAGTGTTGTCGTTAATAATTCTTTTTTTTTTTTATTTGAATGACAGCTGTCATTGGTTTGACGTTTTTAAGTTTTAGACTTGGTTTTGTTTACGTGTCATGTGATTACGCATGTGTGCGCTCTAGTACAAACCAAGGATATGCCATTGAACAAAAAAAAATCATACTTTTTTTTATGTTTATGACATCACGACGACGCGATGTCAGGAGTTTTGGCAGGAAGTCGAAGACTGATGTCGTCAATTTGTTTTAATTCTTAAAATGTGTGTTATTTCGAATTATAATGTGTAATGTTGGTGGAATATTACCCATTATGTATTTTTATATGTGCACGACTGAAGGTATTGTAACAAAGTAATAAAACGTGCCTCTTCGATTTCCCTCAAAACGGCCTTCGCAATTGGTATGTAAAGTATCCACCGCTTTACTATTCAGGGTGGGATACTTCATTAATTTTATTATCATCGTTGTCATCAAATTCACTGGGGAGTGGAATTAATTTAAACAAACACGATTATATATCTCACTGGAATAATTATTACTTTGTTACAATTACCTTCACTCATGCACATAATGGTTAATATTCCACCAACATTACACATTATTAGTCGAAATAACACAAGTTTTGGAAATTAAAACAAATTGACAACATCACTCTTCGACTTCCCGCCTAAACTCCTGAAATCGCGTCGTCGGGATGGCATATCCTTGGTGTGTACTAGTGCGCACACATGCGTGAACACATGGACACGTAAACAGCCATCTGACCACGGACACAGAATGTATTTATGGTTTTGTTAATAGTACTGCGGTGGACATGGACCGGCAGACGCTGACGATGCTGTCCCCGCAGGCGCGGCCGCTGCCCAACACCGTGCTGCTGGTGTCGGAGCTGCAGTACATGGACAACCACTAGTCCGTGCTCTTTGGCCCTCGCGCGCGACATGCCTTCCACAACATATCGCTCACACGGTGGCATTGAGGTTATAAAGGTTGGCAGGTCAAGAAATACGGGGTGCGGAGTGCGCTATTGTATGTCTAATAAAATATTCTTCCTCGTCTAGTGGTGAATAAAGGTTTGGTCAAATAGCCGACGGACCGCTCGGGAAGCGCTCGGCTACGCTCGGCCGGCGGTCGACAGTGCGTCGCGCACTCACACTGCCGGCCGGCCCCACCCCCAAAACTAGCGTCGTCCTCGCACGCGTAGTGGCGTCTCGCTCCCCACGTTTTTCGTTTGTAATCACCGGTGGCGCGACGGCAACGGGTCGTGATGTTTGCCGTCGCGCCAAGCGTGGCTGCGCTATGGGGCGTCTCCCGTACACTTCAGTACATTAGGACTCTCCAGGTCGCGTCACCGTCGCTACCGCCGTCCGCGGCATGTTCTCACCGAACCTCCCGATGCCCTTACATCCCTTCCTTCGATACAGACACCGACCTCGCCGGCGAGGTCGAAGAATCCCTTGCCCGCCGGCCGGTGCCGAGCACCACGGCGAGACACCTAGTATACACCCTCCCCCATAGCGACTGCCCAAGCAGAGGCCGTTCCTCCTTGAGGCGCCCTTGAGCTAGTTGCCCCCTTGCTATATACTGTCCCAATGCCATGCCAAGGCTACCTATCTTCTCTTTCTCCTCTTCGCGCTATAGTCAATACAACATACGGATCCCTTGTGCAGACCTTTTATTTTATGGAATAAAAAAACCATCTGGAAGGTTTTCCGGCTAAGTTATACGTTCTTTTAAATATGGTTCACAGGGTGAATTTTAAAGTGTTCATGGTTGGCAATATGCTAAACTGCGAGAAATAGCAAAATATGTTCCAATTCTGGGTTTGACCTAAACATTTTTACGGTTAATGTTTTTTCAAATTGCGTGCACGCTTTTTGTTTCAAATCCTATTCAGTATTGTACGTTTTCCTCTGACCTGCCCGCACTAGTTGAACTCTTTGCCATCGATACAAAATGTGTGTGTAAAATCGTCACGCGCCCGAGCGCCAAACTGCGGTATTACTGTGATGTGATACGGTCCTCATTGGATCTCAAGACAGACTGTACATAATATTTAATGTAGCTAATAAAATGTTTTTTTACAAATAGATTGTTTTTTTTTTCCTTTAGTAGGACACACTTATTTTAATTCTTTAAAAAAAAACCTCACGCCTATATTCCCCTAGCGGGGGTGGCAGAGGTGTACAGTACACCTACGTTTCGCCAACGCTGTTAGGTCTCATGTAATAGGGGTGAGCCTATTGCCATACACCAGGCACAATCCCAGACTCACTCATATTGGGAACATTTCGTTAGAGTAACTACATGTGTCTAATAGTCGCGGGTTCGATTCCCGCACGGGACAAATCTTTGTGTGATCCACAATTATTTGTTCCGGTCTGGGTATTTGTTTGTGAATTTTCATGTTTGTAAACGCACCCACGACACAGGAATAAATCCTAGTGGGGCTACGTTTAAAAATAAAAAAATAAAAAATTGTCCGACCTAGGATTTGAACCCAGGACCTCGTGATCACAAAGCTATGCGCTTTGCCACTAGACTAACGGGGCAATCAAATTCAAGTTTATATGCACTGAAGAAAATGCGGTACTTTTGACAGATGACGTCGGAAAATATGGTGCGATAAGGATATTTTGGCCCACGGATGACATTGACACAACATCGCCTAACATTTAGTCAAATTTTCTCCTACTTCCTAGGAGATATTGTTTAACAGGTGTTTCCGCAGGATTACTAATTAAAAAAAGAACTTGGGTAAAGGACATTGTTCTGCGCCCATACATAATATGCCCCAGAACCAACAGCAATGAAAAATGTTTTTATTAATTCAAACCCACATATTCCCTTTCAATAGTTCATTCATTCAGAGGTAACGGATAAATAAGACAACATAACGTATATTTTTTGTTTTATTTACATAAGAGGTAGACAGTATTATGTATTTGACTATTAGTAACACATCTAGAATTTTATTAGATAACATCTACAATTTCATAACACTTAGTTCAAACCACGCTAATTTATGAAGAACAGCAGCCTACAGACAATAGGCGTGCCTCCCGCAACATTGGGACCAAAAATACCCCTACGAAATTGGAGTGTAACAGGTACACTTCTAGGTGTTATATGTAAAAAGAATGTCAGAAGAAAGAATGACAAAACAGATATACAATGCAAAAGTGGAAGAATGTAAGTACCGGAGAAGACCTAGACTATCTTACCACGACCAAATAGACAGTCTTATCTGAAGACAAGTCAAGAGTCCCCGTAACCGGCGAGCATGTATGAGACGAACTATGAGAGTGGAGGAAGCCAGAGAGGTATGTAAGGAAAGAATTGTTGGACCTCTGTATTCTCTGCCTATCCCGCAAGCGATCTGGCGTGATGATATAGATATGTAGACCTTACCTTACTTCTTTAGGAAAAATAACCGTAAGCAGTGAGAAAGAAAAAACAGATCCCAGCCATTGTGTGACATTTAAACCTAATTTGACGGTGTGACGAATCTTTGGTGTGACCTACAATCATGTTTCGGTCTAGGTATTTGTGCATGTGAATTTTCATGTAACATACACAACATATATATATGTGAATTTTCATGTAACATACATAACATATATATATGTGAATTTTCATGTAACATAACAACATTGTAAACGCACCCACGACACAGGAATAAAAATTAGTGAGGGGCTCCGATTAAAAAAAGACCCCCACTCATTCGGACATACTTGTTCGTCAGTTGAATTTAATTGGCAAATTTATTACAGGCAGGGACAACGTTTTTCACCAAAGAAAAATAAAATAAAAAAAATAAATTAAGAGTCTGTCGCAGCTAGTAATACAAAAAAAAAACAATAAAAATAAACACAGCCACATCTACATTCCCTCTCTCATAGCAGAGGTGTACACCCACACATCGCCGAGGACGCGATGTCCCATGTAATATGGGGCGAGCCATTGCCATTTTTACCAGGCACAATTTCGGACTTCAGAATACCACTAAGAATTTTAATAAATTACTCTCTACCCACCCCGTAAGGGATCTGGCGTGACCATGAAGCAAAAACAAAGAGCCTAAGCTAACGAGCCTTTTGATTTCATAAAGCCTTGACGTCATCTTGGTGGACGTGGCTTACCTCAGTGTGTAATCGCTACTCTCTCCATTCACACGTCCGCTCGAGTTCGCATAACTATGAAATTTTATCTAATTATACATAAAATAAAACCCTTAAGATAAAGTGGTGTATTTTAACATGCAAAAAATACTTGGATCGACGTTCTGATGACACATATAATATCAGATTTAAATGGAAGTATTTTTTTCGTAATTTATTAGAATACTTCTATATTGAAAAAAAAGACATAGCCGAACCGTTTAGTTCTTATCAGTCTCCTCCAGACGGCAAATACAAAATGTGGGTTGGGCGTAACGTCCCTCTCGCCCTGTGCCACCCCGCACAACGACACATTTCATTATATAGAAAAATCTGTTTAGACCACCCCGTGGTATTTGCTTCGTGGGCGTGATGATATAGACATTAATAAATCATAGTTGTTGAGAAACTCCCAATAACACTGTCCGGCTTAAAATTAAAACAAGTGAGTGAATGTTATTTGTCTGGGCAACATTTTCTAGAAGGACAATCAACATCGGTTTTTATCCGTTTGCATACAAAAAACGGTGTTCAACTCATCAAAGTTACTTCTGTAATAACATTGATCCTTCATGGAAGAGACTAAAAGTTCCGAGCACAAAATTGTTGAACAACGCATGTCTTAGAAAAATACCCTGTGACCGCATGATCTAGTGTTGAACAAATGAGCTAAAGTCGAGCGTTTAGCGCTGAGTCGACGCTCACGAGCGTTGAAACACGTAGAAGACGCGAGCGTTTTAAGCGCCGACTCGAGCGTTTTTACAACACTAGCATGATCTGACTGCTTAGATCAATGGGACCACGTAAACTTTTTGAAGTGATAACTTCTTATGGGCTTACCGCTAAACCGCTTTGTAACGTAACGCGTAACGGCGCCAGTCTGTCTGGCTTCCCCTTCTCTCGCGCATACGGCAGCGAAAGGCATGCTCTTCCTCTCTCACTCTAACCCACAGCGCGCTTCCGTTTCTCTCACGCATACGGCAGCGGTAGGCAGGCTCTTCCTCTCTCACTCTAACCCACAGCGCTAGTTTTAGTTTATCACTTCTGTCGGGCGTCCCGAGACGCACAATTATTTTTTTTCCTATTGTTTCAATTGAAGAATCTGAACATGAGGACATTGAGGACTATATTTTTGAGAACACAGGGTCCGAATGATAGGCCTAAGAGAACTTTTTTCCTATTACTCCAATTAAGTCGGAGATGTATGGAGGAGACCTTATGCACATTTACTCGTGGTAAAATGAGTCGCACCATGAATACTCGTGTTTCCCCGTAGTCCGAGCAGACGGACTATGAGGATTTGTGATTCATCTTTGTCTAATGAATCGGACTCACAAGGTCGGACTAAGCAGTCCGACCACGCGGTCTCAGGCGAAAAATAAATAGGTAACTGTAAACACAAAACACTTCTATACTAACCAATGAATCACGGCAGAAACTAGTGATGCTAGTAGATATGTTGCTATCGAGATCTATCGATACCCCATTAATAATACGGGCAAAATTCATATTTTGACAAGAAAAAGAGAAACACAAATTCCAGCTTTACCATTAAAATACGTACTGCCTACTAGAGAAGATAACTGAACATTTTTTTTCGCAAAATTTAGAGTGCATAGACCCTAGCTCATATGCCTGGTGTTAACCGCAACGTGACACGTTCGAATACTAAGTTTTATTTCAAAAACAGACCTTCATAGGCACTGAGAAATTGTTTAAACAACTCGATAAACATAACATTTTATTTATTATTTGTGAAAACATAAACATCCCCGCTAACTCCGCGGCCATTAAGTTACGCTACATTATTTGTTTGAAGTAGCTTCTGTAGTACATAATACACAATATCTCAATGAGCTATACTGAGTGACCAGCATTGCACTCGGTATGGCTCATTGGGTTATATACATGTTATTTTAGTCGTCCTTGAGCGAAAGCCCAGGTGATGTATCCAATGGCTACTGATCAGGTGGTAAACAAATGATAAAAAGCACACTTTAACATTGAAAATCTCCATTACAAAGCTAATTTAGTGCATTATTAAGACCTATACGAACCGCAAAATGACATTGAGGGGACGTGCGGCTCGTCAGATGGCCGGTATATACCTTCGGTGTTCCAGATTTTCATATTCGGATGTTTTTATTTTAGTAAACACAAAACAGGTTACAATCCATATTTTACTATGTAACAGTAAAGTAAGGTTATGAACAATAAATATAACCCGAAACATGTGTTTCAGATAGTAAGAAACTACGAGAATAACGTAATTTGGAAAAAGATTTGAACAAAACAGAAATGCTCTTAACTAAATGTGAGTTATGAGTCTTTGAGGATATTGTGGATTTGCCGTTCATATGTACCAAAATCATTATTATTATTATTTTAACAAATCTAATTAGCAACAGCATAGTAAGTCAGCGAGTAGGTATGAAAGATAGTATCGGTGTAAAGATGAGAAAGGGCATGCTCCGTTGGTTCGGGCATATAGAAAGAATGCCAGAGGAAAGAATGACAAAACAGATATACAATGTGAAAGTGGAAGGATGCAGGTACCGGGGAAGACCTAGACTATCTTACCACGACCAAATAAACCGAGTCTTGTCTGATGGAAAAGTCAAGAGTCTCCGTAACCGGCGAGCGTGTATGAGACGAACTATGAGAGTCGAGGAAGCCAGAGAGGTATGTAAGGAAAGAACCTGTTGGAACTCTGTACTCTCTGCCTACCCCGCAAGGGATCTGGCGTGAGGTTATAGATAGATAGATAGATTAACAAATCTAAAGGATTATTTTCTTTATTTCTTTTCTTATATACCTCTCTAGCTTCCTCCACTCTCATTTTCTTTATTTAATTCATTGGTCTACACATGCGAACAATGGGATTATAAAAGGAGGTATTGTTGCGGAAAGTATTTAAGGAAAAAATATCAGGTTTGCGACACCTTAAATTAATATTATAGGATTGTTCAGTAGGTAGATGTTACTTATAGGAATGTTCTTTTTATTCATTTTTTTTATTACCAGTGAACAGTAGGCTCGCTCCAGGACGACTAAAACAACACCGTTTAGAACATTATAGGTGTTGGCATCAGTTCTGCTGCCTCGTCTCCGTGGGCTGGTTGTGTTCGGAGCAGTTCTCCTTGGAGTGCGACTGCGCGAACTTGATGGCGACGCGCATCGCGTCCTGGACTAGCTGCTCGCAGTTTATTAGGCTCACCTGTTTGAAAAACCTAACATTGTTATTGTATATAAAATATGTGTGGGTGTTAACTCGAGGGCACCTCAAGGAGGAACGGCCTTGGCTTGGGCTGTTGCTATGGGGGGAGGGGGTGTACTAAGCGCACCGATCGGCGGGCTAGGGGTTCTACGACTTCGTCGTATTCGTATCCGGAGCGGAAAGAAGGAATGTAAGAGCATCGGGGGGATCGGTAAGAACATGTCGCGGGCGGCGGTAGCGGGAGGGCTTAGGTTCGTAGTCGGCGGCGGCTACGATTAGCGGATTCGCATGGCTAGATGCGTTCGCGAAGTAACGAGTTGTCGCCTTTTTAATATAGGCGCAAATAGGTTTAAGACCGACATCGGAGTGGATAAAATAAAATACAGTGTAACCTTAACATAACGAGCCTCAATATAACGAATTCCTCGATATAACAAATTTTTGAAATCCCCTAGAACAGCCCGTAAGAGCTAATGCAAAATATACCTTTACGAATACATTTATCAAAACCGTCTTTATAACGAATTTTTAATCATTGCAGAATGTAGATAGCAAGTATTATTTACCTCTATTTAACGATTTTTTATAACTTATAACATTTACATAACGTATCCTATCAATTATTCCCACTTAATTTAACAATCATTCATGTTTCGACAGATTCAGACACGTTAAATTCGTAAGACAGCCATTGTTGATGCTGAGTAATGTAAACGCTCGTGTTTCTAATTGTTGTTAGTTTTAAAGTTGCAATGACTGAGAAACAAAAAGGTGTTTCTTAACTGTCGCAGAGATATGAAAAATGCAAATAAAAACTCTGTGTTTTCATTAAAGTATGTTCTCATTTATTAGTGGACATCGTTCGCTTTAACAGGGTAAGCAGATGAGTATCTACGTAATATTGAGATTAATAAACAAGTTTTCTTACCTTGTTAAAACGAACCGGAGTCCAACCTAGCCTTTATATAACAAAGCTTACGAATTACTTGGTATAACGAATGTTTTCTAATACCCTTTAGTTTCGTTATACACTGTACATACTGTTACGACCCACATACCCCGATATCTTAAAAATCATGCGATGTCGATTCTAAAACGCATAACTAACTTAGGTCCCCCGGTGATCTGAGTAGAAAGATCTAGAATCCGCGCTTAAGTGTTGAAACGTCTGGTATGGTCCGCCTCTTTAATTATAGCTGGCGCGCGGTCGAGGTATACAAGTGCCTATTCGTTCCCGTACGAGTAGGTATGTAATAATAATACCGCTTTGCGGGGACGGACACAGTCTCTTCTCGGGAGCGATAGTGATCAAATCGGGGAGCAAGCGATCTAAGTGGAATACACCGGCGACTTTAGCATCGATATACGGATACTACGAGTGACTCAGCGACTTGGAAACAGTATTTGGGTACTAACGAGAGTAGTACTGGTGTGTGATTGGTTCGCGTGTGTATTTGCATTCGACATACTGTTTTGTGTGTACAATTGGCGCCTAATATAGTACTTCGCATGTTATTCGGCATTTAATTTATCACGCTACATAACAGTACCGTCACCCAAAACCCCCGCGCATTTTTATAAGAATTAAATTATGCAATGCCATTGCCAAATTCCACAAGGTGAGATAAAGGAGGTGTAGGGTATGCACAGCCACACTATGCCACCAGGTGGCCACAAACATGGCCCCACCAATCCATACTGGGTCCGTGTGGTGGTGACCTTTTCGCTTTTTCCCGATTTGTGAAAGAAGACCGTATAGATTGATTCTTTTTAAACCGATAGAATTTACACCTGTGTCGTAGGTGCATTTATAAACATGAAAATTCACATACAAAAATAGCCAGACCGAAACAAATAATTGTGGATCACACAAAGATTTGTACCGTGCGGAAATCGAACCCGCGACTATTAGAGTGGGCGGAGCAGCTTAAGCTCTTAACCACTGGACTAAATCGTCTTTTATTATAATTCATTTGTTTATTATAAGTCAGCTTACCTTAGTGGCCGTCATCTCAGCGTATGTAAGCGGCGACTGGCCAGGTCGAGCTGGTAGCACTTCCGCCTGGAACACGGGCAGGATGCAGCTCAGCCAGCGAGCAGCCGTGAACGAATCCGACACCATCTCCTGTCAAATTGGGCATGCATTAAGTCATCACCGAAAGAAGCCCTGCAGGAAAAAAGTCTCCTTTAAGGTTTGGTGTAACAGCCGACCGACTCGGCCAGCGGTCGACGGCGCGGCGCACACGTGACCCTGCAGAGGCCAAGTTGCGCCGGCCGGGCCCACGCCCAGCACTAGCAACCCGCTCGCACGCGTATTGGCGTCTCTCTTCCCCGTGCTTTGTTTGTAATCACTGGTGGCGCTACGGCGGCGGGGCGTGGCTGCGCTGTATGGCGTCTCCCGTACATTTCAGTACATTACAACTCCCCTGGTCGCGTTCCCGTCGCGCTGCGCCGGCTATGTGGCGAAACTTTAAAGATCGACACGACGACCGGCTTTATACTGTACGCATTCCAATTTTACCCGCCCTTACAGACGCCAATTGTCCTATTGATATAACAGACTATTGAGAACTAGTTATTGACCTGCAATAGCCTAGTGGTTAGACCGTTGGACTGCAAAGTTAGAGGTCACGGGTACGATCGATTTAGTGCAGTGGTTAAGAGCTTAAGCCGCTCCGCCCACTGTGTCTAATAGTCGCGGGTTAATTTCCGCACGGGACAAATATTTGTGTGATCCACAATTATTTGTTGCGGGTATTCGTGTATGTGAATTTTCATGTTTGTAAATCCTAGTAGACCGTTGGACTACAAAGTTAGAGGTCTCGGGTTCAAACCCAAGCACGCACCTCTGTCTTCTCGAAAGCATGTGCGTATTAAAAACTTACTATCACTTGCTTTAACGGTGAAGAAAACATCGTGAGGAAACCTGCATGCCTGAGTTTTTCTAAGGTGTGTGAAGTTCACCAACCCGCACTGGGCCAGCGTTGGCCCGTGCCCAACGGTGGGACAGTTTCTTAACAGGGCTAATATTATTGTATTATTACTATTGACCAAATCTGCGCTCGGTAAGTAAAGTTTTCCCAGTGACCGGATGATTGGACTACTTAGAACGACAAATCGAACCACAGGAACTTTCCTACTGGCTCAATTTATCGAACACAAGAGGAACGACGAATTCTTACAGTCCGATTCATCAGAGTACAGAGAAATATGGGTTACTCAAATAGCAACCGAGAAGTTCTAAGTTTTAAAAATATATCGTTTCCAATATTTAGAATCGTATTTAAAGTTTATTATACCTCCGAATGTCTGTCGTCTGGTCAATCGGATCATCTATCTTATCTATATCGTCACGCGAGATCCCTTGTAGGTAGGCAGAGAGTACAGAGAGAGGGCGGTCGGATCATGTGTTCTTAAATAACTGTAGTTCAGCACAGTACGATTCTTTAACTGAACGAGTCCAGTCGATCGGGCTCCGTGAACTTTTTATTCAACACAAAATCAAAAAAAAAATATTTATGTAGACCAAAAAGTATTTATGAAATAGTCAAAGAAATAAAGATAGAAAAATTTCATTGAAATCCGTCCGGTAGTGTGATTGAAACACAAAGAGATTGAGGGGCAGTCAATAATTCCAAATAAAAAAGTTTTGGCCTCTATATCGATAAGATAGTGTACCCAAATTAAGTTATTGATAACGACTCTACCGCCCGTTCGGAATGTCATACTGTAAAGAAGAAGGGCAAGAGACTCTAAGGTTACTCCTTTTAAAAATGAGAATTTTTACAATTTATTTTTGTATACATTTTTTTCATGGGGTATGAGAGAACAGTGCAGAACGAGCTAAATAGATGTGCTTGAGTATAGACTGAACATAATTGATGTAGTAGTTACTACATAGTACATGAAATGTTGTCCCCATCGGGCGGTCGTGCCGCAGCTCCCCAAGATCACAGTGGTCTCGCCGAACAAGCCGGCGGCGGCAACAGCTTTTGCGTTTTGGCACCTACAATATGGTTATGTATGTATATTATATAAAAAAAACACAATTACATATACATATTGGACTGGATGTCATGCTACGCCAATGTACTTACAAGAACAAATATTCTACACCTTACCTTCTAAATATCGCCCGCAGTCATATTCGTCTGATTAATGCGAATTCTTTTGTTTCTTTTTAACTCTATAATACTCTATAATATCTGCATTATCACAAAACTTGGCTAAACTTATAATTAGAAAAATATAATATTATCTAAATAATTAAATTCCAAATTAAAATAATATGGGAATGGAATGCGGTTGCCTGTCACTCGCACCGCAGCGTTACTGAGGCCCACCTGGTAGCAGAATCAATGCGAACCCCGTACTTAGTCTAATATAAACTGCATAAATAGGATTATATAGAACGATTAGTTATCATTGGTTATTATATTAAAATACTCGCTTACACTTATATGACTACGATTTCTGATGACTAGGTATTTATCATTCCTGAAAAATATTATTAATATTGCTATCATACCCTTTCAATTTCTATATTACATATGTTATATTATGTATTATATTATCTGTAATATTTATTAAACACATTTCACTTCATTGCAATAGACAAATGCGCACTAATATATAACATTTTAATTTTCGAGCTATATATATATATATTTTTTTTTATTAGCAATGGATACTGGATTGACATCGGTGAAGACTCAGGAGGGTCCAGATGAAAATCAGCGTCTCGCACTTGTGCCTGACATTAAGCTGATCTGGATACCTATTTGGCTCAGCCGTGAGACACATACTCATGTGTATGACTTACTTTGTTTTGTGCCATTTTTGTAAAAAAAATATTTTTTTTTCTCTCATGTGTATTTTTAGAGACCAATATTAACAGTTTGTACTTTATTTAAATTAATGGTTAAATTGCTAAGATGTTGTTATGTTAGCTAAATATCTCTGTCTGTGTCTATCATGCTGTGACAAATAAAACATTTTTCTTTCTTTCTTCTCTCTTTCTTTACTCATATTTACAAAATAGAGTCTGTGAAGATATATAACAGGACGGAATTTGACGGACAATTTAGCGCAGTGGTTAGGAGCTTAAGCCGCTCCGCTCACTGTGTCTAATAGTCGCGGGTTCGATTTCCACACGGGACAAATCTTTGTTTGATCTACAAGACTTTTTGTGAATTTTTCATGTTCGTAAACGCACCCACGACAAAGGAATAAATCCTAGTGTGGGGATACGTTTAAAAAAAAGCGTGGTAAAAAGTACAATAATAATAGTAAGCGAAACAAAATCGGTTACTATAAAATATGTATTATTATAAAAAGTCCATAGGTCGTAATCGCCTGGACTAAGCAGTCCGATCACAAGGTATTTCTCTGAAAATCAAAAAAAAATCAACATGGTCTCATGACTGTTACCTGCGGAATTCGACAGGCAGCTATAATAACGCCACCGGCGCAGCCCAGCACGAGCGCGGGCGCGGCCTGCTCACCGCCTGCCAGCACTCGGCGCACGCCGGCGCTCTGCATGAGGTAGGAGCAGCGCAGGAAGTGCACCACGAACCTGCGACCCTCGCGGGACGCCTGCGCCACTACCTCTCGCACTTCTGTCTCGGCTATCGCGCTGGAGAATTAAATGAGCACTGTAATTCGTTTTTCAGTAATGTTATTCACGCATGAACGTGGACGCCAGCTTCGCACAGGATAGACGAACTGCATGAGGAGGGATCCAGTAAAATCTCATCAAATCTTATTTAAACTACATAATTATTATACGCTTAATAAAAAAAATGCTTAAGAGTAGCCCGTTCTGTACGCTAAAAAAATATTTAACAACTAGAGCGTAAATCTCACGTAAGGAGGACAGGGGGTCCTACCAAATCCTACCAAATCTCACCAAGAGCGAGGGAGGGGTCCAAGGTCCAAGGGTAAAAGCAAAACGGCTCACTTAAATAATGGATCGGAATGAATTTTAGTTCTTGATAAAGATGATATATGACTTGTTATTTTTGTGTCTATCTATCTATATCATCGCGCCAGATCCCTTGCGGGGTAGGCAGAAAGTACAGAGTTCCAACAGGTTCTTTCCTTACATACCTCTCTGGCTTCCTCCACTTTCATAGTTCTTCCCATACACGCTCGCCGGTTACGGGGATTCCTGACTTGTCCTTCACATGAGATTCGGTCTATTTGGTCATGGTAAGATAGTCTAGGTCTTCCCCGGTGCCTACATCCTTCCACTTTCGCATTGTATATCTGTTTTGTCATTCTTTCTTCTAGACAGACTACAGAATTATACCAATTCTAAAACAAGAATTTTGACTTTACCAAATTTATGAAATAAAACTATTTTTTCGGATTTTATCGCGGTTTATTTTGATTTTTAAGTTCCCGACGTTTCGAGTGCTTTGCAGCACCCATGGTCACGGGAAGGACTGAGGTGTTAGACGTCCAAAAGGCATAGTTGTTCCGGGGTACCCTCAAACTTCTTAATTATTTTTGTTTTTGTTGGTCCGATCTACGCAGAATGAGCTCACGGTGTCTTGAGGTCTTGCAGTGTTATGCTTGGTTTTAGATTTGATTATATTAATTACTGGATCCCAAGACGATGGAAGCACCCAGCCATCTTCTCTATTGAAATTAGGATGTTTTTTAATTTCAATAGCCTCGCGAACCATCCTTGGTAGGAATCGGTGTTCTTTCACGAGGATTTGTGGTCTATCAAATCTGATGTTATGGCGGGTGCGGTCAAGGACATGTTCACAGACTGCAGACTTCTTTGAGCGACGGTGTTTTAGGTCAGCTATGTGTTCTTTAACCCATGTGTAATATTCGCGTAAATCTAAGAACTTACCAAATTTAGCTGAAGATGGCTTGACGTTTGAATGGACTAATTCGATTGAAAGCAAACACTTACTGCAACGCCATATCATTAGTGTTGATCTCTCGCTTCTGCAGGCTATCCAGTAGCGCTATACAGCTTGCATATTCCCCATAGGGAGCGCCGTTAGTCCCGCACAGTTCCGCTAACTCCCGCTTTATGTTCGCCACCTCTTCCTTGCGACGGTCCGGTTCAACCAGCTCGATAACTTGTTCTAGCTTTTCAGCTCGACAGAACAGCTCGCGGGCCTGGAGTAAGCTAGGGTTTACAGTAGGTTCAGTGGAGCACTATTATAAGACAAGAGCATATGTGGAGGAAAGTGATATAGTTTTTTTAAGTTCTATAGATAGACAGATAAAAGAGACATTCATGCCTATAATCCACAGGGGTGGGCAGAGAATACAGTTCACGATATGATTCTATTCTTAATTGTTAAGTTCCATTTGTAGTTTTTGTCCGTTAAAGGCCCGTGCCTAACAATGGGACAGTTTCTTAACAAGGCTAATATTAATATTATTTATTAATTGGCCTTAAGCGCAAAGTTGGTCGTAGTGGCTATCTTTAGATGAGGTTTTTGACATGCAGTAAACGTTTTGCAGCGGATTGCATTCCGCATAGTAGCTAATTGGTGCAGTCGGTTACTTGGCACCGACTTCAAATATTTATTTTTTGCTTTTCGAAGCCAGATTCCCTCTTTTTTTAAAGTTTTTTATTTTGCAATTTTAAGTGATGAGTGAATTTATTATATATATTTATATAATTATATTATATTATTCTTCTTAGCTCCACGGTAAGGTTTACAGGATTGATAGCTCATAGTAACTAATTTTACACATTCGTACTGTTTGCGGTCAAGGAGTTGTATATCTTTAAAGTCCAAGGTAATAAAATTAAAATGGGACTACCCCGTAGCTATATTGCACCCAATGCAAAAAGAAACATCCAAAAATGTTGCTAAACAAACCACCACAATATCTGGATACATATTTTGTTATTTGTTGATTTTCTCAAAAAGCGCTAATTCAATTTCGATAAAATTTATATGGGACCACCTCGAAAGTATGATCTACCAAACAAAAAAAAAAACATCAAAATCGATTCATAATTGGCGGAATGATCGCTTAACTTACATACAAAAACCATACAGTCAAATTAGAAACCTCCTCCTTTTTTGAAGTCGGTTAAAAATTATGGGGTGTTTTATTTGAAGTAACTATCACTTCACATTAATGATATTCTATACTATTTTGTGTTTATTCGCACTACAATGAAGCATTTTTCAAGTATTATGTTTATTTGACGGACGATTTAGCGCAGTGGTTAAGAGCTTAAGCCGCTCCGCCCACTGTGTCTAATAGTCACGGGTTCGATTCCCGCATGATAAAAATCTTTGTGTGATCCACAATTATTTGTTCCGGTCTGGGTATTTGTGTATGTGAATTTTCATGTTTGTAAACGCATCCACGACACACGAATAAATCCTGGAGTGGGGCTATCGCTAAATGAAAAAAAAATTATAACAACGTATGCAGTCCGCATCTGTCTCGTTCTCTCTTGGGTGCGGACTACTCACTTTGTTCTCTACCGGTGAGTTTTGGTCGTAAAATTATAGGCAAATACAACTTTAAGTAATATGAGTAAGGTACGATACACCCTAATTTATGTTTATATAATAACTATCGCGTGCTATTTGCGCTAACTCACGTGGATTTGGGGACGTTTTTAGTGTAACTTTTGAACGGGACTGTGTATCTTGTTATAATATATCGTTGAGCGAATAAGAACCCTGAGCCAATATTCGCTAAGACCAAACGCGGCACGTTACGATATCTGTGGGAAATGATCGTGCAATGGTATTCTGTCTGCAGCTTTAAACCCCAAGAGATTCCCAAACAATTTTAGGCAAGAAACCCTTTATCCAAAATTAACTGATACCTCAGACCCCAGCTAATTTACTTTTAAAATCCTATATCTAGATTTTTTCCTATAGATACAAAATACTTACCAATTTAAAAACTTTTCGACTGGGTAAGTGAGTAAAATACAACAATGAGACTTCCTACTAGAATATTAGTCATTCTTATAACAAGTTAGTACACGTAACACAACTTATACAGTATCTTTAAAGTTTCAAATAAGAACTTGTGTCAATTAATAGGGGTCGATTTTTAAACCACGACCTCCAAAATCAGTTTTAGTTATGTCGAACCTTGGGAAACCGATATCGACCCCTTGGGGTCCGACCACTTTGGGAATCCCTGCTTTAAACGATCATTTCACAAAGTAATCGTAACGCAGCGTGATGTGTTTAATTGTTCATCCTACTAATATTATAAAGGACAATGTTCTGCGCCCATACATGATTTGCTCCAGAACCAACAAAAAAATGAAAAATTACTTGTATGATTTCAAATCACCTATAAATTCTCTTAAGGCATCTATTATTGCACGGACATAAGTATTCGATTTTGAGGTTATAATTTAGTAGCTATTAGTACATATGAGGTTATATTGTGTGTTGACATTTAGTAAAGATGTCGGCGACTTCGAAATAAGTACTTACAATACTTTGAAATATTCGTTTTACATTGCAAATTGTCCGTTAGATACGGATATTTGCCATTATTTTAATAAAATAGATAAATAATGATGGCATGAGTCAAATGTTTGTTGGTTCTGGGGCAATTGTCGACAATGTCCTTTGAGAGTTTGTATGGTTGGATGTTTGTTACTCAATCACGCATAAGCGGCTGAACAGATTTGGATGAAATTTGGCACACAGATAGTTTACTACCTGCGTTAATGCATAGGATTTTTAGATCATGACATTTTATCCAAGACAAATGTTAGGTTCCTGTCTAAAGTCCGCGCGGACATAGTCGCGGGCAGAAACTAGTAGCTACTAAAGAACCTGTTTGGAGTTTTGGCGGGAAGTCGAAGAGTGATGTTGTCAATTTGTTTTAATTTCCAAAACTTGTGTTATTTCGACTAATAATGTGTAATGTTGGTGGAATATTAACCAGTATGTGTTCTTATATGTCCATAAGTAAAGGTAATTGTAACAAAGTGATAAAACGTGCCTTTTCGACTTCCTTCAAAACGGCCGTTGCAATTGGTATGTAAAATATCCACCGCTTTACTATCCAGGGTGGGGTACTTTCATTATCATCGTTGTCATCAAATTCATCGGGGAGTCGAATTAATTTAAACCAACACCATTATATATCTGACTGGACACTGGCAAAATACACTTATAATTAGTGTGAAGCCATAACTTGAAGAAGAAGAACCTGTTTGTAATCGTTTGTTACCTGTCTGGCCGTGTCCCCGGTGAGCGCGTGTACGGTGGGCGTCTGCCCGCCCGCCCCCTTCACCAGCGTGATGCAGAAGTCACCGATGAACCCGGTAGAGGGGACGTGGGTTCCGCAACACAGCTCCCTGTCGGACATTACTGATAATGCGTTATTCTATTATTGAAATACGTGTTATACTCGTGATTTAGTAAAATAAAATACACCGTCACGCATATATTCCCCAAGTGGGGATGGCAGAGGTGTACTGAATACACCACTTTTCGCCGACAATGTTAGGTCTCATGTAATAGGGGGCGAGCCTATTGTTATATACCGGGCACCATTCCAGAGTCCGGACTCATACTGGGAAGTTAACGTTAGAAAATCTACATTTGTCCGACCTAGGATTTGAACCTAGGACCTCGATCACAAAGCGATAGGCTTTTCCACCAGACCAACGAGGCAAGTGAATTAGATACAAAAATAACGCAATTGCTAGATTTAACATTTTTTTCGTTCTATGTTAGTATATTAGGATTAGGGGGCTCAGATACATTAAGGGGCCTCCATTGATTACGTCAGCTGTTTTTCTTTGAATTGGGACCCGCCCTCCTGAGATTTGGAGGAATACCCCGTCCCCTTTACGTGAGATTTAAATGCACAAAAAAATGGAATACTTTATGTAAAAGTATTATTTTTTCTTTATTATGCGTATAAGGATTTGTTTTTCAAAAATTGACATCATATTTTCAGTTTTAATGAGATTTGATGAGATTGTACTACACCCAGTCCCCCCCCCCCCCCTCTTTTGAGCCAAAGATATTATTTCGTAAAAAAGATTAATACATCGAATGGGATAGGAAGGTCTGAAAGTCTCATGTTGGTCTAGTGACAAATAGAGTGGGCACCACTCAGTGTTGGGCATTAATCAACTATTTTTTTAATCGTAGGATTAATTAAATAAAATTTTAAATGCAATTTAATTAAATAATGAGCCCACCCCCTAGAGAACCCCGAATAACAATAAATTTTGGACGTCAACCGCCCTCAGTCCCTCCAGTGACGATGGGTGCTGTAGAGCGCTCGAAACATCAGGAACTTAAAAACCAAAAATAAAATTCGAAATATTTTCTTCCAATTTAATTATTACAATTAATGTTTGCTCAACACTCGTATCAATCAGATGATCTTGAGTTCCTGAATCCAAGATTGGACAAAATATGGTTTTTCTGGAGTATAAAAAATTAGACTATCTTACCACGACCAAATTGACAGAGTCTTATCTGAAGCACAAGTCAAGTCTCCGTAACCGGCGAGTGCGTATGAGACGAACTATGAGAGTGGAGGAAGCCAGAGAGGTATGTCAGGAAAGAACCTTTTGGAACTCTGTACTCACTGCCTAATGCGCAAGGGATCTGGCTTGATGATATAGTTAGATAGAAAAAAATTACTGGCGCTGCCGGAAGATCAGCGCTGCAGCATAATACAGCTGAAGCAGGGACCAATTTTCGGCCCCACACAATCACAGCTTTTCATTTCCGCTTTATTTTTATTAATACTCTTTGTCATGTTGATTGACGTTTGTTACTGATTTTTTTTTATGTTTAGTTGCGTTAGCACAAAATAGTTTATTTTTCTTTCTTTCTTTACAGCCTGGAGTATAGGATTTCACTTGCTATAATGGCAAAAATCTAACATCGTCAGCGATATATAGTTATGCAGCTGTGCCATCCCCACTTCGGGAATATAGGCGTGACCGAGTTTTTTTTTGTTTCAATAAAAAGCTTATGTAAGTATAATATACATCGACTCACTCACTTGGACAGCAGCGGTGATCTAGCAGCCACAAGTCTGAGTCCAGTCTCCGGGTAGGTTTCCCCCGGTATCGTGACGACAGAATCCTCCTGAGACAACTGTATGCTGTCCATGACTCGTGTTTCTACTGGTACGTTCGCGCTAATTGATTCCCTGCGTCAATGACAATAAACATCAGCAAAAATTAAATGAAATGATTTCTGAACTATCATCATAAGCTAAAAAATGTCTACTGTAAAACAAAAGTTTTCGCCTAGAATGATTTCCATGACGACCGCACAACACAGACGCATCGAGTTTTACTCGCGATCAATTGGGAAAACTAAATAAAATAATTTCTGATGGCCTACATTAAGGGATCATACATTAATCACGTAAGGCTTGAAAGGTAGTTCGCAAAAATCACATTTGTAACGAGATATCACGTGTATTATTTTTTTCGTTGAACACACGTTTAGTACGTTCGTGACTAGCCTTGAAAATTTTTAAGATACTTTGTATCAAAAAATACAAGCGATTTTGGGTAGGGGGATAAAACCACGTGTCACCAGGAGGGAGGGGGAGGGGTTAAAAGTTGCTAAAAAACATCACGTGATTAATGGACGACCCTTAAAATACTCTTTCAGTTATAATTTATAAACAACCATAATCATTTTCTTAACAGTAATTGTAAATTGTACCGCTTTTCACTGAAGGTATAAACATTTTAATTACCTACTACGTTGGTGGAACGTAACAAGGACTAACTCAAAAAAATGTTTAGTTCTAATACAATTTAAATGCAAAACTAGAACTTGATTTCTTCTTTTTTAAACAGAATTTTTGTTTTTTTTTTACACAATAATTCTGAGCATGCAAATGGAACAGTGGCTTAAAATGATATAACATACTCACCTAATAAGATCTTGAGCATCCATAACAACCTTCTGCGATAACTTCTCACCGTAAACCGACAAATTTAAACTCAGTCCTCTATCAGTAACGCTCGACCCAACCGGGCATACAACACTATTTGGCAACACTTTTCTCACAGCCGCATTCAATAAATGGACCGCAGTGTGATTCCTCATAAGCTTCAGTCTTCTCTCTTCATCTATATCTAATATAACTTCACTATTCCGTTTGATTGTATTATTTCCATCATTAACAGTGAATCGTCCTTTGTGAAATACGAAATCACGAATTTTGAAAACACTATCCACTCTCATACTAACATCTTCGTTAACACGTATAACACCTTCATCTGCCATCTGTCCACCCTCCTCACAATAGAAATTAGTGTCTTTTGTGACTAAATAATAAGGGCTACTTTCGCACGGATCAGAAAAGTCTATCCATTCGCAGTCTTCGTTTAATATTGCTAATAATTTAGTTTTTAATGGTTCGAATACTATTTTATTGTCTTTGATAATGTTATTGTATTTAAAACTATCGTTTGTGCGTTTTATTCCACTTTTTATTATGGTTTCGATAGTTTGATTAAATTGTTGGGTTTTATTTGAAGATTGTTCTTTGAAGGCGGTCTTGTGACGTGTCTTGTGGTTCGATAGAAGTTTCCAGAAGCCTTGTTTGTCCATCGTCAAGTTGTTAAGGTCGGCTATACGCTGTATGGTGTCCTCTTGAAAGCCGTGAGTATCGTACAGTTTGAAGATTAGTTCTCCCGGCATTACGTTAGTGTTTTGTTTGGCCATGACCTGAAATTTATAAGGACTTCATAACAGTTATGACACGAATCTATACATCTTCTCTATATAATAAAATTGAAAGCGAGCCAAATCTGTCCATTAAATATTTCTTGAAAATTGTAATTGGGGTGTACACTTTCTTATCAAAATAGAGGCCAAAACTTTTTTTTGAGTTATTGTCGGTCTGTCTGTCCATCTTTCTCTTTGTGTTTCAATCACGCAAAAACTACCGAACGGATTTCAATTAAATTTGGTATGGTCATTACTTATACCCTAACTTAAAATATTCAATACTTTTTATCCCGGAAAAATGAAGCAATCCGGTATAATCGCGGGATAAACCATAAAACTTTACTATTTTTGTTACTGTTCGTCGCAAGCTGCAATTTTAAGATAAAATGTGCAATTTTAAGATTTTGCCTACATATGAATTCCTCCATGAACTGATGAAGGACTCGGGTTCATCTCCTCATGAAGAAACTCTTCAGCGGTTAATAGCACGCGCCCGAAAATGTTTACACACATATGATTTAGATACTCGGATATCCATGTAGCGATAATGCAGTCAAGATTGAAGAGATTCGGGAGTAAAGTCTTTAACAATAAATAACACGGACACGAAACTTTGCATATCCGTTTAAGGAAAAAATGCACCACTGTTGCGGTAAAGTTTTTGTTTCTCTATACTATCACGGCTAAACGATCTTAAAGATAAGTATCTTTAGTACGGAGATGTCTTAGGTCAGTACATCTGTGCCATCCCGGAAAGGCCGGTCTACCTATAATAAGCGCGTGCGTACCCGCGGGTAACAGCTATATTAAATAAATTCGATCATAACTTTTCTTATAAATTATCTACGAAATTTGTATGTGTGTGGACATTCGGATTATTCGGGAATGTTTCGAAAGTGCTATGGAAATTGAAATATAGCTGGCTGGCTGGTATGACTGGAATAAATGATAGCTGATTTGGAAAGTTTTTCTTACGGCAAAATATGATTACAATAATAATGTTAAAAAAGGTTGTAATAACTCTCCAGAGCTTGCGTTAATTATGTTATAAGTTTATATATTTTTTAAACAATGTTGTCCCCACTCCCAACCCCTATAGCTATTCTTGTGCATTTACAAACATGAAGTTCCATTTATGGGTCATACAAAAATGTGCCTCGTACGGGAATCAGACCCGCAACTATTCGAGGCACATTTCTATCTATCTCATGATATCATCACACCAGATCCTTTGTCGGAAAGGCAGAAAAAATAGAGATATATCCCTATATAATATTAGTATTATAAATGTGAAAGTTTGTATGTTGAGATGCTTCAATGTTTGTTACTCCATCAAGCAAAAATGGATAAAACAGATTTAAATGAAATTTAACACACAGATAGTTTATTACCTGTATTAACACATATATAATGTAATAATAATAATATTAGCCCTGTTAAGAAACTGTCCCACTATTGGGCACGGGCGTTCTCTCAAACTGAGAGGGATTAGGCCATAGTCCACCACGCTGGCCCAGTGCGGGTTGGCGAACTTCACACACCTTCGAGAAACTCTTAGGCATGCAGGTTTCCTCAAGATGTTTTCCTTCACCGTTAAAGCAAGTGATAATTAATTTTTAATACGCACATGCTTTTCGAAAAGACAGAGGTGCGTGCCTAGGTTTGAACCCGAGACCTTTGACTTTGCAGTCTAACGGTCTAACCACTAGGCTATCACTGCTTCACTGTGCTTTTTAACACATAGAATACTTTTATACCGGAAAATGTTAACTTCCAGTCTAAAGTCAACGACAAAGTCGAGGGCAGAAGCTAGTATAGAATAAAATAAAAAGATTTATTATGTTTTAACTTAACCACTTACCTCCTTAAACTCCTTATATCCTAACGCAAATCCAGGCGTTTCCACATCGCTCATTGCTTCCACTTCAGGGTATCTCATCACCAATTCCTTCCATTTCTTCACCAGACTCGCTCTCATCTTTGCGTACGCGTGCTCTTCGTGGTCGATGATGACTTTAGCGTGGTTCTCGTTGGTGATGAGCTCAGGGTACGTGGACCCTAGAGTCTGTGCCACTTCGTTGTAAAGGATTTTTAGGAGTTGGGGGTTCTTGAATATGTCGCTCGATATTTTGAATGATTTCCGCATTATTTGTTTTAGGTTTAGACTGGAAGGTTGAAATAAATATTAAATATCTTTCTTGGACATTGATTGATACTAGTGGTCGCCCATTGGTCGAAAGTCGAGCTACTTTTTCATCGTTTGCTGGTTATGTTTGACATTCAGTAAGACTATATAAATCTATTCTCAATTTGACCACAGACTTTTTAACAATAAACAAAAGAGTGTATATGCGAGTTTGTATCAAATACATAATAGGTGTGTAATGTTTTTTTTATTGATATAATGTATTATTTATGCATAATTTAAAAAAAATATTAGCATTCTGCACTCCTCCTTTATATAAACTATAAGTGTAGGAAATTTCATATTCCTCCGTCCGCGCAATTTTCGTAAAAAGGGGTACAAAGTTTTTGCTTCACGTATTTATATAATGACTTAAAAATATATTGCACCTGGCAAAAAAAATATTTTTTTAATTTTTCTCAGGTCTGTAAAGCTATTTTTTTTTCTTTTTTTCATAAATTCAGTTTATTAATGTACCATTTTGTAGAACATCTTTAAACTTCTACCGCCTATCAAAATATAACATTACGGTCTTTCTTTTCTGAAGTTGCTTTTTTTGACTTATGGCATTACTTGAGCAAAAGTGCGACAGGCCCATGTGCGAATTGCGCCCTTAGCTACACTATAGTATTTTTCAGATAGTGACAGTTCTAATTGCCAAACGAAATTAATATTTAATTCAATTATATAATATTATAGTATTAAGGCATAAAACCATAAGTATAGAAACGGGTCATGCCTCTTATTGCCATTGTATAAAGTATAATTTCGTTTGGCAATCAGAACTGTCACTACCCAATCTATGTGAAAAATACTCTAATTGGTTGTTAATCCTACTAATATTATAAATGTAAAACTTTGTGAGGTTATACGTACGGATATTTGTTACTCTTTCACGGAAAAAAACTACTATATTACTTTTTAAGAAATATAAATACAGTAATATAGCTTATACAAGGTGTAACATAAAATCTGATTCCAACTATTTTTAATGTATCTTACATTTTTTTTTAAATTTGCAAAAAATCCTTTTACTCCTTTACTGCGGTATAAACAACTAAATTGATTCCGGATTCATAGCAATAAGGACATGACAAATGCATTCCTAACCCGTATTTCTCAAAATGCACACATACACATGCAAGTTTTATTGTTAATTGAGGTAAACAAGTGCTTAAAAAAGGGGTAAAAGCCTTTAAATTTGGAAATTTGGTTTTCGTTTTGAATTTATGAAGCAATTCTCTAATCAGGGTGTCTGAGGTCTTGCGTTTATTATATTACACCTTGTATATCAGAATAACACACAGGCTATAAATAATAAAGATATAACAAAAGCAAATTACAAAATAAACGGCCCCGCCGCAGGTAACAGCTAGTTAATAATTTTTTTTAAGCGTAGCCCTCACACTTGTTTTTATTTCTGTTTTGTGGGTGCGTTTACAAATATGAAACTTCACATACACAAATACCCAGACCGAAACAAATAATTTGTCGATCACACAAAGATTTGAATGTGAAGAAAACCAAAATTATGGTTTTTGAACTGGAAGAAACCAGAACGAATGCAAGGATTGTGGTTGGTAACGATGTGCTGGAGCAAGTGAATGAGTTTGTATATCTTGGATGCGCCTTCAGTAAGGATGGGAAATACACCGCTGATATAGAGAGAAGAGTGAATGCAGGTAATAGAGTGAATGGTGCGATGGGAAGGCTACTTGGGAGCCGGCACTTAAGCCAAAAGGCGCAGCTGGCCATGCATAATGGAGTGCTTGTCCCAACGCTGTTATATGGCAGTGAGAGTTGGGTATGTAAGAAGGAGAACGAAAGCAGGATAAATGCGGTCGAAATGCGATCTCTGCGGAAGATGTGCGGAGTCACGCTGACCGACCGTATTCGCAACAGCGTAGTAAGAAAGCGAGTAGGTATGAAAAATAGTATCGGTGTAAAGATGAGAAAGGGTATGCTCCGTTGGTTCGGGCATATAGAAAGGATGCCAGAAGAAAGAATGACAAAACAGATATACAATGCGAAAGTGGAAGGATGTAGGTGCCGGGGAAGACCTAGACTATCTTACCATGACCAAATAGACCGTGTCTTAGCTGAAGGGCAAGTCAAGAGTCTCCGTAACTGGCGAGTGTGTATGAGACGAACTATGAGAGTGGAGGAAGCCAGAGAGGTATGTAAGGAAAGAACCTGTTGGAACTCTGTACTCTCTGCCTACCCCGCGAGGGAGCTGGCGTGATGATATAGATAGATAGATAGACACAAAGATTTGTCACGTGCGGGAATCAAACCCGCGACTATTAGACACAGTGGGCGGAGCGGCTTAAGCTCTTATCCACTGCGCTAAATCGTCCATCTTATGTAGGTAAATAGAATTGTAAGTTACGATTATTACCTAGAAGCAGGAAATACTCCATCGGCCAGGCAGACGCTGATCATCCTGGCGTGATCTGCGAGTCTTCGGTACGCGCAGTCCAGCACCGCATCGCTCTTGTAGCTGCCTCCGTATGGGGCTACTCCTTTGCTGTTCTGAAACAATGAGAATTAGTACGTAGCCAGGTGCGGCCTAGATCGCAAAGGATCTGGCGAGATAAATGATCCATCTATATATATTAGGCCAGATCTCCTGCGGAATCTACGGCTCTATCGTCACTTTCCACCAGAGTTCCTATGGCCTCCTTCCAAATCCATCATCAGACCCCAGACATCATGCGGGTCTATAGTACTCATCAAGACAAATCAAACGAGCCCAATCATGGCGGGGTTATGTTGAGTAGTTGGGTGGTTCCATTGGCCACCTTTCGGCTTCATCATCAGACCAGCTTCATGGTACCATATTGCAAGCTAAATAAATGCTTGTAAAAGAAGCCTCAATTACACTTTGTCCTACCCAGGATCTCGTTATTACTAGCCACATATGTATGTGCCACTAATATGTGTTACATTTTTAATACCTTTTCAATAGCCTTGATAATTGGCTGGAACAGATCCGTGTCGTAGTTGGAGGGTACTCCTTGTAGCACGGTCGCCATTCGCTCCAGCCCCATGCCGGTGTCCACGAATTGCCGGGACAAATGCCTTACTTTACCGTTAGCCTCTCTGAAAATAATGATATCTATACTCATATCGTACAGGCCTCCGTCTTTTAGAAAGCATGTGCGTATTAAAAATTAATTATCACTTGCTTTAACGGGAAAGGAAAACATCGTAAGGAAACCTGCATGCCTAAAAGTTTCTCGAAGGTGTGTGAAGTTCGCCAACCTGCACTGGGCCAGCGTGGTGGACTATGGCCTAAACCCTCTCAGTTGGAGGGGAGGCCCGTGCCCAACGGTGGGACAGTTTCTTAACAGGGCTAATATTATTATTATATTATTATACTCGTATAAGGTATACTCGTATAAGTATGGCCTTGAGTTCGTTCCCCTAGTCCAGATTCACTAGCGGCTAAGTGACCATCAAGGCGGTGATTCCAAAATTTTGAGGTAACGAAATACTCAACAAATCCTCTTTATTATATGGAACCCTCATCAAATATACCTAAATGAAAGACAAATATAATTGAGCGGAACCGTGGTGACTTTTCGACAACCCCTGTGGGTACCGCGGAACCCACATAAATCGCTGGTTTAAGTAACAACCAAGTGCTCTAACAAAGTACCACATAGAAATGATGCCAATTATATTATTATAGGTAATATTCATACACTCCCAGGTAAAACCAGCCACTATTCATTCTGATTCTAATATAAATGAGTTACTTGGTCAGAATATAATAATTTTAGGCCTGATAAGAAACTGTACCACTGTTGGGCACGGACCTCCTCTCAAACTGAGAGGGTTTAGGCCATAGTCCACCACGCTGGCCCAGTGCGGGTTGGCAAATTTCACACACCTTCGAGAAACTCATAAGCGTGCAAGTTTCCTGACGATGTTTTCCTTCACGGTTAAAGCAAGTGATAATTATTTATGTTTTTGTAATTTAGTAATAAATAAACTTGGTGTGAAAATGAAATTAAATTGTAACTATATACTGATGTATTTGCAAAATTTCCCGATCAAATTGGTGTTATAAAGGTCTTGTGCTACTAACCTATTACATTGTATGAAAACAAGGTTCCAGATCTCCGTGAGCGAACCATCAGGGTTCACATAGTGTATCTCAGTGCATGGCCCACACGGCCCAGTCACTCCCATCTCCCAGAAATTATCAGCAGCACCAAGATCTTTCAGTCTACTGCTAGGTACCCTGGAACAAAATTCAAATTTGTTAGTTACATTCTTTTGCTGTATTTAGACTTAAGAATTGTGGCTTTGCATACTTAGAATACAAAATGGAAGGGCCCGACAGGCACGTGAAAAGGCAGAAGAAGAGATGGGCCGATGACAATGTACAAATAGCGGGAAGAAACTGGATGAATGTACCTACCAAATGTAACAACCAATAAAAAGATATGGAAATGAATGGACTCCTCCATTTTGGGCTTGGCTTTTACTGGCAGGAGACTAGCGTTGAAAAAAACTTGAAACTTTCCGGTTTCTTTCAAAATTCATCGTTTTATTCGAAAAAACAAATGACAGCTGATGCGGAATAAAACATTTTTTTTTCCTAATAAAACATAAAAAAACTGAAGTGTCAGAATAAACGATCGTTTCTTTTATTTACACACGGAGTCGTGAGCATGAGTGGCTAAATTTTGCCACAGAGAGACCGACGCGAGGTGTTGAGAATTGTGGATGTACTTTGTATACATATTTCTCCGACGATAGGTGTACTTTCTACGTCCAAATTTCGCCGAAGATGTTTGTTCGGCCTTAAAATATATTTCCTCGCGCGGAAGTGGCAGAAGTGTACTATGTACACCCACGATAGGTGTACTTTGCCCACCTACATTTCGCCGACGACATTAGGTCCTAAAATATGTTTCCCCAAGCGGCAATTGCAGAGGTGTAATTTGTACTCCCACATTTTACCGACGACAATTGACATAGTAAATGTTTAAAACATGATTTTAAACGTTTTTTTTAGTTCTTTTCATAAAAATCTTGTTTTTTTATAAGTCACGTGGTTTCAATTTTTTAAAGAAAATACGAAAAAAAATTGCGATAATTCTTATAAACGAATTTGCCTTTTTTTCGACGAAATTGGCTTGTCCTGTAAATAAAAACTTTTAAAAAAAAAGGTAAACCGACTTCAAAAAGCAAAAAATAAATATTTGAAGTCGGTGCTAAGTAACCGACTGCACCAACCAGCACCGACTTCAAATATTTATTTTTTGCTTTTTGTAGTCGGTTTACCTTTTTTTTTTAAGTTTTTATTTTACAATTTTAAGTGATGAGTGAATTATTTAGTAATATTTATATACTGATATATAATATAGGAGGAGTATAATCGGCCACTATGCTTGGCGTTTGTGGACTATGAGAAAGCCTTCGATTCGATCGAGACTTGGGCGGTTCTTAGATCTCTCCAGCGATGCCGCATTGACTATCGGTACATTGAAGTGTTGAAGTGCTTGTATAATAACGCCACCATGTCAGTCCGAGTACAGGGGCAGTGCACGAAGGCGATCCCCATAAAAAGAGGAGTAAGGCAGGGAGACGTCATTTCTCCGAAACTGTTTACGGCCACCTTAGAGGACGCCTTCAAGCTCTTGGAATGGCAAGGACTTGGCATAAACATCAATGGCGAATACATCACTCACCTTCGATTTGCCGATGACATCGTGGTCGTGGCGGAATCGCTGAAAGATCTAGGACGAATGCTCGGTGACCTCAACAAAGTATCTCAACAAGTTGGTCTTAAAATGAACATGGACAAAACGAAAATAATGTCTAACGTCCATGTCGTACCCACCGCACTCACCGTTGGGAACTCTACTCTTGAAGTTGTCGACGAATACATTTACCTGGGACAGGTAGTCCGGTTAGGTAGGTCCAACTTTGAGAGAGAGGTCAATCGACGAATCCAACTCGGCTGGGCAGCGTTCGGGAAACTGCGCAACATCTTCTCATCCAAAATACCTCAGTGCCTAAAGACTAAAGTTTTTAGTCAATGTGTGTTACCAGTGATGATATATGGATCAGAGACGTGGTCTCTTACAATAGGTCTCATAAAAAAGCTCAGAGTTGCTCAGCGAGCTATGGAGAGAGCTATGCTCGGCGTTTCTCTACGCTATCGAATCAGGAATGAGGAGATTCGTAGAAGAACCAAGGTCACCGACATAGCCGTTAAGATTAGCAAGCTGAAGTGGCAATGGGCGGGCCACATAGCGCGTAGATCGGACGGGCGTTGGGGCAGAAAGATTCTAGAGTGGAGACCACGTATTGGCAAGCGCAGCGTGGGACGACCGCCTGCCAGATGGACCGACGATCTTGTGAAAATCGCAGGAAGTCGTTGGATGCAGGTGGCATCGGACCGGTTACGCTGGAAAGCGATTGGGGAGGCCTATGTTCAGCAGTGGACAAGTATAGGCTGAGATGATGATGATGATGATATACTGATATTATATTATTTTGCTGAGTTGTACAGTAAGGTACCTACAGGATTAATATAATGACTATAATAACGGAATCTATACATTCGTGCCATTCGCTGTTAAGGATTTCCCTCTTGTATCTTCAAAGTCCAAGGTCCAATACCAATAACATTAAAATAGGACCACCTCAAAACTATACTGAACCCAATGCAAAAAGAATCATAAAAATCGGTTCATAAGCAAAGGAGTTATAAAAAAGGACGAATTATGAACCTCCTTTTTTGAAGTTGGCTAATATACTGCTTAGTTCTATAGTAGGATACCTATAGGAGTGACGTAATACCCATAATATCTCAATTTACACATGCCTATTATTTGTCGTTAAGGAGTTCCCTGGTGTATCTTCTAAGTCCAAGGTCCAATGCCAATGAAATTAAAATGGGACCACCTTGGAGCTATACTGAACCCAATGCAAAAAGAATCAAAATCGGTCCACAATTGACGGAAATATCGCTGAACATACATAAAAAGAAAAATTGCATATATACAACCGAACATAGAACCTCCTCCTTTTTGAAGTCGGTTAAAAATCAGATGTGTTGGACGAAATGAAGTTTTAATAATTGGAGTGTTTTTATCTTAGCACATACGTTTTCCTTAGGTTGCTCGTGATGCATTCTTAGTTCAAAGTATTTTCAATGACTAATTCAACAGACAGCTTGGTCCAGTGGTTAAGGGCCTAAGCCGCTCTGTACAGTTGGTCGTGTAGTTAAGATTCGGTTAAGATTCTTTGTGTAATCCACAAATACTTGTTTTGGTCTGGTTGTTTGTGTATGTGCATTTTGTGTTTGTAACCCCTAATTAATACCTAATGTAGGGCTAGGTTTTTTTTATTTAAATCATAAAAATTTGGTTCTGCGCATTTAATTACCCTGTAATGCTACGTTGCTTTGTTGAAAAAGGACTGGGTGACAAGATTAAATACTATAACTGGGAAAGACTTAAGAAAAAGATAAAAATATGTTCAGTCTCTTTCTCATCAAAGGGCTAAGATATCAGAAAAAATATTTGCATACATTAACATAACGAAAACATAACATAGATAAAATGATATGACATCGCTGCTTATACAGAAGGCTGGTATGACGTCACCAAGGACCATATGCAGCGGAAGGTAAAGTAAAGACAGTCTACTCAGAAGGGATTTCATCTATCACTATCTATCTGTATCATCACACCAGATCCCTTGCGGGGTAGGCAGAGAGCACAGAGTTCCAACATGTTCTTTCCTTACATACCTCTCTGGCTTCCTCCACTCTCATAGTTCTTCTCATACAAGCTCGCTGGTTAAGGAGTCTCTTGACGTGTCCTTCAGATAAGACTCGGTCTATTTGGTCATAGTAAGATAGTGTGATTGGCAAGCGCAGCGTAGGACGACCGCCTGCCAGATGGACCGACGATCTTGTGAAAATCGCAGGAAATCGTTGGATGCAGGGAGGCCTATGTTCAGCAGTGGACAAGTATAGGCTGAAATGATGATGATGATGATGAAGATAGTGTAGGTCTAGGGAATTCATGTAGGTTTAAAAAGGCGCTTTTCATATGATTTATCATGCACTTACCCAATATCTTTCCATATATCCCTGCACTCTCTATCCTCCAGGATATCCATCACAATATCACCAGCAAAGTATGTTACAATTAGGTTTTCAGGTTTCAGTCTGTATGGACCAAGTAACAGGTCCCACGCCATTCGGCACGCTTCTTTCTAAAAATATAAGGTTTTATGTAAGACAGGTGTCTAGGTGACAGGTGAAGTTGAAAGATTTCAATATCATCATGCTAGTTCACTTATGGAATAGGAGTACAACAGGTTCTTTCAAGTAATGGTTTGCTTTGACCATTTAAATATGTAATGTTACAATAGCCTTGTGAAACAGTATTGTTAATAGAACTCCAGCGGCATATTGAACACTGTGTGTGTGTGTGTGTGTGTGAATGATCTATACTGTTAGTCATGGGGTCAAAACAAGAGAGCGAGCTTGCAACAACTACACTCGAGCCAGAAGGGCAAGGGAGCAACTAGTTCAAGGGCGCCTCAAGGAGGAACGGCCTCGGCTTGGGCAGTCGCTAGGGCAGGCCTCGGCTTGGGGAGAGCATATACTATGTCTTGCTGTGGTGCTCTGCACCAGTCGGCGGGCAAAGGATTCTTCGACCTCGCCGGCGAGGTCGGTGTCTGATCCTGTGTGCGGTATCTGTATCCGAAAGAAGGGATGTAAGGGCATCAGGAGGGTCGGTGAGAACATGCCGCGGACGGCGGTAGCGGCTGGTAGGAAGGGAGTTAGGTTCGTAGTTGGCGGCGACTACGATTAGCGGATTCTTATGATCATACTGAATACCATGACATGAACATTTCATGAAGTTATAGTGATGCGCCGCATTCTTTCATAGCAAATTAGGGCCCTGACCTCTTTGGCAGACAATATAATTTATCAAATTGGGGCAACAGAAACATGCACCCGATGGTGGGACTGGAGTTTAAAAATTTCGCTCTAGCCAATTTCATGTTTATTACTTTGCACACTGCCACGGGAATGTATAAAATGTAATTAAGAGGTAGATCTGCTCACCTTGTAATAGTCTCCGAAAGACCAGTTACCAAGCATCTCAAAGAATGTGTGATGGTGTCCGTCAGTGCCCACAACATGCAGGTCATTGTGCTTACCCCCCACTCTAACACACTTCTGAGAGTTCACAGCTCGGGGACATGGTGGTTCCACCTGTCCCAGGAACACACCCTTGAACTGAAACCAATAATCTAAATCATAATTAAGCAATATCAGTATGGAGTATAGAGAGTTTAATATGTGCAGGAATTTATTATTATGTGTAAGGAAATATTGGAACTGCCTCGTTGGTTTAGTGGCAAACCACATCACTTTGTGATCTCCTTTGCGAGGTCCTGGGTTCAAATCCTAGGTTGGACAAATGTAGTTTGTCTGATGAAAAATTCCCAGTTTGAGTCCAGAGTCTGGAATTGTGCCTAATATATGGCAATAGGCTCGCCCCTTATTACATGGGACCTAACATCGTTGGCGTAAAGTGGGTGTACTCAGTACATCTCTGCCACTGTGCTAGGGGAATATAGGTGTGATGGTGAGTAAATATTTGAATTATTAAATTGTTTATGTAATTGTTTTAAAGAAGGTAAACCTTAATTTTTAACCGACTTCAAAAAGGAGGAGGTTCTATGTTCGGTTGAATGTATGCTTTTTTTTTTCTTTTTTGTTTTTTTTTATGTTTGTTCAGCGATATTTCCGTCAATTGTGGACCGATTTTGATATTTTTTTTGCATTGGGTTCAGTATATCTCCAAGGTGGTCCCATATAAATTTTATTGACATTGGACCTTGGACTTAGAAGATACACCAGGGAACTCCTTAACGACAAACAATAGGCATGTGTAAATTGAGATATTATGGGTATTACGTCAATCCTATAGGTACCCTACTATAGAATAATTCACTGGTCACTTAAAAATGTAAAATAAAAATCTTTTATAAAAAAAGGTAAACTGACTTCAAAAAGCAAAAAAATAAATATTTGAAGTCTGTGCCAAGTAACTGACTGCACCAACCAGCACCGACTTCAAATATTTATTTTTTTGCTTTTTGAAGTCCATTTACCTTTTTTTATAAAAGATTTTTTTAATGAAAGTTCCTAGTCCACCTTTTTAAAGTTGAAGATTAATAAATCAGCTTACAGGCCAAAGGCCTTTTCTCATAACTTGAAGTGAGAGAGATTAGGTAATTATTACCATTATTATCTCAAAAATATTAGCTACTTACTGATTTGGTAATTTGTCATAGGCATGTGTGTGTGTAAATGATCTAGGCTGTTGGCCGCGGGGCCTTTACAGCTTCACCGGACAAGACGGCGAGCGTGCAACCACTATGCTTGAGCCAGAAGGGCAAGGGGGCAACTAGCTCAAGGGCGCCTCAAGGAGGAACGGCCTCGGCTTGGGCAGTCGCTATGGGGGAGGGCGTATACTAAGTGTCTCGCCATGGTGCTCTGTACTGGCCGGCGGGCAAGGGATTCTTCGACCTCGCCGGCAAGGTTGGTGTCTGATCCTGTGTGCGGTATCTGTATCCGAATGAAGGGATGTATGTAAGGGCACCGGGAGGGTCACTTTGTCATAGGCATCAATAAAACTGGTTACTGTAAATAATTTAAGATTTGATTTAGTGTTTATTGCTAAAGACAGTCATACCTGTTTGATTAATTCTCAAGACAGAAAGTTGTCTAACTTATTTTTCTGAAAAATCTAACTGTCTACATCTTACTAGCCTATAATAGCCATTAGTAGCATAAAATAAAACATTGTTTACAAAATAAACGGAAGTTTTTCAACTGACACAAGTATAACAATCATTGAAGTTATCAAAATTAAACTTTTAATAACTATAACTCCATGACACCATGATAACTATAACTATGATATATATGATAGACAAAAATGAACCCACTTTTCTAGATGGTCTAGTAATCTAATACTTACTATAGAGCTGCAAGAGTGCTGGTTATATGAAATACTTTAAATAAAAATAAACAACTAATATTCTGTAAACCAAAAATACTTTTTTACCTGATTCATGCCCGCATTAACAAAAGGCACTGTGGTATCATAAAGAGGTACAACAGAACTGGACTTAACGTATTTGTGTCCGTTGTTCTCCACAAAATAATCCACGAATGTGTCCCTAATAAAGCTGCTCGACGATTTCAAACGAATAAAGCGGTTTTGATAATTTATTCCAGTTCTAACTGGGACGCGGTACATTTTAATGATAAATAGTAAGAAACTAATGTAACAGACGTCCACAAGCTATGTTTTCACTGGACCCGGATAACACTAGTTAGGATAATACAATACAATATTTTTTTTATAAAAACAACCCAAATAGTTGCATGAAATTCGGTACTATGATTCGATAACCGAACCACTGACATCTGTGCTGCTGACAAATTGGGAAAAGATTTGTCATTATCAGTTGTCAATCTGAAGTTTTTAACATTGACAGCAACTTTTTTTTATTTTTTCTTCTCTTACAATAGGTCTCATAAAAAAGCTCAGAGTTGCTCAGCGAGCTACAGGATCAGCTATGCTCGGCGTTTCTCTACGTGATCAAATCAGGAATGAGGAGATTCGTAGAAGAACCAAGGTCACCGATATAGCTCTCAGGATTAGCAAGTTGAAGTGGCAATGGCGGACCACATAGCGTAAAAATCGGACGGACGTTGGGCAGAAAGATTCTAGAGTGGAGACGACGTATTGGCAAGCGCAGAGTAGGACGACCGCCTGCCAGATAGACTGACGATCTTGTGAAAATCGCAGAAAGTCGTTGGATGCACGTTGGTTACGCTGGTTGGTTACAATGTTATTCGATGAATCACTTAAAACATCGATGTTTTTTCAACATCGAATCCTTTTGGGTTTTCTTAATCCAACAAGTACAAATAAGGCAGAGTTTTGGCGGAAAGTCGAAGAGTAATGTTGTCAATTTGTTTTAATTTCCAAAACTTGTGTTATTTCGACTAATAATGTGTAATGTTGGTGGAAAATTAACCATTATGTGTTCTTATATGTGCATGAGTGAAGGTAATTGTAACAAAGGGATAAAAAGTGCCTTTTCGACTTCACTTAAAATGGCCGTTGCAATTGGTATGTAAAATATCCACCGCTTTACTATCCAGGGTGGGGTACTTCATTAATTTCATTATCATCGTTGTCATCAAATTCATCGGGGAGTCGAATTAATTCAAACAAATACGATTATATATCACACTGGACACTGGCAAAATACACTTATAATTAGTGTGAAGCCATAACTTGAAGAAGAAGAAGAAGTACAAATAAAAAATATGCGTCTGCAAATGTCATGATATCTGTCTCTTGCGTGTGTGTGAATGACCTACGCTTCTATCCGAGCGTACGACTCCTACCCCACCGAAGCCAATCGGGCCCGGATGCGCGCTTTACAACGAGAGGTAAAGCGTCGTGTCGCGGAGGTCCGGGAGGAACGGTGGGGTGACTTCCTAGAGGGCATCGCGCCATCGCATCTGGCCTACTGGCAGCTGGCGCGTAGCCTCAAATCCGACTCCACGACTGACATGCCCCCGCTGTCCCGCCCTTCAGGCGCACCCCCAGCCTTCGACGATGACGAAAAGGCCAAGCTTCTCGCTGACTCCCTCGAGAGCCAGTGCGCCCCCAGCTCTCAGTCCGTCGACCAGTCCCACGTCGACGCGGTCGACAGGGAAGTCGAGCGCAGGACATCCCTCCCCCCCGTCGATTCCTTACCTCCTATCACCCAAACGGAGGTCGAAGATCTAATTATGGGTCTCAAAACTAAAAAAGCCCCCGGCTCTGACGGCATTTCGAATCGCGTTCTGAAATGCCTGCCCACCCAACTCATCTGCCTCTTAGTGGCCATATTGAACGCCGCCATGGCGAACTGCACCTTCCCCGCTAAGTGGAAGGAGGCGGACGTCATAGGCATTCCCAAGCCCGGCAAACCTCGCAATCTCCCCGGGAGCTACCGCCCTATCAGTCTCCTCAACTCCCTGGCCAAGATATACGAGCGCCTACTTCTGGCGAGGCTCAAAGACTTCGTAACGTCCAGGGGTATCCTTATCGACGAGCAGTTTGGCTTTCGAGCCAAACACTCTTGCGTCCACCAAGTGCACCGCATCACGGAGCACATCCTCTCCGGTCTCAATAGACCCAAACCCATCTACACGGGCGCCCTCTTCCTAGATGTCGCGAAGGCATTCGACAAAGTCTGGCACAACGGCTTGATTTACAAGCTCTACCAATTGGGTGTGCCGGACAGACTCGTGCTCATCTTGCGAGACTTCTTGTCGAATCGCGCCTTCCGTTATCGCGTCGAAATGACGCGCTCCACTTCCCACTCCATCAGTGCTGGAGTCCCACAGGGCTCAGTTCTCTCTCCGCTCCTGTTTAGCCTTTACACGAACGACATTCCTCGTTCGAGTAAGGCGCATCTAGCCCTATTCGCGGATGATACCGCTCTCTACGTCTCGCATAGGAATAAGGGTTTCATTACCAGACACCTTCAGGCATCCGCCAATTCCCTAGGGAATTGGTTCAGGAAGTGGCGTATTGAGGTGAACCCGGACAAGAGCGCTGCGGTGTTCTTCTCCAGAGGTGCCACCCCGCGCCACTCCCTGCGCCGCCCTAGAAGTAATCTCGGCCAAGTGACCATGTTCGACCGACCCATTCCCTGGGTCAAAGAGGTCAAATATCTAGGGGTCACCCTAAACAGTACCATGTCCTTCGGCCCGCACATCAAGCGGGTCCGTCACCGAGCATCATTTCTGCTCGGTCGTCTCCATTCGTTAATCTGCAAGCGGAGTAAAATGTCCCTTAGAAATAAGGTGACACTTTACAAAACTTGCGTTCGACCCATCATGACTTATGCTTGTGTTGTGTTCGGGCATTCGGCCCCCTCTCACATCGATAAACTCCAAGTGGTTCAAAACGGCTTCCTCCGTAAAGCCGTAGGAGCCCCCTGGTTCGTACGGAACGTCGACCTCCACTCCGATCTAGGTCTCGAACCTATTCGCGCCTTTATTAAAAAGGCGTCAACACGTCACTTCGCGAACGCGTCTACCCATGCGAATCCGTTAATCGTAGCCACCGCCGACTACGATCTCCCCCCCGACCCCTGCCGCCACCGCCGGCCGCGACATGTTCTCACCGACCCCCCCGATGCTTTGTCATCCCTTCTTTCCGCTCAGAATAAGGGCGACGACGACGACGTAGTAGTAGATCCCCTCCCATAGCCGGCGGTTGACCGGTGCACTTAGTAGTGCACCCGTCCCCCTACAGCGACTGTCCCAACCGAGGGCGCCTCGAAGAGGCGCCCTCGAGTATGTCGCCTCTTGCCCTTCTGGCTGGCTGGAGCGTAGTGGTTGCACGCTCGCCTTTAAAATCCGGTGAAGCTGTAGAGGCCTCGAGGCCAACAGCGTACATTATTCACACACACACACACACACACACCGGCGAGTCTCGGTCGTAAAAGAAGAAGACAACATTATTTCAGACGTTCTGCGTAATATTCGAGTGCACAAAACTATCGCGGATTCGACGAGGATTTGAACCTGGGTCGTCGGTAGTCGGATAGGAAGACTCGTGTCCGCGCCCGCTGAGCTACGGAATAAGTTGTGAGTGTAGATCAATTTACTAACTATAACATGACAGCTACTTAATACAGGTCTGCCACAATTCACTGGACAGTGTTTACTACGTAAGTTTTCGGAAGTTAACTTTAAGAGTTGCGGTGCTGATAATAAATTAATACACCATGTCGTTACAACGCACACCACCTAAAATCTCGGATTCTAAAGGTGTCCCGAGCCATACTCAATCGGAAACGGATCTGTTAAATGCGATACAACGAAAGGAGATATCTTTTGGGACTATAAATCGAAATAAACGTACTGAGCAGGAGCATGACTTTAAACAAGATTTAATGGAAATGTTATGCACATGGAAATCAGATATCGAATTAAAACTAAACGAAATGTTTACAAAACAAAAAGTCTTATATCAAAGTTAACCGCTGATATTTCAGAACTAAAACTTCAAAACTCAAAAATACAAAAATCAAATGAAGAAATCGAATCTTCTATGAATCTAATAAATTTGAAGTACGAAGAAATAAAACAGGGAGTCGAAAGTATCAACAAAGAACGGCTTGAACAGCGAAAATGTATCGAAAATCTAGAAAAACGCATACAAGATTTGCAATTCAAGTCTAGATCGTCATCTATTGAGATACGTAATATTCCTACAGCAGAAAAGGAGACAGTAGCTGATCTGATAAGTACTGTATGTAAGATTGGCTCTGCAGTGAATTCTAAGATAATTGAATCAGATCTTCGGGATATATATCGTATTCCTGGGAAATCAGGATCGATTTGTCTGATTATAGCTGAATTTCAATCAGTCCCTATGAAACAAAACCTACTCTCAGCAGTCCGAACGTTCAACAATAGCCACAAAATGTCAGAAGATAAACTAAATACACAACTTATTGAGATACCAGGCAAACGACAAGCGATTTATGTAACTGAACACCTCCCCGCAAGCGTTAAGAAATTATTCTTCAACGCTAGAGAATTTGCTAAACAACACGGTTTTAAATACTGCTGGTCATCAAACGGAAATATATTTCTACGCAAAGAACAAGGAGATAAACAACTACTCATTTCTTCAGAAAAAAGCCTTTTGGATTTGAAAAGCAATATGTGACTAATAGTTTTAAGCGAAGTGCAAACAACCATATTTAAAATTACAAAAACATTTTTAGTATCTTACCACAATGTTTTACCTATACTATTAGTTCACTACTACACCAGACAAACACACACTTTATACATCCACAACCGCATAACTTGTACATATTACAAACACACACCTCCACATCAGCTATACACACATCATTGTATGCACGTAAATATAATAGAATTTGATAGCCTCTCGCAAGCATGGCACACCCCCTGTCGAAATTTATGTTTAAAATGGCTAATTCTGACATTATCTATCTATCTATCTATCTATAACCTCACGCCAGATCCCTTGCGGGGTAGGCAGAGAGTACAGAGTTCCAACAGGTTCTTTCCTTACATACCTCTCTGGCTTCCTCGACTCTCATAGTTCATCTCATACACGCTCGCCGGTTACGGAGACTCTTGACTTTTCCATCAGATAAGACTCGGTTTATTTGGTCGTGGTAAGATAGTCTAGGTCTTCCCCGGTACCTGCATCCTTCCACTTTCACATTGTATATCTGTTTTGTCATTCTTTCCTCTGGCATTCTTTCTATATGCCCGAACCAACGGAGCATGCCCTTTCTCATCTTTACACCGATACTATCTTTCATACCTACTCGCTGTCTTACTATGCTGTTGCTAATGCGGTCGGTCAGCTTCACTCCGCACATCTTCCGCAGAGCTCGCATTTCTACCGCATTTATCCTACTTTCATTCTCCTTCTTACATACCCAGCTCTCGCTACCATATAACAGCGTTGGGACAAGAACTCCGTTATGAATGGCCAGCTGCGCCTTATGGCTTAAGTGCCGGCTCCCGAGTAGCTTTCCCATCGCACCATTCACTCTGTTTCCTACACTCACTCTTCTCTCTATGTCAGCGGTGTATTTCCCATCCTTACTGAAGGCGCATCCAAGATATACAAACTCATTCACTTGCTCCAGCACATCGTTACCAACCACAATCCTTACATTCGTTCTGGTTTCTTCCCTTTCAAAAACCATAATCTTGGTTTTCTTCACATTCAAGTGTAAGCCATTGATCATGCAGTCGTCTTTCATAACTGTGACTAGTGTTTGCAGATCAGTGGCTGTTGGCGCTATTAAAACCGCGTCATCTGCATAAAGTAGATGGTTTACCACTAAGTCACCCATTTGTACACCTTCATTCATCGCTTTCAGTCTTTGAAGACTTTTGTCCAGATATATTATAAACAGTCTAGCGGACAACACGCAACCCTGCTTGACGCCGATTTTAACGTCAAACCAGGGTGACCTGTTACCACCCACCCGTACGCATGCCTTGCAGTCCACATAAGTGGACTGGACGGCTCGCAACAGAGTGCCATCTATACCATACTCTGGCAAAATGTCCCAAAGTCTCTTTCGCACAACTCTGTCAAATGCCTTTTCCAGATCTACAAAACCGCAGAAAACCTTCCGGCCCACTGCCAGATGCTTCTCTACGATGTTGCGGAGTGAGAAGACTTGATCCGAACATCCTCTTCCAGACCTGAAACCCCCTTGTGCCTCGCACAACATTCCATCGGACTTCACGCGCATTCTCCGTTCAATAATTTGATTAATCTGACATTATAAATAATATTAATAATGCTCTGGATCAATACAATTCAGCTAGCTCATACATTTGTTGCCCTGAAGACTCCACCAACTACCTAAACTTATCGAAGTCAGGAGTGACATTATTTCACATAAATATCGGTAGTGTGAATAAAAACTTCGAACAACTACGCATATTATTATCAGCAATTAAGGTTAATTTTGATATCATAGTTTTGACTGAGTGTTGGCTTAGCAAAACTAAAAGTACACCTAACATAGATGGTTACAAATCCCACTCGACAAAAAAATTTATGAACCAAAATGGCGGCGTCATCATATATACTAGTGACAAACTAACGTGTACTGTAAGAGAACCTATATTCAAAAATGCAAACTGTTTAGTATGCCAAATTGGTAACCTTTTAGGGATCGTGGCCATTTATCGCTCTCCCTCCCAAAATTATAGGGAAAGCTTCAGATCTTTTATGGATAGCCTAAATGACGTCTACAGTAACTTGGCATGTTCTAGCACTGTTCTTGTAGGTGATTTAAACATCGACATTAGTTGTGATAGCAGAGACCCCTTATGTGATGAATACCTGATCCTTAATGCATCTCACGGTTTTTTCCCCACGCACAATCTGCCAACCAGAATAAGCACCTGTTTGGACCACGTATTCCTAAAATCTCGTTTGTCATCTACTACATTAGTTCTGGAATCTTATATAACGAACCACATGCCACTTTTACGCCAACTAGAGCTTACACACACACACACACACACACACACACACACACACACACACACACACACACTCACACGCACACGCACACGCACACGCACACGCACCCGCATACGCACACACACTCACACGCACACGCACACGCACACGCATACGCACACACACACACACGCACACACACACACACACTTTGTACACCTTTTTACGAAAATAGCGCGGACGGAGGAGTATGAAATTTCCCACACTTATAGTTTATATAGAGAAGGAGTGCAGAATTCTAATTTTTTTTTTAAATTATGCATAAAACATACATTAAATCAATGAAAAAAACATTACACACATTACCATGTATTTGACAATACACGTCAAATCGATGTTTGTCTTTAATATTATAGTCTTACTGAATGTCAAACATAACCAGCAAACGATGAAAGCATAGTGATTATATACTCTTTAAATGAAAGAGTAGGTCGAAAAAATACCTGTATTATAGACATGGGTAACTCAGCAAAATTCCTTGTGTTAACTCAGTAACTCAGGCGCAGGCTACTGCGCCGGCTCATTGCGTTAACTCAAAATTGCGCCATGGCGCAACAAAATGAAACGCGCCGAGTGAGCAGTGAGACGCGCGCCATCTGCACGCCGCGCTCACAGACTCTTTGCACAAACAGCGCATAGCGCCCGAACTGCGTTGGCTCATTGTTCCGAAAAATACAGCCTACCTATTTTGTATACCCTTGCCTACCCTTTCTTCAAATTTACTCCTTCAATTTTATTGATTCCTTCTGATGACAAATTACCTATGATACTATAATTAAATTAAATGGAAAGTCATTTTAAAGTTGTACCTAATAATAATATTATTTGTATAATTCAATATTTATATATCTTGATTAGGTAATTCTGAATGATGAAGAATGTCGTCATCAAGACTGAAAAGCCAAATATGGTTACATTTCACTACTGTAAATGACGAAAAAAAAGTTTAAATGTTTATATTGTGATCAACAATTATCAGTTGCCAATAAATCTACATGTAGTCTTATAAGACAAATTGATAACTAATAGGTATGCATTTAAAAGCTGATTGCTATTTTTTCAGACAGTTTCTATAATATTGTTCACATAAGATGGGTAATGTGACAGTTCTAAGTGTCAAACGAAAACAATCTTTAATGCAATGGGATTAGGCATAAAACCATATTTAATTATAGAAACGGGCTTAAAACTCTTATTACCATCGAATAAAGTATAATTTCCTTTGACTCTTAGAACTGTCACAGTACCCATCATACATGAAAATACTACCATCCATGTTACGACCGTGATTAGTAATAATCAATTATTCAGTAAAATTAAATACACATTGATTTAGAAAACTAGGTAATATATTTTTAATGATTTCTTATATTTATATTATTATGCATATTTTTGAAAGTGACGCCTGGCAACACAACACCTTTCTAATCTGCTAGGTATCTAGTTACTATTATTTAATCTGTAATTTTGTAATGGCAATCGAGTCTCTACGCTAAAACACGAGTGATGGGTGTTTTATGGTTTTCTTGAATCCTGCGGAAACTACTTATCCAAAGAAACAGGTTTGCATACGCCAGCGGGTTTAAAGTAAGCTGTCAGTGCGACAAGTCGCGTGGCACCAATGCACGCCCAAAAATGATGTATTTCAATGGTTTTTTATCTTTGCCGCTTCACTACACTTTGGAATACAAAATAACAACACTTTTGTAAATTAAAACACATTTAATAATAACAAATTAAAAACTTTAAAATAGATCAACCATGATTTTCTTTCAACCACTCCTCATAGAATCGACTATAGTACATTCGTTTTGATTTTCGAGCGTAAACATATTCCGTCAGTTATTTTACACGCAGGTGTCAACTCAGCCATTTGTTAAAATAAAACCTTGTAGCCAGTAAGTACCTAAAGTAAAATGTAGAAAAGAAACTATTATCTATCATTCCTTTTTCACGGTGTTGTAGTTTATAAAAATGATATAAAAAAGATTTGTGCAATACCACAAATGTTCAATACATTTCAATGGATTCTGCGGGCAACTCTACACCTTAACACCTTTCAAATTAACCGGTCGTGCGCTGTGCGCGAACTCATTTTGAAGAAGTGAGTTAACACATCCGGCGCAGTGAAATGAGTTGGCGCAATTGCGCGGCGCAGCGCAGTGTTACCCATGTCTACTGTATTACTCGACCTATGGGCGACCACTAGTAACTATAACTACTCATGTGGCTTTGGGGTCGCTTTTAGTGTATCTTTTGAAAGGGACTGTGTATCTTGTTGTGATAAACGATTAGTAAAGTGAACCTAAGAAAATAATCTTATTTTAACGTATGCAGTATGATTTATATCCATGGATATATTACAATGGACTCACTCTGCGAAAAAACGTGATGAGGAGGATACTCACTTAGAGCCCTGTACCTTTTAAGTAGTTTGTGTGTAGTGTTGACATATAACTAACGTATAATTCTCGGGCACTGCTTATTACCGTAATTCTTTCTTACTACGCATATGCCACATCTTAAATGAGTAGTAGTCAAAGCGTTTGATTAAATTGCTTATTTTTTTGCTGTCTGTAATTTTTTTTTGAATCTGTAAATTCAGCTCCAAATATCGTAAAAATTAAGGATAATCTTCTAGGGTCGTTTTTCCGTGTCTACAACGGTTGAGATAGCTGCCCTTACTGCCCCGTCTTAAAAATCCATTCTGTGTATACAGACGAATTGAGAACCTTGTTCGTTTTGAACTCGGTAATAAATGCTTTACAGCGTATTTAAACTATATCATAAGTTGGTTTAGTTCGTATTATGGCCACCATACTGAATCGTAATGGGTGCGAGCGTGATACCGGGCTCCAGGTTATTGCTCTCACTCATCATGGTTATTTGAGTTGTTCAAATCATAGAAAATGCAGTGTTATGTCTGTGAGTAGGAGTTCAATTTTCTTTACCAATATTTTGACATTATTCAATCCGTTTCGGGTTATAAATTCATGGCTGTTTCATATGGTAAACATCGAATGAATTGATGCATCGATATTACATTAATATCCCCAGGATGATGACACTTGACTTGACATTTTGATTGACAATTGACATTCGGAGTTGACGGATATCGACCGAATGCAATTTTTCGAGAAAAATAATGAAATTAATTAATTAAATAACGAAGTATTTAACTAACAGGCAAACAGTACACGTGTACGTTAGTTATAGGTCGTATATTCTACTTTATACATGTTTATACACATTCGGCGAGCAAAAACAAGTGTTGTGTTTTCAATTTGGGACACGTAAGTCTTTTGGTCCGATACGCGTTCATGAACCAGAGGCATGAATCGCTTAGAGGTTTATATCTTATGCCTGTGTGTTATATTATCGGCTGCGGAGCTACTGGGGCCAGACGGTCTTAAGAAAGCTGAGAAAAATGAGGAGGAAAAAGAAACCAGTGAAGTCCCGGAGACCAAGCCTGTAGTGGACTCAGACTATATAAAAGAGCTGGCGGATGCTATGAATAAAAAGATAGTAACACTGCAGGAATTCGCGGATGCTATGCGAAATACGAAAGGCTTGCCGAAAGATGAGGATAGTCGCAAAGGTAAGGGTTCTGGTTTATTACTTTTCTTGTCATTTTTGATTGAATTAAATTTGTTGAAATTTAAACAACTCAGCTCATCATCATTATCAATTTGCATCAGTCCACTGCTGGTTAAAGGGCCTTTCTTGAGGCTCACCACTCTGAACTTGCGAAGTACTATTTAGGATATATTTCAACCAATTTAGCATCTAATTAGTTATCTGTTAAATGGGTTTATGATAATTTATTTATTTCCCTTCTTAATAAATAATGAATGCACCTCCCCCTTGAATGAAATTAAAATTTAACTTTGAATATAAAATATAAGTTATAGCTTTTGCAGATAACCACCTGGATCAGATGGAGTACACCTTGAAGCTGTTGAAGAAGAGCCTCCTCAGACACTCTGAAACAAATTGGTTGCAAGACCCTAAGTCCTCGGAGCGTGCTGACAATGAAATTGATGTAATACCCCTTAGTTTAATCCTATAACTGCTTGTTTTATCAGTTATTGTGCCGGCTTCATAATCGGACAATTAATACAAAATATTACTTTTTAATACTTCTTGATGAGTCGTAAATGTTTCTGGATATTTTCATTATATGCTGGCACATAGTAGAATGGACTGAGTCAAGCAAAAAATGTTGTGCAACTTGATGATCGCAGGGATACAGGGATATTTGTGTTTTCACCGTCACACCTATATTCCCCATAGGGGGTGGCAGAGGTGTACTGAGTACACCCACATTCGCCGTTTTCATAGAAAATAAAATCCTTTTATTTCCATAGTTGTTTAAACTATATCTCAGTGCACATGACGGCATATTTATTAAATAAAACAGCATTTGAAGGTGTTACATGGGGAAAGCACTTGGAATAAAAGGAACTAGAGTGTATGCATTCTAACTTTTGTTACAAAAAAATAATCTGTAGTATATAGTTTATAGTTGACTGCCTCATTGGTCTGGTGGCAAAGCGCATCACTTTATGATCACGAGGTCCTGGGTTCCAATCCTAGGTCAGGCAAATGTAGTTTTTCTAATGAAAAATTCCCAGTATGAGTCCGGAGTCTGGAATTGTGCCCGGTATATGGCATAGGCTCGCCCCCTATTACATGGGACCTAACATCGTCGGCGAAACGTGGGTGTACACCTCTGCCACCCCCTCTGGGGAATATAGGCGTGTGTGTGTGTGTGAATGATGTACGCTGTTGGCCGCGAGGCCTTTACAGCTTCATCGGACTTAAAGGCGAGCGTGCAACCACTACGCTCTAGCCAGCCAGAAGGGCAAGAGGCGACATACTCGAGGGCGCCTCAGCCTGGGACAGTCGCTGTAGGGGGACGGGTGCACTACTAAGCGCACCGGTCAACCGCCGGCTATGGGAGGGGATCTACTACTACGTCGTCGTCGTCGCCCGTATTCTGAGCGGAAAGAAGGGATGACAAAGCATCGGGGGGGTCGGTGAGAACATGTCGCGGCCGGCGGTGGCGGCAGGGGTCGGGGGGGAGTCGGCGGTGGCTACGATTAACGGATTCGCATGGGTAGATGCGTTCGCGAAGTGACGTGTTGACGCCTTTTTAATAAAGGCGCGAATAGGCATGACGGTAACTCAATATATATAACACTCAGTTTTTGTTGAATAAATTCAACAGGGGCTATAGGGTACGAAAATATTTGATGGATAAAGCTGACTAAGGTGGTTAATAGGTTAATCACTATAATTATTTCTATCCTCTGCCTCATTGGCTAGTGGCAAAGCACATCGCTTTGTGCTTACAAGTTTTTCTGTCAAAAATTCTCAGTTTGACTCTCATATTGTGCCCGGTATATGGCTATAAGCTCGCCCCCTATTACATGGCACCTAACACCTTCTGAATTATGATAATTTTCATATTCATTTGGTACAGCCACAGATGATTTCAAAAAGAGGCACAAATAAATGGGCTCACCAATCTCTCAATTACATACCTATCTATAGCTCATATCAGCTCTCCATGTAGATGGGATAGGTTTGTATGGGGAGCTGAACGCCCTTATGGGGTAGGCAGGGAGTGCAGATACTCAGTACTCTCAATTAAATAAATTTTAAAATAATCTAGAGCTGGGTTAATTAAGGCATTATAAATAATGTATGTAACCTAATCTTATTATACTATATTAAGCCCACATGCACGAACTAGGGTAACTGTAACTGAGGCAGAGTTATTGGTTAACTCCAGGTTATATTGTTAAATTGCCTTCAATTTAATTTTATAACCTCTGGTTACTAAATACGTATGCTAATTCCTGGTTCGTGCAAGTTGGCCTTAATTGGCAATATTACCACTAGGTATATATATATCTGGTGTTGTTATATCATATGTGACCATACATATCATCATATGAAAAGTAACCCGAGGTGTTATTATTAATAGTTTAATAACAATATCTCTGTTTAGAAATTGGAAGAAAATCCGCAAGACATTTTGGATACACTCCCACCACTGCCTGAGGAGAAAGAGCCTGAACTTACACCGGAATTGCAAGAGGGTAACTATTTCTACAGTAAATTTTTATTTTAGTCTATTTTTGCAAAATGCAATAATCAGCAGCAGACACATATTAAATATGTATTACTAGCTGTCATACGCTGCTGCGCACATTTTTGAAATCTTTTTTAAATAATATCTTAAGATTACTGAAGTACAATATATATAGTCAATGTTACTCCTGGATAACGTACCTTTCTTATGGTGAAAGAATTAATAAATTGGTTCAATAGTTTCAAGAGTTTATTGATTAGAAATAAATTTTTCTATCTATATCATTACGCCAGCTCCCTCGCGGGCAGATAAGGTAGGTAAATAAATTTTTCGTCTTTATAATATACTAGCGACTTGCCCCAGGTTCGCACGGGTGAATTATACACATAAACCTTCATCTTGAATCACCGTCCATTGGTGGAAACCGTATGAAACTTCGTTCAGTAGTAATTGAGTTTATCGCGTTCAGACAGACAAACAGATGCGGCGTTCACTTTTTTTTTTATGTTATGTAGTGAAGTGTAGATGTGGTTTCAAAAGGATGACTTTAGGTTAGAATCATAAAGAGCATCATAAAGAGCAATCATATGCATACCATTTATTTCTTTTGTTCACAGCTAAAGAACTCTTCGATACAGCAATGGTGAAGCTAAACCGGCGCTCGCCCGACCTTCTCGCCTCTATTCTGCAAGTAAAGCAAGCAGCTGATATTGGCTATGTACCAGCAAAGATCAAGCTGGCCTGGTCGTATCTTTTCGGAGAAGGAGTCGAGTTGGACTTGGACAAAGCTAAGAAGATATTTGAAGAGCTGGCTGAAGAAGGAAATGCTGATGCTCATGCTGTGAGTTAACCCATTATTTTATTATTTTAAGCCTTGATTTTATATCCTTTGTCATGCCCCTGGCGCACGCTGCATAAATCGGAAAATGAGTACAAATTGTAATTTTCAATACTTCTAACTAAGACGCGTTATTTTATATCATCATACTAGATCCCTTGAGAGATAGGTAGCGGAAACAGATTTCCAATAGGTTGTTTCGTTCTTCTAGACCAACTATGGGAGTAGAGGAAGGGAGAGAGGCATCGCCCTTCCTCTACTCTCATAGTTTGTCTCATACGCGATTGGTTACGGAGATTCTTGACTTCTTGACCCATCAAATAAGAGATGGGACTATTTGTTCAAGTCATTCCAATGACAATAAGTAAAGTTTGTATATTAAGATGTTTGTTACTCAATCACACAAAAACGGCTGAACGAATTTGATGAAATTTGGCACACATACATAGGATAAATTTAACCCAGAAAAATTTAATGTTCTTGTCTAAAGTCAATGCGGACGACGAAGTCGCGGGCAGAAATTGGTGTTCGATATTCTATTTCTCTTATATTAACAGTAAAAATATAGCGCATAGCATAGATCTAGCGCAGTGGTTAAGAGCTTAAGCTGCTCCGATCACTGTGTCTAATAGTCGCGGGTTCGATTCCCGCACGGGACAAATCTTTGTGTGATCCACAATTATTTGTTCCGGTCTGGGTATTTGTGTATGTGAATTTTCATGTTTGTAAACACACCCACGATACAGGAATAAATCGTAGTGTGGGGCTACGTTTAAAAAAAATAAAAATAATAATAAGGCCGCAGGGCAGCTTGTGGCGAGCTGTTGGTGAGTAACGACACCTCGGACCCGAGTGCTTCAGAGAGTCGGTCAGGGCTCCCAACTCGGCGTGTCTTTGTCGGTCGAGTGGAAACCGAAGGGTGCCCGCAGGACTCTCGGCTCTGGCTAGCCTTAATTGGCCGTCCAGAGAGGAGTCGTGAGAGCTATTTCGACGTAGGAAGATAATGCGTTCCTACGTCGATGTACTCCAGGGGTGGAAGTGTTAAAGGGCATAACGCCGCGAGTAACTTCGGAGAAAGCGCAGCACACCTCTCTACACCCCGAGCCGCTCACACCGGTGTTGCCCTCAGTTGTCCTAGGACGACCGTTTGAGGGCCCATCTAGTAAGCGGCTAGTCACCGCCGGCCACGGGTAATTAGATATCACTAATTATGGCCGGTGTCCGTCCCCCTTGAAATAGTCCAGTTTTTTTCCATCAAACCTCATTTACATAGCCCTTGTTTTCTTTCCATAATTAACAATAGTCCTTGCACCTGCCGGGGTCGGTTCGCTGTTTCTTCATTTTCAGCAAGTGATCTTAGCAGGTGGCGTACATAAAATTAACTTCTCGCAAAAGGCCTCTACGTGTTGGACCCATGTCCCCATGCAAGCCTTTCAAAAGTCCGATAAAGCCCGTGAACCTCAGCGAGATACATATAATAATAATAGGTGACTAAACGAGAAAAATATAAAACGAACGAAAGAACATAAAATTCTGTTAGATAAATATGACTGACAGTCCATACGTTAATGAATATTATTGGACTGTAACCTGCAAGTGTGTTATGTTTTGCTAGTGTTTTATTTCTATGAGTACACACGATTAACGATAAGGAAACAATGTGTGTGCAGTGGATTAGTATAAAGGGTGGCGCACGATGTTGTGTATTATTTTTGGAATTAAGGCTAGACTATCTTACCATGACCAAGTAGACCGGGGCTTATCTGAAGGACAAGTCAAGAGTCTCCGTTACCGGCGAGTGTGTATGAGCCGAACTATGAGAGTGGAGGAAGCCAGAGAGGTCTGTAAGGAAAGAACCTGTTGGAACTCTGTACTCTCTGCCTACCCCGCGAGGGATCTGGCGTGATGATATAGATTTTTGGGATTAGGCCCATGTCGTGTTTTCGTTATAAGATCTTGATTATTATGGTTTTTTTAGATAATGCAATTATTTTTATCTACTCCAGGGTATGGGTTTTCTCTATGCAACCGGCATCGCAGTTCCCGTGTCTCAGGCTAAGGCATTGCTCCACTATACCCTGGGCGCGCTAGGAGACAGCGATTTCGCCCAGATGGCGCTAGCTTACCGCTACTGGAGTGGAGTTACTGTCCCCAGCTCCTGTCCCAAAGCCATGGACTTGTATATGAAGGTGGCTGCTAAAGGTTAGAAAAACTTTTATGCAGTGTTTAGTGATATTACTTTGTCTGTTTCCCTGGCGCTGGTCTACCGCTACTTAAGTGGAGTTACTGTCCCCAGATCTTGTTCAAAAGCCATGGACTTTCATTTGAAGATGGCTGCTAAAGGTGAAAATAACTAGATGTAGGGTGGGTCTCCCATGTGTTTACTGATGTTACTTTAGTGTGTTGGCCATCCAGTTGGGTGCTGTTGGGACGGTAGATGAGAGCATCTGGTTCTGGGCATTATGGAAAGGTCTAAAATATGGTGGCACCATGGACAAAAGTATCTGGGGTATTCTTAAAGACCCTGAATTACACTAAACCTTTATAAAAAAGTAATTCAATCCTCGTAATAGCTAATACAGTACTAAGCTTGGCGGTTGCGAGAAAAGGCGTTGACACTTTTTTTTAAATCTCCATTTAAACTGATATCAGTCAAATATTCCTTAAAATATTTAAAATGGCCACTGTCGTGTTTCAAACGAAATCATGCGTTATTTGTCAAGGGAATTACTAACTTAAATGAGCTTGAGAATTTTTGTTTGAAAATTTCCCTTGTTGGATGACCTTGACAAAAGGAAAAGTGCGCCCTGAGAAGCCGCCAAAATGCAGGGTGTTTTTTCAAATGATTCAGATATAGTTAATAGTTATCATCCATTCAAGTTATAGAGCATATCTTAAGCATTTTTTTTTGTATTTTATACATATTCAATCTACCATTAAATTGAACATTTGCAATATATATTCAACATCGAGTTTTTTAAATGTACTATTTTGGAAAATTGAATTCGTTAAATTTAATTTTACATTCACGACCCATCTTCATTTTTATATAAATTTCTTAAATAAATACGCAGTATAGTAATCAACAATCTTCTGTAAACAGATCATATTATTGGGAGCTAGGGTTAGGTTCCCCCTTAAAAACACAACCTTATCAATAAAAGTTTTTGACCCATAGTTGCGAGTCAGGTGACGTTCAGCGGTGGGCCGGCCATCCAGCGCACGCGGCTCATCGACGAGGCCGAGGGCGGCGGGGGAGGAGCCCTGGACACCGACCTCATCGAGTACTACCAGCTGCTCGCCGAGAAGGGAGACGTGCAGGCGCAGGTACACTTCATACACCACTCCTGCTCAAATAGTGCCTCAATCAAACGAAGGAAGTAGAGAACGCGTGTTATATTCACACTTTTGCCTCATTCCCTGTAACCGCGTGGTCCGACTGCTAAGACCATGGGAACCTATTTTTCCTGTTGGTCCGATTAAAGAATCGGACTATGAGGACATTATATTTTTTACAACACGAGTGCACTTTTAACTCCTTTTGGTTCGATTAGGGAATCGGACTGAGGTCTATCGTTATTTTGGACTGGTTTTACGATGGGTCCTATTAGAAAAGTGACGACGACGATGTCATATTAAAGCAGTTTGTAACATGTCACCAGATCAATAGGACGACGACTTCTTTTTGTACAACATACTTGAAATAAGGATTTTATGTCATGGAAGCGATTTTATTTTCAGAATTTATTACTTTTTATACTTTTTTCGGTCTGATTATCGGTTCTCACGAGTAAATACTCGTGGTCCGATGAGTCGAAGCAAGAATACTGGTATTTCCTGTAATCCGATCGATCGGACTAGGGGGTAGGACCACGCTTTCCTCATTAGTCTAGAGACGCACAGCGATTACGAGGGCCTAAGTTCAAAACTTAGGGCCGTCGTCCGTTTACTATCGACAATACCTCAAAAGCAGCCCGCAGTGTGGATTCGTAGCTATAGGAATATCTTCGTCCCCTATTACATGAGGACCTAATATCTACGGCAAAAGTGGGTGGCCAGACAAAGTACACCTCTGCCATCCTCGTTTGGCGATATAGGGGTGATGTAGGGGTGCCAGGTTTTTTTTTATACTTATTTTTAAATGTGTGACGTTGATGATGCGAAAAAGAACATTAGAAGCATATTTTTTCACCTATAACAAAAGGCGGTTGGACGATGACTTTTCACCAGTTCCATCAAAATAAAAAAGGTATATATATATAATACAGCCAAAACGATTATTCAAACTCAAATAATTTATTTTGTAGAAGCCCTGAACGAACGAATATTTTCGTTTAATTTAACTACTAGTCTGCCACCGGATGGGAACGCGGCCTCCACTAAGAAAATCTGGCGAAGAAACTTAGCGGGCTTGTCTTTTTTTATTTAATTCTCTTTCTTACTTTATATTTTTTTAATCATATTGTGTGGATACAATGTTTAGGTTACAAATAAATAGTAAACGATCTAGCTCCAGTGTGATGCCGTACGACCGAGATATGAGACTAATGACGTTATTTATAAAGAGTGTCTAAAGGATTCCAGATGGTTCAGTCCCCACAAGCATCCCCCGTTCACGAGTATGACTACTGGAACAGCCATTACTCCCCTCGACCATATTGGAGGGAAGGGAGTGACCCGCGCCAGACAGCCACCGCAAGCAAAGACATTATAGTGAGCATGACCAAACCAGAATCCCAAAGACGGTGGTCAGATTGTGTCTACAAAGCAGCTTACTTAAATGTCGATAATTTTGCTTTAAAGAACAATGTTAATACATATAGGCTAGTACATCAAAGGAAAATGTAAATACATAGTTGGTCAATATCTTCAGCGCATTGCCGCTAGATGGAGTCTTTACTAAAATAAAGTTTTTTGATTATTAAAAAAAACGTTTTAATATACGAGTGGTCGGCGAATCGACGCAGTTTTATAAAAAAAGGTGGTTTGTTTATCCGAATCTAAAATTATCCCAGCCAGCGACCTATTTACGGATTACTTATGGTGGTTCGAGCCGGAATTGTATTGCGTCGGATTTGAATTCGTCGCTGTCTGTACCCCCAGCCAAGTCTTGACTGCAATCTATATCATAACGCGTATCACCGTAGGTGGGCCTCGGCCAGCTGCACTTCCAGGGCGGTCGCGGAGTGACGCTGGACATCAACAAGGCTTTGCACTACTTTCAGCAAGCCGCTAAAACTGGGAACGCTGTCGCCAACGCATTTTTGGGGAAGGTATGAATTAAATCCTCATTACATATTTGTAAACACTGTCAGTTTATTTATTTAAATATTTAATAATATTAGGACAAGTTAAATTAAAAGCTATAAAAAAGTAGCTATTACATAAGTAAGGGAAAATTTTGAAAGGGAAGAAACCAGAACGAATGTAAGGATTGTGGTTGGTAACGATGTGCTGGAGCAAGTGAATGAGTTTGTATATCTTGGATGCGCCTTCAGTAAGGATGGGAAATACACCGCTGACATAGAGGGAAGAGTGAGTGCAGGGAACAGAGTGATTGGTGCGATGGGAAAGCTACTCGGGAGCCGGCACTTAAGCCATAAGGCGCAGCTGGCCATACATAACGGAGTTCTTGTCCCAACGCTGTTATATGGTAGCGAGAGCTGGGTATGTAAGAAGGAGAATGAAAGTAGGATAAATGCGGTAGAAATGCGAGCTCTGCGGAAGATGTGCGGAGTGAAGCTGACCGACCGCATTAGCAATAGCATAGTAAGACAGCGAGTAGGTATGACAGATAGTATCGGTGTAAAGATAAGAAAGGGCATGCTCCGTTGGTTCGGGCATATAGAAAGAATGCCAGAGGAAAGAATGACAAAACAGATATACAATGTGAAAGTGGAAGGATGCAGGTACCGGGGAAGACCTAGACTACCTTACCACGACCAAATAAACCGAGTCTTATCTGATAGAAAAGTCAAGAGTCTCCGTAACCGGCGAGCGTGTATGAAACGAACTATGAGAGTCGAGGAAGCCAGAGAGGTATGTAAGGAAAGAACCTGTTGGAACTCTGTAGTCTCTGCCTACCCCGCAAGGGATCTGGCGTGAGGTTATAGATAGATAGATAGATACATAAGTAGCTATTTAAAGAAGGAAAATGACAAAAAACGCAAAAATTTAGTATCATACCTAAGTCAGCTAAAAAGCAAATAATAATTGTTTGAAGTTCGTGCCAGTCCGTTGTTGCCGTGGATTACTTAAACGCAAAAGAATCACCATAATTGGTTCACTATTGACGAAAATATCGGCAAACATACATGCAAAAATGTATAAGGATAAACATAGAACCTCTTCTTTCTTGAGATCGGATAAAAGAGCTAAACTGAAATTTTATTTATTAGATTTCAGTTGATATTTTCTTCTTATGCCCTACACGAAACAGAAGTTCTCCTCTCTTATCTGAAGGGCAACTCAAGAGTCTCCGTAACTGGCGAGCGTGTATGAGACTAACTATGATAGCGGAAGAAGCCAGAGAGGTCTGTAAGGAAATAACCTGTTGGAACTCTTTACTCTGCTTACCCTGCAAGGACCTGACGTGATGATATAGATAGATAGATATGCCCAACACAAGGTATTACTTCTTTCAGATATACCTGGAAGGCGGCGACGGTATAAGGGCTGATAACGAAACGGCGCTTCGGTACTTCAGGAAAGCGGCCGAACTGAACAACCCGGTTGGGCAGAGCGGCCTCGGTATTATGTACCTGCAGGTAACTTTGCATAACGGTGGTCATAAATAAAGCTCCACTGTCCCACTGAGCAATGGTCTTTCACATATCGAGGTGAGAGAGGATAAGGCGTTCTCCATCACGTGGACTCTGGTGGAGACAGTTTTGTAGCGGCCTGCTGTTGGAACTGATGGAGCCGCCTAAAGCTTCCAACTCAACTTTAACTACTCTGAAATTATAATAATATTAGCCCTGTTAAGAAAATGTCCCACTCTTGGGCACGGGCCTCCTTTTAAACTGAGAGGGTTTTGACACAGTCCACCAGGCCTTGCCCCACATTTGCCCCTTATTACGAAACCCTGGCGAGAAGTGGGTGTACACAGTACTTCTTTGCCCCCCCCCCCTCTCCTTTTAGGGAATATCTAAATATTTTTTATTTTTTTCTTAATACACAAATGTTATGCTAGGGTCGTGGGGTCCCGAAGGACACCACCGCGGCGTTCAAGTACTTCACGATGGCTGCTAACCAGGGCTGGGTGGAGGGCCAGCTGCATCTTGGCTTCATGTACTTTGGTGAGTTGTGTATTATAGATACCTGATTCAAGATACACCCTAGTAAATTATAATTGCATTACGTAATATTCGTTTTACACTACTGACTTCCTCACGAAGGCTCTTGCTTCCCGGCCGGTGCAGAGCACCACAGCGATACACTTAGTTCATGCCCTCCCCCATAGCGACAGCCCAGGCTGAAGCCGTTCCTCCTTGAGGCCCCCTTGAGTTTGTTGCCCCCTTGCAACTTATTGAAAGAATGCATGGCCTTAAATATACATTTACGCCCATACATACATTGTAAAAAAAGATTTTGTAATAAAAAAATTATACACTGAAAGGCCAGTCGAATAGAACAATATAAGTTAAAAGACTAGCCCACTGAGTTTCTCGCTGAATCTACTGTTTGAGGCCGCGTTCCGATCCGGTGGTAGATGTAAAAAATTTAGTAATTTCGAAGTTTCTAAGTGCTTTTTATTGGCCTTTATATATAAAAAAATTATAATACTAGCCCTATTAAGAAACTGTCCCACCGTTGGGCACGGGCCTGCTCTCAAACTGAGAGGGTTTAGGCCATAGTCCACCACGCTGGCCCAGTGCGGGTTGGCGAACTTCACACACCTTTGAGAAACTCTTAGGCATGCAAGTTTCCTCACGATGTTTTCCTTCACCGTTAAAGCAAGTGATAGTTTAATTTTTTTTTTTTTTTTTTTTATATTTTGACTAAAAATACAACATTTCAATGGCAGGGGGTATCGGCGTACGTCGTGACTTCAAGCAGGCCAACAAGTATTTCTCCCTGGCTTCCCAGACGGGGCATGTCCTAGCGCTGTACCACCTGGGCCAGATGCACGCCCAGGGTCTGGGGGTGTTGAGGTCCTGCACCACAGCTGTCGAGGTAACTAGTTGACTGCCTTTTACGTTATTGGTTCCCTCATCAATATATTTTTACTACATAGCGGATGGCCAGGTCGGTAAAGGAGAAACCTGTTGGACCTCTACTCTTTACCCCGCAAGGGATTAGGTGTGATGATATAAATAGGTCACGGATCACGCATATCATGAAATCCAAGAAACGGTCGCGTTTTTATACTCAGACCTGAAAGTAGTTCTTTTTTTTTTTTTTAACTTAGCTCCACACTAGGATTTATTCCTGTGTCGTGGGTGCGTTTACAAACATGAAAGTTCACACACACAAATACCCAGACCGAAACAAATAATTGTGGATCACACAAAGATTTGTCCCGTGCGGGAATCGAACCCGCGACTATTAGACACAGTGGGCGGAGCGGCTTAAGCTCCTAACCACTGCGCTAAATTGTTGTGGGTGAATTGATTCCAACTATTTTTGAAGTAATTTTTTTTTACCTTTTTCTTTTTAATTTCCAAAATATGCTGTTTCTCATTCAGTGCGCTGTAACAAGCTAAAGGACAACGTCGCAAATTGCCCCAGAACCAACAAAAATTTGATCCATGCTATCATTATTTATCTATTTTATTAAAATAATGGCAAATATCCGTATCTAACGGACTAATTGCAATCTAAAATGAATATTTTTAAGTATTGTAAGTACTTATATCGAAGTCGCCGACATCTTAGCTAAATGTCAACACACAATATAACCTCATATGTATTAATGGCTACTGAATTATTACCTAAAAATGCTAATACTTTTTGTGCAGTATTGGGATTGTCCGTTTAATAATAAATGCCTTAAGAGAATTTATGGGTGATTTGAAATCATCAAGTATTTTTTTCATTGCTGTTGGTTCTGGGGCAAATCGTGTATGGGCGCAGAACAATGTCCTTTATTCTTGATTCAAAGCAATACGGAGATTTCAAGTGCATTTCTATAACAAATTTCTCAATACGCACACATTCATGTGTGCGTATTGAGAAGTGCGTACAAGTTTCATTATTAATTGGGGTATAAAAGTGCTTAAAAAAGGGGTAAAAAATCTTTAAATTTGGAGGTTTGGTGTCGTATTGAATTTGTGAAGAAATTATATAATCGGGGTTTCTCTCTCAGCTTGTATACTCGTAAATAGCAACTGTTGACAAGAGTTTAAAATTATAATGACTTCAGATCATTTTTTTTTTAAGTCGCTAAATATGGTTATCTAGCGCGTTACGAAATATAAGCGTGCTGGTGGTTATTTAATTTTGCATTTGAAGATTTCTTTTGAAGAAGTAACTTTCAAAGATGGCTCGAAGAATAGGAGAACATCTATGCGTGTGGTCTTATATCGAAATAGTTCGATCCAACCATAGCCAACGTAAGGACATGTTACAAAGCAACAGTTAAAACTACTGAAGTGAAGATCTGAGATCATTAATAATTTGAAGCTATAGTCGAGTTCACAAATCCAAGGACAAGTTGACATTTACAGTGTTGTCAGGATTTGGCACTTTTTATAGTAACATACCACAATTAATTTTTTGTCGATAATACAACTAATACTTATTTGAATTAATGCAAAAAAGATATCGATAATATTTTATTCACAATTTGTATTGCTTAAAAATCCTAGTTGAAATCGGTATTTATACAACACCGTCACGCCTATATTCCCCAGAGGGGGTGGCAGAGGTGTACTGAATACACCCACGTTTCGATGTTAGGTCCCATGTAATAGGGAGCGAGCCTATTGCCATATGGCAATAGGCGGTATATACCGAACACAATTCCAGACTCCGGACTCATACTGGGAATTTTTCGTTAGAAAAACTACATTTGTTCGACCTAGGATTTGAACCCAGGACCTCGTGATCACAAAGCGATGCGCATTGCCACCAGACCAACGAGGCAGACAGACCAACGTGTATTTATGTCTAAATAAAATAATTTACTACACTAATTATTTTTCAAATGCACACTGAGTAAAACTCCGTCTTAATTTATTCTATATATCTATATCATCACGCCAGATCCCTTGCGGGGTAGGTAGAGAGTATAGAGTTCCAACAGGTTCTTTCCTTACATACCTCTCTGGCTTCCTCCACTCTCATAGTTCGTGTCACACGCTCGCCAGTTACGGAGATTCTTGCCTTGTTCTTCAGATAAGACACGGTCCATTTGGTCATGGTAAGATAGCCATGGTAAGTGACGGCCTCGTTGGTCTAGTTGCAAAGCGTATCGCTTTGTGATCACGAGGTTCTGGGTTCAAATCCTAGGTCAAACAAATGTAGTTTTTCTAACAAAAAATTCCCAGTATGAGTCAGGAATTGTGTCCAATATATGGCAACAGGCTCGCCCCTTATTACATGGCACCTAACATCGTAGGCGAAAAGTGGGTGTACTCAGTACACCTCTGCCCCGCCGCTTGGGGAACATAGGCGTGACGGTGTGTAAGATAGTCTAGGTCCTCCCCGGTACCTACATCGTCCCACTTTCGCATTATATATTTCCTCTGACGTTCTATATGCCCGAACCAACGGAGCATACTTTCTTTCTCATCTTGCTTCTCACCTTTCTCATCTTTACGAATGTCATATCGATGTTTATAACGATTGTTTAGTTTATAATTATGAACCCTAAATTGTTTGTGTGGTTCAGTTGTTCAAGAACGTTTGTGAGCGCGGTGAGTGGAGCTCCCGGCTGATGCTGGGCTACGCGGCGTGGCGAGCTCGCGACTCGGACTCGTCGCTGCTGCAGTACCTGGCGCTGGCCGAGCGGGGCTTGGAGCTCGCGCAGACCAACGCCGCCTTCCTGCTTGACAACGGTCAGTTATTAACTTGCTACTTCAAATAAACTCGCTATTTCAAATAAACTCGCTACTTCAAATAAACTCGCTATTTCAAATGAACTCGCTACTTCAAATAAACTCGCTACTTCAAATAAACTCGCTACTTCAAATAAACTCGCTATTTCAAATGAACTTGCTACTTCAAATAAACTCGCTACTTCAAATAAACTCGCTATTTCAAATGAACTCGGTACTTCAAATAAACTCACTACTTTAAATAAACTCGCTAGTTCAAAAGAACTTGCTACTTCAAATAAACTCGCTACTTCAAATAAACTCGCTACTTCAAATAAACTCGCTATTTCAAATGAACTCGCTATTTCAAATGAACTTGCTACTTCAAATAAACTCGCTATTTCAAATGAACTTGCTACTTCAAATAAACTCGCTATTTCAAATGAACTTGCTACTTCAAATAAAGTCGCTATTTCAAATAAACTTGTTACGTCAAATAAACTCGCTATTTCAAATGAACTTGCTACTTCAAATAAACTTGATAATTTATATAAACTTGCTACTTCAAACTAAAACTATTTATTTTATACAAGGTGTATCGTAAATAACGCAAGTCCTTAGACACCCCGATTAGATAATTGCTTCATAAATTCAATACCTAACCACATTTTCAAATTTATTTTTTTACCCCTTTTTTAAGCACTGTTATACCCCAATTAACAATGAAACTTGTAAGTGTATGTGTGCGAATTGACAAATACGTTTTAGAAATGCATTTGAAATCGCCGCATTGCTTTGATTCAAGAGTAAATTTAGTTTATTATAGCGCACTCAAGGATTAACAGCATCTTTTGCAAGAAAAAAAATGCTATACAATTCACGAGCTTAGTGCCGGAATCGTTGTTAATATAATTGTAACTCTTATGATAATGAATAAATAAATAAATGTAAGATACATTAAAACTTGTTGGAATCAATTCAGTTATCGATTTAGAGCAAACTACTTTCAGTTATATAATATTTTTTTTCTAAAAATAAATCACATCATAAATAAATACATAAATAAATTATCACTTACTTTAACGGTGAAGGAAAACATCGTGAGGAAACCTACATGCCTAAGGGTTTCTCGAAGGTGTGTGAAGTTCGACAACCCGCACTGGGCCAGCGTGGTGGACTATGGACTACACCCTCTCAGTTTGAGAGGAGGCCCGTGCCCAACGGTGGAACAGTTTCTTAATAGGGCTAATATTATACATTATTTTTTTACTTATTAATCCACCACCGGCGAGTAACTCAACGGGCTTGTCTTTATGTCTCGTTTAATTCTTTATTATTGTTTTTTCAATAATTTTCTGTATAGATATAATATTATATTATGCAAAATAAGGCATACGACCCATCTCTAGGGTGATGCCTTAAGTCTGACAAATATTATTATGAAACTTAGTCTTTAGTCGTAGCTTTAAAGTTCCGTAACCGGCGAACGTATACGAGACGAAGTATAAAAATGAAGGTAGCTGCACAGGTCTGCAAATAAAAAGCGAAAAAGAAAAGGCGTACCCTCTTTACTAACCTGCCCACTATAAAGGAGTCGTATTGTTCAACTATTACTTTTAGAATACTATTATTGCTGCCACGAATGCGATTCAATAAGGAGGAAGTTCGTTTTCTTCAGATATCATCAAACCTTACTAAGGCTTCTTATTAGGTAAGGCCGGGCCTGAGTCTAAAAGCTAGTATCTCGATTTCCAGGAGAAGTCAGCCTCTTCCCTGAGCGCGAGCGGTGGGCCCGTGCCCTGCAGCTGTGGTCGCGCGGCGCGGCGCAGGGCTGCGGCGCTGCGCGGGTCAAGCTAGGCGACTACCACTACTATGGACAGGGCACCGCGCAGGACCTGGAGGCAGCCGCCTACCATTACAGGTGCGTCTGAACCACTACAGGCACACTGCAACCCGTAGTCTGGGCATAGCCCTACAGCTAGCCATATGAAGTTCTGCCGGACTTTAGTTCCCAAGATGCCACTACTACAATGTTTAAGGAAGTAGAAATGCGAAGAAGTTTACATAACCAGTCTCTTTTTTTTGTGCTATATCCTGCTTTCTGCAGCGGTTGACATTCTGGCACTGGTCGACTTCGTGTCCATTTCTCTGCACACTGCTGCAGTTTACATTCTTGGAGTGGTCAATTTCATATCCATTTCTATTTCCCCTAACGCGCAACCGATTTTAACTTAAGTTTATTCTACAGGATAGCATCGGAGCAGCTCCACAACGCACAGGCCACGTTCAACCTGGGCTACATGCACGAACGGGGGCTCGGGCTGGCGCGCGATATGCACCTGGCCAAACGCTGCTACGACCTGGCAGCCGACACGTCGCCAGACGCCCGCCTGCCAGCCGCCCTGGCGCTGGCCAGACTTAACGCCGCCACCGCCATCGAGCAGATACTAGATGTGAGCACTCCTTTTTTTTGAATGCAGGAAATCCTATAAGAATACCCTTGTTAAGGGGGAAACGAGGAGTTATGTCAAGACTTCTACAGGCTAAAACTCTGACCGTACTATCTCGTTGCTGTGGCTAGGACGGTTGGCCCTTACGGTTGACCCCCCAACGACTGTCCACTTTTGTGAGCACCACTTACAGCGGAAACACTCTCCGCACGGTACTTTTTGAGGACATGTCACGAGCACATGGCACGCACTTCCCTCTCGAGGGCCAGATGTTGAACGGGCGGTCCCCCTTCCCATCCCCAGCAGACATGTGAGTTCCTCTTGCCGCGGCCTCACTATCAGCACTCACTGTAGTAAGATGGCAGTGGGTTCCTCCTTTATTTCATAGGGACCTGACTTTGTCGGCGAAATGAGGACGTACACAGTTAATTTGTGCCCGCTTTTCTTTATTTAGTTGGACACAAATATATGTGTCATACATTGACAATATGCTATTGACAATTGAATTTTGTCGTTATTCAATTAGGGTACTAATTAAAATGCCTCGTTGCATTTGGTTGACATACAGACACACCGTTACGCCTATATTCCCCAAGCGGGGGTGGCAGAGGTGTACTGAGTATACCCACATTTCGCCGACGAAGTTAGGTCCCTATGAAATAAAGGAGGAACCCACTGCCATCTTACTACAGTGAGTGCTGATAGTGAGGCTGCGGAAGGGGGACCGCCCGTTCAACATCTGGCCCTCGAGAGGGGAGTGCGTGCCATACTGGGAATTTTTCGTTAGAAAAACTACATTAGTCCGAGCTAGGATTTGAACCCAGGACCTCGGGATCACAAAGCGGTGTGCTTTGCCACCAGACCAACGAGGCATGTTGTTGCTTGTGTTCAGTTTTGTTAGTGACTAGCCTGTAGTTGTGTAAGCATCAAACGGTGGCTAATGTAGTGTAAAATTTGTTAGCGTTTTTAACTTAACGACACACTAAAGTCGCAATAATTATCAGTCGTTGTTGCAGAGTCCACTGGCGTTGATATTCTTAACGGGAGAATCAACGTTCCTGTCAAATTGGGACCTGTACCTTATCACGGCACTACTCGGAGCGCTGGGCCTCGTGGTCTACCTGAGGAGACCGCCTGTCCAACCCGCCAACTGAGAATCCTTCTGAAGACGTTTTGCGAAACGAGGACATTACAAAAATGTGTTGGTGGAAAGAAAATGGCTGAATGGAATAGGGATACAATTTTAAATGTTTTGCATTTATAGGGAAAATTAGGCTTTACAGTTTTGTAATTAGAGTCCTAATTCGATAAACCAACATTTCACTTGTGTATCTATTACATTTAGCTAGCGATATTGTGGTTATTTAGTGAAATTCTGGAACATTCAGTCTCGTGATGGACAAATTATTTAATAGAAAATAAATTTATTGCTGCAACATTTGTATTTTATACCAAATGAAAAATGACACGTACGTTTAAGTTTTTCTTCAACTCAATTGTTTTTTGGTATGCAATGTGTAACTTAGATAACGCATGGCCTCAGACCCTTTTAAGACCATTTATATCCAAATTAACGTCAAAACTTGGCATATTTTGATATCATATTTACAGTATAACTAATTAATCCGTAAATAGGTCGCTGGCTGGGATAATTTTAGATTCGGAGAAACAAAACACCTTTTTTTATAAAACTACGTCGATTCGCCGACCACTCGCATATTAACACTGTTTTTATAATGCAACAAAAAACCTTATATTAGTACACACGCCATCTAGCGGCAATGCGCTGAGGATATTAACCAACGCGTGTCTTTCGTTCTTATAATGCAAAAACCTTACACCTACTATGACAGTACTTAGTGTCAAAGAAAATTTTTCTTTAATTCAATGGTGTTAAGGTATAACCATTGAATAAAGTATCATTTTCTTTGACACTTAGAACGTCAAGTACCCATTTTACATGAAAAATACTATAATTGAAGTATTTCTTAAAACAAAAGCACCTAATATAGAAAAAGAATCGATTGAATTGTGTATTTTGTAACAAACTACGAGTATTTTCAGGTCTTGCGTTAATTTTACACGTTGTATATATTTTTTAAGTTGTTAAATATTTTGTTGATATAACGGGTTAAACTCGCCACGAAGTAACAAATATCTACAAACATGTGATGAATTAACTTTGTGGCGAGTTTACAATGTCTTGCAATAAAACAGCCATCTTATATAATAGGGTATATGCGTGTAATTCAAATAATTGTCAAATATTTTTTTTTACATACTTTATCGCATTAGAATAATGTCTATACCAATATTTTTTTTATAACATGACTTTTTTTTAAGAAAATAATTATTGAAAGTACAAAAAATGACTGGGAAATTCAAAGTAGCTGGAACGCCACGCTATTGGTTAGATCGAATATGACGTCAAAGTCTACAATACAAATGTCAACAAGTGCATATTTGTTGGATGTTTGCTATCGAGTTAGTTTTATGGTTATTTTTTGTTGTCGATTTACACAAAGACAAAATTTTAATTTTAATTACTAAATTAATTCTTACGTTAAAGTGATCTTCACAGCAATATAAACAAGTTGATGGAAATACTATGTCTCTTTTTCTGATTTTACACCACTTTCTCTTTATGTCAGCACCTATCGGGTGTATTTTTACACCTAGGCACAACACAGTGTTGTTCCGTTGTATAATAGCCGCATAATACAAAATAAAAATAAATTACTTCTACAGCTGTTCACTAGTTGATTGTTATTATAGACTTTGACGTCACGTCAAGCGCGCCAAAATATCGGGCGTTTAAAGTTTTAAAAGGCGTTAAAAGGCTCTTATCTGTTTGCTATCTTCCACATTTTTTTTTGCACTTTACATTTTGTTTTTGACGCTTAATTTTTTTTCGCAATTATATATTGATGTAATCTATCGTATAAAAATATATATAAAATATACGCATATTCCCTATTATTGCCTGATTTCTGATATATGTTATAGAATTTCAAGATATTACTTACTTGTGAATAAATTAAGTAGACCTTTGAACAATTAATTTAAAAATTTAGAGATTTTATTTATATAACAAATATTCGTATAACCTGTCCACTTCCCTACTCCGCCAGTGAAGTAAATGTAAATCAGGGAATAGATATTTTTTTTACATAAATTACCTCAATATTGTAGTAATTGAATGTGCATAACTTTCAAAATTATTTTCTTTCTTTAAATATAACTATGCAACCTGGAAAAGAATGTGTAATATACAAGAAGTTGCGATTGCTGAGCTTTCAGTTTCGAAGTCGATTCATGCATGCTAAAAAAATGTCTCAAGGCGGAATGTTATTTTACGTTATCATATCGTATGGTACTCGTTACCACTGCTTATATTTTACTGCCGTATATATTATATAAGGGTTGGAATTTTCCGGTGGAAAAACGAGACAGATTTGAACCCAGGACCTCGTGATTGCCAGCCACATTATGCACCACTGAACCGAAGCAGGGAAAATAAGATTATTTATCTATATAATCACGCCAGATATCTTGCGAGGCAGGCAGAGAGTACAGAATTCCAACAGGTTCTTTCCTAATAAGTCAGTGTGTATTATTCGCTCGAGTCTTTCTAAATTAAATTACACCTAAATAATATTATGTGATTATAGATTCATAAGCTTACTCCGCAAGGGATCTGGCGTCATAATATCAAGTACGTCTGGAAATAGTAAAGTAATTATGTAAATAAATAAAAAATACACATTACAAAAATTGTTGTTTAATTCATTTTTCATACAATCTTACAAAAACATAACGAATTTCATGTCACCTTATAAATTAACAATAATTAAACAATCGATTTTATAAAAAAAATCATTGCCTTATACAAATTATGCTACGGTCATTATGCCAACAGAATATCCCTTAATAATGTTATACTTTGCCTTTGTTCAGGAGGAGGAGGGACAATCGAACAGGCTAGAAAAAAGAAATACTTTACGGGAGATGTACCGAAATGATCTAAAGTCAAAGATCCCACCAATAACAATAAACAGCTCCTCTAAGTTGACTTTCTACAGTCGTTAACGCTTATAAAAAAACGAAAAATAAAATGTACGGGAATAACATTAACAAGGAAAAACTCCGTAGTTAGAACAAGGCGCTATCATTTCATCCAGGGGCGAAACTACCACCCTCATCATCATTTCAGCCTATACTTGTCCACTGCTGAACATAGGCCTCCCCAATCGCTTTCCAGCGTACCCGGTCCGATGCCACCTGCATCCAACGATTTCCTGCGATTTTCACAAGATCGTCGGTCCATCTGGCAGGCGGTCGTCCTACGCTGCGCTTGCCAATACGTGGTCTCCACTCTAGAATCTTTCTGCCCCAACGCCCGTCCGATCTTCGCGCTATGTGGCCAGCCCATTGCCACTTCAGCATGCTAATCCTGAGGGCTATGTCGGTGACCTTGGTTCTTCTACGAATCTCCTCATTCCTGATTCGATCACGTAGAGAAACGCCGAGCATAGCTCTTTCCATAGCTCGCTGAGCAACCTTGAGCTTTTTTATGAGACCTATTGTAAGAGACCACGTCTCTGATCCATATGTCATCACTGGTAACACACATTGACTAAACACTTTAGTCTTTAGGCACTGAGGTATTTTGGATGAGAAGATGTTGCGCAGTTTCCCGAACGCTGCCCAGCCGAGTTGGATTCGTCGATTGACCTCTCTCTCAAAGTTGGACCTACCTAACCGGACTGCCTGTCCCAGGTAAATGTATTCGTCGACAACTTCAAGAGTAGAGTTCCCAACGGTGAGTGCGGTGGGTACGACATGGACGTTAGACATTATTTTTGTTTTGTCCATATTCATTTTAAGACCCACTTGTTGGGATACTCTATTGAGGTCACCGAGCATTCGTCCTAGATCTTCCAGCGACTCCGCCATGACCACAATGTCGTCGGCAAATCGAAGGTGAGTGATGTATTCGCCATTGATGTTGATGCCAAGTCCTTGCCATTCCAAGAGCTTGAAGGCGTCCTCTAAGGTGGCCGTAAACAGTTTCGGAGAAATGACGTCTCCCTGTCTTACTCCTCTTTTTATGGGGATCACCTTCGTGCACTGCCCCTGTACTCGGACTGACATGGTGGCGTTATTATACAAGCACTTCAACACTTCGATGTACCTATAGTCAATGCGGCATCGCTGGAGAGATCTAAGAACCGCCCAAGTCTCGATCGAATCAAAGGCTTTCTCATAGTCCACAAACGCCAAGCATAGTGGCCGATTATACTCCTCAGTCTTCTGTATAACCTGCCGCAGCGTATGTATGTGGTCTATGGTACTAAAACCTTTCCGGAAACCGGCTTGTTCGGGAGGCTGGAAGTCATCAAGCCTTCGTTCGAGACGATTCGTAATGACTCTCGAAAACAACTTATAAACTACCACCCTATCAGCCATATATTAAAGACCTGAATCCGTGTAAGCAAAAATGTTATCTACAACCTCACTCAAAATATGGCCGTAGGCTAAAAAAAAACATACACGTTCATCTATGCATTAACACACAAGATCAATTGATCATATATGAGTTTTGGTCGCGTCTGCGCAGTAAGGACCCTTTTAAATGTGTAATACCAAAGCAATTTGTAATGTTTAACATTTTATAGATAGAAATCGTCTTCAGCTATGGATGATTTTATAAATAAGTTTGCCAATAAAATTGCGAGATAAGCGTGTATTTGATTTGAATTGTTTGGACAACTTAGCTCCTACGGGCATTTATTTAAGTTATAACTTATAATGAATATATATTTATTTTATTCAATGCGAGTCATTTTAATTTGTAAAAAAACGTTACCCTCCATTTGGGTTTCGCCGCAGTTAGGTATAAGGGCCTCAAAAAATTTTTTGATACGGAGCCCGTCTAGGGCAAGCTACGCCATTGAATTCATTCTCCACTCCACCAGTCCACTGCAGGACTGAGGCCTTCCCAAAGGACATTGTCGTAAATTGTCCCAGAACCAATAAACATTTGACCCATGCCATCATTATTTATTTATTTTATTAAAATAATGGCAAAAATGACAATTTGCAATCTAAAACGAATATTTCAAAGTATTGTAAGTACTTATATCGAATGCGCCGACATCTTTACTGAATGTCAACACACAATATAACGTCATATGTATTAAAGGCTACTACTATTATAACCTCAAAATCTAATACTTTTTGTGCAATATTGCGATTTCCCAGCTTGTCCGTTTAATAATAAATACCTTATGGGAATTTATGGGTAATTTGAAATCATACAAGTATTTTTTCATTGCTGTTGGTTCTGGGGCAAATCGTGTATGGGCGCAGAACAATGTTCTTTCACCACGACGACCGGCTCTGTGCTGTACAAATGCAGCTGTTACCTGCGACCTTCACCAGGTCATCGGTCCACATTGTGTAGGGCCTGCTCACTCCACGGTTTAAATCAATTGCGAAAAGAGAATTGATACAAAGCGCTTGCAACTTGACTAGAACCTTGCTAATTTATACATGCATACATACACCCACGCCTTTATCCAGGAAGCAAATACGAAGAGGAGATGGCGTAATAACATTTTTCTATACAATTAAAGCGTGGCACTGCGTGGGGTGGCAAAGGGCGAGATGGACGTAACGCTCCGCCCTCATTTGTATTTGCTATCAGGCAGAGAATGGTAAAAACTCATCGGTTCGTCCATGTCAATGTTACGTGTAAGTTCAAGTATTTTACTAATAAATTACGAAAAAAATACAAGTGATATGTGGTACCATATGTGTGACAGTTTTAATTGAAGTAATTTGTGCAAGTTATGATACGTCACTTTATTTTAGGGGTTAAATTTTTAATAAAAATAGAGAATATTAATTAACTATTAACGGAGCGAGTAGCGATGCCAAACTGAGGTAAACACGCCCACCACGATGACGTCAAGGCTTTTAGGAATTACACAGGCATGCCAGGGCATCTCGTATTTGCTTCGTGCCTTTATAGGTAAACTAGAAATTTACGTTTTAACAAAGTTATTGAAATCTAGCGGCAGTTTTATTAAGGTGTGACCGGCGAGCGTGTTTGAGACGAACTATGAGAGGGGAGAAAGTTAGATATGTGTGCAAACCTGTTAAGACACCATAGTTTCTTCCTGCTCCGTAGGGGATCTGGTGTGATTATAGAGGATTGGGATAGGCTTTTGAGGACGTCTTTCGGCTGAAGATTTTAATAAAAGTGCCACGGAAATATCTAGTATTTATGGAATGTTTGTGACTACGATCCTTTCTCTAGCTGTTCAATCTTGCGCGCGATATCGTCGGCAGAGAACGTGTAATCCACCATCTCTTGTTTCATCTCATCAGTTTCTTTTGTCGCCTTCTGTAGAAAAAAAATTATACAATATTCAATATTAGTTAACAAGTAGCGAGGGATTTGGTGGGATGATAGAGAATATTATTTTTAAATGCGTTTAAGACGCGTCGTGTTGGCGATCACCAAAGTTCAAACAGCGCTCGTTTAAATCAGTCTGAATTTTAAGCATTTTTAAAGACACGGTATGCTGTTACTCCCGGTTAGTCCACTTCATGTACTTACGTCATGTACGACGGTCGATTTGACAGTGGTTAGGAGCTGAAGCCGCTCCGCCCACTGGGTCGAATGGTCGCGGGTTCGATTACCGCACGGGACAAATCTTTGTGAGACCCTCAATCATTTGTTATATAAACAAACCCACGACACAGGAATAAATCCTAGTGTGGGGCTACGAAATACCTCAATAACTCTTGGTCCGACATAGGATTTGAACCTAGGTCCTAATGATCACCAACCACATGATGCTAGACCAGCGAAGTAGTTTACAAAGTAGGAACAATTGTATATTAAAAAGTATTCTATTTGAATTTAAGAGCTTACCCAAAACTGCGCATACTCCGGCGAGATAGCTTGCAAATAAGCAATCTTGTCTTCCATGTCTTTGAGCCTCTTATATATATCTTTGGAGACGGGGCCTATACTGAGGAACCTCTCCACCGCCAGCACCCGCTCCGCGATAGAGGCAGGCAGGCTGTCGGGGTCCGCCGCAGGTATGGTTGGGAATGACGACGCCGGCACGGTTTGAGGACCCCATTCGTTGTGAACTTTTCGTACTGCGGATTGGTAAGTTATATACGCGGTGTTGTTTTAGTCAGTCAGGTGATAGATCCAATGGCTACTATCGACTGGTAAAAAAAATAATAAAAAGAACACTTCGATAAGTAACATTTCCATAACAATACACTATTATTATTTGTGTCCCACTGTTCGGCAAAGGCTCCATCTACTAGGCATGCCTTTTAAGTTCTGTCGTTTCCATATTTCCCGGCAATTTTGAATTTGGAACTGTTCTATATTCGAATGTGTTTAAATTTTGAATCTCAAAACAGTTGAAAGCATTAGGGTTAATGCTATTGTTTAGTCACAGCGTCGATTGGAATCTGTCAGGTTACGTACGAAAATGAATCTTTCTAAGGAAAATGTTCGTGCAATAATTTTCTACATCTTTAGAAAAGACCTGACACGGCTCTTCAAAACGAAGAGCTAACATCTGTGTTCAGTGATGAAGCCCCATGTCTGCGGACTGTCGAACGCTGGTATTTAGAATTCCAGCGTGGGCATACTAGTGTTAGTGACAAATCTCGCGAAGGACGCCCAAAATCCGCCTTCACTGAAGATTAACATCATTGCTGTGAGACAACTAATTCTCGAAGATCGTCATGTGACGCATCTCAGGGACAACCATTCAGAAGATCTTGCATGAAGCGCAAGCGCTTAATATAAACTTTCTCACACCGAGGTGTGAGAAAGCTAGTTTGCCGTTGAATACCGCATCTGCTTTCCGACGAACACAAGGCGGCCCGCGTCAGATGGTGTAAGAAAACTCTGCAAAGGTTCAACCGAGGAGAGTCAAATCACGTCTACGACATCATCAGTGGTGACGAATCTTGCATCTATGCCTACGATCCTGATTCCAAACAACAATCTACAATCTGGGTCTTTCAAGACGAGCCAAAGCCGACTAAAGTTGTTCGTTCTCGAAGCACTTCAAAGAAGATGGTGGCCACGTTCGCTGGAAAATCCGGCCATGTTGCGACTATTGCACTTGAAGATCGTAGAACGGTTAACGCAGAGTGGTATACCACAGTTTGTTTACCACAAGTCATCGCCGAACTTCGAAAATCTAACTCAAAGCGACGCATCATCCTGCACCACGACAACGCAAGCTCACACAGCGCTCGTCAAACGATTGAGTATTTGAAGCAGGAAAAAGTAGAAATTCTTGACCATCCTCCATACAGTCCTGACCTAAGCCCTAACGATTTCTTTACATTTCCTAAAATTAAGAAAAGTCTTCGTGGTCAAAGCTTCCTGTCCGGTGAAAAAGCAGTCGACGCTTTCAAGTCAGCCAGTTTGAACACCCCCACTTTAGAGTGGAATAAATGTTATAATAACTGGTTTGAGCGAATGGAAAAGTGTATTAAGCTACGTGGTGAATACTTTGAAAAACAATAAAAAGTACTATAAGGTTCTAGTTGTGTTTTTTCTTCAAACGACAAAACTTAAAAGGCATGCCTCGTATTACTTGATCCAGTGGATTAAGCTTAAACAGCTCCGCCCATCGAATCGCGTAATCGCAGGTCGATCACCGTACGGGACAAATCTATGTTATTGCATACAAATAAAGCGAAAGAGGTGGCAAACTGTAATCTCTGCCTACCCCAATGGAATACGGCGTGAGTGTATGTATGTATAACATTGTATCCAGATTACAGAAAATCATGGAAGAAAAATATGAATAGAGAAAAAAGACAAAGCCGCTGAGCTTCTCCCCGATGTTCTTAGTGGAGGCCGCGTTCCGATCCGGTGGTAAATTAGTAAGGTAAAAAAAGAATGAAACATTGACAATTTGTAAGTACCCCGCAGGCAATATGATAATAAATTATTTGAGTTTGAGAACGAAGTACCTCTGCCACCCCCGCTTGGCATGTAAGTGGGGGTAGTTGATATTTTATATATATAAAACAAGATTTTTACCGTCGTGCACTATAAGGGTTATATAGTACGGTTTTATTAGTATCCTTATAAAACTGGTTCTGTTACTTATTTCGCAGAATTACATCTAGTTATAAAAACCACAGACCGCATTAATGGCACATCTCATTATTTATCTCAATCCGGTCTTATAGTTGTTTACAAAACTAGTTCTACAGTCTTTATCACGAGTTAAAAAGTTAGGTTTTTTATTGTTTTGTGTGAGTGATCTAAACTGTTGGCCGCGGGGCCTTTATAGCTTCACCGGACAAGAGGGCGAGCGTGCAACCGCTATCCCCGAGCCAGAGGGGCAAGGGGGCAACTAGCTCAAGAGCGCCTCAAGGAGGAACGGCCTCGGCTTGGGCAGTCGCTATGGGGAAGGGCGTATACTAGGTATCTCGCCGTGGTGCTTTGCACCGGCCGGCGGGCATGGGATTCTTCGACCTCGCCGGCGAGGTGGGTGTCTGATCCTATCTGGGCATAGACCACGCTGTCGCAGGGTGTATCATCTATATCGATATCATCAGCGGAGCTAGAACGTAATTGAGAAAATAAAATTTCAATGGTGATATTTAGATTATTATTAATTTATACTGCCTCGTTGGTCTAGTGGCAAATAATGTGCTTTGCGATCACTAGATCCTGGGTTCAAATTCTAGGTCGAACAAATGTAATTTTTCTATCAAAAAAAATCCAGTATCAGTGCAGGAAATAGGCTCGCCACCTGGGACCTGGGCTATTATATGGGACCTAACATCGTCGGCGAAAAGTGGGTGTACACAGCAGTGGCGTAACTATACCATTTGAGGCCTGTGGCAAATTCTTTGGGTCCTCCTTCCCAGTAAAAATCGTCATGTTGTAATTCAATTTTAATAAACCACCTAAGTATTTAATAATAATATAATATCAGCCTATACTGCTCACTGCTGGGCAGAGGCCTTCTCTCACAAATCGAGGTGAGAGAGATTAGGTCATACTCCACCACGCGGATTGGTGGAGGCAGGTTTGTGGCCACCTGCTATTGGAACTTATTAAGCCGCCTTTAAGGCTTCCAACTCGGCTTAACGACTACCACATTAAGTGGTAACCGGGACCAACGGCTTAACGTGCCTTCCGAAGCACGGAGACGCTCGAATATGAAATTGCCACAAACGGTCACCCATCTGAGGCCGACCGAGTCGAACGCTGCTTAACCTTGGTGATCGGTAAGAACACCGCGGTCGCACAGCGCTACTTAAGTATTTACCCAGCACTATTAATAATATTGTGTGCATTTTAGTTAAATATCTAATAAATTTTATTTTCAAAGGCATAGGTATATACGTACATACACAGTATACCTCTGCCACCCCTGTTTGGGGAATATAGGCGTGACGGATTTATTATTTTTTTTTATATTTTGGCAATTCTGGAGGCTATATTGGTGACTTTAGTTCTGCTGCGGATGTCCTCATTTCTGATTCGATCTCGCAGGGAAACCCCGAGCATCCCAATCACTTAAGTGGCAATTTGCGGGGTATATTGCTCTTAGAACTGACGGCCGTTGGGGCAGATATGTTCTCGAGCAATAGATTAAACGGCTAACAGTCCAGCAGTGCAGCAGTGAAAAGAGTTACAGCGCTTTATCATCGGGCATTCAAATAGCGTCCGAATGCTGGCTAACTCTGTACTCCCTGCGTACTTCGCAAGGGATCTGGCGTGTTAATATTTATAGATACCGAGATACTATACTAGAGACTGCCTCGTTGGTCTAATGGCAAAGCGCATCGCTTTGTGATCACGATCCTGGGTTCAAATCTAGGTCGAACAAGTGTAGCTTTTCTAACGAAAACTTCCCAGTACGAGTCCGGAGGCTGGAATTGTGGCCGGTATATGGCAATAGGCTCGCCCCTTATTACATGGGACCTAACATCATCGGCGAAATGTGGGTGTACTCAGTACACCTCTGCCACCCCCGCTGGGGAATAAAGGCGTGACGGTGATACCTAGATTATAAGGATTATACTTACTTTTCAAATGGCCCTTCGAACCGCTTCGTTTAACGAACTGCGTCCGCACGCGTGCGCACGTATCCGTATCTTCTTCTATCTCACTCTTACCCGGTATAAAATCGTGTATATTACTTATATTCACTTGCTCTCTCTTTCTCTCAATGAAGTTCTGTATACGCTGTTGCAGTTCTTCACTTGATACGTTTATCTGTACCAGGTTCTTGTCTATAGCAGGTCCAAGGTTCGATTCCGGTGGTGTCATAACGATATCCTTTGTACCTGTAAGGTAGTTGTTTTCTGACTTATGTGGGTAGGTGTGAAAATTTTCTTTTGAGGGTAGAAAGTGTTGATACAGTATAGCTATAAAAATATGGCACGCCTGTGACCTACCTACGCAATTTATATTATAATATCAGCCTACACAGCCCACTGCTGGACAAAGGCCTTCTCTCACAAATCGAGGTGAGAGAGATTAGATCATACTTCACCACGCGGACCCAGTGCGGATTGGTGGAGACAGGTTTGTGGCCACCTGCTGTTGGAACTTATCAAGCCGCTTCAACTCGGCTTAACGACTACCACACTAAGTGGTAGCCAGGACCATCGGCTTAACGTGCCTTCCAAAGCACGGAGACGCTTGAATATGAAAATGCCACAAACGGTCACCCATCTCGGGCCAACCGAGTCGAACGCTGCTTAACCTTGGTAATCGGTAAGAACACCGCGGTCGCACAGCGCTACGAGCGCCTATCTATATATTTATATTGGTCGATTGATATTGCAGTCTAGGTGAGAATTACGAAAGGGTTTTGGAAAAATTGCAATTAATATTGCATCTTAAAGCAGTTACCAATTATTTTGATCATAAAGTTACTACATTTAGAAACCTCTGTAAGGTAAGCACGTGTTGGAACTCTGTAATATCTGCCTGCCCCGCACGGGATCTAGCGTGATGATATATATATATCAAACAATGGCTCCACAATTCTGACATAAAAATTTGATCGTGAGTCGCATTACTGATATATAGTATATCGCCATAGGATAATGATATACAAGGTGTAACAATAAACGCAAGACCTGAAAGTAGTTTGTTCTAAATCAGCAATTGAATTGATTCCAATCATTTTTATAATATATTAATTTATTTTTCAATTTGCAAAAAATGCTTTTACTCCTTCAGTGCGCTATAAAAAACTAAATTCATTCTTGATTCATAGCAATAAGAAGATATCAAATAGATTTCTAAAACGCATTTCACAAGACGTACACATACACGTACAAGTTTCATTGTTAATTGGGGTATCATCATCATCATTTCAGCCTATACTTGTCCACTGCTGAACATAGGCCTCCCCAATCGCTTTCCAGCGTAACCGGTCCGATGCCACCTGCATCCAACGATTTCCTGCGATTTTCACAAGATCGTCGGTCCATCTGGCAGGCGGTCGTCCTACGCTGCGCTTGCCAATACGTGGTCTCCACTCTAGAATCTTTCTGCCCCAACGCCCGTCCGATCTTCGCGCTATGTGGCCAGCCCATTGCCACTTCAGCATGCTAATCCTGAGGGCTATGTCGGTGACCTTGGTTCTTCTACGAATCTCCTCATTCCTGATTCGATCACGTAGAGAAACGCCGAGCATAGCTCTTTCCATAGCTCGCTGAGCAACCTTGAGCTTTTTTATGAGACCTATTGTAAGAGACCACGTCTCTGATCCATATGTCATCACTGGTAACACACATTGACTAAACACTTTAGTCTTTAGGCACTGAGGTATTTTGGATGAGAAGATGTTGCGCAGTTTCCCGAACGCTGCCCAGCCGAGTTGGATTCGTCGATTGACCTCTCTCTCAAAGTTGGACCTACCTAACCGGACTGCCTGTCCCAGGTAAATGTATTCGTCGACAACTTCAAGAGTAGAGTTCCCAACGGTGAGTGCGGTGGGTACGACATGGACGTTAGACATTATTTTTGTTTTGTCCATATTCATTTTAAGACCCACTTGTTGGGATACTCTATTGAGGTCACCGAGCATTCGTCCTAGATCTTCCAGCGACTCCGCCATGACCACAATGTCGTCGGCAAATCGAAGGTGAGTGATGTATTCGCCATTGATGTTGATGCCAAGTCCTTGCCATTCCAAGAGCTTGAAGGCGTCCTCTAAGGTGGCCGTAAACAGTTTCGGAGAAATGACGTCTCCCTGTCTTACTCCTCTTTTTATGGGGATCACCTTCGTGCACTGCCCCTGTACTCGGACTGACATGGTGGCGTTATTATACAAGCACTTCAACACTTCGATGTACCTATAGTCAATGCGGCATCGCTGGAGAGATCTAAGAACCGCCCAAGTCTCGATCGAATCAAAGGCTTTCTCATAGTCCACAAACGCCAAGCATAGTGGCCGATTATACTCCTCAGTCTTCTGTATAACCTGCCGCAGCGTATGTATGTGGTCTATGGTACTAAAACCTTTCCGGAAACCGGCTTGTTCGGGAGGCTGGAAGTCATCAAGCCTTCGTTCGAGACGATTCGTAATGACTCTCGAAAACAACTTATAAACATGGCTCAGCAGTGTGATGGGCCTATAGTTCTTCAATAAGGTGTTATCACCTTTCTTGAAAAACAGCACCACCACACCCCTGTTCCATGCTTCCGGCGTTTTCCCTTCAAGCAAGACGGACTTAAATAGCCTCTGAAGGACTTTAAGTACCGGCGATCCGCCCGCCTTCAGAAGTTCTGCAGTAATTCCGTCTTCACCCGGCGCTTTGTTGTTTTTTAGTTGTTTGAGAGCCATCCTAATCTCGCACAGGCTGATGTCCGGGATATCTTCAGTGTAGTGTCGGGTTAGCTTGGCTCTTGGGTCTTTTACCAAGTCAACAACAGGTTTAGCTACTGATGTATATAACTGTCCATAGAACCTCTCTATCTCCCTGAGCACCTCTGACCTATTTGACGTTACGTTTCCGTCCTCCGTCTTCAGCTTCGTCAACTGGCTCTGCCCAATAGACGCGTCTCTTGCGAACACTTTAGAGCCCTTGTTCTGCTCTATGGTCTCCTCAATACGCCTTGTATTGAAGGACCGTAAGTCGTGTCGCAAGGACTTCAATATCTGTCCATTAAGCTGCCTATAGGACTTAGCATCATCGGAGGTTTGGAGCGTCATGGAACGTCGCTCAGCCATGAGGTTTTTGGGGTATAAAAGTGCTTAAATAAGGGGTAAAAAACCTTTAAATTAGGAAATTCGGGTTTTCGTCTTGAATGCATGAAGCAATTATCTAATCGGGGTGTCTGAGGTCTTGCGCTATTTACGATACACCTTGTATATAGATAGACAAATTTACTTGTGGGATTGGTAGAGAGTATAGAGTTCCAATAGATTCTTTCCCTAGATCGATAGAAATAACTTATGCCTTTGGATAATATGGATTTTGGTCTTTGGATTATGGTCTTGTACAACCGAAGTCTGACGATGTGCCATATTTTTGTGGAAGAACTATGTGTATAGTTTTAATTACAATGTCATTCATTTCAATTCACGCATACAACCAATGAGCGAAAATGTAACAGACTGGAACTAATTTACAGTACTTAAAGCGTATTTATTTGTGAGAAATATCATTATGAAGTCTGTCACTAAAATTTCGAAGTTAAATTGAATAATACTGTAACAATATTTCCTAATTAAATCAATAGTTTCAAACAATCATAGCGTTTGTAATCTATTCGAATAGTGTTAACTGTTTCAGATATTGCCACTGTTCTCTTTCCGAACAAATACCTATCGACTGGGGATTTTAACCTGTGACCTTTCGGTATCAAGGACCGGTTGAATAGCTTGGTTATCAATGAAAACTACAAATAACAAACGTATTATAATTTATTTATTTATATGTAGCTGCGTGTACTTAAAATCTACTTCGAATGAACCAATAAAAAAAACACAACCTAACTGTTCAAAATAATGAAAAAAAAACAAAGTTCCCTAAGTTTTGACATTGTATGTACTTGGAACTAAGGTATAACAATATAGGGTCTCCTTACAAAAATATAATATCTACGCAACATATCAATTTTCAATTGGACGTTATCGAAAATTTCGTAATAATATTTCACTAATTATTGCAAAATACCCTACTTGTTGTAGGAGTAAATTATATTAATTAAAAAATTTCCTAAATTTGGTACTTAAACTTACCACGGTAAACATAGCCCGTATGTACTTCAAGATACTCGTTTGAAAATCACACCAAGTTTTGTAGGAGGAAATTATATTAATTTTATTTTTCCTAAATTGGTACAAAAATTTACCATAGTATTTTTTTCCATTTAAATGGACTGTACTTAGAGTAACCAGTTTAAAAAACACATCAAACGTCGTTCTCAAAATTTTGCTATTTTGCATTGAACAAAATGTTTCCCGCGGTAAATTTGGTACGCGTAAAATATTTGATACTAGAAAGGGCATAGCCAGGTACGAGCAGGGAAGGGCAGATTTCTCCCCAGCAGTATGCTCCCCGCTTCGTCAGAATACTACCAAACCGAAGAGTAAATAATTTTACACAGAAAAAAAACGCACTTTAATGCTGGCCACACATTTACGGTTTCTCGATACGATTTCTGAATACGGAATTCTAAATTTAAAATTGTAAAATATTATCAAGGGAAGGAGGGGATTTGTTCATACAAATGGACATACAAGGAAGTGCTCCAAAAGTCGTAACGTCCGTGTGTCGGCCATATAAGCGTGCAGGCAGATTAAGTTATTCATAAATGTAATTACTTCGCGCGTTTTGACTTGCACTGCTACTTGTAAGATACATGAGCACAGGAACGAAGCCTTTTGTAGAAAGTATGTATATTATTGTTTTCCTGCCCCGCCTGAACTAAATCCCGGCTACGCCCTTGAACGTTGGCACCGTTAAAGAATTCCACTGATATTTAAATGGTCTCAACAATAAGCTTCGGAACTGACGATCCTGTTGACTTTTATGACCACTGACGCAAGTAGCTATCATCTTGTTTGTTGCTTTTATATTCAATGGAACGCAAGTAGGTAGATATTCCGGTTACTGACTTACTATAATCGGAAACTTACCTTAATAAATAAAAACAAGGCCAGAGAGGTCTGTAACAAAAACAACTGGGCCCTTATTCGCATGACTAATTAAACACATAACGCGGCACGTTAAAATATCTTCGTGAAACGACCGTTAAATAGTACCCCAGTGGCATGCAGCATACCATTTAACACGCTACTTAGCGAACGCGTCTAACCATCGGAACCCCCTAATCGTAGCCGCCGCCGACTACGCATCTGACTCCCCTCTTATCAGCCGCTACCGCCGCCCGCGGCATATTCTCACCGACCCTCCCGATGCCCTTACATCCCCTTCTTTCGGATACAGATACCACACACAGGATCAGACACCGACCTCGCCGGCGAGGTCGAAGAATCCTTTGCCCGCCGGCCGGTGCAAAGACACCCAGTATACGCCCTCCCCCCTAGCGACTGAGCAAGCCAAGGCCGTTCTTATTTGAGACGCCTTAGAGAGATGTTATCGGTAATACGCTGCGGCCCTGTGGGAACTCTGTACTCTCTGCTTACCCCGCAAGGGTCTGGCGTGATAATATATATAGATATAAAAACAACAAATAAATTGAGGCGCTCGAAGCTCTGCTGTCTAAACAGCCTTTAACTCGGTCGGTCAGCGAGTGGGTCGGAGGTTTTATTAGTGACATGACCTATTCTCTCATCTCGATATGTGGAAAAATGCCATTAAACTAGTGGAACAGAAAGGGCAAATTATTAATTTTGCAGCTTCATAAATTCCCTATAAATTAGGCCCTATCATAAGAATACAACATGAATTAGAAAACCTAAAACTAGAAAAGTGCTATTAATCTATTTGGGTTGCTATATAGGTAAGTTACATTATTTTTGACTGGCAAGAATGACATTGCCAAAAAGTTCCCTCAACCTTCATTGAAATCATTTCATCATAGACGTTAAGAATCATAACTTTTAAGAAAATTTGATCAAAAGCCGACCAACTCAGTAGCCTATTGGACACATTTAAAAACCAGTGGAATAATGAACCTTAAACGGTCTGGCCGTTAGGTCTATGTTTACTGGACCACGCACATTCCACGTTCTCCTTCCAGACGGGGGCCTCTCCCTCATACACCTCCTTCTTCCAGATGGGCACGCTGGCCTTGAGCTGGTCGATGCAGTAGGAGACGGCGTCGAGGGAGTCCCTGCGGTGGGGACTGCTGACTGCGATCACGACCGACGACTCCCGACATGGCACCACTCCTAGTCTGAAAAGAGATTTAGGACTGAGTTGGCTGGCTTTAATCATAAATTCTGGATATCGATATAATATTTGTACTATAGTCTTTTTCACGAGACATGTAGCGTGACGTTTGATCAGAATACATTTCACGCATATTGTATATAAGAATATTTAAAATAGAGAATCCAAAAAATAAACAAGAATATAAAAATTAATCAAATGTCTACTATTATTTTCATTTACATCATATAAGTCAAGAGCCTCCGTAACCGGCCGTAACTATGGGAGTCGAGGAAGCCAGAGAGGTATGTAAGGAAAGAACCTGTTGGAACTCTGTACTCTCTGCCTACCCCGCAAGGGATCTGGCGTGAGGTTATAGATAGATAGATAGATCATATATTGTTGATAAATTTGCGTAATTATTTAAAAAACTTAAAATTTAATAAAACTCCATTATTAAATCCAATCCAATTCACATAAATTGGAACGATGGATGATTTTTCAGACCAATCGCTTGATTCGTAAATAAATAATGAATTTGTTGTATTTTCTTTTCTTTTTGTTCATAAATTATTGTTATTAATATGGATTCATTCTTCGTTATACATTATCTCGATACGATTCTTAACCGATTCTATTTCATTTGATTTTATCATCACATTTCTAGAAATGTCACATTCCAAACGTCACCATACCCATGTCTTGAAAGACTATAGGTTGAAAAAGACGAGCACTACTCTAGGTGTGATATAGCCAACGTGAGAACGAGTTAAATGGTACTGTTGACGAAACAACTCTACTAAAAGGGATATCCCTAGCGACGTCACCGCCGCACTCGTGCACATCACAGACAACAGAACACAGAAAGATACCGACCCCATGGTACTAATACGGTTTCTATGTACGCCACGGGGATAGATGATATCTCACCTTGTTCGCAATTAAAAACGTTCCAACACCACAAAGTTTCAAGTTATTTATGTCCCAGCGTGCAAACTACGGTTTGCTAAAACTATACAATAATATTATAAGCTCTGTTAAGAAACTGTTCCACCGTTGGGTCCACCACGCTGGCCTAGTGCGGGTTAGCGAACTTCACACACCTTGGAGAAACCCTACGGCATGCAGGTTTCCTCACGATGTTTTCCTTTACCGTTAAAGCGAGTGCTAGTTAACTTATAATACGCACATGCTTTCGAAAAGACAGAGGTGCGTGCCGGGGTTTGAACCCTAGACCTCTGACTTTGCAGTCCAACGGTCTAACCATTAGGCTGTCACTGTTAAAACTACCAAAATATATATATCCGAGGTCATTAATAATTTGAAACTAAGTTCTACAGTTGTGAGAAACGAATATGCGGAAGTAAGAGTATATTCAAACGGGGCCGTTTTTGTCTGTCATTTTCTTCGTGATCCGTAATAATGAATAATAATACCTATTGATGTCTCTGGGCCCGTATTCCTTATGATAATGGTATACAGAATACAATTACACGATTATTTCACGAGGACATCGTAACGCGCCGCGTTTGGTAACAGCCCATAGGGGCCTTACGGTTTAATTTGCAGGCTCCGGAAGTATGCGAAATCGCTTCCGAACGCCATGATTAAGGTTAAAGGATTTAAATTAATATAAATATCCATAGGTTTTGGAGTCAAATGATGTAAAATTGGCTATCAATTGAGGCTCTGGCAAAACCATTAGTCCAGTTAAAAGTTAAATATGAGGTTTTTCACTTTCTCGTAAGATTGAAATTGGCGTGACTAATTCGATTATCGAATAAATAAATCACTTCAATGCCTCTAGTTGGTTTGAGCTGGCCCACATAGTTACAAAGTGTAACGATGTGTACATTACATACAAATGAAACGAACGGGAACTTCAGTGAATCAAGTTTATTCAACAAAAAATCAATCGGCGGATGTCTATTGGTACGTGTCTGAAGTTTATTTCGATTAAAATATTAGTTAGGTGTTCTTTTCCGTTGACTTTTTTAACAAAATGAAATTTAGGATTTGATTGTAGTCTTACATAGGCGAGATGATCTTAGGGTCTTAGAGCCTAACACGATCAACCATATATCGACCGGGAGAGTGACAGTGATGCAATTACTTTACAAAACAATAATAAGGGACGGATATATTGAGCGCGCGCTCGAGGATAAACGACGTATGTGCAAAAACTAATTCTATCATTTTTGGAAAAAACTATGCTATGCAATAAAAAACTGGTTTACAAGAACTTTGCTACAATAATTTGCTACGTTTTTAAGTAAATTCTATTGATTAGTTCTGAAGAATTTCGCGTTGGAATCAGGAAATATAAAGCAATAGAGATGACTTTAGATTTTTTTTCTATCGAGAAAATTTCATTTAATCGTGTATTCCTTTTACCAGATTCTAAGATATACAGTTAAAAACCATATTTCGAAATATGAAGTCTTTAATCCATATACTTCTTGAAGTGCATGGAATACTAAAACACGTTTTTTTACGCGGTAGCTCCTTAAGCGGGGCTCGTATGGATCAGTCAGATGGGTAACTGTTTGTAACATGTCTATATTCGAGCGTCACCGTGCTTGAGAAGGCACATTAAAACGTTGGCCTCGGCTACCAGTATACCTGGTAGTCTTTAAGCCAAAGTAGGAAGCCTTATAGACGGATTGAAAGGTCTAAGAGCCGGTGATCACAAATCTCGATTTAGAAGAAAAGGCTTTTGGCCAACAGCTAATTAATTTCATAGCAAAAATGTATGGTCATACTTGTGCGTATGTGGAGTTATGAAAGTATGTGATGTATATGAATAACTTTCACTGTAAGAGCGAATTAAAATATGAGAGAAATATACACCCGTCCAATGAAATAGTTCTGAGTCATTGAAGAACGTATTATGTAACTTTAAACTCAACTCCAATAATTTATTTTTTACCGTGCATTGCTTGCAAATAGTTAATTTTACATATATTTTTATTTCAATCCAATGTATCGCCGGGTCCTGTGCGGCTTACAAAATTGAGACAAGCGGAACATTGAGAATAGTAAACTAAATACATCGATATATTAAATAATACATACGAGTATATCGATGACCAATTAAGTTATTTAAATATTTGGAATGCCATAGTATCCAGATTAGATATCAAGGTGGGAGAATTTGGGAACATAGGAGAATGATTTTTGCAATTCCCCTAACATCTCAGGTGGGATGTTTTTTGTGGAGTTTTACGGGAATGGTTTAAGTTACAAATTATAAGTTTACGATCTCTAGTGTGATGCGGTATGAGACATTAAATTTCTGATATATCTAATATATTTTCAGAATTGTAGGATAACCTTTTCATTTGGAAAAAATACCAAACCTATTTATAAATATATCAAACCTGCATATAAACTTTTAAGATTACCATTAATCATTCAAGAGTTCCGTTATGCGGGGACAATCCAGGTTGCCTAAACAGGTAATCTCTATCTTTATTAGAGCAAGAACACATTGTTTCATTGAACAACGTTTAATTGCAAGTGTACGTGCAAACTTTATATTCATGACTTCTTTTGATTGCAAGTGTTTTTGCTCTTAGTGACACCTGGACGGTTCCAGAATTCAGATGTCTATTTAAATGCGACATGTTAGGTCAAGGGAAGGTGGATCAAAATTAGCTCGAAAGATTATTGGTTTAACTTAGTTGTTCAAAATGAGCTCGGGTGGTTTTTGGTTTATTATAGCTTTGTATTTGAGTGTTTGAATGATTAACGCTGCTGTCCGAGGGGCCTTTACAGCTTCACCAGGCAAGGGGCGAGCGTGCAATATCTACGCTGCTGTCGGACTAAGATATTACAGATCATGTCACAAACACCACACTACACTCCATGATGCTAATTCTTAACGCAAGTCAAAAAGCCACCAACCTTAAGAAGGACTATTCTGGATATGCCTGCTTTTACATGAAATTCATCAAAAATTTCCGCCAGCCTCGGGGGAAGCTGGCGGGGCATTTCGGGTTTCTACCGACTAAAACCGCTGGCCAGGATCGACACTGGGATTTCCGCACTGGTGCCTCTCTGTGTCGGCCCCCAAAGAGCCCACCTTCGGGGGGAGGAGGGAGCCTAAGGACCCGCTCCCCCTTGTGCAAGATATGCTTGCCGTATGGCAAACGACCAATGGGTCAAAATAATAACTGGCTGGTCCCTGTTAAATAAAATATGCAATGCGAGAGACTCAGGCGGAGATGACGTGATGAACTGAATACTTTTGTATGAGACTGATTGTCGTAATAATTATAATTAACCTAATAAAAATAGCTGATGGCGCCTCAAAAACATATTGCGTAATAAGTTTTGCTTCAAAACAACAAATGACAGCGTACTTCCGAGGCTACTCATAATCAGTCCATTATAACCAAACAATTAGATACTCCTAGGCCCATTAGTAAATAATACAACGATTTCATATCTTAACACTTGACAATAAAGTTGTAAATACCGTGTAAAGAAAACCTTGGAATTGACTTCTACGGATGCCGGCTATTTTCTCTATTGAATACGATACAGCATGTTATTAGCTGACCTCGGACGCTCATTCCATTGCATGATTTTGTGTGTAATTTACTGCCAAATTGTAGAATTCGTTGTATAACAAAATATATGGCCGTTTTAAAAAAATTGATCGCTAGTAAAACGTCTAGTTTAGGCGAATTGTTGTAACAACGCGTACTTCAATATGACGGCTCACGTTTAGCCGAAATGTAGAATATTTGCAATTTAGAATGTACTACAAGCAGATGAGCAAATATAATCAGATTAATGATTAACCACCCCCCGCTCAGTGAATATAGGCGCGATGGAATATTAATGATTAACGATTACAATAACATTTTGTAATCTTCAACGTTTACAATTACTATTTTAATCTTGAATCATGCCCATCTTTGACTATAAGTATGGGTTAGGTTATAATTGTGACCAAAACGACGAACAGATCCGAAGTGCAAATATAAACTCGTGACGAACGCGTAGCGCTGATATAAAACAACAGTGGCTCGTACAACCGTATTACAATCCGGCTTAACGTTGATCCGCCGTTTTACAATCAGGCGCAGTATTTATAAACGGCTAGCCGTTTTATAAAGTGACGAATCCTAAAATGTGGCTGGCTGCTTCAAGCACTCACCCGTGGCGATATTTGTGTATCGCAACATGGTTTTGACAATAGTTACAAACGGCACACTTTGCGAATGCTAAACAGACATCAATTTTATCACTGACCCATGACAACGCAAGGGCAATATTGCCCTTACGTTTACTTTCGTATGTTTACACACTGTTATCTCGTGGAATACTCGAGAACTGCAAATTACTATTATGTTTATAAATATAGCCTGTGATAAGACCATCTTCTCAGCAGTATGATGCGTAGATAACGCGTGACATATAAAAAATAACGAGTGATGTAATATTGAATTCTTCATTCAATCGAGTGGAATCGATAACAGATATCTATGTGACGATTATGAAATTGAGTGTAGGTCGGTAAATTATTGCCAAGCGGATAAGAAAAATATTTTAACAAGAGAAATTGGGAAGACAATTCATATTCAAAACATAGAAATAAGTAGGAAAACATTTGTCAAGCTGGAGTTATTAGTACCATTAAAATAACGCGCTTAGCTTCATCTCTACAAGGTGTAACATAATAACGACATGGTGTTGCTGAGCGCGTCGGTCTGCGGTCTCAGAAGGCTAGTTTTACAGTGCGAGCGATATGCTGCTACACATGGTCTTATCTACAATAAGAGTAAATCAGAAGTCATGGTCTTTCAGGCCGGGGGTAAGAGTCCTAAAAAAGAAATTCCGCCTATAGCACTCAAGGGGACTCCATTGAAAAGGGTGTATAAGGCCAAATATCTGGGTCATCTGCTGACTCCCGGACTAAAAGACGATGACAACATTGAACGAGAACGGAGGGCTCTGTCAATAAGAGCTAATATGCTGGCACGCAGTTTCGCACGTTACTCACTCAAGGTTAAAATTACACTCTTCCGAGCGTACTGTACAAGCTTCTACACTTGCAGCCTGTAGGCTAGATTTACTCGACAATCATGCAGCGCCCTCAGAGTTCAGTACAATAATGCGTTCAGAGTCCTAGTTGGACTGCCCCGATTCTGTAGCGCGTCAGGGATGTTCGCAGACGCCAATGTAGATTGCTTCTACACCACAATGCGGAAGAGGTGTGCATCTCTGGTGCGCAGGGCGTGGAGCAGCTCAAACAGCCTGCTGAATATGATTTCCAGCAGGCTGGACTGTCTTTATGTAATCACTGCTGCGCCATCTCGCACGGGAGGGCGCAGTATTGAATCGAATATTTTGTACAACGGAATACTAACATAGGTTAAGTTTTACTAACATGCTGAGTCCTGGTCACTCGAATAAAGAAATTATATTATTATTATTAATAAACGCAAGACCTCAGACACCCCGATTAGAGAATTGCTTTATAAAGTCGAAACGAAAACCAAATTTTCAAATTTAAAGGTTTACCCTTTTTTAAAGCACTTTTATACCCCAATTAACAAATGAAACTTGTACGTGTATGTGCGTTTTGAAAAATACGTTTGGAATGTTCTTCTTGCTATGAATCAAGAATAAATTTAAAAAGCATTTTTTGCAAATTTAAAAAAAATTTAAAATTCATTAAAAATTGTTGGAATCGATTCAGTTACCGATTCAGAACAAACTACTTTCAGGTCTTGCGTTTATTATGTTACAGCTTGTATATCATCACGGCAGATCTCTCGCGGGGTAAGCGGAGAGTACCGAGTTCCAACAGATTCTTACCTTACATACCTAAGCTTTATCTATCTATCTATATCTCACGCCAGATCCCTTACGGGGTAGGCAGAGAGTACAGAGTTCCAACAGGTTCTTTCCTTACATACTTCTCTGCCTACCTCTACTCTCATAGTTCGTCTCATACACGCTCGCCGATTACGGAGACTCCTGACTTGTCCTTCAGATAAGACCCCGTCTATTTGGTCATGATAAGATACCTTATATACCTTAGCTTTATGATGAATAATAAAATTATTTGTTAATATAGTTTACAATATTGTAGGTTTTCTTCTTTAATTACATTGCCTGCATCGTTGGTCTGGTGGCAAAGCGCATCGCTTTGTGATCACGAGGTTCTGGTTTCAAATCCTAGGTCGGACAAATGTAGTTTTTCTAACGAAACATTCCCAGTATGAGTCCGGAGGCTGGAATTGTGCCCGGTATATGGCAATAGGCTCGTCTCCTTTTACATGGGACCTAACATCGTCGGCAAAAAGTGGGTGTACTCAGTACATCTCTGCCACCCCCGCTTGGGGAATAAAGGCGTGACGGTGTGTAATTACATATACAATTCGGAATTTTAAAAACTTGTAATCCGTTGGACGGTGTGCGCTTACAAGGCAATAGTTCAATGATCTCGGCTATACCTACATATAATAAAAATAACCTCATTCGTGTAGTCTGGGGGTGTTGGGTCAGTCAATAAAATTTCTTTCTTTCTTTCCTTTTTCATTTAGAACCATCGATATATCATAACAAGATACATAGTCCCGCACAAAAGTTACACTAAAACGTCCCCAAAACCACGTGAGTCGTTATAATTATGACAAAGACATAAACTGCCTTGTTGATCTAGTAGCAAAGCGCATCGCTTAGTGATCACGAGATCCTGGATTCAAATTCTCGGTAGGATTTCTAATGGAGTTTTTCCAACGGAAACTTCCTAGTATGAGTCTGGAATTGTGCCCGGTATATGGCAATAGGCTCGCCCCCTATTACATGGAACCTAACATCGCCGTCGAAAAGTGGGTGTACTCAGTACAGCTCTGCCACCCCCGCTTGGGGAATATAGGAGTGACGGTGTTTTTTTTTATAAACATAAATTAGGGCATATTACAATATACAGAGTAAGGGACATCTTACTCGTATCAAGTCGTATCACTTAAAGTTGTATTTGCAAAAAGCGAAATACTGTTAATTTTTTAGTACCCTCCACTTTTGCCTGCCTTTTGTTGGTGGCATTTTTCGTGCGGCGAGCATCTTTTTTAATCGATGTTTAGAATACAGTACAAAATGCAAGCCTTATTTCTTCCCTAATATGAATCCGAAACATTTATGCCGTATATACCTACATACGTAGATGATATATACTAATATTCTAATGAGGAAAGATTGGTGTTTGTTTGTAATAGATACACTCTGAAACTACAGAACCTAATTTAATAATTCTTTCACCATTTGAAAGCTACATTATCAAGGATGTAGGTACCGGGGAAGACCTTTTTTTACGTGGGGAAATCCTCATGGACTTCCGCCAGCTTCGGGGGAAGCTGGCGGGGCATGTCGGACTCTTACCGACTAAAAACCCCACGGTGGCCGGCATCGACACTTCCGTGAGGGGCTCCGGGATCTCCGTTAGGAACGCACCGGCGCCCCTCTCTGTCGTGCTCGGAAGAACCCGCCTTCGGAGGGGGGGGGGGGGCGTATGGCTCCGCTCCCCCCTGCACCGTCGGCACGGTGCTCACGGTGGCATGGGCGACACCACGCCGCCGTCCTCCTCGGGGTCGCGCCTGAAGGACGCTTAGGACCCTCTCCCCAACGTCCCACGACCCCAAGGGCCTGCGGATGTTGGTGCAGAGGGGGGTCCGGGGAAGACCTAGACTATCTAACAATGACGGACGATTTAGCGCAGTGGTTAAAAGTTAAGCCGTTCTACCCATTGTGTTTAATAGTCGCGGGTTCGATTCCCGCACGGGACAAATCTTTGTGTGATCCACAATTATTCATTTCGGTCTGGGTATTTGTGAATGTGAATTTTCATGTTTGTAAACGCACCCACGACACAGGAATAAATCCCGGAATGGGGCAACGTTTAAAAAAAACAAAACATGACCCAATAGACCATGACATATCTGAAGGGCAAGTCAAGAGTCTCTGTAACCGGCGAGCGAGTATGATACAAACTATGAGAGTGGAGGAAGCCACTAAAACTGCTAGTAACTTATAGATTGCTTTTGATCAACAATCCATACATATAAAATTATTGTTTATCATAAGGCTAGCGACCCGCCCCGGCGTCGATCGGGTGAATTGTATACATTAACCTACCTCTTGAATCACTTCGTCCATTGGTGAAAACCTTATGAAAATCTGTTTGATAGTTATCGCGTTCAGACAGACAGACAGACAGACGTAGCGGGGGGACTTCGTTTTATAATATGTAGTGATGAACAAAAGCCGTCGTCATACTGATTTATAATACCTACTAGTATTTTTCACATAGGATGGGTACTGACAGTTCTAACTGCCAAACGAAATTAATATTTAATTCAATGGTGATAAAGCATAAACCATAAGTATACCACTCCGATCTAGGTCTCGAACCTATTCGCGCCTATATTAAAAAGGCGACAACACGACACTTCGCGAACGCATCTACCCATGCGAATCCGTTAATCGTAGCCGCCGCCGACTACGATCCCCCCCCCCCCGGACCCCTGCCGCCACCGCCGGCCGCGACATGTTCTCTCCGATCCCCCCGATGCTTTGTCATCCATTCTTTCCGCTCAGAATACGGGCGACGACGACGTAGTCGTAGATCCCCTCCCATAGCCGGCGGTTGACCGGTGCATTTAGTTGTGCACCCCGTCCCCCCACAGTGACTGTCCCAACCGAGGGCGCCTTCAAGAGGCCCTTGCCCTTCTGGCTCGAGCGTAGTGGTTGCACGCTCGCCCTTAAGTCCGGTGAAGCTGTAAAGGCCTCGCGGCCAACAGCGTACATCACACACACACAAACACACACCATAAGTATAGAAACGTTCATGCCTCTTATTGCCATTGAATAAAGTACAATTTTGTTTGGCAATTAGAACTGTCAGTACCCATCGTACGAGGCATGCCTTTTAAGTTCTGTCGTTTCCAGATTTCCCGGCAATTTTGAATTTGGAACTGGTCTATATTCGAATGTGTTTAAATTTTGAATCTCAAAACAGTTGGAAGTATTAGGATTAATGCTATTGTTTAGTCACAGCGTCGATTGGAATCTGTCAGGTTACGTACGAAAATGAATCTTTCTAAGGAAAATGTTCGTGCAATAATTTTCTACAACTTTAGAAGAGGCCTGACACGGCTTCAGTGTTTTGAAGAGCTAACATCTGTGTTCAGTAATGAAGCCCCATGTTTGCGGACTGTCGAACGCTGGTATTTAGAATTCCAGCGTGGACATACTAGTGTTAGTGACAAATCTCGCGAAGAACGCCCAAAATCCGCCTTCACTGAAGATAACATCCTTGCAGTGAGACAACTAATCTTTGAAGATCGTCATGTGACGTATCGAGAGATAGAGGCTCTATTAGGCATCTCAGGGACAACCATTCAGAAGATCTTGCATAAAGCGCTTGGTGTGAGAAAGTTAGTTTGCCGTTGGATACCGCATCTGCTTTCCGACGATCACAAGGCGGCCCGCGCCAGATGGTGTAAGAAAACTCTGCTGTGTATTTTTCTTCAAACGACAAAACTTAAAAGGCATGCCTCGTATGTGAAAAGTACTATAACTAATAAGTATCTACACATACACATTTCCACCCGTACATACATCATTACGTGATTTCGTTTTTTTACGAGTGTCTACATGATGTTAAAAATAAATTAAATCTACTGCCAATTTGCTGTAATAATAAAAAAGCAACCAGTAATTCTAACGGTCCGTTACAAAAACTGTTAAATCATTGAAAGAGCATTCAATCACCAGCAACATTAACACGATTTTAATGATAAAAACTTAATTATAAGCATTCGTAGGTAACCTTCTTGTAATTTTTTTTTTTTTTCATTTCATCACGCCAGATCTTATGCAGAGTATTTCGAGAATACAGGGTTCCAACAGGGTTTTTCACCTAACATTTTCTCCTTTATTTTCTTTTGATATTCCTCTCACACCACAATGGGATTGCCTCGTTGGTCAAGTGGCAAAACGCATCGCTTTGTGATCACGAGGAGTCCTGGGTTCAAATTCTAGGTCGGACAAATGTAGTTTTTCTAACGAAAAATTTCCCAGTTTGAGTCCGGAGTCTGGAATTGTGCCCGGTATATGGCAATGGGCTCGCCGCCTATTACATGGAATCTTACATCGTCGGTGAAACGTGGGTGTACTCAGTACACCTCTGCCACCCCCGCTGGGGAATATAGGCGTGACGGTGTTTACAATAGGAATATTGTTTGTGATCGTGGGTGCATTGTAACACGAAATTTCCACAAATAACCAGACCGAAATAAATCTTTGTGGGACACACAGAGATTCTTTCTGTGGGGCTTGGAAACCACGACATTTTGATACAATGATCCAAACGCTAACTGAACCAAGCCAAATTAACGACCGACTTAGTCTGGTGTTATTACATTTGGCACAATTTCCACAGCCTTGTTACTAAGAAATCATCCACACAGATTTGAAAAATCTTTATTAATTTGAAAGTATTCAAAAATACGTGAAGTTGATGGCGTCTGACTGGGACCAATCCAAGTAAATTATTTTTTTGTGTGTGCGTGTAAATGATGTAAGTTATTAGGCGAGGAGCCTTTACAGCTACGCCAGGCAAGACGTCGAGCGTGCAACGACTATGCTGCAGCCGGAAGGGCAAGGGGGTAATTAGCTCAAGGGCGCCACAAGGAGTAACGGCCTCGGCTTGGACTGTTGCTATGGAGGAGGGCATATAAAAGATTTCTTACCGTGGTGCTCTGCACCGGCCGGCGGACATGTCTGATCCTGTCCGAGTAACACCCAGACTGAAGCTAATTATGAAAAGACTTACTTTATTTCGACTAACTGTTCATACACTCAGGCGAGCGTCAAACAACTGTAAAATACATTGGTCGAATGCAATCACAGAACAGGTAGGTATTCTTTATTCGGTGAATGTAATAATGTCAATAAAAAAATTAAATAAAGTTAAGCTCTTTAGTTATTAAAATTAAAGTGCTTATTCAAATACATAATCAAATTTTTGAGTTGTTATTATAACATTGAGCCAGCGAAAACATGACTATAGCCTTCTTGTCTGCGTCATTGCGTGATATTGCAAAAATAAGTAATGATTACTCGTATCTAGTTCCGGATCTAAGTTGGATCTGATGGTGCTGCCTCTCTTTTAATATACATTAATACACTCATTCCTATATCCACAGTGGTAGGCAGAGAATATAGCTTGCCAAAAGGACACGGACTCGGACACACATCTTTCGTTTCGTCTACATTCAAACATCACAAGCATTTCCATCAATTGAGAGTGCTTCACACTTGAGGCTTTTTAAGGCAACCATTAATTTCATACTTGCAGACACACAAGCTGTGCTAAGCCGGTGGAGTGAATATTTTGGACAAACGTATGGAGATGCCCCGGATACTGGCACCAGAATCAACAGAGGACATCACTATGAAAGAAGTTGAATGGGCAATAGGAAGTATGAAAAATGGTAAAGCTGCGGGAGTCGACATGATATCTGCCGAGATGATCAAATATGGTGGAACTTGCGTCCGGGACGCCTTCCGGGTCCTTGCAAACCTTTGCTGAAGGACCGGTAAAGTCCCTACAGATTTGCGCCGCGTAGTCATAGAACCCTTGTATAAAGGCAAGGGCTCACAATATGACTGCGCCAATTACAGAGCTATCAGTTTGATCAGCTTGGCAGCCAAGGTATACGGTAAAATTTTTGAATGGATAATGCGCGAGAAGTCCCATGGAATGCTGTGCGGGGCACAAGGGGGTTTCAGGTCCGAAAGAGGATGTTCGGATCAAGTTTTCTCCCTCCGCAACATCTTAGAGAAGCATCTGGCAGTGGACCGGAACGTTTTCTGCGGTTTTGTGGATCTGGAGAAGGCGTTTGACAGAGTTGTGCCAAAGACACTTTGGGACATTTTGCCAGAGTATGCTATAGATGGCCCTCTGTTGCGAGCCGTCCAGTCCACTTATGTGGATTGCAAGGCATGCGTACGGGTGGGTGGTAACAGGTCACCCTGGTTTAGCGTTGAAATCGGCGTCAAGCAGGGTTGCATTTTGTGCGCTAGACTGTTTATAATATATCGGAATAAAAGTCTTCAAATAATGAAAACGATGAATGAAGGTGTACAAATGGGTGACCTAGTGGTAAACCATCTACTATATGCAGATGACGCGGTTTTAATAGCGCCAACAGCCACTGATCTGCAAACACAAGTCACAGTTATGAAAGACGACTGCTGCAGCTTACATTTGAATGTAAAGAAAACCAAGATCATGGTTTTTGAAAGGGAAGAAATCAGAACGAATGCAAGGATTGTGGTTGGTAACGATGTGCTTGAGCAAGTGAATGAGTTTGTATATTTTGGATGCACCTTCAGTAAGGATGGGAAATACACCGCTGACATAGAGATAAGAGTGAGTGGGAAAAGAGTAAAAGGTGCAATTAAAAAAGTTACTTGGGAGCCATACGTAACGGATTGCTTGTCCCAACGGTGTTATATGGCAGTGAGAGCTGGGTATTTAAGAAGGAGAATGAAAGTAGGATAAATGCGAGCTCTGCGGAAGATGGGCGGAGTGAAGCTGACCGACCGTATTCGCAACAGCGTAGTAAGAAAGCGAGTAGGTATGAAAGATAGTATCGGTGATGAGAAAGAAGAATGATAACAATCAGTTCATAAATTAAGACATTATAAAAAACACAGACGAATTGTCAACCTTCTCCTTGTTTGAAGTCGGTTAATATTCTGATTAGTTTTATGGCAGGGTATTTATAGCATTGATGTAATACCCATAATATCTCAATCTACGCATTCGTATTGTTTGTCGTTAAGGAGTTCCCTGGTGTATCTTCTAAGTCCAAGGTCCAATACCGATGAAAATAAAATGAGACCACCTTGGAGCTATACTGAACCCAATGCAAAAAGAACCATCAAAATCGATTCATAATTGACGGAATGATCGCGTAACATACATACACAAAAAAAAGTACATTCGAATTGAGAACCTCCTCCTTTTTAGAAGTCGGTTAAAAAATATATGACGACTTGTAAAGGTTCATTCTGGTCTGCCCTTTAATGTACTATCCAGTGACTGACGGATGCAACCTTGGCTAAAAGTGCAAATAAGTTTAATTTTGTGGGATACGTCGACAATGTTCTTGAGGACCAATTTGTATGTGTAGTTATGTAACTTAGCATACCTGTGGTAAATAGCAATACTGTAGATGGCGGGCCACTTGCCCCGGGTCTCTTCACAGATGCCCTTCATCGCCTTGAGGGCCATCGGCTCGTACGCCTCGTACTCCAGCCGGAGGACCTGCCAACAAACACAAGACATGAAATTATCACTTTTTTTTCTTTCAACACGTTAACCTTAAAGGTTCTCAAAAATAGGTTGCTCGCGACCGAGATATTATTATTATAGAGGCCAGTGACAAACACTTAGTGTTGTAAAAATGAACGTTGAAGAACCGGGGAAGACCTAGACTATCCTACCACAACCAAATAGTCTTATCTGAAGGAAAAGTCAAGAGTCTCCGTAACCGGCGAGCGTGTATGAGACGAACTATGAGAGTGGAGGAAGCCAGAGAGGTATGTAAGGAAAGAACCTGTTGGAATTCTGTTCTCTCTGCCTACCCCGCAAGGGATCTGGCGTGATGATATAGATAGATAATCATAAATACACCGTCACACACACAAGCGGGGGTGGTTAATCATTAATGTGATTACATTTTACCCATCTCTGAAATCAAGTCCCCTCGCCCCGGCTGTCTGTCTGTCTGAACGCGATCAACTCAATAACTACGAACGGATTTTCACACGGTTTTCACCAATAAAAGGAGTGATTCAAGAGGAAGGTTTATGTGTATAATTCACCCGTGCGAAGCCGGGGCGGGTCGCCAGTTTTGATATAAAATACAAAAAAATGTTTATATCAATCACTTAAGGTATTTTACATTAAATTGCATTGCTAAATATTTACATTACATTGTCAAAATAGTTCTTAGTTTGAAATAATAGTTCCTACTCGTGTAAATTGCAAAAGTAATTAGATAAATAAATCTACCAGAATAATTTTCTTATCTACGTTTCACATTTCTTAAATAAATTAATTTTATATATTTAACACCCAGACGAACTATGACATTGAAGGAAGCCAGAGAGGTCTGTAAGGAAAGAACCTGTTGGAACAGTACTCTCTGCCTACCTCGTAAGGGATTTGGCGTGATGATAGATTAAACATCTTCCGGCTCATGATCATGATAATAATGATATATTTAACACAATATTGCGTAAGTATAACATAGTAACAGTACCAACATTTTTATTTTTATGTTACATGATAAAATTGTAGAGCGGGCTATGTCTACACTAATATAAGAAAAATCTTAAAAAAAACCGACTTAAAAAAGCAAAAAATATATATTTGAGTTTGAAGTGAATACCGGTACCGGTTAGTGTAGTCGGTTACTTGGCACCGACTTCAAATATTTATTTTTTGCTTTTTGAAGTCGGTTTTTGTTTTAAAAGATTTTTATTTTACAATTTTAAGTGACAAGTGAATTATTTACTAATATTTATATACCTATATTATATTATTTTGCTGAGTTGTACAGCAAGGTACCGGATTGATATAATAACCATAATAACGGAATCTATACATTTGTGCTGTTCGCCGTTAAGGAGTCCCCTGATGTATCTTCAAAGTCCAAAGTTCAATACCGATTTCATTAAAATGGGACCAACCTCGAAACCATACTAAACCCAACGCAAAAAGAATCATCAAAATCAGTTCATAAATAAAGACGTTATAAAAAACACAGACGAATTTTCGACCTCCTCCTTTTTTTAAGTCGGTAAATATTCTGATTAGTTCTATGTCAGGGTACCTATAGGATTAACGTAATACCCATAATATCTCAATCTACACATTCGTATTGTTTGTCATTAAGGAGTTCCCTGGTATATCTTCCAAGTCCAAGGTCCAATACCGATGAAATTAAAATGGGACCATCTTGGAGCTATACTGAACCCAATGCAAAAAGAATTATCAAAATCGATTCATAATTGGCGGAATGATCGCGTAACATACATACAAAAACACATACAGTCGAATTGAGAACCTCCTTCTTTTCGGTCAATAAAGAGGAAAGATTTGTATTTTTGTATATTTGTAACGAATAAACATAAAAACTACTGGACCGATTTTAATTATTATTACCACCATTGGTTAGCTACATTATCCAGAAGTAACATAGGGCAAAGAACATAGACCCGGTGGGTGGCGCTGTTATCGTGGGAAACTGCTAGTTACTTAATAAATTGGACGATTTACCGCACAATATTTAAATAATACTAATTAAAAAGGACTTGGCTAGGTGGTCAAAGGTCGGACATTTTGAAAGTGCCCCCGCAGAGTTAATACAAAATAAATTATTTGAGGTTGAATTTGAGTTCGGATAGGATCGAGAAAATGTTTGTGTCATACTATTTTCTCTCGTTCTGGGTGTTTGTCTATCTATCTATATCATCACACCAGATCCCTTGCGGGGTAGAGTCTCGGTATTTGTGTACCCTCCCGATGCCCTTACATCCCTTCTTTCGGATACAGATACCGCACACAGGATCAGACACCGACCTCACGCGCCCTTAAGCTAGTTGCCCCCTTGCCCTGCCCTGACTCGAGCGTAGTGGTTGCACACTCGCCCTCTTGGCTGGCAAAGCTGTAAAGGCCAACGGCGCGGCCAACAGCGTAGATCATTCCCACACACACACACGGTGTTTGTGTATGAGATATTCATATTTGTAAACTCAACCAGGATACAGCAAAAAACCAGCGTGGTGCATGTTTTTATAATAAAATAATAATAACTAAGAGTTAAAATAACAGTTTTCAAGATATACCTCTCTGAGAATTATATTATACATATATTTTTAAGGCGTTACACAGTCATGTTTTAATTGTATAAATTATAAACTAATGCGTTGTGCCATTGCACTCGGTGGTCTCTTCACTATTTTAGATTTATTTTGATGAATGTGTTACGCTGAAACACCGAAAACGCTCAATGAGCGAAACAACAGCTCACAACGCGTCGCGGTCAGTCTAAAACATCGTGTAAATTCGTGTTATGGCTTTCATGATAACGCTCATGACGCGTTGTGGCAATTACAAAAAGACCACATAACGAAATTCGTGTCGGGGCTATCATGCTATACCACCAAACGCGCTGAGGCAGTAAAGAAAAGTTATAACGCGTATAGAACCAAACCGGAATAAGACGCACAGTGATTTTGCGATATGTTACTAGTCTCGAAACTACTAGAAATCCTTGGGAAATATTTTTTGTCCTCTAATAAGTACCAGAAAGAAAATGTTAATAATGCTTCTTCTGCTGATAAAATTGAAAACCACTGCATGACATATTTGTCATTATAATAATATAATATTATCCCTGTTAAGAAACTGTCCCACCGTTGGGTACGGACCTCCTCTCAAACTGAGAGGCCATAGTCCACCACGCTAGCCCAGTGCGGGTTGGCGAACTTCACACACCTCCGAGAAACTGTTAGGCATGCAGGTTTCCTCACGATGTTTTCCTTCACCGTTAAAACACGTGACAGTTAATTTTATGAAGCACAAATTAAATTTATCGTGTCATTAAAATAAAATTACATTCGTTATTTATTGATATTACTTTACATTAAAAAAATAAATTATAACGTAATAAATTATTGGTGTAAAGATGAGAAAGGGCATGCTCCGTTGGTTCGGGCATATAGAAAGAATGCCAGAGGAAAGAATGACAAAACAGATATACAATGTGAAAGTGGAAGGATGCAGGTACCGGGGAAGACCTAGACTATCTTACCACGACCAAATAAACCGAGTCTTATCTGATGGAAAAGTCAAGAGTCTCCGTAACCGGCGAGCGTGTATGAGACGAACTATGAGAGTCGAGGAAGCCAGAGAGGTATGTAAGGAAAGAACCTGCTGGAACTCTGTACTCTCTGCCTACCCCGCAAGGGATATGGCGTGAGGTTATAGATAGATAGATAGATAGATAGATAGAAATTATTGATTTATTGTATCGCGTCATGGATTTTCTTCACTGCCACAACGCGTTATGGTTGACTGCCACGACACGAATTTAGCTATATGATATTTCTGTGATTGCCACAACGTGCCGTGAGCGTTTGCATAAGAGCCGTAACTTCGCGATGTGGCAGTTTTACAGTGACCACGACGCGTTGAAAGCTGTTTTTTCGCTTAGCGAGCCTTTTCCGTAGTTGAGCGTTACATATATATACAAGATGTAACATAACAAACGCAAGACCTGAACCTCCACTCCGATCTAGGTCTCGAACCTATTCGCGCCTTTATTAAAAAGGCGTCAACACGTCACTTCGCGAACGCATCTACCCATGCGAATCCGTTAATCGTAGCCACCGCCGACTACGATCTCCCCCCCGACCCCTGCCGCCACCGCCGGCCGCGACATGTTCTCACCGACCCCCCCGATGCTTTGTAATCCCTTCTTTCCGCTCAGAATACGGGCGACGACGACGTAGACGTAGTAGTAGAACCCCTCCCATAGCCGGCGGTTGACCGGTGCGCTTAGTAGTGCACCCGTCCCCCTACAGCGACTGTCCCAACCGAGGGCGCCCTCGAGTATATCACCTCTTGCCCTTCTGGCTGGCTGGAGCGTAGTGATTGCACGCTCGCCGTTAAAATCCGGTGAAGCTGTAGAGGCCTCGAGGCCAACAGCGTACATCATTCACACACACACACACACACACACGCAAGACCTGAAAGTAGTCTGTTCTAAATCGGTAACTGAATTGATTCCAAAAATCTTTAATGTATCTTACTTTTTTTTTTATTTGCAATATGGTTTTCTCCTATAGTGCGCTATAAAAAACTAAATTTATTCTTCATTCATAGCAATAAGGAGATTTTAAATTTGCATTCCTAAAACGTATTTCTCAAAACGCACACATTCATGTGCAAGTTTCATTGATAAAATTGGGGTATAAAAGTGCTTAAAAAAGGGTAGAAGCCTTTAAATTTGGAAATTTGGTTTTCGTTTTGAATTTATGAAGTAATTCTCCAATCGGGTTGTCTGAGGTCTTGCGTTTATTATGTTACACCTTGTATTCACAACTGGTCTCGCCTACACCAAACTAGTTTAACCAAATGATTATTTATCAGTTTTAACAAACTTACCAAGGCCGCATACTAATATATCTCAATGACTACTTTTGACACTTTAAAGGACTTCAGAATTACACAATAACACTTATATTCAGTTTACGGAAATAATATTATCATAATGCATGTAAGGAAAGAACCTGTTGGAACTCTGTACTCTCTGCCTACCCCGCAAGGGATCTGGCGTGATGATATAGATAGAATATTATATATATGCGGTGGAAATGCGAGCTCTGCGGAAGATGTGCGGAGTGAAGCTGACCGACCGTATTCGCAATAGCGTAGTGTGTGTGTGTGTGTGTGAATGATGTACGCTGTTGGCCGCGAGGCCTTTACAGCTTCACCGGACTTAAAGGCGAGCGTGCAACCACTACGCTCTAGCCAGCCAGAAGGGCAAGAGGCGACATACTCGAGGGCGCCTCGGTTGGGACAGTCGCTGTAGGGGGACGGGTGCACTACTAAGTGCACCGGTCAACCGCCGGCTATGGGAGGGGATCTACTACTACGTCGTCGTCGTCGCCCGTATTCTGAGCGGAAAGAAGGGATGACAAAGCATCGGGGGGGGTCGGTGAGAACATGTCGCGGCCGGCGGTGGCGGCAGGGGTCGGGGGGGAGATCGTAGTCGGCGGTGGCTACGATTAACGGATTCGCATGGGTAGATGCGTTCGCGAAGTGACGTGTTGACGCCTTTTTAATAAAGGCGCGAATAGGTTCGAGACCTAGATCGGAGTGGAGGTAATAGCGTAGTAAGAAAGCAAATAGGTATGAAAGAGAGTATCGGTGTAAAGATGAGAAAGGGTACGCTCCGTTGGTTCGGGCATATAGAAAGAATGTCCAAAGAAAGAATGACAAAACTGATATACAATGCGAAAGTGGTAGGTAGGACGTTTAGGGTAGTAAAAGGTAGGTAGGTAGGAGGTAGGAAGGACTATCTTACCATGACCAAATAGACCGGGTCTTATCTGAAGGACAAGTCAGGAGTCTCCGTAACCGGCGAGCGTGTATGAGACGAACTATGAGAGTAGAGGAAGCCAGAGAGGTATGTAAGGAAAGAGCCTGTTGGAACTTTGTACTTTCTGCCTACCCCGTAAGGAATCTGGCGTGATGATATAGATAGATAGAGAGAGACAGAATATTATCATGTTTATAAATTTCTTAATTTTTCATGTTTAAGGACGGCTTGATACAGTGGTTATGAGCTTAAGCCGCTCCCCGCTCATTGAAACGAGTAGTCGCCGATTTGGTGTCACCGCACGGGACAAATCTTGATGTAATCTACAAATGTTTGAGCTTTGGTGTCGTTTCGGTCTAGGTGTTCGAATTTTTTGTGTGTATGTGCGAGTGAATTACCCTGTTGGCCGCGGGGCCTTTACAGCTTGAATTTCATGTTTGTAAACGCACCCACGACAGGAACAGTTCCTAGTGTGGGGTTAGGTTTGATAAAAAAATCCAGTTAAGTTCAATTGACTACTATCTTTCGCCGTTCAGAGGACTAATCTTTCATATTAAACTTTTTGAATGATTGCTTTTTTCGCAGTTACTTTTTTTTTATAATTATAATATTTTTATGATGTATTCCGAAAAGAAAGGTTAAATTATTTGCTTGTGATTTTAACTAGTGTACAATAAAGATTACTGTCTATAAAATGTTGTGAACCCCGGCGCCTGCGCTGGTGACATTTATTGTGACATCATGATGTCATATTGGTCATGACCAGTATCACACACGAATACCATCTCAAGTGTAAAAAAGTAACAGAGATCATTGTAGAATATATCGCAATTAATTCCGTAACATACAAACTAGCAAAAAAAAAAAAAAATTACCATTAGGGATCAGGTCAGTGGCTGAAATCATGGTAGACCTTAAAAATGTTGAGCAACAGACAAATAAAATATATATATATATGCGTATGCGCACCGCCTAAGGTGATCATGATTTGAACGACAACCGGTTGAAGTGACTTCTTAGGAATACAAAAGATAAAAATAATGTTTGACAAAAGAATCTTAATGTGAAATAGTTTTTCGAATTCTTTCACCGTCTAAAACACATATATCTATTGAGTTCTTAGATTTACGCGAATATTACACATGAAATAAAACTATTTTACGGATTTTATCGCGGTTTATTTTTTTTTTTTTTTTTTTTTTTATTTTTAGTTCATAACTAAAAATAAAAAAAAAATAAACCGCGATAAAATCCGTAAAATAGTTTTATTTCACACATATATCTAGTTTAAGATAATTTTAAAAACAGGACGTTTCATTTAAAGCAGTTTTGAAAGAGTGTAGATATTAAAATATTCAAAAAACAACCAATAGGTACATAAGTAGTATATTTTTCATTATTTTGTTAATTCGTTTTTGTAAAATTGCTACCCACTTGTATTTTACCAACATAATAACGGGTTAATCAAATAATAATCAAAAAATGTGAAGAAATTAATCGAATATCTATATAATTTAATTTCTTTTGAGCAGATCGGCAGCCATTTATTTTATTAATATTAACAGCTTATAAGTAATAACACCTAACACCCCACGACGAACCAAGGACGCCATATTATCAATATAAATGTTCTAGAAATATTTGCGCAAGTGATAAAATTTGTTTCCAAGTGTGTACAATTTGAGATAATGTTTGGAGATGAATTTTAATGTTGTTTAATATGTCTGCCGTATGACGTTTTCATATTATTAAAAATTGTCAAAAACACAATTTAATGATATTTTCGGTGAATAATTTGGCGGGAATAACATGTTTTTGGTAGACTGATAATGCTTATCTACGATTTTATCGTTTGCGTATTTCTATGATAGATATTTGGTTCACAAATTCCTAATGCAGGGATTAAACTTTATTTCAGGTACAGTGGAGTGGAAATCTAACTTAGCAATGCAAGCATGTAATATGGTGTTGCAAAAATGATTCGATCATTTAGCGCTGAGTCGACGCTCACGAGCGTTGAAACACGTAGAAGTCGCGAGCGTTTTAAGCGCCGACTCGAGCGTTTTTACAACACTAATGTTATATTTAGGACACTTAGATACAAGATAAGTTTATCATCGGCGATCGGCAATTTAGCGACTGTATAGATGCTATATCGCGCGTTGACATCTAAAGAAATATATAAAATACAAATAAATGCGAGGGTGGTACATCAGAAAAAGCATGGGCTAGTATAAAAATTGCCATGGAGATATTTTTATGAAAACAATATCATTACGGGATAAAGATAATCTGATATCAGGAGTTTTCCCAAACAAGAGCAACACAGAATGAGGCTTGAGGGGCGAAGGGAGTATGTGAACAGGGAACAAGGAAATGTCAGTCAGTCGACGCTGCCGCGGTACTGCTTATTACTCTAGGCGGGAAGTGGCAGTGGCAGTGTGTAAACCGGGTATTGGACTTGATAGATGCACATGAGATGTTTATCTAATACGTAATGTGGAAGTCCCCTTATCAGTTTTATGAAACAATAAATCATAGAACTGAGATAAGAGCCATATCGCTTATCATACGCTGGAGGAGTTATCGCCGAAAACATTTATTTTTCACATAATGTAACTATTTCACCATTTATAATTAGTTTCGTTGGTTTTAAATGACCCATGCTACGGGGATATGGGCTTAATACCCATCATGACGTACGCTTGTGAGGTTTTTGGGCACGCCGCCCGCTCTCATATCGATAGACTCCCAACGGTTCAATCCCGTTTCCTCCGCAAAGCCGTCGGAGCCCCGTGTTTCATACGGAATGTCGATCTCCATTCCGATCTCGATCTCGAACCTATTCGCGCCTTTATTAAAAAGGCGACAAACCGATATATTTCGAAAACGTCTAATCATAGAAATCCGCTAATCGTAGCCGCCGCTGACTATGAAGCTAACTCCCCTCGTACCGGCCGCTACGGCCGTTCGCAGCATGTTCTCACCGACCCTCCCGATGCCCTTACATCCCTTCTTTCGGATACAGATCCCGCATACAGGATCAGACACCGACCTCGCTGGCGAGGTCGCAGAATCCCTAGCCCGCCGGCCAGTGCAGAGCACCACGGCGAGACACCTAATATACGCCCTCACGCATAGCAACTGCCCAAGCCGAGGCCGTTCCTCCTTGAGGCGCCCTTGAGCTAGTTGCCCCTTAGCCCTGTTGGGTCGAGCGTAGTGGTTGCACGCTCGCCCTCTTGTTCGGTGAAGCTGTAAAGGCCCCGCGGCCAATAGCGAAGATCATTCACACACACAAATAAATCGTACTCCACCACGCGGAACCAGTTCGTATTGGCGGAGGCAGGTCTGTGGCCACCAGATGTTGGAACGTATCAAGCCGCCTATAAGGCTTTCAATTCGACTTAACGACTACCATATTACGCGGTAACCGGGACCAACGGCTTAACGTGCCTTCCAAAGCACAGTGACCCTCGAATATGAAAATACCACAAACGGTCACCCCTTCCGGGACGACCTACTCGAACGCTGCTTGACCTAGGTAATCGATAAGAACACCGCGGTCGCACAGCGCTACGAGCACTCAAAAAGATATATAAATGTGATATTTAAATTTTGTTTAGTGCCTTTGCAGGGTTTATACAAAATAAATTTATTTGAGTTTCAGTTCAGAGGTGCCTGAAGAACGGCGATAAACTGAGGTACTTTATTACACAACAATTATCTTATCACGAACGAATTATGAGAGTAGAGGAAGCTAGAGAGGTATGTAAGGAATGAGCCTGTTGGAACTCTGTACTCTCTGCCTACCCCGTAAGGGATCTGGCGTGATGATATAGATAGATAGATATCTTATCACGGTGAACTATTCGTACGTTTTGTGTATACAGGTCGACCGCTTTAGGAAAAGGCATTGAGGTAAATACATAGAGAAGCAAACGTCACTTCGGCGCGTCGGAAAAAGTGTAACAACTTAAAAGTATGCCGACGTAGCGCAGTTGTTAAGAGCTTAAGCCGCTCTGCCCACTGCGTCTAATAGTCGCGGATTCGAGTCCCGCACGGGACAAATCTTTGTGTGATCCACAATTATTTGTTCCGGTCTGGGTATTTGTGTATGTGAATTTTCATGTTTGTAAACGCACCCACGACACAGGAATAAATCCTAGTGTGGGGCTACGTTTAAAAAAAAAAAAAGTCCAATAAATAATTTGGAGTAAACATATATCCATCTCTTTTACTCTTGTTACCCACCATACCGATATTACGTTGATCCGATAGAGGTAGCAATATTACTAGTAGTAGGAGGCTCAGTGTTGCTTACTATATGATTATTTCCCACAATTTAAATGCACAATGAATATAATTTTTTAATGATGTTATGAATATAATTTTTTATTATATATATTTTTAATTAACTACGTTACATTTCAGATAGTATCCAATACATAAATTAATAAAATAAATTATTATAGTACCTAATTCATTTTATTCTATATGAAATTAGAATTGTTACACAGATTATTTGGATATTAGTTAATAGTGTCCATTAGGGTATGTGGTCAAACCATGAAAATATTATTGAATGAGTACTAAACAAAACACACCTAATGTTATCTATTGCATTATTTACAAAATATGCAGGTTGATTGTTGCAGTCTATTTAGAGCGGGTAAAATAAATCTCTCTCACCTCGATTTGTGAGAGAAGGCCATTGCCCAGCAGTGGGCAGTATATATAGGCTAATATTGTTTATTATAAAATAAATACAAATTTACAAAATACGTATCTCTTCAACAAACTCAGTAAAACGTTGTTGCCTATTTCCTGTTTCCACTTCTTTATCCAGACGTTAAGAGTGGTAGGCCGCTCCAGTTACTAGACTGAATAGTGGCGGGTCCGATTCCCACATAGTACAAATCTTTGTGTGACTCACACATTTTGTTTAGGTCTGGCTATTTATTTGTGTAATTTCCATGTTTGTAAACGTACCTGTACGGGCCAGCCCGTCCGTTTGCATCATCAGCATTTTTACGTCACATGCACATCATATTAATTACGATCATCAGTTCGCAATCGGTTAGCAAGAAAATCGCGCGCGTGCTCACATACATACATATCATACATTAATTCTTATTTATCATTAAATCATTGAATAGTGATAATTTGGACTATCAATAAACCTTTTAATTATTACAATGTCAAGTGTATCATTTATCATCTTCAAAAAACGCTATACGATTACAGTCTAACCCGTACAGTACCCACAACATTTAATAATTACCAGGTGGCGCTTTTTAAAAAAAAAAGGATAGAAAAACTACACACATATATGATGTGAGGATTGTATTACATTTATTATTTATTTTATGTTTATGGCATCACGACGACGCGTATTTTGCCAATGTCAAGTATTACGAATATTCAATTCTAAATTAATTCAACTCCCCGATGAACTTGATGACAAGGATGATTATGAAATTGATAAAGTGTCACCCTGGATAGTAAAGCGGTGGATACTTTACATACCAACTGCGACGGCCGTTTTGAGGGAAGTCGAAAAGGCGCGTTTCATCAGTTTGTTACAATTACCTTCACTCATGCACATAATAAGAATACATAATGATTAATATTCCACCAACATCACACTTTATTAGTCGAAATAACACAAGTTTTGGAAATTAAAACAAATTGACAACATCAATCTTCGACTTCCCGCCAAAACTCTCATATATTATTTCAATAATATCAAATTAATTTAAAAAACAAAAACATATGTATACAGAAGAATTGAGACCCTCCTTCGTTCTTGTGAACGCGGTTTAAAGTATTCGAAATTTAAAAGGAAATTCCGTGTAATTTCATTTTATTTACGTTCTCAAAAAAATCTTTTTCCTATACTATCACATTGGGACGGTTTCATTTCAATTCGATTTTGTAGTATGTGGCACGGCTTTAGGGGGCTCAAGGCGTACGTATCCAATGCCTGTAACAACCTTAGACAATCCTTCTACTTCTTTAAGTTATGGCTTCACACTATTTTAAGTGTATTTTGCCAGTGTCCAGTGAGTAGCATAATCGTGTTTGTTTAAATTAATTCATTTCCCCGATGAACTTGATGTACCCCACCCTGAATAGTAAAGCGATGGATACTTTACATACCAACTGTGACGGTCGTTTTGAGGGAAATCAAAAACGCACATTTTATCACTTTGTTACAAGTACCTTAACTCATATAGGAATACATAATGGTTAATATTCTACCCATATTACACAATTCGAAATAAAACAAGTTTTGTTTATTAAAACAAATCGACAACATCACTCTTCGATTTCCCGCCAAAACTCAACAATCCTTATTAATTAAAACTAAACGCAATTGCCAATAAAAAAAAAAAAAAATTAAAAACTAGAAATATATATATATATATATATATATATATATATATATATATATATATATATATATATATATATATATATATATATATATATATATAAAAGACATAATAATTCTTGTCTGCATAAATAATCTGTACAGAACCAATTAAAGTCTAGTGCACTACTGCAAACAAATCCTTTTAATAGAATATAAAAAATGATAATTAAATCTCTTTTGAAAAAAAAAACAGATAATTACCAGTATTGACTATGAGGAAGTTATGGTACTATATTAACATTTCTACAAGCAGAAAAAACCCAAGCAGAAAATAATGTTTACAAACCTTTTTGCCTTCAAAGTTATCTCTTGTCGTGCCGATGAATACTGAGACCGCTCCACAGCTATCATCAGTGACGAGTTCAGTGATCTCGTCCACCGATAGTTTGTCTACAGTTAGTTTTAGATGATCCATCCTTTGCAGTTCACTTCGGGTATGTATAAGTCAATAAATTTCTCTTCCCCAATTGTCATTGACTTTAAACATCTATCCTCTCTGGATATGGAAGTTTATGATGGTGATTTCAGTGATTCAGTTATATCAATGTATTGATAAGTATACAAGCTTATTATAAAATTAAATAGTTAAGTTTAATAATAGTTAAACACTAAAATACTGCAATCTATCTGTTTCTTTAGTCCACAATATTGTATCTTATCCACCACTGATGGGGGGTATCACAGCTATGTTATCTCTGTCCCTGATCTCAATATCTATTGTTTCTTCGCAAACTTCCTCATTCTTCGCCAGCAAGATATTGTTTTTAATTGGCTCCAAGTTAAAGTTTTCTGTTATTATTGTTAGTAATTTATCGTAACTTATTTTTGTTGGGAGTCGAATTGTTGACTCCCTGGTGCCGGCCAGTTCTTTGGATTGTGCGAAAAACAATAGTTTCACTGTGACAACATGCTCAATTTCCATATTTCATACTGAAACAAAAAGAACATTGTTACTGTAACTTCGAAAATAATAATGAACGAATTCTTTTTATTACTTAACATATTACTTAAGGTGCTTTCTAATTAATACATAAACCTAGATAATAAACGTAAAATCCACCATCAGGATTTTTAGACCAAACAAACAGTGTCTTATTTGAAGGTCAAGTTGCCTGTCAAGAAAATCTGTAACTGGCGAGCATGTATGAGATGGACTATCAGAGTTGAGAAAGCCAGAGAGGTCTGCAAGGAAAGAACCTGTTGGAACTCTGTTGTCCCTGCCCATATATATATATATATATATATATATATATATATATATATATATATATATATATATATATATATATATAAATATAGAGAGCGAGATTTTACATTGTCTATAAAAGTCAGTTTGACCCAATGTTCATAATATTTATTACACTACACTAATATTTTTGATCTTTTAAGCAGAATTTAATAAATGCATAGGTACTTGAAATATAATTACTGAATAATCAATAAATTTGATATATGTATGACCTATAATGATGTTACTTGTATATTTTTGTGACACTACTGTATCAGCATGCTTCCATTAGATACTTGAGAATGCAAGTAATGTGTGCAAAAAAAATGTATAATTGTGTTCTTTACAATTTTCAGAAACTTTCTGATGATTTGGCGATTCAACACTTTAATCATAGTTAAATTTAATATTGACTTGTTTTTCATTATCTATATCATCACAATATATTCTTTTCTGGGTAGGTAGAGAGTACAGAGTTCCAACAGGTTCTTCCCTAATTTGTTTTCTTATTTGAATCAGAGATCGGCAAAATGTAATCACATTAATGATTAACCACCCCCGCTTGGGGAATATAGGCATGATAGTGTATTAATGATTAACAATTACAATTACATTTTGTAATCTCCAATGATTACGATTACATTTTTATCTTGAATCATGATTGAATTTTACAAAATGCAATTGTAATCATTATTCTGATTACATTTTGCCCATATCTGATTTGAATTGATTGTAAAATTCCACACGCCAAGCATAAAATGCTGAAAATTAATGTTTAGGGATAAAACTAATTTTCTTTAAGTCTATAAGAAAATAAATGGTACTCTCATTATGAAACTGCGCAGGGTTTGAAAAAACTATTAAACAATTTTTAATAAGTTTTGGTATTGTATAGGTAGATATTTCAAAGAAATGTTTGTATTGAAGTAATTCTTTCACTATTGTTTTGGTACCAATTTCATAGTTGGTAATTATGAATTAGTAATTAAAATGAGATTATAAATCAAATTTCTTTTGACCTGTTGGAACTCTGTACTCTCTGCCTACCCCGCAAGGGATCTGGCGTGAGGTTATAGATAGATAGATAGATTTCTTTTGACAAATATAGAAAGTTAAATTGAATACTTCATAACTACGGGACCTGTATTTTCTCCTAACCTACCACACAGTAGACATAGCATAATAGTGTACAAGGAAAGAGCATTTAAATTACACAAAACATTACATAAGTAACCATAATATACTTCTAGAAATCACTGTCACTTTCCAATTATACCTTTCACTAACCCTTTTTTAAGTAAGGAAACATTTGAATATCACGAAAACTTGTAAACACATAAATGAGACAAATAACAGAACTGGTTTGAAGATATCAAAATGATAAAAATAGAATTACTTCTTGCGCCAACTGCGCGCTGCTCGTTACAATTTATCAATTGCAATAGACAGGTCCAGCTCTCACCGCTCTCGAACGACGACTAAAGCTCTTTGGATAGAAATTAATGAACGACCAACCAACCGGCAAACCCTAACAGGTTTTGCAACGACCCGAAACATATCAATAAATAACACAAACCAACAGCAAAGAAAATATAATTACACATGTTTTCGTTCTTAGCCCTAATTAATGCAATTATTTTCCAAGAATAACACGCAATTATCGATTATCAACTGGCATGAATTACTGTAAAGATGATAAATAACATTAAGAGGTTATGATGTTAACCTTGACATTATTGCGACATTATTTATAGATATTGTTTTAACTAAAACAATAGTATACGTTTATTACATACCACAGGCATTTCTTAGAATTCATGATGCATGGAATTTAATGAAAGTCTTACAGCAATATTCATAAAATCATAAAACACAAACACAACATTAGGTACCACAGATTACAATACATTAAGGGGGCGTTCGCACGAGCGCTTTTTGCAGCGCCGGAATAAAACGTCAAGATGAAACAAATGGAAACAGTACAAGGGTTTACACTAGACATGGGTAACACTGCGCTGCGCTGCGCAATTGCGCCAACTCAGTTCACTGCGCCGGATGTGTTAACTCACTTCAAAATGAGTTGGCGCACAGCGCACGACCGGGAAATTTGAAAGGTGTTAAGGTGTTGAGTTGCCCGCAGAATCCATTGAAATGTATTGAACACTTGTGGTATTGCACAAATCTTTTTTATATGATTTTTATAAGCCACAACACCGTTAAAAAGGAGTGATAGATAATAGTTATTTTTCTACATTTTACTTTAGGCACTTACTTGCCACAAGTTTTTATTTTGACAAATGGCTGAGTTGACACCTGCGTGTAAAATAAATGACGAAATACGTTTACGTTCGAAAATCAAAACGAATGTACTATAGACTATAATCGATGCTGTGAGTAGTGGTTAAAAGAACAACATGGTTGATCTATTTTAATGTTTTGAATTTGTTATTATTAAATGCGTTTTAATTTACAAAAGTGTTGTTATTTTTATTCCAAAGTGTAGTAAAGCGACAAAGATAAAAAAAAACCATTGAATTACATCATTTTTGGACGTGCATTCAGTGCCAAGCGACTTGTCGCACTGACAACTTTGGGTTCGATTGCCATTACAGAATTACAGATTAAATAAAAGTTACTAGATCCCTAGCAGATTAGAAAGGTGTTGTGTTGCCAGGCGTCACTTCATTAAAAATATATTAACTACTTTTTTAAAGCAAAGTCTATTTAATTTTACTGAATAATTGATAATTACTAATCACGGTCGTTACCTGGATTATAGTATTTTCATGTATGATGGGTACTGTGACAGTTCTAAGTGTCAAAAGAAATTATACTTTATTCAATGGTAATAAGAGGCATGACCCGTGGTTTTATGCCTTAATCCCATTGCATTAAAGATTGTTTTCGTACATATTACAGAAACTGTCTGAAAAAATAGCACTCAAATTTTTAACTGCATACTTACTAGTTATTAATATGTCTTAACTGATAATTGTTGATGACAATGTCAACATTTAACCCTTTTTTTTCATTTACAGCAGTGAAATATAACCATATTTGGCTTTTTAGTCTTGATAACAACATTCTTCATCATTCAGAATCACCTAATCAAGATATATAAATATTGAATTATACAAATAATATTATTTTTAGGTACAACTTTAAAATGATTTTCCATTTAATTTAATAATGTCATAGGTAATTTGTCATCAGTAGGTATTAATACAATTGAAAGAGTAAATTTGAAGAAAGGGTACAAAATAGGTAGGGTGTATTTTTCGGAACAATGAGCCAACGCAGTTCGCGCACTATGCGCTGTTTGTGCTTAGAATCTGTGAGCGAGGCGTGCAGATGGCGCGCGTCTCACTGCTCACTTGGCGCGTTCCATTTTGTTGCGCCATGGCGCAATTTTGAGTTAACGCAATGAGCCGGCGCAGTAGCCTGCGCCTCTGTTACTGAGTTTACTAGTTTACATGTGAGCCCTTTTTAAAGCCGTGATTATACTATGATTCGAGGTTTTGTAAAAAAAACTTCGCTTCGTTGTATCGTCAAATCGATATTTTAAAAGGTTTTATTACACTTTTTTCACACATTCTGGTCCAAAATTTGTGATCCCTCTTCTAAACACTTGCGGGCATCTGTATGAGTTAAAATTTAGCATACAAATTCGCTGACGATGCAATAAGATAGTTCGTTAGAGGTATGTATGCTAACACTACACCTGTTTCCTGCATTGTACTAAACTAAATTGCTTTAGTGTAATGTGCTTTAGTGTAGTGTTAATCGATACATAAATATTTTGCAATTTAAAGCGTCGATGTCTTGCGTATTAAAACATCGATATATCGTTTTTTCCCTTAGCGTGCAGTGACATGGAATGCAGCACATTCCATGTCGCTGCACGCTACACGATCTTCTGTGAAAAAGCGCGCGCGCCGTCTAATCTAAGATAATTATTTCTCAGTCTACCTATTTCTCTATTTTATCCGGACCGGAAAGATGGAGATATATGAAAAATGGAAATTTTAAACCAAAATTATAAACAGACATGCAAATAAACAAAGTGTAATAAAAACTTGTAAAATATCGATTTATCGATACATCGATATTTTCAAAGCGATGTTTTTTATACAAAACCTCAAATCATACATAGATACATCGCCAATAAAGAAAGTTTAATAAAAGGTTGATATTTCGATAAATCATCAATCACTTTTATTTTCACATTATTTTTTTACACGATAACAGTATCATATTATATCGATACATTGATATTTATCATAACGATGACTGCATCGCTAAATGACCTTGGTCGCAGTCGCGGTCAGGTCGGCGGTTGGATCCAACTCTGACTCCGACCTGACCATCTCAAGGCTGTCAGGTCGGAGTCGTGGTTGCAAAGTATAATCACGGCTTTAATAATATTGAAGGCGGCTCATCGCTTTTTGTATGCGACCGAGGATCGAGGAAAAACAGTTATGCGCCAAGTAAGTGTGGCCCGGTGCCGGACTTGTGCTTGGACTTCAATCGCGACCGATTTTAATCGCGCTTGTTCTACTTTCAACGCCCGAAGTTTAAGCCGTGATCACACATCGCGACCACGACTCCGACCTGACAGCCTTGAGACGCCATTAAGCCGTGATCACAGTTGCCGACCCTGACTCCAATCTTGAGATGCCTTTACAAGGCCGTCAGTTCAGATTTAGAGTAGGATTTAACTTCACCCGACCCCGACTCCGACCAAGGACTTTAAGTGATGCAGTCATCGTTACGATAAGCATCAATGTATTGATATAATATGACAATGATATTTTAAAAGTTTTTATACACTTTTTTTATTCGAATGTCTGTTTGTCATTCTGGTTCAAAAGTTGTGATCCTTTTTTCAAACACTTGCGGGCTTCGGCATGAGTTGAAATTTAGCATACGAATATAAATTCGGTGACAATGCAATAATATAGTTCCTTTGAGGTATGTATGCCGACACTACATCTGTTTACTGCATTGTACTAACCTAAAGCGAAATCGAAACATAAATAACTCGCAATTTAAAACGTCGATGTGTTGCCTATTAAAACATCGATATATCGTTTTAAGTTGTTTAGTTTGCCGTTGTTTAGTGCTGAATTACATGTCGCTGCACGCTACACGTCCTGCTGTGAAGAAGCGCGCGCGCCGACTGATCGAAGATAATTATTTTTCAATCTACCTATTTCTCTATTTATCCGGACAGGAAAGATGCAGAGACATACTAATAAAGAAAACCCAATAAAAGATTGATGTTTCGATACGTCATCAATCGCTTTCATTTTCACATTATTTCTTTATACACAATTATTATTTATATTACTTTATTAACAATATCATATTATATCAATACATTGATGCTTATCATTACGATGACTGCATCACTTAAAGTCCTTGGTCGGAGTCGGGGTCGGCTGAAGTTGAATCCAACTCTAAATCCGACCTGACGGCCTTGTAAAGCCGTCTCAAGGCAGTCAGGTTGGAGTCGGGGTCGGCAAGTGTAATCACGGCTTAATGGCGTCTCAAGGCTGTCAGGTCGGAGTCGTGGTCGCGAAGTGTGATCACGGCTTAAACGTCGAGCGTTGAAAGTAGAACAAGTGCGATTAAAATTGGTCGCGATAAAAAAGCGCTCACGTGTTAACGCATGTACTGTTTTGCATTTGTTTCATATTGACGTTTTATTCCGGCGCTGCAAAAAAAGCGCTCGTGCGTACGCCCCCTAACAGTCGTTGACTTTGACAACTACATTAGGTAATTTGCAGAGTAAGTTATATACAAATATTTCTATAATTTTTATTTCATATATTTATTGAAATGTGATCCAACGGTTTACATTTCTATGAAAAATAACTTAAAGATTTGACAGAGAACCAGTCAATTTTGTCAAACTAAAAGTTACTATTTTGTTTTTACCTTTACAAGATTTTAACGACCTCTGTAAAAAGGCATTTCTTTTAAATCAACAATATTAGGGCGAATACACAAGTATTGAGTAATAATATGCTACGTAATCTCTAAGTTCATATTAGGCAGCAATTACTGGCAAACAGTGATTTATTACAACACCTTCATTAATTGTCTAAAAAATTAAGTAGTTTAATAAAATTGTGTATCTAGTATCTGAATAATACTGAGATGTAATCTGATCCATGAATCTGATTAATAATGATGATTCTATGCATACAGAACTTTAAATATCTTTTATATAAGTAGTATAGAACAGTCCCATCACTCGGACAGTAGTTTAACATAATCTATTATGTCTAATGATACTACATTTATAATTAGAGAAACTAAAATTTCATACGCTAGTCAAGCATTGCTAAATATTAGTTAGGTGCATTAATTTTGCTAAGATTATTGAATCGTGGTTCACGAAGCACACTTATATAAGCTATCTTATATAAGGTAAGGTATATAATCTATAGCAGTTTCTTGTAATTATTGCTTTAGTCTAACATTATCGTGGAACGAAATCAGAAGTTAGTACTCACATCATCTTCATCAGTCAGATGTAGCAAGAGCAAAGGTATTTCTCAAAGATCACCACGATGCTACTATCAGCTTTGTGTGGTACTCTTCTAGCTTTTATTCCCTGCCTTCACCGGTTCACCTTGTCTTCCGGTTACCATCTTAGAAGTATTCAGCTTTAATGATTGTCAATTCGACGAGCGATGCCACCCGCCATTGTCATATGTTTGGCATTTTTTGAGAGCTATATCGTCGGTGACTTCGACCCTCTTGCAGATCTTTTCGTTACTTACTTGATCGCGCAGAAAAAACATAGCTCTTTCTATTGCCCTTTGGGCGACTTTGAGCCTTGTTATGAAGTCAATTGTGGGCAATCATGTCCCAGTGCGAGTTATCAATGGCAATTAACTAGTCAAAGACATTCAGATGTATTCTAATATCCCAAAGTTTTCTATACAACATGTTCAACATCCATCATATACAACATGTTAAGGCAGGAACGTTGTGGCAGGATTTGTCAAAGGGAAGATCTTCCAGCCAGACGGGTGGTGTGTCTGGCGGTGCCTGCCACTCTCCCCTAGAGTTGTTGTCGGGGGCTAGTATATATGCCACTCTCCCCTAGAGTTGTTGTCGGGGGCTTGTATATATGTTACACGTCGTGCGCATTCTAATATCGCGTTCTAGACATGTATGGCGACTCGTATGTGTGTGTGTGTGTGTGTGTTTGAGTGATATACACTGTTGGCAGTGAGGCCTTTACAGCTTCACCAGACTTAAGGGCGAGCGTGCAACCACTACGCTCGAGCCAAAAGGGCAAGGGGTGACATACTCGAGGGCGCCTCAAGGAGGAACGGCCTCGGTTTGGACAGTCGCTACGGAGGGAGGGGGTGTAATTAGTGCACCGGTCGGCGGGCTAGGGGATCTACGACTTTGTCGTCGTAGTCCGTATCCGGAGCGGAAAGAAGCGATGTCAAAGCATCGGGGGGATCGGTGAGAACATTTCGCGGCCGGCGGTAGCGGCAGGGGTCGGGTTCGTAGTCGGCGGCGGCTACGATTAGCGGATTCGCATGGGAAGATGCGTTCGCGAAGTGTCGAGTTGTTGCCTTTTTAATATAGGCGCGAATAGATTCGAGACCGAGATCGGAGTGGTCGAGACCGAGATCGGAGTGGGTATGGCGACTCGTCAGCACCTTCTATTGGTAGGAAGTCGCAACTATGTAGCGATGTATAGTGGTTGCCACAATGTAATATATTCAATTCAAGACCGTCACGCATGTTACTTTATTCTAAATCGGCAACTGAATTGCTTCCGACTACTTATTTACTATACACTATTTATATTTAGTTACATTTTTTAAATTATCAAAAATTGCTTTTACATGTTCAGTCCACTGTATTAAACCAAAATTTAATCATAAGTCACAGCAATACGGCGATTTTAAATGCATACAAAAGTACAGGTTTCATGGTTAATTTGGATACCAAAATGCTTAAAAATTATAGCAAACTCTTTAACATTAAGTTTGATTTTCCTATTGAATTCGTAAAGCAATAATCTAATTGGGGTGTGTAAGGTGTTATATATGTTACACCTTGTATATTAAAAAAGTTCTTTAATATTTTTTGTTTATCAAACAGAATATTATCTATATAAACTCGCCAAATTCTTGCGGGGTATAGAAAATATTATAATGATAAAGATGTTGTAACTTAACTCCAGCTAGGATAGTTACGCATTTTACTATGCCTAGCGTATTGAAAATGGATAAAAAATATTTCACGACCGGACTACAGATTATTAATATTAACGTCACAACATACATGTTAACTAAATGCTAGCTGTGTAAACGCGCCCTATGTAAACTGACATTTCAAATTATAAAAAAGTTACCGGATTTCAAACGGTTTCGTGTCGTTGAGCGGGCGTATTTGTGTTGTGGTTTCAAAGCTGCATTGCATTTTGGCATCGTTCCCTCGGGCGAGCGCGCTCCGGCGTTATATAAAATGAACGTCGTCGCACAAAAAGGTTAAAAATAGATTTTCAGAGTGAGTTGCGTGTTCACATCACCGACATTTTTGTTTTTAAATGACATACATATTCGCGACGCCGCTCTTATAACGTATTAGAAATCTAAGTGAAATCAACTATCTGAAATCGGTTAACTGTAAACATCGGACTCATTTTTTTTCTTGTTTCACCGCAGATACCGAAGGCCAGTGACATAGTATAAACAGAGTTGATTTATGAGAAGTGCTGGTGTAGTGTTGTGAGATGGCTCATCACATGGAGCCGATGGACATAGATAGTGAGTTTGACAACAAAGAGAACAGCTTCCACCACAGCAATGTGCTGCCTTGCACGGAGAAGGGCTACGAAGAGTTGGACGTCTCTGAGCTCAACATGAAACTGAGGTACTCTGTAACACCTGCTTCTTCCCCCATGTCCAAGAGTTACACAGCCAATTGCGTCGACAGAATCTTAGATTCTGGTGAAGATTCATTGAATGTTACTATAAATGAAAATGCCAATCTGACCCGCTCACTAAACTTGAATATGAAAAATGACAATGTTATAAAATCTCTTAAAGCTTTACCACTTCAGTCACTTTCTACAGAGTTTGATGGTAATAGGAATACATCTGTTTTAAGACCTCTGGATACTATGGTAATTCCTGATAATGCAACAATAACTGTTTCTGTTAGCGGCCCAAATGATATTGATGAAAATTTGTCAGTACCAAGCTCCTCATCATCAACCGTCCAAACCCCTGAAGTGACAACACCTACAAAAGATATTCCCAAGACTGACGGTGGTTCTCCAATTATGAGAGGTCTTAAATCCGTCCTTAATATGTTTCGTTCATCTCAGAGCCCTATACCACCAGCTGAGGGTGAAGATGTCATCAAACAGGAGGCACTAAGTCCAGCCGAAGCGCCAAAACCAGACAATACAAAGACAGTAATTGCTTCAACACCGATTGCCTCTCACAGTAAAAAAGAGACGAGTCCGTCAAAAAGAAACAGTCCTTACAAAGAAAGTATAGTTTTTAATGAAGACTTAGAGAAAGAATTACAGTGGAAAGATGAGACTACAATACTTTTTAGCCAGGAAAGGATACCGATACATAAACTGTTTTTCCAACAGCCTGATGCTATAAATGCTGACAAATTATTGAATGAAGATCGTCAAGATGCAGATTCTACAGTAGAGTATATGGATATCTCTTACAATGACACAGTACTAAAGGACAGGACAATGACAGAGACACAAAATGGAGTAAATAAAACAGAAGGCACTATCGCTGGGGAATCTGACAGTGAGTTTGTGGACTGTGAAACAACATTTACAAAGAATGAATCAGTTGCAATTGATGACAAAGAAATTCCAGTAAATGACCAAACACAAGAATTGACTTCAGATACTGTATCTAAAAAGGAAAATACTTCCAAATTGAAACCAATAATATTAAATACGACTCAAGATATTTTAGATGCTACTCTCTCAATTACACCTGAAGATTTAAATACTGAAGTTTTAGATAGTACTAAAGATTTGCCTGTAATATTACCACCAACTGAAACGAATAGTACTAAAGATTTGCCTGGAATATTACCGCCAACTGAAACGAATAGTACTAAAGATTTGCCTGGAATATTACCACCAACTGAAACAAATAACCTGGACATTAAAAATAATATGAAACTTGTTGAGACATCAAATGAAACTATAGATATTGAGACAAGTATTGAAACTAAAGATGATTTAAAATTACCAGCAAATGTACAAAAAATAGATCAAACATTTGATATAGCTAGTAAATCAATATGTACTGAACCTGAACAACTGAATAGTACAAAAACTATTGAAAGTAATGCAAAAGGCATAATATCTCAGGACCAAGCTTCAGTTGAACTTGCAGAAGAAGGTAACCTGAATGAAACAGTAGCTATTGACAATATTTATGTTGAAAATACATCATTGAAGCAAGAAGAAGTTACAGTTTTTATCTCAAATGTTGATAATCTTAATACTACACATACTGTTGTAGACGCTCATGTAGAACAAATACCAGAAGATCATTTTGAAAACATTACAAATGCAATTGCTAATATTTCTGCTGAAGATAAAATAATTATAGATCAAGTTGATGCTAAACCAGAACATGTTGATGCGATGACTTTTAAAAATAAAATAATTGAAAACAAGTTACAAGGCCAAGCTGATGTTAAAACTGCAGAAATCCTCAATCCCGCAAATGAATATAATACTCCAGTTGATAGCAAAATAATAGAAGACCATGGACATATTCCAGTTTTAGAAAATAATAACATGATAACAGAACATGAATTTGCTCTAGAATGTTACGAACTTAATATTACAAAACAAGTTTCTGATGGGGTAGTTAATGATACTACCACAGTTAAAGAACCAAACCTAACTGTAGAAACATTTTGTGAAACTTTGCTTGAAAATGATATACCTATTCTGCTTGATGAGAAGCCTTTTCAATTGCCTGCAGACATTCCTCTACCTGATGAAGATGATATTGATAAGGAGATCGATATTACTGTTGATAATACAACTATTAATATAAATACCACTGTGTCTAATTCTATGCCTCCAGATTTAGTAGATGATATAAAACTAAATGCAGAGATAACTGACAATACAAATCTGAATTCGACCACAGTTACTGACAATATGACTGTTCATCCTGAAGTATTGCCAAAAGACACAATAAGTAATGAAGAAATTGTTGTCAAAAGTAACTGTGTCAAGGTCTCTGAACATGTAGGACTACAAGACATCAAATCAATTGAAAGTATAGCATTGTCAAGTGTTTCAGGAACTATAAATAATGATATGTTACCTGAATTTGTTCCATCTCCAATGAAATCTGTTATAGAACAAGAGAGTACTGTAACTACAGATCCTCTACATAGTTCTAAAGAATTTAATGAGAATTTACCAATTATTAAAAATATTAATGAAGAAATATCACAAAATGAGAAACAAAAACTCACACTTGATGTTCCTGCGCAAATAGACATTAACGAAAGTGTATGTGCATTTAAACCATTGCCTGATATTATCAACCAAACAATAACAATGCCATGTCAAGAAAATATTGAGCAAGTTGTGGAATTGGTAGAGCAAATACCACAAAGCGAATCAGCTATTATTGGTGATAGTATCGATAATAATGGTAATGATGAATCTTCTACTAAAGCTGCGTTTACTGATATGCACAATATACCTCAAGAATCAGGGGACATTGACTCATGTAAGAAAATAGAATCCACCGATGACCCACCCCAGAATAATCCTGAAGAAATTGCCATAGTTACAATAAGTGAAGATGTTTTAAGTAATAATGATGCCATCGAAAATATGAACATTGATGAAAAGATGGAGAACATTGAAAATGTACAAGTATCTCAGCAAAATACAGAGGATGATAATGCAAATCAAAATCTGAGTGCACCTGAAAACAAAACGAACGTGATAAATACACTGGATGCTACTGAAGGCGACAAAGTTACAGAAGTGGATGCTAAAGTGATAGAAGAAGAAATAGTGACGTCAGAAAATAATAGTCCCTTTGTATCTGTTGTAGCTGAAATTGAAGTTATACCTGAAAACTTCGAAAACATAGATCTGTTTGCTACGAAGACGAGAATCGTGTGTACACCCCCAGCATCACCGCCTATCGCTTCTAAGGGGTACAATTTTAATTTTGATGAATTTGAGGATCCATTTGCAACTAAAACCAAGATACGATTATCTCCAACACCAGATACTCCACTTAAGCCCGAAGAGCCCAAAGCAGTAGAACGCAAAATTGAAAAACCAACAATGGCTAAGAAAGAAATTAATAATAGACGAAAATCACAACCAGATAGGAAGAGACCACCTGCCCCTAAAAGGAAATTAAACTCTACATTTAGTGGTACTACAGATTCAAATATTGCTAATAAGCCCATTGAGAAACTAGAAGATGTTTCGCCCACAGTTGATACTAAACTTGAGAAAATTAAACCAATAGCTTACGATAAAGAAGACAAAGAAGTGCAAGATATAATTAAAACAGCGAAAGAAAATATTGAATTTAAACTTAAGGAAGCACTAAAACTTGAAAACGAAGTAAAGCGCGAAGATGAAACAGAAAAACGTAATGAGGTACCTTCAGTTGTAGAAATATCATCTGTAGATTCTATTATGGAAACTAAAAACTCATCATCTTCAGAGCAGTCAACTTATTACTCTGCCGGGACATCGTCAAATGAAAGCATTAAATCCAGAAATGTCTTCAATATACCTGAGATTGATGACAAGAACTTCAATCCTTTCGCAACTAAATCTAAAATTCATCAATCTCCACTACTAAATCAAAACATAGAAAATCCTTTTGAGACCAGAAGTAAAATATTGGTTTCCCCAGATATCCCTCTAAATGATGCAAATATTGCAATAGATGTCAATGAAATAAAACCTTTGCTTGATGAGAAAATGGATACAGAACCAATGGAAAAGGATTCTTCAACGAATATAAGCTATACAACAACTTCATCCAAAGCTACAGATGAAAGAGATGGTACTATACGAGAAGTTAATACAGAAGATGAAGACACTGTAGAAGGACCCTTCCTTGAGGCAGAAGACTTACACAGTGAAGCTAAAATGATTCATTTTGACAATGAAAAAGACATGTTGCAAGTCAATAAACTACTGACACAAGTTAAGGAGGAAAATCAGGAAGGTGACGAAATGTTCATCGACGCGGAAGCTTTCGAGTTCCTTCTAAATCAAAACAAGAGTAACACAGTATTCGACAGTGGTAAAGAAAGTTTGTTTTTGAAATTCGACCCTTTGTTCGCTAAGAGAATGTCATCCGAAGGCGTCCTTGCCACTTTGACTCATCTCCAAAGACGTCAAAGCACACCTTCAAAGCTTGCGAGACCGGCACCAAAAGAACCCATTTCTCCTATCGCTAGTTCGTCGAATATGAATGTTAGTCGTGGCTTAGACACGGATGTTACTGAAGAACTGAACGATGATTTAAACATCACTGTATCCAAGCCTATGATGGTAGTGCCGCCTGCTGTAAACCCAGTAACTCCCCGAAACAAATCATTGACTCCAACAAGGTCAAACAGACGTTCTATTACATTCACCTCACCTGCCATGGCTGTTATTGATAGACTACTCTCATTAAGTGGCAATAATTCTTCTATACATGATAATACTTTCACTCAAGTCTCTAGAGAACAGAATGAGGCTGATCTAGCTCTCACGCAGCTTCGAGAACTTCTAGCTGAAAAGGAGATACATGTCTACAATTTAAGATCTGAAAGTAAAGAACTAAAGGATAGATTGTCTACAATGGAATCACAAGTAAGGAGCTTAGAGATCGAAAGTCAGGATAGGTTGAAGAAAATCAACAACTTAACTGATTGCCTTGCTGAAAAGACGAGAATTAATAAAAGTATGGCGGCAGTTGTCGAAGAATATGAGAGGACGATAGCTAGTTTGATAGCTGAAACTGAGCAAGATAAGAAAAGACACGCAGAGGAGAGAATGAAGTTGATAAATGAGAGGGACGAACAGACGGCGCACCTTGCTAGCATGGAAGTATCCTTCAGCGACCTTCACAGCAAATACGAGAAGAGTAAACAAGTGATCCTCAGCTGCAAAGCTAACGAGGATGTTTACAAGAAGTCCATAAAAGCTTTTGAAGAGAATTTGACTAAAATGCAGAACAATTATGAGCTACTCAAACAGCATGCGACTTCGAAGTTGAACCACGCTAATCAGGAGTTGGAAAAGATGAACAAAGCGCATGAGGCCGAAGTTCTAAAACTGAATGCTATGATTAAGCGAAAGGATCTTCATATAACGTCGTTGGAGGAATCTCTGGTTCAGAAGACGAAGGCGAACGAGGAACTGACCGCAATATGCGATGAGCTCATCAACAAAGTCGGCTGAACTAATTTTAGGCGTATCTAAACATTGCTGTGTGTCTGTGATCTAGGCTGATACTCCGGGACTAGCTTTTGTGCTTATCTCAAGATAAGCGGCATTAAGTTGTTACTAGTCTCAGTGAAATTGTGCCAAATCGTTTTAGCGTAACGCCATTTTTATTCCTGTTGTTTATTATTTACTCCAAGACTGCGAATTGTGATAAAAAATTTCGTGTATTTTTTTCTACAATCATGTCATAGTTACAGTCAATTTATAAACTCGCTGTTCACATTACAATATGTTTTATCATCATTATGTCACTTAAATGCACTATTACATTATGCTGGTCATAATTAAATCTGTGCACTTGTTAACAAAAAATAGTATGTGGAGCTGAGAACCGCAACGAAAATTGTATATTTTTTGCATGTTTACCTGTTGTATTTAAAAGTGCCCAGATATTTATTTTGTATGTTAAAATTTATAGGCATAGAGATATTTTTGGGAAGTTGTATGTAGTAGTACACTTTACAATATTTTTCTAGACATATTTGTGTAAAATACTTTCACCTATTTTCTGGTAGATAGATTTTTCGACGCTCTGTGTTTATGAGACATCGATCAAGACTGCTTGTAGGCAGGAAAGTCATAAAAAAAGGGGCTTGCCACAATCTCGAAAGCAGTTTTATTGAAAACCTACTTTGACGCCAGAAAGAGCGATATATTATGCAGTTTATTTACAGTACTTCTCTGCCTACTTAAGGCAAAGTAAGATTGCTATAATACTGCTAATTAGTAGCTGGCCCCATAATTCTGAATTTAGCCATCTAAAAGTAGTCTTATAATGACCAGCTTTATAATCTCAATTATATTAAATTTGACATTATGTTTTCACTATTCCATAATCACGGATCTCTTTTTTGTCATACCCATTGATTTAATTAGGAAACCTTTAGCTAACCATGACAATAATTGTAATAATATATGTTGTAGTAAAAATTGCTAGCACCAGTTTTAATGCACGGGTTGTTGACAATTATTTTGTACAATATAGAAATTAGTAATAATTTTAGTTAAATAAAGTTGACATTTCTCGATATTTGTCTTTTGTTTGACCTCAACCCCGCACAGTTAAGTACATACTGAAAATTCAAACAGTTATTCTTTCCTATAGGGTTTTTCTAAATGGTAAAAAATATATATTTTTATGGATTTGTTATGGGAAATTAAACGAAAGTGAGGTGTAGTATTTCGTTTTTAATTGAAAACGTGAAGGGTGTCGGAAAGGGTTGCTTTTGACAAAGCCGCTAGGGGTAGAAAGAAAGTGCTTATCTTTTTTTTAAACATTTTATTTAATTAATTTCCTGTTATTAAAGTATTTCATTTTATCGTTACGTTTAAATTATGGGTAATCGGGATCGATAAATGCTAACTAGCTGAGAAATGTTTTCAGAATACACTCTTATGTTAGCGTGTCCTGGTAACCTATGACCTTCGATAAAACCGGCAGGTTCTTTCTCTTGTTGAATTGAGCAATTAAGTGATAAAGTTAATTTGTCCGTCTGACTAGTGAAGTAATTTACTCGTATACATTTTAAACAAAAAAATGTCGTCGAAGTAATCATCACATTCCAGATCCCTTGCAGGCTTCTTGCAGGGTAGGGTACAGAGTTTCAACAGGTTCATACCCCACGGATCCTATACCGTTATACCGAACACAATTCCAGAGTCCGAATATGTTTCGATATTAGAAATTTATTTATATTAGACACATCAACAATATAACAATCTTATATGAATATCAATTATAGACCTAGACAACACTTCTTGGATTTACAATTGGCATGTCAAGTTAATTTAAAACAGTTAATTTAAAAAATGGTAGGGTTAAATTAAAATGAGATTGATACATTAAAATATATAATTATACTATTATATATACAATTGTAATATATATATAATTATAATTAAATATAAATAATGGTAATTAAATTACTACAAAAATAACTTATTCTAGAGACTAAAATAATTTACCAGAATATTCCTAAAGTTGCTAAAAGATAGGTGAAAAATATCAGAAATACCAACGTTTTCGTTTCCATTTTGTTCTACCTGGATTCGAATCCAACACCTCTAGATCGCCAGCCCAATTTTGCGCCACTACAACATTTTGTGAGCGTGAGTGATCTACGGTGTTGGCCGCGGGGCCTTTACAGCTTCACCGGATAAGAGCCGAGCGTGCAACCGCTAAGTTCGAGCCAGAAGGGGAAGAGGGCAACTAGCTCAAGGAGGAACGGCCTCGGCTTGGGCAGTCGTTATGGCGGTGGGCATGTACTAGGTATCTCGCCGTGGTGCTGTGCATCGGGCGGCGGGCAAGGGATTCTTCGAGCTTGCCAGCGAGGTCGGTGTCTGATCCTGTGTGCGGTATCTGTATTCGAAAGAAGGGAAGTAAGGGTATCGGGTAGTAGCGGCTGATAGGAGGAGAGTCAGGTGCTTAGTCGGCGGCGGCTACGATTAGGCGGTTCCGATGGTTGGATGCGTTCGTGAAGTAGCGTGTAGTCGTTTTTTAATATAGGAGCGAATACGTTCGAGACCGAGCTCGGAATGGACCACTAGAACAATGGAACTACATTGACTTGTAAAATTAGACAGTATATATTTACCACAGGTACTTAAACAAAAGAAATTTTGCGGCGACGAACCCAAAATAATTTCAAATGTTTGATAAATTTAGTACCAAATAGTTATCATCTATAAAAGTACAAAAGGATAGTAAATATATTTGAAACTGTAGATATTGACACGATTTGTTAAGCTCGATGCGGTATAACCAACATGCTTTGTTAAGGACTAACTACACTTATCCCGACATGTCCGCATCGAAAAACATTTCCAGTTGTGCGTTAAACCATGTGACATTTGTGAGAAATAATAGAATAGATGATAACGTTAGTGTGTCAGTCCTCAATTAGAGAGTAGGGTGAGCGATTAGGTAGTATCTCTTCTGGAACCTATTCCTAATAGTGTACTCAAAATCATTCAGAATCAGCGCCTGTAAACTAAAACATAATTCGACAATGGAATGATTCCAATTGGTGCAGCGATATTTAAAAAAAAAACTAATAAAAATGACACATATACTTCATGTATTTTGTACAAAAATATTAGAACACGCACCCAGGTGTTTTTTGAACTTCATTCTTGTTAACCTTATAAAATGTCGCTTTATTTCTATGTTCCCACTAACACAATTTATATTATAGGATTTGATCTTATGTGTATTAGAGCAATCTATTAGCCGCTTTCTACTTTTACATATCTGTTCATAGAGATACTCTTCGCTCTAACATGAGAGTGTACATAACTGGTCCTCGAACACACACACACACACATATAATTTTAAATCTCTCCTAGCAGTTCAGGACACCAACGTAAAAACGAAGATCATCCAGCCAAGCAGGTACAGCCAACCAAGTGCGGTATACCCCTAATATTTACACACATGCAATCGAGCCGCGTGAAATATACTCTTACCCTCATCAGTGTCAGTCCGTGCCAGGAACCCTTAAAATCCTCACATGAAGACAGTAGCCTTTCTTTCCAACGAACCCGGCCGATATAGTCCACCGCGGTTACCATGGAAACTCACGACAAACACTGCCAAACGTTAGTGAAAAGTGAAAATAACGAGACGATTCAACTCAATGGTTTCCAAGGAATGTACGACGAGACTGTTCCAGTTGTGAACGCGAGGGAAATTGATAGTCCTGACAGCGACGAGGGGCTGGAGGAAGCGGCCATGTCGAAGTTTAACCCGCCTGTGCGGCATACGGCGCGACACGACTTTGATTCTGAGAGCGAAACCGATTCGGATCCTGATAAGTTCTTGAGCAATGTTTCTGGAGAAGATCTGGTAAGTATTTTTTTCTATTTTCTATTTATCTAACTTATCACGCCACCTCCCTTATCCTCCCTCTAGCCTCTCTATTTTCATCTTAAAAACTTCTGTCTATCTATCTATATCATTATGCCAGACGCATGCCTTGAAGGGTAGGCAGAGAGTACAGTTCCAACAGGTTCTTTCCTTATTTACATCTCTGGTGTAGAGTGTAGGAATACACTCTAATAGTTCGCCTCATACACGCTCGCCGGTTACGAAGTCTTGACTTGCCCTTCAGTAAGACACGATCTATTTGGTCATGGTAAGATAGTCTAGGTCTTCCCCGGTACCTACATCCTTCCACTTTGTTTTGTCATGCGTTCTTCTGTCATCTTAAAAACTTTTCTCTATATGTGGCACTGTAGCACTTGAACGGAGGTATTTACGGAATAGGCAAGTAGGTCTTTTTTGTTATGTGGAAGAACATAGGTAGGTACACAACACATGAAAAGGTTTCTAGGAATCTTTTCTGTTTTTAATGTGATTTTGTTGTGTGTTTTATCGTTGTTACGCTTAGTATCAGGAATTTGGTGTGTCATGAGATGATGAAGAGCGTTTTTATTTATTAAACGATAAGAAGATATGTAATAAGTATTTAAGCCTAGTCTGTATGAGTAAATAATAGTGACTTACGTGTAAGTAAGACTATTTAATAGTGATCTAATTGTTGTATATTATCACTGCATATTATAAAACAAAGTCCCCCGCCGCGTCTGTCGGTCTGTCTGAATGATAAACTCAATACGGAACGGATTTTTATACGGTTTTTACGGAGGGATTGAAGAGGAAGGTTAATGTGTAATAATGTGTATAATTCACCCGTGCCAAGCCGGGGCGTTTTGTTAAAAATATTAGCATACATGTCTAACCACACATTGACATGCCATTAGACAATAATAACTTTGTAAAACTATCTCGTAGTATGTTCCGCATTACTTACACTACCAAGTTGTTAGTTTTAACAATACGTATACAAGGTGTAACATAATAAACGCAAGACCTCAGACACCCCGATTAGAGAATTGCTTCATAAAGCCAAAACGAAAACCAAATTTTCAAATTTAACGGTTTTTACCCTTTTTTAAAGCACTTTTATACCCCAATTAACAATGAAACTTGTACGTGTATGTGTGCGTTTTGAGAAATACGTTTTAGGAATGCGTTTGGAATCTTCTTCTTGCTATGAATCAAGAACAAATTTAATTTTTTATAGCGCACTGAAGGAGTAAAAAGAATTTTTTGCAAATAAAAAAAAATGTAAATTCATTAAAAATTGTTGGAATCAATTCAGTTACCGATTTAGAACAAACTACTTTTACTTTGAGGTCTTGCGTTTATTGTGTTACAGCTTGTATAAGGCAAACACTGCGTCAAGAAGCGTATTTCTAAACATAAACAAGCCGGCACGTGTTCCCCAGTAATGTGGACGCAAACGAACGCACGCGCGGAATGTGTACGGACACTTCCTATGAATAGATCTTCATATTGTTTGGACTTTATAGTTCAGAGATGCTCAGACTTTGCTATCGACGATAACAATGTAAAAAAGGAAAGAATATATGAGTTATTGTGGTTCAGCCTTAATATTATAAATCTACAAGTAACTTTGTCTGTTACCTTTTGACGCCTAAACTGTTAAATATGTTTTGATAAAATTTGCAAAGGGAATGGATTGCATCCTGGTAAAGTATATAGACTTGAGAGATCTTTTGTCTCAAGAAGTCTTTTTTTTTTTTTTTTTTAATATGTATATCGCAAGACCTCACACACGCCAGTTAGATTATTGCTTTACGAATTCAAACCGACAATCAAACTTCCAATTTTAAAGAGTTTTCTATCTATCTATCTATATCATCACGCCAGCTCCCTCGCGGAGTAGGCAGAGAGTTCCAACAGGTTCTTTCCTTACGTATGTAAGGTTCTGGCTTCCTTCACTCTCATAGTTCGTCTCATACACACTCGCCGGTTACGGAGACTCTTGACTTGCCCTTCAGATAAGACACGGTCTATTTGGTCATGGTAAGATAGTCTAGGTCTTCCCCGGCGCCTACAGCCTTCCACTTTCGCATTGTATATCTGTTTTGTCATTCTTTCTTCTGACATTCTTTCTATATGCCCGAACCAACGGAGCTTACCCTAGGAGTTTTCTATTATTTTTTAAACTTTGGGTACTCAAATTTACCACAAAACCTGTACCTGTGTGTTCATATTGACAAATATGTAGTAAATACGCATTTAAAATACTCGTATTGCTTTGAATAATGATTAAATTTTATTTACTTCAGCGGACTGAACAAGTAACAGCAATTGAAATAAAACTATTTTTCGGATTTTATCGCGGTTTATTTACCGATTCCTACCAAGGATGGTTCGCGAGGCTATTGAAATAAAAACAAAACCTCCTAATTTCAAAGGAAAGATGGCTGGGTGCTTCCATCGACTTGGGAGCCGGTAATTAATATAATCAAATCCAAAACCAAGCATAACACTGCAAGACCTTAAGACACCGTGAGCTCATTCTGCGTAGATCGGACCAACAAAAATAATTAAGAAGTCTGAGGGTACCCCGGAACAACTATGTCTTTTGGACGTCTAACACCTCAGTACCTCCCGTGACCATGGGTGCTGCAAAGCACTCGAAACGTCGGGAACTCAAAAATCAAAAATAAACCGCAATAAAATCCGAAAAATAGTTTTATTTCATGTGTAATATTTGCGTAAATCTAAGAACTCAGTAAGTAACAGTAAAGTATGATAATTAAAAAAAAACTGTAACATCCTTTAACAATAGATGGAATCTATTCAGTTGCCGATTTAGAACAAACTACTTTCAGGTCTTGTTTTATATATGTTACACCTTGTATAAGAAAAAGTTTTCTTTTATGATGTAAGGCTCGCCCCCTATTACATTGGAACCTGACATCGTCTAAAAAAGTGGGTGTACCCGGTTCACCTGTGTCATCTCCGCTTGGGGAATATAGGCGTGACGGCGGAGTAAGGCGAGTCTTTCAAAGGCCTTAACGGACGGCCTTATCGGTTTCCTTTTATTTCTCCTGCCTAGTGAAGTCGCTGGTGGCTTAATTCTAGACGTGTGTGTATGAATGATCTATGCTGTTGGCCGCGGGGCCTTTACAGCTTCACCGGACAAGAAGGCGAGCGTGCAACCATTACGCTCGAGCCAGAAAGGCAAGGGGGCAACTAGCTTAAGGATGGCTCGAGGAGGAACGGCCTTGGCTTAAGCAGTTGCTATGGGGGAGGGCATATACTAGGTGTCTCGTCGTGGTGCTCTTCAATGGCCGGCGGGTAAGGGATTCTTCTGTCTGCTCCTATGTGCGGCATCTGCATCCGAAAGTATGGGATAAGGGATGGGATGTAAGGGCATCGGGAGGGTCGGTCAGAACATGCCGCGGACGGCGGTAGCGGCTGATAGGAGGTAAGTAGGTTCGTAGACGGCGGCGTTTATTCGAGACGTGGGTGTGTGTGAATGGTCTATGGTGTTGGGCGCGGAGTTGTTATGGATTAATTCTAGACACTGCTTAATTGCCTATATGCTATGCACGCCTCTGAAAGTACACCAGTGACGGTGAACTAAGGCTAGTCTTTCATAGAAACGAACTAATCGGTTTCCTTTTATTTCTCCCGCCGAAGTCACAGGTGGTTCCACCATTCGGCCATTCGTCCGCTTCCCATAACGATGTTTATGCAAGCCATAAACATGAACAGTTTTGGAAGATGTGGGTTCATTGCACCGAGTTTATAATTTCCTGTCGTAATTAACGCTATTTTTATGTCTGTCTAGCCAAGTTTTATTATTTACTTAATTTAAATGCTTATCTGAAGTAAAGAGTATCCGTAATCAGCGAGCGTGTGTGAGCCGAACTATGAGAGGGAAGGAAGCCAGAGTGTAAGGAAAACACCTGTTGGAACTCTGTACTATCTGCCTACCCCGCAAGGAATCTGGCGTGATGATATAGATGGATAAATGACATCGTATTGCATCTAGTTTGAATCAAAATTGCTGCAATGTAAATTTGTAAAAACGGTTGCCTGGAAGAAATTGCTTTCAGCAATAAGGCCGCCATTTGTACTTATTTACTGTTTATAAATTGTTTGTAATTTAATGTTTTGCTGGTGTACAATAAAGTGTACTATTATTATTATTATTTGATTCAGTGTCATGTCCACGGAAGCGCAAAACCACAACATTCGTTTTTATTTTTTCGTGGTCATATTGATGTAAATATCTACCTACCATCGTCGTCCTCTGCTACTCCACTCAAGGTGAATTCTCTAAGTGGAAAAGGCATAGGTGTCTCAGGAATATCCTACTAATATTAAAAACACCGTCACACCTATATTCCCCAGAGGGGTTGGCAGAGGTGTACTGAGTACACCCACGTTTCGCCGACGATGTTAGGTCCCATGTAAAAACTAATATTAAAAATGTGAAAGTTTGTATGTTGGATGTTTGTTCCTCAATCACGCAAAAACGGCTGAATGGATTTGAATGAAATTTAGCACACAGATGGTTTATTACCTGGATAAATAGATAGGATACTTTTTATCCCGGAAAAATGTAAGGTTCGTGTCTAAAGTTAACGCGGACGAAGTCGCGGGCAGATACTAGTATTTTATAAGTGAGAGTGGCAGCTATGTACTGTGTTTGTATACTCATAATTTATTGACGATGTTCGGCCTCAATGTAATAGGGGGCGAGACTATTCATACTATACTGGGACACAATTCCAGACTCCGGAATTCTACCGAGAATACTTCGATAGAATAGATAGCAATTAAAATATTTTGGATTTTATCGCAGTTTATTTTTGGACTCTGTACTCTCTGCCTACCCCGTAATAAATCTGGCGTGATATCCGTTAATCGTAGCCACCGCCGACTACGATCTCCCCCCCGACCCCTGCCCCACCGCCGGCCGCGACATGTTCTCACCGACCCCCCCCGATGCTTTGTCATCCCTTCTTTCCGCTCAGAATACGGGCGACGACGACGACGTAGAAGTAGATCCCCTCCCGGCCGGTGGTTGACAAGTGCACTTAGTAGTGCACCCGTCCCCCTACAGCGACTGTCCCAACCGAGGGCGCCTCTTCGAGGCGCCCTCGTGTATGTCGCCTCTTGCCCTTCTGGCTGGCTAGAGCGTAGTGGTTGCACGCTCGCCTTTAAGTCCGGTGAAGCTGTAAAGGCCTCGCGGCCAACAGCGTACATCATTTACACACACACGGTATAGATAGATAGATTTATTTTGGATTTTAAGTTCCCGAAGCAGTGATAGCCTAGTGGTTAGACTGTTGGACTGCAAAGTCAGAGGTCTCGAGGTCAAACCCAGACACGCACCTCTGTCTTTTCGAAACCACGTGCGTATTATTAACTATTACTTGCTTTAACGGTAAAGGAAAACATCGTGAGGGAACCTGCACGCCTAAGAGTTTTCTCAAAGGTGTGTGAGGTTCGCCAACCCAGGGCCAGCGTGGTGGACTATGGCCTAAACCCTCTCAGTTTGAGAGGAGGCCTGTGCCCAACAGTGGGACACTTCTAAACAGGGCTATTACTATTATTATTTAATTATAAGAAGTTTCGAGTGCTCTACAGCACCAACGGCCACGGGAAGGACTAAAGCATTTGACGTCCAAAAGTCATAGTTATTTCGAAGTACTTAGGGGGATTAATTTAAATGCGATTACAAATTCTATTTATTGAGCCTTAATTAAAAAAAAAAATTTTGATTGTCCAACACTGGTAGGTAGACGGGTATTCTTCACTACTAGCTATTACTAAGGATTATTTTGATTTACAATCTAATGCGAATATGTAAAAATATAGGCTAAAAACAAACGCTTTTGTATCAGAAGCGTACCTTATGAAAACATCCTTATAGCAATACGGCGTATAGTATATAATGTTCCGTCTATTGCGTATTATATAAATTTCGCAAGAATACAAATAAACCGCTTGTATAACACTTTTATGGTGACCAGTCCCCGGACAGAAAGTCCCAGCCTTCGGAGAAGTCCATCGAGATTGCGAAGCCGATGGAGACCAGCGGAAGAACCCGTCCTATTCCTAAACGTGAAGACTCTTCGAATTCAGGTCAGTTATCCCTCTCTCTCTCTCTATCTATATCATCAAGCCAGATCCCTTGGGGGGTAACGTAACGATTACGGAGATCCTTGACTTGCCTTCAGATAAGACACAGTCAATTTGGTCATGGTAAGATGGTCTAGATCTTCGACGGTACCTACATTCCTCCACTTTCACACTTTTTATCTATTTTGTCATTCTTTCTTCTGACATCCTTTCTCTATGCCTGAACGACCGGAGCATAAAGATGAAAGCGTTCTTTCTTCTTTAGATTGATACTACTTAGTATTATTTGTTTATCCATCTGCACCGGGTCTTCGTGGTGGAGAATAATATTTTTTTTCCACCTCAATTTGGCTGATTTTCTATCACGCCAGATCCCTTGCGGGTTAGGCACAGAGTACAGTGTTCCAACAGGTTCTTTCTATTAGAGTGGAGGAAGCCAGAAATGTATGTAAACCTTTCTGGCTTCCTCCACTCTCATAGTTCGTCTCATACACGCTCGCCGGTCACGGAGACTCTTGACTTGTCCATCAGATAAGACACGTTCTATTGATTATAAAAATAGGTATAAGAAAAATTAAATTAATTGACATAAGCTGTAAGAAACGTATTTATGATCGACTAGTCGCTACCCGCGGTTGCGCGCGTACTCTCCATCTATCTATCTATATCATCACGCCAGATCTCTTGCGGGTTAGGCAGAGAGTACAGAGTTCCAACAGGTTCTTTCCTTACATGCCTTTCTGGCTTCCTGCGCTCTCATAGTTCGTCTCATACACGCTCGCCGGTTACGGAGATTCTTGACTTGTCCATCAGATAAGACACGTTCTATTGATTGTAGAAATTGGTATAAGAAACATTAAATTAATTAACATAAGCTGTAAGAAATGATCGATTGGTTGCGGTTGCGCACGTGCTTATTTTGTAATATTTTTATAAATTATAGCCTTTGGTATTCTGATGTATAAGCTATATAACTGTGACCTTTCACCAAAATTCGTTCAGTAGTTTTTTTCGGGAAAGCGTAACAAACACCCATCCATCCTCACAAACTATCGCATTTTTTAATATGAGTTGGATTTTCGTAGATTGTTTCCTAGGTAGTTCACATAATTATCTGCCTAAGTACCTATTGGTGGCTAGGACTAGGTTTAATTACGTTCCAGCTAATAGAATAATCAATCAGATACAGGCTAACGCCCGCTAGCCAACCTGCGTTCATTAGTTTAAGAATGCATAATATATCGACCTCTACTGTCCCATGGCTGGCCTTTGCCCAGCTATCTCTTTCTATCAGCTATTCCTTTTCACGAATCGATGTGTGAGAGAATAGATAATACTTAACACGCGGGCCCAGTGTGGATTGATGGAGGCAGGGTATGGCCTTCAAATTCAAATTCAAAATAGATTTATTTAATTACAATTGATTGGCGATATTACAAGTGGTTACAAAGTTTAGCCATAAGGCATGCAACACATTTATTCCGCCATAAGGCATGCAACACATTACACAATAAATATTCAAATATAATTAATTAGGTAAGATTATTGATCATTAGGATGCAAATCTCCACGCCTATATTCCGCAAGCGGGGGTGGCAGAGGTGTACTGAGTACACCCACGCTTCGCCAACGATGTTAGGTCCCATGTTATAGGGGGCGAGCCTATTGCCACATATCGGACACAATTCCGGATTCTCGTACTGGGAAGTTTTTTGAACCCAGAACCTGGTGATCACAAAGCGATGCGCTTTGCCACTAGACCAACGAGGCAGTCGATCATTACGATGCATTACATTATATTGAATGGAGATCCAGTCATAACATCTATCTATCTATCTATCTATAACCTCACGCCAGATCCCTTGCGGGGTAGGCAGAGAGTACAGAGTTCCAACAGGTTCTTTCCTTACATACCTCTCTGGTTTCCTCGACTCTCATAGTTTGTCTCATACACGCTCGCCGGTTACGGAGACTCTTGACTTTTCCATCAGATAAGACTCGGTTTATTTGGTCGTGGTAAGATAGTCTAGGTCTTCCCCGGTACCTGCATCCTTCCACTTTCACATTGTATATCTGTTTTGTCATTCTTTCCTCTGGCATTCTTTCTATATGCCCGAACCAACGGAGCATGCCCTTTCTCATCTTTACACCGATACTATCTTTCATACCTACTCGCTGTCTTACTATGCTGTTGCTAATGCGGTCGGTCAGCTTCACTCCGCACATCTTCCACAGAGCTCGCATTTCTACCGCATTTATCCTACTTTCATTCTCCTTCTTACATACCCAGCTCTCGCTACCATATAACAGCGTTGGGACAAGAACTCCGTTATGTATGGCCAGCTGCGCCTTATGGCTTAAGTGCCGGCTCCCGAGTAGCTTTCCCATCGCACCATTCACTCTGTTCCCTGCACTCACTCTTCTCTCTATGTCAGCGGTGTATTTCCCATCCTTACTGAAGGCGCATCCAAGATATACAAACTCATTCACTTGCTCCAGCACATCGTTACCAACCACAATCCTTACATTCGTTCTGGTTTCTTCCCTTTCATTCTGTCATAACATTATTTATCTAAATTTAAATATATAATTAAAATCATGCCAAAATTATATTGTCTAAAATTAATTTAAAGTTATTAATTATTGATGGATGAGTCACAGGTTATTCATTAATTCTGTAGTATGCCTTTTCATATATTTTTTTTATAATTTATTTCTAATATTTGTTTAGGTAACTTGTTATAAATTCGAGCAGCCATTCAAAATATACTATCACTAGATAATTTTGTTTTATGCTGTGGTAGACAAATCTTATTATTATGGCGTATACTTTTATAGTGGTAATACATATTCAGGTTGCTTCTTACAAAACTGATTGCTTCGTGTATATAAAGGCTCGGAGTTGTTAAAATTCTGAGATTTATACAATGAGGCTTACAGCTGCCGGTTTGTCACCGTTTGCAAATAGCTCGAATACATTTTGTTTTTGTGCTTTGAATATTTGTTCTTTTAGTGAAGAATTCCCCCAGTTCAAAATAGGTAGTGTGATTTGTATATAAAACTCTTGCTACACTCCTAAAAATATTCCTGTGTCGTCTGTTACAAACTAGAACTTCACAAGCACAGATATCTGCACTGAAATAAATTGTTTCTTGCGAGGATCGAACCTGGGACTACTTACTCGATGCAGTGATCTGAGCGAGTTACACTTAGACCATTAGACAATATCATTATGGCCATTCGTTTTTCGTTTCCTTTTCTACTGATAGTTAAGTGGTTAGCCTAAATATTCCAAATTTTTAATCTCCATTTACTCGTTTCAAATTTATGATGGGCTATAATCTTTGCTAAAGATACGCGCGTCTAGTTAATCTCACTCGCATACTAAAATATATTCATAAATAGACTTTCATTGACCTCGTTTTCAGCCATTTTAGATTTCCAGATGAAAAACGATAATATCCGATGTACTCGTATATAACTATGTACATAGTTATATACGGGTGTAAGGGTACGGGTTATATACCAGATGCACAAAACTTTTGATAGATATACTTTTGTTTATCAATATGATTAGCTTTGTAAAGGCGACTGTTATTGGAAATGAATAAATTGAGTTTCTGCTTTCACTCCGCTTCTCCGCGCCTCACTGCTAAGCAAAAGCACAGGCAAAGGCCTTCACACACAAATTAAGGTGAAAGAGATTAGGTCATACTTCTTTTCGTGTTAATGGTTCATATTTGTCCCGCTAAGTGAGCGGCTGGCTATCGCTCCGTCCGTGGTCGTGCTCAATTCTTCCCTTGTACAGGTGGTGGGGTAAAAGGGGCAGACCAGCAGGTAATCATACTGCAACACGCGAACTTAGTGTGGTGCAGTGGAGGCAGGTTTTTGGGCACATGCTGTTGGAGCTTGTCAAACCGCCTATGAGACTTCCAATTTTGCTTTACAACCAATTTTTTTTTTCCGTGCCCCACACTAGGATTTATTCCTGTTTCGCGGGTGCGTTTACAATCATAAGGATTCACTTACACAAATACCCAGACCGAAACAAATAATGGTGAATCTCACAAAGATTTGTCCCGTACGGGAATCGAACCCGCGACTATTAGACGCCGTGGGCGGAGCGGCTTAAGTTCTTAACCATTGTGCTACAGACGATTTACGTCCAGTCTTATTAAAGTGGTATCTGATACCAACGTCTTAACGAGCCTTCTGCAGCAAGGAGTATTTGGGCCTTGAGTGACCGATAAACTAAAGAAAATGTAGGTATAGTTTTGGCCATCAGTTCGCTGTCTACTCTTAAATAGTACATAATAATTTCAGAGACAGACAGTGGGGACTTGGAGCCAGAGCGAGTGGACCCAGTGCTGGGCAGTGGGCGCAAGCGCGCTGGCGGGGGCGTGGTCATCCCCGCGGAGGGCGCGTACGACCCCAAACACTTTCAGGACCTGAAGGTGCCTCCGGAAATGGAGAACATGTTCCAGTATATCATGAAGTGAGTAGGTAACCGTTCGTAGATTCTTCGTCCCACAATGTGTGCCAAAATAAGAAAATATGACCTGCCTTGTTCAATAGAAATGGAATACTTGAACTAGTAAGGCGGTTGATGATCATGACGTCTTAGATTTTAATTCTAGGTCGCGTCAAACAAAGTATTATTGTGGTTATTTGGGTATTGTTAGGGGATTTTGAATTCTCAGCAGTCTGGAGACTGGAATTTTTTTCGGTATACTGGCAATACTGTCGTTCCCAAATAGGGATTTAAATAGGGATAGGGATTAATATAATTAATCGGCTTACACTCTCCCATTTGCTGGCCAAGGAACTTCTCTCAGAACGCCATAACTCCACCACGGGGACCCAGTGCGGATTTATGCGGCGGATTTGCGGCCACCTGTAGTGGGATCCGCGACCTTCATCAGGGGGTAACCACAGCCTCTTTAGTAAAACTATTTCAATCTTACTTTGCTGTCAAAAAGGGACAGAGCTGTATACACAGCTGGTATACACGGGTTTACACCCGTATCTCGTTTTTACAGCAAAGTTCGATAATAACAGTTTTGTTAAAGAAATTGTGGTCCGCATGTTTTGACATAGCAGTGATAGCCTAGTGGTTAGACCGTTGGACTGCAAAGTCAAAGGTCTCGGGTTCAAACCCAGGCACGCACCTCTGTCTTTTCGAAAGCATGTGCGTATTAAAAATTAATTATCACTTGCTTTAACGGTGAAGGAAAACATCGTGAGGAAACCTGCATACCTAAAAGTTTCTTGAAGGTGTGTGAAGTTCGCCAACCCGCACTAGGCCAGCGTGGTGGACTATGGCCTAAACCCTCTCAGTTTGAGAGGAGGCCCGTGCCCAACAGTGGGACAGTTTCTTAACAGGGCTAATATTATGTTTTGACCACTTTGTATATAATGTCACTGAGTCCCGTTCTCATTATCAGCCTCCTGGCACCAGCCAGGACACTCGTGGGTTGAATCCCACAACCTTGTACTCAAATCAACTCGCAAGCCACACACCACACCAATACCAACTTTAAATCAACCATCGTTTAAGTCTCAAATTTCTTTACACACATTTGATGAGATTACATTTAATTTTTTTCGAAGTAAATAGGACTTTAAACTATATGGAATAAGGTTTAGTTTGGATTGCTTGTGTAGTGTAATAGGCTATCAGTGCGGTAGTATGGAGGTCGGTTCTAATTTTGCTCACGTAACAATTAATTGGCGCTGTGAGTTTAATGTTATGTAACAATCACTCAATTATAATAGTGGTTTTAAAAGAAATTGAGCTTTATGTCTGGTTTTCTTAAGTCCAATTTCGGTAAATTACTAATTTTTAATTGAAAGGTTTTTGCATAACGGTGTTACAACTATAACATATCGTTGTTATTGGTAGATTACAGTTTTAGATATTTACATCCATTGTTTTTAAACGATTTCAGAAAAGGAGGTCGCTATTATTCGACTGTGTTTTTGTCTGGCATTTCGTAACATTTTTACATAATCCGTTTTGTTTTTCTACTAATAAAAATCCTTCTATTAAATAAATGTTGGTGGCTAGCTAAGATTAAAAAAAATTGAAATAAAAATATATATTTAAAAAAAACAAACATTTGGCAGGTTAAAGGTACGGGCAAACCATTGCGTTCAGCCGCGTCCGTGATGGTGTCCGAGGTGGCGATCAGTATCTCCCTATAATCGCGCGTGCAGACGCCGCATAGATCGCGCGTGCAGGACGCAGGACGCGTTGGTGTGAAAACGTCCATACAAATCCTACTGCAGGAACTGATTGCCACCGTGCATGCCATCACAGACAGGGTTGGTTTGACCGTACCTTAAGCCTTTGGTCCCAGTTACCACTCAATGTTTTGTCACTGTCACTCAATGTCAATGTAACTTTTTTATTAGCAATTTATTATTTTTTATTTTTATGGAAAAAAGAAATACGCACGCACGCAAGAACGCACGCACGCACGCTCGCACGTACCCACGCGCATACACATACACACACAGACACACCCACTCACACTTACACTCCCACACACCACATAAAACACCCACAAGATCTTACTTATTACTAATAAGAAGAAATATTCTTTCATAAAGAGAATGTATAACCTATTTATATACCAATTTAGTACCTACCTGTCTAAGGGGTGAGGGCCTAGTGCAGACACCAGTCTCTCACAAAGGAATTCTAATTCGTGTAACTGTACTAGCCACTTAAAGTTACCTTTGTGAAAGAAATAAAGAGCTGTTATTATTAATGTGATAGTCGTAAAATCGAGTTGGAAGCCCTATAGGCGGCTTGATAAGTTCCAACAGCAGGTGGCCACAAACGTGCCTCCACTAATCCTCACTGGCTTCACGTGGTGGAGTATGTCCTATTCATCCTTACCTCAATTTGTGAGAGAAGGCCTTCCCCCAGCAGTGAGACAGTACAGGATGATTATATGCTGTTGATATTCCAGGGTACTTTTCAAACTTTATAATTTTGTTGGTTTGATCTATCGCAGTCCTTTTTCGCTATAACCAAACGCAACGAAAACTTCGTGTAATGATCGTGTTATAATATTCTGTATGCCATGGAAGACCCATTAAGATTTGGTCAATTAGCCGAGGGAGCGCGACGGGAGCGTGACAGAACCGGTCGTCTACGTTCGGTCATGCGCTATGTGGCGTCTCCCGTGTAAATCCGCTAATCGTAGCCGCCGCCGATCACGAACCTAACTTCCCTCGTATCAGCTGCTACCGCCGTCCGCGGCATGTTCTCGCTGACCTGCCCTTACATCCCTTCTTTTGGATACAGATACCGCACACAGGATCAGACACCGACCACGCCGGCGAGGTCGAAGAATCCCTTGCCCGCCGGCCGGTGCAGAGCACCACGGCGAGACACCTAGTATACGCCCTCCCCCTTGGCGACTGCCCAAGCTGAGGCCAATCCTCCTTGAGGCGCCCATGAGCTAGTTGCCCCCTTGCCCGTCTGGCTCGAGTGTAGTGGTTGCACGCTCGCCCTCTTATTCGGTGAAGCTGTAAAGGCCCCGCGGTCAACAGCGTAGATCATTCACACACACACACACACGTCTCCCGTACATTTCAGTACGGGAAACGCCACACACATTACAACTCTCCAAGCTGTGTCACCGTCGCGCTCCGTCGCGCCGCGTCGGCTATGTGTTAAACCTTTAATCGATCAATTCTCGAAGTAATCGTAACTCGCCTTATGTGTTTAATTGACCATAGCTATAAAGGGCTCTGCGCTCTACAACTATCTTCAGAACAAATCCGTTGTAAATATTTATATTAATTTAGTTTAATACTTTATGGCGGATGGCGCATTTACACTTTTTCCGCCAGTGGCGCCAGTGAGTTATTAAATTTTTGCCGCCCCTACTAACCTGTGCAATTCAATACCCTAGTTCACAATCATATTAATTACATTTTCCGTGTCAATGAAATTGCAATTTTATGATTTGTGCTCTATCGTCATCATTACTTCAGCTTTTTCCCGTTATTAGTATGATTGTGATCTAGGGTTCGTGTCGGTTCTTAGATTATGCTCACAACTCACGATTTAGTGAAGTTTACACAACAAGTAGTCTATGGGTATATTTTTGAGTTAAGTAAAGTTCAATCATTTATTTATTTATTTAATTCTCAACAATACACTATTCTTACAGGTAATAACCTAATGCAATAGCGTAGCACAGCCACTAAATACTAATACAATATTTACGTACAACCTAATACAATCTTCTAAGATAATACCAAATAGAGATGGGTCGTATTAGGTAAATCAGCTACTAAGTAAACCTGTTCCTAGTCTGCATAAATGCCTAATTCAAGTACCTATTCCACCTAATCTCAATGATCTCATACACACTACTCTCTCATGTACTTATAAAAAATTGTGAGCTAAATTTGCCGCCCTACGCTCCAGCCTACTCAGCCTGCCTGTAAATGCGCCACTTAGTTTATGCACAATATAGTATACATAGGTAGATGTAATGGCCGAGGAATTTTCAACTAGTCTTTCTTAGGGTGATGCAGAAACGAGTGTAGCAGGTGCAAATCCGCAGGAGGCAATAAAACACCAAAGCAGTGGAATAGAGAAATAGACATCCATACTTCCATACTAATGTTATCAATTCGAATGTAACTATCTATCTATCTGTTTGTCTATTACATTTTCACGTCCAAACCACTAAACAGATTTTGATCAAATTCGGCAAAGACATAGATTACATGCAGGGGAAGGACATATGCTACCTATTGTCTAAAAAATGTAGGGGTGTGAAATACACGCCTATAACGCAAAGGAAGTTGCAGGTACAGCACGTAAAAAATATATTTAGAAATGATGAATATTCTATATATCTATCTATCTATGTCATCACGCCAGGTCCCTCGCGGGGTAGGCAGAGAGTACAGAGTTCCAACAGGTTCTTACCTTACATAAAATAAAAATTATGATAAATATTATTTTATGTATTTCCAGATACACTCCTCAGAAGATAGATATAGAGTTCAAATTGCAGCCTTTCGTGCCGGAGTACGTGCCGGCCGTGGGCGACATCGATGCGTTCATCAAAGTAACTACGCCGGCGTGCAGCGCGCGCGCCGCGCCGCTTGCCGAACGCGTACTCGAACACATTGATAACTTGGGTGAGTGTTGCTGTAACATGTTATTATAACGTGTCGTAGAGGTGACAATACTGGTGTGCAACACGCTTGCTTAGCTGGTCGCCAAACATAACACAGTCCGAATGCGCGCTAGAACACATTTGGGTGAGTGTTTCTGTAACGCTCTGCTAAAGCATGCTATAGAGGTGCGCACACTATTAACCGCGCGCTCGCTTAGCCGTGACCATATGCTATATAATTCATACCATAACACGTTGAGGTCACCACGCCGGCGTGCAAAACGCGCGCCGCGCTGCTCGCCGAACGCGTGCTCGAGCACATTAATAACTTGGGTTAGTGTTGCTGTAACGCGTGCCTGAACGCATTGCCGAACACATTTTTGCTGTAACACTGATATTCTGGGTGAGGTTTGTTGTAATAAGTTGCTAAAACATATCGTAGAGGTGATAACAGTAGCGCGCAAATTACTTGCTTAGCCGGTCGTCGAACATGTGTTAGATATACATAACACATATAATATACTATAACGTATGCTCGAACACATTCATAATTTGGGTAAGTGTTACTGTAACCAAACCCGTAACCAAACTGTAACCAAATCAAACCCGCGACTATAAGACACTGGGCGGAGCGGTTTAAGCTCTTAATCGCTGCTTTAAATCGTCATTACCTACATTTTCATTACCGTTAAGGTATTTTTATTGTAATTTCTAAGCGACGGGAACACATTAAACAAGATTGATTCATAATTAACTACTGACAATAGTTTAAAATGGAGAGAAATTGAGCAATCAAATGACACAGCCAAGCGTAGCATTACGTCCATTAAAATATCTATTAACAAGGAACGCGAATAGCATTCCAATTCGTTACATGCTTACACATACTGTTAGGCCTACATTGTGGCCGGCGGAAGGTTATTGTGTACACCCATATTTCGCCGATGTTAGGTGCCATAGGGGGTGAGCCTATTGTGGTCTGGGCACAATTCTTGAAGAATTTTTCGATAGAATAATCTATACTACTTTGACCGATCTAGGATTCGTAACCCAGGACCTCGTGATCACCAGCCGCATCGTATGCCACTACACCAACGAGGCACTCTTATATAATAAAAGTGACATCTCTCTACTTTATTGTCTGTAAAATAAATTAATAGTCAATACATTTTTAAAAACAAGTTTTTATGCAGGTAGGTAATGGTAAGATTTAAAATCGCTAATCAAAATTAAATGTGTATACAAAATTTTGTGTTGGCTGTGGAGGAGTTCCTTCCTCTGGAGCTAATCCTAGGTGTAGAATTAGGTCATGCTTATCATTTCATTGTCATCGGAAAAACATTTACCTGGGACAGGCAGTCCGGTTAGGTAGGTTCAACTTAGAGAGAGGTCAAACGACGAATCCAACTCGTCTAGGCTGCGTTCGGGAAACTGCGCAACATCTTCTTATCTGAAATACCTCAGTGCCTCAAGACTACAGTTTTTAGTCCATGTGTGTTGCCAGTGATGACATACGGATCAAAGATGTGGTCTCTTACAATAGGTCTCATAAAAAAGCTAGAGTTGCTCAGCGAGCTATGGAAAGAGCTATGCTCGGCGTTTCCCTACGTGATCAAATCAGGAATGAGGAGATTCGTAGAAGAACAAAGGTCACCGACATAGCCCTCAGGATTAGCACGCTGAAGTGGCAATAAGCGGGCCACATAGCGCGAAGATCAGACGGGCGTTGGGGCAGAAATATTTTAGAGTTGAGACAGTATTGGCAAACGCTGCGTGTGACGACCGCCTGCCAGATGGACCGACGATCTTGTGAAAATCGCAATAAGTCGTTGGATGCAGGTGGCATCGGGCCGGTTACGCTGGAAAGCGATTGGGGAGGCCTATGTTCAGCAGTGGACATGTAAATGCTGTGATGATGATGATGATGATCGGAACTGAACCAATATGTCAAATTTAAACTCCCAATTAAATTATGGTTTTTGAACGGGAAGAAACCAGAACGAATGCAAGGATTATGGTTGGTAACGATGAGCTGGAGCAAGTGAATGAATTTGTATATCTAGAATGCGCCTTCAGTAAGGACGGCTGCTGCTGACATAGAGAGAAGAGTGAGTGCAATGAACAGAGTAAATGATGCGATGGGGAAGCTACTTGGGAGCCGGCACTTAAGCCAAAAGGCGCAGCTGGCTATACATAACGCAGTTCTTGTCCCAACGCTGTTATATGGTAGCGAGAGCTGGGTATGTAAGAGGAGAATGGAAGTAGGATAAATGCGGTAGAAATGCGAGTTCTGTGGAAGATATGCGGAGTGAAGCTGACCGACCGTATTCGCAACAGCGTAGTAAGAAAGCGAGTAGGTATGAAAGATAGTATCGGTGTAAAGATGAGAAAGGGTATGCTCCGTTGGTTCGGGCATATAGAAAGAATGTCAGAAGAAAGAATGACAAAACAGATATACAATGCGAAAGTGGAAGGATGTAGGTACCGGGGAATACCTAGACTATCTTACCACGACGAAATAGACCGAGACTTATCTGAAGGACAAGTCAAGGGTCTCCGTAACCGGCGAGCGTGTATGAGACGAACTATGAGAATGGAGGAAACCAGAGAGGTATGTAAGGAAAGAACCTGTTGGAACTCTGTACTCTCTGCCTACCCCACAAGAAATCTGGCGTGATGATATAGATAGATAAACTCCCAAACTTTGACCCAAACAAAGTAACACATATTTTAAAAAAATCGAAAAAACATTGCAAGTTAAATAAAACCTTGTAATACAACTTTTACTCTTTCAAGGTATCATACTTCCGCTGTAAGGCGACACACTGGAGCTAGATAGTAAGCTTACAATTTGTAACCTAATTTATTTTAAAAGATTTGAGTTTGACATTGCCAATTCCAGGTCTGTCGGTGCTGGACGAGCCCGCGGCAGAGCAGAGCGACTCGGCGCTACTGCATTTACAGCTCAGGGCCATATCGAAAACCCACAGCGCCAAGTCCACTGTGGTTCGTCAAATTACATTATTTTTTTATATAGGTACTTAGTTCTTTGAGAATATCTATATCAGCATGAGATATATCTGACTGCCTCGTTGGTCTAGTGGCAAAGCGCCATCGCTTTGTGATCACGAGGTGCTGGGTTTAAATCCTAGGTCGGACAAATGAAACTTTCCAGTATGAGTCCGGAGTCTGGAATTGAGCCCGGTATATGGAATTAGGCTCGCCCCCTATTACATGGGACCCAACATCGTCGGCGAAAAATGTTATAATGTCAGATTACTTGCCAGGTATTTTTGAGAAAATTTGCCCAAAAGATTATGGTTGCCCTTTTTTTTTAAAAAAATAGTGTTTTTATATCTATGTTGTGTGATCCATGTGCATTGGAAAACAATGCAGAATGAGCTAGATAGGTGATAATAAAAATGAAACAGATGGATTGTACCAGTGGTTAAGAACTTAGCCGCTCTGCCGCCGTTTGTTGCTTCGATCGCCGTACGGGAAAAAAAATTTGTGCGACCTACTATGTATCGGTCTGAGTGTGTGTATATGTAAATATCATATTTTGTAAGCTCGCCTACAGTACAGGAATAATTCTTAGTGTGGAGTTACGTTATTAAAAATAAAATAATCGTACATGTACTTATATATACGTACGTATATAAGTATTAATGCCTACATAAGGCATGTCAAACATGCGGCCCACTGAGCATTAGCCTGCGGTCCGAACCAATTTTAAAAACAGCCAAGATAATGCGGCCTGGGAGCGTGTTAAGAAATTTTGTAAAGGACATCTTCTGCCCCATACATGATTTGCCCCAAAATCAACAACAATGAAAAAATAATTGTACGATTTCAAATCACCCATAAAGTCACTTAAGGCATTTATTATTAAACGAACAAGCGGGGGAATCGCAGTATTGCACAAAATGCATTACATTTTGAGGTTATAATTCAGTAGCTATTAATACGTATGAGGTTATATTGAGTGTTGACATTCAGTAGAGATGTTGTTCGATATTAGTACTTACAATACTTTGAAATATTCGTTTTAGATTGCAAATTTTCCGTTAGATACGGATATTTGCTATTATTTTAATAAAATAGATAAAAATTTATGGAATGGGTCAAATGTTTGTTGGTACTGAGGTAATTTGCGACAATGCCCAATAATATACTTGTCCTATAATAGTTCTTTTTTATTCGTTAAGAATTTTAGTAGTTTGTCTTCTTTAAGATTAGGTTTTGCGGCCCACCTAGTCTATCGTCTTCATGCTTTTGACCCACCAGTGACTTTGAGTTTCACATGGCTGGTCTACATGATTCACTCCACGGAATAAATAAGTACCTTCTACTCTTTGTTCTGTAGTTCACTCATTTATAAAACAAAAAAAACTCAATTCTGTTGACTCCTGAATGATGTAACTTCGTATAATAATAAAATAATGATGTGTGTGTGATATAAATTAATGATGTATAGTAACTCAGGTACTTTCTCTTTTTATGCAAGAATATAGTTCCCACGGTTCCAATTATATCTAATCAAACTGCTTTTTGTGTGCGAACCATCGGATTTATGAATACGAGATGCATGTTAACGACTGTTGACGTGTAGACAATTAATTAATACTTTAAAAATCATTACGTACCTGACATGACTGTGATCTGTTTTGTGTATGTAAATAAATAATATAATATATGTCGTATCCTATTATTTGAAAAATCAGTTAATGGAATGACGAGCAGTTATTTTCATTTTAGTAACCTTGTAATCTTATCATAGACATACTCTATGGTTGCTCGAGTGTGTTTAGTTGTGAAGCGATGACAGATGACATCTGTCAGATGACGAATCACCGATGACAGATACTCGATGTAAGATGGCGGACGGCGCTGCGTTGTAAGTCTATTAGCAACGGGGCAAGCGCTCGGACATATCGCGGAGCAGCTAACCTCACTGTATTCCATGTGACTTAATCGCCAAACGAGACTCCAGTGTTATTTCAAGATTTCCTTAATGTTCCGCCACCATGCGGACGACCATGAAAACGAAGATAAATCCGCCTTTCACCGCTACCGGCATTGAAACGGCCATCCAGAAAAACCTAGCGCCGTTATATATGATATTAATAATAGCCTATACTGCCCACTGCTGGGCAAGGGTCTTCTCTCACGAATTGAGGTGAGAGAGATTAGGTCATACTCCACTACCCGGACCCAGTGCGGATTGGTGGAGGCAGGTCTGTGGCTACCTGCTGTTAAAACTTATCAAGCCGCCTATAAGGCTCCCAATTCGGCTTAACTGCTCCCACATTAAGTAGTAACGGGGACCAACGGCTTAACGTGCCTTCCAAAGCACGGAGACGCTCTATTATGGAATTATAACAAATAGTCACCCATCTCAGGCCGACCGAGTCGATCGCTGCTTAACCTTAGTCATCGTTGAGAGCACCGCGGCCGCAGCGTTACGAGCGCGTCGGGTAAATAAATAATAATAAATACTTTATTTCAACAAAATAGTGTACAAAGAAACACTTGTGCATTAAATCATACAAGTAAACGGTAGATCAATTGACATTAGAAATTAGTGTTTGATTGTATGCTGTTGCCAGAATTAGGAATGAACTTGTGTTATGGATACCAAAAAATAAATCGACAACGGTTATGGAGACGATGGGAAAACGATGCCTTTACATTTTGGCCGGTCAGCCGTGAGTGAAATGTGGGGATTGAAATTTTATAAAGTATGTGTTTCCCAGGCATGAGTGAATAGTCTACGGTGTATGATTTTTTTGTTCTAATGCAACAAGGGGCATAACGATGTTACAACTGACACAAAAATACTCTGGACTGCTACCAAGATTTTTGATAGAAAATCATTAAAAACACTTCCCCCAAACTAGGATTCCAACTCATGATCTCGAGACCTTCAACCACACATTAACTGCCTAACTACACTTCTGTCACCCCCATTCGGGCAATGTAGACGTGACAGCATTTTATTATCATTTTAGTATCTTTATTCCTCGCAAGGGATCTGGGCTGAAAGTAAATTTACGCTATTAAATTATTTATTGTTTTCAGTTAACTAAGAAGATTGAGAACGCAGAGAAAAACCCGAAGGCGATTGAGCGATGGATCAAGGACGTGAGCGAACTGCATCTCTCCAAGCCAGCGCCCACCGTCACCTACACCAGGTGTGAACTATTTTTAAATGCTTGTATAAGTGATAGCTTAGTGGTTAGACCGTTGGACTGCAAACCAGGCACCTCCATCTTTTCGAAACCATGTGCGTATTAAAAATAAATTATCACTTGCTTTAACGGTGAAGGAAAACATCGTGAGGAAATGCCTAAGAGTTTCTCGAAGGTGTGTGAAGTTCGCCAATCCGCACTGGGCCAGCGTGGAGGACTATGGCCTAAACCCTCTCAGTTTGAGAGGAGGCCCGTGCCTATCGGTAGGACAGTTTCTTAACAGGGCTAATATTGTTATTTATTTATATAAGTAATATAGCGTTCAAAATTGCCAAATTTAAGTGGCAGTGGGCGGGGTATATCACTCGTAGAACTGACGCCCGTTGACGCAGAAAGGTTCTCGAGTGTCGACCTCGTACCGGAAGACGTGGAGTGGGCAGGCCCCCCACAAGGTGGAGCGATGACCTGGTGAAGGTCGCAGATAGAAGCTGGATACGTGCAGCACAAAGCCGGTCGTTGTGGCGATCTTTGGGGAGGCCTTTATCCTGCAGTGGACGTTTTTCGGCTGATGATGATGATGAGTAATAATCCACCTTGACGGCTCGTTCCAGTGCTTACGAGCTCGGGACAAATCTTTGTGTGACATCACCAATTTTTTTGGTTCTAGGTGTTTATATGTATGTGGATTTCATATTTGTAAACGCGCCCACGACACAGGAATAATTCCTAGTGTAGGGCTACGTTCTTTAAGAAAAATAATTCTATCTATCCATCTATATTATCCCGCCAGATCCCTTGCGGGGTAGGCAAAGAATACAGAGTTCCAACAGGTTCTTTCCTTACATACGTCTTTGGCTTCCTCCACTCCAGTGTTGGGCAAAAATCAATTGATTAAACAATTGACAATTAACAATTGATCAACTGTAATTGCAGTGTTATGCAATTAACAATTGATCAATTGTAATTGCAATGTTTTGCAATTAACAATTGATCAATTGTAATTGCAAAACAACGCAATTACAATTGATCAATTGTTAATCGTTTTATGCACATTTACGATTAAACAATTAACAATTAATCATCAAAAAAAAGCACACCTAACGTTGGCCCAATGTGGGCACTCCCACAATGTAAACTTCTGTCTGGTGTTGTAAGACTTGAATCGGGAGTACGAAGCTTGAGTGTATGTTTGCCTTCTAAAAAGACTCAAGGCAAAAGAAGACATCATCATCTATGAGATTTTAGGAGATGCTGATAACTAAAATGGCGTTTATTTTTGGATCAAAGATGGCGTCGCGACTTCTTATGAATAATCAATATGGGCATCGTTTTTGGATTTTAAGGGGAACGCTGATTACGAATATCGCGCAAATTAAACACTATGTTCTTTATCGGCATTCCCTAAAACCCCAAAAATAATAACCATATTAATTTAACATCAATATCAATCTACTTGTACTTGTCAATATCAAACTAACCAACCTAAACACGAGGGGATTATGTTGTCCAGTTCACATGTTTCTATGGCCACCTTCCAACTTCATCATCAGACCATCCCCATGGTACCATATTATTGTATTGTCACCGAACTTACATACGTATGCCAATTTCAGCTGAATCGGATACCGTAAGTGCTTGAGAAAAGGATCAGAAGAGTTAAACCGGAAAGACAGACAGACATACGAACAGTGCAAGTTAAATAAAAGTAACACCGTAACACCTTCACGCCTATATTCCCCAGAGGGGGTGGCAGAGGTGTACTAAGTACACCCACGTTTCGCCGACGATGTTAGGTCCCATGTAATAGGGCGCGAGCCTATTGCCATATACCGGACACAACTCCAGACTCCGGACTGCTACTGGGAATTTTTCGTTAGAAAAACTACATTTGTCCGACCACGGATTTGAACCCAGGACCTCGTGATCACATAGCGATGCGCTTTGCCACCAGACCAACGAGACAGTAAGCAGTAGTAAGGCAGGGAGCAAATAAAAGCTTGTAAAAATTAAGTATTCTATTTTGTCCATATAAAAATGGAATATTTTACAAGTTCCAGTTCCATAAATCATTCGAAATTCGACCAATACACTGCACCTCTCTGCCAACCCCCCGTGGTAACCAAATGTTTGTTTATAAAAAGGTACCTAAACTTTAAAGGAGCGCGCGCGCACTTGTCGCCTTTCGGCAGTGTCACGAGCCGACAAGTGCGCGCGCGTCACTAGTAGGGCTGCCACCTTTTATTTGAGCAAATTAAGTACATTGGTTTTTAAAGGTAGGCAAAAAAAGTACATTGTATCAAAATAAAGTATTATTTATTTCACTTTATTATTTTGTTTTAAAACATATTTATTATTACTTTTAGAACTTTTCAGTCACTGTTATCATTGCTAAACACCTTCACAGCATGTTGACAGTCTATAATTAACTTGAATAGATTAGTAAGAATTAAGAAGTGCTTATAGTTTTTACTATTTTCTTTAAGTTAGAGAAGTTAGATGTAATAATGTTTTTTTCTTAAATCTAGTACCATAGATTCAGATTTTAACACCAGACACTTTGCTTTGCTCTGCTGCTTTGTCTACTTTACTTTTAATTGCGATCATTTTTTTTCTTTTTTATGATTTAAGTAAAATGAATCTTAAAGGTCAAACTATTCGAAATAAAGTATTTTCGCTTTACAGTTCTTATAAAGTACAAGGTATACTTACCTTAAATAACGTACGATACGTACTTTATAATAAACTACGGGTAGCAACCCTAGTTACTCGTCGCCTTTCGGCACCGACACGAGCCGACAAAGGGCACGTGCGTAGGTAGCTAGAGTCGGTCGGTAATGCCACAGTATCTATCTATCCAGTAACTCATCTAAGCCGTTTTAGTGGTATAATTACCAACACTCCCCGTCAGAATGTTGTTAAGGTTAGCACCTTTTTATTTCATTTATTAAAACTTATCTACTGCAGTGGTTATAAGCCTGTAATATTTCGTATGAGTGCAACGTAATACAATTTACCATAGGGACTGTGTAATAACAGCATAATGAAAACGTTTATGCTTTTAATGTTTATGCTTAAATATTATTTACCTTTATTGCAATTTTTTTTTTAAAAACGTTGCCCCACACTAGGATTTATTCCTGTGTCGTGGGTGCGTTTACAAACATGAAAATTCACACACACAAATACCCAGACCGGAACAAATAATTGTGGGTCACACAAAGATTTGTCCCGTGCGGGAATCGAACCCGCAACTATTAGACACAGTGGGCGGAGCGGCTTAAACTCTTAACCACTGCGCTAAATCGTCCGTCTTTCAAAAATTCATTTTACGAATAAGTATCATTCATTATATATAAGTATTCTCGAATCTCATTGTTATTGAGAGTGTGTATGATAGATTACTCGGAAATTGTATATAAGTATATTTGTTAAAAACCACATGAGTTACTAAAAATCAATAAAACTATCGAGAAGACGTGTAGAGCGCGCGTCTGTGTGCGTGAGTTTAATTCGGACCATAAGTACTAAGATGTTTTACTGTATTATATTACACTGTGGTAGGGCACACTACATACCCCGCGCACTGAGATCCAGCGTGTCTCTGTTCATTCGGCCTGAGGATTTAGGACGAAAATAATGTCATAATTTTTTTGCGGAGCGCAAAGTATCGCGTATATTTCGACACGATCTCACTTCAGAGTACTTGTACTTTTAGTAGCAGTTGTTTAAACTAAACTAATTTCCACAAACATAGAGAGTGTGAGTCTGAATCGTGCGCACACAGGAATATTGTAGGAACTTAAATTCATTTCCATTAAGTATATTCGCATATTTCAACGAATATTTCCACACTTTTTGGACATTATAGTCATTATGGATGAAGAGGAATATAGTTATATGTCAGTTAACACGTTGGACACGGACATCAATGAACAGTTAGATCGAGATGGGCAGTCTTCAGGGCCGAGCTCAATCACGTCGATATCTTCACCCCCGCGTCTTGCACTACTTGACGGTACATTTTTCAAATATTTACCAGAAGAATCAACAGCACATATAATTACAGCTCTGTGTACTAAATGCTCGCCTGTCACTACTAAAATCAGAGGATTCGACAACTGTACATCCAATTTTCTGAGTCACCTCAAACGGAAACATGGACAAGATTGTGTATATGAATATAAAAGATACATAAAAACAAAGAAAAAAGATAAAAAAGGTGCAAACATTCCAAAAAAAATACCGACTAGGGGCTTAAGAAAAAATGAAGAGGTCCAGCCATATACACAAGAAAAATTTGCACAAAATATGATAAACTTCTTTATTGATTCTATGATCCCATTGAGGGCTATTGAAAACCCATATTTTTTAGACATGTTTAGCAACTTGAAGATATCCGATAAGAATTTGAAAGTTGTAAGCCGTCGAAGTTTGAGTCGCCGTATAAATACATATTATGAAGAAAAAATGTCTGCCATAAAATCTGAACTAAAGGCTGTTGATTTCGTGTGCACTACAACTGATATCTGGTCAGGAAAGAAGAGAAGCTTCTTAGGTATGACTGCACATTGGATCACAAAAGATTTGAAACGTGTTTCAGTAGCATTAGCATGTCAGCGGTTCAAAGGCATTCATAGTTACGATCGTATTACTAATTTAATTAAAGAAATTTATACAGAATTTGGTTTAAACGGTAATAAGGTAGTCGCAACCATTACTGACAACGGCAGTAATTTTGTAAAAGCATTTCGCGCTTTTGGCGTGGAACTTACAAACATCAGTTGTGACAAAACCAGTCAGCCAGAAGATTCCTTGTTTGAAGAAATAGATGTGGAATCTGACTCAAGTCTGGACGAAGAAGAATCCGAAGATTTTTTTTTGCCTGCCCATCTAAGATGCTGTGCGCATACATTAAGCTTATGTGCTACCGTTGATGCCAATAAAGTTTTAAATGACATAGGTACTCCATTATCTCATATACATACCACCACATTAAAAAAATGCAATTCTTTATGGAATGCAGCTGGTCGTCCAAAAACGGCTGAAATTATACAAGATATATTACAACACACATTAAGTCGACCGGGTGAAACCAGATGGAATAGCCTATATGATTCACTTCAACAAATTTTATCAATTCAAGAAAAAAATTTTCAGCTTCATAGAGCTTTAAATATTAGTAATCCCATAAAAGATGTTGAATTTGATTACTTGAAAGAATATTTGACATGTGCTGCACCAGTAGCAGAAGCACTAGATATTATGCAAAGTGAAACCAATGCCTATTATGGCATTTTATTGCCATGTCTGTTTGCATTGATAAGAAAAATACAAAAAATTGAAAGGAGAGGCAATTTGATGTACTGTGCACCTTTAATCGAGGCGTACAGAATAAGCGTTGAAACGAGATTTAAACAGTTTTTTAACTTTAACACTGCTGAGGCAGAACATGCAGCAATAGCTGCTGTATCTTATCCCCGTTTTAAAAATAAGTGGCTTTCTCGCTTAGATAATCAAGACCAAACTAAAGTACAGAATCTTTTTAAAACCCTTATTTCAAAAGAACTCAATGAAGAGCCTCAACAAATTATAGCAACTAAAAGCCGTAATGAAAAATTTTTTGAATCTGATTCTGACTCAGAAAGTAATATTCATGTGTCACCTACAGCGGCTGCCGGTAGTAACATGCCTATAACAAAGGCTGAGCTATTAATGCTACACTTTTTTGCTGAAGAAAGTGAAGAACTAAGTCTGCTGAACAAATACCCAGAAATAAAAAGAGTCTTTATAAAATTTAATACGCCATTACCAGCTTCCGCAGCAGTTGAAAGATTGTTTTCTTTTGCTACTATGACCAATTCACCAAAAAGTCATAGATTATCAGATCAAATGTTTGAAAAGAGAGTCGTGTTGAAGTGCAACTTAACCTATTCAAAGAATATACAGAAAACATTTTAATTATGTGTCATTAAATCGGAACATTGATTTAAATAAAAATTGATTTTTAATATTTCTCATTGTATATTTATTTAACACTATTGTTGCTCCTTGTTTGCTATTGTTTATCTTGAATTCTTATGACAAATTGAATTTGTGATAAGAAGACAAATTGACTTTGCGGGTCGAAAAAACTAGACCAACATATCTCGGTCGGTTCGAGATTTAGAAACTCCGTCGTGTGTTAGATCGTTATATTTGTCTTGACCAGTACTTTAAACTCAGATGGCGGCCACGTCCTGATGATGGATCAGGAAGGTGGCCAACGGAACTCTTAGGATCTATAGTACTCGTCATAACCAATCAAACGGGGTTAGATGGTCTAGATATTTCCCGGTACCTACATCCTTCCATTTTCGCATTTGATATCTGTTTTGTCATTCTTTCTTACGACATTCTTTATGCCCGAACCAACGAAGCATACCCTTTCGCATTTTTACACCAATACTAACATTCATACCTACAAGCTTTCTTACTATGCTATTGCGAATACGGTCAATCACGGCACATCTTCCGCAGTGGTCGCATTTCGACCGCATTTATCCTGCTTTCATTTTTCTTCTTACATACCCAACCCTTACTGCCATATAACAGCGTTAGGACAAGCACTCCTTAATGCATGGCTTGCTACGCCTTTTGGCTTAAGCCTGACGAATCACCTCGAGCCTTTCTTCTCCAATCGCACTAGTTCTTTCAAACATTTCTTTCACTAAAGTTTTGGTGGCACTCTTGCATTGCCGTATATTTATTTCTTCAGCTCTGTCATACTGTCATTTACATTCAAAGAAGAAACACAGTCCTGTCACGCTTTCTTCTTACTTTCTACGAAGCTTTGTAACTCTCCGTCCCACCTTCCGCTGTGCTTTGCTTTTTTGAGCAACGACATACTTCTTTCGCGGATTCTAACAAACTCTCTTTCAGGCTATTTCAGCATTCATTTATATTCGAGTCCGAAGTACCTGCTGTCAAAAGCTTCTCCCGGACCAGAGTCTTTATGAACAGATCTTCATACATTCTTCTCACTCTTGCAACTTTTCAATTATAATTCTTTTATGGCCTCCGAAGGGTATATGCTCTCGCCAGTGCCTCTTCTTCTAAACAAACCACTAAACCACGTAACTATGAGATAGTGTTCCGATTCAAGAGTGGGACCTCTATATGCACAGATATCTTAAAGTTTGCTCTGGAGACGGTTATCTACTAGGATCAAATCTATCATGCTTTTCTGTTCATTCCTTCTCCACGTAATATAAATCGCTTTATGTTGGAATATCGTATTTGACACAAAAAGGCCTCTTTCCAAACATGCATCTACAATGAGCTTACCCGCATCATTTACTCTCTTATCACCATAAGGACCTAGAGCAACGTCGTAAGATTACCACCTGGTTCCCACCCATTTATTCAGGTCGTCGCACAAAATCACCTTTTCATTTGCATCAGTCAGATTCAAATGTTCCCTGACATTATCCCAAAACTTTTCAAGCTCCTGGTGTGTCGACAAGCTTACAGAAGCGTATGCTGCATCCAAAAATACTCTAGTGAGACTTAGGATTTAAACGGAGAATCTTGCATCGTACAGGCCATAGTCTAACTCCAGAAGCCAGGCGATGGGACAGCCAGATACCCACCCCCTTGCTGGCACGACCGCTCAGTGGTACCCTAGAATACACGCGTCGCCTCGGGGAAACGACCCAGCCTAGATGGCTGGCAGGGGTCGCAACGAGCACGCACTTGGACATAACCCCCGAAATGATACCCACATTGATGTTACTTTAAAAGTCACATCCGCCATTTTGGATTTCAAAATTAACGCTATATTCTTTATCAGCTTCCCCCAAACCCCAAAAATAACACCCATACTGATTTTACTTCAAAAGTCGCGAACGCCATCTTGGATTCCAATATTAAGGTTATATTCGTTATCAGAATCACCTAAAACCCCAAAAATGAAACACATATCGAATTTTACAAAAAAGGTCACGACCGCCACCTTGGATCCAGAAACTAACGCCATATTCGTAATCAACATGCCCTAAAACCCTGATATCGATACCCATATCGATTTTCATAACAAGTCGCGCCCGCCATCTTGGATTTCAAAATTAACGTTATATTTGTTATCAGCATCCCCTAAAACCCCAAAAATAAAACCCATATCGATTTTACTTCAAAAGTCACGTCCGCCATGTTGGATCTTTAAATTAACGTTATATTTGTACTCAGCATCCCTTAAAACCCTAAAAGTGACACCTATATTGATTTTACTTCAAAAGTCATGTCCGCCATCTTGCATACAGAAACTAACGCCATATTCGTAATCAGCATCCCCTAAAACCCCGAAATCTATACCCATATTGATTTTAATAAAAAGTTGCGCCCACCATCTTGATTTCAAAATTAACGTTATATTTGTTATCAGCATCCCTAAAACCCTAAAAATAAAACCCACATCGATTTTACTTCAATAGTCGCGTCCGCCATCTTGGATCTTTAAATTAACGTTATATTTTTACTCTGCATCCCTTAAAACCCTAAAAGTGACACCTACAATGATTTTACTTCAAAAGTCATGTCCGCCATCTTGGATCTAGAAACTAACGCCATATTCGTAATCAGCATCCCCTAATACCCTGAAATCGTTACCCATATCGCTTTTCATAAAAAGTCGCGTCCGCCATCTTGGGTTTTAAAATTAACGTTACATTTGTTATCAACATTCCCTAAACCTTGAAATCGATACCCATATCGATTTTCATAAAAAGTCGCGTCCGCCATCTTGGATCCAGAAACTAACGCCATATTCGTAATCAGCATCTCATAGAACCCCGAAATCAATACCCATATCGATTTTCATAAAAAGTCGCATCTGCCATCTTAGATTTTAAAATTAACATAATATTCGTTATCAACTTCTTTCAAAACCATCAAAGTTACATGCATATTGATTTTGTTACAAAAGTCACGTCCACCATCTTAGATCCAGAAATTAACGTCATATTCGTAATCAGCATCCCCTAATATCCCAAATGTGACTCCTATATTGATTTTACTTCAAAAGTCTTATCGTCGTATTTTACTTAGATCCAAAAATTCACGCCATATTTGCAATCAGTATTCCCTGAAACCCCAAAAATGACACCCATTTTACTTCAAAAGTCACGTCCGCCATCTTGGATGTGTTTAAAATATATTGTCGTGTGTTTAATTGTTAATTGTTTAATCGTAAACATGCAAAAAACGATTAACAATTGATCAATGGTAATTGCAACGTTTTACAATTACCATTGATCAATTGTTAATTGTGAACCCTACAATTAACAATTAATTTTTCAATCGTCAATTGCAATTGATTTTTTCTGCGATTGAAATTTCAATTGTTTGGTCCTACAATTGAACAATTAAACAATTAGTGCCCAACACTGCAGGGTACCTATAGGATTGACGTAACACCCATAATATCTCAATCTACGCATTCTTATTGTTTGCCGTTAAGGAGTTCCCTGGTGTATCTTCCAGGTCCAAGGTCCAATACCGATTAAATTAAAATGGGACCACCTTGGAGCTATACTGAACCCAATGCAAAAAGAATCATCAAAATCGATTCATAATTGGCGGAATGATTGCGTAACATACATACAAAAAAACATACAGTAAAAAATAAAGAAATCGTTACATATTTACCTTGAATTATAAACAAGTTTTTGATTCTTAGTTTATTTTTATTTGGCACAGGCGTAACGGAGTTACCTTTCGTGGGGGCTCCGTGACGTCGCCTAGTTATACTTAACGCTAACTAAATTACACTTAACGTGTGTAATCAATTTATGATTTTTTAACAGTACCGTCAGCGACATAAGTTACCACACGTTTTCATTTTCCAAATCGTTAATAGTATTTATTAAAGAAACTTTGGTGAATATCCATTATCATTATCAGGAAAAATACATTAAAAGGTGATTATAATTAAAATCAAATATGAACAATATTTTTTTTTTTTTTTTTCTTTTTTAAAAACGTAGCCCCACACTAGGATTTATTCCTGTGTCGTGGGTGCGTTTACAAACATGAAAATTCACACACAAATACCCAGACCGGAACAAATAATTGTGGATCACACAAAGATTTGTCCCGTGCGGGAATCGAACCCGCGACTATTAAACACAGTAGGTGGAGCGACCTAAGCTCTTAACCACTGC